>OY735888.1:11377123-12631315 GCA_963506565.1 Tachystola acroxantha
GCACCGGCTCCTCGTTCCGGGCAGCCGGACAGAGGGTGAACATTGCCATGATGTTGTCCAACCTTTGATGAGAACAGGAACGTTGAGAAGAAGAAGAACATTATTATCAATAACATTATTATTGTTTGTGTCGAGTCCGGCCGCAATAAGACGGCTCATCACTGGCAGCTATTTCGAACCTCCGGCACAATAACTACTTATTGTTATATTGTGTGTATAGTATATTTGTGTATATATTTTGTGTATATATTTCATACCATGGTATTCACCCTTGTTCGATTATTTTTCATTATTGCATCTGTAGATATGTACATGTGAAAATTGCTTATAGATATTATTTAATTATTTATTTTGTCATTGTAGCTGTTTGTTTTCCGAATAAAATAAAATAAATAAATAATCGAACATTTTGAGTCAAACTCCCAGCCTACGCTGAAATTTTAGCATAAAAGCTCAAACACATAAGATTGCTCCGACAGCATCCGACGCCGAGCAGACTTGGTAAAGGATAGACTTGATCTCGGTAATTGCGCCCTAAGGCGGCAACAGGTTATCGATAGCCTTAAATTACCATACTGTAGACGTTTAAAAAAACGCAAGTGTGAAATTGCAAAAAGAATCGCTGATGAAATTATTTTATAACGGATTCCTTGAAACGCGCCAAACGCCATTAGCTATTTTTTTGTGAAAATTCTAATTAAATAGTTACAGTGGTTTTTTGTGATTAATGATCACGTTAAGTTAATCAGAAGATGTCCGCGAACGTTTCTATTAATTGGAGTGCTCGAAAGAAGTCGTGTTTGTGAAGTTTTGTGCTCTTAGCAAGGATTCCTTGCATAACTCGATGATTGCGTGAATCATTGAGTTATTGACATTTATTTACTTTTTCGTAGGTTAAGGGCCAGGACGCTTCCACGTGTGTGGAATTTGTGTGGCCGTGAATTTTAATTGGCACAGATCACATACCACTTACCTCATAGACCTGTAACATTGCCCGTGTCTGCCCGCACATGAGCGCAAAATTGCTTCGCGACACGTGTAACCTAGACATATTATCGACATGGACGCATCTCTTTAATACGGCACCCATGTCCCCCGCTTCGTCTCTATGCGCTCATCGTTGACAGAATTTTTCGCGTGCAAATGTCATTGCCACATTTCAATGCAGCGTTGCCCCACCTACAAAACTACGTGACCATTTAAGCTGTACCTATAATTTTGTTGGGGACTTCGTGCAGGTTTCATATTGCATAATCATAATCAGTATCATTTTCTATTACTCTCGCAACTCCTATAGAAGAATAACAAAAAACAATGAATAAATCGCTTCGATTTCTTACTATTTTCTGAATTCTTAAATAAACTGTTTTTTTCGACTCGCAGCTTGTACATAACTTTAATGTAAACCAATAATTTAAATAAAAAACGGAGATACTTTTACATTTATTCGTTATCTTGTTCATCATGCGGTTGATGGTGGGGCAGAATCTGTCATTGTCATTTGTACCGATTTCATGTCTATTGAGTTAGTAGTCTGTGGCACAGATCAAGAGCAACTGAACTCCCTAAAGACGCTCGTCTGTACATAATGCAGCCACAATGAAACCCATATATCACAGGAATGGATAACATAAAAATTCATCGCCTCCCTTCGATTTATCCTCGGAAGCAGTTTTCCTTCCATTCAGCCAGTATTATTTCATGCACCCCGGCGGAGCACTGTTATTATTAGCGTTCCCTTGGTTACGAGAGAAAGCCCCTAAAGCAGGGTTTCTTAACCTTTTTGCAGTCACGGACCACTTTCACAATTTAAACTATTCCACGGACCCCAGCCATAAATATTTTTGGAAATAAAAAAAAGTCTATTATTGGCACTTTTATTACACTTACTACGTTAATGAGAAGGTTGCTGCTGTTTGGCCTCAATGAGCACGTTAAATTGTGGGACAGTCTTCGACAAGGCAAGGCGCATGTCATCTGCGACGTTTAATCGGTTGCGACTTTTTGTTTTTATTGATACCAGAACCGAGAACCCTGCCTCGCAAAGATACGTAGTAGCAAATGGTATCAGAACAGACATAGCACGCTTGACAAGAAGAGGATAAGCTTACGTACCCGACAAAGTCTCGTCGAGTTTACTACAAAATTCCCTAATAAATATTTTTAGACTGACTGACCTACTGCAGACCCCTGACACACATGCTACGGACCCCTAAGGGGTCCATGGACCCCACGTTAAGAAACCCTGCCCTAAAGGATGTAGCAATCTCAGATATTATAAACCTCTCAGGTTTTATCATTGGCTTAGCTGGGAAAATATCCAAAGGATACTCGCTTTACAGAATCAACTTTCAAGTGGATGCGTTCCTTTTCCTTACGAAAATATTTCTTCTATGTTTTTTTAAAGTTACCAGTTAGGTATCGATATATATTTAATTTATTGCTCAACAAGCTACCTATTTATCCGCTGAATTCTCTAAACAAAGGTTGGCTGGAAGAGATCGCTTTAAGCGATAAGACCGCCAATTGTGATACTAACTGTATTAGCATATTTATTTTGTGTAATTCTTTTTACTTTGCAATAAAGAATATTTATCTTATCTTAAAGTCAGACTTACTAAAGCATAGTTTTACTTCGATCTTACCTCGTATGCATAAAGAAAAGTAAGAAAATAAATATAAAGGGAATTTTTCAAAGCCATGTATCTTCTTATTTAAATGACAATGCCAGATTCTGCCCCTCCATCAACCGCAAGTTGTACAAGATAACGAATAAATGTAAAAGTATCTCCGTTTTTTATTAAAATTATTGGTTTGATATAAAGTTTTGTACAAGTTGCGAGTCGAAAAAAACAGCTTAATTAAGAATTCAGAAAATAGTAAGAAATCGAAGCGATTTATTCATTGTTTTTGTTATTCTTTTATAGGAGGAGATACTGATTATGATTATGCAATATGAAACCTGTAATAAGTCCCCAATAGGTGGGGCAAAGCTCCATTGAAATGTGGCAATATCTTTTAAACATGATGAAAAATTTCTAGCCGTGGGCAGGACTTGAACCTGCGACCTTGTCATTCCGTGACACGCTCTTACCAACGGAGCCACCACAAAATTCTTAATTATACGTATCTTTCTTCCTCCTCAGCACACTGCACTGCATCCCACTCCTGGGCATATGCCTCTCCATGAATCCTCCATGTGGCCCGATCCCAAGGTTTCCTGGCCCACACCGAGCCAGCAACTCTCATCATGTCGTCGGACCATCTGGCCCGTGGTCTGCCCACGGTCCTTCCTCTAATATCCCAAGGTTTCCTGGCCCACACCGAGCCAGCAACTCTCATCATGTCGTCGGACCATCTGACCCGTGGTCTGCCCACGGTCCTTCCTCTAATATCCCAAGGTTTCCTGGCCCACACCGAGCCAGCAACTCTCTTCATGTCGTCGGACCATCTGACCCTTGGTCTGCCCACGGTCCTTCCTCTAATATCCCAAGGTTTCCTGGCCCACACCGAGCCAGCAACTCTCTTCATGTCGTCGGACCATCTGGCCCGTGGTGTTCCCACGCTCCTTCCACCTCTAATAATACCTACGTATACGGAACACTGATTGTGCCAACTCGATACACTTGACCAGTTTTTATTGCGTATTGAAATTGAGTTACAGTTTGAGAGCGCAATGGTTCCGCTTCGACGTTATTGGTTCGAAAATTATGCTTCTCACAAAAGGGGGAAGTCTGAAGAATGAAGCTTGAGTAAACACAACTGTAGGAGAACTTCCAGCCCTGCAATACGAATAAGAGATGGAGTGGCTCTAAAAATACATTAATATCCTCTCTTATCTTTGAGGGTCGTGATCTTTTCGGATCAAGTTCTCTCTAACGGAACACCATCTGCATCTTGTCTTCAGTGTCATATCGTGATGTCATGGATCGTATTATTAAATTCGGTCCAGTAGTTTTTAAGAAAATCTCAACCTTAGTGAGGCATGTATACTTATCTCTGTCTTCGACTGTACGTAATACAGACAGCTTCGACTTGAGGACCTGGACGCAAAGCGCCATATACGGAAGTGCCCCAGGCCTTCGTGCAACTACACCAGGAACAGTTCCGGAGTTCCGGACAGCTCTTCTGTGCTCAGTGCGACCGAGTGTTCAAGACGAAGAATTCGCCAGCCACATTCGAGCACACGCCAGGAGTTAGTGGGAGTCGCCGTCGTCGGACACGACGAGGCGGACATCATCATCACGTAATACAACCTCCGAAAAGTTGGTCTTCATTTAGATTTTAAAACAATACCCTCCCGAAACTTTGGGATTCATAAATAGCGGAAAGCGCAGTAACAGAACGCCTCCCCTCAACATGAGCCAACAGTAAAGAAAATAAACACAAAACATGGGTCCGAAATTAAACAACGCACTCGACGTTCGTCTGTCCGTTTTCCTTAACCCGGGAACCTCATTCGTTTAACGCTCACCTGGGGATCGAAGTTCAAGAGTACACGGGTAAATATTTCATCCCAAAACAGAACGGTTCCGGTGTCTTGAATTACTTAGAGGGTAGATGATTCTGGCGGTAGTCTCTTAATTTAGGCCGATCGACAGAAGTTCGATAAATAAATTAAAGTTTTGTAATTAACGAAGTGATCAGATAAAGGTTTTATGTTGTCCCACAGAAATGTTTCTTTGATTTTCGATGTTTCATACTTCGGCATTTCGTACTTTCGGTGTTATGATTTTCGATGTTTTATACGTCAGTCTTTTAGCTGTAGTTGTTATGAACTTTCGGTCTTATCATACGTATCCAAGCAGCCCATCGCCTAATAGCTACCGGTTCTTCATCTCAACGTTCCTCTTCTCATCGAAGGTTGGACAACATCATGGCAATTTTCACTCTCTGTCCGGCTGACCTGAACAAGGAGCCGGTGCTGCCGAACCAATCACGTAAATTCTTTAGTCAAGAGTGTCTTCTCCTAATGCACCTCTTCCCTCAAATCTTGCCCTAGATTATTAACGTTAGTCTCTGGCGGAATCACCGAAACCTCGGTGGAGCCAAAATACCCAAATTGGATTGGAACTGTATGGTTTGAAAGAAAATGTAGTAAGCAGAATTGAAAAAAAAAATAGTATATTATGCTGGTTTGGGAATTTAGAGCGGATTAATGATAGAAAATTTACGACATAAATACATAAAGCGGATGATGGTTAGGTCAGCAGAGGTAGACCAAGGAAGACATAGTACGGTGACCAAATTGAGATGAAGAAAAAAAATGGTTCTGTATTTTGACACTTTCACACTAAGTTAAGAAAGGGACCGATGACTCTAAACTGTGGAATAACGTTTATGGATAACAGGGCAGGCTTTATTGGTATTTTTGTATCCTTGTGAAACATAAACGGCTAGATGGATTTTGATGATTTGATTGATTCGTCTTGATCACGGGATGGATCTAGTAGAGGTACAGTCGAAGACAGAGATAAGTATACAGGGGGCCTCAATAAGGTTGAGATTTTCTCAAAAACTACTGGACCGAATTTAATAATTCTTTTACAGTTACATAGTTGTCACTTTTATCTATGAAACAGTGAAAGAATTCTTGCAATAGGTCAAGTAGTTTTTGAGAGAATCTGAACCCTAAAAACTCTCCTGTACTTTTTTTTTTGTGTTCCACCGTACAAGTTATGCCAAGAACGCAGTCGATTATCTTGTTTTTGTAATAGGTATATGTTAATCCAAAAGACGCCGCGCGCCCGTTCGTATCATTACCCCGTATGTTTCAACCCCAGTAGACATCTTTGGGCTTGCTTTCGATTAGATAAGATTAGATTAAGCACCCTTGATCTTTAACTGTGCTCATGTGTCCTTTATACAAGTTAAAAGCTTTTTAGGGACCATTTTGCGGTCTATTCATCACATGAATAGACCTCGAAATAATAAACATAATGCGAAGGCTTAGAGGCCTTCAAAACATTTCCTAGTTTAGGAACTTTAGGATCAGATATTCACAGTTTTATAGATATGATATTTTCAAATTCAAATTCAAATGATTTATTGCAGTCACAAATACCATATAAGTGTCAGTAAGTACTTAAAACTATGTTAGTGTTTACATGAGGTGTATTACGCGCCATAACATGCGACTTAGGTCCGACTCCGAGACCCCGGGACATGTAAGTGTACCCAGTGGCTCAGAGGACTGTCCATGGTAACCGCAATGCCCTTCAACCCGGCGCATCAGGGACGCGACTTTTTTGCGTATGATGGCATGGAATATGATGGTATTTGACTCAATATTTTTACTAAAGATATAATATATTAAAGCTTTGTGGAGGGAAGGGATGCTCCAAATGTTTTTACTCGACTGCGCAAGAAGGATAGTTATGTTTTGATATTTTCTTGCATATGCGCTATGCGAAACGAAAATCTAAATGAAAAAATGGTTGCCTGTAAAGTCGGTATACGGGCGAAAGTTTTACGTGACAACGACGAAGGGAAAGTGGAAGGGACGCGTGCCTCTCACTCGCTCTCATTGTGAGCGCATAACGTGAGCGGAGCGTAACGCAGTTTCTACCCGGCAAACCAATTTATAAGACGTTGTCACGTCAAAATGGAGAAAAAATTTCATCACGACCGGGATTCGAACCCGGGACCTCACCAACAGTCTGAGGGACGGTAGCGACATCTAGCCAGTAATACACATCTAGCTGGCCTGGCCAGTTTTTTTTCTTCATTTAAGACTTACGTTACTTTATGGAAGTAGCACTGTATTATTTTCTTTAAGTTACACTGTAACTACTAATGGACGATTTTCCTCCCAATGTGAATGTAGCCTATTATTCCCTCCCCCCATTATATATTACGTCCCATCTCCCCTACATCAAGGATGTAAGCTTAATTTCTATAAGTTAGTAGCACAAAGGGATACATGCGTAATGCTGGAAGCTTATCGTTTCTTTTGTGTATTTCACTTAGCTGTAACTAGTAGACGCACGCAAGCGTCCACTTCGCATTAAGAGGGCTGACAGACGGAGCGGTTATTTAGTCGCGCGATTATTATGCTCGGTACATTTCGAAAGATGGTATTTATGTCGCTGAGTCATTTTAAATAACTCACACGGCTATATGCTGAATTTTGCCATTGATCTCCTATAAACAACTAGATACACAGTCTGCCTTCTAAAAATGTCCGAGCGCAAAGAAGGTCCAAACGGATGAATGAACCCTCATTTGCTTTATTGGACATTATTTGGACGTTAACAATGGACCCTTATTTGGACGTTTTTTAAATTGTTTTAGTACCTAAGACCTTTGTGTATCTAGTTGTTTATAGGAGATCAAGCACTCGAGAACAGACAACTTAAGAATCTTAATCAGAAAATTGGTATCTTAAGTTAAGATACCAATTTTCTGAAACGCGTAAATTGCAGTTACATTACAATAGATAGCGTGTGATTTTACATAACTTGTCAGTACGCAGAAATAATGTTAAATGATCCAAAAAGTGATTAATTGTAAACACACACAAAATGAAAATGATACCTTGATATTTCTGAGCTAGTGGAATAGGTATGTATCATCATCATCAGTCTATTTATATTGCCCCACTGCTCGAGCACAGACCTTCCCTTACATCGAGGGAGCTCGGGCCATAATCCACCACGCGAGCCCAGTGCGGGTTGGTGGATTTCACATGCCTTAGATTTTTTTTCTTCTACGACATGCAGGTTTCATCACGATGTTTTCCTTCACCGTTTTGAGAGCATTCGATAAATGTACGTAAGTTTTTCCGGCGAAAAAACCGAGGATAGCTCATTGGTACATGGCTGCCCTGGCTGGGAATCGAACCTGGGACCTCCGTATTGCAAGTCCATCGACCCAACCACTGCGCCACCGAGCTCTATGTATATCGTGATCAAATTCGTGCGACAATAATATATTTATCTAAACTAAATAGACGCAGCAATAAACTCCCAGGAAAGGCTTCCAGACTAAAATAACGCTGAATTTGTTACGTTGATATATCCTATTCCTGCTTACTATTGCAAAACACTTTGCAGCATCCATATTTAGAGAATTGCCTGGCTAACGGCCAAATACTCTGTTATTGGATATACTTTTAAAATAAACTAATCTATTAGGATTTCGAAAGCGGCCATGGATGCAGAGAAATACATAGGCAGAGTTTAAAATTCAATTTCGGGCCATACATAGATATTTGTAGTTATTTTTTTTATTTCTTCTTTTTAATTTACTACTACAAATGTAGAAAACCGTAACCACCTATATAACTTAAACTGCGGTTTGAGTACGTTCGTGCATTTTAATCCACCGTTTATGCAATGGTTTTTGATACATTGATGTGCTGACACAATCAAATATTATTGCTTATATATTATATCGCTAGCGAGTACATAATTATGTAAGCTGTATGTTTGGGATTTGTCCGTTTTAATTCATTTATTGGCCGCTAGGGGTGGTGTAAAAATAATAAATAAGTTATTCTGTACTCATGGTACAGATATTATAATAGGTACATTATGAATAGGTATGTAAACTTATCGCAATAACCAATGAAGTCGTCACCGCTTTAAGGTTGAACAATATGTCAAACAATCGTTTTTAAACCGCTCACTAACCGTTCAGTCTGCAATGCCCCTTGCCCATACAACCGGAGGTGACGCGGGTCGCGGTAGGTTTCGCAGGCTAAGTAAACTTCCTGTAGCGATGCCTTCGTCCGCCGGATGCGAATTCTCCCATTTGGCGCGAGCGGAGAACGCATCCGCTATCATTTTCGTGTATCGTTTTGTTTTGTTGACCGTACTTTTGTGTATGTGTGGCGTAATCTGTTTCGTGCATGAAGGAAAAAAATCGCAGCGTTCTATGGAGAGAGCCTAAATTATGTTTTGTATGCGGACAGGTATCTGCACTTGTTGTCACTTTCACTCTCATACGTCAGAAAGAGAAGCGGTGTTATTCTCTAAAGATAACATAGACCTCAAGAATGACATAATATTGGCGTCTGTTATTCGACGCTGCTCGACTATTAAGTTTAGAGTTTACAGATTAATACCGCTGTTTGGGTTACATACCTAAATCGACTTCTATTGAAAGTTCCAGAGAGTGACGGAGAAGCGAAAAAATATCTGTGTTACAGCTACGGCGTCTCCTCTGGATGAAGACATGAAGACGCGGCTACCCAGGGTGATGACGCTACGGCGACTCCCCTGGAGGAAGATAGAAGACTATTGAGTATATTGAATTTTCTGTGACATGACATTGGCAAATTTGCCAATGACGAACTGTCGAGTCCATTAATAAAATAAATAAATAAAGCGCTTTAAAAAAATGCGTGTCCTTAAAGTCTTTATGAATAGAATTGTGTTTTGGAGCAATGTATATAAAATCCGAGACGGCGCGTATAAAAACGCGCGTTATCAGCGCGTTTAAAAAACGTCGTGTGCAATAAACCCTAAAAACAACTTATTCCCGCAGCAGTGATTTCTCTTTACGCTGATATCCCGTAGCGGTGACTCCCGATTCCTATATTTACTAAAAGAAATAATTAAGTCTTTAGTAAAATTAAAAACAATTCGATGATTAAAACCGTAAACATTTCGGGCGGTTCCGCTTCGATTCCAAGCTCTATCCACCTAACCTAAAACCAATAAGCAATTCACAAATTGGTCCGTAAAAAGCGGCTCCTTGGACCGAAGGCAATCGGACTAAATTCAACCTGCGACCGGCCAATAACTGTCGCGGGCTTTCCACACGATTTGGCATTTGACACGCTCACACAACTTACAAGACAAATCGTCGGCTTACTGCAAGAAATCATTAACTAACATTTTCCAAATTTAAGAAAAACAGATATTAAGATTTGAAATTTGATTGATCACAGCATTGTAATGAAGAATGTTCTCTGAGAAATAAAAACACAATCTTATTAAAGTGAAGTTTTATTATTATAATACGCTAAAAAATTAAAATTTAACGCGTCCTTTTTTTAAAAAAAAAGCCGAAATAAAAGATAATGACTTCTGCACATCATAATGGAATTAAGAGATGGAGATAATGATGATCTGAAATAACATTTTGTTACTATAATTACTAGTTTTCAGGAAAATTCTAATTAAAAAGTGTATCAGTCACATTACGTTTTAAATAAGGACAGTCATTATCGATTTTAAAACAAAAATTTTAGATAAAAAAAATAATCAGCAGTTAGAAAGGAATATAACTTAAAAAGGAATGGTTACATTACTATAAATCAGTCGTATATTTCTATATAGGTAATTATGTAAAAAAAATCACAATGTTCCGTAGATGTTTAATGTTTTTTTACGTACAATGGCACATAATAATCAGTCATATTTTGTTTTCTTATCCTCTAAACCAGGGCTTCCCAAACTGTGCGTCTATAACTATCCCAGGGGCGTCGCGAGGCGATCTACATAGACTTTCTGTCTGCATCAATGGCCATTTCCAAACTTGAGCCCCGTTTTGAGAAGCTGTGCTCAGAAAAGCAAACACATCTGCCAGCAAAGTAAAATATTTCTTTTCATTCTCATTCTTATGCTTTTTTTTCCTTTTCTAATGAAAATTACAGAGTTACAACTTTGGTAGGTTCTTTTTAGACAAGAGGGCGGGGCGTCGTAAAAAAATGACAAATTCCCAAGGGCGTCACAGTAAAAATAAGTTTGGGAAGCCATGCTCTAAACAATCAATGGCACATAATCATTATTTTCATCCAATGTATTGGTTCCCCATCACTATTGAGTGAACGGTTTTTTATCAACTTCGTTTTTAAATCTTTCAGGTCCAATATGTCAAAATACTCCATTATGATGGGTTCGTACTGTTTCTTCTGTACTGGATTTGACTTTTTGGTTTTCCTGTTTGATCTAGCTTGTCGCAATATTGCAGTAGTCGGCCATTGAGAAAACGGGAAAATTTACTAGTTGATGTTCAATTGCACTGTGCATACTGTCCACTTCCATATTATGAGAATGAACAGATTCCAGATTTTAGTGTAGTGGTTAATTGAAATAATAGTGAGTTTTGGCAAAATATTTTCACTCAAAAGTGAAATTACGAAATTAATTTTATCACTTAAAGTAAGTCTGCTCACTGTCCAAAATCGACAATTAGTTTTAAGCGACTTCGCCAAAAAAGTTAAATAGCTATAATGATTTTGGTGTAACACGACATTCCAAAAATAGAGTTAATGATTTCTTAACATGCGATAACTACAGAACCAGACTAGCTAGGAAAATAATGATTTCTGATTCTTGTAGAGCTCGTCGAGCTGAGTACAATGGTGTATCAAGTGCAGTTAATGACTTTTTGCAATTAATGACTTCTTGCAGTAAGCCGACGAAATATTAAATGTCATTTATTGACAACACACATATCACAGTCAACGGTTGAGATCTCAGTTGCTGTTTCAAAAGTCAAATCTCTTTATACATTTAAATTATTTTTATTCAAGAAATCTTACAAACAAATATAATAAAACTAAACTACTTAAAAATACATTAAACCAAAAATCTACCTACCTAAAAACATTCTAAAAAACTCGTCCCTCTTGGGAGAGTGCCCATCACGCTGGCGGCATTCCCGCGCTGGATGGCCAGGCTCAGCCTCTGCGCGAGAAAGCCGCCAGCACGAGGGTCACCCGTCGCCTCCCTCAGGCGACAATACTTATACTTACTTGCAATCTCTTTATTGCAAGTAAGCATGTTGTGGACAGTTTTGCACGTCAACATATTTTTTTGTATTTACATTTACACCACTTTGCAAGGAAAAGTGACAACGCTGAGGAGAAAAAGTGGCAAAAACTCTCAGCAGCACATCTTTTAAAATAATAGGAATATAATTAGAACATGATGAAAAAATTCTAGCCGTGGGCAGGACTTGAACCTGCGACCTTGTCATTCCGTGACACGCTCTTACGAACTGAGCCACCACAGGCCACGCCACGCACACCAAAAATATTCATTTCACCTTTGCCCAGCAGTGGGACGATTTATAGGTTAACAAAAAAAATTACACTCCCTGAAACGATATTGTCGTGATTCACCCATGGCGGTAGTAGTGTCGGTGCGATTTATTATTCTACACACAAGCGCCATATCTAGTAGTTTGCATGACCTATGGCCTTTCAGTCCCCGTGGCAGCAGGGTTAGCAAATACATTGAAAATGCTCTTTTTCCAAGTTTTATTTTGGGCATTATCTGGACCTCTATAAAGTTAGGGATTTCGAATGGCAAGTGAATGGAAAAGCTGTTTTCAGAGCTTCCGAGTTTTTAGAAAATACGCTTCGGGGTAAGGATGTGGGCTCATTAGGAGAGACCCAAGAGAGTCTCTCCCTGTTGGACAGAGAAAAAAGCCAGAAAATTGCATAAACATTGCATTACAGTGTCGTTATCAATCGTGCGAGAACATTTGCCCTCCATCTGAGGGGCGACAAGACCAGCCCGTTGGCCGACGAGAGTGCCCCGGCAGGGTCTCGTCGGCCTCGCAAACCTCGGCCTGAGGCCTCGCAAACCTCAAGGCCCAACTATGCACCGGTCTGCTCTTTGCCAATAGATTGTCCAGCACAAGTTTAGAATATTGTTGATTAACGTGATCAAGTGAACCTAGTGGTCCTAAGATCTGAATAAATGAGTTCTTCTTCTTCTTGACGCGGGCTGTTTACCGCATGAGTGGCAGCCATTGTGCGTGAAAGATGCAGAACCGCACTAGTTGGGCCAGCCCAGCTCCCTCCAGAAAGCCAGCAGCCTGCGGATGCCGCCCACGGCCTGGGGTTCTGGGATCTGGGCTCGTTGATCTGCCAGCTCCTCGCACTGCAACAGTACGTGGGCTGGAGTTTCCTCAGCCTTTAAGCATCCCCTGCAAATTGGACTGTCGGTTATACCCACATTGAACAGGTGTTTGTTTAGTGGACAGTGGCCTGTGATTGTACCTATCACAGTGCGCAGGTCGTTTCGTCCTAAGCGCATTAGAGTCTTACTGAGATTTAGGAGCGGTAATACCGCCTTGGTCTGTTCGCAGTCAGTTCTGTCGCACCAGGTAGTGTTATGTTGTGTAAAGGTTCGTTTACGCAGCCAGGATCTTAGTTTGTTGAAGAGGATTGGAAGTATGGGCTCAGGACTCATAAATATATGAGTTATAAACCCTATAGGCAAGGGCGCGAATACCTTCGGTCACTCATTAGGCAATTAGTTTGCGGCTGACTGTCGGCTAAGCTGCTTCAGTGTAGTCAGTTTGCTTGCGTAACGCCGGCGCTGTGAATAGAGAAGTGCCGACAGAATCAAATTGCGCTCGAATTTTGGCTGCAAATCGGCCGCTGATCGAATGAGCCGACCAGCGATACGCCGCAAACTGTACGCATAGTACGCTTTGTATGAACGCTCCATAATTGTATGCGAGATACGAAGAGTTTGGAGGAGATGTGTCAGGATCGCGTAAGTTGGAATTATGTCGCCTCTTCCTACCACTATTTATAGGTGACGTACGTGAGTTTACGTATGTAGGTAAGTATAATATGCGAATAAAAACATCGAGTTTATTACGATATGAAAGTGCTTAGTTATTTATATTTCTAAGTCCTATGGTAATTACGTCACATGCTAATGCCTATGGCGTGTTCCTATGCAAATAAATGTTAATGCTGCGTATTACTTTCTGTAACTACGCGTCAATTAGCACAATACTCGTCACGTGATAATGTTTTTACTTGTGTTCAAGTGACAACTGACATAGTGGTGACAATTTGGTTTACAAACAAATTATAGAAGACTATTGAATATATTGAATTTTCTGTAACATGACATTGGCAAATGACGAACTGTCGAGTCCATTAATAAAATAAATAAATGTATACTAACGGACTTTTTGAAAACCGCGGGAAACGACGGTTGCGAAATTATTTGATAATTTTCAGTTTAATGTCTACAGTGGTTGTTTTGTGTTTAATATCACGTTAAGTTAATCAGAAAATGTTCGCGAATGACAGTATGGTGAAATTATTGAAGAATTCATGCAGGATCTGAAGTTTGGCGCTATGGTCAAGAGTCCCGGTACGAGCTCGGGAGTGAACGTGACTGTCGAGCTGCTTCGTCCAGAGTGACGACGCTAAGGCTACTCCTCTGGATGAAGATATGAAGACGCGGATACCCAGGGTGACGAAGCTACAGCGACTCCCCTGGATGAAGAGAAGACGATATGATATTTCTGAAAATTCTGTAACATGACATTGGCAAATGATGAACTGTCGAGTCCATATTTTTTTTGTGAACCTATAAATTGTCCCACTGCTGGGCAAAGGTCTCCCCCCTCGTCTTCCATCCATCCCTGTCCTGAGCCTCTTCCAGCCACCCATCCCTGTATCTAACGATATCGTCTCTCCACCTACGCCGAGGTCTGCCCCGACGCCGAGTCCATAATAAAATAAATAAATAATAAATACTTAGCAACCAATAATGTATGAAACTCTATTATTTATTTATTTATTTATAAAAATATTACACAGCATTACAGTTAACACCAATGCGCTGTGTAATTCATAATAATAACTTAGTCTACTTATAGATAATAATAATATAAAATTCAGTCACATTAAAATATTACATTAAAAATAGGTCCACATTAACAATTATGCGTTATACACTTGTCAATAAAACAAACAACATCAAACATATACGTATAGACAAAACTTTACACATAAAAAGACACAACACTCATCCATCTATCTTACAGAACACCATGCACTCTCTCAGCACACTCGAGATATAAAAGATGACAGACTGAAAGCCATGTGATTGCATATTTATTACCAGAATAACTTTTACAATCAGTCAAGAAGCTAAAAAAATCTCAACCTTATTGCGGCTTTTGTATACTATACCCTGTTTACGACTGTACAAGATTTAGTTATTTTTCCGAAACTTAAAGAATTTAAAATGATAAATGGAGAAAAAATTTCATCACGACCGGGATTCGAACCCGGGACCTCGCCATTCCGTGGCACGCTCTATTCCAACAGAGCCATCGTGATTCGTATCCAGATCGTGAATTTTGTCTCCATATTCTCGTCTGAGGGACGGTAGCGACATCTATCCAGTAATTGATGAAAAATTTTCTCCATTTATCATTTAGATTTTCGTTTCGCATAGCGCATATGCAAGAAAATATCAAAACACTTAAAGAATTTACTAAACTTACCTTAAACTCTACGTAAAACCAGGTACACTGTTTATTAGCCTGAGCAAAAATATCTTTTTCCTGCCTCGGGTGTAAAGACGGCAGTTTTTACATCTAGGAAGCAATTATCTTTTAGAAAGTTGTACAGTATCAAAAGTGGAAAAGTCAGGAGGCGAAATAACAAAGTCTGGTTACAGTGCTTTTTATCGTGCGCTGGAATAGCGCTGGTTTTATGTGAGATTTTCTCAAAAACTACTTGGCCTATTGCAAAAATTCTTTTACTGTTTGATAGATAAAAGTTAAAACTATGTAACTGTTAAAGAATTATTAATTTCAGTCCAGTAGTTTTTAAAAAATCTACACCTTATTGAGGCCCCCTGTATCTCTGTCTTCGACTGTACCTACCAAAATTTATGGTCTCTGTGACTGTGAGAATTCATTTGGTTTTATCCAATTCGATAAATTCATCTTACTCATAAGTGTAAATGTAGATTTTAAGAAAAATATACACGATTTTTTTTTTACATATAACATGAATTTGAATCTTAACGTTAATAAGTAAATACTGCCAAATTGACTGAACAGTTGTAGGAGCGCGCTATTCTTGCTTTCTAATACTGACTATGAACCTCGGATCTCAGCCTGAAAGTATTCGATAATACCATGGAGTATACAAACCCTCGAAAAGCTGGCTCAGTGGTTCGGTCAATGGACTTGCGATACGGAGGTCCCAGGTTCGATTCCCAGCCAGGGCAGTCATGTACCAATGAGTTATCCTCGGTTTTTCCAACGGAAAAACTTAAGTACATTTACCGAGTGCTCTCAAAACGATGAAGGAAAACATCGTGATGAAACCTGTATGCCGTAGAAAAAAAAATGTAAGGCATGTGAAATCCGCCAATTCGCAGTGGGCCCGCGTGGTGGATCATGGCCACATCTCCCTCAATGTAAGGGAAGGTCAGTGCCCGAGCAGTGGGGCAATATAAATAGACTGAAGATGATACGAATCCTCTTTAATTTAAGGTTGTTAGAAGGCAGGCCATTTAAAACGGAGTTGTCTAGGTGGCTCTTACAAAATATGTTTTACAGTGTCAAGGAGTTCAGTGACCGTCATCAGTGTGTATAACATTTGTACGCCTCTTAACAGGCTGAATACCATGACTTTATTATTAAATTGTATAACATCTCGTATTCTGTGTATTCTAACAAATAAATGTATTGATTGATTGATTGATTGATTGATAATTTCAGCACAAATCACAGAGTACGTTTTGTAACTACGCCGCCGAGTTCGGCCGGAAGGCGGAGTGATCATTTGACCAACTTTTTTCATTATCTCTCGAGAACTGGAATACTTTTATAGTACTCCTATTTCGTTTTAGTTGTGATTCTCCTTTTAACTTTTTTTTTCGCTTGTTAAACTATGGTCGTTAGCTTTTACAGGACTATTTAGTTGTTTCTAAATGAGAGTTTCTCAGGCTTTTGTTACTAATTGCTAGAATTATGCAGCATGAAAATGACATTGCCACATTTCAATGGAGCTTTGCCCCACCTTCAAAACTACGTGACGATTTAATATGCCTATCATTTTGTTGACTTATTACAGGTTTCATATTGCATAATCATAATCAGTAGGAGTTGCGAGAGTAGTAGAAAATGATAACAAAGACAATGAATAATTCGCTTCGATTTCTTACTATTTTCTGAATTCTTAATTAAGCTGTTTTTTCGACTCGTTTGATGTACACAACTTTCGACCCCTCGTTAATAAGGCCTAATTTGTTGCAAACCACCTCTAGTATCACAGATTTCAAGGAATGTATACCTATTATCTGTAGTTATAGGAAGTATACAGCATCACGTCTGGACCTTGGAATAGTTGTAACATTTCAGTATGTTCAGCTGGCGGTCAGACGTGAGATTATTCCAAATAATATAGATACCTTTCTCCTACTCTTAACCAGTTGTATAATAATATAAATATCACTTTTTAAACTTTCACGGTTTGTATACATATTAATTAGATAAAACGGGAATTACCGTGTTAAAATTGATGTCTCGATATTTCGACAGCATTGCAGCCATCATGGTCACGAGTAGACTGAAGTCGGTGAGTGTTGAACGTCAGAAGGGTGACACAAAACGATCTACCCTCTTTCGTATTCGCTGACTGCGTTGAGAAAAGTTGTTGATATTTGCAATTGCCGTTTTATCTAATTAATAAATACAAATAGCATTAAGTTAGTTTTAACTTTACTTCAGAATTACATTCACAACTCTCAACACTTGCCATCTCTATTCGCCTAACCGCAACAAATGTATTGAATTTCCATTCACCCTTGAATGAAACATTATCGATAATTCCTTTTATCGATATGTGAAAAATAAACTCCAATACCGGGCTTTTTGAAAATGGCGGGAAACGACGGTTGCGAAATTATTTAATAATATTCAGTTTAATGTCTACAGTGGGTGTTTTGTGTTTAATATCACGTTAAATTAATCAGAAAATGTTCGCGAATGACAGTATGGTGAAGTTATTGGAGAATTGAAGCAGGATCTGAAGTTTGGCGCCATGGTCAAGATTCCCACTACGAGCTCGGGAGTGAACGTGACTGTCGAGCTGCTTCGTCCACAGTGATTGACGCTACGGCGTCTCCTGTGGATGAAGACAAGAAGACGCGGCTACCCAGGGTGATGACGCTACGGCGACTCCCCTGGAGGAAGATGGAAGACTTTTATACCTACATTGAATTTTCTGTAACATGACATTGGCAAATGACGAACTGTCGAGTCCATTAATAAAATAAATAAAAAAAACTCCAATACCGGTATTTTCGTCTGCACCTTTAAGTAAACTTCCGTTATTGTTTCCGGATGCCGGAAAGCGTACCCTACTGGCGGTTACCAAGCTTCGAACATTGTACGGTCTAACCATTAGAGTCGGGCCCTAATCACTGGATTGAACTTCACAATCCAAAAGTATTATCGACAGAACGCCATTATGTTCCCAGATTAGTACGCGAGGCCATTGAAATAAAGTAAAGAAATTTCAATCGCGACGATGGTTTCTTTTGTCAAAAACTTGGAATCCAGTGATCGACTTATGTAAAGGAGGCACAAAGGCGAGTGCTTGCAAACGAGCGGACATAATTAGTTATTTTTGCAAAATGGGGGTACCTGCAAATATCAACAACTTTTCTCAACGCAGTCAGCGAACACGAAAGAGGGTAGATCGTTTTGTGTCACCCTTCTGACGTTTAACACTCACCGACTTCAGTCTACTCGTGACCATGATGGCTGCAATGCTGTCGAAATATCGAGACATCAATAATAAATGTTTAACACGGTAATTCCCGTTTTATCTAATTAATATGTATACAAACCGTGAAAGTTTAAAAAGTGATAAACTAGATACACAGTCTGCCTTCTAAAAATGTCCGAGCGCAAAGAAGGTCCAAACGGATGAATGCTTCATTTGCTTTATTAGACATTATTGGGACGTTAACAATGGACTCTTATTTGGACGTTTTTTAAATTGTTTTAGTAAGACCTTTGTGTATCTAGTTGTTTATAGGAGAGCAATGGGTCTAACAGATAAAAGTGTACAGGAGACTTTTTAAGGTTGACATTATCTCAAAGCTGTTGGTTTTCCATATCATAATAAAATAAATAAATAATACGATGGTGTCATCATCATCAGTCTATTTATATTGCCCCACTGCTCGGGCACAGACCTTCCCTTACATCGAGGGAGCTCGGGCCATAATTCACCACGCGGGCCCACTGCGGATTGGCGGATTTCACATGCCTTAGATTTTTTTTCTTCTACGACATGCAGGTTTCATCACGATGTTTTCCTTCACCGTTTTGAGAGCACTCGGTAAATGTACGTAAGTTTTTCCGTCGAAAAAACCCGAGGATAACTCATTGGTACATTACTGCCCTAGCTGGGAATCGACCCTGGGACATCCATATTGCAAGTCCATTGACCCAACCACTGAGCCACCGAGGTCACGATGGTGTACCTAACTCAATTTCTGAAATTAGTGATAAGACTGACTATGCGAGAGTTTTTGTATGTACATTATGTCCATCGATAACTATTAATAAATCGCATCACGTGCCTCGTACCGAGGCAGCATTGTACTGCAGACATGCCACGGATGTTCGTGTTCCCAAATGGAGGGACACTCGTGCCCTCGTCACACCAACACGCGAACACGTCCACTCGTTATGTAATGGGACGAACTAAGGGGGAATTTTAAGTAAGCTAGCAGTAGAAAAGTCTAGAATATTCTAGATTTCGAGCGACCATATAACTAAGTTTCAGTTACTATTTCAGCGGGAATGTAAAACTAACAAACAAAGAACGTCTATTCAGATTATTATAAATTTTTTTGAGTGTGACTTAGTGACCAAACCTGTTGAGAAAATTCCAACCAGTTTTGTCGATATTCAAAAAAACATGAAACTGTCACACCTGGATTCGAATCTGGCCTCTCCGTAGCTAAAACAGACCCTAACACCAATTCTTTCTAAACACATATAAAATTAAATACTCAAAATTAACTACTCTGCTACAATAATAGGTATAGTTATAGAAAGAAAGAAATCCCCCAAAATTAAACCGAATCTTCTTTCTAAAGAGAGACCGACAACTGTCGCCCTAAACAAGTTGTTATCTGAACACATGTTGAATCATTAGTTATATTGATTAATGATAATGAAAAATACGATATCTTTTTTTTCATTTCTCGTGTAGTTTAGTGACCAAACTTATTTGTCAGAGTTATTCAGGCCGCCCTTTGACGTGGTCTAACGACTGCTGCCAAGCGACAGCAACCGGGACCAGCTGCTTAACGTGCTTTCCGAGGCACGAAGGGCCTCAGATGACAGTGTCACTAGCGGTCATCCATCCAGGAACTGACCTCGCCCAGCGTTGCTTAACATGTGCCTACGATCGTTTTCAACGTGTACTCGCAACTGGACTATGCATCTTACACATTTGTCACGTGTATTGAGTTTACATTAAATGTAACTCATTAGGTCAGCTGCATAGCGGATCTAATGAGTTACATTTTTGGAAATAGGCAGGAGTATAAGTGTCGCCGCACACGGGCCACACGCGACAGCCACAAACGCCGCCACGAGAAGCTAGAAGCGGCTACAAAAGTAGCTGAAGCGCGCGACAGCCACTTGTGGCCGGTGGTCGACACTTGCGGTCGGTGGCTGCCACTTTTTTTAACCCATGCGTGCAGTATAGTTTACTGAGGCAAGGGAGAGAGGGGCGCGGAATCGCGCGAGTGGCGTGTGGCGGCTTTTTGTGTCGGCGTTTAGTGGCCGGTGCGAGCCACAAGAAGCAAGCTGCGACGATTTGTAGCGTGTGGCCGCCACCGGCGCCAACCGTGTGCGGCGAGTCCATATAAAATGTATGAAAATTACAGGAAATATGCCTGTGGCGGCGTTTTGTGGCTGTGGCCGGTGGCCCGTGTGCGGGAAGGGTAAAGAAAAGGGGAACGTACACAAGTTTCAACGGGTCGAGACAAGAAAACATTGTCTAAAGGTGCTCCCTCACCGGGAGCATTCGCGTGTAATGAACGTTGCAGATTCGACTTTGAGCATTACATTACAATACTACCTCCCTGACTGACGCTGTTTTTCTCCCTCACTGATGTAATGCTCGAATCTGTAACGTTACATTACACGCGAATGCTCCCGGTAAGGGAGCACCTTAAAATAAATTGTCTTGTCTAAAATAAGATAAGAAGAATGGTCATTTTATCTTTCTCTCCAGGTAAAATTCTCCTCAATCCGACACTGGCTTCATACCGGAAAATACCGTGCCGGTACTCCTCCGGTTTACCGGTATAAATGGATGGGCCCTTATTTTTGATGTTGTTGTATTGTCACGTAAAAGGGTATTCACTCAAGGTAAATGGGTTAAAGATACAACAGGCCGCACTATTTACATAATAATATCTTTTCTATATAAAGATGGACATTTCTTTTGACACTATTTCTGATATATTGTCGTTGGCGGTTTGTCATACGTCTCTCTATTCATATTAGTATTCTTCTTCTTCTTGCATAGCCTCTCCACTCCTGAAGGCTGGCCGTCAGCTCCGCATATCTCCCTCTGTCTTGAGCCAGTCGGAAAAGCTCTTCGACGCTGGCTATCGCTGTCCACTTCCTTATATTGCGGAGCCTCGATTTCTTCCTTCTGCTAACCCGCCTCTTCCCCTCAATCTTGCCCATCATTATGAGTTGCAGGAGTTGGTACCTCTCGTGTTGAGACACGTGGCCGAGATAACCCACTTTTCTCCTCTTGATGGTGGCCATGAGTTCCCGGGATTTACCTGCGCATCGCAGGACTTCGACATTTGTGAGTCTCTGGACCCAGCTTATTCTTAGCATCCTCCGGTAACACCACATTTCATAGCCCTCTTTTTTTCTTGCGAAGATCTTCCTTTATGGTCCATGCTTCGCTGCCATACAAAACTATCGGCCAGATGTAACATTGGAGTAGTCTTGTTCTAAGGCTGATACTCAACTCTGTTGGAGAGCACCTTCCTCATCTTGTTAAAGGAAGCACGAGCGATTTCAATTCGGGTTTTTATTTCAAGATCCGATTCCCATTCATCATTCAGCCACGCGCCAAGATACTTATATTTCTGAACTCTCTCCATATTAGTGTTGTAAGATATATTAATAGACCTTATGTCTGATCTACAAAAGAGATATCTCTCTTCTCGTATGGTTTAGTGACATAACCAGAGTTAGGCAGGTGTCCGACCGCCGGCGATGAGCGAGTAATACCTATACCTACCTACTATAAAACGAGTGGGCGAGCAGCGAGTGGCGAGTATAGTTATGTAGCTCGGCTATCAGCGAGTGTCGCTGAGCGACGGGCGATTACTCGCTTCACTCGCCCACTCGTCAGTGTAGCTCAGCGAGTGGGCGAGTGGCGCCGAGCGATGGGATGTACTCGCTCGGCGACAAAATAGCCGAGCGAGTACTCGCCGGCGGTGTGAACAGTCGGCGATGAACTATTAATATATGCATCTCTTTTGTTTACACGGAATGTAGTATCTTTTGTACGTTTCTTGAGCGAAAAAATAGCTGGGATTGACTCGCTTACTCGCCGGCGGTGGAACAATTGCCTTATTCAGGTCGCCTGTAAGCCTCTGACCAGGTGTTCTGCCCAATGACAACAGGGACCAACGTGATTTCCGACGGAGGGGCTCAGATGGAAACGTCACTAGCGGTTACTAGCAGCTGTAGTTTACTCAGTTGCTAGAGAGCGATATAATGTTGGCAATGGTAATGTTAAAGTTGAAGAAAAAAGTGGTTACTTTCTTTGGATTATGACTCAACTGAAGACGTACTTGGCATCCTGAGGTAGCAGAGTAATGTCATTATAATCTAGGTTGTCCATGATTAATGTAAATGATACATACATAAGTAATGTCCTTTATATACGTAAATTCTTTATATAAGTATATCTATGGTCAAACACACACACACACACACACTAACACACCCTCACACACCCTCGCACATTGTCACCTAGTGCGCCAAAATTGTCGACCGAGTTCTTTTTGTTTATGTAATAATAATAATAAAGCTTTATTTATTTCTGTACATTTATTAATACATTTCAAATGTGTGTTAGTTGATTAATAAAGTTTCCTATTCTATGTTAGTATTATTAGTTTCTGTATGTACAGATCCCTTTTGGGTAAAAGCCTCCTCCATCGATTTCCACGTGTCCCTTTCCTTAGCGATTTTTGACCAGTCTCTGCTGGCAACCTCGATAATATCGTCGGCCCACCTTTTCCTAGATCTTCCAACCTTTCTTTTACCGATTGGTCTCATCCATTTTGTTTATGTATTGATAGGTAATGCAAATTAGAATTACCGCGAGACAGGTATAACTTAGCTATATCCCAGGTTCGATTCTCAGCTAGGGCAGCCATGTACCAATGAGTTATCCTCGGTTTTTTCGACGGAAAAACTTACGTACATTTACCGAGTGCTCTCAAAACGGTGAAGGAAAACATTGTGATGAAACCTGCATGTCGTAGAAGAAGAAAAAATCTAAGGCATGTGAAATCCGCCAACCCGCACTGGGCCCGCGTGGTGGATTATGGCCCGAGCTCCCTCGATGTAAGGGAAGGTCTGTGCCAGAGCAGTGGGGCAATATAAATAGACTGATGATGATGATACTGTAAATGTGGAGAAACAACCAAAAGAACTAGTCGACGATACGATTCAAGTTCTAAATTAGGTAGAAATAACCAAGTTCCGCAAACATCTTACTTGTAACGTAATACAGTAACGCAAATGTTAGTTCAGAAACGAAACCGCTACCTCACTACTCATTAAAACTTGTCTCCCGGCGCAACCGTTTGACTTACTCACTCACTAACTCACTCAGACTGCTAATAACTTAGTCCTACCTGAGTCACTGTTTGAGAGTGTTACCAACTATTACCAGAGTTAGTATATGGGGTCGAATATAATCTATGACTGATTTAGTATTTCTCTAGACGTGCCAAGCCATTTGAGCAAGACTTGATCTTGATGTTGGGCACTTGTAATCACATTGAAATGGTTTTAGATTAGGTAGAAATTAAAATAGTATGTCAGTCCATGTCGATTGTCCGTTTGCAGCGTATTTATTTATTTATTTTATTAATGGACTCGACAGTTCGTCATTTGCCAATGTCATGTTACAGAAAATTCATTGTATAATAGTCTTCTATCTTCCTCCAGGGGAGTCGCCGTAGCGTCATCACCCTGGGCAGCCGCGTCTTCTTGTCTTCATCCAGAGGAGACGCCGTAGCGTCAATCACTGTGGACGAAGCAGCTCGACAGTCACGTTCACTCCCGAGCTCGTAGTGGGAATCTTGACCATGGCGCCAAACTTCAGACCCTGCTTGAATTCTCCAATAACTTCACCATACTGTCATTCGCGAACATTTTCTGATTAATTTAACGTGATATTAAACACAAAACACCCACTGTAGACATTAAACTGAAAATTATTAAATAATTTCGCAACCGTCGTTTCCCGCCATTTTCAAAAAGCCCCGTTTGCAGCGTAATGACGAGCAGTTTTCAAATTTGACATTTGTCATTTTGCTCAATTTAGGCGCGAGTCAATGCTGCATTCGGATACACAGCCATGTAGGTAGTTGGATATATATTAGAAATTATAATTGTTAGTATTTGTGTGTGTAGTTTGTCTAAATATATAATTAGATATTTAAGTAAAATATACTAGTAAATAATAATATTAGTAATATAATAGTAGTAATTGCACAATTACTGGATAGATGTCGCTACCGTCCCTCAGACGAGAATATAGAGACAAAATTCACGATCTGGATACGAATCACGATGGCTCTGTTGGAATAGAGCGTGCCACGGAATGGCGAGGTTCCGGGTTCGAATCCCGGTCGTGATGAAATTTTTTCTCCATTTTATCATTTATATAGTAATAGTAAATAGATTAGTAATAAGTATATTTTATTGTTATTCTAGCTTAAAAATCTAAAATTAACGTTCGTCTGAACGCAACGTTACACATGACACCAATGATCTGAATTTCAAATCGATCTGACATGTGAAACTGGCTCATACCTTTCTTCATTTAGAAAAGAGACGATGATATTCCACGACTGAACAGATCTTCTAGTATTATAGCTAAGAATGCTCTGGAGGGATGACCTTCGCAAGGTGGCTGGCAGAGACTGGATTCAAAAGGCCGAGAATCGGGTTGAGTGGCGTGCTATGGGAGAGGCCTTCGTCCAGTGGACTGATACGGGCTGATGATGACACTCTGGAACCTACACACAACACCGTTAACTTATCTTCTTCTTCTTCTCGTGTGGTTTAGTGACCAAACCTCTTTGTCAGAGTTAATCAGGTCGCCCGTAGGCCTCTGACGTGGCCTAACGACTGCTGCCGAGCGACAGCAACCGGGACCAACTGCTTAACGTGCGCCCCGAGGCACGGAGGGGCTCAGATGAAAGTGTCACTAGCGGTCACCCATCCAGGTCCTGACCTCGCCCAACGTTGCTTAACTTGTACGATCGTTTTCAACGTGTACTCGCAACTTGACTACCAGCCCTTCACTGTTAACTTATAACACCGCTTGTTCTTGCGTCGAAGGTTATTATTTATTTTATTTAATGGACTCGACTGTTCGTCATTTGCCAATGTCATGTTACAGAAAATTCAATATATTCATTAGTCATCTGTCTTCCTCCAGGGGAGTCGCAGTAGCGTCTTCACCCTGGGTAGCCACGTCTTCTTGTCTTCATCCACAGGAGACGCCGTAGCGTCAATCACTGTGGACGAAGCAGCTCGACAGTCACGTTCACTCCCGAGCTCGTAGTGGGAATCTTGACCATGGCGCCAAACTTCAGATCCTGCTTGAATTCTCCAATAACTTCACCATACTGTCAATCGCGAACATTTTCTGATTAATTTAACGTGATATTAAACACAAAACACCCACTGTAGACATTAAACTGAAAATTATTAAATAATTTCGCAACCGTCGTTTCCCGCCATTTTCAAAAAGCCCGCGTCGAAGGTTACTCATGTCTCAAACTTCAAGGTGTCATAAAATCGGTGTCTTGTCGTAAAAATCGGCTCGTGTGTACAGGGTGCTGCTGAATTGAATTAACATTGGTAATTACGCGGTCGCACGGCACGGGGCGCGCGCGGACAAATTGCCGGCCGCGACAGGCCGCGCAACCCTACGCACTTAGGGTTGTCACGTCAAACGCAGAAATACCGGTCTAAAAACTGGAAATATTAAAAAAAAATCGTAATGTTAATTGTGGATTTGTGTTTTTGTACATTACTTACATATTTACATGAATACCACCTTACTGAATAGAATAATAAATTACTTAAAAGCTACAAAATTCTGACAAAGTTTTTTTAAAGGGCTGATGTATGTTACTTTACATAATATGTTCGATTCTTACATAAGTGGTGACGCAAATGTTCTTAATAATCCAAGCGATACATTATGTTGGTATTATTGTGGAGAAAATAGTAATGCTAAATAAATAAATAATAACAAGTAAACATTACCACATGTAAATGAGACTTTAATAATATTTATAAAACGTAATAAAATAATGGGACACATCGGCAGTGGTTTTTATCATTGCATGCATTAGGTATATTTGTGTCAATTATAGACAATATACCTAATTAAATAATAATATAAATGTAATAATAATTAGTAAGTGTAATAATGTAAGGGAAGGTCTGTGCCCGAGCAGTGGAGGCATAAAAATAGACTGATGACAGACAATACACAGATGACAGATATGAACACGAGACAACCCTACGCCATGCGTCATTCCAGTGCGTGAATAACCACGGTCGTTTACTGGTTCGAACCGGATTGCGATTGCGTCGGTTTAATTCGGTTGCGATTTGTTTCGCGCTCGTTACGTCCGGAATGAAAGGATTTTTTGCACGGAACCCTTGTTTGATGATGGATTTATTTGTTTATCGATAATAATTGTTCTTGATAATAAGCTCAGAGAACCTGCTCTTGAAAATGGCGGGAAACGAGACGGTTGCGAAATTATTTGATTATTTTCATTTTAAGGTTATTTTATGTTTAATATCACGTTAAATTAATCAGAAAATGTTCACGAATGACAGAATGGTGAATTCATTAGATTTCATGCAAGATCTCAAGTTTCAAGCAATTAACAAGAGTCCCGCTACGAGCTCGGATGGGAGTGAACGTGACTGTCGAGCTACTTCGTCCAGAGTGACGACGCTGCGGTGACTACTCTGGATGAAGACAAGAAGACGCGGATTTCCAGGGTTATGACGTCACGTCGACACCTATAATAATATACTACTTAATACAAAAACTGACAATAACTTATAAAATAATAAACATAAAAACTAATTAAACTCTAATACCTACACACATTAAAATCACACAGACATACCACCTCCATCTTCACACTCAATCCCTCGCACTCTTCGTCTTGTACCCCTTATTCTAGTCGAAACAGCCCTAATTATTGAAATTTGAGTAAAATGTTAAGAATGCCGATAAACTGCTAATTAGTTTGGCAAAGTGTAGTTAATACTAAGTCTTACCTACTTACTTAAATTAAAATAATAATAATTTAACTAATTAATTGAATTTAATATAGGTGCGATGAAAATATTACATAATTATTACCATAAATTATTAATTTGGTTGATGCGGGCGATGAAGCCCATTACGGGAGCCGTGTGAATTTAATCCGGAATTAAATCCGGAATACGTCCTAATTGAATTCCGGTTCGGTTTTCGGAACAACCTGTAGCTTTATAGATATGGGCGATTTTCTGACAAGTATTTTTTTAAAATGACGATAGTAAAAGTATGTGAGTCCCTGGAGTGGGTCACCTTGTAAGTTATTATAAAGGTCTTATGTTCTTGAACTACTGATTCCTTTCGTATATATTTATACTTGTTTTTATTTTATTTTATTAATGGACTCGACAGTTCGTCATTTGCCAATGTTACAGAATATTCAATATATCATAGTCTTCTATTTTCCTCCAGAGGAGTCGCCGTGGCGTCGTCACTCTGGCTGGATATCCGCGTCTTCTTGTCTTCATCCAGAGGAGTCGCCGTAGCGTCGTCACTCTGGACGAAGCAGCTCGACAGTCACGTTCACTCCCGAGCTCGTAGCGGGACTCTTGACTTTAGCACGAAACTTCAGATCTTGCATAAATAATCCAATAAATTCACCATACCGAGAACAATTTCTGATTAATTTAACGTGATATTAAACACAAAATATCGCGGGCTAGGCGCGCTCACCTTGAAAAAGACCGTCGAAATCGGTCGAAACTGTCGGTCTAATTGCCACTATAAGTGAGTGATATCCATTTATATATAATAATTTGTAGTAATGGCTCACTATAGTTTTAATTTCAAAATAAAAACACTATTAAAATTAAAATTATCAAATAATTTTGCAACCGTCGATTCCCGCCGTTTCAAAAGTCCCATGCAGATCTTTTCCTTCAGAAAACTAGTCTGAAACAGCTCTCGTCCGCTGCTGTAACGGTAATAATCATTTGTCGTCATCCAGGGCCCTATCCGGGCTATTTGTTGGCCCGATAATCCGCGTGAAATTGGTTTACAAGGCGCCCGCTGTATTTCAGCTTGCAACGGTTCACCGAAAGCGGGGTTTGCCGAATTTTTATTTATTTATAAATACTTTTCGCTAATAGATCGGATCAACTAAAAATCTAAGACCGAAAAGTATATGTGCAGGAGACATAATATTATTTTATTATCAATTTCTGTAATATATATTAATTTGATAAAACGGGAATTACCGTGTTAAACATTTATTATTGATGTCTCGATATTTCGATAGCATTGCAGCCATCCAAATTAATATGTATACAAACCTTTAAAGTTTAAAAATTGATATTCTGTAATATCACAGTTAAAACCAAAGCGTTGCGCAGTTCATAATAATTAAAACATTACTTAAATAATTCATTCCTCCAGTACATTCAAGATAATAATAATAGGTATACCGGAGCCCAAATCAAGTGTCTTATTTTGTAAACAAATATGATCGTCTAATTACCTATTGTGATGTAAAACTGAAGGAACTAATTGATTGAATTTGTTCATCATTGTGAAAATAAAGTAATCCGATCTAATAATGTATGAATAACTGCAATAACCACAGAATAGCTCATAGTTTTTGTTTACAAAATAAGACACTTGATTTGTTACTTACAACTGTCAAAAATACTAAGTTAAAAATAAAAATAAAATTATAATAATATTCGGTAAGATTTTCACAACAAGTTACTGACTGATTATTATAGTTCTTGAGAAATTCTCAAATATTCTCTGTTTTCGACGTATTAAAATTGTAAATAAAATAAGTACTGAGGTATTATTTTTTTAATGCTCTTCCTTGCTTTTTACCCGATTGCCGAAAATAGGAGAGCATACCGAATCCTTCTCACTAATATGAAGTCGGGTAATAACTTCAATTTTTTTCTGTTCGCCGAATTGTTGTTTTCGGCGAACCTTTCCACGCTCTATATTTCCCGACCGACGACGGGTTGAGATAAGTAGAGTACAGCGATAGATATGAGGGATTCCGTGTCTCTTACATGTTGAGTGCCTATTGGGGATGATTGGCTCAGTTTGTAGCATCTGGGGCCCGTGGTCCGGGTTCGAATTTCCCCGTTTTGTAGAAGCCTACGATTTTTTTCTTCCTCAGCATCTACGACTGCCTCTACCTATCAGTATTATATTTATTTTAACCCTCAACGACGCAAGAAGAGGAGTGTAATTAGTTTAACATGTGCATCTTCGCATCTGTAACGATAAACTTGCATTTCCAGGATTCAGACTACGTAATATCATCCTTCACGATATCCTTCATGGGGCACTGTATTCGCTTTTATAACAAGTTGCCAGAAAGTGTCACGACGTTGACAGAGAGGAAATTCAAAAATTTCATTAATGTACACTTGTTAAGAAGGCGTATTACAGGACAGATGACTATTTAAACGATGAACATGCATGGTGTGTCGCCGGTTCCGCATGAAGGATAGAGTTTAGATTATTAACAATAGTAATAGTTGTGTACCTAGTTATTAAAGGCCTTCCATGAGCCAACTAGCGCCGCCAATCTTTGAAAAATAATATCTTCCAATTTAATCAATTTTATATAAAAAAAGCTATGTACATAATGTTTATTACGATAAATACTATTTTTTTAAATGCTTATTTATAACGTGATTGGCACATTTGAGAACTACAACTTTGCTTGTCGCAATTATGCCATGTATTGTATATTAGAAAATAGTGTTTATCCTAATAAAGATTGTGTTGATAACTTTATTTAAATAAAAATTAATAATTTGTAAGATATTATTTTTTTTGGCGGCGCTAGTTGCCTTATGGAAGGCCCTGGTAATTGTATTGTAGTTATTTTAAAAGATGTGCTGCTGAAAGATTTTTGCCACTTATTATTTAACAGAGTTATTAGGGGCTTCGTAGGTCACGTCCTAGTTAGAGCTTATAGTGGCCCTAAAAAGTCCCACCCTGACTGCGCGTGGTTGAAATGATCGTCCACACAACGGCACGCGAGTTTGATAAATTACTACAAGCGCTCAAGTGTTACCCTAACTAGGCTGCGGGATGATTACCCCGTAGGTACTGTCACCCGGCAACTCACCTATTATTTTATTTAATTTATTAATTGACTCGACAGTTCGTCTTTGCCAATGTCATGTTACAGAATATTCAAGAAATCATAGTCTTCTCTCTTCCTCCAGAGGAGTCGCCGTAGCGTCGTCACCCTGGGTAGCCGCGTATTCATGTCTTCATCTAGAAGAGACGCCGTAGCGTCATCACTCTGGACGAAGCAGCTCGACAGTCACGTTCACTCCCGAGCTCGTAGCGGGAACTATTGATAAAAGCTTGAAACTTCAGATCTTGCACAAATTATCCAATAAATTCACCACACTGACATTCGCGAACGTTTTCTGATTTATTTAACGTGATATTAAATACAAAATAACTACTGTAGACATTAAAATAAAAAAAGTTATTTCGTTTAGGGGTTTGGGAGGGTTGTGCGTAGGTTTTTTTACTATTATTTTATTTTGTTCGGGGATCTTGCAGCGTATGTTACAATATGAGCTTATTAATAATACCTACATGCCAATTATAAGTTTCCACATATAACATTCAAATAACTATATATATCTTAAATCTACAAAATATAAAAAGACCACATGATTAGTGTTTGTTGATTATAATATCCATGCATACTTCCCTGGCGCGATTAGGCCCACTGCAAAAGAAGTTTAGGTTGGGTTATCTTAGTATTTATGTATGTAAGTATTTATAAGAATTCAGACATTCTATTAACATCAGACCAGGCTGGCTTAATTGTTACTCTGGGAAGAATTTTACAAAAAAAAATTAGGTATTCAATTCTGAATTTACGTTACTTTGAAACAAGCTCGCCTGTGGTAAAGTCTCATTCCTTTCCGCGTCCAGTTAAATTCTATTCTCTAATGTAAATTTATGTGTCTATAAAACTAAATTTCGGTATAATATTATTACTGGCATCGCGTGCCCCACATTATAACATGGCGCTGAATTAATACTAACAATTACTATCGCTGCACGCACAAAAACTGTACAAATTGCTACTGTGCGTGCACCGTAAGGCCTAGAGCGGTAACCGAGCGGCAGCGGGCTGATAAGCTGAAGCGGTGATTGGCGCACCGCGGTTAGGACGCTACTGCAAGTTAACTCGCGCAAATCTTGCTTGAGTTACTTTACTTGCAACCTAAAAGATTAGGCGGGCGCCAGACATATGGGTATCTTAGCAAAGTTTTAACTACCATTGAAGGCTTTGTACAGAATCTATAACTACGACGTCATGAAAAGCCGTCAATGAACATCGAATTCATATTTGATGTACATTGACGATTTTTTATGACGCATTTGCGCTCATGTCTTGCATCGGGGTTAAACACCGTCTGCAACTACCTCTAACTACTTGCAGAAAGTGCCAAACAAGCTGTCGCGACAATTTTTTTATATATAAATTTCGAGAAAAAAAAAGTTTGCTGTAAAATTAGGCATTTCGGAAGTACTGTGGATCTGACGTAGTAGCCAAAGGGAATATAACCCATACAGCCAAGTAATACATTGTATTTTTGTTTATAACACTTTTTCAATGCTTTCTAGGTAATCAGAGTTATATTTGGTGAGTCCACAAGAAAAAATGCAATGAACGCACTCATACAAATTTACGAAAACGTCCGAAAAATGGGTATTCACCGACGACGCTATTTCAGTAATGTGACGTCATCATCACATTAGTTTTTAATTTTCACGATTTTAACTTAATTTTAAAATAATGAAAACGACGTTATTTTTACAAAAGAAGAAACATGGGTCCCTTAATTTTATCTATATTTTCATAAAAAAAATATAATAAAGGGGAGTAAAAACATTTAGATCTTGTCAATTGAATAGTCAGGAAAAACGATGCAAATGTTACTATGTTTACTTTTTTAAGGCAGTAACAGCGACACGCTGAAGCGATTTTGTACGCCACCGTGGCCACAACCTAACGCTTGTTGGCGTAGTGTGAAACCAGTTTTTTAAAAGGTTCATATCGGTCAAGAAAATTGTTATAGTACACGGTAAAATTAGCTACCCTTTTTGGGAGTTTTCACATACATTATACTATTTATTTATACTCGTACACTTAAGGTAAAGAAAATATAGAAACATATAACTTTTAGATCAAGACAGGGCTTCTATTCTAATCTTAAAAGAAGCAGGTATAATCTTATAAGAATTCGGGTAAAAAAATCTGCCAATATACAAAATAACTTGCATATTTTTGGAAAGTAAGAAAAGGGGCTAAAAATAAACTGAAAGATATATTTTTGCGCGGTTACAATAGACATTTGAGGTCGGTTACAATTTACAAAATTTTGATCTGACAGGCGTCAAAAATTGTGATATAAAGAATTTAAATTTATATTTTTTTAATGGACTCGACAGTTCGTCATTTGTCAATGTCATGTTACAGAATATTCAAAACATCATATCGTCTTCTCGTCATCCAGGGGAGTCGCCGTAGCGTCGTCACTCTGGACGAAGCAGCTCGACAGTCACGTTCACTCCCGAGCTTGTAGCGGGACTCTTGACTATAGCGCCAAACTTCAGATCCTGCATGAATCCTCCAATAATTTCACCATACTGTCAATAATTTCGCAACCGTCGTTTCCTGGCATTTTCAAAACCCCATGTAAAAAATTTGTATGGAAGCCAAAATTCGCGACATAAGACGTCACAGTGGATTTACATGCGGCAGCAGTATCCTGACCGTGCTCGCGCGCAGGCCGGACAATCGATTTCTCAGACACTGGACCGGCCTGCACGCACCAGTATGTACTAACATAGTTATTTAAGTATTTACTAACAAAATATGGATGTAAAAAAAGGTCTGTAATAAAAATATTTTATTTTATTTTATATAATTTAGTACACTACATGTTTATCCAAAATAGTACACTATTGTAAAGGAAAAGACCTATACATCGCACTCGGACGTCATCTATGACTGCCAGACTATTGAATAAGTTCGCTCCAACAAATTAGTCGGCCCTAGAACAGGATACGGTCTATTTGGGCCGCTATACTGTCCACGCCAACGCATACTTAGTCGTGTATTCGAGTCTATATAAATGGTGTGTAACATACATATATTGCTTACTTAATAAATAAATATAAATATAAAAATATAAATAAATTTATTTACCACTTAAAAATTCGGCATAATCATAAACGCGGTAAATTCAATTAGGGTTACTTACATCTCTTTCACTGGTTTTGCTCTTACCCTTGTCAAGGAAAAATCCTTGTCTGGCTTTACCAGCGCTGTTAATATATTCCTCTTTACGACGAGGGGTCTGTTGACTCGCGACACAATGCGATGGAAGTCAGATATGTGTATACAGCTGTTATACAGTTACAATTCTTAACACATCTATATCTGCAAGGGGTTTCTTTGAAACTTCGAAGGTAATTCTAATAGAATAGATTTAACTACAAATGTTCTTACATAAATTGACTTCCGTGATCATTCTGAAGCTGAATCAGAGTTTTTTTTATATTACAATTAACACCAGAGATATTGGAGGGTAAGGAGGGCTATGTTTTACGAGTATAAGAGTATGTATGTAGGTATGTTAAGTATGTTTAATTCTTAGTCCCGCCCTGCAGCTTATACGGCTGGATACATTTTAACATATGAGGTGTCGTTAGATTCGTCTGGATTGTAGGAGTGACATAGGCTATAAAAATTTAATCAAAGTTGTTTTTAGGCAGTCAAGTTTTTTGCTTTTAGAATTTATTTATTTACATGTTACATTTGAAAAAAATACATGTATAAAAATATATAATGCCAATTACATAACAACGCAAAATGAATTTCAATTAAACATGTACCAAATATTATATAGTATATATAAAAAAATGAATATAAAATAGATAACAAAGGTTAACTAAAATTTCGAGTCTATGTCTGTCTATCTACGTGTGTGTATGTTTGTGTGTGCATGTGGGAGGGTGCGTGTGTGTGTGTGTGTGTGTACGTGTTTGTCATTCTACGGTCGGTTGCTCTGTGAGTGCTCTCAACAGCCTGCTGATATACTCAGGCTGTGACATAAAGAATAGTTTATGTTTGTTGCCAAAACGAATAGAGATGGAATTAGAGATGCAATGTCACTTCGGCAACACAATTAACTCTGTAATATGTTTATTTCGTGTGTTGTTTGTTAGCCACCATAATGTATGTCTTGCTGTTGCGAAATAAACGGATTATTTACTTCTGATTTCTGATTTTTAAATATATGTTGTTATATATTTAAAAATTGAGTAGTAGATGCCACTGGTGACCCAAGAGCTGGCAGCTACCTCGCGCAACGGATTAGCATCGCGATCCAGCGAGGTAACGCTGCCAGTGTCTTGGGTACTCTTCCTGCACCTAATTTTTTTTTTAATAGTTTAGATTAGGTTTTTTAAATATTGAATGGTTCTTTTTATTTTATATTGTACCTTTTTGAAATAAATATTTAATGTTGTTATTAATAGAGCCAGAATTGCAAGGTAAAGTAGTGTTTCAGTTCGTATATTTTTGCAAGTCAACATTTTTAGGGTTCCATGCCTCAAAAGGCTAATACAAAATACGCAGATCTGCAACCTTATACAGCGGTGAAAAAATTAAACTTCTACGTCAACGCATTCAAAAGATATGACCATATATGTCGCATTTTTGTATGAAAATGCAAAAAAAAAACTATAGGGTACTTCCAGTTGACCTAGAATCATGAAATTTGGCAAGAAGCTAGGTCTTACAGCGCAAGTAAAGGATAAAATTCGAAAACGTAAATTTGAAATTACATCCCTCCAAAAAGATTGTTTTTTATCTTTGCGTTAGAGCAAAGTTACGGGGTTAGTAAGTTGCATTGCACGAAAGCCTCGGGGCGCGAGTACGACTCGCACTTGGCCGGTTTTTTGAATTTATATTTACACTCTTATTTAATTTAGTATTACTTTATATTTACGTTTAGTTTTAATATTAATGAGTTGCAGCCACATTAAAGTGGAACTGGGCGGGCCACGTGTGCCGCATGCAGCCGGACCGAGGGGCCCGGTTGGCACAGAATGGGTGCCATCGGACGGTCGCCGGCGTCGGGGCAGACCTCGGCGTAGGTGGAGAGACGATATCGTTAGATACAGGGATGGGTGGCTGGAAGAGGCTCAGGACAGAGATGGATGGAAGAGGAGGGGGGAGACCTTTGCCCAGCAGTGGGACAATTTATAGGTTAACAAAAAAAATTAATATACTCTATTTTGCAAGAAAAAGGTGCTAACGGCAACACTGAGTAGAAAAATAGATTTTTGTTATTATAAGGTAATTACCTACTTTACTATGGCGTATGTGGAAAATGTTCCAAAGACAACGGACAAAAATCTTGTTTACCAATCTTTACACTGATACAAGTCAACTTAAAACCTCATAATAGTCTAACCAAAGGCGGCAAAAGTCGAGACCAAAGACGGCTGGATAGCACTCCAGTTTCTTTCGAGGGTTCTCGAGCGGTGTCAAGGAATCCTTAAACAAGGAGCTCTCGCCGCGTTTTGCTTTTACAAAAAACTGGTCGAGAGTCTAGGGAGGCTTTAGTTTACGAATGTTTTGCTTTTTAGGCCACACTAATGTTCTTCTGTTTTAGTAATGTCAACAGATTTCTTGGGCAGAGATCCTGCAGGCATATACAGGGCCAGAAGAATTGCAGCCCCAGTAGGTAAAAATTAGGGATTCATATTCATATACTTTATTTCTAACCATACGGAACATTACAGAGCACTTGGTTATGTCAACAACAATTTGGTATCGTACAATGAAACCGGGCGCCAAATTTATTTAGGCGAAGAATAGGACTCACATCAGAGATTTAAATCTTTGATAAGTGTAGGTAGTCTACACTTGATCCAATTTAGTTATATATATATTTAAAAAAAAAATCTATGTATTTATTAAATGTCCCAATAATTCGAAAGATAAAATAAGAAAATAGCTGCTGTATAGGGGCATTGATCGATCAATTGCGTCTATAGATCCAGACCTCCCTAATTTTTACCTACTCATTAATGAATGTAGTGTATCAATCAATCGATTCATTACTTTACTAATAATGATTGATACAATTATTCCAATAGATCCCATTCGAGAATAGACGCAATTGATTGTTCATTCCGATTATGATCGGAATGATCGCTCATTGCGTCTTTAGATCCAGAATCCCTAATTTTTACCTACTAACCCCCTTGACAAATTCATTTATCATAATTATTATGTTGAGGGGTTCGTACTTCAGTTGCGATTACACGTTGAAAACGATCGTACAAGTTCCTGTAGGTACCTGGATGGGTGACCGCTAGTGACACTTTCATCTGAGCCCCTTTATGCCTCGGGGCGCACGTTAAGCAGTTGGTCCCGGTAGCTGTCGCTCGGCAGCAGTCGTTAGGACAAATAGGTTTGGTCACTAAACCACACGAAAAGAAATAGGAGAAAGATCAGATCATGTTTCCATGGGCTGGCTTAGTCCTACTCTTCATACCGAATCGATATTTGATGGCACAAATAGATAAAGAGATGAGTAATCATGAAAAGCTGGAATAGGTAGATGCTGTTTTAAATAATTCGTAAAAGCGAATTCCAAGACATGAGGTAAATAAATCGATTTGGTACTACTGAATAAACTACAGACTAAGATCAAGATTGGGCACAAGCTAGACATAACCTAGGCATTTCATTAAAAATAATGAGGTAAAGAAATGGCTTGTCACGAAGTCCTACAATATCTGTGGGATATAGATAACACAGACCGCGGTATTGGAAATGTAAATGTAAAATATTTCTGAAACATTGAATAGATGCAACCACAATTGTACTTTTCTCATCAACCCAGTATCAGTCCATGTCTCCGTCTTCTTTCTGTGTGGTATAGTGATAGGAAACCGCTTAATGTACGCCCCGAGGCACTGCGTGGTTCAGATGAATATGACAAACTTATATATTTAGGTACAATTCACTGCCGCAGGGAGGCCTTTTTTTTCTTTTTTTCCCCCTCTCCCACTGTAACTCCTTTTTGAAAAAGATCAACAGTGGCGTACTATTGGACCGTCATACAGTGACGGGTTTAAGCGACACAATGGGGCTGAAATGCCGTACGTTACATAGCCACGCCTCGGCTGTTTAAAGCAAAGAAAGAAGAATAGAGTATGAAGAAGTTGTTGCTCACTGCTGTGAGCTATGAGCCGTAGCAGAAAGCTACCTTCTGTAATAGTGCCAATAATAACTATGCAGGGAGGCCTCTCCCAATACGTATAATCTAGGATCTTTGGGCCCAGTTCCTGCTAGCAACCTTAGATCGTCTCTCCATCTAGTTGAGAAGCATCCCACATTTCGTTTACCCGTTCGTGGTCTCCATTCAAAGATTGGTCAATGCCATAAGATGTTAGTTAAACAATATATGATAAGTCAACTGCTAATTCAGCTACTAGTGACTTATAGACATTCTTTAACGACCTCCTAGTCTAGTCAGTAGTGTGCCTGACTTCAGTGCAAGGGGTCGTGCGTTTAAGGTAAGGAGAGGAAGATTTTAAGGAGAATTCTGGGACCAGCGAAGAGAGAGGACGGAAGCTGAAGGATACGGAAAAACTGCGAGATCGAGGAGATGGTGGTTGAGCCTAACATCTTTGGAGAAACCAAAGCAGCCCGACTCCGCTGGCTTGGTCACGTGGAGAGGATGGGAGAGGAACACGGAGCGAAGCGAGCATACGTCGGAAAGCCCAGCGGACGACGGCCAGTCGGACGTCCTAGATACCGCCGGGACTACGAGGTACAGGAGGACCTGCGAGAGCTGCAGGTACCCGACTGGCGCCAGACAGCGCAGGACAGGCTGCAGGGGCGCTCTGCGGTGTCGGAGGCCAAGATCCACTTTGGGTCACTGAGCCACCAGAGTAAGTAAGTAATCTAAGGTATAACCACTCCGGGACCGGGTGTAATTAGTGATCGATTCTGTGGCTGTGGACCAGGACTCCTATAGTTTAGGTCATGAGTGTGATTATCATTACCATTCTTTCGACTTTTGTTCTCTGACCCACAGCCAAGTTTATTCATTATTCAAGAACGATTCTTGTTCAATTTACGGAAACCTTGAGCACTTAAGTACTATACTTACTTGGCTATGTTCTAGATTTACTAACCACTCCAATTCTAATATTTACCTGGCCAACGAAACCTCCGACAGCCCCACTAATCACATTCGGTACCGTCGGCCTCCAATTTGTTAAATGCCACAACAATTTGTTGGATCCATTTCGGGGATTAGTGCAATCACGTCTGATTGAAAGGCAAGGTTCGTTTGTATACGGAATAGGACGGAAGTAGCTTGGCTCATATCGATTTTGTTAGAGGATGAGTGTAGTTTTAGATGTTTACCAAAAACCCGGCTAAGTGCGAGTCGTGCAACGCAACTTAACCCCGTAACTTTGCTCTAACGAAAAGATAAACTAGATTTAGAGACCGACTTAACTTTGCCATTATCAAAATATTATGTAAATGAAATGAAATTATTTATTTGCCTTGAATGTGGTTACAGGGTTCTTACATTGTTAGTTATGTCCGGCACACTCAGTCATTGCTGACATGCAAATATTATGGTCACATATTAACTTATTCCTATTATATTATTTACAATTCAATGATAATTCAATTATTTCCTGTAAATATCGATGTCATAATAATAATAATAATGCATCTACTAATTCAGATAACTTCTTAATATTCTAGGCTAGGTTATTTGTTTGGTCAATAATACAAATACATCGACATACTCCTGATTAGTTGATCATCTGCAAATATAAGTTTGTAATAACCAAAAAAATATTTTTGGAGAGATGTAATTTCAAATTTACAGTTTTCGGATTGTTTCCTTTACTTGTGCTTTAAGACCTAGCTTCTTGCCAAATTTTATGATTCTAGGTCAACGGGAAGTACCCTATAGGTTTTGAGTGTTTTGTGCTAAGTTTTGCGCACGTGTCTGGCGCCGGGGTATGGATGGATTTATTAGTTGCACGTTCGAAGACAGAGAAAGGTGCAGCAGACTTTTTAAGGACGAGATTTTATCAAAAACTACTTGACCTATTGCAATAATTCTTTCACTGTTAGATAGATAAAAGTTAAAACTATGTAAATGTAAAATAATTATTAAAATCGGTCCAGTAGTTTTTTAGAAAACCTCAACCTTATACCCCTGGATACTGTATACTGTCTTCGTGGTACTGGTGTATTATGCGAGGGTTAAGACTTATTATAGTTCCATTTATTCACGTTTTTAATACGCATTAGACTGTTACCTCATTGCAAAGGTTAACCACTTTGCAATCGAAACTTTAACCAGCCTATTCATCCGTCACCGTCTATCATTGTATTAGATAACTGGTCCTCTTATTATTGACTAGCTGTACCCCGCAACTTCGTGTGCGTAGAGGAGGAGGATGGAGAGGATGGAGGAGATCAGGAGGCAGATCTTTAGAGAAAGAGAGAGCTGGATCCATGTTTCCACATCACATACCGTCATGGCTTATATAGCCTATGAGCTGTCCGGATATTTCATCTATCTCCTAGTGAAACTCCCATCAAAATCCCTTCAGTAGTTATGGCGTGATACTTGCACAAAGTCACAGACAAAAATTCTAAAAATTAGTGTTTTGGCATCAGTATCGATCCTAAAACACATTACATTTATTCTTTTCAAAGAATATCCAATGTACAGACATAATTTTTTTTTTTTTTTTTTAAAGTTTACAAATACAGGTTACCCCTAATTAAATTGTAAACAAAATTATACCTATTTTTACATAAAAAACACTTTACATTGTACATATATATGGAAGTATAAAATTTAACACATCACAGGAAACATAAAAACAAAACAAACAAAAAACTTTTTTTATGCCTCAGATAAGTAGCGCAAGGCTGCTTCTGTAAATTTCGTCAATGAACAAGTGAATACATCCAGTTCTGGTTCCTTTCGTGTTAGACCATTGAATATTTGCACCGCTCGTGGCAGCGGCGCGCACTGCATGAGGCCGGTCCTCGCGCGCGGCGCGGCGAACAGGTCGTGGCGGCGCGCGCGCAGGGTACCGCTCGGGCACGTTCAGCGACAGCGACTCCAGCACCTGCGTGTTATACAGTACTCCGCGGAAAACTTTCAACACGTACAAAAGTAATGCTAAATCCCTTCTCATCATCATCATCAGTCTATTTATATTGCCCCACTGCTCGGGCACAGACCTTCCCTTACATCGAGGGAGCTTGGGCCATAATCCACCACGCGGGCCCGGTGCGGGTTGGCGGATTTCACATGCCTTAGATTTTTTTCTTCTTCTACGACATGCAGGTTTCATCACGATGTTTTCCTTCACCGTTTTGAGAGCACTCGGTAAATGTACGTAAGTTTTTCCGTCGAAAAAACCGAGGATAACTCATTGGTACATGGCTGCCCTAGCTGGGAATCGAACCTGGGACCTCCATATTGCAAGTCCATTGACCCAACCACTGAGCCACCGAGCTCTCTCACACTCCCTTCTCACCTCGAGCCTATAGTACCCAACCATCCCCATGACGAAGAGTGTTGGGTACATAAGGGGATAAAAAGGATAAACTCCATACTGTTTGAGGTACAAGTACCTTAAAAACTTATTTTGTATCTTCTCCAACATGAGGCTATATTTAGCTTCATGTGGATTCCAGATGATTGCACTGCTTTCTAATCTACTTCGAACTAGCGCGTTGTACAGAGCTCTCACTGCCACTGTATCCTTGAAACCCTGAGTCTGACGCAGTATGAAGCCCAAGTTCCTAAACGCTTTCTTACAAATGTCGATAATGTGATCACGAAATCTCAAATCAGCCGTCATGCACACGCCCAGACAGACATAATTTTTTACAGTCTTATTATATGTATAGATATTCACGATTCACACGGTATCTAGTTACGAGGTTAGCAAAGGTTAACAGAATCATAATCGTTTATTGACACTGTAGAATAACACAAGTAGCACTAATGTTTATGCATTAGGCGTCGGCTGCCGCAAAGTTTTCTGACTAAAAGACATTGCCACATTTCAATGGAACTTTGCCCCACCTACAAAACTACGTGACCATTTAAGCTGTACCTATCATTTTGTTGGGGACTTATTACATGTTTCATATTGCATAATCATAATCAGTATCATTTTCTACTACTCTCGCAACTCCTATAGAAGAATAACAAAAACAATGAGTAAATCGCTTAGATTTCTTACTATTTTCTGAATTCTTAATTAAGCTGTTTTTTTCGAATCGCAACTTGTACACACGAAGACAGAGATAAGTATACAGGGGGCCTCAATAAGGTTGAGATTTTCTCAAGAACTACTGGACCGATTTTAATAATTCTTTTACAGTACATAGTTTTAACTTTTATCAATTTAACAATGTAAGAATTATTGTAATAGGTCAAATAGTTTTTGAGAAAATATCATTCTTAAAAACTCTACTGTACTTTCTCTGTCTTCGACCGTACAAAACTTTATTTTAAACCAATAATTTTAATAAAAAACGGAGTTATTTTTACATTTATTCGTTATTTTGTACAACTTGCGGTTGGTTGATGGTGGGGCAGAATCTGGCATTGTCATTTTTGTTTTCTTGTTGAGATATTAGATCCAGATACTGGCATAATTATTACCTCAGTTCCATACATATAACAATGACATTATACTCATACATTGCCCGCCCACCAATCCAATGGGAGTGTTGCACATAAATATTCAATGTACAATACATTGTTGAGCCAGAAATTATGACGTCACGTAACCTTGGGAGCTGGTCCCGTTCAATTTCCTTTTGGATATTATCATTCTGTGGTTTGATAGCGTATGGTCAGAAAAAAAAAGTTCTCATTACAGAAAAGTTTGTACCTATAACAAGCAAAAATTATTTCAAAAAACAAAAAAAAACGACTGCAAATAAAGATAAGATAAATATTCTTTATTGCAAAGTAAAAGGAATTACACAAAAGAAATATGCTAATACAGTTAGTGTCACAATTGGCGGTCTAATCGCTTAAAGCGATCTCTTCCAGACAACCTTTGTTTACAGAATTAACTATCCCCTTTTGATTATTTTTTTTGACACTCCCGTAATCGAGACGAATCTAACGATACCTCATACACCAAAATCCATCAAGCCGTTTAGGCTACAGGATGGCAGGAAGGATTGGGCATACATACATACACCGGAAAAACATTACCCTCCTTTTGGGGCAGTCGGGTAAAAAGCTTTTACACAATAAGGCTCGTAGCCATAAAGATTGCTAAACGGTGGTTTATTTCGACTGTGGCTAAACCACCAATTTTGTATGGCGAAAACCTTAAATCATGAATTTAACCACCGCCTAACACAAAAAGTATCGTTTATGGCTAAGAGTCTTGGTGATTATTTTACCGATGCATGGTACAGTCTAAGACTGATATAGGTGTACAACAGAGACACTTATATCTAAGAGTTAGTCCAACGACATTACTTAGAGTCTATTAAGGGCGATCACTTTGTTCACGTGTCTTACATTCGCGCACTATCACTACGAATTGTTGTCACTACACTACACTAACTCGAAAGGTTTGGTTCTTTTCAGTCTTCTCACTATGTCCGTGTTGTCAAGTTGTTTAATACGGTTATTCCCGTTTTATCTCATTAATAGATGTAAAAAATAAGTGCTCTTTGAGAAAATCCTAACCTTATTGAGGTGTGAGGCCCCCTGTACTTTTAATTATTTCTCTGTTCATTACATTTTTTCTGCTGACTACCCAAAGGGTTTGATCGAATCAAATCACACATCATCATAGCTGTACTTGTGACGAGATATTAAAGTTACGAACTGTCAAACAATTGAATTGGATTGAATAGGAACAAGTTATCTTGTCAGGCTGATATCGTGAGAAACTTGATGATGATAAATTTATCAAACTTTACTGTTAACTAAGATGTTTGTAACTATAGCATGTATTTATATGTATACCGTAGACTAAATCAAAACGAAGTGGAAGTGGGAAGTGGCAGTGGGCTGGTCACATCTGACGTAGAACCGATAACCGATGGGGTAGACGAGTTCTCGAATGGAGGCCACGAACGGGTAAACGTAGTGTGGGACGCCCCCCGACCAGATGGAGGGATGACCTTCGCAAAATGGCGGGCAGGGACTGGATGCAGAGGGCCGAGAGAAGGGTTGAGTGGCGCGCTTTGGGAGAGGCCTACGTCCAGCAGTGGACTGATACGGGATGATGATGAGACTAAATCAAGTGTCTTATTTTGTAAACAAATATGATCGTCTAATTACCTGCCTGTTGTGATGTAACACTGAAGGTACTGATTGGTTGAACTATTTCATCATTGTAAAATCCGATCTAATAATGTGAAAATAACTATGTAATTATTACAGAACAGCTTAAAATGTTAGCAGGGTAGGGTAGTTTTTGTTTACAAAATAAGACAAGTTATGTAATGCCTAGTTATTAAGTAATTGTGTAATATTATTTTAAAAGATGTGCTGCTGAGAGCTTATTGCCACCATTTCTCCTCAGCGTTGGCACCTTTTCCTTGCAAAGTGGTGTAAATGTAAATTCAAATATATTTTAACGTGCAAAATTGTACGCAACGCTTACTTGCAATAAAGAAATGACAATGCCAGATTCTGCCCCACCATCAACCGCAAGTTGTACAAGATAACGAATAAATGTAAAAATATCTCCGTTTATTAAAATTATTGGTTTAAAATAATAAAAAATAAATAAAAAATAAAGTTAGTAGAAGTTGCGAGTCGAAAAAAACAGCTTAATTAAGAATTCAGAAAATAGTAAGAAATCGATGCGAATTATTCATTGTTTTTGTTATTCTTCTATAGGAGTTGCGAGAGTAGTAGAAAATGATACTGATTATGATTATGCAATATGAAACCTGTAATAAGTCCCCAACAAAATGATAGGTACAGCTTAAATGGTCACGTAGTTTTGTAGGTGGGGCAAAGCTCCATTGAAATATGGCAATGTATTTTGACACTTGATTTGGGCTTTGGTTTAGGCATATGATTATTTAATTGATGGACATGCTGTGTGTGTGATAATAAGAATAATTATGTAATAACCTAGTTATTATTTATATATTACTAGTTTAATGGTTATTAAATATTATATAGGTATAAATGGATATCACTCACTTATTTATTATCGGCAATTAGACCGACTTCAACAATGCACTGCGCAGTGCGCGAAAAAACGTCACTGGCGACGCGGTCGTGGCGCGCTCACCTTGAAAAAGACCGTCGAAATCGGTCGAAACTGTCGGTCTAATTGCCGACTTCAACAATATAAGTGAGTGATATCCGTTTATATATAATAATTTGTAGTAATGGCTCACTATAGTTTTAAATCTAAAATTATTTTAAAAGATGTTCTGCTAAAAGCTTTTTGCCACTTTTTCTCCTCAGTGTGATTTTCAACCTGCAGTTCGAACCTAGATCTCCATAATGAAAGTCGAGTGTACTAACTACTGGGCCACGCTCCCTTTAGAAAACTCCAGAAATAACAGTAGAAATATATTGGATTCTTGATTCAGTGCACCGATTGCTCAGAAATCGTTTCATAGATTTGTCGATTCCGCTGCGGAAACCCACGATCTTTTAACACAGGAATCTTTGGTCGAGAAACAATATTTTATCTCCGAAGCTCCGATCTACGCCATAGACAGATATTGAACTTCTAAAACTCGTAAAGAGGACTTTAAAAACAGCGATCAGATTTAAAAGGCTCTCATGGACGCATATTTTGCTTCGTTTTGTTATAAAACTGATAGGAATTTGTAGTTTAAAATAGGTGCGCTTTGATATAACAATTTTGTTCGGTTATGCAGTTTGCTTTGATTCAAATTCATTGGAAATGACGATTTGTTCTCCTTTGGACCAACTTTCGAAAATTCTTGTTTCGCCCGACTTTATTCTCGGTTCGCCCAGAATTTGTTTTTATTATTATTTCAAACATTTTATTATCGTTTCGCCCTATTTTTTATTCTTGCTACGCCCAACTAACTTTTGTTACGGATTTGTATTATTTTTATGGCAAAAAAATGAGAATACGTAAAATAATACGTCGTCGGTTATTAGTACTCATTGAAATATCTGTTTCTAATGCTTACCTATCTTATTAATACTATACACACCTTGATTCGTCTACCAATTCTTTTACTGACTCTACTTTTGACAGTATCTTGAAAGTTGGGCGAAACGAGAAAAACGTACAATGTTGGTCGAAACAAGAACAAATCGAAATGACAATGCCAGATTCTGCCCCACTATCAAAGTACGTAGTTTAGTAGGTGGGGCAAAGCTCCATTGAAAGCAATGTCATTTAATTATATATAAAAATATTATAACATCATCCAGTCATCTTGAAAATGGCGGGAAACGACGGTTGCAAAATTGTTATTTATTTATTTTATTAATGGACTCGACAGTTCGTCATTTCCCAAAGTCATGTTACAGAAAATTCAATATATAACAGTCTTCTATCTTCCTCCAGGGGTGTCGAAGTAGCGTCTTCACCCTGGGTAGCAGCGTCTTCATGTCTTCATACAGAGGAGACGCCGTAGCGTCATCACTCTGGACGAAGCAGCTCGACAGTCACGTTCACTCCCGAGCTTGTAGCGGGACTCTTGATAAAAGCTTGAAACCCCAGATCTTGCTCAAATTATCCAACAAATTCACCATACTGTCACTCGCGAACATTTTCTGATTAATTTAACGTGATATTAATCTCAAAATAACCACTGTAGACAATAAAACAAAAATTATCAAATAATTTTGCAACCGTCGTTTCTCGCCATTTTCAAGAGAACCTGCAAAATTGTTTCATAATTTTTGTTATAATGATGGGCTAGATACAGGGATGGGTGGCTGGAAGAGGCTCAGGACAGGGATGGATGGAAGAGGAGGGGGGAGACCTTTGCCCAGCAGTGGGACAATATATAGGTTAACAAAAAAAAAATGATGGACTGGTTCTCTATTCAATCAGACCACACAAGACTTTCGAAACGCGCTTCCAAACCAACGGATTTCAGCAGGTGTCAGGTGCGGTTTATTATTAGAAGGTTGTATTAGAGCAGAGTTTCCCAACCTTTTTTAAATCGAGACTCTCCGGTTTAAAATATATGTATTCACGCCCCCTTTAATTGTACTGAATTTACATACATAGGTACAAGTACAAAATAACTATTTTCAATACATCATTTACAACCATAATCGAATAAATTATAACTATTATAACACTTCTAGAAATGGATTTATAAGGATAATAAAATTAGTAGATTTAAGAAAGACTTAAAATTGTATTTATTTTTTTAAATTTCCAAACACGCCCCCCTGGGGAGGCGCGCCCCACCGGTTGGGAAGTCCTGTATTAGAGGCATAAAGGGGGTCCTTCGTGTTTTTATTACTGCCCAAAAGTGCCGATTGTACTGAACTCAACCAAATTAAGGAGTTTTGAGGTTTTATAGACCAACTTTTGGTAAACAAGAATGCTTTTCGAGGTTTCGTAATTCGATATTTTGAGAATACTAATGAAGATTTAAAATAATTAAAACTAAAATACCTAATCAATTTGGCAAGTAAATAAAATATTATAAAAGGTACACGTCGTCGTGCAGCTCCCCTCCACAGGGCCTCGTGCCGAGGACGCTGGCTGCATCACCTCTCTGTATGGCCAGGCTAAGCCTTTGCGAGAGGTAAGCGCCAGCCCTCAGGTCGCCGGAAGCGTGGATCAGCCTGGTCGAGATTTCATGCACTATTTTTTTTGTGTCAGGGGACCACGGGCCCATCGTTTCCACGGCAAGCGCCGCAAACTCATGGTGGTCAGGTGACAAACATGAGTATTTGCTAATGAAGTGGGAAGGTGTAAATGAAAAAATAGCCACCCTGGATACATGCGCATCTAAGCTGCCGGAGGTTAAGATCCCAAAGTGAGGAACCTCCTCACAATGGTGCCGTGTTCAGCAGTACTGCCGTCTGAATCCGGGTCCTCATCTTTATTCAAAGTCAAATTTCTTTATTGCAAGTAAGCACGTTGAGTACATTTTTGCGCGTCAATATATTTTTTGAATTTACATTTACACCACTTTGCAAGGAAAAGGTGCCAACGCTGAGGAGAAAAAGTGGCAAAAAACTCTCAGCAACACATCTTTTAAAATAATGATAACACAATTACTTAAGAGCCTTCCATGAGCCTACTAGCGATGCCAATCTTAAAAAAACAATATCTTCCAATATAATCAATTTTATTATAAAAGCTATTTACGAAATGTTTATTACGATAAATACTATTATTTTAAATGCTTATTTATAACGTGATTCAATGTCGGTAAATTGTAGTTCGCATAATTGCGAAAAACGGCCGTTTTTGGCACATTTGTGAACTACAACTTAGCTTGTCGCAATTATGCCATGTATTGTATATTGAAAAATAGTATTCATCCTAATAAACATTTTGTAAATAGCTTTTTTAATAAAAGGAAGATATTAATTTTTCAAGATTGGTGGCGCTAGTTGGCTCATGGAAGGCTAATAAGAATAACTAGTTATCACACAACTATTACTATTGTTAGTTATTCTGGGTGAAACAGCGGTAATGCCCAAATACTGAATTAGCCCTCAAAAAACAAAGACGTGCATGAGTTATTCGTAAGTAATCGGATAGATTAGCACATAAATAATTCCATAATATTAGTTCGATTTGGTGTTACGACAAACGACTAATAATATCGTCCCAATTTGTCGGCCAGTTAACTCTGACGTGATGAGAATCGCTCGGCGGCCGCGTACAGATAGAACGGAATTAATAGCGGCTTTTAGATAAATAATTGAGGCTTAGGCCTCTTATGTGATTCTGATTGTGTTTGGCCACTATTTACTGACGCGAATAATATATAATATTAGTTGAGTAATGGAATTATTTATAAACTAGGCATGATTTAATAAGTAAATATTTCATGAAGTAGCCCCGGGGGGGGGGGGGGGGGGGGGGGGTCCCATCATCGCCACACACACACGTACGCCAATAAGCTGTATAACCAGAAATTACTGGTTCTCGAGATACAGGTTAGACCTAGTTTGAGAATCAGTGACCAGCATAGTTATTTCAGTACAGAGTACATTATTTGTTTTCAATAAAGAATTTATTACTATTATTATCGGGTTCTCTTGAAAATGGCGGGAAACGACGGTTGCGAAATTATTTGATAGTTTTCCTTTTAATGTCTACAGGCATTAATAAAATAAATAAATAAAATGTCTACAGAGACTATTTTGTGTTTAATGTCACGTTAAATTGATCAGAGAATGTTCGCGAATGACAGTATGGTGAAATTATTGGATTATTTATGCAAGATCTGAAGTTTCAAGCTTTTGTCAGGTACATATTTATAAAATATATGTGTCAATGAGTGTGTGGTAGGGTGTGTGCGAGGGGGAGGGAGAATGTGTTTGTGTATGTCATTAAGTGTATGAATCATTTCATTATGCGTGTGAGTCGTTTTATACAAAAGTCAAAAAAAAAAGTCAAAAGTCAAATTTCTTTATTGCAAGTAAGCACGTTGAGTACATTTTTGCACGTCAATATATTTTTTGGAATTTACATTTACACCACTTTGCAAGGAAAAGGTGCCAACGCTGAGGAGAAAAAGTGGCAAAAAACTCTCAGCAACACATCTTTTAAAACAATGATTACTTAATAACTATACAGTACGTAACTATTACTATTGTTAGTAAGTTTATCCCTCGTGCGGAACCGGCGACACACACCATGCATGTTCATCGTTTAAATAGTCCTCTATCCTGTAATACGCCTTCTTAACAAGTGTTCCTTTAATGAAATTTTTAAATTTCCTCTCTGTCAACGTCGTGACACTTTCTGACAGCTTGTTATAAAAGCGAATACAGTGCCCCATGAAGGATGTACTAACCTTACGTAGTTTGAATCCGGGAAATGCAAGTTTATCTCTATTTCTTGTATTATAACTATGTGTGTCACTGATTTTTGGAAATAGAGATATATTTTTGCGTACGTACATGATATTTTCATAAATGAATTGGCTAGTTACCGTCACATCAAACTGACACACATGAAACTAGATATTTTGTTTTGTTTTTAAAGTTCTTTATTTATGTAAATTATGCTAATTACAGTATACTTCAGTTTTAACTAAAATTACTTAACACCTTGTAAAATAACAAAGCCAATTACAAATATTTGTATGTATAGTTTAGGGCAGTAAACTTAATTTATATTTTATAAAACTTGTTTATAAATGAACATATAATATAAAATGAGTGCTTCTTGAGTGAAAGACGCACCTATTGCAGGACAAGAAGGCAAGAAGCTAGATATTTGGTCATTTTGGTGTTTGTATTTTAGACTTCTTACTTTTCTCGTGTGGTTTAGTGACCAAACCTTATTGTTAGAGTTATTCAGGCCGCCCGTAGGTCTCTGACGTGGCCTAACGACTGCTGTCAAGCGACAACAACCGGGACCAACTGCTTAACGTGCGCCCCGAGGCACGAAGGGGCTCAGATGAAAGTGTCACTAACGGTCACCCATCCAGGTCCTGACCTTTTTTTTTCGGGGGGAAAATCATTTAGATATCATGATACCTCCTTGCCACGTTGCTTAACTTGTATGATCGAAAACCCTATTTTAAGAGATTTTACTAATTTGTCATATGCGATGTGTTTAAAATTAAACCATTCGCAAGACTCATTATCTAATCGAAACTACCTTAACATATTCTCAGTCAGCTATTTCTCAGTTTCCCATATTTTATGTACCTACCTATGTAACCTAGACCTATTAAATTATTTATATCTATTAAATTCCAGTAAATAAATTCTAAACTTTTATTTCTGTAATGAAAATAAATCGTAAATAAAATAAACTTAAATAAGTACCTATCTAAATCACTGATACCAATAAAATAACAACAAAATGACGAACAAGACATATTACGATAACGTGCCAATACGGACATCAATTATACCTATATAAGAAAAGAAAAAAAGAAAAAAAAGAAATAAACTATAAAACAAACAATTCAAAGCGATATAACAAAAGAGAATGATCATAGCACAATGCGTAAGTAATCGAAACTTTACGAAACTGGTTTACACTGGTTCTATGGCAGTATTCTGGTCACAATAGCGACATAATAACGACGCAACCATAACATTTACGACTCTATGTAGCGTTACTGACTGATTCCATTTGTAGAATATTCAATTTGTTAAGTGTAATTATATGTCATTTCAAATCTAATACACCGAGTAAAAGTCAGCGGAGGTATAAAATAAGCTATTTTTGGTTAAGGGCCTTCCATGAGCCAACTAGCGCCGCCAATCTTAAAAAAATAATATCTTTTCTCTCTTCTATCCATCAAAGAAGTACCAAGCATAGTGTTTTCCATAGCTCGTTAAGCGACTTTGACCTTCCGGGCCAGACTCACCGTCAGTGTACACGTTTCGCCATCGTTTAATCGATACTTTCATCATCATCAGTCTATTTATATTGCCCCACTGCTCGGGCACAGACCTTCCCTTACATAGTGGGAGCTGGGGCCATGATCCACCACGCGGGCCCACTGCGTATTGGCGGATTTCACATGCCTTAGCTGTTTTCTTCTTCTACGGCATGCAGGTTTAATCATGTTTTCCTTCACCGTTTTGAGAGCACTCGGTAAATGTACGTAAGTTTTTCCGTCGAAAAAACCGAGGATAACTCATTGGCTGCCCTGGCTGGTGAATCGAACCTGGGACCTCCGTGTCGCAAGACCATTGACCCAACCACTGAGCCACCGAGCTCTTGTACTTTTACCTCACCTAAATAACCAGAATACGGACATTAGCTAGTTTTACGCAGTCATTTGTCTTTCTCACAAATTCTATGGCCGGGTGTGAGTAATGCGAGTACCTACGTATAGATAAGTTCTGTAAATGGGTGTATTGGAACGTCCATCTTTCAAATTTTATTTATTAGTTAGAACCACGCAACTCACCAGAGCGACGCGACAGAAATGTCGCCGGCAGCAACAGTCCTCTTCTTTTCTTGTGGTTTAGTGACCAAACCTATGGTCATAGTTGTTCAGGTCGGTATTAGGTATTTGCCGTAGTTCGACTACTCTGTCTTCTTATTATGGTTAAGGAATTAGTAAGTGTTCAGAGGACGGTACGGTCTCTGAAACCAGATGCGGCTCATAATTGAGGCGCTAACAGGACATCAAGCAACGAACGACCTGTTGCACAGGATGGGATCTGAATCTCCAACCTGCAGAGCCTGTGGTGACAAAACTGAGTCCATGAAACACTTACTGTGTGAATGTAACTCACTGGCTAGAAAGCGAATGAGTCTTCTGAGGTCGACCTATCCGGAACCAGAAGACTACAGGCTCCTTCCCATGAGCTGCATAGCGGACCTATTGAGTTACATATTTAAGGAGGAGGAAGGAGCATAAAGGAAAGGGGAGAGCACAAAAGATCCCAATGAGTTGAAGTGCCGCCACATTGGCACCCAATCAGGATAAGATAAGAAGATGGTATGATCTTAAAGAAAATGTAGTAAATAGGATTGAATGGAGTGTTTTGTGCTGGTTTGGGCATTTAGAGCGAATGACCGTGATAAGAGTCACGAAAGAAATACCTACCAGCTTACAGCGAATGTTGGTGGAAGGGTTGGCAGAGGTAGACCGAGGAGGATGTAGGTCAACCAAATTGACGATATTAAATAAATGCTAAATGCAGTCAATTACCGACAAGCATAGTAGAGCCCACCACCCAGTGTCTGATTTCAGAGTCTTCAGGAGATTGAAGAGGAAAGCTCCACAAGATTTGCTGCGAAACTCAACAGCGGACTAGTCACTGGACTCGTACCGCGCAAGCCAATGGATAAATTCATAAAATGCAGCTGAATGTCCCTGTGACATGAATGACTGTGATTGCGGCAAGAAAAGAAGCTTGAAAAAAATGCAGTCAATTACCGACAAGCATAGTAGAGCCCACCATCAGTGTCTGATTTGGTAAACAAAGATGACTACCATTTTAAGCTTTACTGTGATTATTGTATAATTATGTTCACATTATTGGATTGGATCACTTTATTTTTACAATGACGAACAGATTCAATGAATCAGGTGATTCAATTTTACACCACAACAGGTAATTAGACGATCATATTTGTTTACAAAATAAGACACTTGCTGGCTTAGGTACCTCCATATACATGATTGAGATTGATGAATGTGGTCGAGCTAGAGTTGTGTACCAGGATCGCAGCAGATGGAAGTACAGTATTTCATGAAACTATATCTCAGCGGCTCGAAATGACAATGCCAGATTCATCAATCACCATCAGAGACCATCAACCGCAAGTTGTACAAGATAACGAATAAATGTAAAAATATCTCTGTTTTTATTAAAATTATTGGTTTAAAATAAAGTTTTGTACAAGTTGCGATTCGAAAAAAAACAGCTTAATTAAGAATTCAGAAAATAGTAAGAAATCGAAGCGATTTATTCATTGTTTTTGTTATTCTTCTATAGGAGTTGCGAGAGTAGTAGAAAATGATACTGATTATGATTATGCAATATGAAACCTGTAGTAAAACCCCAACAAAATGATAGGTACAGCTTAAATGGTCACGTAGTTTTGTAGGTGGGGCAAAGCACCATTGAAATGTCGCAATGTCTTTTCCTAAACTCACTCTGTTGCTACCAAGCCGACAGATATTCACCGTGACATAACAGAAAGAGACAAACAAACTCTTTACGCACCAATCAGCGGAATCGATAAGTGTGTCAACAAGGAATCGAACCCAGGGCCATTCGTTCGCAGCTAATGCTGTGCAAACACTCTGCATGCGGGCGCCGGGATACAGGGGCGTTCTGTTGAGGGTGCTCGAAGCTTTTTCTATTAAGGAAGTAATAGAAGGTGTTCAGAAATAACCATTGCAGTTTTCTTTACGCCTCGAACAATTTGGAAATAGGGATAAACTTGCATTTCCAGGATTCAGACTACGTAAGGTTAGTACATCCTTCATTGGGCACTGTATTCGCTTTTATAACAAGTTGTCAGAAAGTGTCACGACGTTGGCAGAGAGGAAATTTAAAAATTTCATTATAGGAACACTTGTTAAGAAGACGTATTACAGGGTAGATGACTATTTAAACGATGAACATGCATGGTGTCGTCGGTTCCGCATGAAGGATAAAGTTTAGTTTGTGAATAATAAGAATATGTAATTACTTTGTAAGGAATTAAATTTTTATTATTTTAAAAAAAGAGCTGTTTTTTGCTATTTTGTTTCTTCTCAGTGTTGGCACCTTTTCTTTGCAAAGTAGGGTAAATGTGAATTCAAAACAAATATTTTGACTTGCAAAAATGTAAACAACACAACTTGCATAAAATGTCACGGTATGACAAGGTAGCAGGTTTAAGTCCTGCTCATGGCTAGAAATTTTACACCATTTTGTATATGTAGCATACCTAGGAGTAGGAGAGTTAATTGTAATTGTCCAAATACAAATAAAAGTGTTTAAGAGAGAGAACTTTTGTTACTAATAAAATATTTAACTTTATTCAATAAATCTTACACAAATATAATAAAACTAAACTACTTAAAAATACATTAAAAACTAAACTAAAAATCTACCTAACTAAAAATATTCTAAAAAACTTGGCCCTCTTGGGCCCATCACGCTGGCGGCATTCCCGCGCTGGATGGCTAGGCTCAGCCTCTGCGCGAGAAAGCCGCCAGCACGAGGGTCACCCGTCGCCTCCCTCAGGCGCTTGCTGAGCTATATAATAATATATAATAAAACTAGGTGTTGCATGGTGCGCGGGCCGCGCGCGGCCCGCGAGACTGCTTTGTTTTCGTGTTGTAGGCGCCGCAACTAAATAAATATTATCCGGATTGTTCGCTGTGCAAATAATTCGTGCAAGTCCATCCACTAATTATATCAAGCACCGCCCGAAAGTTGCAAGTTCAAAACTCTGTGAAAAACATTTATTTCGAAAAGAATTTTCTCATTTAAAGTAGGTTTTTATTGTGATTTTTAAAGCAAGCAACGCTCGAAATGCCCGTATGCCAGAAACTTAAAGAAAGTTTTTCGAAACCCAAACGTTGCTAGCTGTACACAATTTCCATAACTTTGTTCATAATTCGAAAGGCAAGGGCTTTCAGCCTTTGGTAGCGTGGGGACGCTCCGGGCTTCGCCCTTCGCGGAGCTCGGCCTGTGGCCTCGCAGCTCGGCTCGGCCTTCGGCCTCGCAAAAGTTACTTGGAATATGGGGAGTTGTTTCTGCTTGAGAAGGGGACGCTTCGGGCTTCGCCCTACGCGGAGCTCGGCCTATGGCCTCGCAGCCCGGCTCGGCCTTCGGCCTCGCAAAAGTTACTTGAAGGGTAGGGAGTTTTATCTGTTTGACAATGGGACGCTTCGGGCTTCGCCCTACGCGGAGCTCGGCCTACGGCCTCGCAGCCCGGCTCGGCCTTCGGCCTCGCAAAAGTTACTTGGAATGTGGGGAATTTTTTCTGCTTGGCAAGGGGACGCTTCGGGCTTCGCCCTACGCGGAGCTCGGCCTATGGCCTCGCAGCACGGCTCGGCCTTCGGCCTCGCAAAAGTTACTTGGAGAGTGGGGAGTTGTTTCTGCTTGGCAAGGGGACGCTTCGGGCTTCGCCCTACGCGGAGCTCGGCCTACGGCCTCGCGGTGTTCTATCGCTTCGGGCTTCGGCCTCGCGGGAGGGTGCTCGGCCTTCGGCCTCGCTATAGTTACTGATAGATATTTACCGCACGCCAGTAATCCTTTCGTTTCGTATGGGAAAATATATGGAAAAAATATTATTGTTTACTGCTCGTCCGCCATTTTGTTTTTCCCAAAAATGACAATTTTCTGGTATACTGCATCATATGTGCTACGAAGTGGAATTGGTTGGATATTCCTCATGCGCTCGTGCTAGGCCAGCTAATTCGTCAAAGTTTGGTCTGAAAAGTCCAAATTTTCAATCGGCTATATTTCCGCCGCCATTTTATTTTTCTTTTGTTTTTCAATTTCATCACAAAGTAGGTGGACCATGTGACACGCGTTCCAAATTTGAACGAAATCGGTTGGAAAATGGCGGAGATGGCATCACGTGACCCGCCGCCATCTTGTTTTTTTCACTTCCCTATAGTTTTCCTCTGGTCCAATCACTAAACTATACAACTCCCCCCTACATCACTTTCACCTCCGGGAACTCCTTCAGACTAAACGGGACGGTCAATCAGTGAGTGAGTGAGTGAGTGAGTGGTAGTCGAGCTATATATATTAGTAACTAGGTGTTGCATGGTGCGCGGGCCGCGCGCGGCCCGCGAGACTGCTTTGTTTTCGTGTTGTAGGCGCCGCAACTAAATAAACATTATCGTAGTAGTAGCGTGGGGACGCTCCGGGCTTCGCCCTACGCGGAGCTCGGCCTATGGCCTCGCAGCCCGGCTCGGCCTTCGGCCTCGCAAAAGTTACTTGGAAGGTAGGCAGTTTTTTTCTGCTTGGCAAGGGGACGCTTCGGGCTTCGCCCTACGCGGAGCTCGGCCTTTGGCCTCGCAGGCCGGCTCGGCCTCCGGCCTCGCAAAAATTACTTGGAAGGTGGGGAGTTGTTTCTGCTTGGCAAGGGGACGCTTCGGGCTTCGCCCTACGCGGAGCTCGGCCTATGGCCTCGCAGGCCGGCTCGGCCTTCGGCCTCGCAAAAGTTACTTGGAAGGTGGGGAGTTGTTTCTGTTTGGCAAGGGGACGCTTCGGGCTTCGCCCTACGCGGAGCTCGGCCTACGGCCTCGCGGTGTTCTATCGCTTCGGGCTTCGCCCTACGCGGAGCTCGGCCTTCGGCCTCGCGGGAGGGTGCTCGGCCTTCGGCCTCGCTATAGTTACTGATAGATATTTACCGCACGCCAGTAATCCTTTCGTTTCGTATAGGAAAATTTATGGAGAAAATATTATGGTTTACTGCTCGTCCGCCATTTTGTTTTTCCCAAAAATGACAATTTTCTGGTATACTACATCATATATGCTACGAAGTGGAATTGGTTGGATATTCCTCATGCGCTCGTGCTAGGCCAGCTAATTCGTCAAAGTTTGGTCTGAAATGTCCAAATTTTCAATCGGCTATATTTCCGCCGCCATTTTGTTTTTCTTTTGTTTTGCAATTTCATCACAAAGTAGGTCGACCATGTGACGCGTGTTCCAAATTTGAACGAAATCGGTTGGAAAATGGCGGAGATGGCATCACGTGACCCGCCGCCATCTTGTTTTTTTCACTTCCCTATAGTTTTCCTCTGGTCCAATCACAAAACTATACAACTCCCCCCTACATCACTTTCACCTCCGGGAACTCCTTCAGACTAAACGGGACGGTCAATCAGTGAGTCAGTCAGTCAGTCAGTCAGTCAGTCAGTGGTAATCGAGCTATATATATTAGTAATAATGTAATATTTGTACCACAAAATAATAGCAAATATAAATCTAAGTCGTAACACAAGGACAATAAGGTTGCTGTCCATTTAGCCTACAGTTTTCACACAACAGTTCCTTAATCAATAAACTCTGCATCTTATTTCTTATCACTAATTTCCTAACCGGCTTCAACTTCTTCAGAAACGGGACTAAAGACTTCACAAAATGCATATCAGCGTCTTCATCCGAATCGTCTTTTGATTTCTGATTGTCAAATTTCAATTCTAATTGCTGCAATTTTCTTTTAACTCCTTTACCACTAGTACTGAGTATCATTTCTGAATCATCTTCTACAAATTCAATTTGCTCAGACATATCTGATGTTCCTTGATTGTCATCGATCTCATCTTTGACTATTGTCCTCAATTCTTGATTATTTTCACTCAAGTAGGTTTCTTCAAAACCTTCGTTTCCCTTCACTACTCCTGCTGGCACCATATTTTCTCTCAAGAAGTGAAGTTGGTCGAAGTAAACCCATTTGCCGATGTATTCGCCGAATTCGTTGACTTTCCTTACTTCTCTAGTGTACTGGTCTCTTAAGTTACGCCATTTTGATTTTACTTCGTCCTCTGAAACAGAAAAGAATTAATTATTTAATAAATTAATAAGTAGTCTGACCAAGTGGTCATTATCATTAATAGAATAGATTAGAAAATATGTTTATTGCCATACACCAATTACATAAGCTTACAAAAAATCAATCGAGTAGGTAGTAAGTTATAATCTAATATAGTTATGCTAAGTGGTGTTGACATTTCTTCAAAAACTATTTGAACGATTGCAAAAATTGTTATAAATATTACCTATTGTAGATATTGTATTGAGAAAATTCCTGTGTACTTTTTTGGGGCTGGTCCTATTCATTTTGGAGTGATTCAAGCGTGAATACTTGCATAATTGCGAAAAACGGCCGTTTCTGGCACATTTGTGAACTACAACTTACCTACATTGCATCACGTTACAAATAAGCATTTAAAAAATAATATTTATAGCAATAAACAATGTGAACGCAGCTTTTTTAATAAAATTGATTTATTTAATATAATAATTTGGACTAAGACATGATTAAAAACTAACATTAAATAACTAAAAACTAAAACTACCTATAAATAAATTAACTATAAATAAAATATGTCCTCTAGGAGGGCATCGGGAGTCACGGTGCCCAGAAGGCTGGCAGCATTCCCTCTCTGAATTGCCAACGCAATACGTTAATTAATCATAAAATTGATTATATTGGAAGATATGATTTTTTTAAGATTGGCGGCGCTAGTTGGCTCATGTCAGCGCGTTAAATCGCAACTTACTCTCTTTCTCCAAAGCCTCTGCAACCTCCTTCCACGCCTTGTTGACTAAAATGCGAGTGCTGTAGTTATCATGGCACCTGTTCCATAACACCTCCCGTTTACTGACTTCAGTTATTATTTGTGTCGCGTAAAAAGTCATTTCCACCCAAAAAATAACCACTCTATAGTATAACCGTCTAAATCAGTCTTCGCCTGCGCGGTACAGGGATGCGGTGGAAGGCGACAACGGGGACCGAGAGAGGTGAGTGAGAGAGGATTGGCGGACTACACATACCTCAGATTATTTTCTATGGCGGTTTAGATAACCTTTTGCTAATATCACAGCGATTTTACTCATAAACGTCGGTTAGCCTCACTTCTCTAATACAGTGATTTCGACAATTAAACCGCGGTCTCTTTCTAATTTAACGCTTATAACGAAGTGTGTAAGTGACAAAACTTTTAACGTTTTTAACGAAGTGAGAAAGTTTTGTCACTTTCACACTTCGTTAAAAGCGGTAATAATAATATATGCATATATAGGTAGTATGCATCCCGCTGCCGGTGGGTGGCTATTTTTTATATTTATATATTTTATTTATTTAGTTTTTTATTATTGAAGTGTATAAATATATTAAATAAGAGATAAAATAAACAAAAAAAAATAATAATAAATTTTCTTTATTCAGGTAAGAATCCCAAAATACAAATATACGTAATTAAATTAGAAAGAGACGGCGGTTTAATTGTCGAAGTCACATTAATGGCTAACATTGAAGCTAATTCTGTAGCGACTACTAAGTCGAATACTAAACACATGTAATACCTAATTTACTTTAACCTCTTCAGTGGTGATTCTAGATTGCCTACGATTGAGTCATGTTAACATAAGTATATATAATAACCGCTAAAGTACACTATAACTGTCATCATCATCATCATCAGTCTATTTATATTGCCCACTGCTCGGGCACAGACCTTCCCTTACATCGAGGGAGCTCGGGCCATAATCCACCACGCGGGCCCACTGCGGGTTGGCGGATTTCACATGCCTTAGATTTTTTTCTTCTTCTACGGCATGCAGGTTTCATCACGATGTTTTCCTTCACCGTTTTGAGAGCACTCGGTAGATGTACGTAAGTTTTTCCGTCGAAAAAAACCGAGGATAACTCATTGGTTCATGGCTGCCCTAGCTGGGAATCGAACCTGGGACCTCCATATTGCAAGTCCATTGACCTAACCACTGAGCCACCGAGCACTATAACTGTAGTAATTACCAGTTAGAACAAAAACACAACGTTTTTACTATTATTATTGCGTGATCGTAAACAAAACGTCTTGCGAGCGACGCGATTCGACCGAAACTGGGGCGACGTTGTCAACTTGTCAAATGTGACGTGCGGTGCGAGCGAGCGACACGACCGTACGTTGCGAGCGATCGCGGGTGTTAGAGGGAGATAGGGGCGCGCGACGACCGATGCGGTGGCGGGCAGCGAGCGATCGATGCGACGTTGCCGTATCGCTCGGGTCGTATGTAGGTTGGTCAGCTTGGCGCTTTCGGCGATGGAGTTAGCGCTTTTAGAGGCGTTTTTTTTTATCGGGTGTGGCTAGCAGTTCGCGTGCTAGCCTCGGAGCTGCCAAACTAATGGTAAATGCCTTGTAATCATTGATCTCCTATAAACAACTAGATACACAAAGGTCTTACTAAAACAATTAAAAAAAGTCAAAATAAGGGTCTATTGTTAACGTCCAAATAATGTCCAATAAAGCAAATGAGGCCATTCATCCGTTTGGACCTTCTTTGCGCTCGGACATTTTTAGAAGGCAGACTGTGTATCTAGTTGTTTATAGGAGATCAATGCCCATAATTCATTTATTCATTGCTTTATGTTGTAACATAGGAGTTAAAGTTTGTGTTGGATGTCCATTTGTCCAACTTAAATCTCAAATAACTTAAAAATACAAAGTATTATCGTGAAACACTGTGGCGTAAAAGTTTTGGTTGTGATTGTGAATCCAGTTTTTTTTATCTATAATTGTTTAGGGATATTTGTACACATAAAGTGACGATGCCAATCCCATCGTACCTATTCTAAATTAACTTAAATTTTATAAAAGATCGAGAACAGCATTTTAGCTGGGCCTGAAGTTCGCTCAGCTAAAATGCCGTGGAATATACCTACATCTAATTTGCATAAATGAAAATGAAAAATGAAAATGAAAATTTTATTAGTAACATTATGTTACAAGTCATACTAGTATATGTACAATAATTATTGTATATAATGTAAAATGTAGAAATTATTTACTTAAATTAATTAGTCAGTAATAATATTAAAAATAAGTATAAGTATTTGATATTTAATTTACAATCATAAATTGACACATTCTAAGATTAAGTAATTATTTTACCGATTAATTAGGGTTTTACAATAAAAGCGGGTTTTCTAGGAAATCCTCGTAGCTATAAAACCGTTGTTCTAGAAGCCACACTTTTAGCTTACTCTTAAAACTAACCAATCCAGCTTTAAAATGTATCGCAATATTGTCATCGGTTACAACTTCCAAATATGAATTGCATCGCATGTCGGTATCACGGACAAATTAGGCCAACCGAAACATCCGCTGTTAATTAAAAAAAAAAACATTTTTATATTTTCAATCGTTTCAATTCACAAAAATACGTTGGATTCGCAGACTTTCACAATTAGTTGTAAAGTGATTGCGCTGCACTTTCAGTGGCGAGTGCTCTCCAGTTGGCTGCAAGTGCACTGAAAACTGAAAATGTTTATTTTATCATGAAGCTTTTGTAACCAACACCACGGACGTAGCTTTTTGATGATTTATTTATTTTATTAATGGACTCGACAGATCGTCATTTGCCAATGTCATGTTACAGAAAATTCAATGTATAATAGTCTTCTATCTTCCTCCAGAGGTGTCGCCGTAGCGTCATCACCCTGGGTATCCGCGTCTTCATGTCTTCATCCAGAGGAGACGCCGTAGCGTCAATCACTGTGGACGAAGCAGCTCGACAGTCACGTCGAAAATGAAAATGGCGGGAAACGACGGTTGCAAAATTATTTGATAATATTTATTTTAGTGTCTACAGTAGTTATTTTGTGTTTAATATCACGTTAAATTATTCAGAAAATGTTCGCGAATGACAGTATGGTGAATTTATTGGATAATTTGAGCAAGATCTGAAGTTTCAAGCTTTTATCAAGAGGCTACAAGCTCGGGAGTGAACGTGACTGTCGAGCTGCGTCCAGAGTGACGACGCTACGGCGACTTCTCTGGATGAAGACATGAAGACGCGGATACCCAGGGTGACGACGCTACTGCGACTCCTCTGGAGGAAGATAGAAGACTATTATAATATTGAATTTTCTGTAACATGACTTGGCAAATGACGAACTGTCGAGTCCATTAACAAAATAATAATAAAAATTTAGATAGCTCTTTGACAGATTTTTATCCTATACGGTCTTTAAGGCGCTATGTGAGTAGGGTATTATTGGGCATTTCAAAACACATTCCATTCCTTCGCAAACGTTCGTTGACACTCACGTTGCTCGGATGATCATGCGTTTCGAAAAACCCAAAAACACGCTACCGTAGTATGACAATTTTCATGGGATCGTAAAAATGTTACGAATGTCTGCAGATTAACGGATATCGTTTGCGTTGCATACGCTATTATGGAACATGTTCGTTAACGTAACACTGTTAACAGACGTGTTGGTTGTAGGATATAGGTGATAGAAATAAATAAAATGTTAACATACCCAAATTTCTCTGCTGATTGATTCACAAGTTCATAACTACAACATCTAGATCTTTTTTTTTTTTGCTTTCCGTGCGAGGAGAAAATCCTCATGGATACACCGCGCCCGTACGCGATAGCATGCCCGACTTCACTGAGAAGGTGACTCAGTGACCTACGGACTAAAAACTCCCCGATCTAGATGGAGTGTCTATAAAGTCACCGAGACCCAAGTCGATGATTACCATATTAGTTTTTTCGTCAGAATGCGAATAGTCTAGAAATAACAAAGGATCATTCCATCATGGACTCGATATGCCAATGTCTAAAACGCCATCTGACTACTCAACCTCAAGGACGGTCATCTTCTCGAGTTGGTTGGTTTTAGAACTCTGCTCTTGTCACACAACACAAAGTTTAGAGTTCTATAAAGTAACTGTTTTGTTTCACTAGATCTTTCAGAATGTCTATAAAGTCACCGAGACCCAAGTCCATGATTATCTTATTAGTTTTTCGTCAGAATGCGGATAGTCTAGAAATAATAAAGGATCATTCCATCACGGACTCGATCTGTTAATGTCTAGAACTCCATCTGACTACCTCAAAGACAACCACCTTCTCGAGTTGGGAAGAGTTAGACCTATACTCTAATCACATAACACACACTTTTATAGTCTTATTCGTATAACATAACTGTTTTGTTTCACTAGATCTTTCACAATGTCTATAATGTGACCGAGACCCAAGTCGATGATTATTTTATTAGTTTTTCGTTAGAATACGGATAGTCTAGATATAATAAAGGATCATTCCATCACGGACTCGATCTGCCGATATCTAGACTTCCATCGAACTACTCAACCTCAAATACAATCACCTTCTTGAATTGGTTATGATTAGACCGTCGACTCTAGTCATACAACACAAACATTTCAAATTATCTAATTATTATTTTAAGTTCTTCATCCTGAGTTAACTGCACTTTGTAAGCGGACTATACACTGAAAAATTAAAAATACGATTCAATAACCAGTTTGGTTGCGTGAACGTTTTATACAATATTTGTCTAAAAACACTATAGATATTAGCACACTGAACATTGCACTAAAACATATGGTAAAATATTACTGTGTATATGTGAGGGTCCTCAAATTGTATGCCATCGACATTAATGCGAAAATCTGCAAAAATGAATGTTGAAAAGCTGTAACAAGCATCACATTGATATGTACTAGGACAAGTAGATTGCACTATCAGAGTTTGGAGTGCAATTTTTGTTATACTATCCCCAGCTCCCTAACATTACATCTATAGTTAATGTAAGCATTGTCACTGACAACAACAATTTGTCAGCGATTGTTCTAAGTACAGTCAAACGTAAAAATGTATAAACAAGGTATATTGTTGAATACATTTTCAATTGAATACGAGTATATACTACATACAACAATTTATTTGACTACATTTTAAAATCATTATAAATGTATTATGTATATTTGCAATAATACTTGTAATAATAATATTTATTTATTTATTTCATTAAAGATCAAAATCCCAGCGCCTTTACAGGTTTTCACCCAAGTCGACGATGGTAACTTAATTAATTACAATTCACCCATTCACCACTAGATTATATAAAGCAAAGAGTTAACTATGAAGTAGTAAACTCAATTAGATTCATAACATCAGACCTATCCTAACCAAATGTGCGGTAGGTTAGGCTGCGCATAAGCTGAACGTCTTGAGCGCGATTCCCACAGAGAAAGTATTTTCTATGCTTGACATTTAAAGTGTGATAATAATAATAATCAAAATGAATCAAAAAGTTAAATAAAAACATTGAGTTTTTATTACAAGGTTACATATTTTCCCAATTGACTGTACATCCTTAGATCAAAATTGCTGACAGACATTATAATAAGTAAGCTGCCTATACTATTTTTGCTGCATCAACATTGGCGCACCTCGTGTTAGGTACGTGTAAATCATGTCGTGCAGTGGGTGCTATAATATATGTCTACATTAAGATAATATACTTATATACGATACATAGCTTACTATAGGATTTAAATAGATCATAAAAGGTGAAAACAATTGTACATTTTCATCTTACAGAAAGTAAGTAACCATCTTCTGATGAGCTGTCTAATAAATCTAATAGTGAAGTCGTATTACCTGTATTTATATAAATCGATCAAAAAGTTTGTACTAGTAGTATTTGCTTTTATGAGACTGAAATGATTTCATAATACATTAACATAATCTTACCTGTTTGTGATACTTAAAATATATAGTAACAGAAATATTATAGCATCACCATGTGCGACAACCTTTTGCCACGCATGTTGCGCAAACCATTTTTGCTAAGTAAAAGGTTATGCATAAAGCATGTTGTACAGCGGATGTTATAATTATTTTTACCTTAAGATAAAATATCGCTTACTATACAATCCACATGAATCATCGCATAAATGGTGAAGACAATGTACATTTTCATCTTGCTGAACAGAATCATCATCTGATGAGCTGTCTAATGCATCTAATAGTAAAGCGGTATACCTGTATACTATAAATCAAACAAAAAGCGTATTAGAGCAGGCTTTCAAGAGACTGATAAGATTTCATACCTGTTATCTTATATTATCTGTTTCTGATTTCTTAATATATTATCGTAACATAAAATATTATAGCATCACCATGTGCGATATCCCTTAGGTATTCATGTTATGATATGTAAACGGTTTAATCATTGCAACATATTATAAGTACAGTCAAACATAAAATCTTTTTATAGCATTCTTGCAAAATAATTTTTTTTATTGTTATTCAGGTTATTCAAATGCAGACACAAATTCTTCTATAATTAATTACCTATCAATAATGTTTGTTTCATAAAGTCTTTCAAAGGACTGTATATAATTTTTCGGTAATAACACAGTCATGTTTGAAACATTTGTGAAGATTGATTAGTGACGATAAAAGTATAAAATACATTTCACGAATTCTCTAATAGATCTATAATAGGTAATATACAATTTCTGCATGCCTTAAGGTAAACTGGAAGAAAATGCCGCAAGGCATTAAGTTCGCTCGATACATAAAATGTAACAAAGATTAAATAAATAAATAAATAAATAATATATTATTTTAATATTTTATACATACATAATTATGTGCTCGACTGTATCCTCAAAGAAAACGCTGACGGAAGTGCAATACGATGTGCGTTTAGTGTACGGTTTCAAATTAATTAGGTCATTGCGACACATTTTCCTTAAATATATTTAAAATATAAATTATGCTTATTTAGCACCATGTAAGGTGTAGTAAACCTTTTATTCATAAAAATGAATTCAGTCAAAGTCAAAGTCAAAGTCAAAATAATTAAAATATTAGAAATGAATTATTAAGAAGTAGAAACGAATGAATAAGATTACTCGACTGGTTACGATATACGGTTGTAACATAACACGTTTATCTGTTCATTACTTGTTCTTAATATTATTAATGAGCTCTATGTTGACCTATAAATGAATATTGTATCAATAAGTTATTGCGACATAAGGAAACATCGTGAGGAAACCAACAAAACACAGCATATTCTTGTGTGCGTGCAAAATAGGGTTGGACTTTTTACAAAGTGGATCATCCCTTTAGAATTATAAAAGATCCTAATAAATCTCTAGCTAGCAAACTCGTATGTAATATCGGCCCTGAGTTAATTAACCATTCAAACGCAGAAAAAATTACGCGTATAATAAGAACGATGTAAAGTCCAAAGTGTTACACTTAAAAAAAGTATGATCAATAAAATGTTGACGACCCCTGTCAGCGTCACCCGAAATTCGTGTTTAAATGGTGCTAACGAATTAGCTCATCCAAATTGTCTTCAAGTGAACTTCAGCAAGGTTACTCTACCCTAAAGTGAAGAAGTGCTCGACCTAGTACCTACCTAACTAAGTATTTTTTGTGAAACTCAGAATCCGGTGCATCTAAATCATGTAAGTACGTAAATCCTACTACTGTTACTGATTTATTTTTTTATTTCTTGTAAATATGTCGCTGACGAACAATCAGGGATAACTCATGGATCGAACACTGATATTCCTAATAAAACACAGCACCTCTCTGAATGTAGAGATTAAATTATTTATTTTACATTTTATTTCATTTTACAGGTCTGACTCTGAATATTACGTGCGCAAGAACGTGAACACAGCGAAGTCAAGCCACGAAGAACCTGCACATCGGTTCGCAACCCTCGACTCCGATGACGATGAACGAGTGTAAGTTTACATTAAATATATTAGGTGCTATGTTAATGTAAACATTACGTGATCATCATTTCGATATGCTCTATTCGAATCCATTATGTCTAATTAATTTATTGTTACCCCTTTCAGAAGCATTCGCGGAACACCCAAGTCTAAATCGGTGACAAAGAAGATCGCTGCTGCTCCGAAGCGGAAATCAAAAGCAAGCAACGCTCCTGCTCCTGCTCCTAAACGTGCTACCCTTGACAACGAAAGACAAGCCTTCACCGAGGTCTTTGACAGCGGTGACGAAAGTGAGGCGAGGAGTGCGAGAAGTATCGCGTTGGAGAGAGCGAACCTTACGTCAGCGCTGTCGCGGAGGGTTGCCGACGGGGTTCTGCGGAGATACCAGCAACTGGAGGGCAATTTGTTTGTCGAGGTTCGGGTGTACAACACCGCGGATATTGCGAAAGTGGACCCTAGGAACCGACACGAAAAAGCGAGCGTAAGCCTAAAATATCGCGTAAGTGATGACAGCCCAGAGTTGGAATCACTAAGAAACTTTTTGAAGGAAGTGAAGAAAAAGTTTACGGAAGAAGGAAAATTTTTTGCAGATCGAAAATAGATGAAGAACTCTAAAATTACTATAATTTATATTTCCGTACAAGTATTTATAAATTAAAATTCAAATAAATATTACTTCATACTATTTGTACATTATAATATCATTATATTAAACCTATACCATTATGGCCCACAAATCCGTTTATTGTACGGTTTGTGATCAATCAATTAAAAGCAAGGCTTTTTCAGGTCATCTAAAAAGCATACAACATAAGAACAATAATGCTGTACAAATAAATGAAAACATTGATAAAATTCAATCTGCATTTAGAAATCGCATTGCATCATACCGTTTGCGACATCCATCACCTACTAGACGTGGGAGTGAGAACGAGACAACTAGTTGTTTGCCAGTTGAATATCTAAATAAACTCAGTTCGTTAGTACGTCAGCTATTCGACGCTAGAATCAGCTCTTACAATGCGATAAAGGTAAATTTAGAGCTGTTTTCTGAATACGCTTTACCAAAAAATGATTCAAAGGAAACAAAGTCTTTCAATACGGAAAATATAGTTCTATGTCGAAATTATGATTTTAAAGAAGTATTTCGGAACATGAAAAATATTATTTGTAAAAAAATGGATGAGTTTCAACAACGAGATAGCGGTTGGACTTTTCTAAGAAATCTGTATCTTGAAGTAAATATTAACAAATACACTCCGCTGAGGGCTTCTAGTTTTATCGCTTTGCCGAAATTTTTAAAACATAAGCGATCATGTGTCAATATAAAAAATTATGATAATTTCTGCTTCTTATGGAGTGTGATAGCATCTCTTTTTCCTGCAAAAAATAACCCGAATAGAGTATCCTCTTATCCTCATTTTAAGGATATACTAAATGTGCAAAATATGAGTTTTCCGGTTTCCCTTTCTGATATAAAAACTTTCGAAAAAAATAATCGTAATGTGAGTGTGAACGTGTATGGTATTAGTAATAACAAACATATTGTCGGACCGCTTTACAAAACGCACTGTCGGCAAAATCATCATGTTAATTTATTACTGCTAGAAAACGGATCTCGTTCACATTATTGTTTAATTAAACATTTGAACATTTTATTGAGAACACAGTTAACTAAACATCATGGTAAAATATACTTTTGCGATGACTGTCTGATGTTTTTTGACAGCGAATGTAAATTAAATTCACATGTATGTGGTAGTGTCGCGACAGTTCTTCCGAACAAGGGGGCCATAATTCAATTTAAGCATTTTGAAAGGATGCAGCATATACCTTTTGTTATTTACGCTGACTTCGAGTCATTTTTAGAGCCTTGTACGAGCGACACTTCCACCTCTACATTCACAACTACAACTCAAAAACATGTTCCAGCAGCTTTTGGTTATTACATTGTGTGCTCATATGACAATACCCTCAACCGATACAGATCATACAGAGGTCTTAATTGTGCCGAAAAATTCACTGAGTATCTTCAAATCGATATTATAAAGATTCATAAGATATTGAACACTAACAAACCAATTGTATTTACCGACATCGATTTACAAAATTTTAATAACGCAAAAGTCTGTCATATATGTTCGCAAATGCTTTTTGACGAACGAGTCCGCGATCACTGTCACCTGACAGGGGTGTACAGAGGCGCAACGCACACCTACTGTAACATTCGATTTGCTTTACCTAAATTCATCCCGGTCTATTTTCATAACCTATCAGGCTACGACTGTCATTTATTTATAAAGGAACTAGGTGATATGAAAGGTCCATTGAAAGTGGTAGCTAAAAATAAAGAAAAGTACATATCGTTTACAAAACTATTCATTACAGAGGACGGAGGGCTAGTACCTGTTCGTTTCGTTGATTCATTCAATTTTTTAGCTACTAGTTTACAAAAACTCGCAGAAAATTTAAACAAAGAGGATTTTATACATCTATCACGATTTTTTTCAGATCCACTGCAATTTGATTTAATGCGATGTAAAGGGGTGTATCCGTATGAATATATAACTGGCTGGAACATATACAAAGAAACTTCTCTACCACCGCGAAAACGTTTCTTTAATAAGTTAATGAATGAAGATATACCTGAGTCTGACTATAAACACGCCTTGAATGTATGGAACATATTTGGTTTACGCAATTTAGGCGAATATACCGATTTGTACTTAAAAAGTGACGTATTATTACTAACAGATATCTTCGAAAGTTTCAGGAAAACTTGCACAAAAAATTATAAATTGGACCCATCGTTTTACTTAACAGCTCCAAGTTTAAGTTTTGATGCTATGTTACTTAAAACTAAAGTTCAATTACATCTTATTGATGATTTAGAGATAATTCGTATGATACAGAGCGGTATACGCGGAGGAGTTTGTTTATGTTCAACTCGGTATGCTAAGGCAAATAACAAATATTTATCTCACTATGACCCGGACAGTCGTAGTAGCTACTTAATATACATAGACTGCAATAATTTATATGGATTTGCTATGTGTGGTTATTTACCACATTCTGATTTTGTTTTAATGAACCAGTTAGACATTAATAACCTCAACATTCTAACAGTGCCAAATGATTCCATGCATGGTTATATTTTAGAAGTGGACTTAGAATATCCAGAATACCTCCATAATTTACATAATGATTTTCCTTTTTGCCCACAAAAATTCAAACCTCCAGGCTCAAACTCTTCTAAACTTATTCCAAATTTATACGATAAATATAGATACGTAATTCATTATATTCATTTAAAAACGTGTATAGCAAATGGATTAATATTAAAAAAAATACACAGGGTAATAAAATTCAAGCAAAGTCCATATTTGAAGGAATATATTGATCTAAATACAAAATTAAGGCAAAGTGCACGCTCGGCTTTCGAACAAGACTTTTTTAAATTATTGAATAATAGTATCTTTGGCAAAACTTTGGAAAATGTAGAACATCGGGTTGATGTAAAGTTAGTCAATCAATGGCAGGACAGTACCAATATCACCAAAAAACAATATACAGCCAATAGATACATATCGAGACCGAATTTTCATAGTGTGACAATTTTCTCAGAAAATTTCGTAGCTGTTCAAATGAAACCTGAACGAGTGGTTTTAGACAAACCGATTTACATCGGTTTCACCGTTCTAGAGTTATCCAAAAGCCATATGTTTGATTTCCATTACACTGTTATGAAACCATACTACAAAGACAATATTAAATTATGTTATACAGATACAGATAGCTTTCTATATTCTATAGAGACAGAAGATATATATAAGGATATTAACATGAAATTCAAACCATATTTTGATACCAGTAATTACTCGGTTAATAATTTGTACGGAATCAAATGTGACAACAACAAAATTCCTGGTTTATTTAAAGATGAGTTCGGCGGAGAAAATATAGCTGAATTCGTAGGCTTACGATCCAAATTATATTCTATAAAAACCGAAAATTCCGAGATTAAGAAAGCAAAGGGTGTAAAAAAATGTGTTGTTAAAGGTTTAACACACAATGACTATAATAAAGTTTTAAAAACCAACGATGTCATTAGAAGAAAAAACATTTATTTTAAATCGTTGAAGCATGAAGTATTCACACAGGAATTAAATAAAATAGCGCTTTCAGCTAACGATGATAAACGCATTATATTAAAAAACAAAACGTCGACCCGTTCTTGGGGTCATTATCAGAGCACATTTTGAATTCGCTTAACGTATTTCACTAATAAAATTGTATTATAATTATCTAAGATGGCCGAGGGATATTTAGCCGATATTATAATTCTGAAACATTCTTATTATTACTCTAATATTGAAATAACAAGCGGACTCTGGCCAATTAATGACTTCTTACCACAAATTTATGTGAAGCTTGAAAATTACTGTATATTTTGGTCTCCAGAAGAATGGGAAACTATTTATAATGAGTTTAAAATGATCGGACAATATAAAAGTAACTATGACTCATGTCAGTATAAGTTGTATAGACTCATGTATTGTGATAAACGATGTCCTGATTATTATGTACACCAAGTATTTTCTGCTATTAATATGTATGGTCACTGTATAGATATAAGATTGAAAAGTCTAGAAATAGAATACCTAAAGGTAAAGCCAACTGTGAACAAAATTCAATCTGTGCTTACGAATACGTATTTATCGCCATCCAATATTGAGACGTTATTGGATTATTACACTAACGATTATTCACTGGTTGAAAAAGAAATGGCTATTCTAGCAATTGATTGGTTCACAAAATTTGTATTCAATTGACTATAATAATTATAAGTACTTAATTTAACGATAAGATTTCTATAAGTATTACTTAAATAATGTAAAATATGGTTGATAAATATATTATTTTAAAGGGTACTCAGTATTTTTTTTCGTTATATAAACCTATTCTAAACCATTCATGACATTCAGTAATATAATCACACACAACAATAATTTGCAAACCACATCAAAATAAAATCACTGACGCTTTGCGAAGAGCCTCGCTGCGAGTACCTTGGCATGTCTAGACAAGTTTTTGATGACGAAGCTCATTCGCGCGATTGGTGTGTGCTAATAAATTAATTTAAGTAGTCAATATTTAACACTCGAAGAGACGATACAGAGAGACGATAATTAATAATGTCGGCTAACTCAACTCGCAACTATTATCCAAAAGCAAACTATATAACAACACTGTCAGATACAAGACTACCTAAGTTCTCTATAAAGATTGAAGTGTGCAAATTCACGGAGAAGGAAACAGTTATTGAAGACCGCACCGTAACCCGAGCCAACTACCTCGTCTACGATAACGAAGACCAAGTAATGCAGTCCGCCACGCATACGTTATTTTTAATAACAAGGGAATTGGGAGAACGTGCAGACAGCAACTATGTAAGTATCCTATTTCTAAACTTAACTTGTTTTAATAACGGAAGTATTGTTATAGATGCTATTGCAGGTTTTTTATATGAAGCGATGTGGGTTGTAATGTTTTATATAGTAATTGTTAATATCTCTTGTTTCAGGTAGCCACAGTCTACGAACAGCAGTGTGAAAAAAAATAGTTCGACATTAGCATTAATATGAAGTGATATTCTGTAGTAACTAATTAGTAAAAAATGTAAGAGGTAATTGTAATTTCTTAGTTCACTTAAATGAAATAAAATGTTGTTAAAAAATTGGTTTTATTATCTATACTTAACTTAATATAGGAAAACATACAAAGTTAAACTTACGCTACATTAAACATAATAATATGCAATATTGGTATTTACCAAAGATAATTGTTATCAATACACCATTTTTTTATACATATTGCATTTTTTAAAGCACAATATTTTTTATGAGTTAAGCAGTTTAAGTAAGTTGTAGAATTACAGTATTTTTTATGCAACGTTAATAAATTAGGACATCCATTTTCACCCACGTCTGTAATTATTGAGCAATTTTGACATAAATCAGCAATCCATTTAATTTTCTCTTCACCCTTAACTATTATCTTTTTATAAGCTAATACAGGTGAAATTATTCTTTTAAACTCACGATAGTCGATGTAACCTTCTCTCCATAAAATACCTCTGTTTCTTTCTAACCAGAGAATACCCTTTTTTTCTTCACAAGATAAGTTACAAAAAGAATAAGGAGGTTTAACTAGAAATACCTGGGTATATTCTTGTGTAGCCAGAGCCAGTTCTTTAATTATAAAATTATTATTGCAATCAGAAAAACCTTGTATATCAACAATTATGCAATCTTGATTCATGATATCTTTTTTACAATATTACTTAAGGGTTTATATTCAATAATACAATCGTTTAATATAAGACAGTAAGCTGTAGTTTGATCTGGTAAGGGAGTATCTGTTTCCAATTCCAACCGTATATCCACACTTCCTGTTTGTATTATTTCAGATTGTCGACTACAATCTATTAGATATAAGGGTGCCTTAGTTTTGAAATCGTTATAACTTAGCAACGGATCAGGTCGACGTCCATAATAGAACTGTTGAAATTTTGCGTATTGCTCATATATTAAAGCATAATTATTATTAGCATAATCAATGTTTAAGTTTTCATATGGAAAATAAGTTGAATTCAGAAATACTTTAACGTTACGTAAATTACAATGGTCAAATTGAGACATATCTTTAAGTATCTGATTTTTACGATCAGTTTGTAAGCCTAAAATTACAAACCTAGGTTTCTCAATCTGTGAAGATGTTTTTATCGACCAAGTATGTTTTGAAGTTTGAGGTAATAAAGGATATTCGTACAAATCCCAATTTCTGAATACTAAATTAATTGCACGGTCCTTTTCTAAATGTCTAAGCAGGTTAATTCTTTCACGGTCGGAAACTTTTATGTGAGGAACACGCCATACTAATTTAGTAATCTCAATATCATGAACATATTCTCCAGCGCCTAATTTTAAACAATTCAAATTAGTATTACTACGAATTAGGATGAGTTCATGTTTACAATTCATAATTATTTTATTATAGTCCTCAGCGAAACCTAAAACTTTGTTAAGAGGTAATGATACCGCAAATTTATTTCCCGAGTTTGATGATCCATCGATATTCCACCCCCAACATTTAGATATTTTAGATTCCCCTTCGCTCATTGACAATAGAGCTTTCATAGTCGTAGTAACTCCAGGTTGGCGAACTGTGTCAATTACAACTCCATTGATTTGGTATGAAATCGATTGAAAAAGAAAAAGTACATGATTGTTTGTAAAATTAATATGACTTAATTTTGCTTTGGATTCTCTGTTATAAGCCTGTACATTTCCTTCTATGTATAATGTACTGGCAGAAGGTAAAACATATAAGTCCTGCTGATTAATGGGTATGCGGATCTCATCGTTAATATTAAAACTGGTGACGTATGGATTATACGAATGAAACTCATAACTTTCGATGGAATTGTCATAAGTTGGCTGCTCTGTTATATTTAGGATACTCATTTTAAACCAATAAGTTTGAGAAATTTCACGTTTTCTTTTGTAAGACCTTTTTTAGGTTTTATATTTTTCTTAATTTGTTTAGAAGGTGTTATTCCCTCAACAGCACTATTTGTACTATATTTTTTAATGACAGATCGCGAGTATTTAAGAAAATCGATCATTGTTTTTTTTGAGATGTAAATAGAGTTGAATTTCTTCGTTTCGTAAATTAACTAAGTTATTGTTTACATCCAATATTCTAATATTGATAGAGCTTATGTTTTTACGATTTACAGGAAAATATATTATATTTTTAGGTACTTCGATAATTCTATAACCTGGAGGAACATTTGGTGCAAATTCGTGAATAATATGGCTAGTTTTTCCATTCACATAAGATCCACTAACTATATCACAATCAATCCTCAGCACGGTTGTCGACAGAATGCATACCGGATAACTAGATTCGTGTATTATATTAGCTTTTAGAGTTTCTTTTCCAAAACCTAATATTTTATTTAACGATCCTTCCTTTTCAAAATGTATATCTTTTGAACAAAAAATAGTTGTTTTTAATGTGTTGTTATTGCATTTCAATTTAAATACACAATCCTTAATATGTTCCTTTAAGTAGTCACTAATATCTTGAAGTTCGTACGAACCTTCTGGAATTTCTACGACTCCGTTTTCACCATACCATACTTTATTATTTCTGCTATCTATATTTGGTATTGAGTTGAATGCCGAAAAATATAAAAGACCGCACTCATAATCACCATCGAGTTGTAAAGCAGGGGAATAATTAGTTGTCAAAGATGACTTGGTGTCAGATATTGATAGCGTGAAGTTCATTTTTGTAATGATAACTATAAATATGATAACTTCATTTTAAATGTCTTTTCCAAAAGTTTTTTAAAAAATTTAGACATAGATGACCACAGTTGACGGAATCGAAACTTTGGTAATTATTGTAATTATAAAAGATGTCACTAATATTTTCTAAATACTTAACAAGTTCCAACGGAGGTTTCAAATCCCCAAAACTATCAAAGTACTCGCAATAATTATTTAGTTTAACATAGGCTACCCAGTGCGTTCCATTATTGTTATGATCATCTAAATTGATGATAGCACACTCTACTTTCTTTGGTTTATGCGGCAACTTATCTCTCATATAAACACCTCTAAAGTATGGGATTTTTGTAGCATGTTCAATAATATCTATATTAGTAAGAGCACGCCTAGGTAGCCTATGATTCAGTTTTTTTTTAAATTGTTTAGAAATAATCCACTTCCTTTTTTATATGGTTTGATATATAGACCTTTTCCTAAGGCAATAGATTCCATCATTTTATTATGGCGTTCCGATTCCCTTAGGTTCTGTTTAGATGACTTATAATCATTAACAGCTTTCGCAACACCTGCCGCACCTCCCGCTAGCGCACCTAAAGCCGACAAACCAGCAAATATGGGGATTAAAGGTAGTATACCTCCAGTTTTTGGAATGGGTATTACACGAGGTAACCTCACTCTTGATGTTTTTGAAAGTAGTTTTTTAGCTGCAAGATATGCATATTTTATAGCAGATCTGTGATTCTTAGGTTTCTGCTTTCGTAATTGTTTACGTATTTTTGATACGGCGGTTTTAAATCCCGTAATACCTGCACCTGCTTTTAATTTAGTTTTCATTACTTTGTTTACTAACCACGAGGCAATTTTTTCTCCTGTGCGTGAGTCTTTCGACTTAACCCTTTGTTTAGCCATGTTTAGTAGTTCTAAATCCGCCTTATGACGGTCTTCTAAATTCGAATACTTGGAATATGCTATATCGTGTTGCATACAAGCGTTATCTAACGGATTAATACCTTTATCACCCCGTAACAATCTTTCTTTTAGTCTAGTACCAGGTCCACAATAATTGTATCCAGGTAAATGTAATTCAAATGGCAAATTATTAATTACACTATTGAGAAGTCCTCCTCCTTCAATAACCATCAAATATAATGATCTTACAATAAATACATACACGTTATATAGGTTTCATACAATAGATTTTTTATTAATCCAACTATTTTCAGTATCATTAAGACCCAACCATTTTACAAACAATTGATTACCCTTCCTTTTTAAAACCTTTTCCACCAAGTATATGTCACCATTCATCGTTTTTTGAAGCTCCTGTTCATAAAATGTACCCAAAATCATTTGTTTTCGCTGATCTTCAATTCGGTAAGTAATCGGATTAGTATTGTTTACTTTTGTAATTGTAAATATTTCAGCGGACCAATTTGGAGTATATCCTTTTTGAAAATCTCCTTTATATTTGCTAATACGAACATGATCTCCAACATTGAATTTACTACATTTTTTTATGATAGACATCTTCTGTGACAGTTTAATGTTACTCATGATAGTAGATTCATTGTTGTAGTTTACGTCTATAGGTTTATAGTGAGTTATTCGATGTACAGTATTATTATAGGAGTTAACAATGTTTTCTAAAGGTTTTCTAAACCAATTATAATTACCAATATAACTAAAATACTTATAAAGCCTGCCTTTCAAAGTCCTAATCACTCTTTCCACAATGGAAGCTTTTTTAGTTGAGTATGTAGAATAATGATTAATTTTGTTTGAAGCCATCAGATTTTGAAATATATTATTATAAAATTCTTTACCTAAATCAGTCTGCAAATTAACAGGTATTCGACCAGAAGAAACAAGTATTATATTAAATAAATTCGAAATTTCCGACTTAGTTTTCGTTTTAGATGGCATTGCCCAAACAAATTTAGAGAAGGCATCTATTATAACTAAAATGTATTTATAACCTTTGTTATCCTTTGCTAAACTTTGCATATCAATTAAATCAGCTTGCCATAAATCATCAATACCTTTTAAACACACATACCGTCGAATGAAGTTTTTTCTTGCTGCTCTATGAATTTCATCTACAACTTGTTGTTTACTCATTTCATTACCTACACTTTTGGGATCTTAATGATTGAATCTATATCAGATTTCGTATAATAGTAAGTCTGCAGATATTTTTTGATTGTAAATGTTAATTTGTTCAGTTCGTCTACTATTTTCTGACTTGTCCAAAATTGATTAATAAATTTATCAACATATTCCTTATTCACAGCATCGTCAGCTTCTAATGGGATGCTAACTCCTTTTAATCTCACTGAATTTATATTAATTTCGCCATCTTCGATTTTTAATAAATCATCAGTTTTCAATTGTACTGATGTACGCAAACGCTTATGAACGTGATGACCGAATTTATCGATATTCATTCCCCTCAGAACTGCATTAACCGATAGTTGATAGTTGACTGTCTTAATATAGAAAAATCCGACATATAAATATTTATTTAATTAAACCACTTTCACGTAATTCTTCAATGATGGATATTATTTCATTATCTAATCCAGTGTTACCAGCATCTCGAGAAGCTACCAATAACTTTAACCGATTAACCAATTCATTGGGATCATCCCAATAAACATAATCCACGTTTGGATTAAGTTTCTTAATTACAGACAATCCGGATCCTTGCGACATGCTTTCCGTGCTAACACAATTTTTAGCTAATTTTATGAATAGAGGTCTAATTATCTGCGTATACTTTCTTCCCTTGTTACTTTTAATTGGTTTTGAGGGATCGTAATCACGACGATGAGCATTAGTAACTATTAACATTTTCTTATAGTTAAGTCTGTCATCTTCTTTTATTAAACTTAAATCTGGTGATTTTTTAAATAACAGTTCCATTAGCCCTAAAGTTTTAACGTATGGTTTTCCACCAACTATAATATGGTAATCATTTAAAGACACTGATGACATTCCCATCATAAGTTTTCCTCTTTCTCTTCTGACACCGAAAGGAATATTTTCATCGACGATATCTGACATTGACCATGATGAAGGACGTGGACTAATACTTTTGCTAGTTTTGAAAGATGTACCGCTTGTATCATGTTTGGAATCATCACTATCACTTAACTCGTCATCCTCCTCAGTTTGAAGATCAGACGTATTACCTTTTACAGGAGCATCATAATAATTGCTGTCATTAGAACTACTATTTCCATCATAAGGATAATCATCATCTTCTGATACATGATAGCGAACACCTTTTTTTACTGTATGTGTAGGGGTACGACTGACCTTTCTCTTCATAATTTTATTTATTTTTGGAGTTACTATTTCATCGCATGTCTTAGAATTCTTAATTGATAACTGTTTTAATGGATCTGTTATCGGTTTTAAAACGGACTCCATGACTATATCATTATTAGTTTTGATGTCGCGCATTATTTGAATTTTCTTTTTAAGTGATTGGGTAGATTTCAGAACCTGTTTTTTCAACTCCTTCTCTTCGTTCATACTTTATACTTTAGCACTATACTTTACAGCGTTGAAATTATCAATGACCGTAAAAACCATAACATGTTTATTATAAACATCTATTGAAAATTTATGAATGTATCAAAAGTCTTTCTATAATAGCCTTTATTCTTCTCACAGTCCTTGTTTATTACTAAGTAACTGTAAGGGTTGCTCCATATTTCCGAACACATATCTCGGAACTGAGTCCATGTCATATCTGTATTAACATGTTCATCGTATACATGATGAAGGTTAACATCATCTTGCTTGAAAAGAATAACGAGGTTAGCATTGTCACGAATTAACTGCTTCGGAATTTTTGAATAGGTTTGGTTTAAGTAAAAACAGTCTATATTTTTATGTCTGCCCATAGCAAAATAATCACGTATGTTGTTTTGATTTTCACATGCAACATCGTCAAAAATTATAACTGAATTAGGAGCGGCTTCATGAGGACTCAAAACTTCCTCGTTATCACGATATTTTATAAAAGATATCTCTGATACATTTTGGAACACCTTTTCTAAAAACACGTACTTTGGTTGAAATAAAGTCTTGGAATACAGGTACACGTTTCGAAAATGTAATCCATTTTCATGTAAAAGTAGTCCAAGCATTAAATTAGTTTTACCGCAGTTAGAAGGTCCAGAAATAATACACCGAATTGAATTAGGTAAAAGTTTTCCATGACGGGCTATGCTTCTGTTGGCTTGAACACAAATTTTCTCCAGCTTCAAAGAATGAGGTTGTTTCACAAATTTCATGTTTGCATTTAAACAGATAGCTTACGTGAATTAAGTACGTAACAGCTTGATGATCTACGCAAAATGATGGGAGTGTAAATTTCCGAATGTTTTTATACATTAGATAAGAATTTTGTGTTTATAAATCATAACGAATCCGTTATGTACTTGTATTTTTATTGTCTTATTGTGTTACGTTAACCTGCAGACAGTCATGACATGTTGCGATACTGTGCATTAGCGTTTTCAACGTGAAAATTGTCACACTACGGTAGCGTATTTTTGGGTTTTTCGAAACGCATGATCATCCGAGCAACGTGAGTGTCAACGAACGTTTGCGAAGGAATGGAATGTGTTTTGAAATGCCCAATAATACCCTACTTATGTGGCTCTATGATCTGACTAATTGACGCCGTAGTTGCTGTTTCATTCTCTCCTTTTTTTACCACAAGAGAAAACCCGACACAAACGGAATTTTGCGCCTCTACCCTCCTTTCCCGCCAGAGCATAGCCGTAAAATAGAGCAGTAGAGCTCTCAGCGTTCTATCAACTCTCGAGATGCTTTTTAAACCTTTCCCGGTGCATTATTGACACTCCTCTCGATTGATCATAGAGTAACTGAGAGGAATTACGATCAGTGTGACTAGATTTCCGTTTAAGACGTACCTGCCTACACCCTCTTGTCTCTGTGAGACTGTACTTTTGACTAGCTGTCGGTATAATAATGCTCTTATGTTTTAAAATATATTTGAATTATTCGTAAGTTTCTTTCTAATATGACACACACACATTTGATACTACTCTCTGCTCTTCCCTCAACTTAACATTCGTTAAGTGTTAGCAGAGGCTTTTTGATTGCTTTTGATTGATTAATGGTGTTCCAATTGGAATTAAAATTTTGTTTAGTAGCTGCTCTGTCTTATTGAACTCACATTTACGAGTACTAAACGCCGCAATATTACAGTGCGCGAGGCGTAAGCTCAGGTTTACATTTGTGTGAGTGATCGCCAATCGCTAGCGGTACAAGAGGTGAAGTGCGGTGCGTGCGCGGCAGGGTGGCGTTCCACTTGGGACGCGTCGCGCCTCAGGCCGAATATCACTCTACACTATCTGTGTGCACTCACACCAATGCAAACCTGAGCCTACGCCTCGCGCACTGTACTACGCTGGCTCAGTGACCCAAACTGGTACTTGTCCTCTATGTCAGAGGACACACAGCCTCTGCAGCCTGTCTCCCGCTATCTGTTACCTGTCGGGCGACTGAATCTCTGCCAGGACCTTCTGCCCCTCAGTACCTAGGATATCTGACCGGCCGTGAACATTGAGGTTTGTATTTATATTTACTGTTGGAGTATTAACACCCTGGTGACTCAAAACACAGGATTAGTCCTAGCTTGAGCACCAGTTTTCCACCAAACTGTGTCTAATAACATGAAAATGTACCCTAATGTGGAAGGAAAATAAAAAAACATTTGAATTTGTATTAACTGGTTAAACGTAGGTACTTAACCTAGGAAACGATGTTGTCGTATCTGTAAGAATAACTCTATGTATATCGCTAAAGAATTCTAGTGGAAAGCGAGTGTCCTCTGCAATACAAACAGTTTTTATTGATTTTGACTTTATTATGACGTCTTTAACGAACTTTTTATTTAGTTTGCAAAGTTTATGCTGCTTTTATTAGCTTTCAACAAATAGTTATTGCTGAGTCAAAGTTGACTTGTTTGCTAAGTACGACCTCTTGCCTAATCGGTAGTACGGTGGAACACAGAGAAAGGTGTACAGGACAGTTTTTAAGGTTGAGATTATCCCAAAAACTACTTGATCTATTGCAATAATTCTTTCACTGTTAGTTAGATAAAAGTTAAAACTATGTAATTGTAAAATAATTATTAAATTCGGTCCAGTAGTTGTTGAGAAAATCTAAACCTTATTGAGGCCCCCCCTTTTTTTTTTCCCCTCTCCCACTGTAACTCCTTTTTGAAAAGGATCAACAGTGGCGTACTATTGGACCGTCATACAGTGACGGCTTTAAGCGACACAATGGGGCTGAAATGCCGTAAGTTACATATAGTCACGCCTCGGCTATTTAAAGCAAAGAAAGAAGAATAGAGTATGAAGAAGTTGTTGCTCACTGCTGTGAGCTATGAGCCGTAGCAGAAGGCTACCTTCTGTACTAGTGCCAATAATAACTATGGCAGAAGCGCTTAAAAGCTCTGAAGTTGGACCGGGTCGCAACGAGGTCGCTGTAATACACGGGGTGACAGGCTGGTGCGATGTCCTCCAGCATTGAGGCCCCTTGTATATTTTTCTCTGTCGTCTTCTGCCTTCTGTGCAAGGCGTTCAATTCACAGTGTCGGGGGGCAGGTACTTGTATACCGAAGCCCATATCAAGTGTCTTATTTTGTAAACATATATAGTCTAATTACCTGTTGTGATGTAACACTGAAGGAACTGATGGTTGAATCTGTTCATTATTGTGGAAATAAAGTGATCCGAACATTGATCTCCTATAAACAACTAGATACACAGTCTGCCTTCTAAAAATGTCCGAGCGCTAAGAAGGTCCAAACGGATGAATGGACCCTCATATGCTTTATTGGACATTATTTGGACGTTAACAATGGACCCTTATTTGGACGTTTTTTTAAATTGTTTTAGTAAGACCTTTGTGTATTTGTGTATAGGAGATCAATGATTATGGGTTAAAGTGAATGCGATAGGTAGGTAATTAGGTATGTTAAGTACCTAATGTTATTTATTTATTTTGTTAATGGACTCGACCGCTCCTCATTTGCCAATGCCATGTTACAGAATATTCAAAATATCATATCGTCCTCTCTTCATCCAAGGCAGTCGCCGTGGTGTCTTCATCCTGGGTCGCGTCTTCATGTCTTCATCCAGAGGAGTTGCCGTAGCGTCGCCACTCTGGACGAAGCAGCTCGACAGTCACATTCATTCCCGAGCTCGTAGTGGGTCTCTTGACTATAGCACCATTTTATAACAAAGACAAATTCGGAAAAATTATATTTATACCGAATGTTGGTGCAATGGTCGATAAAGGTAGACCAAGGAAGACATACGGCGACCAAGTTGGCAATGTTTTAAAGGGTCAACTGCGGTCTACAATAAAAAGACGAGCGTTCATGATATACTCATACTCATACTCATTTATTAAGATCGTAGGAACACTTCGGTACACTTGATCACGTCAGTAAACTAACAATATACTTAAGTATACAAATAAAAATCCTGTAACAGCGATGCGAAACGTGGCCGGAGAATGGTCCCTGTGAGGCGATGCGGCAGGCATAACCAGGACAAACCAGACATTAGACATTACATTATAAACCTTTCATAAATTTAAATTAATTTATAGCAGCTGTAAAGAGGCATTGTCATTCATTAAAATAATAATTATACATTTATTTTTTATATAAAATGTAGTACCCAATATACTTTACAGTAGGAATATGATATATATATTGATGAATATGAAGGAAGCGAAGGTTGACGGTACCCGACGGTACGTTCAGGGTCGCATTCTGACTTTCTATGGGCACGTGTCTCAGCGTGGAGTTGAATCGATTGAGAGACTGGTGATCCAGGGCAAGGTTGACGGTACCCGACGGTACGTTCAGGGTCGCATTCTGACTTTCTTTGGGCACGTGTCTCGGCGTGGAGTTGATTCGATTGAGAGACTGGTGGTTCAGGGCAAGGTTGACGGTACTCAAGCGCGCGGCAGGTCGCCCAACGCGATGGACGGACCAGGACCATTACCGTTCTCAAAACGATGAAAATATACCATGTCATGGCGCGCCAAACAGAGACGCCGCTATACCAATGCCCAAGCTGTCCCTTTCACGGCCGCTATGACATGGTTTGATTTGATCGTTTTGAGAACCGTAATAGCCCCACAGATCAGGGCAGCTGTGGCCGATCCCTTGCACGTCTGCACCAGGAGGGCAGCCGACAGAGACGAGTGGCGACGTGTTGTGTGACTGAAGTAACGACCACTCTGACAAGAGTCTAACAACGAAGACTATTTTTTTTTTGTTGTTGTTAAGTATTATTTATTATAACATATACCTATGTTTATGTATTAGTATAATATAATTAGTGTAAGTAAAATATTTATTGCAAAAAAAAAAAATAACTACCTACTACAAAATAAAACTAACTTAATATCTAAAAAAAAAAATACTTATGAAATAAAACTATAAACTAAAGAACGAACACGTCGGCGAGGTCCCCGTTCTGTGGCATGTATTAGTTTATAGTATGTTTATGTATTAGTGTAAGTATATTTTTATATATCTATTTATTATGTATCTAATTACATTATTGTTTAAGTAGCATGTAAATTGTTACTTCGTTATATTCAAGTAGGTACCAGTTAGGTATCGATATTTATATTTAATTATTGCTCAACAAGCTACCTATTCATCCGCTGAATTATCTGAACAAAGGTTGTCTGGAAGAGATCGCTTTAAGCGATAAGACCGCCAATTGTGATACTAACTGTATTAGCATATTTCTTTTGTGTAATTCCTTTTACTTTGCAATAAAGAATATTTATCTTAACTTTATCTTAAGAAGAAGTACTAGGACAGCATAATATGCAAGTACATCGTCTCCACCTAACGCTATTAAACGGGTGAGCATCTATAAGAATATAAGATTCAAAATTGCTTACTTCGCCGTATTTTGTCGAAAATAACTTTTTATGCTTATTAATGTTTAGCCAGCTTGTTTGCGTTTTGATCTCTTTGATAGTGTGTTTACGAGGTGTGTTCCATTTCTTCTAAGCAGGTGTTTATTATCACCTGTTTTAGCAGCTGATATAGATGTTAAAATATTGCGTTGTGTACATTTGTTATTAGAAAGTTTAGTGGGTCAACAAGATGATTCTCTATATATGGTAGAGTTAGAAAATATAGCCGTTAAGGCGCTATATGGTTGCCAAAAGCAAAAGTGAGACACAAGATGCCCCCCGCAGCGGCGGAGTGAAGAGCACGGCGCAGTGCCTCGATATTCGTATTTTTATGAATATTGGCATGGAAATAAAAATCAAATTTGATTTTAGTAGTTAATGCCGTAGCCTTCGTAGAAAAACTGAAAATACGAAGCCTTAATATTATATTGAATTCAAATAGCTTGGTTCATTCATTAGGGTGTCCAGTGTTGTTATTATATAGTAAACCTGGCTTTTTGAAAATGGCGGGAAACGACGGTTGCGAAATTATTTAATAATTTTCAGTTTAATGTCTACAGTGGGTGTTTTGTGTTTTAAAAAGAAAAGGTGTAAAAAATATCACGTCAAATGAATCAGAAAATGTTTGCGAATGACAGTATGGTGAAGTTATTAAAGAATTCAAGCAGGATCTGAAGTTTGGCGCCATGGTCAAGATTCCCACTACGAGCTCGAGAGTGAACGTGACTGTCGAGCTGCTTCGTCCACAGTGATTGACGCTACGGCGTCTCCTGTGGAGGAAGATAGAAGACTATTGTACAATGAATTTTCTGTAACATGACATTGGCAAATGACGAACTGTCGAGTCCATTAATAAAATAAATAAATAAATATAGTAAACCTGTACATAATGTGTCTATGTGTACGGGGCATTGCATGTCTGTAAGGCCGTAAATATAATTGTAAATAAATAAATAAAATAAATTAGTGAAACGCCAAAACAGTTTGAAATTCCGAAAAATCTTTCCCCGCAGCGGCTCGCGGTAAAATGATAGATAACAGTAATAATGAATGGCGGCGGGAGTACTGATAGACGAACTTTTAATTTATTGCGTTCGGTGTATCCGCTCCATAAATTAATGTGTCATTTATTTGATGCGGCCATAGAAATAGCGGTATTTGTATATTTTATTTATCACGATTATCAAAACAAATCAATTTATTGCTTCATGTGGTACATACATGGTGTTACATTTTAATGACTCTCACACGAACGCAAGGCACTACAACTTAATATACCTACTTTATAGTTTTACATTTTATTGTCCATTTTCTCATTCCAATAAAATTCCATGAAAATTACAATAAATTAATTAATTAAATCAAATAATAATCAATTTTAAATTACAATACGTCCCACATACGGAGCACTACCAGAAAGGCTGGCGCGGCGGCTGAGGCGGCCGAGAAGAGTAAAGCTCTAAAATACAGGGGTCTCGACATCCTTTACAACTTTGTTGCTTTTGGTGTCGAGACCCTCGGCCCGTGGGGTCCCGGCGCTTGGTCGTTATATAAAGAGCTTAGCAAACGAGTAGTAGATGCCACTGGTGACCCAAGAGCTGGCAGCTACCTCGCGCAACGGATTAGCATCGCGATCCAGCGAGGTAACGCTGCCAGTGTCTTGGGTACTCTTCCTGCACCTAAATTTTTTAAAAATAGTTTAGTTTAGGTTTTTTTTTAATATTGAATGGTTCTTTTTATTTTATATTGTACCTTTTTGAAATAAACAAAAATAATTACAATAAATAAATTAAATTAAAGGAAAAAATCCGAAAACCGTAAAATTGAAATTACATCCCTCCAAAATGATTTTTCTGTTATTACAATATGGACATAATATTTTGATAATGGCAAAGTTAAGTTGGTCTCCAAATCTAGTTTATCTTTTCGTTAGAGCAAAGTTACGGGGTTAAGTTGCGTTGCATGGAAGCCTCGCACTTAGCCGTTTTTTTAAATGTGTTTCTGCTTTAACAGTTGTAAGACTGAGCTCAAACTCTAGCACTCAAAACTGTCTTTTTTTCCATTTCCATTAAAAAAAAATCTTTTTTAATGGGAGAAAATTTATTGGATAATTAATAAAGCTTAAAATTACTACAAATAATAAAAACTGTCTTTGAATTGGCTTTGGTTCCAAATCGCGTGTTTCGTGGCTCCAAACTCCGAAACACCAAAATGATTACTCCACAATTATACTAATTCCATGATTAATTACATCCCGACACGATGACGATTCAATTTTTATTCGAACGACACTAATTGATGACTCACCGTTATGCTTATTTGAATTTTGATAATTCTAGTTTAATTTCGTCACTTACTAAATCCGCTTGGACCGTTTTCTGAGATTGCGTTGAGGTCAACCATTGATCTCCTATAAACAACTAGATACACAGTCTGCCTTCTAAAAATGTCCGAGCGCAAAGAAGGTCCAAAGGAATGAATAGACTTTTGCTTTATTGGACATTATTTGGACGTTAACAATGGACCCTTGAATGGACCAATGAGCTCGGTGGCTCAGTGGTTGGGTCAATGGACTTGCAATATGGAGGTCCCAGGTTCGATTCCCAGCCAGGACAGCCATGTACCAATGAGTTATCCTCGGTTTTTTCGACGGAAAAACTTACGTACATTTACCGAGTGCTCTCGAAACGGTGAAGGAAAACATCGTGATGAAACCTGCATGTCGTAGAAGAAGAAAAAATGTAAGGCATGTGAAATCCGCCAACCCGCACTGGGCCCGCGTGGTGGATTATGGCCCCAGCTCCCTCGATGTAAGGGAAGGTCTGTGCCCGAGCAGTGGGGCAATGTAAATAGACTGATGATGATGATGAATGGACCCTTATTTAGACGTTTTTTAAATTACGGGTTAGCGGCAGCCCTAACAGCATCTTGAATGGCATTGCGGATACCATGGACAGTCCTCTGGGACACTGGGTGCACTTACATGTCCCGGGGTCCCGGAGTCGGACCTAAGTCACATAGTAATACACCTCATGTAAACACTAACATAGTTTTAAGTACTTATTAATACGAATATGGTCTTTATGTGACTGTAAATAGGCCGACTTTTCTTGGAATATTAATTACCTTTAATTATTAATTATTATTAGAAACCTTAATTACTCAAAGTATACTTTTTTCTGTTTTATACTTCATTTTTGATTGTTGGTTGAACTGGCGATCAAACCTTGAATTGACCTCGCGTATCGATAGAGTCTAGACAACTTGTAATCAGTAGGTGTGATTCTATGGTCGCGGTTGTATCACAGTTTCCCGTGGCTCGGCGAGAATGCCACGAGGTGGAACACCCCAGGACGTTTAGTCGGTATGCTGCCCCTTCAGGGCGGTGAGCCCGACATAAACAACACGCTCCCCCGGGCGTGGTGCCACATGATTTGCATGTTTTACCTGGGTAAAAAAAAAGGTGTGATTCTATTGTAAACCTGAATGCTACTGTCACTGTCATTCTTATGCTCACCGTGTAAGAGTGAGCTGGACACCACGTTTACAGAATGATTACATTTAGAATTTCACACTCTAGAATCATACCCCGTGTCTTCTTAATGTCCTAAGGAACTCTAATTTAAAATATTTACGAATAAAGCATTTATATACAATTATTTTGCTATATTTCTCCCAAAAAACGGAGATAATTTTCCTTAATTTCCCGCTAATTATGACTGACAAACAACAAAGAGGATTTGCAACGAATTTCAAACAAAATTCCATACTAATTGGGTGAATTTAACATCTAAAATTAAAAACGGACTATTAATGAATGTTAAAACAATATTCGCTAATTAAATGTGTAATTAATTAATAGAATGGAAACTTATTAAGCCAGGAATGGTAAGAGTAGGGTGGGGTGTGGCCTCACTGTGGGCGGAGCGGGCGATGTATTCTTCTTTTCGTAGGGATTGGGAAGGACTGCAAATAACTTTACTTTAAAGATCGCTTAAGGCGAGGCCACTGGGTCATTTGAGCCTAGTGAGGGGGTGAGGTGCGGGGCGAGGGAGGGGCGAGAGAGGGATGACGCGCATTGATCGGGGTCATTACTCGCGCAGGTACACAGAGTAAGCGTAACCAGTGTCCTCACTGTGACGTCACAGCTCGCTATCCATAATAATGTATTTTCATATTATCTGCGTCGTAAGAGCTGAAATCGTACTGCAACTGTTACCATTGATCTGCTGTTGTCCGTACAGAAGGGAGGTGCGCTGCCGACTAGGCTGGAGGTCGTCTAATTATTACTACATGTACAGCTAACAGCAGATCAAGTGTAACGCTTTGGTCTTTGGACCGTTCTTATTATCTGCGTCGTAAGATTTAAAATCGTACTGCAAGTGTTACCATTGATCTGCTGTTGTCTGTACATAAATAATGTACACAATGAAACCCATTGTTCTTTAAAAATTCTTCCGACAGTTTCGACCGATTTCGACGGTCTTTATCAAGGTAAACGCGACACGCCCGCGTCGCCGTGGCGTCCCGCGCCGAAACTGTCGATCTAATTACAGACTTCAATTGTGAGTAATATCCGTATAGTATAATTTATAATGAAATGTATATTAATGCCACATATTTTACTAACTACATGATTTGTAGTAAAATATTCTTCGACAGTTTACTAGGAGTAGTTCTGGAGTTCACTGACCCAGCGGACTTAGGCCCGTATTAATAAATCACTCTTAGCTCAAAAGTCAATCTTTAGAACGACCTTAAGATCGCGTTCCTATTAATAAATGTAAATTAGGTGCGCGTTTAGGAATTGGGTATCACGTGAGTAACGCCGTATTCTCTGCCCTGTTTATCTGTTCGTACATCCAGCCGTAACCTAGTTTGTATTGTGTACCTTATATTATTGTAAATTATTACATTATGTATGACATGACCAAGTGTTCCCTAGAGCTCCTAAGGTTGAATAAATGAAGTATTGAAGTATTAATAAACCAAACTCAGCGCTCAAGAGAACTGTCAAACTCGTACTTGAAAAAGACATCACGTGATATGTCAAGATTGGTTTATTAATAAATGACATACTTGAGACGGTGATAACGTCTTGTGTATCAGCTGAATTCGCTCTTGAGGGGTTTGAGCTCAGACTATTAACACGGGCCTTAGTACCCAAGTAAGTAACAAATACTCACCCACCTTACACACGTACACACCCAGTCACCCACCCCAGTATAGTTCTAAGGGAAGATAGCACTAGGCTATCTTAGTTCAAGCTCGTTATCATACCGAATCTCAGGTATACATGGCAGGGAAGAGGTGCATGTCGAAAAACAGCGCTGCACACCTCGGTGTCAGCTCAGCTGAAACATGCACCTTTTGCCACACCACTTAGCATAACTATATTGATAACTTACTACTGATTGATTTTTTTTGTAAGCTTATGTAATTGGTGTATGGCAATAAACCTATTTTCTATTCTTTCTATTCTAAGTAAAGTCTCATCCGCTAATCGCTCCCCGCTCTCACTGAGCCGCCTAATTACCCGATACGATAAGCTTTGTTCGACATCCAATTAAGTGAGTATAGGAAACGTTGTTCCGATATCGTTTCCTGTCGATAACATGCTAATTTTATGGAGTAATAGAGATTATTTTGACGACTAAATCATGTTTAGTCACTGATATAGTTTTCCTGGATTTTATGAGACATTTAAACGCAAGAGTCTCCGGGACTCTAGGATTTTAGAGTCAGTAGAAATAAATCACTTTAAGCGATAAGATCGCCAATTGTGATACTGAAACTATATTTACCTAGGTAGGTATTTATTTCGTGTAGGTAATTCTTTTTTTTGCAATAAAGGATATTTATCTTATCTTACGTGACCAAAATGCTGGCCTGTATTTCGCCCAAAGGATCAGCCTAGCGATCCAGAGGGGAAATGCCGCCAGCATTTTGGGCACGTTGCCGGACAACGGGGATCGGTTGAACTATTTGTAATGCTAAGTCATTCAGTTAGTTCAACCGATCTATTGTACATATAGTTTTTAGTTTAGTTTATATATATATTTTTTTGTTTTATTGTAATAGATTGTAGTATACTTATCAAAATAAATTAATCTTATCTTATAAATATTATAACGCTAATTCGATATTAAGTTTGAGATTTTCTCAAAACTACATGACTAACTCTCTTGCGTACTATGGCATGAAAGCCGTCGATTAATTTCGTTAAAGTTTTGTTCACAAATGTACTGTGTCAGCGCTATTTATGTAACAATATGGCTGGTTGTCTATCAGGGAACCAAAAAGTACCTGAGCAGGTGCCGAAGACTGAGCAGGGGACGAGTAGGTACCTTAAAAATAAATTAATATTGCCTCGTCTCCTGCCGGGGGACCAATGGGCACCTATATAGGGGCCGAATCTACAACTTTTAATCCGAGGGACGAATATTAGGGGACCAATGGGTTCTGACCCGGCTGCATCTGCAAACATCTTCGCACTACATAACCTAGGGAGCCTCAATAGCACCCTGAACGCGTTTTATATTGGACTCGCAGAGCGCTGAGGTTGTTTTAGAATTACTTGTTCACTTTAGAGGTATTATTTATCGTAAATAAGTGAATAAATGAATGTAATGTAATATCTTAAGGCGCTATATGGTTATCAAAAGCAAGAGTGAGACACAAGAAGAGTGAGACACAGCGGCGAAGTGAAGAGCACGGCGCAGTGTCTCAATATTCGTATTTTTATAAATAAAAATATGCCAGCAAGAGTCAAATTTTTGTAACACACTCTTGTGTATATAGTACCCTACATTTTGATATATATTTTGTATGAATAACTATTTCGGTTACAGATATTATATTCATTTTAAAAGACATGGAACGGGTATGTTTGCGATTTTTTTCTATCGAGCGAAGTTTGACCAATCGTGTATTGGTATTCATCAGTCTCTAAATAGACACCCCAAGATTGCTATATATTTTTTCAGACGTTTTATCTTAGTAGTTAATGCCGTAGCCTTCGTAGAAAAACTTAAAATACGCGCATACGAAGCCTTAAAAAGAAAGACTTATTTTTTAAGACTATATTGTAATGACAAATTAAATATTTCCTAATCAATCAACTATTTGAACTAAGTGTGTTTTATTGCATTAGAATTTACGTCCTAAGTAAAATAAAGGCGGAATTCTTATCAATTTTAACGGCCAATAAAAGTGGAAAATATAAAAAATTCGTAGTAAATCTCGTGGTCTGTCATAAAGAGAAAGAGATGCCTGTTGCTTTGGTTCACAGTGTTCAAGGTGTAACAAAACATTTTTGGTAAACAAGTCTAGTTTACCTTGAGAAAGACCGTCGAAATCGGTCGAAACTGTCGGTCTAATCGCCGGCTTCAACAATATAAGTGAGTGATATCCATATATATTATAATGATTTGTAGCAATGGCTCACTATAGTTTTAATTCAAAAAAAGTCTAGTTTGCTTTAATTGACATCAACGCAGTTGGCTATTTTAAACGTGATTTAAAGTTGTTGCACCTTTTATGGCTAATGACCCACTTCACTTGGCATATTATAATTTGCGTATTTGTTATAGGTACTTGCCATATGTGGTTGGTATACGTGACAAAATATTCGTCTTATTTGTATGTACGTCAAATATTTGACAAACATCCAGTAGCAAATACGAATATCCAAGTGAAGTGCCACCATAAAGTTTTTCACGAAGTGTGAAAGTTTATTTATTTATTACAACTACAATATCTTGACAGGTATCCCCAATACGATAATGTATGTACAGTCTTTTGAAGAAAAAAAAAGTATAAAATTAGGAACAAACACAATTAAGCTAGGTGGACAGGTGGCTCAGGGCCGCGTCTGTGAATTCCGTAAGCGAACACTGCACCAAATCAATGGACAAGGACACTGCGTTCAGTACACATATTGCCCTCGTAAGTTGCAAAATAACGTTATAAAATGGTATTGAGGTTAAACTAATAGTTATATTATTATATCATAAAGCATTACTTGCTATGTTGACGTGCAAAAATTTAAATAACCAAGACGTGATATTTTGATTAGCCCACGGTTTAAGCCTTCGGTCATTTACTAACTTCACGGATTTTAACGAAGTATGGAAGTGACTATTTTATTGTTATTGAGCAAATATTAAATGAAATTCGTGGAAGGTTTTCTATTGCGTTTATTCAGTTCCGCCATGACACGAGAAGAGAGTTTATAATAGTGTTGCCAGTAATATAATCTTATATTCTACTTAATATAATATTAGGCTGTATGTCTGATATTACAACATGCCGCTCCTTAAATAAAAAAGAAAATATTTTTACTCTATGGTTACAAGATTGATTTACTATTGATTGATAAATGTAAACAAATAATAATGAAATTTGGAACAATGAGTTTTACCTGAAAAACTTATTAAATGGATTATATAATGCAAGAATTATTTTATACAATGCAATAAAACAATATTGAAGTGAATAGCAATGAAGTTAATGTGCAATTGTGACTTAAATGTGAAAGTTTGTTACAATACTATGTTTACAATGTTTTTGTGAATTCTATGTGAAAATTAAAGTTATTAAACATAAATGTTGTTGTTAATTTACTTTACTTAAGTTATTTACTTACAATTCTTATTGAGTTAAACGCAATGAAAAGTTTACTTACATACTAATTACTTAATACTAAAGAATTTAGGAGTATTTACAATTCTCCCTGACCTAGTTACTAATTGTTTATCAGAATCTTTCTTAGACTTAGTATTAGACTTAGAAGTTAAAGAATCTTGATAAGAATCAGTTTCTGACATGTTACTTTTTCTATGACTTGTTGTTCAACCATTTGGTCTAATTCTTGTTTGAGACGAGATAGTAATGAGTAAGGTACTCTACGAGTAGGACATATCTTTGATTGTATACTAGTATCAATATCCAAATGTGCTTCATTAGGTAGACAACCTAAACCTTCAAATGTGAATGAATATTTATCAATAATACTTTGTACTGACCTGGGTAATACTTGTTGTTGATTTTGTGTTGACATTTGTTTATTACTTGATTGTGAAATACTCTTTGTCGAACTCTGTGTCCTATGAGACTGTGACTGTTGTTTATTACATAAATCTTTGTCCTGAAAATTCTTAGTTATGCTGAAAACACGTTTAACAATACCTAAATCATCACACGTTTTGCTACCAAGTACAGTCTGACATAATATATCTGCAACAGCAAAATATAAATCTGTAATTATACCATTTGAAAATGTGCACTTTAGTTTACATCCTCCAATTATTGGAATTTGGTTTCCTGAAAATGAATACAACTTATTATTCGAATCTGAAATGTTTACACTGTTTGATAATTTTTGTAATGTTTGTTTAGAAATTACATTTATTTCAGCTCCTGTGTCAATTTGACATTCTAACATTTTACCATTTACATCAATATTTATTTTCCAAGTTTTATCAGATTGACACAAGTTCACAGTATTGATAAATCTCACCTTTTTGTTATTTTTATTGCTGAAACAAAATCTCGAATAATGGTTAGGACGATTGCATACACTGCAAGTTACACCTTTTGCTGGACACCTGAATCGATGAATTTGTCCACATCTGTGACAATTCGAATTTGAGTTTTGACCATTGTTGTTGTCATTTCTCGATAGACTTCTTGCTCTTCCGTTGAATTTTGATTTCTTTGAATGACTGCGCTTCCTTCCTTTGAAGTTTGGGGTATGACTTCTTCCACGATGTTGCATTTTACCTTTGTAAATAGCATTTATTTGCTCCTTTGACTGTGAATCATTACTTGACTGGACTAGTTGATTGGACCGTTCTTGAGACAATTCCATACTTTTGGCAATTTTAATAGCTTTTTCTATAGACAGATTATCTTCTTGGAGTAATCTCTCCTTGACTCTTTGATTGTTTATTCCTATGACAAACATATCTTTGATCAAAGATTCCTTTAGACTTGACAGATCACAAGAGTTGCTTAAATTTGTCAAAATTGTTATATATTCGTCGATAGTTTCATTTGACTTTTGTAGTCTTGTGAAGAAATTGTATCTTTCCACCGTAAGATTCTTACACGGGTTGAATTTGTCATCAAATTTTTTCATAAGCTGTTTTAAGGTTATATCGATTCTTTTGACATTGAATGAGTTAAAAATTTCGAGGCATTCGTCACCAACAATGTTCAGAAATATTGCCACTTGTCGAGCATTGCTTTGCTTGTCTAATTCATTGGCTTCAATATATATCTCGAATTTTTGCTTCCATATTCGCCATTTTTCCGCCACGTTGCCGTCGATAGTCATGGGACGAATCGTGTTCGAAACCATCACTACACCTGAATTGGAATTACCTGTGCCTGCGACGTCCATATTTTGATTATTCCTTTACTTCTGACACCATATTTTATTGTTATTGAGCAAATATTAAATGAAATTCGTGGAAGGTTTTCTATTGCGTTTATTCAGTTCCGCCATGACACGAGAAGAGAGTTTATAATAGTGTTGCCAGTAATATAATCTTATATTCTACTTAATATAATATTAGGCTGTATGTCTGATATTACAACAGTGACAAGAACATGGTTTAATTGAAATGAGGTTAGACTCTCCTGGGCAACAAAAAAAAAGGTAACATAACTAGGAGTCGCGGAAGTAATACGACATAACCCCTTCGCCTCCCCGTTGCAAAGAGGTATCCATGAGGATTTCCCCCTCGATAAAAAAAAAAGTAATATAACTAACAGTCAAAGTATTTACTGCAATAAAAATAATCTGAATCTGAAATACTGTAGGGATATATTTTCTAGTATTTATCAAACAAGTATATTTTGTACAACCTTGTACGTTTTGAGTCCGTAACGTTATCGGCGGGGGGTATTATAAAGTTCAACCGTAGTATAGTCGACATCACATCAAATTATACAAAACCGTTGCAATCTAAGTAGTATTACCGTCTACTAGAGTCCACGTATATTGCTGTGCTGTTGGCAGTAAGTACTATTATTTATTCTGTGCTTCAACTTGCATCAATGTCGCGACACGACAGATATCGTTCAATATACGGACAGACATTTCTCATATATTTGGTTTGCTGTTATTCGAATTTAATCTTTATTTTGATGTAGTTAGATGTTATGCTTTATGTAAAATTTATTAGGGGTCTTCAGAAGTAAAAGTGTAGAGTATGGTAACATGGAAATTTCTCGTTTTGCATTTCCATATTCGCTGAATATTTACATCGTGTGTGTTTGTGGTTTAATATGTGGAAATACATTTAAATATGTGATTGCCTTGTCTGTCGGGCGAAAGTTGTGTCGATCATCTGTAGTGTTGGTCAAAAGTTATGTCGGTCATACGTAGTTCGGGGACCGATCTGTCGATCAAAAGTTATAGAATCGTTATTGTCAATGAATAACTGACCATAAAGGTTAGGTTCCTAATACATACGAATAAATTATCTTACCATGACTTAGAATGCCTATATATCTCTGTATAGTAGGTACCTAAGTTTTATGAAATAATTAATTCCTAGGTACCGTTTTCCTTTACCTAAACTCAGAAAAGTAGAATGTTATGTATAGCTTAAAATTATCTTCGTCTACGAGGGTTGTCTGGACGAGATCGCTTTGAATAATAAGATAGCTCAAGTTTTTGCATAAAATTATTACTCAAACCTAATGTTTCCATGTGTAGGTATTGTTTAGATTAAGAGCCTTCCATGAGCCAACTAGCGCCGCCAATCTTGAAAAAATAATATCTTCCAATATAATCAATTTTATTAAAAAAGCTATTTACAAAATGTTTATTACGTTAAATACTATTTTTTAAATGCTTATTTATAACGTGATTCAATTTCGGTAAGTTCTAGTTCGCATAATTGCGAAAAACGGCTGTTTTTGGCACATTTGTGAACTACAACTTAGCTTGTCGCAATTATGCCATGTATTGTATATTGAAAAATAGTATTCATCCTAATAATTTTTTTGTAAATAGCTTTTTTAATAAAATTGATTAAATTGGAAGATATTATTTTTTCAAGATTGGCGACGCTAGTTGGCTCATGGAAGGCCCTTAAAGAAAAAATATATAATGATTATATACGAAAAAAACTTACCAACACCTCGCGTTACACAAAAACCAACATGTCTCATCATAAGCGTCTCTACCGTACCTACATAAATTTACTGCAGTTTTACTAACGGAAGAAGACAAAAATACATTCTGTAAAGTTAATGCGATTTATGAATTTAAATTAGGATTTGAATTGGTCCCATAACTGTTTCCGAAACATATTATAATCTACTATTGGACTTAATACTTTCCATATAACAATAAAAATCGTAGAAGAGATCTTAGTTCTATATAATATATAAGTACAGGATGTTACGAAAAGGGTAAAGTTTTTTTTCAGGCTTATTGTATTTTACCCTCAATATTAGGTACTTTTACAGTTCTTGTATTGTGTATAGTATTAAGCTTAATTCATAACATAGGATTATAATTTAATGTTTACCGGAAGTAAAACGGAACGCACATCAAAAAGAACAATTACGAATTGTCTATTATAGTAACGTCACTTCCTCTCTGCCATTTGCCTTTTTTTCAAAACCATGCTATACGTGCTGTGCAATTAAAATTACTTATTAAATATATGAAGGTCGCTTGGGGTAGTAAAAGGGCATAATAACGTCTCCTGGTGCTCAAGATAGTGGATGAAGGTCAAAACAGGAGCGCTCCGAGAAGAAAGACCTATTTCACGAGGTATGCCCTTGGGACATTCAAAGGTTAGTGACTTTCATATATCGTGTCGTGTTTCCTATTAAATACAGTCCATCTAGCCTACCTAATCTATTGAAATATCATACATATTGTAGTAACTTATAAAACCCACCCATTGTTATGATCTATATCATTTCATTATGTATCCCATGTCATTAAACACCAATGACGACTTTAAAGTAAGCTTATTAAGGTCGTCATTGTACGAAGTAACAAACAATTATTGAAGTAATCCTACTATAAGAGTTCATGGTAAGGGGGCAGATCGGTAGGTAGTAGTAGTAGGTAGGTACCTACAAAATGTATGAAAAGATAAAATAAAAACCGGCCCAGTCGTTTTTGGTTTTCTTGCATTTACATGCAAATAAGTTTAGAAAATAAGACACTTTGTTTGCGCTTCGACTAAAAGAGCTCAGTGGTTGAGTCAATGGACTTGCGATACGGAGGTCCCAGGTTCGATTCCCAGCCAGGGCAGCCATGTACCAATGAGTTATCCTCTTTTTTTTTTAACGGAAAAACTTACGTACCATTTGCGAGTGCTCTCAAAACGGTGAAGGAAAACATCGCGATGAAACCTTTACGCCTTAGAAGAAGAAATAATTCTAAGGCATGTGAAATCCGCCAATCCGCAGTGGGCATAGTGGATCATTGCCCCAGCTCCCTCGATGTCAAAGTCAAATTTCTTTATTGCAAGTAAGCACGTTGAGTACATTTTTGCACGTCAATATATTTTTTGAATTTACATTTACACCAGTTTGCAAGGAAAAGGTGCCAACGCTGAGGAGAAAAAGTAGCAAAAAACTCTCAGCAACACATCTTTTAAAACAATGATAATACAATGATTACTTAATAACTATACAGTACGTAACTATTACTATTGTTAGTAAGTTTATCCCTCATGCGGAACCGGCGACACACACCATGCATGTTCATCGTTTAAATAGTCATCTATCCTGTAATACGCCTTCTTAACAAGTGTTCCTTTAATGAAATTTTTAAATTTCCTCTCTGTCAACGTCGTGACACTTTCTGGCAACTTGTTATAAAAGCGAATACAGTGCCCCATGAAGGATGTACTAACCTTTAAGCGAATGTCTGTGCCCAGCAGTGGGGACATAGAAATAGACTGATGATGATGATACCATAAAAGCTAAACTTACACTATAGCCGTTCATATTATATTCAATTGAAGCCACCTATTCATTAGTGAAACGCCAAAACAGTCTGAAATTCCTAAAAATCTTTCCCCGCAGCGGCTCGCAATCGGCAAGTTGCAAACGGGCAATATAAATAGACTGATAATGATGATTATGATTTGTTTACAAAATAAGACACTTGATTTGCGCTTCGGTATATGGCTAACTGCAATCGTCTCTCTCCCATATTCATCATATTCATCACTAAATAAGTTAACACAACCTTTCAACACATACACATATACTCATGCACCCTCATATGCACCACACACCCTCACACACACATCCTTACCACACACACACACACACACACACTCTCTCACACACACCCTTAACACACAAACATACACTCGTCACACTGACACACATGCATGCACTACACATAAACGCACACATCGCTCTTTTGTTTTTGTTAATAACCTTTTTAAAATGTTTGTTTCTTCACCCTATTTTTCTTTTTAATGTCCATTATCTGTAAGGGGAGGCCTGGTGACTCAAAACACAGGATTAGTCCTAGCTTGATCACCAGTCTTCCACCAAACTGTGTCTAATAACATGAAAATGTACCTAATGTGGAAGGAAAATAAAAAAAACATTTGAAACATTTGAATTTGAATATTGGTCTAGATTTATTAGACACCTTACGTAGTTACTCAGTCACCTTATACTGAGGGATCGAGTGTCGTCGTGTAATGTGAAGACCTCCTAAATCAATTAGTCCCATTAACTTGTCAACAAGGGGAATTTGTTACGATCCCAATTAAAAGTTTCACAAACAAATCAAAATCAGACATGTTCTAGAAAGTGGGATGAATAAAGAAATACTTAGGGTATCACGTGACAATAAATTAAATTACTCGTATAGGTTTAAGGATTTACAGTTTTTCTGTGAAGGCCGTAGCCTTCACAGAAAAACGACGTATAGTTTAGTAGTTAGTGACGTATCACTAACTACTAAAATTAAACGTCTGAAAAAATTATATAGCAATCTTGGGGTCTATATTTAGGGACTGAAGAATACCGATACACGATTGGACAAACTTCGCTGGATAGAAAAAAAATCGCAAACATACCCCTTCTTGTCCCGCCGCCGACGACGGTGCGTTCGATGGCTGTAGCTGGATCGAATTGTAATCGGTCGAAACTGTCGGTCTAATTGCCGACTTTACCAATATAAGTGAGTGATATCCGTTTATATATAATAATTTGTAGTAATGGCTCACTATAGTTTTAAGCCTATCACTTAGTTGTATTATTCTTGTTAATGGTTTTATAATAACTGTCCAATTTGTTTTTGAATGCGTTAACTGAGGCGGCAGAGACAACGTCGTCTGGAAGTGAGATCCAGGCCTGAACCACTCTGTTGCTCAGGAAGTGACGAGCGACATTGGTGCTGAAGGTGGTGCAATCTAATGTCATGTGGTGTCCTCCCAGCGGTCGTGTGTCTGTCATACTAAACATTGCCTTATTGAAGTCTGGGAGGTTGTATCTGAAGGTCATGATTTTAAATGTTTCGATCAACCTTACACACGTACACACCCAGTCACCCACCCTAGTATAGTTCAAAGGGAAGATAGCACTAGGCTCTTAGTTCAAGCTCGTTATCATACCGTATATCAGGTATATATTCTGGCAGGGAAGAGGTGCATGTCGAGTCACAGCGCTGCACACCTCGGTGTCAGCTCAGCTGAAACATGCCCCTTTTGCCACACCACTTAGCATAACTATATTGGATTATAACTTACTACTTGATTGATTTTTTGTAAGCTTATGTAATTGGTGTATGGCAATAAACATACTTTCTATTCTTCTATTTTCTACCAAGTCTCCCCTCAGTCTTCTCTCCTTCAATGTGGTGAGCTGCAATATCCTCAGTCTCTCTTCATAGGGCTTCCGTCTTAATGTGAATAGGATTTTAGTTGCTTTCCTCTGCACACTCTCTATATTATTATTTATCCTTTTATATGTAGCTGTATTATTCCTACTCTCTGTGAAGACCATTTATTTTTTGATTGTTTTTCTTTTCATTCTTCTTCCATTTCTAGCTCTACCTTTCGCTATTTAAAATTCTTAATTTCCCTAATTAGTTGGTTGCCTGGAAGAGATCGCTTTTAGCGATAAGGCCGCCAAAATTGTACATTATGTTTGTATTATTCTGTAATCTTTTTCCGTAATTGTTGTGTTTTATGTACAATAAAGTGTATTTGAATTGAATTGAGGTCTATATCGTTCATGATATGGTCAAAGATGTATAAAATAAAACGATAGAGTTCATAAATGCTTGACATTGTATTTGGAAACATTTACAAGAAACATTTTTTTTATCAACAATAGTTAAGTCCCATACTTAGTATGAGTTTCCGCCGGCAATTGACAATAGCCTATTAAATTATTTATAACTATTATTATTAAGAGCCTTCTATTAGCCAACTAGCGTCGCTAATCTTAAAAAAATAATATCTTCCAATATAATAAATTTTATTAAAAAAGCTATTTAATAATTATATAATTTCGGTAAGTTGTAGTTCGCATAATTGCTAAAAACGGCCGTTTTTGGCACATTTGTGAACTACAACTTAGCTTGTCGCAATTATGCCATGTATATTGAAAAATAGTATTCATCCTAATAAACATTTTGTAAATAGCTTTTTTTAATGAAATTGATTAAATTGGAAGATATTATTTTTTCAAGATTGGCGGCGCTAGTTGGCTCATGGAAGGCCCTTAAATATACAATACTTAGCACCTTTATACCTAATTAGACTAGAGTTTTAATTTCGTTATAGAAATTGTATTTACAAATATACAGCTGATTCTTATAAATTATCTAAATTAATTTTAGTCTTAGGTTAGGGGTTACAATGCTAAAGTCAGTACAAAATATAAAGTAAAATAGAACTTATGTAGTACAGAATTAATACTGTTTTGAGCTGCACATTTAAGAACATCTTATAGTTTTAATTTAATTAGAAATGATAATTAACGAATTATAGGCCAGTCATTAAAGGAGTTGACCCTAGCAGTAACTCATCTATCTATGAAATTTGGCACAGTGATAGAGTACCATATGTAGATTGAATGTGACATAGAATCCAATAATTTGTAGAAACGGAAGTTAGGTATTTTCAAGGTCAAACTTAAATTACGTGGTATCAATTACAGGAAAATTGCTCTATCCAAAATTCTTTTTTTACAAGTTCTAGTTACCTATAGGCATGTGTCGACAGAATATCCAACCATATTTCCATATGGAAATATATATATTTTAATAAAATGTGTTTTTTTGCCGTAATTTCCAAGGGATAATTACTCACTCCAATTTCTATTTAATTATGTATTTAAAATATTACTTTCGAAAGTAGTTATGAATATCCAATAAAAAATCCAGACCGAAAAGCGTTATCCAGAAATTGACGAAAAATGGGGGTTTCCAAAAATGCTCAGCCCGATTTTTCTTGTCATTATGAACAGACTATCTTATTAAAACTGCTTTTCAAGTTTTCCAATAAAAAATGCAGGCGAAGCACAAAATATCAAATAGAGTTGTATTCAAATATTTCTAATCAACGCGGCGGTGAATGCGACACTGCGCGCGGATCGCTACTGCGGCCGATTAACAACCTTATTCCTATTACACGTACAGAACAGCGGGAACGCGGACGAGAAATTGGACGGAGCGGAGGAGATATTTGGAGATGGGATTCTGTTGTCTACTCATATACAAATAAGGTTAATTGTAGATTAACTCTTTACTAAAGTCCAGTAAAGATCCATGCGGACAAGCGTTTTCTAGAAATCGACGAAAAATTAGAGTTGAGAAAAATGCTAAGTTCGATTTTTCTTACCATTATGAACATACTTATGATCTTAGTCGAACTGTTCTTCAAACTCAAAGTCAATTTATAATAAACCTTATGCCTATACAAGTAGAAAATATCTATCGCATCGGTAACGTCGACTGAAAGTTGAACAAATATTTTGGAGATAGGATTCTGTACTCTACCTACAGTTATACGAATAAGGTTTATTTTAGGTTAACTCGTTACCGAGTGGTGAAAGCTCGACCGACCTACGCCAACATGCACAAAACCATTCTAATCTAGCCCGTATCATCGGCGCATAAGTACGACAACATTTCAAGGTTAGTACGGACATAGCAAAACAAATGGTAACACTTGCAGTACGATTTCAACTCTTACGACGCAGATAATAAGAACGGTTCAAAGTGTTACACTTGATCTGATTTTGGAATGTTTTAAGTAAGCTCGACCGACACAACAGTACCTACGCCAACATACACAAAACCATTGTAATCTAGCCCGTATCATCGGCGCATAAGCGCAACATGTCAAGTCAAGGTTAGTACGGACAAAAGCAGATTAATAGTAACACTTTCAGTACGATTTCAACTCTAACGACGCAGATAGATATATAGATTGGAGCGGCCCAAAGTGTTACAACTTGATGTGTTTTTATGTGTACTTACTAGGTACCTACTACGTGGAATGTTTAAGTAAGCTCGACCGAGACGATAGTACCTACGCCAACAAACACAAAACGTAATCTAGCCCGTATCATCAACGCATAAGTACGACAACATATGTCAAGGTCAGTACGGACAATGGCAAAACACTTTTTTTTCGCCGTGGGATCTCGTTTGGTGTGCGTGTATCAAATTATTTCTTAAAATTATAATTATCTGTTATATAAAACCCTACTGTATTGTGATATTATTAGAATCAAAATAGATTACCAGTCAATAAGTGATTCAGCGGAACGGTGCGCCGTGCTACATGCGATCGGACCCCCCTCACCCCCTCGAGTAACAAAGACAGCTTGTTATTTTTCAACTCGCTCGCACATCGACTACGGGTATATTTGCGTGCGGCATAGGTCTTATTACTTACGTCATACTGACGACTACAGCTAAGCAAATTTAAATTCTACACTTGTACGATGAGCGTGAGATATTCACCTACTAATAATATGTAATCGCAACTGCAACCACAAAAATCTACAAGTGAGGGTGATCTGCCTAATATACTAACCAAATTCCAAACACAATTATTTTTTCAATTCGACGAATTGATAACCTCCTCCTTTTTTTGGAAGTCGATTAAAAATACAAAAAAAAACACGAAACAAAATACAAAACAAAAAATAAATAAAAAAACAATAAAAAAAATATATTTAGCTAAGGATCGAACCCGGAACCGCGTGCACGGGAGGCGACCGCTCCAGCCACTAGACCGATTCGTTCGCTGTTTAGCCCGGCGAAATTACCAAGCATATCTCATGCACCAGCGTGAGACATGAACGGACCGCTCCGTCTAGATTTCGACAAAATTGCAAGTAATCTAGTACAGACAGATTCCCAGCTCTCCTAATACACCTACTTCGGTATTCGAGTTCAGAGTTTATGCTCAAATAAAATTCAAAGATAATTACAACAAAATGTTTGATAAAATACTAACCAAATTCGAAACACAATTAAAATAAAATACAAAATAAAACACGAAACAAAACAAAAAACATATATTTAGCTAAGAATCGAACCCGGAACCGCGTGCACGGGAGGCGACCGCTCCAGCCACTCGACCAATACGCCCGCTGTTTGGCGTGGCGAAATTATCAAACACTATCTCATGCACCAGCGTGAGACATGAACGCAACTAGATTTCGACAAAATTGCAAATAATCTAGTACAGATTCACAACAGGGGCGTTTCTTAAAGCTGGAAGTAACATAAAAAAACACTAAGCGCCCAATTAAGTTAAAGACACTCTAAAGGAATCTCTGGGTTAGTTTATCCTAGACCCCGTGTCGCGAAGAAAACACACACTATATACTCAACTTATACAAGGCAATACGCATATTACATTTACTGCGTTCGTATGTTTCGAAACGATGACGATAATAATAATTAAATTGCGATGTTTAGATCAACCTCCTACATACATACATACATACGTATAGTACGGACAACAGCAGATCAATGGTAATACTCGCTCGCATTCGCACGATTTCAACTCTTACGACGCAGATAATAAGAACGGTACTTAGTCCAAAGTGTTGATCTTCTGTTGGCTGTACCTATTAACCTACTTGAAGAAACTCGCCCGCCGCTCGACCGGTTTTCGACGCCCCTCGCCCGCCTCGGGCCCCGCGCTGGCCTGCGCTTGATAGGTATTTCGAAATAATGGTGTTCCGCCTGGATATTTTGTTGGTTTCTTTTGAAATCAGGTTATTTGTGGGTATCTCATTACAATTGTAAAAAATATCTGATAGAGTAATTTTCCAGAGATAGTTAAAAGACAAATTCTGTATAATGAATTGTTTCATTTGGATTTTTTTGTTGGATTTTCGTACTTATACTAGAAATAATAATTTGAAGGCATATTAAAAACAGAAACCCGGCGGAGCAATTATCCTATGGAAACTACGGCCAAAAAAGACATTTTATTAAAATACCTACACTTTCGAATTAAAAAGTAGTTTTACTTATGAATGTACAGAAGCACACTAATAAAATACAATTTATAGAAAAAGAATTATGACCATAACATTGTTCCAGAAAAAGATACGGTATAATGTTGAATTTCAATTAAAATAAGTAACTTCCGCCTCGAAATATTATTGGATTCTCTGACAAATGTTCTTATAAATATGCTATTAAGTATACAAAAAAGTTTCATCGATAGAGGAGTTATTGTTGGGGTCTCCATACAAACGCTCGCCAGAATGACTGGCCTATTATGGCAAAATCTCTTGGTAAGTTATCATTAGATTTAAGTGACCATGATTTTCTTTAAAACTATGTAGGTACAGTCGAAAATAGAGAAAAGTAAATATAGGGCCTCAATAAGGTTGAGATTTTCTTAAGAACTGCTTGACCGATTGTAAAATTTCTTTCAATAGTAAATAGTTTCGATTAAACACTATGTAAAGAATTTCCAAAACCCAGTCAAGGACTTTTTTGTGGAAATCTGAACCTTAATTTAACACTCATGTACGGTGGAACACAGAGAAAGGTGGACAGGAGAGATTCGCAAGATCTGTCAATAAAGTTTGTGTGATTTTTTTTTAATAAGTTCGTAAAAATTCCAAGAGATTTCGCAATTATTCAATTCATTTAGGCGTACAATATTTTATTTATTCAAAATATTTTTACAAAACTTCGTAAATTCAATAGGCCTGTTTCATATAGATACTAATGCATTACAATTTATTGGGGAAATGTAATGGAAGATGATTATGCTGGCTTTACACTAGCGGCGCGAATGCTACGAAACGCAATGGATTCGCGGTTTCGTGTTCGATCGAGCGAGTCGGAGAATACTGCGAAGTGTCCCGCCCGCACAGACCACTTACCCAATAGACATAAAATCGGTACAAAATAGCAAGCGAAAAATTCTGTCAACGATGAGCGCATAGAGACGAAGCGGGGGCCAGGGGTGCCGTATTAAAGAGATGCGTCCATGTCGATAATATCTCTAGGTGCCACGTGTCGCTAGGCGCCACAAGGGGGTTGCGCTTCGTTCACGATGCACGAACGCGCCGACGCACGAATTCACACACAGAATTGACTTTGAGAAAATACTTGAGCGCACTTCGTCTAATGCGGGATCTACACTCGCGGCGCGAAAGCCGCGAAACGCGAGTGTGGGTGGATTCGCGGCGCCTGTTTCGCGGCTTTCGCGGCGCGAGTGTAAAGCGCCCATAAGTATAGATAACTGTTTAAATAATAGTTTAATTTAACCATTTATCCATTCGACTGGTCCTCGGGGGACTTCAGAGCTGGGGAGTATTTTGCCCAGCGCCTGAGCCTCGCTATACAGCGGGGCAATGCGGCCAGTGCGCTGGGCACCCTACCGCGCGGGACGGGCCTTGACGAGGTGTAGTGTTGGCTAGATATATTTTTTTTATATAATATGTCATTTTTATAGTTGTAAGTATAATCAGAAATCAGAAATCAGAAATTTTTATTGTATGAACATGGTAGTATAAACAGTTGGTATAAATGTTTCATCACAGTTTCACAGTTCAAGTACCTTATCAGGCATACAATTATTCAATGTCAATAATTATTAAAAGTCATTGTTCAAATTCAAAATTAACCACCAATTTTATAAGTACATTCCAATAATTCAATTTTCAATTTATAAGCAGTCAATGTATCTATTTAGGTAAGTATGTATTAAAGAAAAAACTCATTTAGACTGTAGAAAACATTTTGAGTTAGCCAAGTTTTTAGGACATTATTAAATCTATTGTTGTTTAAACTTTTTATTTCCTTAGGTATCCGATTATATATTCGGATTGCCGTTACATATGTACTCTTGTTGTATATATGGCATTTTATGTGGGGCAACACTAAACTATCTTTGTCCCTAACATTCCGAGAGTGTATATCCGAAACCTTTTTGAAGAACTCTTTATGTTGTCGCACAAATAGACAGACTTCCAAAATAAATATTCCTGTAAGAGTTAAAATATGTTTCTCTTTAAATATTGTCCTAAGTGATTCCTCGTTAGGTTTACTAAAGATTATTCTTAGGCAGCGTTTCTGAAGAATGAATGTCTTGGACACATCCACAGAGTTACCCCAGAAGATGATACCATAGAGTAGTAATGGATATACCGTTCCATAATATGCACTTATAGCGACTTCCACCGATGACACGTCTATCAACACTGCAAGTGCATAGCAGCGACTATGTAGTTTATTGTTAATTTTTTCTATGTGTGACTTCCAATTTAAATGGGTGTCAATATTGACACCGAGAAAACTTATGTCATTGACTTCGCGAACTTCATTGTCATTATATTTTATTTTCAGATCCATCCTAGATTTCTTATAGTTTCTGAACTGCATTATGTTTGTCTTTGACACGTTTACTTCTAAATTTATAGTTTTCAACCAGTTTGTTAATGTTTCCAATGTAGTGTTAATATTGGATTCATATTGAGCTATATCCATTGCGTCATTCACGAAGAGTATTGTAGCATCATCTGCGTACATTATACATAAGTGACGTGTCATTTGCGGGAGCTCATTGACATATATTAAAAAGAGAAGTGGGCCCAAAACACTTCCTTGTGGAACACCCACTGAGCAAGTTTTATATGAAGATATTACTTCTTCTATAGATTTAGTGACTTTATTATATTTAGTAAGAAGTGTGGCTTGTTTCCTATCTTCCAAATACGATCTAATTAGATCATTCGCTAGACCGCGTATACCCATGTAGTCTAGTTGGTTCAGTACTATGGAATGAATGACACAATCAAATGCTTTAGACATGTCCAAGAATAGCGCAGAACAGTCTTTTTTGTCATTTATTGCTATCCAAAGATTTGTAAGGAATGTATATATACCCAATGATGTCGAACCACCTTTTCGGAAGCCAAATTGATGTTTGTTTAGAGTATTGTGTTTATTTAGAAAATTTAACAATCTTTTATGCATCACCTTTTCAAATATCTTTGAGAAACAGGGCAGTAGAGCAATTGGACGATAGTTATTCGGAGAATCCTTTGGACCTTTTTTATGTAGTGGCTTTACCAAGCTACATTTGAGATTATTTGGGAAACAGCCAGTTTCCAACATAAGGTTGATAATGTAAACTAATGGTGAGACGATGCAGTCAATACTAGCTTTAATCGTTTGCATTGATATGCCATCACTACCACAGCTCTTTTTGTTTTTAAGTTTTTTTACTATTGATTTAATTTCCGTCTCATCTACTGGCATGAGGTACATGCTGTCATTTACTTTCTCGAGTGTAGGTTTATACATGTCTTTAATATTGTTCTCATGTTGGGTCACATAGTAATTGTTTAAGAACTCTGCTATTTGCAAAGTGTCAGTCATTGACGTATTTTCATACTTTAAGTTAGTGAGAGACGTTTGTATATCATTTGTATGTGTTGTGTGTTGTTTATTGTTTAATTATAGAAATAATTATCTATTAATAGTAAAGGAATATGAAGACTTTCCAAAATAAACTTAACATGAACAATTTAACCATGCAATATCTGTAGTAATATTTGTGGTCAATTACCAATGATTAATAATGAAGGGAGATTACCCATAATAAGGGTAAAAATTATCTGGGTAATTTAACTACAAAACATTGACATGTCCATCCATAGCGCATCGTACTAAAGTTCCATAATATAATGCCCTTTCGGTACAATAGAATACAATGTTATATGACGTCATAGGTCTCGACGTGTTTGGAATGATTGACCCGCGGGCCATGTGGGAGTGACCCATACTAGGGTTGCCACTCTATCAGAGGTTTCCACGAATTTGTTAAGGACGGGATTTTCGACATAGTTCAAGTTTAGGTAAAGAATTTTTTCGACAAAGAATTTCCTAACATAAAATTAGAAAATTGGACTTTTGAAAATAGCGGTTAATGTGACAGTTGCGTAATTAATTGAAAATTATAATTTTTATTGTATCTATACAGTGTTTGTTTCGAGTTTAATGTCATGCTTCCACTTCACTTGGCTATTCGTATTTGAAAGAAGAAAGAAAGAAAGAAAATACATTTATTCAGGCACATACACAAATACAAATATTACAAACTCCTTAGCTAATCTGACATTGATGTGCAGCGCCGGAAGGGGTCAGCTGCCTCAGCATAATGCCACAGCCACGCGGTACATGGCTGCGTATTTGCGTATTTGCTTGCCAAGTGTGGTTGGTATGTGTGACAAAATATTCGTCTTATTGGCCTACTCGACACACAATATGTTGACAAACATATCATATTTGACAAATACGACAAACATCCAATAGCGAATACGAATAGCCAAGTGAAATGGGAGCAATCATGACGTTATTCAGAAAATATTCCCGAATATCAATGGGTTGGTTTTCGAATAATTACTCATATAGAATTACTCGGTGTCAGCTCAGCTGAAACATGCACCTTTTGCCACACCACTTAACATAACTACATTAGATTATAGCTTACTACTTGATTGATTTTTTGTAAGCTTATGTAATTGGTGTATGGCAATAAACATATTTTCTTTCTTTCTATATAGTATGAAGATCTGTAGTTTCGAGTTAGATTCAAGGGGTCCAACATATCTCAAGGTTAAACGTGGACTGGTGAGCTCCTCGTCCAGGGTTACAGTTGCAGCGTTGGAGGAAGAAATGAAGACTACGATAGCATATTGTGCATTGCGACCTGTTCGCCGACCCGCTGTACAAAGTGCTGCGTGAATGTTTGTTGTTATGTGAGAATGATGAATGAATGAATGCGGCTGGATTTCTGTATTGTGTTGTGATATAGTGCTATCTGTTTGTGTATGTGACTGTTGTTGACATTTTGTATTTTTTATTATTATTGACATTTTCATTATTGTTATCCTATAAATTAATTTAATATAACTAAGACAACTTATGAAATGTATAGTGCATTAGTTTAAGACTGTAATGCTATACATTTAACACGTTCATGGACAGTAGAAATTACGAAATGACAGTGAAAATTCTCATACAATTCGGAACTACTGTCATAACCGTGGGGGATTCTAAGTATGTGCGTGTCAAGACCGACAAAAATGTACCTACAACCTTTATTTTTGACAGTACACATACCTATTTTCTACACAGAATGACAGTGGAACCGCTCCACAAAGAAAACCGTCTACGACGCCGCGGGAGATGCCGTTGTGTCTTTTTAAATGCATCAAAATACTACGTCATACGCCGTACTGTCATTTTCCGAATACTCAAAGTACGGCCTATGCCGCCACTGTCCATGAACGTGTGAAATAATAAATAAATAAATAAATAAATGTGTCAAAATATTTCACTAAAGAAAAACATTTGTATCACTTGCTCTGGTTCCGTTATTGTATATGTGGCAGTGGCAGCCCTAACCTATTTGAAGAGACCCGTGTCTGTCAAGTTTGTGGTCAAGTAGATATTGCTAGCAAACATTGTCCACTTGAACGAAGGGTCTCTCGTAGGTACTAGATACATATGCCCTGTTTACATCGATGGAAATATTATAATGACGATAGTTAGGCCTAGAAGAGTGAGGGATGAATGGATTATACATTGTGGGCTAGTACAGCCGACAATGGGGACTGCTCGGGCGCCAGTCGGATCGCGGTTGTATCACAGTTTCCCGTGGCTCGGCAAGAATGGCACGAGGTGGAACACCCTAGGACGTTTAGTCGGTATGCTGCCCCTTCAGGGCGGTGAGCCCGACATAACCAACACGCTCTCCCGGGCGTGGTGACACATGATTTGCATGTTTTACCTGGGTTAAAACAAAAGGCCTAGAAGAGTACTGGATGTTGGAATATAGTTCTGGAGAGAAGAATAATTATTGGAAGACAATTAAGAATAACTATTGAGATGGATGGGGCTCGTAAGAAACCTAGAAGAATGTCGGGCTCATAAAGAGGCCTATATACTCAACAACGGATTTTAATGGGTTGTTGAAGAGAAAACAATGAACACAAGATATGTGGAGCTGGCCACTTTGATCAAACTTCGTGAGGGCAGAGTGGGTCGCGGGAATCTTCCTTTGCTGGATGTGCCATTCACTAGTACCAAATACAGGAAAAACGCATTCTTATTACGTAGTAGTGATAGTTACAATAAGATGTATGCAAATCACAAACTGGATCTATACGACACGAGCGCAGCGACCGTGAGACGCATCACGCAAACGACGATAACGACAGTTATCATTAAAGTAGTTTTTAGTATTATATAAAAAAATTAACATAAGTACCTATTTAAGTCACTTTTATTTTTTTAAATCTTGAGACACATCTTGCTATCTATAGGTGGAGATTTGTAATTAGCTTCTAGACATTATTAAGTAACCTAAAGTTATTGTAGCTGTCAATCTTCCTTAAAATAAATAAATAAAATAAATAAATAAATGTTTCAATTGAATGAAATGAAATGAAATATTTATTTGCTCGAATACAGTCATATGAGGTGTTATAAATTACAGGAGTGTCACAGTATTCAGCCTGCTAGCAGGCGTGCAAATTTTTATATAGTAATAGTCATTGTATGTATTTAGTAAAACCAATCTTTACACCCGCCTCATCATTCTCCGCATTACCAAAGGTTAACTGGTAGAAAATGCCGCAAGGCATTAAGTTCGCCTTTATACATACTTGTGTAAAAAGTTTAATAAATAAAAATTATGTTTACGATACAATCTAGTTTGAATAGATTGATGAATGTGAACAAAGCGAAATTAAGGTACCAGGATCGCAGAAGATGGAAGTACATCGTCTATCTGTGCCTACCATTGAAGATGGAATCTAAACAAGGAAAGATATCCAAGTAAACTTCAAAGTTACCAAACATAATAAAACTAACATAGCTTTGTTAACAAAATGTGAAACAATTACTTAAAACCAAAAAAATTCCGGAAAGTTCTCGAATAGTTGCCACATTTACCTTCAAATTGGTCGTCAATAGCCAATGAGAGAGCCGTAAAAGTCCTCGAATATCGTGTTTACTCGAAAAACGACTAACTCAAGCTCATAATTCGAGCGAAGTTATCCGAAATGGTGAACAATTTAACAGAATTTCGTGAAGTGGGGGAACTATCGCCGAGTTAACTGTGGATAAATGTTGTCGCTCGCTTTAACGACGCTTCGCGTGTGGCCGCGGAGTGGTCGGGCCACGAAACTGGAGTTTGTATATCACGGGTTTCGTACAGCTAAAAGGAATATCCAAATACGATATACTGAAATCTTGAACGAATTAACCAAAGGCCGTGAAATGATCGAAAAACGTATAATAACTCAGACTCTGTCAATCAATATTGGGGGTGACCGATCAAAACGCAAATGTCTTCACGGAAAACTACATACAACAGCACTTTTGACATTATCTAGTATTTCACGTGTACAGTCGAAAACAGAGATAAGTAGATTTTCTTAAAAACTACTGGACCTAATCTAATAATTATTTTACAGTAACACATGGTATTACATAGTTTTAACTTTTATCTATCAAAGAGTGAAAGAATTTTTTAGCCAACCTTTATTAGTCCGTTAAGTACAAAGGATTCTGGGATCTTAATTTATCGTTTAGTAATCTTCTTTATCTCTGAACCAGTTAAGTTTATTTTGGGTTATGAGTGTGAACTTGTGAGATTGGGTCTCACAAAAAAATCTACGTTTTACATCGCTAATTTCGAAGCCCCGCATCTCTTTCATAGATAAATCGTCAAAAATATGTTCCCAAACTTTTGTTCCCCGTCTCCCGATTGTGTAATCATAGGAATGATCCATTCTAAACAATTGTAAGTTTGTCCAAGCTTTGTTTCCGAATAAACAAACATATTTGTTAGTTCCCCGTAGGTTCTCTTGAAAATGTCGGGAAACGACGGTTGCAAAATTATTTGATAATTTTTATTTTATTGTCTACAGTGGTTATTTTGAGATTAATATCACGTTAAATTAATCAGAAAATGTTCCCGAGTGACAGTATAGTGATTTTGTTGGAAAATTTGAGCAAGATCTGGGGTTTTAAGCTTTTATCAAGAGTTCCCGCTACAAGCTCGGGAGTGAACATGACTGTTGAGCTGCTTCGTCCAGAGTGATGACGCTACGTCGTCTCCTCTGGATGAAGACATGAAGACGCGGCTACCCAGGTTGAAGACGCTACTGCGACTCCCCTGGAGGAAGATAGAAGACTATTGAATTTTCTGTAACATGACATTGGCAAATGACGAACTGTCGAGTCCATTAATAAATAAATAAATAGTTCCCCGTAGTTCTCACAAGTATTGTTCAGGACAAAATAAATATTAAGTTTAAGTTTACAACTGCGTTAGAATTCTCTACCAAAGACAAAACTTTTAACTTTGAAGTTGAATATTATACTTGCGGTTTTATTATTTTGTCATAGAAGAAAACACAGATCACTAAATTGTTAAAATGTATTTATTGCATACCACCATCCAACAAGTTTCTGCTAATAAATAGCTTGCCTCAATACAGGCATCGCCTAGTGAGGAGGGCTATGAAACCGATTGGAATTGTAAATTGCTCATTGTGTAAAATTAATTAGTTTAATAAGACATTAGTGTATATAGTTTGGTAAATAAACGAAATTATTATGTATCTCTCTAGGTTTCACGGGTTTAAGAAAACCCGGTCCTTTGAAAGGCTTGCACGGAGACATAGGTCCAACGCGTAGAGGCCCCTTACAGAACTTTGATTTGAAGAGATATGTGATGCACCTAGCGGGACCCGTCTCTGAGCGCATCTGACTGCACTCAATGACAGACCCCGTCAGGTGCATAAACTATTGCAGTGATTGGAAATTACAACTTCATTGGGGCTATTGGTTTGGGGTGTTGGTGTGTCAGTCAGTCTGGTCTATAGAGCGAGACGTCGGACACCTGACATGATCACATTGTCTCGAAGTTATGAAAAAATTGGCAGGCGGTGACTCGCCCCTCACTAGATGGGCCCTCAACATGGTCGTCAGAAAGACAACTGAGAGCAACACCTATTATTATTATTCTGGGATGGCAGTGGTAAAAATGGCATGCATTTTTTTAAAAACTTAACTAAATATGACATTAAAAAAATGCTTCCTTTCTTTCGCTAAAGCTATAAAAAGGATGGTACTTTTAGAATTGTCAAAGGTAGCGATTAAGTGTTATTTACTTTTAAGCTAAGTTTGTTTTTGACCTGTCAGATTGAGGTTAGTTTAAAAAAAAACGACCAAGTGCGAGGGTTCCATGCAACTTCACCATAACATTTGCTTTAACGAACTAAACTAGATTTAGGGACAAACTTAAACTTTGCGTTTTCGAAACTGATAACGTCATACAACAATATACCAGGCATCAACTGCAAACATAAGTTTGTTATTACAAAAAAATTATTATTAATTAGATAAAACGGGAATTACCGTGTTAAACATTTATTATTGATGTCTCGACATTTCAGTCTACTAGTGACCATGATGGCTGTAATGCTGTCGAAATATCGAGACATCAATAATAAATGTTTAACACGGTAATTCCCGTTTTATCTAATTAATATGTATACGAACCGTGAAAGTTTAAAAAGTGTTAAAAAAATAATTATTACAAATATGCGACATAAACAGCGATATCTTTTGATTGCGTTGACGTAGAAGGTTGATTTTTTCACGGCTGCATGAGGTTGCAGACCTGAGTATTTGGTATCAAGACAGACAGACAACAATGTGATCCTATAAGGGTTCCTTTTTTCCTCTTGAGGTTCGGAACTCTAAAAAGTACGTTAAAATTACTATCAAAGTAAGCTAAAAACATGTAGGTAAGTAATGCAAATTAAACTCACGTGATTCTTATGGAGACATAGCTATCTGTACAAAAGACTATAGTATGACCGTCTAAATCAGTCTTCGCCTGCGCGGTACAGGGATGCGGGGGAAGGCGACAACGGGGACCGAGAGAGGTGCGGGGGGGGGGGGGGGGGGGGGGGTAACAGAAATGCGCCTGCCGCCCTCACCTCTCTCGGTCCCCGTTGTCGCCTTCCCCCGCATCCCTGTACCACGCAAGCGAAGACTGATTTAGACGGTTATACTATATTTATTTTAGTAGTTAGGTTTTGTTTGTTTACGGACATTTACATATATACAAGCCAAGTATCACACAAGAATTATTACAACATTAATTCGTACCTTAAAGTCAATATACAAAAGGTTTCATTTTAAACTATGAAAGGAACACAGTCAATACTTAGAGTTACTATGTACAATCGGAGGGTTACTATCGGTTCTCGATTTATATACAGCTCTCTTGGACACGATGCGATGTCGTCACGACCTCGGGTCGCAGTCGGTGCGCCGTCAGCGATGACGTCACACCTGTCGCAGAACTGGGGCTACACGCGTTCACTCCTTTGTTCACGCGTCCTAAACTATGATACGACTGTAACAAAGAATATTCAAGTTAATACAATAACCTGTAAAATTCTACATAAACGGCCATATCTTTTAATTGCGTTAACGTAGAAGGTTGATATTTTAACAACTGTATAAGGTTGCATACCTGAGTATTTGGTATTAATTACAATTTTATCTGTCCACGCGTTCCTGAGATATAGGTCTTGACGGACAGACGGACAACAAAGTGATCCTATAAGGGTTCCTTTTTCCTTTTGAGGTACGGAACCCTAAAAACCCTAACTGCACACATTAAAATCACACAGACATATCAGCTCCATCTTCACATTCAATGCCTCGCACTCTTCGTCTTGTACCCCTTATTCTAGTTGAAACAGCCCTAATTATTGAAATGACAATGCCAGATCCTGCCCCACCATCAACCTAACGCAAAGCAAGTTGTACAAGATAACGAATAAATGTTAAAATGTTTATTATTAAAATTATTGGTTTTAAATAAAGTTTTGTACAAGTTGCGATTCGAAAAAAACAGCTTTATTAATATTTCAGAAAATAGTAAGAAATCGAAGCGAATTATTCATTGTTTTTGTTATTCTTCTATAGGAGTTGCGAGAGTAGAAGAAAATGATACTGATTATGATTATGCAATATGAAACCTGTAATAAGTCGCCAACAAAATGATAGGTACAGCTTAAATACGTACGTAGTTTTGTAGGTGCCCCACCTACAAAACTACGTGACCATTTAAGCTCCATTGAAATGTGGCAATGTCTTTTGAGTCTTGACTCTGAGCCAGCCAAGCACTTGAGAATCTAGACCACTTTCTACACAGACGTGATGCGGTTCTTTTCAGGAATTTTTAATATTCTGTCCCAATTGCTCCATCACAGGAAATTATGAGTGGCGTAAATGATGCTCTTAGATCCTCTGCAGCATGGTCGGTTACCATATGAGGAGGCGTCAGCAAAACATCAAAAAACGCTTTTCTCGCAGTTAGTTCTTTGCCACTTTAAGGGTGGTGCCCTACCTGTGCGTTGCGTCGTCGCACGCCTCATTATGTCGATCCGATGCGACAACGCAACGCAACGCACCCATCATCCTAAATGTTGAAACAAGCAGTGGGAATCGAACTTGACACTTTCGGCTTATAATCCATTTTACCCCGAACGGGTCTTCATTATTCAAAGTGTAAAAATATCATCTTCGTAGTGTGATGATGTGTTAAATGTCAGATCGAAGGGTCTAATTGTGGAAGTAACAGTGACAGCAAGCTCATTCCCATTTCATCATCATTGCTCGATTGCTGTGACAAGAATTTTTATGTTACTATTGAAAGCCAGCAATAGAATATAGAAATGGGAATGGGTTTGCTGTCACTGACCCTTACACAATTAGACCCTTGGTCGTACCAGGTTCGTAGTCTTTAGTATCGCTAGCTCATCCATACATAATACTTACACTAGTTAAAGGTATCCTATAGTCTTTCTTCCTGAAGTCGGTGTAGTAGGCTCCACCGTCAGGTTCGGAGCGGACATCCTCGCCGCTGATTTTGGGCAGCTTGCTGTTCGCCGGCGGCCGCTGCAGGCTCATATAGCCGTTGGAGACGGGCCTCCGCTCTGGAAAAGAAGAGAAGTTAGGAACAAGCAATTGATAATTTTGGGGCGAGGTACTGGTACCGAATTTTGCTTAGATTTTCTGCCTCACGCTGAGTTCATGCTCAAAACTGTTTATGAATATCGGCCTAAGTTCGCCTTCTTTCATCTGAATCTCGGTTTCGCAGCGAAGTTTAGTGAAGAAATATAACAAAACTCATGCTCATCTCCCACATACCGGATACGCTATGATGGAAATCTATCGTCTCTGCCTGGGTAGTCATCCAACTAAAAAACTAAAAAAAACCGCTTAACACCGCTTTTTGCCACTAACCATGGACATGGCGTGATGGGCCGCGAACCTCAACGCCATCTTTTTCAGAACACTTTAAAATTAGAGTTGAGACTCTAATCTAATTACTACAAAAAATAGTGTCATAGACAAAAGACTACTCCTTCTCCTCCTCACATCTGTCTGGAAAATACTGTCTGGTAATTAGATTACGGATGAAGGGATGACCTTCGCAAGGTGGCTGGCAGGGACTGTATGCAAAAGGCCGAGAACTGGGTTGAGTGGCGTGCTTTGGGAGAAGCCTACGTCCAGCAGTGGACTGATACGGGCTGATGATGATTGGATTAAGATGCCTTATCGACGACATCACGTACTAATGCCAAACTCACGCGCAAAATGTAACAATATTTCTGAAATTGCACTTCCTCCGTACTCACCATACAAACACGGTATGATATCAGGATCTGCATCCTCCTCCCTGGGGTCTGTGGCGTGCAGCAGCGCCCCCCTCGCGCCGCGCCCCTCTCGGTCCCGGGGCTCGGCGCTGCTGGCGCGGGACTCCGGCTCCTGCTTCACTGGCGTGGGGCACTGTGGCTGACGCTCAGTGTACATTGCTTCGCTGGAGGGAGGAGAATGGTTAGTTTTTATAGGGAACCAGAATTGCCTGACCTGGATGTTTCTAAAGGGATCGGAGTTGCCTGACCTGGATATTTTTAGGGTTCCGAACCTCAAGAGGAAAAAAGGAACCCTTATAGAATCACTTTGTTGTCCGTCTGTCTGTCCGTCTGTCAAGACCTATATATCAGAATCGCGTGGACGGATAAAGTTGAAATTAGGCCACAAGGGCCACGAACGGGTAAACGTAGCATGGGACACCCACGACAATATGGAAGGATTACCTTCTCAAGGTGCCTGGCAGAGACTGGCTGCAAAAGGACGACTACAATCGGGTTCATTTTACGTGCTTAGGGAGAGGCCTATGTCCATCAGTAGAATGATACGGACTGATGATGATGATGATGAATGATACATCTCCACTTCCCTTACCTCAGAGGAGCATGCTTAGCAGGCAAGTGTCGGTGCCTGTTGTTGTGCCTCTTGTATAGCACCGCCAGCACGCCGCACACCGCTGTGGCCAGCAGCGCTGACATCGCCGCTATTGACGCCAGCACTGGAGACATTCCCAATGTGTTGCTCTCACCTGGACAGAAGAAGGAATTACTTTTATTTAGTTATATTAATAAACTCGACAGTTTTTTGTTACTTGCCAATGTCAAGTAACAGAGTAATTAATTTCTTGTCGTAGTTCGTTCCACAGGAGTCACCAAAACAGTCAACAACCCAGTACGAAGGGACTTAGCGTCTTCCTCTACTCCTCCTGAGGCGTCGTCAAAAAGCGGCGAGTTGTAGTCAACTCTGCACGAAGGAGCTCATCAGTCCACATTCATTTCTGAGGAGAATTTAGCTCGAAATCGCAGATCACGCATATTATTCGAATACTCCAACATATTGATATGAGCGACAACGAGGTGCAGAAGAACCTGTTAGAGCTTCAGCCGCCCGAATGCCGAAAGACAGTGCGATACAGGCTGCTGATTTGCGGTGTCGTAGGCCAAAATCTACTTTGGATCTTCGGGCCAGCTGAGTAAGTAAGTAAATGAGATGAAGAAATAGAGAAATATAAATTCCATGACAGAATGAAAAATTTGTTTAAATTTTTTTGGTAGTAGTACGGTGGTACATAGAGAAACAGAAGAGTTTTTAAGCTTTTTCTAAAAAACTACTTGACCTATTGCAAGAATTCTTTCACTGTTGGATAGATAAAAGTTAAAACTATGTAACTGTAAAAGAATTATTAAATTCGGTCCAGTAGTTCTTGAGAAAATGTCAATCTTATTGAGGCCCCCTGTATACTTATATACGTCATCTTCCTCTTTGCAGTCAGATAATATCCTTTGCACTAATTGAGGAAAGTTCAGCAAAGACATAACAACGAGGAAAAATTTCAACCTGTGTTACCTTGAGGGCACCCCAGAGAAGGAATCTCTTAGAATTTTATCAATTATTCCACTCCAGCCTCTGAACAATATTGGTCTGTCAATTAGCTGTCAATCTCAAACTAATATTTCATAAGATGCTCAAGTATCCTCGTAGGGAATACCATCCCCTCGATCATAGTGAAAATATAAGTTATTGTATTGTAATGGGGTTACTCTTTTTGTGGCTCAAATCAACTCATTTGAATATGCAGAAGATACAACTGATAATAGTTTATCGATGTTTCAATTAACGACAGAGATATTATAATCGTCAAAGTCGTGCTAGGTACGGTGGAACACAGAGAAAGGTGTACAGGAGAGTTTTTAAGGTTGAGCTTTTCTCAAAAACTACTTGACCTATTGCAAAAATTCTTTCACTGTTTGATAGATAAAAGTTAAAACTATGTAAATGTAAAAGAATTATTAAATTAACAGTAGTTTTTGAGAAAATCTCAACCTTATTGCGGCCCCCTTTTTTTGCAAAAAAAAAAGAAGACTTGATAATTATTTTAGTTATCAAGTGATTTCAAATCTGTTTCCGCAGTTGACCTAATTTGTAAAATCAATAAAAATAAATAAATTTTCAATGGGTTTTACTCTTTTTGCGAGAATTTATATAAAGAAATATTAGTTATAAACTAAACGCCTGATTCCCGTAGGGGTAGGCAGAGACGATGGACTTCCATCTGCTGCGATCCTGGCACACAACCATCGCCTCCTCCACATTCATCAATCTCTTCATGCATGCTCGTCGGTTTGTAGTAGACCGTACTTGGCCCCTTTTCAAGAAATCGTCAATTTGGTCGACGTACGTTCTCCTCGGTCTACCTCTGCCGACCCTTCCGTTAACATTCGCTCTGTGTATTTCTTTCGTTACCCTTCCTTCACTCATCCGCTCACTAATTTATAATACTCGTAAGTATAATAATATTCTAGAGGTACATACTCGTATTCTCGTAAATGGCACTGAAAGACTACCAAAGTAGTGTCTGACGGAAAATTCAAAATCGAAACCAAAAACGAATCTTCAATCAACGAACATTAGAATGAACAACGTAGCTAAGAGGTAGGTTTATGAAGTAGTTAATAATGTCGAAGTATATAGAAATAGGATTTATTCCGAGACCGTACAAACAAGTTGAACGTGATAAATTGCTACAAAAGTAGCTTAGCTAAGTGCAAAAAGTATAAATGCAGGCCAGAGGCGTCGTCGGAGAATATACGGAGAGATGCAGCAATGCGCTAGCGAAATAAATGATTCCTTTAGACATTTAATAAATTAAATCATACGGTTTAGAGGCCTTACAAAATGATGGTTATATTTATTGAATTCAACTAGATCATTGATAATGGATCATTTAATAAGAAAAGACATTATCAGGATAGTATAGCTGACCGGGTGGTTCGTCCGTAAACAGAAAATAAACACCGCGATAAACTCAGCACTCTTTAATAGTGTAAATAAACAAATACTGTGTACAATTAATGGAAAACTGTAACAATACGGTACAGAACGCGAATTACAATCAAACGCAACGACGCGTCTCCGCACGCTCCGCAACCGCTCGTCAATTGTTAAAAGATGCTCATTCGTCTATTGACGCCTTCGAAATTTAAATGAGCGCGCGGGCAAGCATCGCACGAGTTGAGGGCGCTGCTGTGCGACGCTAGTGCGGGGAATGACAGTAGGGATGTCCCTAGGCGCTATAATAGTCATGTAAGTACGAAAAGTGAATACTACTCAACGTGAGATCGGTTTTACGACTGTTAATGGTCTGAAATCTGAAAGTTTTGTAAGACTGTGATCGAGTATGTATCACAAGCGTCAGTGGACTGGCCATATCTGTCGTATAACTAAGGGCTTCCCAAACTATGCGTCGCGATGTCCTAAGGCAACGCGGCATTATTCCAGGTGCGACTTAAGCAGTTGGTCCCGGTTGCTGTGGCTCGGAAGCAGTCGTCAGGCTACGTCAGAGGACTACGGGGAGCCTGAATAACTCTGACAATAGGTTTGGTCGCTAAAACACGCGAGAAAAGGAAAAAAACTCATAAGAGTATGTATAGCTGGATTAGGTATCAGCCAAGGTGCAAAAGAACACCTTCATTATAAAAGGCAATAAATTAAGAATGAAATTCTAAAACCATCAGCACAGAGTCTAGTTTACCTGTAAGAGACGTTTGCTTGTAGACACGCGAGCTAAATTAGCCTGCATTTTGTTGCTATTTCTACAAACTGCTGCATGTGATGATTAATGAATGAATGTGGACAATATTAGTTGATGACCCGGCAGAGACTATCGGCCATACAAATGTTGAATTTCAAAAACTTTCAAGAGCTCGGGCTATTAAAAATGTCGGGTAACGACGGTTGCGAAATTATTTGATAATTTTCAGTTTAATATCTACAGTGGTTGTTGTGTATCACGTTAAATTAATCAGAAAATGTTCGCGAATGACAGTATGGTGAAATTATTGGAGGATTCATGAAGGATCTGAAGTTTGGCATAGACAAGAGTCCCGCTACGAGCTCGGGAGTGAACGTGACTGTCGAGCTGCTTCGTCCACAGTGATGACGCTACGGCGGCTCCTCTGGATTAAGACAAGAAGACGCGGATACCCAGGGCGACGACGCTATGGCGACTCTCCTAGATGAAGAGAAGACGATATTTTGATATTCTGTAAAAACGACATTGGCAAATGACGAACTGTCGAGTCCATTAATGAAATAAATAAATAAGAAAGAGCTGATATTATTTTCAAACTGTTTATGAAACTCGGTCTAAGCAGTTTAAGTTTCAAACCTTTTCTAATAAAGCCGTTTTTTATAAAAAACGTAGCGTGACCACTTCCCGATTATTAGCCTACATTTACAAGAATAATATTGTGGAGCGAACGGGTTGCCACGAACTGTAGTGTAACTGGCAATTTGGTATTTCGTTATTTAAATGTAAATTAACCCTCTCTGGTCGCCGGGTTAAGATATTAGGTAACAAAGTTAGTTGATTCGATTCGCATAATTTAGGCACTTAGCTTAGTAGGTCGGCCACAGTATAAAGGAGTGTTAGGAAAACTAGTTAAGCCATCAAATTGCACGGTTTTCACAGTATATTTAAATAAATAAACTGTTTTCATCATTAGTCTATTTATATTGCCCCACTACTCGGGCATAGACCTTTCCTTACATCGACGGAGCTGGGGCCATGATCAACCACGCGGGCCCAGTGCGGATTGGTGGATTTCACATGCTTTAGATTTTTTTCTTCTACGGCATGCAGGTTTCATCACTATGTTTTCCTGAAGGAAAACCGAAAACTGAAGGTCAACCGTTTTGAAAGCACTCGGTAAATGTACGTAAGTTTTTCCGTCGAAAAAACCGAGGATAACTCATTGGTACATGGCTTCCCTGGCTGGGAATCGAACCTGAGACCTCCGTATTGCAAGTCCGTAGACCCAACCACTGCGCCACCGAGCTCTCTCCAATAATATCCCATGATAACTGTTCCATTTACGATACAACATTGTCCAGTTTGCCTTTTTAAATAGACTCCTCACATTTCATATCGCTAGGCTAGGGTCAATTAGAAAAAAAACAATACACACCAGTAAACTTAGCCTGTCCCTTCATGGTGACAGTCTCTATAGTGGACACGTCGCTCCTGCCCTTCCCATTGACAGCGTACAGGTCTATCCTGTAGGTGACGCCTGGTGGAAGACCTCGGATCTCGAAGTATGGAGGAGTTCGGTTCGTTGAAACGTTGTAGCGGACCTGTAACAATTTGGGATTTCAAAGACCTGCATCGACTATCTGCACGTGTATGCCTGCAATCAATGCTGGCGTATTTACTTCGACAACTTTAGAAGACATGCCAACATCCTGCCTGCAGCCCGTGGCACACAACACCGCCCTCGCCAAGAGGAACCCACGTGTCATAGGGCCCGCTTACTGTGAGAGACTGCCACCAGACTTACGTGGTGAAGTAGATGACGAAACGTTTGGTCGCCGACTGAAATGCCTTTTATTGGATAGCGAATTGTATTCCTTTAAGGAATTTGACTTATTAATGTTAAAATCATAATTGTGTTTTTTAAGTATTGACATAACTGTAAAAATGACATTGTAATCTGAAATAAATGAATCTATCTAATCTATCTATCATCTTGGACTGGCAATTTTTTCACCGTTTGTATAATTGTTAATTTACTTGATAACATATACGGTCCATGTTCTAACGGTTCATTCCACTTGTACCCCCTTCTGGCTGGACCCTACGAAGACTCACTATTGCACTTGAACCCTCCCAGGGGGTTCATGGACACTTACTATTCCACATGGACACCCTGGGCTATTCTAGGACACTCACTAATTCCACTTGGACACTCAGGACATAAAATGTCCATCAATAACATAAAACAGAAAAACGCATGACCCAAACTAAAATTACCTGCGCTAGGTAGGGTCCAGCGGAATATAGAAACGATCACAAATTACACCCAAACTTGAACAATTTGGTTATACCTTATAGGTAAAGGCAGCTTCCCGGGATCGGACCTAGGACTCATTTCACGGAAGGCAGGCGCACTACCGACTAAGCTAGAAGATAGGTGATATAATAGACGTTCCTTTAAAAAACTTGAATTAGACAACTTAAATCACATTTATAATACAGAATGCAGAATTACTTACAACCGAGGAAGGCATTTCACGAAGCTCCATGAGGAATGTCTGCGGCAAACCACCGTCGAAGTTCTCGACACATTCCACATACAGCGAATCCACACTTTGATTTGCTACCGTGCAGTTCTGCAGTTGGAAGGGACGACCTGGTAGAAGGGAATAATATGGATTTATTGTATTTAAAAATTACAGATATTGTTGCTAGAAAGAAGACCCATTGCTCCATGCTATTAACAGCAGTGACATTATAGTCATAGTAATTAATCAATACTTTAATCCTCCAGAGGCACCTCATAAAATTGAGATTTTTGGGTCCAGGATGCCGACGTTGGGTGCAGTTGTGGACAAGGTCATCACTCGTCTTTCGCAATATTTACGATGTACAAGTACTTGTACTGCATACGACCTAAGGAGGGCCCAGGCTTGCAATGTTGCAAGTTGCACGAAGATCTGACTAAGCCAAGAAGACTTATCACCTCCATACGTTTAAAAAACAGCAGTGAATGTACAAAAATATTTCTAGTAGAGACTAACTATACACGTATTCGAAATCAAATAATTAATTAAACTAATAACATAATAATATCAAAACATTAAATAATACAAGTAATAAAAGTACATATTTACATTATAAGCATATCGCCAGCGTCGCCCCCATGCGGCAGGGTTCCCAGGATGCTGGCGGCATTGCCTCGCTAAACGGTTAAACTCAGCCGTTGAGCGAAGTAAGCACCAGCCCTGAGATTCCCTGTAGCGAGGACCAGTCTTTTAGACATACTCTTAGCAAACATTTTTGTGTCCGAAAACCACGGGCCCTCCGCTAGTTACTAGATACCTATTATATACCCTAACAATTGCTGCCGAACAACGACAACTAGTTATAATATGCTGCTAATCGCCCATGACCATGAACAAGACTTACCAGCTGCAACCAACTGGAAGTGGCACGGCACCTTCTGTTGTCCCACAGCGTTCGCGCCGTAACACGCGAGGGTGCCGTACTCCATGTCAGTGGTAGGAGTGTAGTTGAGGGTAGACGTGTGCCCAGAGCTGCTGTATAACCTGGTAATCAATATAATTGGTTTAGTTATGAGATTATATTATCCTGATTGGATGCCAATGTGGCGGCACTTCGACCCATTGGGATGTTTTGTGCTCTCCCCTTTCCTTTATGCTCCTTCCTCCTCCCTAAAGATGTAACTCAATATGTCCGCTATGCAGTTCATGGGAAGGAGCCTGTAATATTCTGGTTCCGGATAGGCCGACCCCAGGAGACTCATGCACTTCCTAGCCAGTGAGTCACATTCACACAGTAAGTGTTTCATGGACTCCATTTTGAGATAAAAAGACATTGTATTCGTCAGGGCACGAATGGAAACACGTATTTCCTCAGATATGGGATGCTTGAAAAGAAACTCGAATTGTCTTCAAGGTAGCGGCGATTCAACAGCCCCAACAGTTTCTTTGTACGTCTCTGGGCCAAAGCACAGGGAATCCTAGTTTGGGTCAGATGTCATGTCTTATTTTGTATCTCAATAGGCTATGACAAAAAGTCTTTAAATAACATAACGTCACTTACCGTGGCGGTATTTCTGTCTGCTCCCCGGAGTTGTTGAAGGTCCAGTGGAAGGAAACCAGCGCGGGATTGGCATCCACTGAACAGTGTATTGATACCGTCTCCTGTTTCAAAGCTCCGAAAAGTTCACCATCTCTTCTTTCGGCGCAAATAGGAGCATCTATTAGAGTAAAATATCAATAAGTTAACGGGGTTATAATGCAGATTTGGAAGTAAGGACTTCACAGCGACAAACTGTGTCGATTGCATGCAAGCACAAGAGATGATCTTGACATAAATTGGATTGGAAATATTCTAAATAATCTTTGGTTAGCAAGACAGACAGAAATAGAAAAGACGGTTTTTTAAAGTACAGATGATGGTGGTTTAATAATGTCGTGTTACATCTATGACACATAATGAAGAAATGTAATAACACCGATGAAAGCTACTTTCAGAAAGATATACGCATATACATATTATATATAGCAGTACATCCACTTAGAATCACCTTCATACCAATCTTATTGTACATAAATTATAAGAAATATTTCTGTCGACTACACATCTATACCATCTTAGTAAAGAAACTATTTCTAAGAAGCAATAAACATGAAGAAGCAGCTTATTCAACAGCAACAACAGCCATCACGTTGTCAATAAATAACAATCCAATCTTTGTCTAACAAGAGCGAACTTTGGATCGTTATAAAACTCGACGGCAACTCGCAACTTCAGTTTTAATGACAGAAGGAGGGTCAAACTTTACTAAAATAACAGAAGAAACTATCCAACTTAACCCAGATTGATATCCTTCCAACTTCGTCGTGAAATCTCCGGGCTTTAAAGAGGTAAACTTTGTCTAAGGATAATTACGTGGGCAAACGTTTTAATGGGGAAATTAATATCTCAGGAGACATCTAGGACAGGCTTTATCTCATCATCTCCTCGACCGGTTAGGGGGTAAATTGAGCTTTTGTTGGTTTTTTACAACGCGTTCGCATCGTCCACGAACAAAAGCTTCTTCGGAATTGAAAAATGTCTCTCGGAAGTTTTTAAGCCGTCTTTGTTTTCTGAGGATGCTCGTTTAATGTTCCGGTAGTTGCTAAGTACCCAGTTTTATTCATTTAAGAGGCTTGTAATTGCTGGTGTTTTCATTTGAAATGTTTTTGTTTATATTTGTTTGGACTGGACATACAAGAATCTAGCAAATAATGCGTCTTTATCCACGTTTGTTATTGCACTTGGACAGTTGCAGACAGTTCGAAACGATACCAAAATATTCTTGAAACAAAGACTGGTTCAGTCTTATAATGATCTCAGAACAATATATGATGTACAGTCGAAGACAGAGATAAGTATATAGAGGGCCTCGATAAGGTTGAGATTTTCTCAAAAACTACTGGACTGAATTTTTGCAATAGGTCAAGTAGATTTTGAAATAATTCCAACCTTAAAAACTCTTTTGTACACCTTTCTCTGTGTTCCACCGTACCTAACTATTACTAAATTCTTATTATCTACTGGTAACCATTTAAAAATTCACATACCATTAATTTCACCTAAGGCCTAATTTGTAGATGAACTTGAAACATTGTCAATTCAAACTTCAGTCTACATCTTTAAGATTGTATTCTAGTTACTCAGAATTCTCTTCAGGGAGTTCTAATCTTGTCCTAAACATTCACTACTAACATATAAATCCCAAAGCAATCTAGGCAGCTCTAAAATTTTGTTACCCTCCACACGTTAGGGATGTGATTCACTGTAGGTCAGGAGCGGTAAGAAAACGTTCTACTACTATTACTCTATCTTAATAGAAGGGTATAACCATATTATTAATTCCGAAGGTTTAATGATTACTTTCCAATCCAAATAGCTACATCTAGTAACGCTACTATGTCCGACACCACTGCTTGTAGATTCTGCTGCGAAGCCGAGGAAACACCCATGCACATCCTCTGTGAGTGTGGAGCACTCATTCACAGCAGAAGCCGAGCCTTAGGACACATAATGCCACCCGAGGATATTAAGACTCTCTCGCCCAAGTGCATCATACGATTCCTGAAGGACGTTGGCCTTGGGAGCGAGATATAAGAACTCGGTGCGCGGCCACAATAGACCTTTGAGGTCGCAGTGACCCTTGGGCGTCTACCAACACCGTGATATCAAATAAATAATAACGCTACTATAACCGAAATTATGATAATCGGAATCAGTTGTATGGCGCCATATATAGATATGATATTTGAATGGGATTCCGCAGAATCACAAACGTTTTTTTATATTTATACTTTTTCTGTGACCAGACTAAGCTACTTTGGTGACTTTAGCAGAATAAAATGGACAGTATGAAGAGTTTATCTGTTTATATATTAGAAATGAACCTAATGGGATTTTTAACCTCTTTCCGCCTTTATCTTTCAGACCGCAGTCCGTAGGAGCTGTCCTAAGGCGAAGTAAGCTGACAATATAAGTCTCAGTGGATGCAGTGCGCATCCTGCAAGCAACTCTCTCCCCCTCTGCACTAAACTAAACGACACTGGAGAGCTGAACATGGTTCGCTTAGTAATTTGAAATGGTTCCAATTCCTTGTTTATTTATCTGGGGACCACAAACGGTCCACAGTTTTTATTCTGGCAAGCGATATTATTACTGCAATAATTTCGCTAGTTTTAAAGAAACGTAGTAAAGACATCCACGTGTCAAAATGAAAACGATAACGCAAACATTGATCTCCTATTAACAACTAGATCCACAAAGGTCTTACTAAAACAATTTAAAAACGTCCAAATAATGGCCCATTGTTAACGTCCAAATAATGTCCAATAAAGCAAATTCATCCGTTTGGACCTTTGCGCTCGGACATTTTTAGAAGGCAGACTGTGTATCTAGTTGTTTATAGGAGATCAATGAACGAAAACCTATAAGTTGCTGTCCACCAGGTTTTGAAAACACAAACTTAAGAACCTAAAGGGACTTTCTTAGCCTTTAAACCGCTTTCCGCCTTTATCTTTCAGACCGCAGCCCGTAGGACAGCGGGCGAAGTAAGCTGACAATATAAGTCTCAGTGGATGCAGTGCGCATCCTGCAAGCAACTCTCTCCCCCCTCTGCACTAAACTAAACGACACTGGAAAGCTGAAAATGGTTCGCTTAATAATTTTAAATGGTTCCAATTCTTTGTTTATTTATCTGGGGACCACAAACGGTCCACAGTTTTTATTCTAGCAAGTGGAAGCGATATTACTACTGCAATAATGTCGCAAGTTTTAAAGAAACGCAGTAAAGACATCATCCACGTGTCAAAATGAAATCTATAACGAAAACTTGTAAGTCGCTGTCCACCAGGTTTTGAAAACACAAACTTAAGAACCTAAAGGGACTTTCTTAGCTTAAACCGCTTTCCGCCTCTATCTCTTAGACCGCAGCCCATAGGACAGCGGGCGAAGTAAGCTGACAATATAAGTCTCAGTGGATGCAGTGCGCATCCTGCAAGCAATCCCCCGACGCGGCCCTCTGCACTAAACTAAACGACGCTAAATTTAGAGCCGAACATGCCTCGCTTGCTATTACGGTTAATTTTAAATGGTTCCAATTCTTTGTTCGTTTGTCCGTTTTCATTAATTCAGTTTTGTTTTAATTTGAAAGTGGTTTCGTTTTGGGAATTCATCTAGAATTATTCTGACCTAGTATTTTAGGGGAAAGGTTTTAACAAGTTTATTAAATGCTTTATACACCTAATTGGATGGAAGAGACAGGCTTGGAGAACAGGGAATTGTGAAACGCCTTGGGAGATGTCTACGTCCAGTAGTGGACTGATATGAGCTGATGATATCACTTTTTAAACTTTCACGGTTTGTATACATATTAATTAGATAAAACGGGAATTACCGTGTTAAACATAATATGTTTAACACGGTAATTCCCGTTTTATCTAATTAATATGAGCTGATGATGATATAGGTACGAGCAATTAGTGCCGTGGCTAGAATACCTACCGGGTATTCGTAACGGATGCTTGGGTTCGAATAACAGATGTGCGAATGAGATTTCCTCGTATTTTTCGAAGGAAAGGGTCCTAATCGGTGAAGGAAACTTGCTAAGGGCTTTATTCATATTTTGCTACCTTTAACCTATATGGTTGATGACCTTCGCAAGATGGCTGTCACGGACTAGATGCAGAGGGCCGAGAGTTGAGTGGCGCGCTTTGACAGAGGCCTATGTCCAATAGTGGACTGATACGGGCTGATGATGAAGTTATATGGGCATATTACGATTTTGCTACTTGGTCGTTTTGCTTAATAGTTCCGATTTGGATAGAAAAATTTAGGGTATGTGAAATCCACCAATCCACGTGATGAAAGCACCATCGATGAGATCTTTGCTTGCCTCAACAAAGGTGACATAACAATAGAATGATGATGAATAATAAGCTCCTTTGATTTCTTTGCAACAAAAAGACATTGCCACATTTCAATGGAGCTTTGCCCCACCTACGTGTCCATTTAAGCTGTACCTATCATTTTGTTGGGGACTTATTACAGGTTTCATATTGCATAATCATAATCAGTATCATTTTCTACTACTCTCGCAACTCTTATAGAAGAATAACAAAAACAACGAATAATTCGCTTCGATTTCTTACTATTTTCTGAATTCTTAATTAGGCTGTATTTTTCGACTCGCTTGATGTACAAAACTTTATTTTAAACAAATAATTTTAATAAAAAACGGAGATACTTTTACATTTAACTAGTATATTATTATGATTTATGTATTTATTGCTTATAAATGTACTTCTTCCTCTCTTCTTTAATAAAATTATAAATACTTCTATGCAGACGCATGTTTCTGCTGTCGACCGCGATCCCGGTTCCAGCGGAAGACCAGCGCTACGTCCTCGGGCCTAGCACCACGCTGAGCTGGGACCAGTCTGGTAGGTACTGCTACATGCACCTTAGTTATATAATTTGTTATTTTGTATATATGTACAATTGTACATTATGTATTTAAGTGTGCTGTATTGTGTCAAATAAATGTCTATTCATTCATTCATTCATTTATTCGTTATCTTGTACATTTAGCGGTTGATGGTGGGGCAGAATCTGGCATTGTCATTTTTTTTTTTTTTTACATTTTCGGAATACCAACAGCTGTAAAGTACAGTCGATGATTTACAAAAACAATTTTCAACGCAGCCAGTAATAGGTATTCGCAAATAAGTACTTGATATGAAAACCTTATAAGCTAGAGAGTAAAAATAACAAACAAACATACAAATAAACAAAAACCAAAAAAAGATTGAGCGTTATTGTCCGGTAGCATAAGTTGTCGCACCCGCTCGCGCTGCGGGTATAATCGGAAGTATAGAATTATTGTTCCTAGAATATCAGATGGATGGAACAGCTATAATCCATTAGGGAACTTTTTTATCTGCACTACGGACAGTTGCCGTATCGCTTCTCCGTAAAAGGCTTTTAGCCGAGAGCTCGCGTTACTCGCTCTACGCTACAAAAAACAATTTTGGTCTAACAATATCAAATGCGTTAAGTGTATTGAAGCTTTAGATGACTTATAATAATTTGTTAGAGCCTATTCTATGTAAAACACAGGTGGTATAACGTCCGTCTGGCTACACAGGATGTCCTTGAATTGATTCTACAAATTAAAACTAGGTGTTGTACTCATGATGAATATTAAATTGGTAAGGTAATTGAAGAGATCAAAATTTAAAAAAAAATTGAACTAAGTACGTCACAAGTCACACAATGACCTTAAAACCAGTCAAATTCCAGTGAAAGAAATGGTTGCAAAAAATAAAAAATACCTTAAAATGCATTGATCTCCAATAAACAACTAGATACACAGTCTGCCTTCTAAAAATGTCCGAGCGCAAAGAAGGTCCAAATGGATGAATGGACCCTCATTTGCTTTATTGGACATTATTTGGACGTTAACAATGGATCCTTATTTGGACGTTTTTTAAATTGTTTTAGTATAACCTTTGTGGATCTAGTTTTTTATAGGAGATCAATGATAAAATGTAAAAAAATTCCAAGCACAGTAACGACGCACAAAAAAATATAGTTTAATTTATCTATATTAAATATTTTTTTATACCTATTTCTCTTTTGTATAAAAAAATAATCAAAATGCGATAGTTTTTTGCAGTATTTTGTGTCTGACGGTGAGTGAGGGTGCTACTTACATCTAACCATCAGTGACACAGGGTTGCTGGTTCCCTTGCCTTCACTGTTGGCTGCTACACACGTGTAGTCACCAGCCGCTGCCCTGGTGACGCTCTGCAGCACCAGGCTCTGAGCACTGAGGATGATGCCAGCGGCCTCGTTGTGGTAGATTTCTATGTTCTGTTGGATGAAAAGAGTCGGTTGAGAAGTCACTTTTTTTGGTGTGGTTTAGTAACCAAACCTATTTGTCAGAGTTCTTCAGGCCTCTGATGTAACCTAACGACTGCTGCCGAGCGACAGCAACCGGGACCAACTGCTTAACGTGCGCGCCGACGAGGCGGGGCTCAGATGAAAGTGTCACCAGGGTCACTCATCCAGGTACAGACCTCGCCCAGCGTTGCATCGTTTTCTCGAAACTGGTCGGGACCACATGCTTAACGTGTTTTCCGATGCACGGAGGGTTTTGGAAAACACGTTAAGCATTTGGTCCCGGTTGCTTGCTGTCGCTCGGAAGAAAGTATACTTACATCATGAAACCAGAGAAGTCGATGGGTCTTCGGATTGGCTTTGACGGAGCACTCGAAGTAAACACCGTCACCTTCCTTGATGTCATCGGGGTTGAGGTTTTTACCCAATCTCAGGTCCACTACTGGTACATCTAAAACAGAAACAATTATAATTAAATCAAGAAAATGAATTATGAACCTTGATAAAATAAAAAGGACATGGCTACTACGTGAGGCAATGCAATGATGCTCAGTGTAGCATCACTAATCTCAACAACAGATGATGCTCAGTGTAGCATCACTCATCTCAACAACAGATGATGCTCAGTGAAGCATCACTCATCTCAACAACAGATGATGCTCAGTGAAGCATCACTCATCTCAACAACAGATGATGCTCAGTGAAGCATCACTCATCTCAACAACAGATGATGCTCAGTGAAGCATCACTCATCTCAACAACAGATGATGCTCAGTGAAGCATCACTCATCTCAACAACAGATGATGCACAGTGAAGCATCACTCATCTCAACAACAGATGATGCTCAGTGAAGCATTACTCATTTCAACAACAGTACAGGATTATCAAAACAACTGATTATGGCTAGGATTGCAGATTCTTCTTATCGTTCCTCTTCTCATCGAAGGTTGGACAACATCATGACATTTTTCATCCTCTGTCCGACTGCCCGGATCAAGGCAAGTGCTGCAGCAGAACCAATCACGCAAGTTCTTTAGCCAAGATTGTATCATCCTGCCAACACCTCGTCCCACAGATCTTGCATCTTATATCATTAAAAAACTCAACAGCACTAGAAACAGACCAATAGACATGAAATCGATACAAATTTGCAAGCGATAAAGTCAACGATGAGCGCATAGACGAAACTGGGGACAGGGGTGCCGTATTAAAGCGATGCATCCATGTCAAAGTCAAATTTCTTTATTGCAAGTAAGTACGTTGTGTACATTTTTGCACGATAATATCTCTAGGTTACACGTGTTGCGAAGCAATTTTGCGCTCATGTGCGGGTAGACACGGGCGCCTACCTGTTACAGGTCTATGGGGTAAGTGGTCTGTGACTAGAAAATATTAAAGTTTGCACCCCAGAATACCCCAGACATGTAGGTAGGCTAGATGTTTTCCTGTGCCGCTGAGCTTCTATAAATCCGCCCTAAGTTCCGGCAAACTCGCCGCGGCAAAGCTTAGGAATGCGAGGCTTACCGCTCAACTTCATATCTACTAACTTAGGTATAACATTCGCTGCCTTTAGCGTGTTGTCATGGAACTCTATGGCTTTTGTTGAATACGACAATAGGACAAAGACAAAGGATACCGGAGCTTTATTTTTTTTATTTTTTTTATTAATGGACTCGACAGTTCGTCATTTGCCAATGTCATGTTACAGAAAATTCAATGTATAATAGTCTTCTATCTTCCTCCAGGGGAGTTGCCGTAGCGTCATCACCCTGGGTAGCCGCGTCTTCTTGTCTTCATCCACAGGAGACGCCGTAGCGTCAATCACTGTGGACGAAGCAGCTCGACAGTCACGTTCACTCCCGAGCTCGTAGTGGGAATCTTGAAAATGGCGCCAAACTTCAGATCCTGCTTGAATTCTCCAATAACTTCACCATACTGCCATTCGCGAACATTTTCTGATTAATTTAACGTGATATTAAACACAAAACACCCACTGTAGACATTAAACTGAAAATTATTAAATAATTTCGCAACCGTCGTTTCCCGCCATTTTCAAAAAGCCCGATACCGGAGCTATGTTTCTTAGCTGATCTTATTTATTTTTATTGATCATTGATCTCCTATAAACAACTAGATACACAAAGGTCTTACTAAAACAATTTAAAAAACGTCCAAATAAGGGTCCATTGTTAATGTCGAAATAATGTTCAATAAAGCAAAGAGGAAAGGGTCCATTCATCCGTTCGGACCTTCTTTGCGCTCGGACATTTTTAGAAGGCAGACTGTGTATCCAATTGTTTATAGGAGATCAATGTTATTGATGCACTGTGGATGCACTCGACAATTTTCGAGATGGTGCAATAGTTAAACGTTGACCGTGAGAGCGGAGACAGACACAATGCAAAAATGTACACAACGTGCTTACTTGCAATAAAGAAATTTGACTTTGACTTTGAATAAAGAGACATGGGGTGGGTTTAGTTTAAGGCCTTTGCCTTTGCACGACCCTTTGGCCGCGCTGAAAATCAGCGCTCGGCGGAGTCAGCTCCGTCAGCATTATGCTGAACGTGGCGCCTTTTAGCATCCATAACCACAAAGGTATACCTACCTCACATACTACTCACATATGTAGAGTATGTACTTACGTAAACTGACATACCTATACAGTTAACTACTCACATAATTATGTTTGTATAAGATTTAAGACCAGACTTTATTGCCTTAAAGATATTACTATTCTATTCTTTCTATTCAGATCAAATAGTTCATCGGAAGACTCCTCAATGTACAGATAGATTATAGTCAACTTCGTTAAATGCTTGTAAATGACAACCTTCAAGACATATCCGCCGACGGCGATGCCCCTGTTATCTCCTGAAGTGTACAGTCGCAGACAGAGATAAGTATACAAGGGCCTCAATAAGGTTGAGATTTTCTTAAAAACTACTGGACCGAATTTAATAATTCTTATACAGTTACATAGTTTTTACTTTTATCTATCAAACAGTGAAAGAATTATTGCAATAAATCAAGTAGTTTTTGAAAAAATCTCAACCTTAAAAACTCTCCTGTACACCTTTCTCTGTGTTTCACCGTACCTATTGATTTGGGAGGCTAAACTTGGCCTTGAAGACTCTGTTTTAACGCTTGTAAATAGTAAACGTACTTACAAATAGTTCATCAGAAAATTCATTGGCTGATTAAAATCAACTTAAATGATGACGATGTCTTCCGAGACTTATCCCTTGATGGCAACGCCATGTAATCTGGATGTGACTTGCGAAGCCTTTGGTCTTGAAGAATCTGTTTTAATGCTTTAAACTTACAGTGTACATTCAGTTTCCACTTGTCCTCCAGGGCCGAGTCCGCTATGTGTTTGTTCTCCGCGCGGCACGTGAGGTGTCGGCCGTCGTCCTCCATGCTTGGCACCAGCGTTAGGACACTCAGGGTCTCGTTGTTCTCAGAGAACTGGGGAAGGAATCATTCGTTATACGATGTGACAGACGACACTATTATGAATAGTCACTTTTTAAACTTAAACGGTTTGTCTAGGTACAGTCGAAGACAGAGATAAGTATACAGGGGGCCTCAATAAGGTTGAGATTTTCGAAATGTTGGAAATTTATTTATTTATTTTTTAAGGAAGATTTACAGCTACAATAACTTTAGGTTACTTAATAATGTCTAGAAGCTAATTACAAATCTCCACATATAGATAGCAAGATGTGTCTCAAGATTAAAAAAAAAAAAGTGACTAAATTAGGTACTTACACATACACACCCTTAAACATACACATTCGCACACCACACTCGAGTACACATCATTGTCGCCATCGTCCGTGCAGTCACTATGGGGTCAGCTGCAAACCAGCGCTGTGGCCTGTTATGTCAGGCCGCAGCACTATGCTGAGCTGATGCCCATTTAACACCACAACAACAAACATATATTTGTACCACTATTTGTATTTGTACTTTACTATTTGTATGTGTTCTTCTTCTGTTAATGTGCTTCTGTAATTTGTGGTGTTGAATAAATCTGTTTTCTTTCTTTCTTTTCTTCCTTTTACTTATGTTAAATTTTTTATATAAATCTAAAAAATACTTTAATGATACCTGTCGTTAAAGAAGTCCTGCGCCATGATGCGTCACACCTATGCGACCTAATGGTACCTTAGATTCGTGTCGGATGAAAGTCTACGAGTAATACCTACATGTATACAATGTTTACCTCGCATCAACATTACTACAACTGCCTAGGTATTCTCGATTGTAACATAAGCTTAATGAAAAACTCAAAACAATATCATTTACCCCAAAAGAAATGTCGCATATAAACAAAGAACAAAACAAAACGCCCAACCTTCAAACAATTCCCACCCTAATGACCACTATAATACGGACATCACAGAACAATAAACGTCACCAGTCATTATACGGAACCCACAGAAAAAACTGAAAAGAATCTATTAATTAAAACACAATGGAAACGGCACTGAATGGGACAAAAGTCTGTGAAAACGAAAAAGGAAATAATACTCTCTTTTGCGTGAAAGCGGTAACTCGGGGAATATATTTTTAGAGGAAACGCGATAGCCAGACGTGGGTGTGAATGAACAAAGTTGTCTACATTGCTTTCTCGTGCTGTGAGAGATTTAATAAGAGATGTCGGTACACTGCAATGAATGTTAATTTCATTTTAGTTTCTTTAACTCCTTAAAGGCCTTCCTTAAGAGCCAACTAGCGCCGCCAATCTTTGAAAAAAATATTTTCCAATTTAATCAATTTGATTAAAAAAGCTATGTACAAAATGTTTATTACGATAAATACTATTTTTTAAATGCTTATTTATAACGTGATTCAATGTCGGTAAATTGTAGTTCGCATAATTGCGAAAAACGGCCGTTTTTGGCACATTTGAGAATTATAACTTTGCTTGTCGCAATTATATGGCATAATGCATCGCAATTATGCCATGTATTATATTAAAAAATAGTGTTTATCCTAATAAAGATTGTGTACATAGCTTTTTAATAAAAATTAATAATTCGTAAGATATTATTTTTTTAAGATTGGCGGCGCTAGTTGGCTCATGGAAGGCCCTGAAGGATGGTCCAAAATCCCACTTTCATTTCTTTTAAAAATTATGTCGTGTCCAGAGCGTTTGTTTCCCGTAGAGACTATGAACTTCCATCGGCTGTGGTCCTGGAAATCGACTCTCGTTCCATCCATACATCGGTAAAATGCGCGAGGCGTAAGCTCAGGTTTACATTTGTGTGAGTGATCGCCAAGCTGCTAGCGGTACAAGAGGTGAAGTGCGGTGCGTGCGCGGCAGGGTGGCGTCCCGCTGGGGACGCGCCGCGCCTCAGGCCGAATATCACTCTACACTATCTGTGTGCACTCACACAAATGCAAACCTGAGCTTACGCCTCGCGCACTGTACTGAGCGGACAACGAACGACGTTACTGACAGATGGATACTGTCATCCTGTTTTCCTGTTGCTTCTTTTAAACTTTATATTTTAGTTGTAATAATGGGTTTTAGATTTAAGATTTTAAATTAAGTATGCGAAAATTAGCGAGTACCTATGTACTCTGAGATTAGCGAGGTTACCGAGATTAGGAACGACCTGAAAAGCAGCGTATCGCTGAGGTCTTTCCTAATCATCTGCACCAAACAGTGTTACGTTATTTTTATATGTAAGACAATCATGTACCTACCTCCAACATTATGCAGATGAATAAATGTATCTTTTTATTTTGGTAAGACATTGCCAAGGATATCTAGTATTTTGTTTGCTGTATTGACTTTGACGCATAACACCAGTGCTACTAGCGCTGGTCAGTTATTTCTGTTTATGTCAATGTGCGAATATACGAACGTTTTGCCTCGTCTAAAATCGAAATATATCTAAGTTACAACATTCTGCCATCGACTAGTCACGACCACACATAACGGCACTCGGATTTACTGTTTTTGGCATAGTGTTACCAGCAAACAAAATTACATGAATCAAAAGCAAGAAAATAAATTGAGTGAGAAATTAAATAAGAACTAATTGCTCCAAATCACAGTGAAGAACACGTGCATCCTGTGAGGCAACTAGACGCAGCGGGCCATCAACGCTTTGAGTTTAGGGTGCTTGAGGCTCCCCAGGTTCTGTGTGCATCAGGGATGTTTGCAGATGCAGCCATTGACGGCTTTCATGCCATAGTATGTGCCTGATGCGCAGTGTAAGAAACAGCCCCAATGGCATCCTGAATGCAGTATCTAATAAACCATTCTACGCAATCTGGGGGCATTGGGTTAAAACTCATATGCCTTCAGATTACTTTGCAACTGAAAGATTATTCTAAGTACTAAAAGTAGAAGATGACTGTAAAACATTAAATAAATTAAATTACCTACCTAATCTTAAAACATGTAACTGCTAAAAATTTTGTATCAAATCAAATATAAAAGTCGCCGTCTCGGGTCGTGTCTCGTCGAAATGTTCCCATCACACCAGCAGCGTTACCGCGCTGGAGTGCGAGGGAAATACTTTGGACGAGATAAGACCCGGAGCAGGGGTCACTACCACTGTCCCTTAAGCGGCGACCCAAATTCGCGACGAAATTTATAGAATCAGAACCCCATGCCCCCGCAGTCTCAACAGCGAAAGGAATACTAAAGTACTAAATAAAAAGTACTAAAATAGATAATATTAAGCTTAATGTATACTAACACACAATATAGACACTCAAGTCTGAAATAAAATTTGAAATCAAAATATATCTAAGTTACAACCTTCTGCCATCGACTAGCTACTCGTACAACGCCACTCAGGTTTTTCGCTATCCGTTCCAACTGTCTATTGTTTTTCCAACGGACAGCCGCCTCCGGTCGTCGGTCGTCAGTCCTGCACGTTACAATTCTCGTCCGTCTCAATACCCTACTTCGCTTTCCATGTCAGTTAATTGTCATTCACTTTACTTGAATGTTCTTTTAAAATAAACGTTGCCAGTTTTTGGATTTGTTTCAATTGAATTACCTTTACTACTTATACTTATTATGGAACTGGAACTTATTATGACTGTAATATTTACCATCAACTTGTAACCTACAAATTATTGCGAATAAATGAAATGAAATGAATGAATACTGAAGCCCAAATCAAGCGTCTTATTTTGTAAACAAAAACTACCCTTATATAAACGAATACCACTCACTTATATTGTTGAAATCGGCAATTAGACCGACAGTTTTGACCGATTTCGACGGTCTTTTTCAAGGTGAAATCGGTCGAAACTGACTGACGATTTCAACAATATAAGTGAGTTATCCGTTTATATTTAATAATTTGTAGTAATAGCTCACTATTGTTTTAATTCTAAAAAAACTACCCTACTAACATTTTAAGCTTTTCTGTGACTATTGCATAGTTATCCTTCAGTGTTACATCACAACAGGTAATTAGACGATCATATTCGTTTACAAAATATGACACTTGATTTGGGCTGCGGTATACGTAGTTTCTTTTTGAGCATGGTACGTTTTCTGCAAGCTATCTTTGAAAGTCAGAGTCATTCAGGCCGCTCGTAGGCGTCTGACATGGCCTAACGACTGCTGCCGAGCGACAGCAACCGGGACCAACTGCTCAACGTGAGCTCAGAGGTATGGAAGGTGAAATAGTAACTAGGTACTGACCTCGCCCAGCGTTGCTTAACTTGTACAGTGGAACACAGAGAAAGGTGTACAGGAGAGTTTTTAAGGTTGAGATTATCTCAAAAACTACTCGACCTATCGCAAAAATTCTTGCACTGTTTCATAGATAAAAGTTAAAACTATGTACTGTAAAATAATTATTAAATTCGGTCCAGTAGTTCTTGAGAAAATCTCAACCTTATTGAGGCCGCCTGGACTTATCTCTGTCTTCGACTGTAAGATCGTTTTCAACGTGTACTCGCTACTAGACTACGACCCTCCAGTTGAATACTAGGTACTCACGTTTTTGGCCATCCTCTTCAGCTGTCTGTTGTTCTTCCACCAGCTGACGTATGCCTCTGGTCGGGAGCCCGTCGTCTTGCACTCAATCTCGTATCGCTTATCAGCTGACACCTGCTTCTCCTTGTTGAGTATCGTCACTGTTATTGGTTTTACTGCAAAAGATAACTTGTTTATAACGAGAGCTATGTAGCGTTGTGGTTAGGATGCTGAAGACCCAGATTCGAGCCTCAGGTCGGCCTTGTATCAATGACCTTTTCATGGTTTCAACGGTATGACTTAAATACGGTAGAACACAGAGAAAACACAGGAGACAGGAGAGTTTTCAAGGTCGAGATTTTCTCAAAAACTGCTTGACCTATTGCAAAAATTCTTTCACTGTTTGATAGATAAAAGTGAAAACTATGTAACTGTAAAATAATTATTAAATTCGGTCCAGTAGTTTTTGAGAAATCTTCGACTGTACGATCGACCCCAGATGAATGAATGGTGTAGGTACAGGAGAGTTTTTAAGGTTAAGACTATCTCAAAAACTTCTTGACCTATTTCACGAATTGTTTCACTGTTGAATAGATAAAAGTTAAATCTATGTAACTGTAAAATAATTATTAAATTCGGTCCAGTAGTTTTTATACGTTGGTATACTTTTCCCTGTCTGCGTGTATACCTATATTTACCGATTGTTCTAGAAGGGTGGGGGGCAATATTTAGACTGGTAGTTCCTACAGAAATCGGCTGTCTTTGCCAATCAAGTAAAAGGCGAAACAGCACAAGCGACGCGGACTTTTCGCATTCACCTTGATAAAAACATTCGAATCGATCGAAACTAACTTCCCCAACAAAAGTTACAAAATGTTAAACGTTATTATCATCAGTCTATTTTATTTCCCCACTCTTAGAGCAACATCCTAACTTTAAGTCTCCAATGCTCAGGCACAGACTTTCCCTTACATCGACGGAGCTCGGGCCATGATCCACCACGCGGGCCCAGTGCGGATTGGCGGATTACAAATGCCTTAGAATTTTTTTCTAAGCCAGGTTTCATCACGATGTTTTCCTTCACCGTTTGGGAGCATTCGGTAAATGTACAGTCGAAGACAGAGATAAGTATACAGGGGACCTCAATAAGGTTGAGATTTTCTCAAAAACTACTGGGCCGAATTTAATAATTCTTTTATAGTTACATAGTTTTAATTTTTATCTATCAAACAGTGAAATAATTTTTGCAATAGGTCAAGTAGTTTTTAAGAAAATCTCAACCTTGAAAACTCTCCTGTACACCTTTCTCTGTCTTCCACCGTAAGTAAGTTCTTTCTTCGAAAAAACCGCGGAAAACTCATTGGTACATGGTTGACCTGGTCGGTTAAACGTATAAATGTACGGTGGAACACAGAGAAAGGTGTACAGGAGAGTTTTAACGTTGAGATTTTCTCAAAAACTACTTGACCTATTGCAAAAATTTTATCACTGTTTGATAGATAAAAGTTAAAACTATGTAACTGTAAAATAATGAATGGACCCTTTCCTCTTTGATTTATTGAACTATGTAACTGTGAAAGAATTATTAAATTCGGTCCAGTAGTTTTTGAGAAAATCTCAACCTTATTGAGGCCCCCTGTATACTTATCTCTGTCTTCGACGTATATGAGGCACCTAGTTAGTGGAACTCGGTTACAAGACGACAGATCCCAATTTCAAGTTCAACCAACTTAGACAAGTTAGAGTAATGTTCTGGCTAAGCACAATTTAGAGCACAAGTTCCGTACATAGCGAACAATCGATAAGTTTAGCAAACTCGTCGTTACTTCGCTTTCAGGTGATAATCTACCCCCATAGCCAAGAAGCTTTGACTTTCGGTAACGCTAGAGAAAGAATAGAAAAAAAAAATGGGATGGACATTGATTTTTCATTAGCAAATACCATAGAAGTTTGTTGCTGAGAATTTTTTCCACGTTTTCTCTTCAGGGTTGGCACATCTTTATTATTATATTTGATATCACGGTGTTGGTACACGCCCAAGGGGTAACTGCGACCTCAAAGGTCTATTGTGGCCGCGCACCGAGTTCTTATATCTCGCTTACAAGGCCAACGTCCTTCAGGAATCGTATGATGCACTTGGGTGAGAGAGTTTTAATATCCTCGAGTGGCATTATATGTCCACCTAAGGCTCGGCTTCTGCTGTGAGCACTCTTCCACACTCACAGAGGATATGCATGGAGTTTCCTCGGCTGTCGGACTCAGTGGTGTCGGACAGGCCTATTCTGTTAAGATGTTTATTTAGCCTGCAGTGTCCAGTTAAGGCTCGTATAAGTATCCTCAACTCCATACGTGGTTATTTCGCACGCGATGAAACGTTTTGCGAGTAACCAGTGACAAGTGTTTTTGCGTTCCATTATCCCTTGCAAATATTCTTTAAAAATGTTGAAGTGCGAATATACTTGCAATATCGATATGATTCTGCAAAATCGGCGTTGCGTAGTATACGAAGCTTGAGACTTACAATTGATATCCAATATCAGCACTTTTGTCTCCGCCGGTGCTAAGTTGGTGTTCGTCGCCTGGCAGACCAGCCTCGCGTTGAGGTGCTGTCGCCCAACGTTGGGGAATGTCAGCGTGTTGACGGAGACGCCGTCGGAACGCTGCTCGAACGAGTCGTCGATTACTACGTTCTCGAGCAACCACTTCACCTGTGGTCGCGGTTTACCTGCAACAGAATTCAGAGTTTATTCATTTATTTTATTAATGGTCTCGACAGTGTCATTTGCCAATGTCATGTACAGAATATTCAAGATATCAATGTCTTCTTTTTCTCCAGGGGAGTCGCCGTGGCGTCGTCACCCTGGAAATCCGCGTCTCAATTTCAATTTCAATTTCAATTTATTTAATTGCATACACATGTCAGAATGTACATTAATACATTAGGTCTTAAAACTATGACATATGCCCCCTGTAGGGCACAGCAACATGGAATGACAGAGGCAGACATTGCGGCAATTAGTAAATTATGTAGTTAATTAATTTATTTCATTTTATCCTCCAAAAATTCAGCCTCCTTCTCTTCGTCCAGAGGACGACTCCTCTGAGCTGCTTCGTCCAGAGTGATGACGCTACGGCGACCCGTTGTAACAACCGCCCCCCTGGGGGGTTTAAATAAATATATGGAAGTACATACATCCATAAATTCGAACATCCATAAAGGGACATACATACATAAACTCATAAACTATCATGGCCGTGATAGCTGTGCTGGCTGTGATCGTCAAGGGCGGACCCATACGTTGTGTTGAAGATGTAGTAACCTAAGATTCTTTGATAGAGGTATGAGCGGGCTCGATCCCTACTGGACATAAGATAACACCTGAACGTTATGAAAGAAGCTGGCCCTACTTCAAGAAACCACCAATGCGACTTACCAACGCACTAAATGAATAACTTGACCGAGCGGTACAGCCTTTTCGCTATATTCGCGGTACCGAGTGGACTTTACCAGGTCCTCCTGAAGCGGGAGTTTTCTTTTGGCCTAAAGGGCCGGGGATTGACTGAAATACAGGGAGGAGAACAAAAGCAAAGGCATATAAAATTGCCAACTTGTCTAAATGATCCACTGCCACCGAATGTCAGTCTCAACCCGTACTACGCTTGGTATTGTATCTAAATAGACTACGCGATGCCACCATAAACCATTAATACCAGGGGTCGTGAGTCCCTAGTATAGATGGTCTAATAAGGCTCATATTGGTACTTTCTCACTGCTGTGTGTGTGTATCCCTATCTGTGTATAGTGTAGGGAAAATTTGCGAGCTGCGTGTAGAGTATAGAGATAGTCCCAGAATACCGCATTCCCTAGACTATCTCCTGTTCACATTATTAGCATCGGTTAGCAAAGATACCATGGAGTTACAAACGGGCAGGCTGTGGACCCGCTGGTTAAATAACTCTATGTCCAAACTAACTTCCACCAATAATGCTTCGAAAGCGTGTGTGAGACGGAGCGCCAATATGTAGAGAAATATATTTACTTAGGTAATTTACAACACCAAACTGTATAGGCTTTAACCAACACCGACAACAACTTCTCACTTAGAGGAATAATTAACGTTAAAGAGATAAATAGAGAATTGACATTAAATTGTAACGACATTGATAAAACAAAACAAACGAAGATTCTAAAACCAAAGCTATTTATTGAATTAGATTGTTATAGCCAGGCATGTATTACAAAGAGAGACAAAAGGCAAAGCCTTGTTATATGATGACTTGATATGATAGCGCATATACGCACTAATGACTCTAGGTTCTGGTTTACAAAAGGGGATCCGCTGAGAGAAACCAGTAAAGAACTCAGCAGCCTACTGCAAAACCTGCCTAGCCTAATCTTCCTCCTCAGACGGAGAATAATATGAAACCCTTTTATATTCCTCAGATGGAACATAAATTAAAAATTGAATAATATTTGCGAACGTAGATTAATAATAAGTATGACGTTTATTCGTTTTACATAAGCTTTCCAAAACCATAATATTTCCCAATGGAACACCAAGGAGCATACGGTGACTCTCAGTACTCAGGATGAACTTAAATCTAATATTTTCCCGAAGGAATACCAAGGAGCATTCAAGGACACTCGGCGTTAACGCATCAGATGTTTATAATATTTTACCATGGGAACACCAAAAGAGCATACAAGGACACTCGGTGTTAACGCATCAAATGTTTATAATATTTACTGTGGGAACACCAAAAGAGCATACAAGGACACTCGGTGTTAACGCATCAAATGTCTATAATATTTTACCGTGGGAACACCAAAAGAGCATACAAGGACACTCGGTGTTAACGCATCAAATGATTATAATATTTTACCGTGGGAACACCAAAAGAGCATACAAGGACACTCGGTGTTAACGCATCAAATGATTATAATATTTTACCGTGGGAACACCAAAAGAGCATACAAGGACACTCGGTGTTAATGTAACACATCACATAATTATAATATTTTAAGTACTTGGAGATAATAGGGTGAAAAACCCTAATGTCTTGCGACTCCCCAACATAGGTAGTTCAAATAAACCTGGCTAGAAAGCTCTAGGCAACAGGCTCGGAATATTCATGTAAAACTCGATGATTATTTAAAGTTCAAAGCTAAATAGTTAAGGTGGAGATAAACATAAAACATCGTGGTCAAAAATAAAACAATGTAAAATAGAAAGCAGCAAAAGTATGTTCATAATAGGTGAAAATAACCTACTTACTTAATTTTATAATAATCGTTTCGATATCAAATTCGAATATTTTTGCACCTATTTTTCCCATACAGATGACTAAATTGGATCTAAGACGATTCTAATAGACAAATACTAGAGGCATAAAATTATAGTTTAGGAAACCTAGGTTAGATCCAATAAAGCCTAGCAAATAAAGTACCAACCCCAGCTAAGGAGGACTCTAGCAAAAACCAAACAAAAACAATCACTTCACTTCACTATACGTTAATAGGTCTCTGCATCACCAATCAGTTCAGGTAGAAAATGTTATCTAGCTTAGTCTTTGACTTCTGCAACCAGTCTATTTAATAAACACTCTCACTGACTCTATCTTTAAAATCTAATGTGATAAGTCCTCCTCAGACTTCCCAGGAGCCTCGACTGCACACGTTGTAAAAAGAAGCGAAGCATAAGCATGCAAAAATAAATCATTTCTCCGATTGTAATTATAATCTAATTATCAATCAATAATAGAAATGATTTACCTATAAAATAGAGTCCTTGAATTTCATGAAAGTTTTAATAATGTACTTCTCATTACATGATATGATTAAATGTTACATAAAGAAATAAAATAAAGGAAAATGTAAAATATACCAGAGCTTATTTTTTCAAAGACTCTACTGTAGCAAGTAAACCCTACCTTCTGCCACACGTACCAAAGGCTATAAAAAATAAAATTAGCAAGCACTTAAAATCCAAACTTGTAATTATTTTATAAACACCGAGACATCTAGTTTATTTTATAGTCGGAGTCTAAACTGTTAAATGCTGAGATCTAATATAGATGACCCAGCCCGCGTACTAGAGTGTCTAGATTCTCGAAGTTAAATCCTAACATAACACTTCACTACACTTTCACTATATTCACGTAAACAGTTGATTTCCTATCGAAAGGAACCGATCAACTGCTATAAGTTCGCAACGAGACTATCACTATTACGACACAATACGCACTGCGATATACGCTACACTCGCGAAGGGTTGCTACCCCTATCAGCTAACTCTCATCGATGAGATCGAATCAGCCGAACCGCGTGAGGAAACCTCTAGGAGACAGTAAACCTATGCGGTTAGGTCCGTCACGACCTAGCTAGGTTTCCTAGGCTTTGCACACCGCGACGTGAAGCTAATTGATTTCAAATAGGCACTTTCGGGGTTACTCAGAGTTTGACTGATCCAGCCTAGTTAGGTATCCTAGGTTCTGGTTACCGCGACGTGAAGCTATTTACACCCCGAGTCACCCAAAATAACTTCTCCACTAATCCTGGACTGACTGCCCACTCACTGCCTGACCCTTGACTATCCCTTGACTGCCCCTCTACTGACTGTCCCTCTCCCAGGTCATGCAATCGGTTTTATTTCACTTCAAATTCATAGAGATGCCCTAAATGAACGAATCCGTTCCCGAAACCGAAACCAGAGTGACCCAAAGATTCATATTCACTAGAGGTTTGTAAGCTAAGACACTTGACTATTTAGTAGACAAATTTGGACACCGATACAATTCCATAATTAATTTTTGGTATAATACTTCCCTACAAAATATCTAAGTTTTAATTATTTTCGAGAGACCGAGACCGTAGTGCTTGGTCAAAATAAACCTAATCCTCTAACTCGATTCGTGTGACACTATTATTGTTATGATTTAATGTAAACATTACTCCAATGAGCAAGCGAGCTCGGAGACTGACCATTTTCTTTAGTTTGTCTCTCAGAGGCTTTGCAATAATTTAAAATAAAAGTATGAATATAAATTCACACAATTTTCAATAATAAAATAGCGGCGATTCAGATAGACAAGTAACCTAGATATACTCGCCCAATATGTCGCTCCTACACCTATTTTCAACCTACTTGAAGTGCAATCATTCTAACTCCTAAGGCGACTACAATAAGAACCATACAAGGGCCGAAGCCTCACACCTGACTTCCGATGACTGTATAAGACATGTGTTGCTGCCTATTTCAGCATCTGCACCTCAATTACTTAATCTATGCTTCTGGAACATTCTTCGATGCCTAAGACTTCTCAGCTTCTTGTTACAGCTTTATCTGAAATAGCCTTTGACGGCGCCGAATATTAAACAACAGAGCTCTTGTTTGCGCTGCGATCCAGCCACAACCGAAGGTCTCACCGTTTGAGTTTTGCCGCCTGGCATCATACCTAGCCATGGTTCTCCTTACATCTACCTATCTCACTAATTTTGAATAATATGAGCACTTGTTGATACTAAGATCTAGGCACAATCAAAAACCGCTTCCTTAATGTTTCACCGCCCAGCCTTGGGCTCTCTTTACACGTGTCGTGTATTCCTAGACATCCTTAGTGCCACCAATCCGCACTGGACCCGTGCGCTAGCTCACGGCCCGAGCCCCCTCGATGCGCCGCCAGGCTCGTGCCTTAAACCAGATACCGCTAGTAAACGCGGAGTGCCTCCCACCAAATGGAGCGGTGGCCTGCGCAAGTAAACTGGAGGAGCATTTCTTTATTATAAATATTTATTTACCACCTGCGTTCCGTTACAATTCACCCCCTAAATTTTGTAGAGAATTAAAAACGATATAAAATTTACATTCTGATTTCTTATTGGGAACTAAATATTTCAAAGAAATGCTATGTAAAAGAACCCCAAATACATAACATACATAAACTCGTTGATTAATCTTGTATCATCCAATTAATTTTCCAACCTAATCAAACTTGTGCAACAAAATCACATAAAGTAATAAATAATATAACCACCACTTATAAACTAACTACTTACAAGAAGTAACGAAGTAACGCTTCATAACTCCAAATAATAATTACGAATGTTTATATTCCTAAAATAGGTCATCTCACAGTGCGTCGTCGAGCACAAACTAAGTGAAGTGCTAGCCCGTCACCCGACGCTCACACCTAATACTTAATTAGTGTAACCAAAATATTAAAAGTGCTTTGTTTTTGTAAAGACTTGCGGCTAAGTCTTTGTGTTCAAATGGCTCGAGAGCAATCCGAGACCAAAAAGCAAAACATACGTCGTAATCCCATGAGTACCAAACCCAAGCGCCACTTGACACCATGGTTAACGATAAGATTCGGCTCAATGTAAACAACCTAATTGAAACAATGGCCTCAGTATCCCGTCGCTACTATTGTAATCCCGTATGCATAATTATGATTCCTTTTGTACAGTCAAGGAGTAGTAAACAGTCCACATACATGGTGTATTTCAATAGAAGTGTTCAATGCAATAATTTCTAAAATTTTCATAATAGCGTTTCCCCTCACCCCCAATTGTTTCATCCCTACGATATTTACGTAGGTGTATCCCCTCACCCCCATAATTCTTAAACTTTAGTAAAGAAACACCCCCAGGAAATCAAGACCTTGATCACCTTTTACTCATCCCTAGCCTTACCTATCTCTATCCTATCTACTTGTTATTAACTAATGTGAACCACTAAAACCCGCGTACCTATGCTACTCGTGAGAATGTCTACCTAGAAGTCGTACTTTTAGAATAATCGCAATGTCATCTCATGTCCAAAGAATCGAGCCACTCATTTGAGACCTCTACATCGTTGTCGCGGACCAATTGTAGGCATTTCTGCCTACTTTTGTGTAGATAAAACCCAGGTATAACCAATCCTGGGAACGGCACACTATTGTAACAACCGCCCCCCTGGGGGGTTTAAATAAATATATGGAAGTACATACATCCATAAATTCGAACATCCATAAAGGGACATACATACATAAACTCATAAACTATCATGGCCGTGATAGCTGTGCTGGCTGTGATCGTCAAGGGCGGACCCATACGTTGTGTTGAAGATGTAGTAACCTAAGATTCTTTGATAGAGGTATGAGCGGGCTCGATCCCTACTGGACATAAGATAACACCTGAACGTTATGAAAGAAGCTGGCCCTACTTCAAGAAACCACCAATGCGACTTACCAACGCACTAAATGAATAACTTGACCGAGCGGTACAGCCTTTTCGCTATATTCGCGGTACCGAGTGGACTTTACCAGGTCCTCCTGAAGCGGGAGTTTTCTTTTGGCCTAAAGGGCCGGGGATTGACTGAAATACAGGGAGGAGAACAAAAGCAAAGGCATATAAAATTGCCAACTTGTCTAAATGATCCACTGCCACCGAATGTCAGTCTCAACCCGTACTACGCTTGGTATTGTATCTAAATAGACTACGCGATGCCACCATAAACCATTAATACCAGGGGTCGTGAGTCCCTAGTATAGATGGTCTAATAAGGCTCATATTGGTACTTTCTCACTGCTGTGTGTGTGTATCCCTATCTGTGTATAGTGTAGGGAAAATTTGCGAGCTGCGTGTAGAGTATAGAGATAGTCCCAGAATACCGCATTCCCTAGACTATCTCCTGTTCACATTATTAGCATCGGTTAGCAAAGATACCATGGAGTTACAAACGGGCAGGCTGTGGACCCGCTGGTTAAATAACTCTATGTCCAAACTAACTTCCACCAATAATGCTTCGAAAGCGTGTGTGAGACGGAGCGCCAATATGTAGAGAAATATATTTACTTAGGTAATTTACAACACCAAACTGTATAGGCTTTAACCAACACCGACAACAACTTCTCACTTAGAGGAATAATTAACGTTAAAGAGATAAATAGAGAATTGACATTAAATTGTAACGACATTGATAAAACAAAACAAACGAAGATTCTAAAACCAAAGCTATTTATTGAATTAGATTGTTATAGCCAGGCATGTATTACAAAGAGAGACAAAAGGCAAAGCCTTGTTATATGATGACTTGATATGATAGCGCATATACGCACTAATGACTCTAGGTTCTGGTTTACAAAAGGGGATCCGCTGAGAGAAACCAGTAAAGAACTCAGCAGCCTACTGCAAAACCTGCCTAGCCTAATCTTCCTCCTCAGACGGAGAATAATATGAAACCCTTTTATATTCCTCAGATGGAACATAAATTAAAAATTGAATAATATTTGCGAACGTAGATTAATAATAAGTATGACGTTTATTCGTTTTACATAAGCTTTCCAAAACCATAATATTTCCCAATGGAACACCAAGGAGCATACGGTGACTCTCAGTACTCAGGATGAACTTAAATCTAATATTTTCCCGAAGGAATACCAAGGAGCATTCAAGGACACTCGGCGTTAACGCATCAGATGTTTATAATATTTTACCATGGGAACACCAAAAGAGCATACAAGGACACTCGGTGTTAACGCATCAAATGTTTATAATATTTACTGTGGGAACACCAAAAGAGCATACAAGGACACTCGGTGTTAACGCATCAAATGTCTATAATATTTTACCGTGGGAACACCAAAAGAGCATACAAGGACACTCGGTGTTAACGCATCAAATGATTATAATATTTTACCGTGGGAACACCAAAAGAGCATACAAGGACACTCGGTGTTAACGCATCAAATGATTATAATATTTTACCGTGGGAACACCAAAAGAGCATACAAGGACACTCGGTGTTAATGTAACACATCACATAATTATAATATTTTAAGTACTTGGAGATAATAGGGTGAAAAACCCTAATGTCTTGCGACTCCCCAACATAGGTAGTTCAAATAAACCTGGCTAGAAAGCTCTAGGCAACAGGCTCGGAATATTCATGTAAAACTCGATGATTATTTAAAGTTCAAAGCTAAATAGTTAAGGTGGAGATAAACATAAAACATCGTGGTCAAAAATAAAACAATGTAAAATAGAAAGCAGCAAAAGTATGTTCATAATAGGTGAAAATAACCTACTTACTTAATTTTATAATAATCGTTTCGATATCAAATTCGAATATTTTTGCACCTATTTTTCCCATACAGATGACTAAATTGGATCTAAGACGATTCTAATAGACAAATACTAGAGGCATAAAATTATAGTTTAGGAAACCTAGGTTAGATCCAATAAAGCCTAGCAAATAAAGTACCAACCCCAGCTAAGGAGGACTCTAGCAAAAACCAAACAAAAACAATCACTTCACTTCACTATACGTTAATAGGTCTCTGCATCACCAATCAGTTCAGGTAGAAAATGTTATCTAGCTTAGTCTTTGACTTCTGCAACCAGTCTATTTAATAAACACTCTCACTGACTCTATCTTTAAAATCTAATGTGATAAGTCCTCCTCAGACTTCCCAGGAGCCTCGACTGCACACGTTGTAAAAAGAAGCGAAGCATAAGCATGCAAAAATAAATCATTTCTCCGATTGTAATTATAATCTAATTATCAATCAATAATAGAAATGATTTACCTATAAAATAGAGTCCTTGAATTTCATGAAAGTTTTAATAATGTACTTCTCATTACATGATATGATTAAATGTTACATAAAGAAATAAAATAAAGGAAAATGTAAAATATACCAGAGCTTATTTTTTCAAAGACTCTACTGTAGCAAGTAAACCCTACCTTCTGCCACACGTACCAAAGGCTATAAAAAATAAAATTAGCAAGCACTTAAAATCCAAACTTGTAATTATTTTATAAACACCGAGACATCTAGTTTATTTTATAGTCGGAGTCTAAACTGTTAAATGCTGAGATCTAATATAGATGACCCAGCCCGCGTACTAGAGTGTCTAGATTCTCGAAGTTAAATCCTAACATAACACTTCACTACACTTTCACTATATTCACGTAAACAGTTGATTTCCTATCGAAAGGAACCGATCAACTGCTATAAGTTCGCAACGAGACTATCACTATTACGACACAATACGCACTGCGATATACGCTACACTCGCGAAGGGTTGCTACCCCTATCAGCTAACTCTCATCGATGAGATCGAATCAGCCGAACCGCGTGAGGAAACCTCTAGGAGACAGTAAACCTATGCGGTTAGGTCCGTCACGACCTAGCTAGGTTTCCTAGGCTTTGCACACCGCGACGTGAAGCTAATTGATTTCAAATAGGCACTTTCGGGGTTACTCAGAGTTTGACTGATCCAGCCTAGTTAGGTATCCTAGGTTCTGGTTACCGCGACGTGAAGCTATTTACACCCCGAGTCACCCAAAATAACTTCTCCACTAATCCTGGACTGACTGCCCACTCACTGCCTGACCCTTGACTATCCCTTGACTGCCCCTCTACTGACTGTCCCTCTCCCAGGTCATGCAATCGGTTTTATTTCACTTCAAATTCATAGAGATGCCCTAAATGAACGAATCCGTTCCCGAAACCGAAACCAGAGTGACCCAAAGATTCATATTCACTAGAGGTTTGTAAGCTAAGACACTTGACTATTTAGTAGACAAATTTGGACACCGATACAATTCCATAATTAATTTTTGGTATAATACTTCCCTACAAAATATCTAAGTTTTAATTATTTTCGAGAGACCGAGACCGTAGTGCTTGGTCAAAATAAACCTAATCCTCTAACTCGATTCGTGTGACACTATTATTGTTATGATTTAATGTAAACATTACTCCAATGAGCAAGCGAGCTCGGAGACTGACCATTTTCTTTAGTTTGTCTCTCAGAGGCTTTGCAATAATTTAAAATAAAAGTATGAATATAAATTCACACAATTTTCAATAATAAAATAGCGGCGATTCAGATAGACAAGTAACCTAGATATACTCGCCCAATATGTCGCTCCTACACCTATTTTCAACCTACTTGAAGTGCAATCATTCTAACTCCTAAGGCGACTACAATAAGAACCATACAAGGGCCGAAGCCTCACACCTGACTTCCGATGACTGTATAAGACATGTGTTGCTGCCTATTTCAGCATCTGCACCTCAATTACTTAATCTATGCTTCTGGAACATTCTTCGATGCCTAAGACTTCTCAGCTTCATGTTACAGCTTTATCTGAAATAGCCTTTGACGGCGCCGAATATTAAACAACAGAGCTCTTGTTTGCGCTGCGATCCAGCCACAACCGAAGGTCTCACCGTTTGAGTTTTGCCGCCTGGCATCATACCTAGCCATGGTTCTCCTTACATCTACCTATCTCACTAATTTTGAATAATATGAGCACTTGTTGATACTAAGATCTAGGCACAATCAAAAACCGCTTCCTTAATGTTTCACCGCCCAGCCTTGGGCTCTCTTTACACGTGTCGTGTATTCCTAGACATCCTTAGTGCCACCAATCCGCACTGGACCCGTGCGCTAGCTCACGGCCCGAGCCCCCTCGATGCGCCGCCAGGCTCGTGCCTTAAACCAGATACCGCTAGTAAACGCGGAGTGCCTCCCACCAAATGGAGCGGTGGCCTGCGCAAGTAAACTGGAGGAGCATTTCTTTATTATAAATATTTATTTACCACCTGCGTTCCGTTACACCGTAGCGTCATCACTCTGGACGAAGCAGCTCGACAGTCACTTGAGAACTACCAGGGACTTCGTACCAGATGTGGTGTGAGAGGATATTACGAATTACGATATGAGAAGTTTATACTCGCTCACTACCGACTAGGCTAAGAGGTATTTAATAAAAAATAGACTTAGCTTTGAAAAAAAAACACTTATTGATAATCAAATAGGTGTAGGTGAGGTAGACTAAGATTCAAGGAGACAATTTACATATAAATATTGTCCCAATTATATATTTGTAGCAACAATGGGGATCGTAAATGGTGAACAAACAACATGGTGGGTGTTTAATAATGGAAAATGAGCGCTGTCAGTGTCGACACTCGATTATGATAGCCCCGGTACGGACAACAGTCGATATTACTTTTATATAGCACGATAAATTGTAGAAAATTATTATGGACATAAAGGCCATAACCTAACAGCATCCTGAAGGGCATTGCGGATACCATGGACAGTCCTCTGAGACTGTTCCGTACTTTAGCTTGTCACGAATTCACTATGTTAGCACAAACCAGTCTTTAAATGTAACGTTAATTTTATCTCTAAGGAAAGTATCTGTCACTTTGCTGATTGTACTGCCCTCTGCCGCAGCCTATGAGAACGACTCTCTAACCGTCGCTAGACTACTGCGCGCACTGTGCGAACCGCTCGCCAATAAATAAATTCCTTAAAAATCGAAACCTAATCAAATTCGGTCCAAATCCATGAAAAGTATCTACATAAAGCCTAAGCCAGCCGTTGCGATCGCCTGTGGACTGCTGAATACCAGGGTACCCTGAGGAAGACCAAAAACGGGAGTACGGAGGTAAGTGGCAGAATACTTTCTTAATTTCTACTCAATTTCCCCAACAGAGACACTGGGTGCACTTACATGTCCCGGGGTCTCAGAGTCGGACCTAAGTCGCATGTCATTGTAATACACGTCGTGTAAACACTAACATAGTTTTAAGTACTTACTAACACTTATATGGTCTTTGTGACTGCAATAAATCATTTGAATTGAATTGAAAAAATCGATACCTAACGAGATACAGGTAGACTTGAGATGTAAGCAAGAAATAAGATGCTTTCGTAACAAATAGGTAGTAGAGATGATGAAGAGAAGCCTTGGACAAAGAGTCTTAGCAGTCAACTTCAAGACCCTAATGTGGAGCTGTATTCTAAGAACATGAAAAACTAGAACAGTTTTATATTCACTCAAATGATAATGCCAGATTATGCCCCACCATCAACCGCTAGTTGTACAAGATAACGAATAAATGTAAAAATATCTGAGTTGTTTTTTAAATTATTGGTTTAAACTAAAGTTTTGTACAAGTTGTTCATTGTTTTTGTTATTCTTCTATAGGAGTTGCGAGAGTAGTAAAAATGATACTGATTATGATTATACAATATGAAACCTGTAATAAGTCCCCAACAAAATGATAGGTACAGCTTAAATGGTCACGTAGTTTTGTAGGTGGGGCAAATCTCCATTGAAATGTGGCAATGTCATTTCGTTCCTTCATCCGATATTTTAAGTATCTTTCATATTTGAGAAACGGCAATTGATGTGGTAGATGAATTGGCGAGACTTTATTTCTGGAAAGATCCTGGCCTAGATGTTGATGCAGAAAAGACTGAAAGATCTGGATGGAGAGACGATTTAAGAAAGAATGCAGTGCCAAATTCCAGACACTGTTAGACATGATAATATGGCAACTGAACCAATCGATAACAAAACTTTATTTCTATAAATAGTCATAACTTGACCATGACAAGGTACAAGCGCTATAAATACAGAACATATAATCACGCTCACACAAGAATCTTCTTCTCAAGACTTGCACTAACCCTATCACAGTCGCCCACAGACAAAACACTCATGTTCACACAATGTTGCCTGCGTCCGTATAGCCACTTATTGGGGGCAGCTGAAAACCAGCGCTGATGGCCTCAGCCACAGCACTATGCTGAGCTGACCGCCCTTTCAATACAACACTACAACACCAAATGTCGTTTCTTAACTCTTTTTTTTAAATTATTGTTAAATCTTTCCATGTGTGTATTGTATTAAATAAAAGTGTTTTCTTTCATTCGAAATATAACACGTTCTATTTATAGCGCTTGTACGTTCGTAGTAGGAGATGTAGTTACAGGTTCTCTTAAAAATGGCGGGAAACGACGGTTGCGAAATTATTTGATAATTTTTCTTTTAATGTCTACAGGGACTATTTGGTGTTTAATATCACGTTAAATTAATCAGAAAATGTTCGCGAATGACAGTACGGTGAAGTTATTGGATTATTTATGTAAGATCTGAAGTTTCAAGCTTTTATCAAGAGTTCCCGCTACATGCTCGGGAGTGAACGTGACTGTCGAGCTGCTTCATCCAGAATGATGACGCTACGGCGTCTCCTCTGGATGAAGACATGAAGACGCGGCTACCCAGGGTGAAGACGCTACTGCGACTCCCCTGGAGGAAGATAGAAGACTATTGAATATATTGAATTTTCTATAACATGACATTGGCAAATGACGAACAGTCGAGTCCACTAATAAAACAAATAAATAAATGTTGTTACAAACAACTTAATTCAAACGATGATTTTATGTGAAGGGACAAGAAATTCTGCGAAGGTTCCGTAAACGCTTTATAGCCTAAAATAAAACGTAAATGATACCATAATGACAGGGTCTCGTCACTGATTAGATTTCGCACTGACGTCATTATTAAGATCATTATAAGAAACCAAAATGATGTCATGCAATTCTGAGAATTATAATTGACTCAGAGTTATGTAATAGTTGAAATGAGAACACCTGACGAATCAAGGTTTCATTAAGTAGTCAGTATATAATTACGGCACATAGATTCCATCAAAATCTTTTGCATTCTTAATGCGCAAAGTTGAATCTCCTAACTGCGAAGATTGTGCGACCAAGGAAGACTTGCAACATATTGTGATGGAGTGTGTCCGGTACGCGACTAAAAGAGAGCATGTTATTAATAGTTTAGGTTTATGTAAATTAGATGTAGGTATATTCCACGGCATTTTAGCTGAGACAACTTCAGGTCCAGCTAAAATGTTGTTCTCGCTTTTTTGTAGAATTTAAATAGATAAGTTAGTTAGAATAGTTACAATGGGATTGACATTGTCACTATGTGTACAAATATCCCTGAACAAATATAGAAAAAATAATAATAACGGTTTCATTGTAGGAGCGAACATTTATGAAGGGTTTATAATGTAATGTGCCTAATGTCTGGTTTGTCCTGGTGATGCCTACCGCATCGCCTCACATGGACCATTCTCCGGCCACGTTTCGCATTGCTGTTACAGGATATTTATTTTTATACTTAAGTATATTGTTAGTTTACTGACGTGATCAAGTGTACCGAAGTGTTCCTACGATCTTAATAAATGAGTATGAGTATAAAAGGATCGTAATTAGCTAGCTACATCAGGGATAATAAAATATTTATTAAAGAATCGTGGTTAGAAATCACTGGAAAGACAGTCGAGAGGAAACCTTGTGGTGGGTTTTGGGCCAATCCTATTCGATCCCAAGTCCATAAACTTTATTAAAAACTTCACCAACGAGAGTTGCGCATTCCTACCGTGCCGTGGCGCCGTTCGCTATCGACAATTCAACGTGCCGGCCGGCCGCGAGAAGCTAAATTGTGAAAAATATTAAGAAATAGTGTGGTGAAGTGTCCTGCACATATGTAAGTCCATTCCTTGCCCATTTTTATAATAATTTTATGAACCAGTGCAATAATTAACGTTTTACTCGACCACCTTGCAATAACTACACAGGTATTTTCTTTCTGGAAGTCAAGATAGGACTATAATCAGTCGTGACGTGATCGTATCGTGTAATATGAAAAGGGTATCCCATCAAAAATGTTTTGTATCACAATGACAACTTGTCAGCAAGATTAATGATACGGTAACATACAATCATAATTACAGTACAGTTTTTAATGACAGGTTTCATACTTGCATATCCAATATTTTTATATGAAGCCTGCATTCGAGGGGTAATCGCGTCCAACTGCAACCGTACTTATGGTGTCATTCTCAACCCTTGCCATGTATAATTTATTGGTAATTTAGCAGAATCATCGACGAACGATGAGAGAGAAATATTTCAATGTTATACCTAACATTAATTTGTATTTAATTTTGACTAAGCTATTTACTCTATTACCTTTTTTTTAACCCAGGTACAACATGCAAATCATGTGGCACCACGCCCGGGGGAGCGTGTTGGTTATGTCGGGCTCCCCGCCCTGAAGGGGCAGCATACCGACTAAACGTCCTGGGGTGTTCCACCTCGTGCCATTCTTGCCGAGCCACGGGAAACTGTGATACAACCGCGACCCGACTGGCGCCCGAGCACTCCCCATTGTGGGCTGTACTAGCCCATAATGTGTAATCCATTCATTTACTCTATTACCTGACAACCATTATTACAAATATGACTATATTGGACATAATGTATGCACTATCTATATTATTGTATAGTATTTTGGTATGTAAAAATGAAATAAAGAAATCTAAATCTATCGTATTGGAATTGGAAGCTTAAGTACACTTACTTAGGCCGGTATTAATAGTCTGAGCTCAAACCCTCAAAAGCGAATTCAACTGATACACTCTCAAGATGTGATCACCTTCTGAAATATGTCATTTATTAATAAACCAATTTTGAGGGCGTATCACGTGATGTCTTTCTCAAGTCGCAGTTCGCCTGCAATCAGCAAATATGTTCTCAAGTGTGAGTTTGACAGTTCTCTTGAGAACTGAGTTTTGATTAATACGGCGTTACTCACGTGGTACCCGATTCCTAAACGCGCACCTAAGTTACGTTTATTAACAGGAACGCCATCTTGAGGTCGTTCTCAAGATTGACTTTTGAGCTGAGTGTGATTTATTAATACGGGCCTTAGGAATCAACTCACTCACTCAACACGTCCTCGTCAGCCTTATAAATCTTGACAATACCACCCTCAATTGACCAGTAACAATGATTAGTACAACAGTTAATTAAATCCATCTTACCTCCTTCGACTTCACAGATGAGCAGAACATTGGAGCCTTCATTATAAGGCTCGACTAATTTCGTTCTGTCTCTCCGCTTGGCGTCGTATATAGTCGGTCGACTAGGAGGTACTGCAACAAAAGGATTCATTAGTAATCACGGCAGTGGTAGGATAGACAGATCCTTTAGGATCTTTTGTGATTCTATTATGATCATGTTTTATAGCTGCAACAGCATGCTGGAGCACACCCTTCGTGAAGGACAGGTTGATCTGTCTATTGCTGTTTTTGGATCATTAATGAGTTGTTGCTGGTCTACTGGCAACTCTTCACAAGGTACCATAATGGTTAAGATTAGGTCAAAACCACAAGACCTATTTTTAAAATTATTTTAGAATTATCTACACAAGTCTGCCTGCACCGTAAGGTAAGTAACTAGTGACAGAATTTTCACATCGATGAAGAAGTTTCGGGGAAAATGTCAGCCGTATTCTTCTTTCAGAATGAGACTGTGCGTAAGTTTTTTAGAAAACCCGATAATAAGAATTGATATACAGTTGAACTGAGGATCAAACCCGGATTTATTATAAGTTCTGGGGCTATTACGGTTCTCAAAACGATCAAATCATACCATGTCATAGCGGCCGCGAAAGGGACAGTGCTATGGCATTCGTGCAGCGGCGTCTCTGTTTGGCGCGCCATGACATGGTATAATTTCATCGTTTTGAGAACGGTACTATTACCGTTCTCAAAACGATGAAATTATACCATGTCATGGTGCCCCTATGGGCACAGTATCCTGAATATTACGTCACAGATCTCTCTTGCACATAAATGACTTAAAACACTTAGTTCTTATAGATACCTTGAATTGACTCGAAATAAGTGGATCTCTAGGTGCTAATAACTCGTGTAGTAAATTAGTAACCGACTACGTTAAAGCCACTGGGGATAAATTTTGGAATAATAAAGTACCAGGAGTAATTTCACCTCTGCGACTAATACCAATAGATGTGACTTGTATTCGATGGGGATAATTAGTTTCTTTTAGAACGATGACAACATCTATGAGAGAACTCGACACCCCAAAGTGAGATGAAGCGATGATCCACGCAAAATAATTATGTAGATACGGATCATTTCCCGTAATGGTTCTGATGAGTAAAGAAAAGTCTATCAAAATTGACAGTTGGAAGCTCAAACTATGCTCTGGGTAAATCAAATAAAATATTATTTATTGCATATAAAAAAGTAATACATCGATCCTCTACTTATTTACATGCTTGCAATTTTAAGGGCTAACGATTCAGTGATCCTGTGCCCCTATTACCGTTCTCAAAACGATGAAATTATACCATGTCATGGAGCGCCAAACAGAGACGCCGCTACACCAATGCCATAGTACTGTCCCTTTCACGGCCGCTATGACATGGTATGATTTGATCGTTTTGAGAACCGTAATAGCCCCACAGATCTGACTCATCTCAATAATCATGTAGTCAACTCGTAAGAGCGGATTGGTCTCGCAAACTAATGAACATTATATTTCGGTAAGCTTTTGGGCCTTCTTATTCCTATTAACCTTGAAAATGAGGGAATGACAAAATATGGTATAGGGGCTGTACGAGATAGGGTAGGTCAATTATGTAAACTAAGAATAGAAATGGACCCAGTATTGATCCTTGAGGAACTCCCATCTTAACCAGTGATCCTGAGGACTTTCTGCGCTCTATTATCTAAGTAAGATTGCATTAAATCGAGTGACTTGTCGTTTTCGCCGCAATGTTTACTCTTAAAATAAACTTTACTCACTAATAACAGTAAAATTGACTTTCAGATTCCTGGTAGGAGAGTTCTTGAAGTCTACTCTACACCGGTAGACGCCCGCGTCGACCGCCATCACATTATCTATCATCAGGACGGCAGGGTTGGCTCCTCCTCGGAAGAACGCTCTGGACCCAAAGACGGTGGGCGAAGACCAGAGTTTGGGCTGGTTGTGGCTCCGGCTTCGAATGTCGTAGCTAAAAAGAAAAAAAAACGGATGACCACAAGAAAATAGCAAGAATTTCGTCAGAATTGTGATCCTTGCCAAATATAATAATCATCATAAGTCTATTTATATTGCCCCACTGCTCGGGCACAAACCTTCCCTTACATCGAGGGAGCTGGGGCCATGATCCACCACGCGGGCCCCGTGCGGATTGACGGATTTCATATGCCTTAGATTTTTTTCCTTCTACGGCATCATCGGTTTCATCACGATGTTTTCCTTCACCGTTTTGAGAGCACTCGGTAAATGTACGTAAGTTTTTCCGTCGAAAAAAACCGAGGATAACTCATTGGTACATGGCTGCCCTGACTGGGAATCGAACCTGGGACCTTCGTATTGCAAGTCCATTGACCTAAACACTGAGCCACCGAGCTCTTCTAAATATAATATAATAAGCTAATTGATGTAAATGCTAAAATGGTATACTAAGTAGGTACTTATTGTTCATCTTCAGTATTCATAGTGGCACGTTCAATTGGCTTAGTCGCAAACTCGCCCACAAAATAACTGGTCTGCGGGCGAGTTTCCCTTTTGTAAATTTTCACGTAGTAAACTGGCCCACATGCTTTAATGATACTGGGCGAGTTGCTTACGGGCGAAAATTACAATAGTAATGTCGCCCTTTTGGGCGAATATTACTATTAATATATATTATTATTATTAATATAGTATATAACTTTTGATAGACACACCGTTGCCAAAATGACAGGAACCGTCAAGAATGACAGGAACTGTCAAAAATGACAAGAACTGTCAAAAGTCTCAAAAACTGTCAAAAATGACAAGAAGTTTAGAACTTCAGGAGGGTCATAGTCTACTTTCAAGTATGCTTTTCACGCTTCTCTGAAAATTATCGTACAAGTTAAGCAAAGTTGGGCACGGTCTCTACCTGGATGGGTGAAAGGGTGACATTTTCATCTAATGCACCCTCCCCAGGGTGCATTTTAAGCAGTCGGTCCAGGTTGCTGTCGTTCGGCAGCAGTCATTGTGCTATGTCAGAGGCCTGAATAACTCTGACAATAGTTTTTTGTTTTGTTATTTTATTTAGGTTAACAAACAGTGTTCACAATAAGATATTAATTATAAGTAAGTTGTACAGATAACGGGAGGAGAGCTCGGTGGCTCAGTGGTTAGGTCAATGGACTTGCAATACGGAGGTCCCAGGTTCGATTCCCAGCCAGGGCAGCCATGTACCAATGAGTTATCGTCGGTTTTTTCGACGGAAAAACTTACGTACATTTACCGAGTGCTCTCAAAACGGTGAAGGAAAACATCGTGATGAAACCTACATGCTGTAGAAGAAGAAGAAAAAGTCTAAGGCATGTGAAATCCGCCAACCCGCAGTGGGCCCGCGTGGTGGATAATGGTCCCAGCTCCCTCGATGTAAGGGAAGGTCTGTGCCCGAGCAGTGGGGACATATGAATAGACTGATGATGTACACATAACATCATTGTGCCACCAACACCGTTAACCACGGGTTACTTCACAATATAAGAGTGACGGCGCACAGTAGTATGCTTCTTCTTTATAGGTACTTACAGTTGTTTTCTTACAAACAAACAATATGTATACATATCACTTTTTAAACTTTCACGGTTTGTATACATATTAGGTAATTAGATAAAATAGATAGATAGTTTTATTTATTTATGTAGGTAGGTACTTATCTTAAGTACCAGCTAGTGATAGGTATTTAATATTGCTCAACAAGCTACCTATTCATATGCCGAATTCTCTACCCAAAGGTTGTCTGGAAGAGATCGCTTTGAGCGATAAGACCGCCAATTGTAATACTAACTGTATTAGCTATTTCTTTTGTGTAATACTTTTTATTTTTTTGCAATAAAGAATATTTATCTTATCTTATAAAACTGGAATTCCCGTGTTAAACATTTATTATTGATGTCTCGATATTTCGACAGCATTGCAGCCATCATGGTCACGAGTAGTCCCGTTTTATCTAATTAATAAATATGTATACATATATACACCATATTTACTAAATGGAGATAGGTACAGCTAAAAACAGATCAAGTGCAACATTTTGGACCGCTCGCGCTCAATGTGGTAGAATGGAATCGGTTTGGTCAATAAACCACAAGAGATATAACAATAGAACTACAGCATACCTGTAAAGTGGTTCCCCGTCAGCCTCCTTGAACCACAGCACCATGACGACAGCGTCGTCCTGATGAAGAGGCTGGATGTCACACGGAAGAGACGCCTTCTTGCCCAGGACCCCTTGCACGTCTGATGTTGGCACTGTGGAAGAAGGAAGATGATTAGCGTTGCCTTCATTTATTTATTTACTTAATCTATGTCACATTTTATTTATCTTGCGAACTTAATGCCTTGCCTTTATGAAGACATTAAGGTTAGGACAAAATCAGAAACCGTCTTCTACCTTCTGTTTTGTCATTGTGGTATTAGTTATTACAGAGAAGTATCCCTAAAACATTCTCAGCAATGTTTCTATGGAGTCTACCTACGTAGTACATCATTCATTACTTTGTGACCACTTTGTGTAACCCTTAAAGCCTGCTCCACTCGGCAACAATTGACGCACAACACGTGACGCTCAACGAGATCAGCAACCTTGCACAACAACGCGCGACGTTGCAGCTTACGTAAGTTTTTCCGTCGAAAAAAAGAAGTGTAACTCATTGGTACGGCGGAACACAGAGAAAGGTGTACAGGAGAGTTTTTAAGGTTGAGATTTTCTCCAAAACTACTTGACTTATTGCAAAAATTCTTTCACTGTTTGATAGATAAAAGTGAAAACTATGTAAATGTAAAATAATTATTAAATTCGGTCCAGTAGTTTTTGAGAAAATCTCAACCTTATTGAGGCCTCCTGTATACTTATATCTGTCTTCGACTGCACACCTAATAGATTACCCTAGTCGAGTATGCATATTTAAGTAACTAAGCATGTATTATGTGCATTGGCTCCATCGTAATACATCTACAGCGATTGACTTATGTTAAGCTAACTTTGTTCTAAAAGTTGTATTTTCATATAGTTTTAATATAGTTTCCTTATTGAGGCCCCCTGTATACTTATTCTGTACATGGCCTTACTGGGAATCGAACCTGGGACCTCTGTAATGCAGGTCCATTGACCCAACCACGGAGCTCTGCTAAGGAGCAATCACATCACGTCTATTTACAATGTTACCGTATTTCAAACAGAAACTTTACCTCCTGACGCGGTTATTGAGCAATGGCACGCTACTGGAACGTGGTGATTACATTGTTCAATGTAACGATTGAGGTAACGACTAGCAGTCTAGTATAATGGCTCACTGACGATGGCATAAAATGACAAATTGTCCGTCAGTTTCTTATTAGGCGTTCAATAAGAACTATGACCGATATGTTTTGATATTTTCTTGCATATGCGCTATGCGAAACGGAATTCTGCATAAAATGAAGAAAATTTTTCATCACGATCGGGATTCGAACCAGGGACCTTTTTTTTACATGGGGAAATGCTTTTCGCATCTCACCCAATGAGGAGGGGCGCGCGGTGAGTATATGGGACTCCCGTCAGAATACGGTCCTATACCCACTAAAACCCCAAGGTGTTCAACGCATCGCGTTTGGAACGAGGTTGTGGGAACGCAGCGCCTAATACCACAACCTCGTCCGCGGCCGCCCTCGGGGGCCCTTCTCGGGGGTCTACTCCTAAACCTCCGCTTAAGGCGCCTCGGAACACAGAACGAGACGCCTTACAGCTCGGGACCTCTAAGCGAGCGCCGGACCCCACGACCCGACGCCCGCAAGTCCCCGTTAGGTCGGCAGACCAGAAACGCGTGGACGTAATATGTTCAAATTAATACTCATAACCTCATGCAGCCGTGAAAAAATCAACCTTCTACGATAACGCAATCAAAAGATATAGCCCTATATGTCGAATTTTAGCGCATATAAAACTCAAACAAAAATAAATAAAATGGCATAATCTTTCGTAATATTTATTTACTACAAAGTCCAATAAGTAAATCTGAAATTATGTGTCGCCAACATAATTTGTAAAGAATGCGATTTCACCTGTAAAATGTTTCGTGTGTGTAACGTTACACGAGGTTACATTACACCTATTTCTAACAATGCTGTAGTGACCCAGATATTAACTTATTGGTGGCGTCGATTCACACTACGCGATAATTTACGAATTATGTTTACGCAACTGACAACAGGTTTAAAACAGTAATTTCAAGGAAGAGTAGTAGTTATATTATGAATAAAAATTCCAGGATCCGCCATCATTTTGGAATGGCGGATTGATTTTTTATTTGTTTGATTTTCTATTTACATAAAACTCTAAAAAAACTTGACATTGGCGAAATTATCTCTTGAATAAGAGTAGAAGCCATTCAAATAAAAATAGAATAGAATAGTAGTTATATTATGTACTTAATTGATTTATTGGTATTATCAATCATTCAATACATTAGATTTTGTACACGTAAGCTTGTATGTCTACTACTTTTTTTACTTAACTAGGCTTTGCTGGAAGAAATCTCTCTTAAGAGATAAGCACGCCTCCATCCATTCTCTCTCTCACTTATGTGTTTCGATTCGTGTACAATAAATAATAAACGAAGAATATTAAATTGTCGTCATTAGTTAATACGAGTAATATAGTAAGTAATGTAAAATTACTGTAAGAAATGTATTAAAAATTGAATTGTTATTATTTTAAAAAATGTGCTAACACCTTTTCCATGCAATATTGTGTAAATTTAAAAAAAATATAATAACCAAGCGACTGATCGAGGAGTCCGGTGACCAGAGGGCTGGCAGCTACCTCTGCCAACGTATTGCGTTGGCAATACAGAGAGGGAATGCTGCCAGCCTTCTGGGCACCGGGACTCCCGATGCCCTCCTAGAGGACATATTTTATTTATAGATAGTTTAAGTTTTTAGATTTTTAGGGTTAGTTTTTAGTCACTATATTATTTTAGGTTTTAATTTAATGTAATTTTATAAAATAAATGGTTTACTATGCATAAACTATGTATCCGAAATCTATAATAAATATTTATAAAATCTGAAATGACTGGAGTCGGTCCGAGTTCAAAACCTCGCCAATTTTTTTTCCGAAATACCTAAATTATCAAAATGGCGAACGTTCTAACATCACCGCTGGGACGTGACGCGATTGTAAACAGACATTGATTGTGTTTTCATTTGTGGCCAAACGACACGTAATGTTTGCCAATAAGCCGATTTTAGTACCCCTAAATTATCCCTTTTTTCGCTCTTGTTAGCATTCCGATTTTATTGATCTCTAAGGTCGAGATTCATAGATAGATTTAAGCGAGAACTCAGCATCAGCTCGCCCTTTATAACTGTCAAACATCTATGGAATCTGACATTTATAAGAGCGCGAGCTAAAAATCAATTTAAAATGAGGGGTTTTCAAAGTGACAGATGTAAGAAAAAAAACACGTTTTTTAAATTGATAATAGATGTCGTTACACCGAAGTGCGATATCATCGTGAAAAACACAGCACCATAATTTTTTTTAATGTCCGCAGAATAATTTATTATTTTTGGTTTGTTTGTGTAACTTAAACAATACAGTACAAATTAATACTAGGTATGAAAAGCCCAAGTTGCAAGCAATAACAACGCATTTAATGTTGACATCAGACCAGTCAGTGCCATCTACCGGGGCTAGCGGTACTTTCTTTTTTATTTAAATGTAACCTCGAAACCTCCTAAAATGATAAATTTCAATGTAAAAATACATTTCATATCATTCATCTATTTTTTTACACATTCTCTCATAGTCTTCACCCTGGGTAGCCGTGTCTTCATGTCTTCATCCCGACGAGTCGCCGTAGCGTCATCACTCTGGACGAAGCAGCAGAAGAAGCGACAGTCACGTTCACTCCCGAGCTCGTAGTGGGACTCTTGATAAAAGCTTGTAACTTCAGATCTTGTTCAAATTATCCAATAAATTCACCATACTGTCATTCGCGAACATTTTCTGATTAACTTAACGTGATATTAAACACAAAATAGCCACTGTAGACATTACAAGAAAAATTATCAAAAAAAATTGCAACCGTCGTTTCCCGCCATTTTCAAGAGAACCTTAAAAATACTTAAATGCATTACCTATCTATTTATTTTCGCTTACGCCATTGGAGTAAAAAAATAAAGAGAGAAACAAAAACACAGAGTAGCGTTGTGTGCGGCGCGCCGACCCCGCGCCAAAGGAAATGAGCAGTGAACAAAATTGCCCACCGCCGATATTTTCGTTGTACGCCCTTGTAATTCGACAAAGGCCGCGATTCCAGCTGATTTATCGTCCGAACGAACGGAAAGCTTATCGGCCCTTTATTTTATAATTTGGCCGATTCATAAAAAGGATTACACGCGATTTGAGACGGGGCTTTTACGGGGTTTGTTAGGCCACTGTTTTGGAAGCGAGAGGGGTTATTGTGGGCGGCGAAAAATAAACTCAAAAGCTATTCAAGAGTCTCTGAATCCATAATAATAATCGTAGTTTGGGCGAGTGTGATGTCAACAACAATATGAAGGGGTCAGGATAAAAACAGCTGTTGTAACATGTTTTCAACAAGTAATGCAGTCTGAATGAATATTACCGTCTCTATGTAAAATACAGGGCAATGAAAAGACATTGCCACATTTCAATGTAGCTTAGCCTCACCTACAAAACTACGAGACCATTTAAGCTGTACCTATCATTTTGTTGGGGACTTATTACAGGTTTCATATTGCATAATCATAATCAGTATCATTTTCTACTACTCTCGCAACTCCTATAGAAGAATAACAAAAACAATGAATAAATCGCTTCGATTTCCTACTATTTTCTGAGTTCTTAATTAAATAGTTTTTTTCGAATAGCAACTTGTACAAAACTTTATTTTAATCTGAATCTTCGAACAACCAGCTCTAAGTTTATTCATAGTGAACTCATAATATTGTCCATTGTTGTGAGAAGCCAACGACAAAATGGAAGCAAAAAATTTACAGAAGAAAATGAAAGGAAACTTTGGTTATGAAACAACTTGGAACTTATTACAAATTCATTTCTGAAGCTACGGATAGCCCACTTTAGTATTATTTCCAGTTTCCTCTTTGAGTGAATAAGTAAACCAGAGAACACTTTTCAAACATCGATCTAGAGGTTTCATCTAAATGTACCTATTGAATCCATCGTCCATCCACTGTCTTACACGAACTCTTAAGTTAAATATAAATGACATTGCCACATTTCAATGGAATTGCCCCACCTACAAAACTACGAGACCATTGAAGCTACCTATCATTTTGTTGGGGACTTATTACAGGTTTTATATAGCATAATCACAATTAGTAGCAGCTGAATTCGCTCTTGATGCGGGTTTGAGCTCAGACTATTAATACGGGCCTTAGTGATATATAAGCGCACTCACTCATTCGATCATGTCATCTCTAGTAAATTTTAGCTCAATTATACCGACTGAAATTTTCACTTCACAATGGGCAAAAGTTGCCAAACAGTTGTTATTGTATTACGGGAGCTGGTTTCGACTAGATATTGGGTCCCTAAAGTTAATTGAGTTCCATTTAATGGTGAATATTTGTAATGAAATATCAATTTCAGTTATTTCAGTTTCTAGGTACAACGGTAATAAGAGTAAATAATAATAAATTCAATAACCAAATATTGAAACACCCGAACTTAACATAAAACCAAGCAAATAATAATAGTCTCGTCGTCGCAGCAATCAATAAATAATCTAGTGTAATATCGAATATCATAATCTTATGATTATTGCCAATTCTTTTTTTTAAAGTGATTTTTTTTTCTCTGGGTTTTATCCGCGATCAGTCTTCGGACCATAAGCGAATGCGGTGAGCGAAGATTGGCTTTCGATTCACAGCCTCCATTGAGACCAACTTAAATTGGGTGGCTCATTCATCCAGCTCCATTATTGTGTGTCGCTTTAGGCGCTTTGGGTAGGGGGCGTGCAACAGTTCAACGGCAAGAGTGTTTGGGTGGTTGAATAGTCGCTCCCTGTATTTGGTGACTGTGAGGCGGATCTCCTCCTTCACTGTGGCGATGCTAAGATGTTTGTGAATTTCAGCATTAGTGATGAACCATGGTGCGTTTGATATAGCCCTGAGTATTGAGTTTCGGACTCTCTGTAGGATGGTAATATTTGAGTTGCAAGCACTACCCCAAAGCTGGATTCCGTACATCCAAACTGGTTTGATCACTGATTTGACTGAAAGTGAATTGGCAATATGGACTATTACATACCGATGAGTATGACATGAATACATTGATGAATTTGGAAGAAGCGAGAGATGTGTTGCAGGATCTCAGAAGATAGAATTCCATTGCCTCTGCCTACGAGAAAACGGCGTGAGTTAATATGCAGGGTATCCTACCCTTTACCCTGTACCTAATATGCATACAAAAAAAACCTACAAGTTTTCCGGATAAGTACCTCCTAGGTTATAATAGAAATTAGAAATCTCATATGCGCGTGGAAGTCTAGACGCTCATACCTGAAACTAAATATGCAAGTATGAGCACACTGCTAGTTTATCAACATTTCATTTAACTAAAGCAAAACAATATTTCAGTTTCACTAATAAATCATTAGTCGAGCTTATCGCATAGCTAATAAATATTCATCGACCCAAACCAAACAACCGTGTCCGTCGAACGAAAAATTGTAAAAATAGATTGTAAAGCGATTAAGCACGTTCCGTTTTGTGCTTTTTTCAAATAATTTGTTTGTAAGGTAGTTGACAGGTATTGGAAATTAAATTATTTTTCAGAATTTGAATTACGCATTATCCATGCTCGGTGAATAAATTAGAACATGATGAAAAAATTCTTGCCTGCGACCTTGTCACGGAATGACAGGGTCGCAGGTTCAAGTCCTGCCCACGGCAAGAATTTTTTCATCATGTTCTAATAAATTATTTTTGTTAATTTTACAAAATAGACATTTCTTTTATATTAAACTCATACTAAGGTCATTGAAACTGTAAAAATATTTATGTGCAAAAATATATACAATGTTAAATAGATGCATTTAAACATGATGAATTTTTTTCATCATGTTTAAATGACATTATGCCAAGTTAAAGGTGCCAACGCTGAGGAGAAAAGGTGAGAATATACACGAGTAAAATACATCATCATCATTAGCCCGTATCAGTCCACTGCTGGACGTAGGCATCTCCCAAAGCGCGCCACTCAACCCTACTCCCTCCCGGCCCTCTGCATCCAGTCCCCGCCAGCCATCTTGCGAAGGTCATCCCTCCATCTGGTCGGGCGTCCCACACTACGTTTACCCGTTCGAAGGCCTCCATTCGAGAACTCGTCTTCATCGGTTATCGGTTCTACGACAGATGTGACCAGCCTACTGCCACTTCAGTTTTTTTGTTGTTAACCTATAAATTATCCCACTGCTGGGCAAAGGTCTCCCCCCCTCCTCTTCCATCCATCCCTGTCCTGAGCCTCTTCCAGCCCATCCCTGTATCTAACGATATCGTCTCTCCACCTACGAATGTCACAGAATGGGTGCCATCGGACGGTCGCCGGCGTCGGGGCAGACCTCGGCGTAGGTGGAGAGACTTCAGACTACGAATAAAATAGCGATAACTAAAATATCAACTAAATTACCTGCCTGAGGAGCTCGGTGGCTCAGTGGTTGGGTCAATGGACATACGATACGGAGGTCCTAGGTTCGATTCCCAGCCAGGGCAGCCATGTACCAATGAGTTATCCTCGGTTTTTTCGACGTAAAAACTTACGTACATTTACCGAGTCCTCTCAAAACGGCGAAGGAAAACATCGTGATGAAACCTGCATGCCGTAGAAGAAGAAGAAAATATCTAAGGCATGTGAAATCCGCTAATCCGCAGTGGGCCCGCGTGGTGGATCATGGCCCCAGCTCCCTCAATGTAAGGGAAGGTCTGTGCCCGAGCAGTGGGGCAATATAAATAGACTGATGATGATACCTGCCTGGCTGATATCTGTACAGATTGAGACATATGAAGCTATTAACTTTTTCTGTATTCCCATTAATATCATGACGTCACAGTTCTTTGAACCGTTCCAATATCCGGGTCTCGTCACCCGCTATGTCATACCAAGAAATATAATAATACTTAAAGTAACGAGATTTCGCCGCTCACCAGTTGCATTTGAGCATCCAAGGTCATGGTATCGTTTATGATACTATTTTCAGTTCGCGTATTGTCATTTTCAATTTTTTCAAGTACCGCTCAAAATATTTTATGAAACTGTTAAGTTTTTGGTTTTTCATTAGGGACTGCACACGGTCAGCCTTGTTTTTAATGTATTTCCATCCCTCCCTAATATGTACGTTTGGCATCAACGGTAAAGCGTTGCGTTGTACTAGTAATGTACCTAATTAGAGAATAATCCACTGTATTGGTTGAACTAAATGGATTTTTGTCCAGTTTGTTCTATCGCAATGAGCAGTAGAACAGTCTGGATTTTTTTAGTCCATTTATTTCTATCGTAGAACTAGATGGTCTAACCCCAGTCGATAGCAAATGCTAAAATTGAAGTATGATTTCTATTCTTATAACGCCTACAATAAGAGTAGTACAAAATATGAAACGACGGAGCTGGTCTGGAATTCGAAGGCTTGAACCTTGGAACACTCTTTTCCAATGATAGTAAAGTAATCCGTTTACGATAAAGGGACATTGTGAAAAACAAGAGTGAGACACAAGATGCCCCGCAGCGGCGGAATGAAGAGCACGGCGCAGTGCCTCGATATTCGTATTTCTATGAATTTTGGCATGGAAATAAAAATACGCCAAAAAATCTGATTTTTCTAAAACAAGCTCTCGTATTTATAGTACCCTACATTTTGATATATATTTTGTACGAATAACTATTTCGGTTTAGATATAATTTTCATTTTAAAAGACATGGAATGGAGACATGTTTGCGATTTTTTTCTATCGAGCGAAGTTTGTCCAATCGTGTATCGGTATTCATCAGTCTCTAAATAGACACCAAGATTGCTATATATTTTTTTCAGACGTTTAATTTTAGTATTTAATGCCTTCGTAGAAAAACTGAAAATACGCGCTTACGAAGCAGTATCGGTAGGCGAACAAAGGTTGTTCAGCTACCGATACTGAACACCCTCCCTTCGGCTTCATATACCCTTTACGTTACACCCTGTAGAAGCATTATTCGCCCAATATCTCCGTTGCCCCATAGGTTCACGGCCCCTATGGCGTCCATGGCATTTCCTGTGCGCTAATGACGCCATTATTATTTTAATTTGACGGAACTGTCTTGGCGTATTACGTCACGAATTTTTATTGAAATATGTTTTAGATTGGAAATGAAAAGGCTTTTATTTATCGATAAAGGGGTTCATAGGCCAGTTGTGATCGTACAGGTTAAGCAACGTTGGGCGAGGTCAGTACCTGGATGGGAGACCGATAGTTACACTTTCATCTGAGCCCCTCCGTGCCTCGGGGCGCACGTTAAGCAGTTGGTCCCGGTTGTTGTCGCTTGACAGCAGTCGCTAGGCCACGTCAAAGGCCTACTGGCGGCCTGAATAACTTTGACAAATAGGTTTGGTCACTAAACCACACGAGAAAAGAAAAAGATTTATCGATAAGATAATGTGCGAAATAAGATAATGTACATGGCATAATTGCGACAAGCTAAGTTGTAGTTATCAAATATGCCAAAAACGGCCGGTTTTCGCAATTATGCGAACTACAACTTACCGAAATTGAATCACGTTATAAATAAGTATTTAAAAATAGTATTTATCATAACAAACAATGTGTACATAGCTTTTTTAATAAAATTGATTATATTGGAAGATATTATTTTTCAAAGATTGGCGGCGCTAGTTGGCTCATGGAAGGCCCTTAATTGCCGGCTTCAACAATATAAGTGAGTGATATCCGTTTATAAGGTACATTCTGTCACTTTCGTTTGAAACATAGATATATATACACTACTCATATAAAAGACATGCTCTATATGTAATGTAACAAATAATTCACCTTCATCCGTCAGCATATGGAATTCGAAATCTCTCAAAGCCCACTCAAGAGCTTAACCCACTGCAAACTATGTTAAGTCTGAGCTCAAAACAATAACCCTCGCGAAGGGGTGGGTAATAATAAAAGCCTTTCATCCCCTTGTTGAGCATCAGGCTTCTTATTACATTGCGGCCCCTTCAGCACTCAGCGCAGGTTTCCAAGGATTTCTAAGATTATTTGGTAATTTTTGAAAGTTTCATGATGTACCTATTATGTATTTTATTAGGTACGACTTACGTAATAAAAATGTTTTTAAACTAATCAAAGAAAAAGTAGCTTATTAGGTACAAATACACCCCTCATGTAATAGTGGACACAGCCGACTACAAACTCTATTGGGACATAACTATTCTGACAGACAAAACTATCCTCCATAATAGACCAGACATCACGCTGCATGACAAAAAGAACAAAACGACAAGCGGCCCGACGGGATGTCGTTGATACCCTGGAGGATGGGTCGCGCCCTGGTGTGGGACGCTACGTGTTCCGACACTCTGACTGCGACCTATCTTCCGGCGACCGCCAGTCGCGCGGGCGCGGCGGCCGAGGCTCGTGAGCGTGCTAAGAGGGGCAAATACAGGTGTCTCGGCGCCCAATACGACTTTGTCCCCTTTGGCGTCGAGACACTTGGTCCGTGGGGTCCGAGCGCACACGCGCTCCACAAGGAGCTCAGCAAGCGCCTGAGGGAGGCGACGGGTGACCCTCGTGCTGGCGGCTTTCTCGCGCAGAGGCTGAGCATGGCCATACAGCGCGGGAATGCCGCCAGCGTGATGGGCACCCTCCCAAGAGGGCCAAGTTTTTTAGAATGTTTTTAGTTAGGTAGATTTTTAGTTTAGTTTTTAATGTATTTTTAAGTAGTTTAGTTTTATTATATTTATCCTATAAAATATGTAAAAATATCCTGAATAAAGAATAATTATCAAAGAAAAAAAGAACAAAACAGTTTACCTTATAGACATAGCCATGGGCGTACCCAGGTAGGGGCAGGCGGGAGGGGGGGGGGGGGGGGGGGGGGGGGGCTGCCCCCCTGGATAATGTTGACGTTCCTACTAAGTATCTTAAATGTAGTACTTTTATCGATAAAAATTAAGATAAGCACCTTAGCTTTCAGTCGTTTAGTTTTAGTAGTTAGTGCCGTAGCCTTCGTAGAAAAACTGTAAATCCGCGCATACGACGCCTTAAATTCACGCTTATGACCTCAATGACCTGATAAATGAATTTATTCAACTAAAAGGCGGACAGTCTCTAAATCACTTCGTTTATTTTTTTATTCAATGCAAATACCAGTACTTAGTCTTAAGTATTTGTTAAGCTGCCTTGAATAGAAGAGGAGATTTGAATGGCTCGTTAAGATCGTAAAGCCTGTAAAACTACTTAAAATATTTGCTAACAACAATATTGGTATTTGGTAAATATTTTGTTAGATTATTCCATTTATTTTAATGATTTCTATGGAAATGTGGTCATAGTTTGAGAGCTCGGTGGCTCAGTGGTTGGGTCAATGGACTTGCAATATTGAGGTCCCAGGTTCGATTCCCAGCTGGGGCAGCCATGTACCAATGAGTTATCCTCGGTTTTTTCGACGGAAAAACTTACGTACATTTACCGAGTGCTCTCAAAACGGTGAAGGAAAACATCGTGATGAAACCTGCATGTCGTAGAAGAATAAAAAAATCTACAGCATGTGAAATCCGCCAACCCGCTCTGGGCCCGCGTGGTGGATCATGGCCCGAGCTCCCTCGATGTAAGGGAAGGTCTGTGCCCGAGCAGTGGGGCAATATAAATAGACTGATGATGATGATATGGTCATAGTATAGTAGGTATGATTAGACTAAAGTTAGTGATTGTAAATCTTACCAGTGTCTAGCAGCACTGCCTTCTGTATCCGGCTCTTGACCCAACTGTCTAGCGAGAGGCTCTTGAGATGTATTATTATTTTTATTCAAAACACCAGTTTTCTTCCTTTTCCGGGGTATCTACCACAATCGCGGGCTTTTGGCCAAACGACAGGGTTAAAAGACATTGCCATATTTCAATGGAGCTTTGCCCCACCTACGAAACTACGTGACCATTTAAGCTGTAGCTATCATTTTGTTGGGAACTTATTACAGGTTTCATATTGCATAATCATAATCAGTATTTAGTTAAACACGTTTAAACCAATAATTTTAATAAAAAACGGAGATATTTTTACATTCATTCGTTATCTTGTACAACTTGCGGTTGATGGTGGGGCAGAATCTGGCATTGTCATTTATATTATAATCGATAACAGGAAATGACAGTGCTATGTCTTGATATTCTGTCCCCTCCGGCCCCATAACACGGGTACGGGCTCAAATTACTCACACGCACAAGAGGAGGCTTTTCCGAACACCTGCGTCGTCCCACTGTAAGGGAATGTCATATTGCCACGTCAGTAACGAGAGCGCTGTGAATTCAGTGGATGTTCCAAGGACATCAATATTTTCACGTATGAAGTTGTATTATTTATTACATGAAATAAAAAAATGGTTTATTTATTATTCATTTTATTAATGGACTCGACATTTCGTCATTTGCACATGTCATCTTACAGAAAATTCTTAGTCTTCTATCTTTCTCCAGGGGAGTCGCATTTAATTAAGTTCCATTTAATGGTGAATATTTGTAATGAAATATCAATTTCAGTTATTTCAACTTCTAAGGTACATCGGTAACAAGAGTTTATTATTATTATTATTAATGGACTCGACAATTCGTCATTTGCCAATGTCATGTTTCTATCTTCCTCCAGGGGAGTAACAGTAGCGTCTTCACCCTGGGTAGCCGCGTCTTCATCCAGAGGAGTCGCCGTAGCGTCGTCACTCTGGACGAAGCAGCTCGACAGTCACGTTCATTCCCGAGCAAGCGGAAACTCTTGATAAAAGCTTGAAACTTCAGATCTTGCATAAATAATCCAATAACTTCACCGTACTGTCATTCGCAAACATTTTCTGATTAACTTAACGTGATATTCAACACAAAATAGTCCCTGTAGACATTAAAAGGAAAATTATCAAATAATTTCGCAATCGTCGTTTCCCGCCGTTTTCAAGAAAACCAGTAAATAATGAAACAAATAAAAACAACCTTCATAATCATACGACTGCTAAAACAACAAGTTAAAAGATGCACTCCATAGCTTCACCGACAATCATCATCATCATCAGCCCGTATCAGTCCACTGCTGGACGTAGGCCTCTCCCAAAGCGCGCCAATCAACCCTACTCTCGGCCCTCTGCATCCAGTCCCTGCCAGCCATTTTGCGAAGGTCATCCCTCCATCTGGTCGGGGGGCGTCCCACACTACGTTTACCCGTTCGTGGCCTCCATTCGAGAACTCGTCTACCCCATCGGTTATCGGTTCTACGACAGATGTGAGCCACTGCCACTTCAGTTTACTGATTCTATGAGCAATGTCAACCACTTTTGTCTTCTGGCGAATATACTCTTTCTTTTTCTATCTAATAGAGAAATTCCAAGCATAGCTCTTTCCATATCACCGATATCCTTGCACTATAACGTCAAAGTCGAAATACCAATAGTAATAACAGTCTGCGAACTTGTTATTAAGAACTCAGAGCATTAACACCCTGACCAATGACCCAGCCTGGTACTTATTACAAAACACAAGCTCATCTATTCCCAGACAAGAATCAATCACTGGCTGAGACAGTATGAGTAACACACCTTGACTCGAAACGAATCAATATCAAATTGTTTTTGCAAGTACTCTGAGACTTAATAGCAGTAATTATCGACTTACAAAATCCTTATATTCGTGGTCGGGTACAAGTTCGAAACTTTAGCGGTGGGGAGAAGCGACAGATCTATAGCATGACTGTCTAAATCAGTCTTCGCCTGCGCGGTACAGGGACAACGGGGGCCGAGAGAGGTGCGGGCGCGGGAGGGGGGGGGGGGGGAGTGTCACCCTATCGACTTCCTCCATAGGAATTTGTTTTTTTGTTTTCTCAGCAAATATTAAACTTGGAGCCCCGGACCTTGCGTCACAAATTAGGGACGCTGAATGCCGAAATATTGATGGTAGTCATGTCGTCCGTGATGAGATATTTACCGAGTTATTAGCGTTTGTAAGGGGCCGCGCCATCCTGACGGTCCGAAAAGTTCTTATGGTTATAACTTTTGAACTATTGCGGTTTAAATGTCGGTTCTTCCGTCACGAATTCAGCGTTCTGCGGCATTATGTCCTCATACAATCCGCGGTTGTGTAGCTTGTCTGGTTCTCGAGATCCAGGGGGGTGGTGCGAGATTCTGCACGGCCCCCTATGAAAGCTTATATCTTTTTACCTGTTTATGTTTGAAACATGAAAATTGGGTACATGCTCATCATTTCAGCGTCACATCCTGTTTTATCAATCAAATTTGTTCCATATGTGTTCATTAATTTGATTTTGATCAGTCATATTTTCAAGCGTCAGGTTGGCGCGGCCCCCTTCAAAGGCTTATAACTTTTAAACTATTGCGTCACAAATTATGAGACTCCGTCACTAATTCCAGCTTAAGCGGTACATCAGTCCAGGATAGGCCTCGAGGACCTGGGAGCTCGTCCGCGCCATTCTGACGGTAATCATAATTGCGACAAGCTAAGCCGTAGTTCATAAATGTGCCAAAAACGGGAGTTTTTGGCAATTATGCGAACTACAACTTACCGAAATTGAATCACGTTATAAATAAGCATTTAAAAAATAAAATATATTATAAAATTGATTATATTGGTAGATATTATTTTTTTAAGATTGGCGGCGCTAGTTGGCTCATGTAAGGCGCTGAAGTACAAAAAAGTATATTACACTCGCTAATCGCCTGTAACTTGTACCATAGGGATTTATAGCCCATGTAGAGTAGAATAGCGTAGGCCCACCCGAATGACATACTGTGATACTGAAGCGTGGGTGTATAATGATTGATATACAAACATTTTTTTATGAATGCATTAAGATTTCTAACGACGAGAGAATTATTAATTGTTTCCACAGTAAAAGGTACAATATAACTTGTAATGGACACTGATATTTTTGTTCGAAGAATTTCTATGGCTTAGGTATAGGTAGTTTTATGAAATACGGACAGCAGATCAATGGTACAGTCGAAGACAGTGATAAGTATAAAGGGGGCCTCAATAAGGTTGAGATTTTCTCAAAAACTACTGGACCGAATTTAATCATTCTTTTACAGTTACATAGTTTTCACTTTTATCTATCAAATAGTGAAATTTTTTTTGCAATAGGTCAAGTAGTTTTCGAGAAAATCTCAACCTTAAAAACTCTACTATACACCTTTCTCTGTGTTCCACCGTAACACTTAATTTCAATTATGACGCAGATAATAAGAACGGTCAAAAGTCTAAATTGTTACACTTGATCTGCTTTGATGTGTATAATCGATAAAGAACGATAGTAGAGTCGCAAGAGAAATACATAGAGCAAATGCTAGTGGGCTGGTCACATCTGTCGTAGAACCGACAACCGATGGGGTAGACGAGTTCTCGAATGGAGGCCACGAGCGGGTAAACGTAGTGTGAGACGCCCTCAGATAAGGTGGAGGGATGGCCTGCGCAAGGTGGCACGCCACTCAAACCGAGAGTCGGGTTGAGTGGCGTGCTTAGGGAGAGACCTATATCCAGCAGTGGACTGATACGGGCTGATGATGATGAAATTCGATTTTCTTTCACTCGTCAAATGACTAAGGAGCGAATACATTGTGGGTCGCCGAGACCGCGGATTAGATATAAGTAAGTATTTATGAATTAATGATGCTACGTGGAAGCCCGTACTTAGGGCGGTACCAGATGTTAGGAGTGTGAGTGAATGCGGAGTAGACGCAGTGAGTACATACTGCGTGACGGGACCTAACGTGAGTGGCGGTAACTCCCCGACAAGTGATTTTTGATTTTGATTTATAAAAGTATTTATTTGTCATAAAAATTAACAATTACAATATCTAGTGTGAATTATAATAATCCTAGCATGTAATATCCTAATGACAAATTGTTTATTTCTAAGAGAAGTTTCCTATTTTTAAACTTATGGCTATGATTATACATACTTATACGAATTGGTGTAGGTAGATTACTTATCAGAATAATCCCCGACAAGTGAGATCGATCAACGAATCCAGCTACAGCCATCGAACGCACCGTCGTCGGGACAAGTTATGTCGGAACGCGTCCAGAGGGCGCTGATCCGCAGTGCAGTGCAGTCGAAATCGCTCGAAACTGTCGGTCTAATTGCCGACTTCAACAATATAAGTGAGTGATATCCGTTTATATATAATAAATTAATGATAAATACAACAGAGACTGTCGCACAATATCGCAAATCGCAATAAAACAGCGTCACATAGAGCGTATTCTAACATCTGCTGCAGCTGCCACTAATAAACGGCACCACTATACTTTCACGGTTATGGATACACAGGGTTGCTACTCTAACAAATTAAAAGTTTTTTTTTAATTTTCAGTTAATTTAAAAACAGGGGCATCATATTTAATACAGACTTTATATCACAGATAAGTAATGTATCCGAGCTAGATTTAAGTAAAATGTAGGTATGTATATATTATTATTATATTTTGATCGATATTTGCATACGCCAGTTAAAATAAATAAAGAGACGTCTAGATTCCAGTCACTACACAATGATGATAACCTTCAAGAAATAACGAAAGGTTTAGTAGGTATAGATGAATAGGAAAGTTTTTTATCTATAGTTTTTTATTATTATTACATATTGTCTTTCGTTAAATATTTTGTCGTTAATAAATAAAGGACACTCTGTATTGTAAAAAAAAAGGAAACTTAATGTTCACTACTTTTCCGACCATTCCTTCCTTCTTCTTCTCAACGTTCCTCTTCTCTCGTGTAACCTCCTACTCCATTCCTTCCTACTCTCGTGTAACCTCGCTAATGCCGGAGATCATGAACCTAGGTGTATTTGAACGTCTACGAAGACTTTAGTTCAAAATAAATAAATTATACGCCGCTCTTATCAACTAACTTTTTTTTTTTTTTTTTTTTTTTTTTTTTTTTTTTTTTTTGCCTGCGCCATGCAGGCTCTCGTTCTCCCCTGAAAGGATCAGGGACGTTTTTATTTTGGGGTTTTATTTTATTGAAACTCATATTTCTTTATTACTACCTTATCCATCCATTCTCCTATCTTTCCATTTATCTGATTTTATACATTTCATTTGTGACTTATTACATATATTTCACTCTTATTTTATATACTACTTCTTTAAGGGTTCAAATTTTTTCAAATTTCCAGGTACCTAATTTCACCTATAGTCGACTGGAAAATACCTCAGGAACCATCTCAATCGGGATTATACAGGGTGTAACGTAAAGGGTATATGAAGCCGAAGGGAGGGTGTTCAGTATTGATAAATGAACAATTTTTGTTCTACGATATTTCTATTTTCGCGAGTTTATTTTTTGACTTTTCATACATTTCGTCCCGGTCAGCTAATCGATTTGTATGGGACATTAATTTATTTTTATTTTTTATTCGAAAAGTCGTAGAACAAAAGTTGTTCAGTTATCGATACTGAACACCCTCCCTTCGGCTTCATATACCCTTTACGTTACACCCTGTATAGTAAAGGGCTTGTGTGGCAACCCTACGTACCAATCCTCGTCAACACAGCGCGCCTACAGCAAACAATTTGAGATGTTATCACGGGCGCATACGGTGTAATATTGAACCGTTTACAGTATTCATATGAAAGATAATATGTTTTTATGACAGTATAAATTTAGCGTTGAACAGATTGGCTGGGAAATTGTTCAGACTTGTCTAATTTAGGGCTCGTTTTTGGGAAATCATTTTTTGTCCCAGGTTTACGTGTACCACCACGCCCGGGTGAACGTGTTGATTATGTCGGGCTCGCCACCCTGAAGGGGCGGAATACTGACTAAACTTCCTGGGGTGTTCCACCCTTCTGACGTTCAACACTCACTGAATTCAGTCTATTCGTGACCATGATGACTACAATGCTGTCAATATCGTGACATCAATAAATAAATGTTTAACACGGTAATTCCCGTCAAAGTCAAATATCTTTATTGCAAGTAAGCACGTTGTGTACATTTTTGCACGTCAACATATTTTTGAATTTACATTTACACTTCTTTGCAAGGAAAAGGTGCCAACGTTGAGGAGAAAAAGTGTCAAAAAACTCTCAGCAGCACATCTTTTAAAATAATATAATAATACACAATTACTTAATAACTAGGTATTACACAACTATTACTATTGTTAGTAATCTAGACTTTATCCCTCATGCGGAACCGGCGACACACACCATGCATGTTCATCGTTTAGATAGTCATCTATCCTGTAATACGCCTTCTTAACAAGGTTCCTTTAATGAAATTTTTAAATTTCCTCTCTGTCAACGTCGTGACACTTTCTGGCAACTTGTTATAAAAGCGAATACAGTGCCCCATGAAGGATCCGTTTATCTAATGAATTTACGTTGCTTATGACAAATGGCTGGGCAGACGTAATCATGACATTAGCTAGTACCCAGAACCCTCTAATACGACGAAAACAATGTGATTTCCCGTGAATCATACGCTAGGTGTAGTAGGAAGCGGGCCATTATAATTGCAAGCCTACACTGACGGAATGCTCCGCTGATCAATTATACGGTCGTTGCTCATTTGAATGAGGTAACGTGTGGCAGGGGTAGGGTCGATGGAGATATACGATAAAACAATAGATTTAGATTCATCATCATCAGCCCGTATCAGTCCACACTGGACGTAGGCCTCTCCCAAAGCACGCCACTCAACCCTATTATCAGCCTTTTTTTCGGGGGGAAAATCATCTAGATATACCTCCTTGCCACGGAGAGGCGAGGAAGGTTATGTCGGACTCTTACCGACTAAAAACCCCTCGGTGTTCCGTCTCGCCGCCCTATGGCGGAGTCACGGGGAGACTTGCGAATTACTTCCGCGACCTATTATCAGCCTTCTGCAACCAGTCTCTGCCAGCCATCTTGCGAAGGTCATCCCTCCATCTGATCGGCGGGTGTCCCGCACTACGTTTACCCGTTCGTGTCCTCCGTGATTTTGGGTTATTATTAGCTATAGCAGCTGGGTATATCGGGGATTATTGACCAAAATATTGAAGTTTCCTTCAATTTATTTTCTTTTTTCATCAGCATTAGTCCCTATTAGTCCACTGCCTTCGGGAGGCCTGTCCAAAGACACGGCACTCGACGCTGGTGTTCGCGCCGCACTCGCCCCACAGACATACGCTGGTCACCATGCTAATGAGATTCTAGTCGTGTAATAGTGTCTTGGTACTTTTAATGCAACTTTAACATCATCAGTCCGTAATAGTCCACTGCTGGATGTATGCTTCTCCTAAGACGCGATCCTTAATAGGAATCTCGTCTTCTTGCATCCATTCCCTGTCGCCTTTCTCAGATCATCCTTCCATCTGGTCGACGGAACATATCGTTTCTTGCATAACTCGCCATCAGTGGTGAAACAACTTTATCGATATTATCTATAGGAACTCTATCAATCAACTTAATATACGATTATACGTACATACCTTACATCAATTTCATAGAATTACCAAGTATAGCGACATTATAGGAACTACGATTAAATTTTTAATGACAGCTGACTTGTAATTATAGGTTGCCCTAATAACCTTTTCTAGTTAATCAGTATCCAATAAAGTACTTTTATTTTACTCGAACAGTTCGCTATTTGTCATTGTAATATTACAGAGCAATTCATATTGAATTTTGTACTCTTCTTTATTTCTTCTTCCAGAAGCGTCATCACTCTGAACGAAGGATCTCAACGTCTTCCTTTCTTACTCTAGAGGAGATGCAGAAGCGTATTCAACCCTAGTCGAAGCAGCTCTCGAGCTCTCTAGATCTCAACATCAGTTAATGTCTGGTAAAGTCTGTCCAAACTAAATAACAATGCCAGATTCTGCCCCACCATCAACCGCATGATGAACAAGATAACGAATAAATGTAAAAATATCTCTGTTTTTTATTAAAATTATTGGTTTAAAATAAAGTTTTGTACAAGTTGCGAGTCGAAAAAACAGCTTAATTAAGAATTCAGAAAATAGTATGAAATCGAAGCGATTTATTCATTGTTTTTGTTATTTTCTACTACTCTCGCAACTCCTACTGATTGTGATTATGTTATATAAAACCTGTAATAAGTCCCCAACAAAATGATAGGTATAGCTTCAATGGTCTCGTAGTTTTATAGGTGGGGCAAAGCTGCATTGAAATGTAGCAATCTCATTTACTAATTCGCATACACCTTTATCTTCCCCCTCACAAAAACATAGACTTCAAAGTCCTTCAGATAGACCTTACTTCCAATTATACAAGAACAAACTTATAAAACTCACAAGTTTATGAACATTAATCTCTAAAATCACCGTCATATTATCAAATAAAAATTTTATGGATAAATTGGGGTTCTGGTTACAAAGCTCTTCCCATGGATTAACGTTCAAAAGTGTAGAGGTTAATTAAACCCAGCCGATACCCCTTGACATAACAGAATTAATTGCATCCGAGAAATTTATATAAAGCGATTCTTCTTCGCGTCTGACGGGCTAAGTCTAATGCTTTGGCTCAAGTTAGAAGAGGAAACTATCGCATAAAGACTTCTAGAGCTAGAGGAATATTTTAAAAACTACGCGGATTTCCATTCTACAGAGCTTTAAGTAGAAACCATTAATGGCTAATATTGTGTTGTAAATTCTTTAGTAAGGAGCTAGGATCTTTTTAATGCTTGCAGAGAATATTAGATGAATCTCAGAAGAGCTCTTTCTGTAAGTTGCAGAATTGAAAGAATAAATTCATAGTCTTTGTAGTTTATTTACGAGAATTGTGATAAATGTGGTCGAAGGCCTTACTATAGTCGATGTAAATTACATTGATTTTTTTAAGTTCATCGCAATAAGACATGCTGTTGCGGACTGAAGCCTGATTTTAACGCTTCAATCTTTGATCTCCTATAAACAACTAGATACACAAAGGTATCCATCAAAAAATGTATCCAGGTATACATCAAAGGTTATACTACAACAATTTAAAAAAACGTCCAAAAAGGGGTCCATTGTTAACGTCCAAATAATGTCCAATAAAGCAAATGAGGGTCCATTCATCCGTTTGGACCATCTCTGCGCTCGGGCATTTTTAGAAGGCAGACTGTGTATCTAGTTGTTTATAGGTGATCTATGGCTTCAATGATATAATCAATTTCATTGTAGACTGTCCAATAAGATTTTAAACAGAACTTAGATTTTAAATAGAGGGATTGGTTAAAAGTAATAAATCTTTAAAATAATAAATCAGGAAATATTTGGTGTGATAACGAAGGATGCTCATAAACTTAACAGTTGAAACTAATAAGAAAACGATGTCAGTAGTTCCTCAAAAGACAGAATCCTAAAACCTATGAAGCTGCACCAAAACTGTTTTCGAACTACCGAAAGTGAACGACCACCACTCACATACACCTAATAATTATAGTATGACCGTCTAAATCAGTCTTCGCCTGCGCGGTACAGGGATGCGGGGGAAGGCGACAACGGGGACCGAGAGAGGTGCGGGCGGCAGACGCATTTCTGTTACCCCCCCTCCCGCGCCTCTCTCGGTCCCCGTTGTCGCCTTCCCCCGCATCCCTGTACCGCGCAGGCGAAGACTGATTTAGACGGTCATACTATAGTACCTTTCCTAATGCATATTTACTTGTTTCTAAATGGGAAGGGCCTGGTGATCTGTAACACAGGCTTACACCTAGCACAGACACCAGACTCTCGCATCTTAGAACCATAACATTGTTATTGATAGTTGTACCTTGTGCAACTCTTTGATGTGAGATGAATAAAGATTTTTATTATTATTTATTCTCTTTATTTACACATATTCTTATTTAATACATTTATACATTTCAAAAATAAAATTAAAAAAATATATAAATATAAAAAATAGCCACCCGCCGGCAGCGGGATGCATGTGCATCCAAGCTGCCGGAGGTTAGGATCCCAGAGTGAGGAACCTCTTAACAATACATGCCGTGTCTAGCAGCACTGCCTTCTGCATCCGGCTCTTGATCCAACTGTCTAGCGAGAGTCTCTTAAGATGTTGATCGAGACTCTTCGCTATTAACCCGTTCACTGTTACCACTATCGGAACAATTATGGTTGAGTCCACATCCCACATGGCGGTAATCTCGTGAGCCAAGTCTAAGTATTTACTATTATTGTTTTGTGTTAATGATGGATAATGATAAAATAATAATATTTAAAACTAATAACAAATATATATCAGTAGTTTCTTCAAAGGAACTCCCAAAGGAACTACTGAGGACAAACGCCATCATAGACGCCGCAATCTTCGCTTGTGCGTATGACTTGAATAAAGCCTTAAGATATTGGATGCCAAAACCTTCTGTCGGCGTGTTACGATAAAGAGGCTGAGAATAATGGCCTCACTGAACGGGTGGGTGGAGATGAAACTAGATCGGTAACTACATCATGGTTAATCTTTGAAGTATTGGTTTAGAGGTGATAAATTTTAGAGCTGGTAAAGATATTACGGTTGAAGAAGATAAATGCAGCTATTATTATTCCTGTTTTCTCTAAACTGTCGACAGGTCCTAAAATACTGTCCAGCTTTTTGTTACTAAAGTTAGGAAAGAAATAACAGCTACATTTAGGCACGACTTAAACAGAACCAAAAAAAATCTTATCAGAAATACAGTTAGTTTTGGTAGAAACCTTTTCCAGTTTCTTAGGAAATATATGAAGTTTATTTGGCGTCACATGTACTCGTATGTTTCATTTCTAGGAAAATCATATATTCAGTACATCTTCATCATCATTAGCCCGTATCAGTCCATTGATGGACATAGGGTCTCTCAAGGCACGGCATTCAACCCCAATTCTCTTAAGGTGATGAAGTTTTTAGAGTTGATATTGGATATGGTCAATTCTTTCACTGCAAAAGCATTTCTAGAGTAGTAGTTTGTGAGATTTAAGATAAGACGTATTTAAAAATACTTTGAAAGCTGACTTTAAGTATTTATTTGCAATAAAAGACTTAACTTCGATTACAATGTCGCATTTAACTGCCAGTGAAAGGCTACCTTTAACAATGTTGACGTTGATCGGCCATTAAAATGAAATACTGGACTTAAATGGAGTCGTCAGAGGATAACGAAGTTAGACACAAAATTTCAATTATATTGATCTATTGGAAACGTTAAAGCTTTATAGAAACTATAAATACTATTATTATTATTTGATATCAGAGCGTTGCTACAAGCCCAAGGGTCACTGCGACCTCAAAGGTCTATTGTGGCCGCGTACCGAGTTCTTATATCTCGCTCCCAAGGCCAACGTGCTTCAGGAATCATATGATGCACTTGGGCGAGAGAGTTTTAATATCCTCGGGTGGCATTATGTGCCCTAAGGCTCGGATTCTGCTGTGAATGAGTGCTCCATACTCACAGAGGATATGCATGGGGGCTTTATTGGCTTCACAGCAGAATCTACAGGCAGTGTAACAATAAATACACATAAGAGAATGCCATGAGACATAAAATGTTTTAATTAGTCATGTATGGATTGATTTCAACAGTCTAGAATATGAGAGAAATCCAGAGTCGCCAGATTGGTGTTTTTTCTCACAATTTTTGGGGAAATTTTCTAAGAACCATGGTTGACCACGTTTACTACCTAACTGCACACTTGAAAAAAAATCTTTTACCCAACTACCGAAAGAATAATCTTTGCAATGCCTTAAAAATATTGGTCTGTCCACTGTCGGCCGTAAATATTCGTTCAGAGACCGTACCAGCGGGTGGCCAGTCACTGTTAGACCTCGTCACAATGGGTGACTCTAAAAATAAACTACATTCAATTGAGAAACGTGACTTTTTTGACGGTATATCTCCATGTCAGGTTTCGCTATTTGGATGCAATCCAAGAATACACCTTTATAGCATACCGAAGTCCAAATCAAGTGTAAACAAATATGATTGTATAATTACCTGTTGTGATGTAACACTGAAGGAACTGATTGATTGAACCTGTCCATCATTGTGAAAATAAAGTGACCCGATCTTATAATGTGAAATCCAATCCTGGCATACCATACACATAGCAGTCCTGGCATATAATATCACACATATCCTGGCATACAATTAGCACACATACCTCATCCAATTTATCTGACATCCCTCCACGATCTATATACATATAATAAGACTGTAAAAAAGTTGTGTCTGTACATTGGATATTTTTTGAAAAGAATAATTGTAATGTGTTCTAGGATCGATACTGATGCAAAAACAATAATTTTTAGAATTTTTGTCTGTTTGTCTGTGACTTTGTGCAAGTATCACGCCTCAACTACTGAAGGGATTTTGATAGGAGTTTCACTAGGAGATAGCTGAAATATCCGGACAGCTCATAGGCTATAAGCCATGGCGGTATGTGATGTGGAAATAAGGATCCAGAGAGGAAGATCTGCCTCCTGATCTCCTCCATAACTCATCTAGTTATTAATATATTAATGGATTATTAGATTATTAATTTAATACAAATATATTTTTGTCTGAAAACAAAACTTTAACACAGAAACGAATCTGCAAACAGAACGAACAAGTTGACCTTTTTCTCGATCTAAATTAAACAACAAACAAGAATTTATCGTTGTTCGAAAGTAGAAATCTTTCCTAATTCCTTGACAACGGTAACAATCTTCCTTTTGTCCCCTCTTGTCCCGTCTTGTCCCCTCTTGTCCCCCTACCTCTATTGTGTCCCGGAAGCAAAAATAACACCGTCTGAAATAGATCCGGGACAGGAGAAGTTTCCAGAGGTCCTACATCTGTGACGGCACTGACAGATGGGTAGAGGACATGGTGATAGGAGATGAGATATATTATTATTTATAGTAGCTGAGGCGCTCGTAGGCCAGCTGGGAGTACACGTTGAAAACGATCGTACAAGTTTAGCAACGTTGGGCGAGGTCCTGGATGGGTGACCGCTAGTGACACTTTCATCTGAGCCCTTCGTGCCTCGGAAAGCAAGTTAAGCAGTTGGTTGTTGTCGCTTGACAGCAGTCGTTAGGCCGCGTCAAAGGCCTACGGGCGGCCTGAATAACTTTGACAAATAGGTTTGGTCACTAAACCACACAATAAAAGAATTTATAGTAGCTTCTTTTCTACGTTTTAAGCTAATCTAGGCCACGAATCCACGTCCACCAGGGATGTTAGCACTATCACTTATAATACAGATAAAAATACATTGAAAATAACAAAATCTGAATCGAATAGAGGCCACGAACGGGAAACGTAGCATGGGACGTCCCCCAACCAGATGAAGTGACGACCTTCGCAAGCATAAGCAAGCTGGCAGAGATTGGACGCAAAAGGCCGAGAGTCGGGTTGAGTGACGTGCTTTGGGAGAGGCCTACGTCCAGCAGTGGACTGATACGGGCTGATGATGAACAAAATCTGAAGCTACTATTTTGACAAGACTTGAGCGGCTTTGTCAACCATAAAAATAAAAGTCGATTATGCTCAGTTTGATAGGACTTAAAGCGTTTACAAAATCAACGCTGCTGAACCAGAGAGGAGCGGGTAAGATGGGCTGTAAAGATGTGAGATGATAGCTAAGCTACACATGCCTGCGAACAACGCAGATTACAATCAAAACATGACGTGTAATCCACCAATCTGCATTGACCCTAGAATCATGGCTCTACGGCGCCGCTGTAAGACCTGAACCAGTGCAGATACAAAATTAGGTTATAATTTAGGGCTAACGTACAACAGAGCGGCGCCGTCCGCCGGCACGAATGTTGTCCGCCTGTGACCGGCGCGGCGCCGGGCGACACACCGGTAGATGGGGCCGGCAGACGCCAACACGCCGCGCCATGCGACGGCACGGCGCCGCGCCGTGACGTTGTACGCCGGCCCATATGCATTTCATTATAGTTTATGAAAACTTGCGCAAATATTAATGTGGACTGATACGTTAACAAGAAGGAATCAAGAACAAAAACCGCTTGTCAGACCTCTTCCGCTTATGAAATCGCTTCCGCTACGCCTACCCTATGTGCAGCCTTCCACACGAAGCCAAATTGAACTAATAACTTCTCTTTAGCATGACGCAGGTGGGCCAACGTCCGCGCCTCTCGATTTTGACTAGATATATCCTCATCCTGTCTGATGCTGATATATTACTCGTGGTTATTGGATTCTAAAGCTTTGTGTACGACTGTCTATGCTAGTATATCGCTTTTATATATATAAGGGTTGCTTTGAAAATGGAGCTTTATGAATGGAGACAAGTACTTATTCAGAATTGTTTTTTACGCATTATGGCATTCACGGCGAATACATTTAAACATGCTGAAAAATTTCTAGCTAGTGGTAAGTATTCCTCAAAATTATAAAATAAACAAATAAACCAAGAGAAAATAGACATATCAGAAAGATAAGACTGTTTAAATGACATGTTTACAGGATGGAAAATTACGAATTGGACAAAAATAGAGATTCCATTCTGAATCCACGGGGAAGTAAAAGAAAACAGTAGAGATAAAAGAATCTCGACCAAAGATGTGATTCGAGTTGAATATCGATAGCAAGGGAAAGAGATGTATGGAAGAGGTTACTACTGCAATCACAGACCACTTACCCTATGGACATGAAATTGGTACTAATTTGCACGTTAAAAATTCTATCAACGATGAGCGCATAGAGACGAAGCGGCGGACAGGGGTGTCGTATTTAACGAGAAGAGTCCATGTCGATAATATCTCTAGGTTACACGAGGCATGTGCACCGTAGACACGAGCGCCCTCCTGTATTGTCCTCCTGTCTGGTAAGTGGGCTGCGACTATGTAATAAGTAACTAGCAATAAGTTTTAAATGGTTCACATGTGTAGTTTTTTTTAAATAGGTAATTTAAATAGATTCACAATACTACCACATTTTATGTTTTAAAGCAACGTGGTGGTTTTCTGAATACTAATTATTTACAGACAGAGAACATCTACGGGTAATCCAAGGGATTAAGTACTTAAAATAATCTCTCGTACATTAAACTTCCTTTCACTAAGAAAAACCCGAGCAGACTTCCTCAAAAATCCCATTCACTATCTAAAAACGAAGACGAGCCTCCTCTAAAACGTCTCCAGGCAAATCTTAAAGTCTATCCTCGCTGTATCAACAACAAGCATTCAATAACGAGCCGAGCTCGACATGAGATTTGAAACGGTATCTTATTTGAAAATCAAAAAGCAGTCGAGTCTCGGGAACCATTCAAAAAACGGAGGATGTGCAAATAGACTCCTACTAAGCTTTCGACTAGCTCAATCGAGTTTGAGAACTCGACTTTTATTATTATTATTATTTATTTATAAAGACCTGTCGGGGCGGCTCGTGGAGTCCACACGTGACCAAAATGCTGGCCTGTATTTCGCCCAAAGGATCAGCCTAGCGATCCAGAGGGGAAATGCCGCCAGCATTTTGGGCACGTTGCCGGACAACGGGGATCGGTTGAACTATTTGTAATGCTAAGTCATTCAGATAGTTCAACCGATCTATTGTACATATAGTTTTTAGTTTAGTTTTTATATATTTTTTTTAGTTTTATTGTAATAGATTGTAGTATAATGTTATTAATAATAAAGCTTTTAATTTATTCACATTACGTTATAGCCTATGTACAATAAAGACTAATAAGTAATTTGATCTTGACCTAAATTTCTATAAATTGACACTTATATCTAAGAGTTAGTCCAACGACATTACTTAGAGTCTATTAAGGCGATCACTTGGTTCACGTGTCTTACATTATCACTACGAATTGTTTTCACACTAACTCAAAAGGTTTGGTTCTTTTCAGTCTTCTCACTATGTCCGTGTTATTGAGGAGCTGGATTGCCTCGACATTCACATGATGATGAAGTCTTGTTAGTGAGCTTCTGCAATTTTTTTTATGATTTAGTTGACTGTGTCCACTAATTTTATTTACTAAATTTAAATAACGTGTGTCTGGTATAGATACCCTAAGATATACAATGCCTTTCCGGTTGAGATCAGAGACGGTGACTTGTTCTTTGCAGTATTCAGTAATAAATTACAAATATTTCTGCTTAAAAAAGCTATACTATACGCTGAATGAATTTTTAGAAGATTTTTAGAAGAAAAATGTGTTATTTAAGAGCCTTCCGTGAGCCAACTAGCGCCGCCAATCTTGAAAAAATAATATCTTCCAATGTAATCAATTTTATTAAAAAAGCTATTTACAAAATGTTTATTTACAATAAATACTATTTTTTAAATGCTCATTTATAACGTGACTAAATTTCGGTAAAGTGTAGTTCGCATAATTGCGAAACACTGCCGTTTTTGGCACATTTGTGAACTACAACTTAGCTTGTCGCAATTATGCCATGTATTGTATATTGAAAAATAGTATTCATCCTAATAAACATTTTGTAAAAGCTTTTTTTAATAAAATTGATTAAATTGGAAGATATTATTTTTTCAAGATTGGCAGCGTCTGTGGCTTATGGAAGGCCGTTAAGTAATGGTAATGTAATATGATTTGTAAAATGACTTATAACAAAATATTATGATTATAACGATTATGGCTAACAGTAGTATCTATTTTGTCAAAAAAAGTCAAAGTCAAATTTCTTTATTGCAAGTAAGCACGTTGTGTACATTTTTGCACGTCAAAATATTTTTGAATTTACATTTACACCACTTTGCAAGGAAAAGGTGCCAACGCTGAGGAGAAAAAGTGGCAAAAAACTCTCAGCAGCACATCTTTTAAAATAATATAATAATAATACACAATTACTTAATAACTAAGTATTACACAACTATTACTATTGTTAGTAATCTAGACTTTATCCCTCATGCGGAACCGGCGACACACACCATGCATGTTCATCGTTTAAATAGTCATCTATCCTGTAATACGCCTTCTTAACAAGTGTTCCTTTAATGAAATTTTTAAATTTCCTCTCTGTCAGCGTCGTGACACTTTCTGGCAACTTGTTATAAAAGCGAATACAGTGCCCCATGAAGGATGTACTAACCTTACGTAGTCTGAATCCTGGAAATGCAAGTTTATCCCTATTTCTTGTATTATATTATGTCAATTATATTATGTCAACTACCTACCCTCGTTTTTCGTTCTAAAGCGTAATTTTCGTGAGATATCAATAGTAGGGGCTTCACACAATCTCCCCGAAGCCCAGGTGTACCGCGGCTCAGTAAACACGTGTCAGGAGCATGTTGGAGCGGCATTGTGTCCCGCACATAACGAGCGATGCCCGACGTATTGCGCGAGTGATGTGGATACGGCTGCTACGGGCGAGATGGTTTTATTTGATTCTTATTGAAATATCTAGGTCTACCTTTTTTACTGGAGCATACAGGGTCGTAGCTACGACTCTAGAATGGGGGGCGCTATTAGTGTCGCCGCACACGGGCCACACGCGACAGCCACAAACGCCGCCACGAGAAGCTAGAAGCTTGTAGCGTGTGGCCGCCACCGGCGCCAACCGTGTGCGGCGAGTCCATATAAAATGTATGAAAATTACAGGAAATATGCCAGTGGCGGCGTTTTGTGGTTGTGGCCGGCGGCCCGTGTGCGGGAGGGAGCCCTTAGGAAGTTACTTATCGTATCCTGATTGGGTGCCAATGTGGCGGCACTTCGACCCATTGGGATCTTTTGTGCTCTCCCCTTTCCTTTATGCTCCGACCTCCTCCCTAAAGATGTAACTCAATAGGTTCGCTATGCGGCTCATGGGAAGGAGCCTGTAGTCTTCTGGTTCCGGATAGGCGGACCCCAGGAGACTTATTCGCTTCCTAGTCAGTCACATTCACTTACTGTGTGAATGTGACTGGCTAGGAAGCGAGATGGTTTTATTTGATTCTTATTGAAATATCTAGGTCTACCTTTTTTACTGGAGCATACAGGGTCGTAGCTACGACTCTAGAATTGGGGGCGCTATTAGGAAGTTACTTATCTTATCCTGATTGGGTGCCAATGTGGCGGCACTTCGATCCATTGGGATCTTTAGTATTCTCCCCTTTCCTTTGTGCTCCGTCCTCCTCCCTAAAGATATAAATCATGCAGCTCATGGGAAGGAGTCTGTAGTCTTCTGGTTCCGGATAGGCCGACCCCAGGAGACTCATTCGCTTCCTAGCCAGTCACATTCACACAGTAAGTGTTTCATGGACTCCGTTTAGTCACCACAGGCTCTTGAGGTTGAAGATCCCGCTAGCTTAGTAGGAAGTTACTTAGTAAACCTTCTGTAAAGACATGACGTATGGCGGGGCGAGTGATGTGGATACTGCTACGGGCGAGATGGTTTTATTTGATTCTTATTGAAATATCTAGGTCTACCTTTTTTACCGGAGCATACAGGGTCGTAGCTAGAATGGGGGGCGCTATTAGGAATTACTTTACAGGTGTACTGACAGGAGCATTATAAGGCGGCATTATTTATTGTTTATTAGAAACACAGCCTATTTGACTATTATTTTGGAGTCTCGCCCTGTAATGCTCGCCTACCAACTAAAACTCCAGCCCCCTTACCATGAACTCTTATAGGAGGATTACTTCAATATTACTTTGTTGCTTCGTACATGACGACCTTAATAAGCTTACTTTAAGGTCGTCATTGTACGAAGCAACAAAGTAATATTGAAGTAATCCTGCTATAAGAGTTCATGGTAAGGGGGCTGGAGAGTTCCTCCATTGCCACCATGGACTTCGGGTACACTTTCGAAGACTATCGTGGCCCCGCCTAGATACTTCCCTGACGCAACCCACACCTGCTAAAATGTTTCACACGGTATTCACCGGTTATCCTTTATTTGGGCTATCTCCATGTGTGCGTATGCTCCTGTTCATTTCATACGTCAAGCCTTGCATTCAGTCTAGTTCATACAGCCGCGAGATATAAGTACGAGATGAATACGAATGTTTTTTGGAACATTTTAGGCTGAAATAGGTCTTTTGAAAATTGCGGGAAAGTGGTAATAATCTGCCGGTAATGATCTTGCACATAATTCTTCGATAACTCCAGCATTGACATTAATGAACAATTTCTGATTAAAACATGTCACATACACAGGCGGCCTGCCCGCAGCGAGCCGCCAGTTGCCGCCTCCTTTTCTCCCGTCGTAGCTAGCAATCTGCGGCCTATGGAGAAAATGGGGCGGGGTATGCGGTACTACTAAGACCGCATGTGTATGTGTTAGGCTTAATTCAACGTGATATTAAGAGCCTTCATAGAGCCAACTAGCGCCGCCAATCTTAAAAAAATAATATCTTCCAATATAATCACTTTGATTAAAAAAGCTATTTACGAAATGTTTATTACGATAAATACTATTTTTCAATATACAATACATGGCATAATTGCGACAAGCTAAGTTGTAATTCACAAATGTGCCAAAAACGGCCGTTTTTCGCAATTATGCGAACTACAACTTACCGACATTGAATCACGTTATACATAAGCATTTAAAAAATAGTATATTTTATTTTTTATAAAATTGATTATATTGGAAGATATTATTTTTTTAAGATTGGCGGCGCTAGTTGGCTCCACCGAATTAAATGGGTGATTATTCAGTATTTATCACGCCAACCAGTTTTGGTACTTATCACGTACCGAAACCGATAAACAAACCGACAGGTGATCTGACGGGGAATTGAGAGACAGGTGTCAAAGTAAATAGTAGGTATTGAAGTTTGAGAATATGCCTTATGTAAGTAGAAAACGTTCCGTAGATAATATAATGTAAAAGGCAGCCACCCTACGAGGTATGATCTCTGGAAGATGGCAAGGAATACTAGATTGGATTGATCTCACCGAATTGCAGCTCCGCTGTCGTCACAACGATAGGACCACCTGAACCATCCCACAGCCACACTGCCCACATCAATATTCTCTGAGTTACATCAATGAGCACCACATTTCTGACCAATTCGAATCACAATTACTACCACCGGTTTTTCGCGCGAAAGGCGACGACGAGAGTGAGAATGACAGTTGTTGTTGCGTTTTTTAGTAAGGCAAATGCGCTAAAAGATCATACAGCCTTATAGCATTTCCATCATCATCTTTTCTAATACCAATTCCATTAGATTTTAGGATTCTTAACAATAAGATAAAAATCATTTATTGACACATATTTTGGTGCATTTTTATACGTACATTATGTAGTACAATATATATATATAATAAGGCTCGGCCAAACGGAGGCACAAGAACAGGAGCGGGTCTCCCCCTCCCTCTGAGCGAGACAAGGAGAGCCCCGCTGCCGCCCCGCGCCCCGCTAAGCCGAGCCTCTCACTAATGCTAAGAGTGGCAATGGGCAAGGGACTCAGTGTCTGCTGGCAAAGACTACACGAGTGAAGAACATCGCCAGCACTGGTTTTCAGCCCTCGCCGTCTTACCTATGAAAATCATACAAAAATCATAGATAAATATTCCATTAAACTATGGCACTTCTCATCCACAAAAATTTCTCGATTTAATATTCTCGAAAGAATTTAAATTACTAAGACATAAAAAAAACATTAAGTATATCTAGTCCTTAATCTTAAATACTGTCACAAGAACGTAATTAATGTTCAAGAAAACGTAAAAATGGTTATGCAAAACAAAGTTTTTGTCATTACTTATTGTAAGCTAACAGCAAGTACAATGGCCTAATTTGCGAATACATCCGTTGTCTACCATGGATGTATATGGCTGTACGATCTAAATGTCCTTTGCCTTTTACTTTGAATGAAAGAATAAAAAGAGTACCGGGAGGCCGCCATCTTGCGAAAGACAATGAATGTTGGATTCTTGTTGATCGATTATTAATTAATTAACTTAAAAGGTATAAGAGCTGTGAAATGTATATTAACAATATAATTGTGAGTATAAACCTTCTGCATTTTCATTTGTATTATCAATAATTCCCTATAACAAACTAAAATGGGTACTTCAAAGCAAAATACAATAAACATTGTCTCAATCACTCTGACATTATTCATCTTCTTCTCTGGTTTAATAATGTCTTAGTACAAAATAAGTAAGTAATAATTAAACCAGTGGGCCATCTGTCCATATGTCAAATGTATGTCAAATTGAGTCGTGTTCGTAGAAACTAAGCCACGTTTTATTTCCATTACGTTCCTTGACAAGTCTTATCTATCCAACTCGGGTAAACCGTATTTATCTTGCTAATTAAACGATAACTAGGTACCCACTAATTAGCATGTGATTAGCTATGCTTGTACAAACACTACTCACGGAGTCAATCGCATGGAAAATTATTCCTATTATTCTGGAGAAAACAGGGTCGGGTAAGAATCTCGTTAAAATAATCGAATCGGCGTTTAATTTATTTTGAATACTGCTGAAGTTTAAATCTGATCGATATTGGTAAATTAGGCTGACGGAGACGCTAAACGTATAAAAATAATTAAACGATTGATTGACTTTGTGTGTGTGTGTGTGTGTGTGTGTGTGTGTGATATTGACTCAGTTATTGTATTATTTTTGAGATGCCATTGTGATAGAATTGTGTAGTTAAATGATAACCAACGGGTAAAATTGTATGGAACTTATTTTATGGATACCATCAATTTGTAACCAACAATTTATTGCGAATAAATGAAATGAATGAACAAAAAATTAAGTTTCATAATTATCATATTAATATTCATCAAGATTGAATTGAAACATTCTCAAAATATACTTGACTGATTTTCAATATTCTTTGCAATTAACAGTGTATACTCGAACTATAATTATGTATCTACTGAATCCCAAATCAAGTGTTTTATTTTGTAAACAATTATGATCATCTAACTACCGCGGTACTGAAGGAACTGATTGGTCGAACCTGTTCATCATTGTGAAAATAAAGTGATCCGATCTAATAATGTGAGATCAACTATGTAACAATCACAGAAAAGCTTGGTAGTTTTTGTTTACAAAATAAGACACTTGATTTGGGTTTCGAACTTCGGTATAGTAAAAGATTTTTTACAATATGTCAAGTAGTAACTCATAACTCATTTATTCAGATCTTAGGAACACTAGGTACACTTGATCACGTCAATCAACAATATCTCAGAGAAATTTTCAACAATATGAAAAACTAAACCTATGTTGGACAATCTGTTGGCAAAGAGCAGACCGGTTACATTACAATATATATATTCACACTACCCGTTTCACTACAGAATTGCAGCTATTTATTATAATTATTAATTGTATTAAATCTATATTAAAGTTATAATTGTGTGTATATGTAAGCATTAAGTATTATGTCCATAAAATATAAAAAAGTTATTGAAAAAACTCAACCTTTTTCTAACTTTCGAATAAATCTCACGACTGTAGCAAAACTGTATCAAATTGAAACGACTTCTGCTTACTGACTTCCTATCAATTGATACACTAAGCACCAACTTAGATACAAATTGGTGCCCAATAGCGTCAATTTGACCAGCAGAGCACCAATCTTGTACCAATCGCATTAGGCACGCTCAGCTCGCTCACTTATGCATTATAACGAGCTCGGGATCGTAAGATGCTCCTGATTAGAGACGGCAAGAGTGCATCCTTTGCGATTCCTTAGGGTATGAGATACACGGGCTGGTAGTTTGGTGAACTTTGGCTAAAATCAGTTTAAAAGGATCTAATAATGAACTATATGTGAACTAAGACGTTTGGGGGATTCGTCGACTTACATTTTAAAGGAATAAAGAGACTTTGACGAAATTTTTCAACATTTATGTCTTCGTATGCGCGGATTTACGAAGGCTACGGCACAATCTACTAAAATTAAACGTCTGAAAAAAATGTATAACTATCTTGGAGTGTCTATTTAGGGACTGATGAATACCGATACACGATTGGACAAACTTTGCTCGATAGAAAAAAATCGCAAACATACTTTTAAAATGAAAATTATATCTTAACCGAAATAGTTATTCATACAAAACATATACCTATCAAAATGTAGGGTACTATAAAATACGAGAGCTTGTTTAAAAAATCTGAATTTAGTTGGCGTATTTTTATTTCCCTGCCAAAATTCATAAAAATACTAACATTGTGGCACTGCGCCGTGCTCTTCACTCCGCCGCATCTTCTGCGGGGCATCTTCTGTCTCACTCTTGCTTTTGACACAACCATCATGACTGGGATTCGAACCATAATTTTTCGAAAACCAAACCATAATTCGAAAAATATTTCTAACTGCAATTGTAGACATGATTTTGCACAATTACTGGATACCGTCCCTAAGTCGAAAATGCAGACAAAATTCACGATTTGGGTACGATATCACGGTGGCTCTGTTGGAATAGAGTGTGCCACGGTATGGTTCGAATCCCGGTTATTACACAATAATCTAATTATAGTTCATTAAGAGATACCCAAATACGAACAGATATTACATAAAATATATTTTTAGAATTAAAACTATAGTGAGCCATTACTACAAATTATTATATATAAACGGATATCACTCACTTATATTGTTGAAGTCGAAATCGGTCGAAACTGTCGGTCTAATTGCCGATTTCAACAATATAAGTGAGTGATATCCGTTTATATATAATAAAATATATTTGTTTAACTTTAACCGCTTTTTATGTCTAGTTCATTACAAAAGGTCAAATAAGTAGATGTACCCATTCTCAGTTAAATTAAATTCTGATGAATAATTTGGCTAGCTTTTGTACCGAATTAATTAACTCTGTATTTCTTAGCTTGTTCGGTGACCTCTTTCATTAAATTAACAAGAATTCTGTCTTTGATGTCTTCTTCCAAAACTGTAAATATAAATAACTATTTCGCGCGTAAGCCTTTTTTTGAATGCAATTTAGGTAATTTCAAATATACTTTAACTGTTTTTGTAGGCCGCAATGCTGTATGTAGGCAACAGAGCTGTAACTAGGTACGCTAACTAGGGGCGCTAATTAAAAAAAAACCTTGTATCGTTTCTCAATAATTACAGATGGTTCATCATCATATAAATAATTATAATAATTATTTTATGAATTATTTAGAGATGCTAGGTAAAAACCACTGTCACACACAAAAATACATATTTGATCAATTATGTTCGGACTTAAAAACATAATACTTACTTAAAACAGATTCAAAAGTCCAAAATTATCCTACGAATTCTTCTCTACTTCACCTTTTTGGCTGTATAGAACGACCGCTGTCGTAAGCTTAAGTTCTTACGTAAGTATAGGTACCTATACTTATGTAACTTGGACTTTTGAATCTGTTTAGTAAGTATTATGTTTTTAGGTCCAAACATAATTGATCAAATATGTGTTTTTAGTGTGTGACAGTGGTTTTTACCTAGCATCTCTAAATATTTCATAAAATATTATAACTACTATGTGTTCAGGACATAGATCAAGACCTAGGGGCGCAATTAAGCTAACGCCTGGTGCCTTATCCCTGAATAGGTATCTGTGAAATCTTACTTATCCTTTGTGCTAGGTCTGTTTTAATTCCCCTGTGAATCTTTTAGTAGTTATCTCCGAAATTTCAAATTCTCTTATAAAACCGTCTTGAATTCCAGCTTTTTACAGTCTGAATTCTTGATTCGGCCTTTCAAGTTTTCTGTTGGAGTAGGCATTTTTAGCTCTCTGTCTAAATCTCTGTCTCTCTTTCTGTTTAGCTATCTTTAAATGGATACCTACAGTCGAAGACAGAGATAAGTATACAGGGGGCCTCAGTAAGGTTGAGATTTTCTCAAAAACTACTGGTCCGAATTTAATAATCATTTTACTGTTAAATAGTTTTAACTTTTATCTATCAAACAGTGAAAGAATTTTTGCAATATGTCAAGTAGTTTTTGAGAAAATCTCAACCTTAAAAACTCTCCTGTACACCTTTCTCTGTGTTCCACCGTACCTAGGGAAGAAACTAGTCTCCCACGGCACAGGGTATCCTAGTGTGGGGACTAGTGAATTTGTATCTAGAATGTGCAATTAATAAATGACATATTATATAAAAAATATATCTAGCCAACACTACACCTCGTCAAGGCCCGTCCCGCGCGGCAGGGTGCCCAGCGCACTGGCCGCATTGCCCCGCTGTATAGCGAGGCTCAGGCGCTGGGCAAAATACTCACCAGCTCTGAAGTCCCCCGAGGCGAGGACCAGTCGAATGGATATTTCTTTTATAATTTTTTTAGTGTCGGACGACCACGGACCCATCGTCTCCACGGCCAAAGCAACAAACTCATAGTTGGCAGTAATATATTTATTAATAAATTTCATTTCATTTCATCTCAAGATGCCTGCAAACCTAATTCTGAAGTACGTAGTCCCAGTCTAAGCTCTTTGGTAAGCTTATCCTAGGTACTCGCAGCTGTAATAGTAGACGTCCTTTGCATCGTTAGATGCTATCTAGACTCGGCTTCACCGAAGGCTCCTCAGAATTTTAAGGGCATTTGTACATGATCTTACATTTTAAGTCAGTTGTGAAAAAATCTTATACAGGGGGCCTTAACAGTTACATAGTTTTAACTTGTATCAATCTATAAGTGATAAAATTTTTGCAATAGGTCAAGTCATTTTTGAGATAATCTTAAAGAAAAGAAACAAAGAAAGAAAGAAAGAAAGAAAGAAAGGAAGAAAGGAAGAAAGGAAGAAAGGAAGAAAGGAAGAAAGGAAGAAAGGAAGAAAGGAAGAAAGGAAGAAAGAAGAAAGAAAGAAAGAAAGAAAGAAAGAAAGAAAGAAAGAAAGAAAGAAAGAAAGAAAGAAAAAGAAAAAATCGTTTATTAATTCGGAAATTACAGTATACATATTCTTATTTTAATCGAAATTTAAATAACATTATACTTAATTAAATTTTGAATGTGGAAAAGGACCAGCTCCCAAACTAGGTAACCCTATACTATGGGTAACCAGGCCTTAATACTTAAAGTTATGAGTACGTGACCAATAGTACTTGAGAGCGCATCCATTGCAGCATTGATGCACTTATGTACTTACGTATAAAGTAAAGCACCATCGTCAAATCTAGTCTTCCACTGCCTATTTGAGTTTTACAGATATTCCCCATTTCATGTTGATTTTGTGTCGGTTCTAGAAGTTGCGTCTCGTGAGCGCAGGACTTAAGTTTGGAGCTCATTACCGGTTTATCTTAGCTCTTAGCAGTATACTTTTAGCACAACTGTTTAGTTTAAGCTCCGTTTTAAGCTTTTAAAGTTTAGTGTTTGCTTTTTGAATTAATGAAGATTCACGCGAAAATGGTTATTGGCTCTCGACATTAGGGATGTGACTGCACTACGGAATGTCGATGTTTAAAATACCGATGAACAGTATACCGAAAGTATATGAGTTCGAATTACGTGAGTTCGAGGGTACGTAATACCGAACGTCTGAATATCGAAATAATGCTACAACGAATTACTTAATGGTGAATCTCGGTGGCCTATAATATAGGGACTAGAGTGCCGGGCAACTGTTGCGATTGTCCGGGGTTCGAATCCGGATGCCATGGTTACCCATGATTTATTTGATTTTTTCGGAAGCATTTACGGACTGCGGGGTTACTCTCACCTCTTATAGCGATCCAGTTTAGGTTCCTAAACTGACGTTTGACGTCATTGTAGCAAATAGCGATTCGGTCCAGTTTAGGTACCTAAACTGGATCGCTATAAGAGGGGAGAGTAACCCCGCTGCTCTTTGTGACGGTGAAGGAAAACATGGTGAACAAATCTGCACGTGTAATTGAATAAATAACCCTTTAGTTGTATTTAACGAATGCCGGATTTGGCTATACTGCAAAGCTATTAGCGATACCTTTTTAAAATTTAAATTTCTTAATTATCAGTATGTTCTGCTCGCGGTTTAGTGACCATACCGATTATCTGTTATTCAGATCGCATGGCCAAACGACTGCTGCCCAACGATAACTTCTTTCCTCATGTGGTTTAGTGACCAAACCTATTTGTCAGAGTTATTCAGGTCGTCTGTAGGTCTCTGTAGTGGCCTAACGACTGCTGCCGAGCGACAGCAACCGGGACCAACTGCTTGACGTGCGCCCCGAGACACGGAGGGGCTCAGATGAAAGTGTCACTAGCGGTGACATCCAGGTACAGACCTCGCCCAGCGTTGCTTAACTTGTACGATCGATTTCAACGTGTACTCGCAGCTGGACTACGAACCCATCGATCAACTGCTTAACGTGCTTCCCGAAGCATAGAGGGCTCAGATGAGAATGTCACTAGCGGTCACCCATCCAGGTACAGACCTCGCCCAAAGTTGTCAACTATGAACCCCTCAATATTATGGTAAGGCGTGGGTTCACAATAAAATGGCTCTGCTTAACTCGAATAACATTGTACCCAAGTTCAATTTGGAAGATGAATGGAGGTCTGTGACAGTTGAAATAACTTATTTCTAACGAGAATCAGAGGTGCCTATAGTACTTTGCGTAGGATTCACGAGAAATGAGTGTCGAAAGTTACCAGACATATAATAAAATATATAAATAACGAGTTTCGGCTTAGTTCGGCTTAGGCCGAAACTAAGACCATGGCCGAAATTCGGGTTCGATTTCGACTCTAAAACCTAGTTTCGGTGGGACACTAATAGCAATAAAAGGTAGGTGAAAAATGCAATAAACACGTAGTATTATGTCCATCAAAATATTAGGTTGTGATACGTTTTCGTAAACAAATTAGGTGGTCCTATAGGCCAGTCATTAAAGGAGTTGACCCTAGCAGTAACTCATCTATCTATGAAATTTGGCACAGTGATAGAGTACCATATGTAGATTGGAATTGACATAGTATCCAATCCAATCCAGTGGACTAAACCCGGACGGGTAGAAGAAGCGTGGGCAGACCACCAGCCAGATGGGCCGACGACATCAAGAAGGTTGCTGGCTCGGCAACCTTGGGATCGGACCACATGGAGGATTCATGGAGAGGCATGTGCCCAGGAGTGGGCTGCTGTATCCTGAAGAAGAAGTGGATTAAACGAAAACAAACGCCCAAAATCTAGTGGAGATTTTGTAGGTAAAATAACGTATTTGTCGATAAATAATTTGTCGTAGATTAGTTCTGCCGCACCGGAGATGAGAAGAACTGTAAAAACGAAGGTTTAAATAAATATAGTGACAATGGTAACGATATGGTTGGTTACCTACTATTAAAATGTATATAATTAACTCTAGTCAAAATAAATAAAAAATATTTTGGAGAACGTAGATTAAGGATGTCCTTCGAGTTTCATTTTTTTGTTGAAGGCTGGATGGAGATTTCTATGGAGCCACTGTGCCGTGCTCTTCACTCCGCCGCTGCGGGACATCTTAGTCTCGCGCTTGAGTTTGACAGCTGGCAGCCCCTTAACAATAATCATAATTGACGCGCCAGCTTTCGACTACGTAATCCAGTTACCGAATTGGCTGACAAAGAACAATCGCCTGCAGATTACAATAAATAGAACCTGTAATTGCATAATGGCTTTGTTAGAACCATTTTAGCGGCGACACGTTGTCAGGTGTCAAAGGCTCGATTAGTAAGGCGATTATTGTTCGCATACATTATGTTTATGTCATAACACGTGCCTATTATGTTAAGATTTCTATGAATAAATTTTAGAGACGTCGAGATGGAAAGATAAAGATAGGCGACACCTATCTCTTTTAATATTAATAATTGAACCTTCAAAGACAGATTTACATTGCATTATTGTTGAGTACGAGTTTAGTGGGAGCTTTCTTTATTTATTTATTTTATTAATGGACTCGACAGTTCGTCATTTGCCAATGTCATGTTAGGGAATATTCAAAATCTCATACTCATTTATTTCACCTTGAGGTACCATTGTACACTTTGTTACGTCTATACAAAAGTAATGATTTAATTTAGTGTATACAATTCAATTATTTCGTCAGTTGTAAATTTAATAATTCTTATAACATACTAGTATCATTGTTTAGATTACAAAAATGGTCATCAGGAAAAACCTCGTCAATTGTGTAGAAACTTGTCTGAAGTAGATATTTTCTAATTGAATTACAGAATTATTTATGTGTCTGTAAGTCTTTGACATATTATAGTCTTCCCTTCATCCAGAGGAGTCGCCGTAGCGTCATCACTCTGGACGAAGCAGCTCGACAGTGATTTTCACTCCTGAGCTCGAAGACTCTTGACTCTAGCGCCAAACTTCAGATTAATTTTATGTGTTTAGGGGTGTAAGGGGTGGGGACCGACTATATTGGCCACCCAAATGCCAACCTCACCGGCACGTGGTGCACCCTGCCGACCAACGGACGGGGCTCTGGCGACCGACAGTTGGCGGTATACCCAGCTCGCACCGTGCCGGCGCCAAGTGCAGCAGGTCGGTGACGGGCAGCAGCGTCACCGGCGCGAGGTGGCCGGCTCTGCGATCGCCAACCCGCTTGCCCAGCGTGGCGATTACGGGCATCACCTCCCAAACATGATGTACACCACAAGGCCCCGGCCCCCAGTTCCCGGCCGCCCCGCTATTCCTAGCCAAGGCAGCGGCTACGGTAACGGCGGGGCAGGGGGTATCGCAAAATGGCTGGCAGGGACTGGATGCAGAGGGCCGAGAGTAGGGTTGATTGGCGCGCTTTGGGAGAGGCCTACGTCCAGCAGTGGACTGATACGGGCTGATGATATTGATGATGATATATTGATGATAATTACTGGGCTATGGAGTTTTTTTTATACATTTGATGGTATTTTTAATTTTTTGCAACGATTTCTTTCACTAGTATTTGACCTAATGGTCTAAGCTAAGGTCATTGTGTGACTTGTGACGTACACACGAAGACAGAGATAAGTATACAGGGGGCCTCAATAAGGTTGAGATTTTCTCAAAAACTACTGGACCGAATTTAATAATTATTTTACAGTTACATAGATACTTATAACTTTTATCTACCAAACAGTGAAATAATTTTTGCAATAGGTCACGTAGTTTTTGTGAAAATCTCAACCTTAAAAACTCTCCTGTACACCTTTCTCTGTGTTCCACCGTACTTAGTTCAATTTTTTTTCAGTTTTAATTTACTAAAAAACCTTACCAATTTAATATTTATCATGAGTACAACCCCCAGTTTCAATGGGTCAGAACCCATTGGTCCCCTAATATTCGTCCCCGGATTAAAAGTTGTAGATTCGGCCCCTATATAGGTGCCCATTGGTCCCCCGGCAGGAGACGAGGCAATATAAATTTATTTTTAAGGTACCTACTCGTCTTCTGCTCAGTCTTCGGCACCTAATTTGTCGAATCAATTCAAGGACACCCTATATTATAACGACCGTCAAAGTAGGTACCTACCTATATCCAAAATTGGTCACTGGCAAGGCCGAAAATAACTTTGCATTCATGAGGCCATGTTAGCACCTTCACCATGTCTCAATTTATCAAACTTTGAGGAATTATTTCCTCTGCGATATAAAAAGTTTCCCACATAAAAAATAATTGTGTTAGTAGGGTTATGCTATAGAACGTAACTTGTGATGTTTTAGTTCAACATAGACTTTATATACCGCGTTCAACATAGACTTTATAATCAAGTGTCTCATTTTGTAAACAAATATGATCGTCTAATTATCTGTTGTAATTTAACAATTTGTTAACCTATAAATTGTCCCACTGCAGGGCAAAGGTCTCCCCCTCCTCTTCCATCCATCCCTGTCCTGAGCCTCTTCCAGCTATCCCTGTAATCCCGCAAAGCAGCCACATTAAAGTGGAACTGGGCGGGCCACGTGTGCCGCATGCAGCCGGACCGATGGGCCCGGACTGTCACAGAATGGGTGCCATCGGACGGTCGCCGGCGTCGGGGCAGACCGCGGCGTAGGTGGAGAGACGATGTCGTTAGATACAGGGATGGGTGGCTGGAAGAGGCTCAGGACAGGGATGGATGGAAGAGGAGGGGAGAAACCTTTGCCCAGCAGTGTGACAATTTATTGGTTTACAAAAAAAGGAGCTGATTGATCGAACCTGATGATCATTGTGAAAATAAAGTGATCGGATCTAATAATGTGAAAATAACTAATCACATAATAGCTTAAAATGTTAGGCAGATTTTGTTTACAAAATAAGACACTTAATTTGTGCTTCGGTTGACAATTTGTGCTTCGGTTGTAAACATTGACCTTTTAATAAATTAAGGTAAATAATATAATTGCTGTGAAAAACATCGTTGCAAAAAATTAAAAATACCCTAAAATTTAAAAAAAAAAAAAAAAAAAAAAAAAAAAAAAAGGTAAATAATAACATCTATCCAGTAATTGTGCAATTACTCAAATTCATTGACGCGTTTCTTTTTCATATGTTTTGATATTTTCTTGCATGTGCGCTATGCGAAACGTAAATCTAAGACCTGCCCACGGCAAGAATTTTTTCATCATGTTCTAATAAAATAAAAATAAATGTTTACGCCGCAACAGTGGATTGGATATGTTAGAATCAATTATCGAAATGTTAGGCTCAGGTACAGACGTTGAAAGAAAGAAAGAAAATACATTTATTCAGGCACATACACAAATACATATATTACAAACTCCTTAGCTAATCTGACATTGATGTGCAGCGCCGAAAGGGGTCAGCTGCCTCAGCCACGCGGTACATGGCTGCGTTGAAGTCAGTAACACCCCTCTTTTGCGTCGGGTGTTCAAATTGCCCGTCAAAGTCACATTACGTGCCCAGTTACATTCTCAGCGCCCAAACACCGTTGCATCGGGCTGTAGGCGAGAGTTTGACAAATGACGGTGTCGGCCAAAAACTAATGACCGACCGCGGCCTTGCGCAATGGCCGGCAGAGTGACGTGGGCCAGCGGACCAGTGGCCAGAGACGACAGTCTGATCTAGTCATTGTAACAACTGTCGTCAATAGCAAGAACATAGACACGCTTGTTCCTCGTCTACAGTGCACTTCCATCGTTACTATAGTACGTACGCGTTAAGAAAATAGTGAAAAAAGAGCACGTCTATCCACGGTTGACAAATTAGATGACTTAGACAAATGTGCCATAAGAAGGAAAGTTGAAATTTTTTTTTATTGAACTTTCCTCAAAGTAAGGAAGTCAAATTCAGATAATACCCGTGATTGTTAAAATCATAGTAAATAACAATAATCATAATCCTTAAGATGCTATATGGTTGTCAAAAGCAAGAGTGAGACACAAGAAGCAGCGGCGGAGTGAAGAGCACGGCGCAGTGACTCGATATTCGTATTTTTATGAATTTTGGCAGGGAAATAAAAATACGCCAACAAAATCACATTTTTTTTAAATCACGGTCTCGTATTTATAGTCCTACATTTTGATATATATTTTGTATGAATAACTATATAGGTTTAGATATAATTTTCATTTTAAAAGACATGGAAGGGGTATGTTTGCGATATTTTTCTAGCGAGCGAAGTTTGTCCAATCGTGTATCGGTATTCATTAGTCACTAAATATACACCCCAAGATTGCTATATATTTTTTTAAGACGTTTAGTTTTAGTAGTTAGTGCCGTAGCCTTCGTAGAAAAACTGAAAATACGCGCATACGAAGCTTAAATGATGGATTCTCGTCTGCAGCGAACTTGTCACACATTAGCTTCCTCCAGAATAATCAAAAGTATCTTTATGCACGCTTGTCGATTTGTAATAGACCGCATTTAAAACTTTCTTTAAACATATACCTCGGTCTACCAAATTACCGATTTGAGACGTCGGTCTCAAATATAACTCCACTATCGATGTAGAATTTTGAAGGGCATCATTGAGAAGAAGGTAAAACGATAAAATACAACAGTTGTTACTATTACTAGACTCAACTAGTTGACGTATAGAACGCCCAAGAAGGCCACAATGGACAATGGAATTGGTGGACTATTACTCGAGCGCTATACTTTGTTGGATTGGAACATGACATGACATAGATGTGACGTGAGGTCGCTGTGAAATCTATAATTACGCCTTTAAAAATCCATATTATTTCTAATCTACTTCCAAGACAGTATATAGATTTTAACACAGAATGAGAGTAGATAATGCCGAAACGATGGTCGATGGAGTAAGTGCGTTCTTATAGCTGCCATAACTTAATTTCTATTTAAGGGTTTATAGTTAAGTATGGTGTCTAATATTGGATCTATTCTGGTCATAGCCTGGCATACCGCATCAGATCGATCACGGTATCCGGCCAAGTTTCGCATCTATTCATTTTATATCTTCATCATCATCATCAGCTTATATCAGTCTACTGAACATAGGCCTCTCCCAAAGCACACCACTCAACCTTACTCTCTGCCCTCTGCATCCAGTCCCTGACAGCCATCTTTAAACCTGCTATAGGTTTTTCATGTTACTTCAGTTGTTAGTTAATTGACGTGATCAAGTTGACCGAAGTGCTCCTACGATCTTAATAAATGAGTATGAGGAAACCCCAGACGGGTAGAACGAGCGTGGGCAAACCACCGGCCAGATGGCCAGACCTCAAGAGAGTTGCTCCATTGTGGATTAAGAAACCTTGGGATCGGGCCACATGGAGGATTCATGGAGAGGCCCAGGAGTGGGCTGCAGTATGCTGAGGAAGAAAAATATTATGCTGTAGACATGCGCTCATTGGATAGTAGGTGTGGAACTGTGTGACAAAATAGAAGTGACATGGATACTGGAGTTTCCTCCCAATATTCACTACCGAGTTTTACAAAACCACGCCTATGCCGGCTTTAGTATTTACTACAACTCGCACTGTCACAAAACTAACAAACAAATCCCAACGGATAAAGCGAAAAAGAAAAACTTTATGAAAAGCCGACCGAAAAAAGCTTTTTGCCTCCCCAAACATTGAACTTCGAAAAAAATACACAAAATGGCCAATCGTGGAGTTTCGAATACACTCGAAGCACCTCAGAGACAAAACGAGCCAGAAGACCGTAAAATATGAGTACGTAGCCTGTTGAAAAGTTCCGTCCAATGGCCACCAGGTGTCCTCAATGGTTGGCAAAGTTTGCGGAATTACCCGGTTCTTAAAGAGCGGTTTTATGTGATTTTCTCGCGGTTCCCCATTGGGGAAAATAAGTTTGGGAAACAAATATTTTTGTGTACTTTTTATAGGTGTAAAACTGCTACAATAGGTAATTTGAAAATATGTGTTCTTGAATTTTGAAGAATTCGAACCAGGATCGTTATTTAGTAGCATGCTCTTTTCCAAGCTATCAGGATTATCTGAAGACGTCTTTCAGGCTCGATGTCATGATCGAAAAGAGCGTGCCTTGAAATGTTTAAGTATGATTTGAATCTCGATCTAGAGATTTTTTTGTTTGTAAATGTGATAGATTTTCGCTTCACATGTATAGAAGACAAATTATTCAAATGATTTATTGCAGTCACAAAGACCATGTAAGTGTCAGTAAATACTTAAAACTATGTTAGTGTTTACATGAGGTGTATTACGCGCTATGACCTAAGGTCCGACTCTGAGACCCCGGGACATGTAAGTGTACCCAGTGTCTCCGAATCTGCCTATCCATGGTATCCGCATTGCCCTTCAGGATGCTGTTAGGGCTGCCGCGAACCCGTCGCATCAGGGACGACCCTTGCATATGATGGCATGTAACCCGTCCACGCCGGCTTCCGCAAACATCCCTGACGCGCTGCAGCATCGCGACAGCCCCATCAGCACCATGAATTTAAACCCATACTGCGTCCTTGTAGAGTCTATACACTGATAAAAAACAGGGTTGCCCGTGACAGCTAAAGTTACTTAACTGCTGATTTCTAGCTAAAACTACTACGACATTGTTAGTCAGAGCAAGCTAGGAAGACAAATAGCAGAAACAGTTATGTTTGATATTTCTTTATTTCAACACAATAAAGATACCAGTTTCAAAATAAACATGTATTTTCAGTAGCATTTCCTCTTCAAAATGCTATGCACTATTTACAATACAGTTCGTTCCATGCGTTTAGTATAAACAATGCTAAGGCAGGGGTTGGAGGAGAAACAGCGAGCAGGCTTCGCGAATCAACGAACAAAAGGCGAGGTATCGACTATTCGATGCGACAGGGTGCCATTTGATTGTGAGAAATGTAGGACAACAAGAATTAAAACTATAAACCTTTGTCTTTTTTCTATTCTTTTCAAAGTCAAAAGTCAAAGCGTCTTTATTGCAATCGGTTACGGGATACAAAGTAGGTCTTAAATTATTACATGTTCATACATAACCTACCCGTTTTGTGGGCATGCAATAGATTATTATTATATTATTATTTAGGTATGTCAATGATATCTCCTATATTAATTGCTAAAATTTGTAATCCAAATATTCTTGCAGTGTATAAAAACAGTACTCATATAAAATCCTTATTTTATATATATACATATATAAATTGTAATATGTCAAATTTCATTATTGGCTTTATCCATTTAAAATTAAATGATTTTGTAATTTAATTGTAATAAGCTGTGAAGTTTGCTCAATAAAGATAAAATAAAATAGTGAGACATGACGTCAAACGATCACTTAGAAAAATACCGTCGAATTAGGTGTCTGTAAACACCGGTTTTCACCAAAAATTGGGTTTTATCCGTTTATAAAATCAGGATCATATTTTCTATTACAGTTCGTACATTTTTGCAGTAGATTAGTAAGAGACTAATTAACTAAAGCACAATATCACTTATTAAACTTTCACGGTTTGTGTACATATTAATTAGATAAAACGGGAATTACCGTGTTAAACATTTATTATTGATGTTTCGATATTTCGCCAGCATTGCAGCCATCATGGTCTACTCGTGACCAATATCGAGACATCAATAATAAATGTTTAACACGGTAATTCCCGTTTTATCTAATTAATATGTAAAGCACAATAACTACCTTTTAGTGAGCCAGATGATCGCTTCTCGATTTAAAATAAATCAAAAACCCAACGAATTCCTCTACAAGTCAGTCAACATGGCCACCACCACAAACGTTATATAAATTATTTACACAATGGAAACTGAGCTTCCCAAGAATTGTTTAAACACAGGAGTTTGTTTAACATGTCGTACGGTTTACACTGGGGTTCGACGGTTCAACGGTAACAGACAGACAGTCACCAGCTGTGGAGGAACTGGTTTGTTCCGCTTTGTTCCGCTTTGTTCCGGTTCTAGGTAATGCAGATTGGCGTTTCTAGAAATTCTGGGTAATTTGAAATGGTTTAGCGTTCCCGGTAGTTGAAAATAGAGAACAGTATACAAGGGGGACTTATTAGGGTTAAATTTTCTCTAGAACTATTTGACTGATTGTTAAAATTCTTTTACTAGTAGATATCTTCGAATACACCCTATGTAATTGTAAAGAATTTTCAAACCTGTCAAGTATTTTTGAGAAAATCTCTTAACTTAATTAACCTTAGTGACTTACTACGGGTAATTATGATTGGAAAAGTGTTATATATATTTTTTGACGACTTTTGAACAAATATTATGTTTTTAACTTACCTATATCTTTTTTGGAAATGCAAAGTTTAAATGAGAGTTTTATGTCGTAATTTGAATTGATCAATATATTATTTAGTTATTGGGCCGTGGTTTCAATTAAATATAGGTATTTGATCGTATGTTTAGTGTTACCAATAATAATAGTAATAGAATACGAGCGTTGCCGGCATCCTGTCGACAACATCATGCTGAGTTGAGGCCCTCAACGCAACGGCAGCACAACCGCTCTTTTTGGTGTGTTATCTTGTTAGCCACTATATTGTACTACAATGTACGAGGCATGCCTTTTAAGTTCTGTCGTTTGCATATTTGCCGCCAATTTTTAATTTAGAACTGTTCAAAAATCAAATTTGTTGGAATTTCGAATATCAATACAATTGAAAGCATTAGGATTAATGCAATTGTTTAGTCACAGTGCTGGTTTGAATCTGTCAGGTCACTACGAAAATGAATCTTACTAAGGAAAATGTCCGTGCAATAATTTTCTATAACTTTCGAAGAGGCCTAACGCGACTTCAGTGTTTCGAAGAGTTAACATCTGTATTCCATGATGAAGTCCCATGTCTGCGGACCATCGAACGCTGGTATTTGGAATTCCAGCGTGGACATACCACACCTAGTGACAAATCTCGCGAAGGACGTCCAAAATCCGCCTTCACTGAAGATAACATCGTTGCTGTGAGACAACTAATCCTCGAAGATCGTCATGTGACATATCGAGAGATAGAGGCGTTATTAGGCATCTCAGGGACAACCATTCAAAAGATATTGCATGAGGCGCTTGGTGTGAGAAAACTAGTTTGCCGTTGGATCCCGCATTTGCTTTCCGACGATCATAAGGCGGCCCGCGTCAGATGGTGTAAGAAAACTCTTCAGAGGTTCAACCGAGGAGAGTCAAATCACGTCTACGACATCATCAGTGGTGACGAATCTTGGATCTATGCCTACGATCCTGATTCCAAACAACAATCCACAGTCTGGGTTTTCCAAGACGAGCCAAAGCCGACTAAAGTTGTTCGCTCTCGAAGCACTGCAAAGAAGATGGTGGCTACGTTCGTGGCGAAAACCGGTCATGTTGCGACGATTGCACTTGAAGATCGTAGAACGGTTAATGCGGAGTGGTATACCACAGTTTGTTTACCACAAGTCATCGCCGAACTTCGGAAATCTAGCCCAAAGCGACGCATCATCCTGCACCATGACAACGCAAGCTCACACACCGCTCGTCAAACGATTGAGTATTTGAAGCAGGAAAACGTAGAAATTCTTGACCATCCTCCATACAGTCCTGACCTAAGCCCTAACGATTTCTTTACATTTCCTAAAATTAAGAAAACTCTTCGTGGTCAAAGGTTCCTGTGCGGTGAAGAAGCGGTCGACGCTTTCAAGTCAGCCATTTTGAACACCCCCACTTTGGAGTGGAATAAATGTTATAATAACTGGTTCGAGCGAATGGAAAAGTGTATTAAACTTCGTGGTGAATACTTTGAAAAACAATAAAAGTTACTATAAGGTTATAGTTTTTTTTCTTTCTTCAAACGACAAAACTTAAAAGGCATGCCTCGTAAATGTCTTGCTGTTGCGAAATACACGGATTACTTACTTACTTTATTTATATATTTTTATATTAATTAGATAAAACGGGAATTACCGTGTTAAACATTTATTATTGATGTCTCGATATTTCGACAGCATTGCAGCCATCATGGTCACGAGTAGACTAAAGTCGGTAAGTGTTAAACGTCAGAATATATAATACATAATTAACATAATTAGGTCTTTTTGCAAAATGAGGGTACCTGCAAATAACAACAACTTTTCTCAACGCAGTCAGCGAACACGAAAGAGGGTAGATCGTTTTGTGTCACCCTTCTGACGTTCAACACTCACCGACTTCAGCCTACTCGTGACCATGATGGCTGCAATGCTGTCGAAATATCGAGACATCAATAATAAATGTTTAACACGGTAATTCCCGTTTTATCTAATTAATATGTATACCTACAAACCGTGAAAGTTTAAAAAGTGATATATATTTTTATCCAATAAAACAGCAACTTAATGTCGGGTTAATTTGTTACAAGTCAATACTATTACAGCTGTAGACAATGAGAATCCATAAAACTTACACTAGGACATACACCTTACAGAGCTCGGTGGCTCAGTGGTTGGGTCAATGGACTTGCAATATGGAGGTCCCAGGTTCGATTCCCAGCTAGGGCAGCCATGTACCAATGAGTTATCCTCGGTTTTTTCGACGGAAAAACTTACGTACATCTACCGAGTGCTCTCAAAACGGTGAAGGAAAACATCGTGATGAAACCTGCATGTCGTAGAAAAAAATCTAAGGCATGTGAAATCCGCCAACCCGCACTGGGCCCGCGTGGTGGATTATGGCCCGAGCTCCCTAGATGTAAGGGAAGGTCTGTACTCGAGCAGTGGGGCAATATAAATAGACTGATGATGATGATCTTGTTAGCCACTATAATGTACTACAATGTAAATGTCTTGCTGTTGCGAAATACACGGATTACTTACTTTATTTATATATTATTATCCAATAAAACAACAACTTAAAGCCGAGTTAATTTTGTTATAACTTTATTAGTCAATACTATTACAGCTGTAGACAATGAGAATTCATAAAACTTACACCAGGACATGAAATGTCACAGGTACTACGTTTAAGCTGAGAAAAATTGGAAAAGCAATAAAACCTGACAATGTAACATGTCGTAAGGACGCCAATGTGTAGAATGAACCCGTAAAACGTGTAAGTCCATATGAGAAATGTCGTGCTATGAAGTTACGAGAGATAACTACAGAGTAGACAATTTATTTATTTAACACTTTATTGTACACAACATAACAAATAAAACTTAAAAATATAATTTGTACAAAGGGCGCACTTATCTCTATTAAGAGATTTCTTCCAGCTGACCCATTAAGAGAAGAATGAGATAAAAACAGAGGAGGATAGGTGTACATAAAGTAAACACAAATAAAGCACGAGACAAGATAATATACTGAGTATAAATATAAAAGAAGAATATATAAAATAATAATATAATGCTTAATGAATTAATATAGATACTTATATAATACATACAACTATACATATTATTTACATAAAAGATATACTAAATATAAACTATATAGCACAGATATACGGCAATGGATAAGAGGACAGCTTAAATTATGAAAGAGAGAGGTAATGTTCTTTAAATGACAATATAATTGAAATATAAATGACAATATAATTTTAATAGCTACAAGTTTAAGACAAGAGGCTTCTTCTTCTTATGGTGCCGTCTTCTTACGAAGGTTGGCGATCGTTATGGCAATCTGCACTCTCGACAACGCCGCACGGAATAGAGACCTGGTACTCTTGCCGTACGGTGGAACACAGAGAAAGGTGTACAGGAGAGTTTTTAAGGTTGAGATTATCTCAAGAACTACTTGACATATTGCAAAAATTATTTCACTGTTTGATAGATATAAGTGAAAACTATGTAACTGTGAAATAATTATTAAATTCGATCCAGTAGTTTTTGAGAAAATCTCAACCTTATTGAGACCCCCTGTATACTTATCTCTGTCGTCGACTGTACCATTGGCGTAAGTTCCTGAGCCATGATATTCTCCTTCTACCTGGCCTTCTTCTACCCTGGATCTTTCCCTGAAGAATCAGTTGTAGAAGATCGTACTTTTTATTCCTCATTATGTGACCTAGATACTGGAGTTTCCGTTTTTTAATGGTCTTAAGAATCTCTACCTCTTTGACCATTCTCTGGAGCACTGTCTCACAAGAGGCTTAAGAATGTGCAATAATGAACCGGTGGAGTGTTTTAGAATTAAAACTATAGTGAGCCATTACTACAAATTATTATATATAAACGGATATCACTCACTTATATTGTTGAAGTCGGCAATTAGACCGACAGTTTCAGTGCGCGAAGAAACGTCAACGGCGACGCGAGCGTGGCGCGCTTATCTTGAAAAAGACAGTCGAAATCGGTCGAAACTGTCGGTCTAATTGCCGACTTCAACAATATAAGTGAGTGATATCCGTTTATATATAATAATCAGTGGAGTGTTTAACTGAAAAACATATTTGTGTGGTTTAGTGACTAAACATTATTATCAGAGTTGTTCTGGCCAACTCTGAAATGTTCTGATGACTGCTGCTTAATGTGTTTTACATACATATAAATTATTGTTTATTTATTTTATTAATGGACTCGACAGTTCGCCATTTGCCAATGTCATGTTACAGAATATTCCAAATACCATATCGTCTTCTCTTCGGCCTGGGGAGTCGCCGTAGCGTCATCACTCTGGACGAAGCAGCTCGACAGTCACGTTCACTCCCGAGCTTATAGCGGAAACTTCAGATCCTGCATGAATCATCCAATAAATTCACCATACTGTCATTCGCGAACATTTTCTGATTAATTTAACGTGATATTAAACACAAAATAACCAACGTAGACATTAAAATAAAAACTATCAAATAATTTTGCAACCGTCGTTTCTCGCCATGCGCGCGCACGATACGCTCTCTCTCTCTCTCACACACACACACAGTCACGCACCATCACACCCACACCCTCTCATTCTCAGAGACACCTTTACACACACCCTCACACACACCCACGCACCATCACACCCACACCCTCTCATTCTCAGAGACACCTTTACACACACCCTCTCACTATCTCTCTCTCTCTCTCTCTCTCTCACACACACACACACACACGCGCGCACACACACACCAACAACATACAGAATTCTATTAGATATAAGTTATTCATTATTAGTCATTTACAAGTTAATTACCTTATTTTTGGCATTGACACTACAATATGCGACATTACAACCCGATTGGAAGGCGTTAGCATCCGTTATACAGTTTTTTAAACTAGTACGGTTGCTATCGTTTCACATTCTTGTAAATTGTTTCCAAACAATGCTGTTATAGCTATAAGTTTTCAATCAAGAAACTCTGTTCTCAAATTCTTAAGTCAATAAAAACCTTTATTATTATTATTATTTTCAAGAGAACCTCGACGATACTAATTAGGAGACCAAAGTGTAACATATCGCCACAAAAACAAGCCACCCTCACAGTTTATGTTACAATAAACAGATCATTGTCTCTCCACGGATGCGCCGGCGCAGATGTTTCGAACATCTTTTAAAACAACTTTTTTTTTTACTTTTTTTCTCTCTCCGACCGCTAAGGACCCCGCTGCGTTATTTTTTTTGCTTTGAGGTTGAAATCAACAGTGATTTTATTGTTTTGAATTTAAATTGGTTCGTTTACTTATGATTTGTGTGAAGTGAATGCATGTTTTGTGATTTTATTTTTAATTTAAATGTTTTTTTTTTGTAAACAGCGTGAGACTATAGCAATTAAAACGCTAAACCCATTTTTGTTTTATTTATTTAACAATAGAAAAACGTTACAGGTACGGACAATAGCAGATCAATGGTAACACTTGCAGTACGATTTCAGCTCTTACGGCGCAGATAATAAGGACGATCCAAAGTCCAGTGTTACACTTGATGTGCTAAATCATCCAGTTTATTTTAGCAAATACACAGAGGCTTTCGCGGGACGAACTAGAAGTCAATACAGAAACCTTATATATCAACCTCCTTGTAAGAAATATATTTATAAAGTATATGCATGTAACATGTGTGTGCTTCTGTATAATAATCTACCAGATAATATAAAAATACTTAATATGACTCAATTTAAGATTAGCCTAACAAATTGGCTGTTGGAAAGCTGTTTTTACAAAGTTACGGAATATATGAATCACAAGACAGGGACTATCACTTGAATTTGTATAGTGCAGTTCAGCTAGTTACATAATTATGTTTGCACACCTGCATGCAGGTTGAATACTATGACCAACTTTATCATAAGACCATTTTATATTATGACTGCATTCTCGCAAATAAAAATTTTGAGTTTGAGTTTTAAATGTGTACTATAAATGTGACTTAACGAAGAATAAAAATATAGGACGAAACAGGAATAATATAACCAAGAATTAATTGCGGGAAAATCTAGTATTTTTAAAACTTGTTTTTGTACGTAAGTACCTACTTGAAATTATTACTAAATACTCAAGTCTGCAACCTCATGCAGCCGTGAAAAAATCAAACTTCTACGTCAACGCAATAAAAAGATATGGCCGTTTATGTCGCATTTTATCGCATATTTGTATGAAAATGCAAAATACTCAAAATTCCCGTTGACCTAGAATCATGAAATTTGGCAAGAAGCTAGGTCTTATAGCACAAGCAAATTTTTTATTAGTTTCTTTTTACAAACTTAGTTACGGGGTTAAGGCTTCGTATGCGCGTATTTACAGTTTTTCTATGAAGGCTACGGCACTAACTACTGAAATTAAACGTCTTAAAAAAATATATAGCAATCTTGGGATGTATATTTAGGGACTGATGAATACCGATACACGATTGGACAACCTTCGCTCGATAGAAAAATCGCAAACGTACCCCTTCCATGTCTTTTAAAATGACAATTATGTCTAAACCGAAATAGTCATTCATACAAAATATATATCAAAAAGTAGGGTGTTAAAAAGACGAAAGCTTGTTTAAAAAAATCTAATTTTTATTGGCGTATTTTTATTTCCCTGCCAAAAATCATCCAAAATTAATAAAAATACGAATATGGAGTCACTGTGCCGTGCTCTTCACTCCGCCGCTGCAGGATATCTTTTGTCTCGCGCTCGAGTTTGACAGCTGGCAGCGCCTTAAGTTGCGTTGCGGAAGCCTCGGAGCGCGAGTCCGATTCGCACTTGGACAAGTTTTTTTTCTTATACACATTACCATTTTCTTTATTGTTGAGTTATCTATAGAACTCAATATTCCAAAGTAATTAAACGGAATTTAACTACAGACGGCGAGTGTACCTCATAAAATCATTGTGTAACTGGTTTTAATTATCAAACTTTAAATGGAACAAAATCAAGTTGCTACAAACCCAAGTTAGGATCGACACTGGACCAATTAGTGGAACTGCTAATTTAGTTGAGTTTCCCGACCGATACGTAGTACAGCAAGAGAGCAGTAATGAATCTAACTATACAATCTGTTTTCGGCACACGCACACACATGCGCCTCAGATTACTTCAGATAATGCAAAGTCAAAGTCTAATTTCTTTATTGCAAGTAAGCACGTTGAGTACATTTTTGCACGTCTATATATTTTTTGAATTTACATTTACACCACTTTGAAAGGAAAAGGTGCCAACGCCGAGGAGAAAAAGTGGCAAAAAACTTTCAGCAACACATCTTTTAAAACAATGATAATACAATGATTACTTAATAACTATACAGTAGGTACGTAACTATTACTATTGTTAGTAAGTATCCCTCATGCGGAACCGGCGACACACACCATGCAAGTTCATTGTTTAAAGTGTTCCTTTAATGAAATTTTTAAATTTCCTCTGTCAACGTCGTGAGGAAATTTAAAAATTTCATTAAAGGAATGCCCATCCTGAGCCCGTATATAAATATACACTTTTATCAGGCTCCTAGCCAGAGGGGATTATGGGATATAAACCCACACCAAAATTTGAAAAAAACAATTGATTATTATTATTAATTGCTTAGCCATTTTCTTGAGATAAGCGCCGCCTATGTGTAAAGGCCTCCTCCAGATTTCGCCAGTCGTCTCCACAGACCACTTAGGTACCTCATAGACATGAAATCGGTACAAACTTGCAAGCGAAGAATTATGTCAAGCGATAGGCGCTATTAGACGAAGCGGGGGGCAGGGGCGTCATATTAAACGTGTTTCGATATCTCAAGGTTACGCGTGTCGCGAAGCAATTTTGCGCTCATGTGCAGGCAGAAACGGGCGCCCTCCTGTTACAGGTCTATGGGGTAAGTGGTCTGTGGTCCTCTCATACTGGCTTGTAATTACTGTGGCTGAGGGCAGAGGATATGAATTTGAACTGTGAAAGGGGTCGCATCGAAAGTTTGCATAGGATCCAATTATCTTCTACGAGATATAGAGCCTTCTTTGTAAAAGTTGAGATTGCGAAGGAAATTTTGCGTTCAATGTAAGCACAATGTAAGTGAGATACTTTGTATTGTAAGGCTATTTAATTTTATATTTATAAGCGTTTTTCCTATGTAAAAACGTAACTATACGGAATCCCAAATCAAGTGTCTTATTTTGTAAACAAAAACTACTAACATGCAATATTACTACTAACATGCAAAATAACTAAAAGAAAGAAAGAAAATGCGTTTATTCAGGCACATACACAAATACAAAAATTAAAACTCCTTAACTAATCTAACATTGATGTGCAGCGCCGGAAGAGGTCGACTACCTCATAATAACTAACTATGCAACTAACTATGCAACTAACTATGCAACTAACTGTGCAACTAACTATGCAACTAACTATGCAACTAACTATGCAACTAACTATGCAACTAACTATGCAACTAACTATGCAACTAACTATGCAACTAACTATGCAACTAACTATGCAACTAACTATGCAACTAACTATGCAACTAACTATGCAACTAACTATGCAACTAACTATGCAACTAACTATGCAACTAACTATGCAACTAACTATGCAACTAACTATGCAACTAACTATGCAACTAACTATGCAACTAACTATGCAACTAACTATGCAACTAACTATGCAACTAACTATGCAACTAACTATGCAACTAACTATGCAACTAACTATGCAACTAACTATGCAACTAACTATGCAACTAACTATGCAATAATCACAGAAAAGCTTTTCTGTGATTATTGCATAGTTATTTTCACATCATTAGATCGTATTACTTTATTTTCACAATGATGAACAGGTTTGATCAATCAGTTCCTTCAGTGTTACATCACAACAGGTAATTAGACGATCAAGCAATTACCTCAACAGTCCCACTACGAGCTCGTGAGTGAACGTGACTGTCGAGCTGCTTCGTCCAGAGTGATGACGCTACGGCGACTCCTCTGAAGAAAGAGACGACAATGATATCTTGAATATTCTGTACATGACATTGGCAAATGACGACCGTTGAGTCCATTATTAAAATAAATAAACAAAATAACCTTTTACTTTCCCATTTACGGATTCCTTGAAAAGCGCACGAAACGACATTAGATACTTTTTTGTGAAAATTCTAATTAAATAGTTTCCGTGGTATTTAGTGATTAATGATCACGGTAAGTTAATCAGGAGATGTCCGCGAACGTTTCTATTAGTTGGAGTGCTCGAAAGAAGTCGTGTTTGTGAAGTTTTGTGCTCTTAGCAAGGTTTACTTTGCATAGCTTGATGCTTGCGTGGATCATTGAGTTATTTCGTTTAGGGGTTTGGTAGGGTTATGCGTAGGTTTAGGTTAGGTTATCTTCGTATATATGGATGTATTTAGAAGAATTCAGACATTCTACTAACATCAGACCAGGCTGTATGCTCTAGTTGGCTTGGCCTTTGCCAATGGGAAGAATTTTACAAAAATAAAAAATAAAAGCATTTACTTTCCTTCATTACACCAAACCGGTTTATTATGTCTACATGTTGAATAATATTTCATCAAGCAACGAAAGGAGGATTAAAACTGCTCACTCGACAGCGTACAAATAATTTCCATGACATTATACGGTTCAAATCCTATCAGCTTTGGGTTCAGACCCCATGGGGGGTAATTATGTGCTACGGGGCGGAAACTCGTTTATTCTGTATATTTAAATAGGGTATAATCGTAGGGGATGATTACGTAAGCGTCAATACAGTGTCCTTACCTCGAATTGACATACACTGAAAAAACGAAATAGCCGAACTAAACTGAAGCCCAAATCAAGTGTCTTATTTTGTAAACAAAAACTACCCTACCCTACTAACGTTTTAAGCACATCTGTGACTAGACCAGTACCTATCTACTGAACTATATTTTTCTCGAAATTTAATATAGGTACGGTGGTACACACAGAAAGGTCTACAGGAGAGTTTTTAAGGTTGAGATTTTCTCAAAAACTACTTGACCTATTGCAAGAAGTCTTTCACTGTTTGATAGATGAAAGTTAAAACTATGTAACTGCAAAAGAATTATTAAATTCGGTCCAGTAGTTTTTGAGAAAATCCCAACCTTATTGAGGCTCCCTGTATATTTATCTCTGTCTTCGACTGTACCTAATCTGTTCGAAAAGTTTTTACAATTCTGTAAAGGTCTTATCATTGCCGAAAACCTTAAAAACGAATAAGAGTACCAAAAATTTTTTGGTAAAAGTTTTAACAGTCTTACTTCAAGTTTTTTTAAACCGACTTAGGGCTGTCACAAAAATCCCTAAATAATCCGTGCAGATGGTGAAGTAGATATTCTTAAAAATAATTCTCGCCAAAGTGAGGGTGGCACAAAGCTCTGTGGAACTGCTAAAAATAGGCCTACATCCAGCTAAATCCTCTGTTAATGTTGGCGTGGATTTACTGTTTTGCCCTTTTAGCAGGGATTTACATTTTTCATTTTATAACAGACATATCTATACATCCTGTTGGTATAAAATAAAAACGAATCCCTACGGACGAAACGAATAAGTAATACTTTTGAAAATGTCAGGAATATGATGACGGTTGCAAAATTATTTGAGAATTTTTATTTTATTGAATAAAGTGGTTAGACGTAGTTGACGTTTCAGTGCGCGAAGAAACGTCACCGGCGACGCGGGCGTGGCGCGCTCACCTTGAAAAAGACCGTCGAAATCGGTCGAAACTGTCGGTCTAATTGCCGACTTTAACAATATAAGTGAGTGATATCCGTTTATATATAATGATTTATAGGTTAACAAAAAAATTTACTAAAATATATAATACTGTTTTCGAGCTAGTTTTATTAAGGTATTATTCCGTTGCGTGATAGCTATTGGTTGCATTGTGATATTTTATGCTCCCACTTCACTTGGATATTCGTATTTGCGTATTTGTCATAATTGCCATGTGTGGTTGGTATTCTTGACAAAATATTCGTCTTATTTGTATGTACGTCAAGTATTTGACAAATACGTCAAACATCCAATAGCGAATACGAATAGCCAAGTGAAGTGTCACCATTATACTTGCCATATTTTTTTTAATTTATTGTATAATGACATTTTATAAAAATACATTTGAAATCTACTTTCCCATGTTAGGCGAAACCACGTATAGTTTGTATGCCGATGGGGAGTTCTAATTTATAATATAATATGTAAGTATATTACACGGAGTCACCAACCCCCACCAGAGGACGCGCGCGGCGTCCCTCCACAGAGAGGCTTCAGCTCCACGAGAGACACAGCTACCCGACCCCCGGCACCAGCAGCGCGCTGCCCCCTTACCTTGAAGTCTTATAGCAGTATTACTTCCATGATACTTTGTTACTTCGTACAATGACGACCTTAAAGTAAGCTCATTAAGGTCGTCATTGTACGAAGTAACAAAGTATTATGAAAGTAATACTGCTATAAGACTTCAAAGTAAGGGGGCTGGTGTGTGGTTGGTATTCCTCTTGAGGTATACCCCTAAACTAAAAATGATTACATTTTATAAGGCAAAATTAACTATTTGGCTTCCAAACTATATTGCTTCGAAACAATAAGCTAAAAGTTCAAAGAAGCAATCAACCGCGGAATCCGTGGAAAGAATTCCATCGAAACAAAATGTCAGAGTCACAACGCCAACTTTGAAGCACGCCAATGGCCGGCACTAATAGTTTCGTGTTTATTTTGCTTTTAAAAAGCAATCTGCATGCTATCAAAGGAAAACTTGAGGTTTAATAAGAGTTTTCTTGTTCCTGGTTGTTTATTATAATATTAACTATGTGGATTAATTCAGTTTCCAGCAAAAAGACTGCTATTATAAAGGACAATGCCAGATTCTGCCCCACCATCAACCGCAAGTTGTACAAAATAACGAATAAATGTAAAAATATCTCCGTTTTTTATTAAAGTTATTGGTTTAAAATAAAGTTTTGTACAAGTTGCGATTCGAAAAAAAACAGCTTGATTAAGAATTCAGAAAATAGTAAGAAATCGAAGCGAATTATTCATTGTTTTTGTTATTCTTCTATAGGAATTACGAGAGTAGTAGAAAATGATACTGATTATGATTATGCAATATGAAACCTGTAATAAGTCCGCAACAAAGTGATAGGTAACTTAAAATGGTCTCGTAGTTTTGTAGGTGGGGCAAAGCTCCATTGAAATGTGGCAATGTCTTTTCTCCCTTAGTTCGCCCAAAGTTATAATTTAGTAACGCAACATTTCTTTTATACGCAAAATCTGTTTCATTCCCAAACTCCTTGAATACAAAGCACTTGAAAGAGAAAAAAAACATAAAGGAGAGCGCTCCATATCTCCCGACATCATAAACTCGAAAACGAGATATGAAAGTTCTTACACTTTTCCTCCTGACGAGTTGTCACAAAAGGCGCAGAAGTTTCTGAAGGGAGGTCGGAATTGCTCGTTTTTCTCTGTCTTTATTGTCGAGAAGCACTCTATTGTGAGGGACGTAAAACTGACTCTTGATTAGCGGTAATGTTGTTTGGTGAAGTTTCGCCTGTTATGATAGTATAGGTGGCTTAGTGACGCCTCATTTGGCACCATTGATCTCCTATAAACAACTAGATACGCAGTCTGCCTTCTAAAAATGTCCGAGCGCAATTTAGGTCCAAACGGATGAATGGCTCATTTGCTTTATTGGGCATTATTTAGACGTTAACAATGGACCCTTATTTGGACATTTTTTTAAATTGTTTTAGTAACACCTTTGTGTATCTAGTTGTTCATAGGAGATCAATGTTTGGCACCAATAAAAAGACATTGTCACATTTCGATGGAGCTCCCACACCTACCAAACTACATGACCATTTAAGCTGTACCTATCATTTTGTTGGGGACTTATTACAGGTTTCATATTGCATAATCATAATCAGTATCATTTTCTACTACTCTCGCAACTACTATAGAAGAATAACCAAAACAATGAATAAATCGCTTCGATTTCATACTATTTTCTGAATTCTTAAGCTGTTTTATTCGAATCGCAACTTGTACAAAACTTTATTTTAAACCAATAATTTTAATAAAAACGGATATATTTTTACATTTATTCGTTATCTTGTTCATCATGCGGTTGATGGTGGGGCAGAATCTGGCATTGTCTTTTGGACCAAATTTTTCAAATTGCCATTATTGTCTCAACAAATCCATCTATAAACTCGTCTGTTCACAGAAACTGTTCCCGACATAAACTGCTGAATTCACAGCACTAAATTACACTGCCTGCTAACGTCCGATGGAATTGACGGGCGGTTAGGGAGCCCGCAGTGGATAGCGAAGCAATTAAACTCGTAATTGTTGTCAGATAGCTGCATTGTTGAAAATGTTCGGACAGTGATGGTTTTAGAACAGGCCACCCCCTTACCATGAACTCTTATAGCTGGATTACATCAATATTACTTTGTTGACGACCTTAAAGTAAGCTTATTAAGGTCGTCATTGTATGAAGTGACAAAGTAATATTGAAGTAATCCTGCTATAAGAGTTCATGGTAAGGGGGCTAGCCTGTTCTAAAACCATCACTGTCCGAACATTTTCAACAATGCAGCCATCTGACAATATAGCAGGATTACTTCAATATTACTTTGTTGACGACCTTAAAGTAAGCTTATTAAGGTCGTCATTGTACGAAGTAACAAAGTAATATTGAAATAATCCTGCTATAAGAGTTCATGGTAAGGGAGCTTTTTTAACATTATTTTTTTTGTGAACAAGTAATTAAAATTAAAACTACCGTAACTCAGAAACCACTCATTTTCGACCCCTCGTTAATAGGGCCTAAATTGTTGCAAACCACCTCTAATATCACCATCATGAGGGCGCTCATCCGCAGTGCGCGAAGAAACGTCAACGGCGACGCGGGCGTGGCGCGCTCACCTTGAAAAAGACCGTCGAAATCGGTCGAAACTGTCGGTCTAATTGCCGACTTTAACAATATAAGTGAGTGATATCCGTTTATATATAATAATTTCTAATATCACCCTTTACAAGGAATGTACCGAATTTCCAATCACCCTGTATATGATAACTTTTTTAAATCTATTTCAGCTTTAGGTGCCATGGAGTTAATACTTATTTCACACCTATTGATTTTTAAACAACAGCTGAGTTTCATTGCAGTAAGTATATTTGTACTGAAAACAATGGATTGTTTCGTGGAGACAAAAAGCATTCAGAGCGCGCAACTTTCTATATTTAATGCAGTCTTCTATTGTATACTAAATTGTAAGGGTGGTTTTAGTGTTGCGGACGGTACAGATGCAAAATAATAACGTTCATGGACAGTGGCGGCATAGGCCGTACTTTGAGTATTCGGAAAATGACAGTACGGCGTATGACGTAGTATTTTGATGCATTTAAAAAGACACAACGGCATCTCCCGCGGCGTTCGTTGGCGGTTTTCTTTGTGGAGCGGTCCCACTGTCATTCTGTGTAGAAAATAGGTATGTGTACTGTCAAAATAAAGGTTGTAGGTACATTTTTGTCGGTCTTGACACGCACATACTTAGAATCCCCCACGGTTATGACAGTAGTTGAGAATTTTCACTGTCATTTCGTAATTTCTACTGTCCATGAACGTGTTAAGAAGATTATAAAATACTTAACACTATATCGAAGCCCAAATCAAGTGTCTTATTTTGAAAACAAAAACTACCCTTCTAACATTTTAGGCTATTCTGTGATTTTAGAATTAAAACTATAGTGAGCCATTACTACAAATTATTATGTATAAACGGATATCACTCACTTATATTGTTAAAGTTTTGAACCTTGAAAAAGACCGTCGAAATCGGTCGAAACTGTCGGTCTAATTGCCGACTTTAACAATATAAGTGAGTGTCCTGTTTAAGGATAATTAGCACAATGAAACGCGATAATACAATGTAACGCTTTATTAGTCGGCAACAGACTGACATCGACACGAACAACTTCGCATTACCCTCACTAGTCGATATGAAAGTTTACAAACTTACCTACATATACCACAATTCCCTCCACCATTAGTTCTAAAGTTAATCTTCCAATATTGGAATTTACTACTAGCTAAATAACAAAATCTCTTATAATCTAAATCTTATAGTTAACATTTTTCTTTCTGGTACTACGAAAAGCGTTTGGTTTACGCTGGAAATCTTGTCTGGGTGCCTTAGCTACTTCATCATTGGAATCCGATGAATGAGCATAATCCAATGCTTTGTCCGTCGGCAAGGGAGCCACAGCATCTCTTGGAATATCTCCCTCCACTATTAAGTCTGAAGCTATTGGCTGGGTGGTCGTCACAGCATTCGGGGAATTCGCCATATTTGATGCGTGCCCTGTTCGATCTTCAGTAACTGATTTAAAAGACTCGTCACTCGAACTTGCCTCTTGTTGTTGGCTCTCCGTTTGATCTTTTCCCGTATTTAGCAGCATGCTGACGTCTTCTACTGATACAGTAGGTGACAGCGGAATGTCATGCACTTTGTCTACATCAGCGTGTATCACAATGTTGTCTGTTGTGTTAATATTTCCACCCAGATTGGTCGTTGTAGCCGAATGTTCCATATCATCTGAGTAGTCTCCACACAAGCTAATATCGTCTTGGTCAAATGATATATCTCCGCCTTTGTAAGCTAACAGTTGATCCATGTGTTTCTTTACATAGAAATTCATCTCGGGTACAAATACATAGAACATTCGAGATCCTATTTTTTCATTAATAACGCCCAGTTTCCATGTATGTTTGGTACCATTTTTGTAAAAATGTTTTATTAGGACTTTATCGCCTACTACAAAGTCCGCTCTGCGCTTTCCTCCGTATTGGTTATGCTGTAAGGTCTGTTTCGCACACGCGTTATTCTTAGCTGTGGAGGCTAACGCCACCGGTGAAGGTCTTACGTCGGGTTTTTCTGAGCCTACTGAATTTGAGTTTGAACCTCGCAGCAAATCGAATCGACAGCGCAAAGGCCGGCCCAGCAGTAACTGAGCTGGCGAAAACCCAGTAGTGCAATGCACGGAATTTCTATAATCAAATAAAAATGTGTTTATTTTTTCAGTTATTACCTTTTGTGATAACCTTTCGCTTAAAATTACCTTAATTCCCTTTTTAATAGTTTTTACGCTATTTTCAGCCTGGCCATTTGATGCGGGATGATAAGGAGCAATCGTTAAATGTTGTATTCCATTTTGGCTACAAAATTCCTCGAATTGACTTGAACAAAAATTTGAAGCGTTATCGCTGACTATGAGACGCACTAAGCCAAATCTACTAAATATATCACTCAGTTTTGCTATTATTGCTTCCGTATCCGTTCGCGTCATTTGAAAACACTCAACCCACTTCGAATGGGCGTCGACTGTAACTAAAAATTGTTTTCCCTCTAGCGAAAACATGTCTATATGTAAGCGGTCCCACGGGCGCGCCGGGTAGGGCCACGGTGCCAGCGGGGCGCGGGGCGGCGCGCTACGTAGTGTGTTACATATACCGCATGAACCTATCTTTTGTTCAATGTGCTTATCTATACTAGGCCACCATATACGTGCTCTTGCTTCCGATTTCGTCTTAACCACTCCAAAATGTGACCGATGTAACTCATTTAATATCTGTTCTCTAAATGTTGATGGTATTATTACCTTGTGTCCGCGTAAAATACAACCATTCTCTATAGTCAATTCTGAGCGGCACATAAAATAAGGCAATAAACTATTATCGCTCACTTTGCGGGGCCACCCTGCCCGTACATAGCCCATAACTATTAACAATACTTTATCTCGTGCGGTTTCTTTTCTTATGTCTACTACTGTGACTGGTTTCAATATCGTGTCGTTAATAAAATTTATATACAATGAGTTTTCCTGAATATTATCATTTTCATTGAGCTCTGATTTCACAGACCGAGATAAAAAATCTGCTACATTATTCTCACTCCTTATATACTCTATATTAAAATTATAAGCCGAAAGAAACAAAGCATAACGCTGCAATCTATTGGCTGCCATCTCTGGCACTCCCTTTTTGTTACCAAATATTGACAAAAGCGGCTTATGATCCGTGCGCAGGGTGAAAGGTTCCGCACGACCATACAAATAATGGTGAAACTTTTTAATCGCAAATATAATTGATGCCGCTTCTTTTTGAATCTGAGCGTAGTTACGCTCAGCTTTTGCCAGAGACCGCGACGCGTACGCCACCACACGCTCGCTGCCGTCGGCCTGGCGCTGGCTTAGAATAGCGCCAAGACCCTGGGGTCCGGCGTCAGCGGTTACTACGGTTTCACACTCAGGGTTGTAATGGGCCAATATGCGATCTGACGCTAATTCCTCTTTTATTTTAATAAATGCCTTATTTTGAGCTTCACCCCAGTTCCACTTTTCTCCCTTTTTTAATAAAAAATGTAATGGACTCAACACGCTAGACGTATTCGGAACAAAACATCTATAATAATTTATCATCCCAAGAAAAGATTTTAGTTCACTCACATTTTTAGGACAGCTACTATTTAATATAGCTTCCACTTTGCTTTTTGATTTATGTAAACCATTCTTATCGATTTTAAACCCTAAATACTCTACTGATTTTTTAAACAAATCACACTTTTCTTGCTTCAACCGTAAACCTGCATCTTGTAATCTTCCTAAAACCTGTTCTAATCTTTGTAAATGTATTTCTCTTGTCGGCCCTGTCACTAAAATGTCATCAAGGAATATGCAAGTTCCCTCAATATCTGATAACAATTGTTCCATGGTGCGTTGAAAAATAAAAGGCGCATTTGCCAAACCAAACACCAACCTATTGTATCGAAACAAACCTTTATGGGTGTTTATACAAGTCAGGTTTTTGGAAGAATCCAATTCCAATTGGTTGTACGCCCTTGAAAGATCTAATTTTGAAAATTCGATACCCCCATGTAGCTTTGCAAATAGATCTTCGATCCTTGGGAGTGGATAATTATCCATAAACAATACTTTATTTAAAGTTACTGAAAAATCGCCACAAATCCTAATGTCTCCGTCGGAACGCAACACAGGAACAATAGGTGTAGCTACTTCCGCGTGTTCCACCTTTTCAAGAATACCTAAATCTAATAAACGCTTTAATTCACATTCCACTTTCGCTTTCAGTGCTAACGGTACCGGCCTAGGTTTGAAAAACTTTAATTGAGCGTCCGGTTTAATTTTCAAATTTATTTTATACCTGTTAAATTTCCCTAGTTCATTTGCAAAAAGCGCTGAATATTTATTTTTGAGCATGTCATTTATCTCGCCGCTACCTGAACTTAAATTATTACAGTTTACGCTACATAACTGTAAATTGAAACTGCTTAAAAAATCACGGCCTAATAAAACAGGTTGGTCTATCGGAGTGCTAACAATAAAAAACGTAATTGGCTTAGTACGCTCCTCAAAAATAACCGGCAATGTCAAACATCCCATTGGTGAAATCTTGCTACCATTATAACAATTTAATACAACATTGCACGATTTTAGGTTATGTTTATCTTTAAAACATGCCTCATATGTATCGGCCGGTAATACCGAGACGGCACTACCACTATCTATCTCGCATAAAATGTTCGAGTTTCCTATCGATACTATTTGCCGCATTGGTTCACTATTATTACATTCTATATTAAATAAATCAAAATTACCTTCCACGGTGTCGTCGTCATCCACAGCTAAAAAATTTGTTGTTTTAATGCTAGCTTTACACACACGCTGCAAATGACCCTTTTTGTTGCACTTTCGACATGAATAATCAGCAAACCTACACTTATCTTTAGAATGATTTTTATATCCGCACACTTCACAACACTTTTCGTTAGCAATATTTGCCATCGCACCCCGCTGGAATGCTGACGCGCTCGCGCCTCCGCCGCCGCTGCTGGCCCCAGCTCGCAGCGCGAAGACGGCTGCTGCGTGCGCCGCCGCCGCTGCGCCGTCCGGCCGCGCGGCCTGCAGCGCGAGCCGGGCGCAACGCACGCTCTGCGCTAACTCCAGCGCCCTATTGAAGGTCAACGTGTCGATGCTCTCAGCAAACAACTTCTCCTTTTCTTTGGTGTTCTCCAACCCGAGAACGAAACGATCTCGCAATGCAGCATCGAGTTCCGTTTTAAACCCGCAATACTGCGCCAAACTGCGCACTCGCGCCGCCCACTCAGCTAAATCCTCTCCCGGCCTTTGCTCCGCCCTATAAAACTTGTAACGTTCGGCAAAAGTACTTTTTTTTGATTGAAAATGGACATCCAGGCTTTTAACTAATTCCAAGTATTCCACTTTCTCCAAATCCGTAGGGAAAGCCAAGTCTCTCGCGACGCGATACGTGTCCTCCACCAAGGCAGTGAGTAGCAATGCCCGTCGTTTCACTCCAGCCTTATCTGTACTGTCTGTAATATCATTTGCCGTACAATACTGCGTGAAACGACTTTTGAAAATACTCCACTCCTGTGCCCGGTGATCGAACGTGAGGCTGCCGCCGAACAAAGTCCCGTTACTAGCCATTTCACTTGTTTATCGTCACAATTTATGCTCTTAAAACACAAATACACTCGCATACACGGCTATACACGCATGAATTACTTTTCGTCGCCAAAATTGTCCTGTTTAAGGATAATTAGCACAATGAAACGCGATAATACAATGTAACGCTTTATTAGTCGGCAACAGACTGACATCGACACGAACAACTTCGCATTACCCTCACTAGTCGATATGAAAGTTTACAAACTTACCTACATATACCACAGTGAGTGATATCCGTTTATACATAATAATTTATTCTGTGATTATTGCATTGTTATTTTCACATCATCAGATCGGATCACTTTATTTTCACAATGATGAACAGGTTTTATCAATCAGTTCCTTCAGTGTTACATCACAACAGGTAATTAGACGATCATATTTGTTTACAAAATAAGACACTTGATTTGGGCTGCGGTATAAGTATATTCTTTCAAAACATCGACATAAGAAGATGGTCATTTAGCTATCCTTCACAACTTACTTACTTTATTGTACACAAAAGTTTACAGATACAATGTTACAAACATATTATGTTATGTTATATTTTTTAGGTTAATATTATAATAGTTACTTAGAATTTTTATTATTATCTGAATAATAAATATAATTTATATGTTAAAAAAAAAAAAATGTTACAAACAAACAGTAATTATTTCAAAAAACAAAACAAAAAACCGATTGCAAAAAAACTATCCCCTTTTGATTATTTTTTTAAACCCTATGACACTCCCGTAATCAAGACGAATCTAACGATACCTCATACACCAAAATCCATCAAGCCGTTTAGGCTACAGGATGGCAGGAAGGAATGGACATACATACTTACATACACCCGAAAAGCGAATATCAGTCGAGCTTATCTCTGATAAAGAGATTTCTTCCCAGCCTGTCCTGTTCAGGATCGTGATATTTAACTCAAGTTACAAAGATATCTTCTTTGGACGATTATTCTTTTAGTTATCTTACTCAAGATATTGAAATGCGACTGAATTTACTTTGGAATTTAAAGCTCAGAGACAATAAATTATTGATTAATTCCATTATCGCATAACGCATTATTTTATTTTATTTTTACATATTCGGAAGACTAACAGTTATTTATACAAACATGCACCTATCTGTTTTACAAACAAAACCATTTACAAGTCTTCACCTATAACACGATAATGCGTCTTTCTACATCGAGATACAAGATTTGAGATAGCAAACAATATAAATATAATAATACAAATTACAATGTCTCAAGTTATCGATGTAATTATAGAATTAGTAAGGCGAGAAGATTTTCAAAATGCCTAATTATCAACTACCCTGTTGAGACAATAATAATGGAAGGTTTCTATCTAAAGACGTTTCAGTGTAGTTTGCGCAAACTTAGATAACTCAATGTCAACTGAAACCGCAGACTCTTCGCTCCAGTTTAAATCTACCGCATTAGACTGCAACAAATAGATTTATACATCAAGCTAAGATCCGACATATTTTACCATTTTCAAGAGCTAAAACCGTACTTTTCCTTGTCACAAATCTTCATAGCAATCATCGTTCTTGTCGACATAAATACGCATTGCCTATAATATTAGAATTTAGTGAAGCCATCGCTCTTACATTTCGTCGTCGGCATAGGCGGTGCTAGAGATGATAGTCATTTTACGTCCAGTCGTAAAACCGCTACAGGTTATTACGAGGTCATAACGCTTCATGCGGATTTTGCGGAGCATATACGGTAGACTAAAACCACCTTTACTTCTGCAGCGAAACATGCATTGCTTATAAAATTACAAGTCGCGTCGCCCTTACATTGCATTGTAACAATGTCGGGGTTTTTGTGTGCAGACGAGACGAGACGTGTACGTTTGAAATTTTATTAGTTTTGCTCACATGGACAATATTACGACCAAGAATACTGTGTTTGTTCTAACCTGGGTTATGTCACAGTACAAAATAAATAGCAGTAGACAGTCATTTATTTATTTTATTAATGGACTCGACAGTTCGTCATTTGCCAATGTCATGTTACAGAAAATTCTATATATAATAGTCTTCTATCTTCCTCCAGGGGAGTCGCCGTAGCGTCATCACCCTGGGTAACCGCGTCTTCATGTCTTCATCCACAGGAGACGCAGTAGCGTCAATCACTGTGGATGAAGCAGCTCGACAGTCACGTTCACTCCCGAGCTCATAGTGGGTATCTTGACCATGGCGTCAAACTTCAGATCCTGCTTGAATTATCCAATAACTTCACCATACTGTCATTCGCGAACATTTTCTGATTAATTTAACGTGATATTAAACACAAAACACTCACTGTAGACATTAAACTGAAAATTATTAAATAATTTCGCAACCGTCGTTTCCCGCCATTTTCAAAAAGCCCCTAGACAGTCATTATTAGTAAATAATATTTGCACTGACACACACTAACACAACACACATACATCACATCGACCGACCTCTCACATTCACCACAAACACACACACGTTATCTACACACATACATACAATCAGTAACCATTGGTTGCAATTGGAAGCTGTGAGCTTACCTTACGTAGGTACGTACGGTACGTAGCTCCTCTATAACCAATTTGGAGCCAAGGTGTGGGCTGAAAACCAGCGCTGACGCACTCTGTGTCAGCATCAGCTGAAGCCTAAACCTTTTGCCTAAGTTATATGTTTGTTAATTGTCATTGTAATTTATTAAGACTGTTTTTATTTCTTATATGTATATACTTAATAGGCAATAAATGTTATTCTATTCTATTACTACTGACTAAGGCCAAGAAGTATTTTTTTACAATGTTGTTAGGATAGGTTACCACTGTTAGGTTACTGCTATTTACTGTTATCAGAAGGTTACTATAGAGGGGTTGAAAGGTAACGTCGGATATAAAGTTCACCACGTGTATTGAATACGTCACACAAGTATTTACTTGCTTGCAGGCCGTTTCTGCAAGCAGGCGGAATACTCGGTACATTGTGTCCTTACAATGTTTTGACATTACTAATTTTCTCATAACTAAGCCAAAACATAATACTTTAAAATAACAATCATATTAAAAAAAATCGCTCACTTTCCTGCAAAAGTTATACAATGGATTTATTTTATTTTTATTTTATGAAATAGGTTAGGTGTACACCAAAACAATTACAGTGTAATAGTCCACAAAATAATTATGCTAAGTGTCACCCCTATTATAGGCAACAACGGCATGCTTAGAAGGAAAAGGTTATAATGTTATATCGATCTTAACAATAAAAATAAAACTTACCAAATTTAGAAAACATTTTAGTAACCTAACAAAATAAAAAAATGGATTGGACGGACAACAGCATATCAATAACACTTTCAGTACCATTTTAAATCTTACGACGCAGATAATAAGAACGGTCCACAGTCCAAAGTGTCACTTGATCTGCTGTTAGCGTACCTACTACTAAACTGACTTACGCCTTTAAAAAAATACACGATTGAAACCCTTCCATTGTTACTTAATAAATGAAAATGATCCGAATCGACTGTAGACACTTACTTCGATAAATACTTGTAGTGTGTCTTTTCCAAATTTTTGGGTCATCAAAGTTGAAACAAATGATTAGCGGGGTTACTCTCACCTCTTATAGCGATCCAGTTTAGGTTCCTAAACTGACAATTTGGTACAATGACGTCAAACGTCATTTAAATAGCGATTCGGTTCAGTTTAGGAACCTAAACTGAATCGCTATAAGAGGTGAGAGTAACCCCACTGTTTGTTTATGAAATAACTAATCAAATGAATATAAGTAAGTATTTGTCGCAGACATTGGCCGTCGCCTTAGAGAGAGGGGTTGTGACTCTCGCTCCGGGTCCTACCTGGTGCAAAGGTTAGCCATAGCTATTCAGCGCGGTAACGCCGCAAGCGTTATGGGTACCTTTGCACCGGGTATGACAAGGGGCGGGTTATTTGACTGACGAAGGTTTACCGGATATTTTAGTTTTAAGTTTGACATTGTACTACTATAATTAAATTTTGAATACAATAAATTATGAGTAAGTACCTATATAAGTTGAATTCAAAATGAATGAGTGATATATAATTTTTTCGAAGCATTTGAACTTTGTAAAATATTTGCAGACGAGTATTTAGTTAGAGATACTGTTTACATTAATGTACTGTGTACTGTCTTAAAGAATTTCTTTACAAAAACGTATTGGACAGAGCTAAGGTCATTCAGCGTAGATATTACTCTGACATGTGAATATCTCAGTGGTCAATAAAACCTACAGTTGTACGAACAGAAAATCCAGCCCCCTTACCATGAACTCTTATAGCAGGATTACTTCAATAATACTTTGTTATTTCGTACCATGACGACCTTAAAGTAACCTTATTAAGGACGCTTAGAGCTCGGTGGCTTAGTGGTTGGGTCAATGGACTTGCGATACGGAGGTCCTAGGTTCGATTCCTAGCCAGGGCAGCCATGTACGGTGGAACACAGAGAAAGGTGTACAGGAGAGTTTTTAAGGTTGAGATTATCTCAAAAACTATTGCAAAAATTCTTTCACTGTTTGATAGATAAAAGTGAAAACTACGTAACTGTAAAACAATTACTAAAATCGGTCCAGTAGTTTTTGAGAAAATCGCAACCTTATTGAGGCCCCCTGTATACTTATCTCTGTCGTCGACTGTACCAATGAGTTATCCTCGGTTATTTCCACAGAATAACTTACATTTACCGAGTGCTCTCAAAACGGTGAAGGAAAAACATCGTGATGAAATCTGCATGCCGTAAAAGAAAAAAAATCTAAGGCCAATCCGCTAATCCGTAGTGGGTACTCGTGGTTGATCATGCCCCTTGCTCCCTCGATGTAAGGGAAGGTCTGTGCTCGAGCAGACATATAAATAGACTGATGATGAAGTAATCCTGCTATAAGAGTATATATATGGTAAGGGTCAGGATATCGGACGAGAAATAGATGTTAAAGAATGTTAGAGAGTATTAGTCAAACAAATGAATGGTTTCAGATGAAAAAGTGGGAAGAGTCCCTACTTTACGGTAGGGAAAATAAATCAGGATGGCTGGTTGAGAATTTTGAATTAGAAAGGAACTATAGATAACTCATGTTCTAAATTTTTGAGTTTTTTGGAGATTTTACAACTACCACAATCTGTGTTAATTTTTTTTTTCGTGGGGAAATGCTTGTGCATACTCACCGCTTCAGGGGTAGCGACGGGTTATGTCGGACTCGCACCGACTAAAACCCCACGGTGGCCTCCTCCGCGCATTGTGGGGAACTCGGGCTCTCTGTTGAACTACACCAGAGTTCCCCACGCGCTTGCTATTACGCACTCCCCTGGCCGCTCCTGGCGGGCCCAGCACGCCCGCAGCGCTTGGCTGCAGCGGGACAGGACCACGCTGTACCCGCTGCCTTCCGTGGGTCGCCGGATTTGAATCTTGGATTGAATCTGTTTGGAACAGATTGGAATCTGTGTCCTAGGATATTATTTTTAAACTCGACTAAAACTGAATCGATTCTAAGGCCTATATTAATAATCTGAGCTCAAACCCTCAAGAGCGAATTCAGCTGATACACTCTCAAGACGTAATCACCATCTCAAGTATGTCATTTATTAATAAACAAAGGGTGGATCACGTGATGTCTTTCTCAAGTCGCGGTTCGCCTGCAATCAGCAAATACGTTCTCAAGTGTAAGTTTGACAGGTCTCTTGAGAACTGAGTTTTGTTTATTAATACGGCGTTACTCACGTGATACCCGATTCCTAAACGCGCATCTTACGTTGATTAATAGGAACGCCATCTTGAGGTCGTTCTCAAGATTGACTTTTGAGCTGAGAGTGATTAATTAATACGGGCCTTAGTATCTTATTGGGTTGTGAATAAGTTTCCAAACCTTAGCGATGGGCATGACGATGGATCTGAACGCGGCTAGGTATTCCGCGTCTCCTGAGTACTCCGCGGCTCAAAGCTGAGATTGATTTATTAATATGGGCCTAAGTAAAGACTTTGAGAGAGGGAATCTTATTATAAAGGTGCTTCCTCACCGGGAGCATTCGCGTGTAATGTAACGTTACAGATTCGAGCATTACATCAGTGAGGGAGAAAAACAGCGTCAGTCAGGGAGGTAGCATTGTAATGTAATGCTCAAAGTCGAATCTGCAACGTTACATTATACGCGAATGCTCCCGGTGAGGGAGCACCTTTACATTAATCAAAAACCATTTATTTACTATATTTATTGGTTGATATAAAAATACCGACAGTTACCTACTCAAAATCTATCTTTCCCTACCCCAAAATTATTAAAATCCACCAAAAACAATAAAAATTTAAGACGACTTTTAAAAGCATATAAACACCTTTAAAAGCCATAAAACCCTCTTAGGAGCTATAAGGCTTATAACATATTTCATATGCAAAAGGATAATGCCTCGGGCCCCATGGAATAAATCATTGAGAGTCGTAAAGTGTAATCACATCGTACGCGATCAAGCTTCACACCTAGTCCAAAATCTTGCGAGCTGATGTCTTTTGCAGCGCTCACCCCGTTTTATGACGGTCGCATCGCGTTTGGGACAAGTGGAAACGGTTGAGCGGATTCACAGACCACTTACCCCATAGACCTGTAACAGGAGAGCGCCCGTTTCTGCCCGCACATGAGCGCAAAATTGCTTCGCGACACGCGTAACCTTGATATATCGAAACTGGTTTAATATGGCGCCCCTGCCCCCCGCTTCGTCTAATAGCGCCTATCGCTTGACAGAATTTCTCGCTTGCAAATGACAATGCCAGATTCTGCCCCACCATCAACCGCAAGTTGTACAAGATAACGAATAAATGTAAAAATATCTGCGATTCGAAAAACTATGTTCAAGTATCACGTCATAACTACTGAAGGGATTTTGACGGGAGTTTCACTAGGAGATAGCTGAAATATCCGGACAGCTCATAGGCTATAAGCCATGGCGGTATGTGATCTGAGCATATAACTTTTTCTACGCAAACGAAGTGGCGGGGTACAGCTCACAGACCACTTACCCCATAGACCTGTAACAGGAGAGCGCCCGCACATGAGCGCAACATTGCCTAGCGACACGCGTAACCTTGAGATATCGAAACGGGTTTAATATGGCGCCCCTGCCCCCTGCTTCGTCTAACTGCGCCTATCGCTTGACAGAGTTATTCGCTTGCTAATTTATACCGATTTCATGTCTATGGGGTAAGTGGTCTGTGAGCGGATTGCACAAAGGAATTGACACATTAACACAAACCACTTACCCCCATAGAAATGAAATCGGTACAAATGACATTGCCACAATTCAATGGAGCTTTGCCCCACCTACAAAACTACGTGAACTTTAAGCTGTACCTATCATTTTGTTGGGGACTTATTACAGGTTTCATATTGCATAATCATAATCAGTATCATTTTCTACTACTCTCGCAACTCCTATAGAAGACTAACAAAAACAATGAATAAGTCGCTTTGATTTCTTACTATTTTCTGAACTCTAAATTAAGCTGTTTTTTTTCGAATCGCAGATATTTTTACATTTATTCGTTATCTTGTACAACTTGCGGTTGATGGCGGGGCAGAATCTGGCATTGTCATTTGCAAGCGAAAAATTCTGTCAAGCGATAGGCGCAATTAGACGAAGCGGGGGGCAGGGGCGCCATATTAAACCTGTTTCGATATCTCAAGGTTACGCGTGTCGCTAGGCAATGTTGCACTCATGTGCGGGCGGGCAGACACGGGCGCTTTCCTGTTACAGGTCTATGGGGTAAGTGGTCTGTGAGCTGTACCCCGCCACTTCGTTTGCGTAGAAAAAGTTATATGCTCAGATCACATACCGCTATGGCTTATAGACTATGAGCTGTCCGGATATTTCAGCTATCTCCAAGTGAAACTCCCGTAAAAATCCCTTCAGTAGTTATGGCGTTATACTTGCACAAAGTCACAGACAAACAGACAAAAATTCTAAAAATGCGCACATGAGCGCAACATTGACTAGCGACACGCGTAACCTTGAGATATCGAAACGGGTTTAATATGGCACCCCTGTCCCCCGCTTCTACTAACCTGCGCCTATCGCTTGACAGAGTTATTCGCTTGCTAATTTATACCGATTTCATGTCTATGGGGTAAGTTTTTCAATTCAATTCAAATGATTTATTGCAGTCACAAAGACCATATAAGTGTTAGTAAGAACTTAAAACTATGTTAGTGTTTACATGAGGTGTATTACGCGCCACATGCGACTTAGGTCCGACTCCGAGACCCCGGGACATGTAAGTGTACCCAGTGGCTCAGAATCGGACTGTCCATGGTATCCGCAATGCCCTTCAGGATGCTGTCAGTAAGTGGTCTGTGGGTGCAGCTAGTCGCAAATATTTATGTACCAATCTCTTCTAACTGACACCACCCCATGAAGTCGTAAACATAACGTAGGAGTCGGAATTCTCACGGCGTTATAACACTCCAGTGTATCCGAAAGGAAATTCGAGTGATAATAAAATTTAAGTATGATTCATCGTCGTCGCTGGAGCATAAGGATTTATAATGGGAATATCATTAGGCGCTCGAGATTCATTGAGAGCTCGGTGGCTCAGTGGTTGGGTCAATGGACTTGCAATATGGAGGTCCCAGGTTCGATTCCCAGCTAGATGGTGATCACGTCTTGAGAGTGTATCAGCTGAATTCGCTCTTGGGCGAGTTTGAGCTCAGACTATTAATACGGGCCTTAAAGATCTCCTGATAAACAAAGACGTAGGCACTTTCTGGTATAATTAAAATTACAATACAAATAATAATTAAATTAATTATTTAATTATTATTAGTATTGTATAATTAATTAATTAATTTAATGTGTAAGATTTCTTGAATAAAAAATAATATATAATAATAATTAATTAATTTAATGAGTAAGATTTCTTGAATAAAAAATAATATATAATAACTAGGTGTTGCATGGTGCGCGGGCCGCGCGCGGCCCGCGAGACTGCTTTGTTTTCGTGATGTAGGCGCCGCAACTAAATAAACATTATCCGGATTGTTCGCTGTGCAAATAATTCGTGCAAGCCATCCACTGATTATATCAAGCACCGCCCGAAAGTTTCAAGTTCAAAACTCTGTGAAAAACATTTATTCGAAAAGAGTTTGCTCATTTAAAGGAGGTTATTTTTTTATTTTTAAAGCAAGCAACGCTCGAAATGCCCGTATGCCAGAAACTTAAAGAAAGTTTTCAAAAGCCAAACGTTGCTAGCTGTACACAATTTGCATAACTTTGTTCATAATTCGAAAGGCAGGGGCATTTTTCAGCCTTTGGTAGCGTCCCCTTACCGAGCAGAAACCACTCTCTTCCTTTCAAGCAACTTTTGCCCCCCGGTGAGGCCGAAGGCCGAGCTCCGCGTAGGGCGAAGCCCGAAGCGTCCCCTTACCGAGCAGAAACCACTCTCTTCCTTCCAAGCAACTTTTGCCCCCCGGCGAGGCCGAAGGCCGAACTCCGCGTAGGGCGAAGCCCGAAGCGTCCCCTTGCCGAACAGAAACAACTCCCCACCCTCCAAGTAACTTTTGCGAGGCCGTAGGCCGAGCTCCGCGTAGGGCGAAGCCCGTAGCGTCCCCTTACCGAACAGAAACAACTCCCCACCTTCCAAGTAAATTTTGCGAGGCCGAAGGCCGAGCTCCGCGTAGGGCGAAGCCCGAAGCGTCCCCTTACCGAGCAGAAACAACTCCCCGCCTTCCAAGTAAATTTTGCGAGGCCGAAGGCCGAGCTCCGCGTAGGGCGAAGCCCGAAGCGTCCCCTTACCGAGCAGAAACAACTCCCCGCCTTCCAAGTAAATTTTGCGAGGCCGAAGGCCGAGCTCCGCGTAGGGCGAAGCCCGAAGCGTCCCCTTACCGAGCAGAAACCACTCTCTTCCTTCCAAGTAACTTTTGCCCTCCGGCGAGGCCGAAGGCCGAGCTCCGCGTAGGGCGAAGCCCGAAGCGTCCCCTTGCCGAGCAGAAACAACTCCCCGCCTTCCAAGTAAATTTTGCGAGGCCGATGGCCGAGCTCCGCGTAGGGCGAAGCCCGAAGCGTCCCCTTACCGAGCAGAAACAACTCCCCACCTTTCAAGTAACATTTGCGTGGCCGTAGGCCGAGCTCCGCGTAGGGCGAAGCCCGAAGCGTCCCTTGCCGAGCCCCGCGTAGGGCGAAGCCCGAAGCGTCCCTTGCCGAGCAGAAACAACTCCCCATCTTCCAAGTAACTTTTGCGAGGCCGAAGGCCGAGCTCCGCGTAGGGCGAAGCCCGAAGCGTCCCCTTACCGAGCAGAAACCACTTTCTTCCTTGAAAGTAACTTTTGCCCCCCGGCGAGGCCCGAAGCGTCCCCTTGCCGAACAGAAACAACTCCCCACCCTCCAAGTAACTTTTGCGAGGCCGTAGGCCGAGCTCCGCGTAGGGCGAAGCCCGAAGCGTCCCCTTACCGAGCAGAAACAACTCCCCGCCTTCCAAGTAAATTTTGCGAGGCCGAAGGCCGAGCTCCGCGTAGGGCGAAGCCCGAAGCGTCCCCTTACCGAGCAGAAACCACTATCTTCCTTCCAAGTAACTTTTGCCCCCCGGCGATGCCGAATGCCGAGCTCCGCGTAGGGCGAAGCCCGAAGCGTCCCCTTACCGAGCAGAAACCACTCTCTTCCTTCCAAGTAACTTTTGCCCTCCGGCGAGGCCGAAGGCCGACCTCCGCGTAGGGCGAAGCCCGAAGCGTCCCCTTGCCGAGCAGAAACAACTCCCCGCCTTCCAAGTAAATTTTGCGAGGCCGAAGGCCGAGCTCCGCGTAGGGCGAAGCCCGAAGCGTCCCCTTACCGAGCAGAAACAACTCCCCACCTTTCAAGTAACATTTGCGTGGCCGTAGGCCGAGCTCCGCGTAGGGCGAAGCCCGAAGCGTCCCTTGCCGAGCCCCGCGTAGGGCGAAGCCCGAAGCGTCCCTTGCCGAGCAGAAACAACTCCCCATCTTCCAAGTAACTTTTGCGAGGCCGAAGGCCGAGCTCCGCGTAGGGCGAAGCCCGAAGCGTCCCCTTACCGAGCAGAAACCACTTTCTTCCTTGAAAGTAACTTTTGCCCCCCGGCGAGGCCCGAAGTGTCCCCTTGCCGAACAGAAACAACTCCCCACCCTCCAAGTAACTTTTGCGAGGCCGTAGGCCGAGCTCCGCGTAGGGCGAAGCCCGAAGCGTCCCCTTACCGAGCAGAAACAACTCCCCGCCTTCCAAGTAAATTTTGCGAGGCCGAAGGCCGAGCTCCGCGTAGGGCGAAGCCCGAAGCGTCCCCTTACCGAGCAGAAACCACTATCTTCCTTCCAAGTAACTTTTGCCCCCCGGCGATGCCGAAGGCCGAGCTCCGCGTAGGGCGAAGCCCGAAGCGTCCCCTTGTCGAAGAGAAACAACTCCCCACCCTCCAAGTAACTTTTGCGACGCCGTAGGCCGAGCTCCGCGTAGGGCGAAGCCCGAAGCGTCCCCTTACCGAGCAGAAACAACTCCCCACCTTCCAATTAAATTTTGCGAGGCCGCAGGCCGAGATGGACCACGAGGCCGTAGGCCGAGCTCCGCGTAGGGCAAAGCCCGAAGCGTCTCCTTACCGAGCAGAAACAACTCCCCACCTTCCAAGTAACATTTGCGTGTCCGTAGGCCGAGCTCCGCGTAGGGCGAAGCCCGATGCGTCCCTTACCGAGCAGAAACAACTCCCCACCTTCCAAGTAACTTTTGCGAGGCCGAAGGCCGAGCTCCGCGTAGGGCGAAGCCCGAAGCGTCCCCTTACCGAGCAAAAACAACTCCCCACCTTCCAAGTAACTTTTGCGAGGCCGAAGGCCGAGCCGGACCGCGAGGCCGTAGGCCGAGCTCCGCGTAGGGCGAAGCCCGAAGCGCCCCCTTACCGACCAGAAACCACTCTCTTCTTTCCAAGTAACTATTGCGATGCCGAAGGCCGAGCTCCGCGTAGGGCGAAGCCCGGAGCGTCCCCACGCTACCAAAGGCTGAAAAATGCCCGTATGCCAGAAACTTATAGAAAGTTTTCAAAAGCCAAACGTTGCTAGCTGTACACAATTTGCATAACTTTGTTCATAATTCGAAAGGCAGGGGCATTTTTCAGCCTTTGGTAGCATGGGGACGCTCCGGGCTTCGCCCTACGCGGAGCTCGGCCTATGGCCTCGCAATAGTTACTTGGAAAGAAGAGAGTGGTTTCTGGTCGGTAAGGGGACGCTTCGGGCTTCGCCCTACGCGGAGCTCGGCCTTCGGCCTCGCAAAAGTTACTTGGAAGGTGGGGAGTTGTTTCTGCTCGGTAAGGGACGCTTCGGGCTTCGCCCTACGCGGAGCTCGGCCTACGGCCTCGCAAAAGTTACTTGGAAGGTGGGGAGTTGTTTCTGCTCGGTAAGGAGACGCTTCGGGCTACGCCCTACGCGGAGCTCGGCCTACGGCCTCGCCGGGGGTCAAAAGTTACTTGGAAGGAAGAGAGTGGTTTCTGCTCGGTAAGGGGACGCTTCGGGCTTCGCCCTACGCGGAGATCGGCCTTCGGTCTCGCAAAATTTACTTGGAATGTGGGGAGTTGTTTCTGCTCGGTAAGGGGACGCTTCGGGCTACGCCCTACGCGGAGCTCGGCCTACGGCCTCGCAAGAGTTACTTGGAGGGTGGGGAGTTGTTTCTGTTCGGCAAGGGGACGCTTCGGGCTTCGCCCTACGCGGAGCTCGGCCTTCGGCCTCGCCGGGGGGCAAAAGTTACTTGGAGGGTGGGGAGTTGTTTCTGTTTGGCAAGGGGACGCTTCGGGCTTCGCCCTACGCGGAGCTCGGCCTGTGGCCTCGCAAAATTTACTTGGAAGGTGGGGAGTTGTTTCTGCTCGGTGAGGGGACGCTTCGGGCTTCGCCCTGCGCGGAGCTCGGCCTACGGCCTCGCAAAAGTTGCTTGGAGGGTGGGGAGTTGTTTCTGTTCGGCAAGGAGACGCTTCGGGCTTCGCCCTACGCGGAGCTCGGCCTTCGGCCTCGCAAAATTTACTTGGAAGGTGGGGAGTTGTTTCTGCTCGGTGAGGGGACGCTTCGGGCTTCGCCCTGCGCGGAGCTCGGCCTACGGCCTCGCAAAAGTTGCTTGGAGGGTGGGGAGTTGTTTCTGTTCGGCATGGAGACGCTTCGGGCTTCGCCCTACGCGGAGCTCGGCCTTCGGCCTCGCCGGGGTGTGCTCGGCCTTCGGCCTCGCTATAGTTACTGATAGATATTTACCGCACGCTAGTAATCATTTCGTTTCGTATAGGAAAATGTATGGGGAAACTGTATCTTTTTGGAGAAGTCAATATTCTGGCCGCCATTTTGTATTTTAAAATATGTTTAACTTTATAATTAATGTACAGGATAGCATCTAACATCTAACCGTTACGATAGCCCAAAATTTCTTTAACAAAGTTAGCGCCCCAACATGACTCTGACCAAAACTTTCATGCCCCATAACTTCCAGTGTTGCCAGGCGATTGAGATGAAAATGGTCAAATGTCATTTGGGTGAGGTGCCTTCATCGAACTGCATACCCAAATTTGGTTAAAAAGCGCTATTTCCATTTTCCCCATTTTTGGTCTCTGGAGGGTAAATTACCCTAAAAGTTGGGAAACTTTTTTTTTATTGCAACACTATTCATCGAGATCTACAATTGTCCCATACAAGATATTCCACTAAAATGTTGCCATTCACCCGAAAAATGAGATTGAAAATCTTGCCAAATTGTAATGAAAATATTATGGTTGACAGCTCGTCCGCCATTATGTTTTTCCAAAAATTGACAATTTTCTGGTATACTACATCATATGTGCTACGAAGTGGAATTGGTTGGATATTCCTCATGCGCTCGTGCTAGGCCAGCTAATTCGTCAAAGTTTGGTCTGAAATGTCCAAATTTTCAATCGGCTATATTTCCGCCGCCATTTTGTTTTTCTTTTGTTTTTCAATTTCATCACAAAGTAGGTGGACCATGTGACACGCGTTCCAAATTTGAACGAAATCGGTTGGAAAATGGCGGAGATGGCATCACGTGACCCGCCGCCATCTTGTTTTTTTCACTTCCCTATAGTTTTCCTCTGGTCCAATCACTAAAGTATACAACTCCCCCCTACATCACTTTGACCTCCGGGGACTCCTTCAGACTAAACAGGCGTGTCAATCAGTGAGTCAGTCAGTCAGTCAGTCAGTGAGTGAGTGAGTGAGTGGTAATCGAGCTATATATATTATTAATAATTAATAGATACAATTCAACCTAATAAAAACGTCTTAAAATGGATTCATATTACCTCTCTCCAATCAAAATACCATCGCGGCCTTACCTGGAATGAACAAAAAAATAATTAAAAAATTGCCACTAAGTATCTAAATTATCTGATTGAATTTTTTTTTTCATGCTGAGAACAATAAAAAATCTAAAACATGTGTAATTCACCAATCCGCACTGGGTCCTCATGGTGGATCATGCCCCAAACTCTCCTTCGATTTAAGGAAGGATCTCTTCCCAATAGTGTCAACATAAATAAAAACAGATATCTCTTTCTGACGCATCAGAGTGACAGTGACAACAAATGCAGACACCTGTCTTCATACAAATAGTTTAAGATGCTATGTGCCTGTCAAACTCAAGCGCGAGACGCAAGATATCCCGCAACAGCGGAGTGAAGAGCACGGTACAGTGACTCCATTTTCGTATTTTTATGGATTTTGGATCAATTTTGGCAAATAAAAATACGCTAACGAAAATCAGATTTTTTAAAACAAGCTCTCGTATATATAATACCCTACATTTTATATATTTTGTATAGTTCATACCTCAGAGAAATAAGGACGTTCATACAGTCATTCGGTTTAGACATAATTTTCATTTTAAAAGATATGGAGAGGGTATGTTCATGATTTTTTTTCTATGCAGCGAAGTTTGTCCAATCGTGTATCGGTATTCATCAGTCCCTAAATAGACACTCCAAGATTGCTATATATATTTTTCAGACGTTTAATTTTAGTATAAGTATAGTATAGTTTAAAGGAGCTCGGTGGCTCAGTGGTTGGGTCAATGGAATTGCGATACAGAGGTCCTAGGTTCGATTCCCAGCCAGGGCAGCCATGTACCAATGAGTTATCCTCGGTTTTTTTCGACGGAAAAACTTACGTACATTTACCGAGTACTCTCAAAACGGTGAAGGAAAAACATCGTGATGAAACCTGCATGCCGTAAAAGGAAAAAAAAATCTAAGGCATGTGAAATCCGCCAATCCGCACTGGGCCCGCGTGGTGGATCATGGCCCCTGCTCCCTCAATGTAAGGGAAGGTCTGTGCCCGAGCAGTGGGGCAATGTAAATAGACTGATGATGATGATGAATTTTAGGCCGTAGCCTTCATAGAAAAAGTGAAAATCCGCGCATACGAAGCGCTCTCCACAGAGGGCGCGAAATTTTCCCTTCAATGGCGCAGTAATATACCTTGTTGGAACATGAGTTACTGCATATAAAAAGCCCCTGTGGTTCTGGTCAACGCCGTTTATACCTGTCCGGCGCGATCCACAGGGGCCGATAAATAAAACGCCCGGTGCGTCGAACTGATGTATTTATTCCGCGGAGGGTTTTTACCGGCCGTGTAAAACGACCCCTTGATAAATCTGTCAGATGTTTACCGACGATATTACCGGTATTTTTTGAAGAGGGGATTCTGTGCCGATATATTTCTGGAAGTGTAATTTAGAAATTGCTACATGCCTTTGAGTTTCGGTATACTCGACACGATGTCAATCAAAATCAGTCTATATTTACTCGAATTCGCAATAATCACAGAAAAGCTTAAATTGTTTCAGTTTTTGTATACAAAATAAGACACTTGATGCGGGCTTCGGTATAAATGAAAACGAAGCTATAAAAGTATAAAAAATTTCAAGTAGGTACTTAACACAGTGTCCGTTTTTAGGGGTCTGTGCCTCTAAGGAACCCTTATAGGATCATTTTGTTGTCCATCCGTCAGTCCGTCTATCTGTCTGTCAAGAATCTAGAATCATGATATTTGGCTAAAAGCTAGGACTTAAAGCACAAGTAAAGGAAAAATTCCGAAAACTGTAAAAGACAATGCCAGATTCTGCCCCACCATCAACCGCAAGTTGTACAAGGTAACGAATAAATGTAAAAGTATCTCCGTTTTGTACTTAAATTATTGGTTTAAATTAAAGTTGCGATTCGAAAATAACAGCTTAATTAAGAATTCATAAAATAGTAAGAAATCGAAGCGAATTATTCATTGTTTTTGTTATTCTTCTATGGGAGTTGCGAGAGTAGTAGAAAATGATACTGATTATGATTATGCAATATAAAACCTGTAATAAATCCCCAACAAAATGATAGGTACAGGATAAATGGTCACGTAGTTTTGTAGGTGGGGCAAAGCTCCATTGACTTGGGGCAATGTCTTTTGGTTTATCTTTTCGTTAGAGCTTATTACGGGGTTAAGTCCGATTCGCGCTTGGCCGGTTTTTTATTATTGAAATAAACATCTTTTAATTTGTAAATATTCATTTAAATTACATTTTGTCAACTTAAGGGCCTTCATAGAGCTAACTAGGCGCTAGGCGCCAATCTTAAAAAAATTATGTCTTCCAATATAATAAATTATATTAAAAAAAGCTATTTACAAAATGTTTATTACGATAAATACTATTTTTCAATGTACAATACATGGCGTAATTGCGTCAAGCTAAGTTGTAGTTCACAAATGTGCCAAAAACGGCCGTTTTTCGCAATTATGCGAACTGCAACTTACCGACATTGAATCACGTTATAAATAAGCATTTAAAAAATAGTATTTGTAGTAATAAACATTTCGTAAATAGCTTTTTTAATAAAATTGATTATATTGGAAGATATTATTTTTTTAAGATTGGCGGCGCTAGTTGGCTCTATGAAGGCCCTTAACTAAAGACTTAATAGAAAATTACAGTTACAAGCTTGCATGTAACTTCACAATCTATTTGGCGCAAACAAACGCCGCCAAAGCCCCCTCTAAGTCCACATAATATTGCAGAAACTTTTCCAACGAATATGCTCAAAGTTATGTTTCAAGTTGTTAGCAAACAGCGATTAAGTTGGTTGAATTACAAAATTAACTATTACAAAGTTTTGCTATGGGCTTACTGTGTGTCAGTCATTTTATTGCTGAACTTATGTTGGCACTTCCGTCTCCGAGTTCAGGCGCTATACCTATGGTCAAAAGCAAGAGTGAGACAGAAATTGCCCCGCAACGGCGGAGTGAAGAGCACAGCGCAGTGCCTCAATATTCGTATTTTTATGAATTTTGGCAGTTAAATAAAAATACGCCAACAAAAATCAGATTTTTTTAAACAAGCTCTCGTATTTATAATACCCTACATTTTGATATATATTTTGTATGAATAACTATTTCGGTTTAGATATAATTTTCATTTTAAAAGACATGGAAGGGGTAATTTTTTTTCTATCGAGCGAAGTTTGTCCAATCGTGTATCAGTATTCATCAGTCTCTAAATGGACGCCCCAAGATTGCTAATATTTTTTTCAGACGTTAAATTTAGTAGTTAATGCCGTAGCCTTCGTAGAAAAACTGAAAATACGCGCATACGAAGCCTTAAGTGGCTTACGTGGGCCAACTAGCGCCGCTAATCTTAAAAAATTATATCTTCCAATATAATCTTAGAAAATCTTTAATAAATACTATTTTTCAATATACAATACATATCATCGTCTACGCAACTTACGCGAAATTATCTACAAACTACTTACCTGTGAAGTTGCGGCGACTCCCGCGCCGCTGCGGACAAAACGTGTTACTTTTGCACTCGTTCCTCGGCACCGACCATTACTTACATGTAGAATCAAGCTTATTTTACTTCATTAAAAAACATAGGTAGTTGAAAGTGATACAATCTTTTATTGGAAATCACATCCTCAACAATCATAATTGCGATAAGATAAGTTGTAGTTCTAAAATATGCCAAAAACGGCCGTTTTTCGTAATTTTGCGACACTACAACTTAGCGAACTTTAATCACGTTGATTTAAAAAATAGTATTTATTAGCAAAGCTAAGTATCTTTTTTAACAAAATTGATTATATTGGAAGATATAATTTTTTTAAGATTGGCGGCGCTAGTTGGCTCATGTAAGCTCCTTAAGATAGAAAGATACACAGCCTAAGCGATGGCGTAACATTAAATCACGTTATTATATATAAACGGATATCACTCACTTATATTGTTAAAGTCGGCAATTAGACCGACAGTTTCGACCGATTTCGACGGTCTTTTTCAAGGTGAGCGCGCCACGCCCGCGTCGCCGTTGACGTTTCTTCGAAACTGTCGGTCTAATTGCCGACTTTAACAATATAAGTGATTGATATCCGTTTATATATACCTAATAATTTGTAGTAATGGCTCACTATAGTTTTAATTCTAAAATTAAATCAAGTTTATGAATACGCGCCAAGTTTAATACTTGCACCAAAAACTAACAGCCAGGAACACAATAGCACAAACATGGTAAGGAAATTCCGTTGTAACATGACAATACGGTCCCTAACTTATGCTTATACCTAACTAGTAGGTACCGCAATGAAACGATTTTACAAATTGAACTTCAAGGTAAATTGAATTTAGAGACTAATTTCAACTGTAGGTATCCATATTAATTAGATAAAACGGGAATTACCGTGTTAAACATTTATTATTGATGTCTCGATATTTCGACAGCATTGCAGCCACGAAAAATTACCAAAAAATGAAAATGGAACCTGCAAATATCAACAACTTTTCTCAACGCAGTCAGCGAACACGAAAGAGGGTAGATCGTTTTGCGTCACCCTTCTGACGTTCAACACTCACCGACTTCAGTCTACTCGTGACCATGATGGCTGCAATGCTGTCGAAATATCGAGACATCAATAATAAATGTTTAACACGGTAATTCCAGTTTTATCTAATTAATATGTATACAAACCGTGAAAGTTTAAAAAGTGATATTCAACTGTATCGTCTACTTCCCGTTGTCAAAACTTATTATCAGAGTTGTTAAGGCTGTCAAAAGCAAGAGTGAGACACAAGATGCCCCGCAGCGGCGGAGTGAGGAGCACGGCGCAGTGCCTCGATATTCGTATTTTTATGAATTTTGGCAGGGAAATAAAAATACGCCAACAAAAATCTGATTTTTTTAAAACAAATTCTCGTATCTATAGTACCCTACATTTTAATATATATTTTGTATGAATAACTATTTTGTACATAGCTTTTTTACATAGTGTGGGACGCCCCCCGACCAGATGGAGGGATGACCTTCGCAAGATGGCTGGCAGGGACTGGATGCAGAGGGCCGAGAGTAGTGTTGATTGGCGCGCTTTGGGAGAGGCCTACGTCCAGCAGTGGACTGATACGGGCTGATGATGATGATGACATAGCTTTTGTAGCGCAAAAAGCAGTTCTTGACCAACACAATGCATCAACATCTGAAGACTTCCGCGACACCTAACCTCGCCCTAACTTACCAGTAATCCTATACACGTGCCAAAGTATCAAGCGGCCAATACGGACACTGCCTAAGACGGATTACACCTTATCCCCACCTATTTCGACCTTCTCGACCCCTAAACACAAACATTAGTCTAGCTTGGAACTTATCCTTGGCTTTTACGCACGCTAAATCCAAGAACCATTGTGAAGGTAGACGGGTAACAATGGGTGACCAGAGACGGCTTTGATAAAAGGGACCCATTTTGTATTAATGATCTCGGGGCCCTTTTTATCATTATTTGATATTGAAGAGCCACTGCGACCTCAAAGGTCTATTGTAGCCCCGCACCGAGTTCTTTTATCTCACTCCCAAGGCCAACTTCTTTCAGGAATCGTATGATGCACTCCTCGGGTGGCATTATGTGTCCACCTAAAGCTCGGCTTCTGCTGTGAATGAGTGCTCCACACTCACAGAGGATGTGCATACGGGTTTCCTCGGCTTCACAGCAGAATCTACAGGTCGGACAGGCCCATTCTGTTAAGATATTAGCCTGCAGTATCCAGTCAAGGCTCGTATAAATCCTCAACTCCATACGTGGTAATTTCATCGCATGTGATGAAAAGTTTTTCGAGTAACCAGTGACAAGTGGCTACTTGTCCTTGGCTTTTACGTACACTAAATCCAAGAACCATTGTGAAGGTAGACGCGTAACAATGGGTAAAAGGGCCCCATTTTGTATCAATGATTTCGGGGCCCTTAGAGTCTCCTCAAAATATGGGCCAGAGTATTGGCCTTTTAACAAAAATATCTGGGGTCCCAGAGTTTCAGTTTCAATGTGTCAGTTGCAAATATTCTCAGTCTACAATGGATTGCAAATATTTCATGATGAGTTACCAGAATTTTTAGTAAATCATCCCTTTACCTTTCTGCATGGCAACTGAGTTTATCTAATTTACGAATGCAAAATTATTCACCCAAATTATTTCGGTATACATAAAGACAATTTGTTTTGGGAAATATGTTAATTAAATAAAACTAGGTCGTTGCATTTATCTAGCACTAGCTCTTCTTCTTATGGTGCCGTCTTCTTACGAAGGTTGGCGATCATTATGGCAATCTGCACTCTGGACAACGCCGCAAGGGATAGAGACCTGGTACTCTTAACGTGCCATTGGCGTAAGTTCCTGAGCCACGATATTCTCCTCCTACCTGGCCTCCTTCTGGATCGTTCCCTGAAGAATCAGTTGTAAAAGATTGTAATAGTCATCTACAAATCTAGTTTGTATCTACAAATTACTTATCAAGTAGAAAAACTTATTGTTTGCTTCTTCTTTTTCTTCTTGAAGTGCCTCTCCGCTACCAGAGGTTGGCTGTCAGCTCCGCGTACTTGTCCCTGTCTTGAGCGAGCCGGAACAGCTGTTCAGCGCTCGCGATGCCTGTCCATTCACGAATATTACGGAGTCAAGATTTTTTCCGGCGCCCAGGGCCCCGTTTTGCCCATCATAATCAATTGGAGAATTTGGTATCTGTCTTTCCGGAATATTGCTTGCTTCAATGACTATAAATAACCCTTTAATATAAGATGACCTTTCTAAGGCATCATTTTTGGAAACAATACCAGGACCACACCACTGAATACGCCACTGTGCTAAGGGGTCTATACAATACATCGTCAGAATAAGTGGCATACTCACCGTCTTGGATTATGGCGAGATAATGGGCTGGTCCGGACCATTAGGCGGAATTTCACTCGTATTAAATTTACATAGAACCTTCTAAGGCGATGAGGGAAGATGCGTAATTGTTTTCCGCGATAATGACTGCTCATTATGTGTGTGCGAAATTCAGTTACTTAGCGATATTTCAAGAATTAGAATCATATACAGGCTGTTCGGCACATGGATGGACAATTTTTTTTGTGTATTGGTGGGGTCATTTTTCATTTCATGTCATTTCGTTTTAAATTCAAAAATATACACAATGATTTGCAATACAGGGTCGCACATGGACCGACAAATTTTTTTTGGTGGATCCCTAATTTTGACCATGTAATTCAATATGTTTTGAAATGATTACTTTAAAAAATCATATCTTAGTAGCCGTGACACTTAGGACAAATGGTCACAACCTTGCAAATGACCCCACCAATCCACCAAAAAATTTTGTCGGTCCATGTGCGACCCTGTATGATAAGATGGTCCAGAATGGACAAGGATAGCGAGAGACAGAGAGAGATGGAAATCTTTAGAGGAGGCCTTTGTCGAAGGACAAGCTGTTGCAGGGAATAACCGATCGTCGTTAAACGATTAAACTTTAAAACACTTTATATTAATGTTATTTATGTAAATAACATTGTAATTGTAATTCTTAAATGGCAATAAAGGCTAATTTTTTTTTTCTATTTGTTTTTTATATTGAAATGTATAAATATATTAAATAAGAGTTAAAATAAATAGAGAGAATAATAATAATAAAAACTTAATCGAATAAGCCCCCTCTGATCGTTCCCGATGCAAAGGTGCCCATAATACCAGCGGCGTTACCGCGCTGTGTGGCTATGGACAGCCTTTGCATCAGGAACGATTCAGAGCGAGGCCCGAGACCTTATAAATAAATTTATTTTATTTATAAGGATAATGTATCGAAGACTTTCAGCAAAAACTTGACCATTATCAAACCGTAAAGGTTGCTTAGTGGCCTCCAAAAGGCTTAACATTGCGGTTTGAGTTCCAACCCAACAGCAATAAAGCAAATAGCAATAAACAGTTGACAAAGAGCATTCGACAGGGATCATCCACAAATTTGTAGCGAGCTGCGAATGCGTAATGGGGATTAGTGAACCATTTAATAATCGTCGCCAATTCAGCTGTCTGTGCCTGGTACAAACTTTAAACTTATATCACACTTGTTTAACAATTGTTTAAAAAAACGTTTACTTATAAACACTATTTAAAGTTAATCAACTCCTGAAGAACCGAATAAGTAGCTGTCAGTTTATACAACGCCGTATGCTTAATTAACAAAATGGCGGACCGAATTCGGAACAGCTGATTACATTTGATACTGATGATTAATTTTTTTAGGACTTTGGAGTAGGCATTACCCCAATTTAGGCCAAATTTTCATTCTTTTTTTGAATTCATTCAGCAGTGTTATAAATGTTTTTGGTGTTTAAAATGACGATTAGCTAATCACTGCTTAAATAACGTTTATAAGTAAAAAAGATTAATCACTTATTAAGAGTTTAAATATTGATTAGTTAATATGTTGCTCAGTACTTGATTAGTGTTTTTTTTATAAGTAAGAGGGTTAATCATGAAGCAATCGTCTCTCGTCTACCCCATCGGTTCTACGACAGATGTGACCAGCCCACTGCCACTTCAGTTTAGATTCTATGAGCAATGTCAACCACTTTTGTCTTCTGGCGGATATACTCGTTTCTTATTCTATCTTACAGAGAAATGCCAAGCATAGCTCTTTCCATAGCTCGCTGAGCGACTTTGCACTTGTGGGCCAGTCTCACCGTCAATGTCCACGTTTCGGCTCTGTAGGTCATCACTGGCAGGACGCATTGGTTGAAGACCTTAGTTTTCAGGCTTGCTTAACAGTATAATATATTAAAATTTGCCGGTGATGGCGTTGATATAGCCTTAAAGCTCACGTCATATAGAGGCGGGAAAGCGTGCCGGTGGCGGTTTTGCAGGAAGTGGCGGCGGTCCGGGGCCCGCCACACAGAGCCCTGCATACACTGCCATAGAATACAGCGCCCGCGGCCGCTTCCCGCCCCGGGCCGCGCCGCGCCCGCGCCGCTTCCCGCCGCCTGTTTGTCGTGTCGGCCGGCCCGCTCCCGCCCCCGGACCGGAACGCTCCCGCCACGCTTTCTGTGTGGCACCCTCCATACGATCTCATACATTACAACAAATCCCGGACCGGAACGCTCCCGCCACGCTTTGTGTGTGACGTAAGCTTTAGTGTGCTAGCAGATGACTAATGTAGCAAATCTTCTGATAAAAATAACAGTAGCTTTGACAATAGTGTCAGGAGACAAATTAATAATAAAACTAGAGATTTTTTATATTATTATTTTTTATATTGCTCAGGCAACGCACGGCCGGACAGCTCGAGCGGGTGATGCGCGCTGGCAATGTCATTGTAGCTGCACTCCGATAATGGATCCCCAGCCCTCTCCACAAGAAGTGGGCCTCCTACCACCGCCCTATAACCTGATAGTGTGGTGCATGGCGCCAATGTATGTGTCAAATTTAGCTTTAGTCTGTGCTGTTTTAGTTTAGTTTATTATTATATAAGTACTATTTTGATTAGAAGACATACAATAACTTTATAATTAAGCATATTGAATTCTTCTGGAAATAAAAGTTCATTTCATTTCATTATATATGTATGCGTTAATTCTTATAACTTAGACCATTGTTTTAGTATCATAGCAGAGTATCGACCCATAGATTCGAGACTCGGATAATTTCCGCTTTGATCTCATATAATATATCCAGCTAATTATTTTATTTTATTTTTATTTTTTATTTTATTTTATTTGGGATAACAAACAATTATACAATGTGTATACTTAGCCTAAGCTTACGTACTAACATAACAAAGGTACTTATTGTATAATCAGCAACGTTATCCACAGATTACATTTTAAAGTATGTAGGATTTACAGAGTGAAGCTTAAATTATTAATAAGTATTATTCTAAGTTTAGGTAGTGAAAGAGTCATAAATTTTGAGAACCTCTGTTTTAAAGTTAACTTTAGTCAGTGCAAAGAAATCGATGTCATATAAGTATTCATTGTAAGTTTTCATCAGTCTATGTAGGGGGGCACGCTCACCAGCATGGGTTCTGGTTGCCTTAAGGGCGAATAGTTTGTGGGGGTACATGGCTCGAATTCTATGAGAGCTGCTGGGGACTTCGTACGAGATGTGGTGTGAGAGGATATTACAGTCAAATTTATTGTGAATAATATCATATAAGACAGATGCATCGAGTAGCTGTCTACGTACTTTAAGAGTGGAGAAGTTAAATTTACTCAATAAGTTGATATAAGACGTTTTTGCATGATAAAGTTTATAGTTAATTGTACGTAGGAACTTTCTCTGTACAGTTTCAATTTGAATGTTATATTTGTCATAATATGCGTTCCAGATTGCTGATGCGTATTCCAATTGTGGTCTAATTAAGGTTTTGAATAGATACAGCAGAGTACTGGGTCGCTTAAAGTGAGCACTCATCCTCATTACAAATCCATACATTTGGAAAGCCTTGCTCGTAACATGGTCGATATGATGACCCAGGTGCAGCTTGGAGTCAAGCAGTACTCCTAGGTCACGCATAACGGCGACATGCTCAAGATCCGATTGATTTAGTGAGTATTGGAACTTATGTATGTTAGTTTTCTTGGTAAAAGTTATAGATTTGCATTTTGGTAAGCTAAGATATAGTTTATTATGGAGACAGTAGTTGTTAAGTCGATTTAAATCTTCCTGCAATTTAATACAGTCATCAATATTTGTAACAGATGTATAAATTTTTAAGTCATCAGCGTATAATAGAAATTTACAGTTATGAAAACAAATGTTAATGTCGTTTATGAATAAAATAAATAATAAGGGCCCTTATGAAATGGATACCATTACGCTCAGTTTAGAATAATGCCACGTATTAATTTGTTAATTGGCTGTCGCATCGCGTCAGCTTCATGATTTGAACGTAAGGCTTAATACTCTGATGAAATCGATTAAGATCTATATATATATAGACGATATAACATCAAGCGTAACATATATACCGATACTTGCTATGAGTATTGATGGATTATACATGGTGTCCTTGAATTCATTCGACAAATTGAAACTGGGGTTTGTACGGGTCAGAACCCATTGGTTATAATATTCGTCCCCCGGATTAAAAGTTGTAGATTCGGCCCCTATATAAGTGCCCATTGGTCCCCCGGCAGGAGACGAGGCAATACTAATTTATTTTTAAGGTACCTACTCGTCCCCTGCTCAGTCTTCGGCACCTGCTCAGGTACTTTTTGGTTCCCTGATAGACAAACAGCCATATTTTTACATAAATAGCGCTGACACAGTACATTACTCATGATAAATGTTGAATTGGTAAGGTTTTTTACTAAATCATAATTGCCAAAAAAATTGAACTAAGTTTGTCACAAGTCAAACAATGACCTTAGAAATGACCATTAGGTCGAATTCCAGTTGCATTAAATTAAAAATACCTTAAAATGTAAAAAATCTCCAAAGCACAGTGCATATCAATTTAATTTTTTTTATATATGTGGTTGAATTTATTGTAAATATATGTATGCGGACATGCTCATGTCGCTCATGTGCGGACGAGATATTATCGACATGGACGCATCTGTTTAATACGGCACCCCTGTCCCCCGCTTTGTCTCTATACGCTCATCGTTGACAGAATTTTTTGCTTGCAAATGACATTGCCATATTTTAATGGAGCTCTGCCCCACCTACAAAACTACGAGACCATTGAAGCTGTACCCTATCATTTTGTTGGGGACTTATTATAGGTTTTATATAGCATAATCACAATCAGTAGGAGTTGTGAGAGTAGTAGAAAATGATAACAAAAACAATGAATAATTCGCTTCGACTTCATACTATTTTCAGAATTTCTAATTAGGCTGTTTTTTCGACTCGCAACTTGTACAAAACTTTATTTTAAACCAATAATTTTAATAAAAAATGTAGATATTTTTACATTTATTCGTTATCTTGTTCATCATGCGGTTGATGGTGGGACAGAATCTGGCATTGTCATTTGTACCGATTTCATGTCTATGGGGTAAGTGGTCTGTGGTTATGGGTCTAGCTAGAGACATAAACAGAAACGACATACCTACTCTGAAAAGTACAAACACCTTCTCAATGGGAATTGAACTCAAAAGCCCACCACAGAAGGCAGTAAATCTGTATGACTGCTTTACTCCCTATGTACTTACGAATACTTAGATATTGGATATTTTTACAAACAGGGACAAGATTATTATAATCAAAATGTAATATTCCATATCTCCAATATTTACTCAAATAATATCATTGCTTTCTCTGAAACCTGAGACAAAAAATTACGAAGCAACAAAAAAGAAATACTGCCGAAAAAAACCAGGCCAAGTGCGAGTCGGACTCGCGCACCGAGGATTCCGTGCAAATAACTTACCAACTGAGCCACCACAGGCCACGCCACGCCCACCGAAAATCTTCATCGCTTTATACATACTTAAGGGGCGGCGAGCTGTCAAACTCGAGCGCGAGACAGAAGATGTCCCGCAGCGGCGGAGTGAAGAGCACGGCACAGTGACTCCATATTTGTATTTTTATTGATTTTGGATGAATTTTGGCAGGGAAATTAAAATACGCCAATAAAAATCAGATTTTTTTAAAACAAGCTCTCGTAATTATAATACCCTACATTTTGATATAAGTATATTTCGCATGAATAACTATTTCGGTTTAGACATAATTTTAATTTTAAATGACATGGAAGGGGTATGTTTGCGATTTTTTTCTATCGAGCGAAGTTTGTCCAATCGTGTATCGGTATTCATCAGTCCCTAAATATACATCCCTAGATTGCTATATATTTTTTTCAGACGTCTAATTTTAGTAGTTAGTGCCGTAGCCTTCATCGAAAAACTGAAAATACGCGCATACCAGGCCTTAAATGTTACGCAATTCCATCTATCGGACAATTGTAGTATTATTCCGACAACCATGTCTAACATTCGGTTAGAAACATGATTTATGATGATGCGAACCTATTTTTACTCAGAATTTGAATTACGCATTATCCATGCTCGGTGAATAAATTAGAACATGATGAAAAAATTCTTGCCAGAATCTTAACCCCGTAACTTTGCTCTAACGTAAAGATAAACTAGATTTATACACCAACTTAACTTTATCATTATCAAAAAATATTGTGTCCTTACATCGACATTTTTGTAATAACGAAAAAATATTTTTGGGGGGATGTAATTTAAAATTTACAGTTTTCGAATTTTTTCCTTTACTTATGCTGTAAGACCTAGCTTTTTGCCAAATTTCATGATTCTAGGTCAACGGGAATTTTGAGTTTTTTGCGATTTCATACAAATATGCGCCAAAATTCGACACAAACGGCCATATCTTTTGATTGCGTTAATGTAGAAGATCGTTTTTTTCACGGCTGCATGTGGTTGCATACTTGAGTATTTGGTATTAATTTCAACTTGATCCGTCCATGCGTTTCTGAGATATACGTCTTGAAAGGCAGACGGATAACAAAGTGATCTTATAAGGGTTTCTTTTTTCCTTTTGAGGCGCGGAACCCTAAAAATTACATCGATAGAAGCTTAATCCGGCATGAGATCAAAGACTGAATGCTTGAAAATAAGCAATTCCTCTAGTTTAGATTAGGTTAGGTTCTTTTCAACTCTCATCAAAAGGTTTGATACTTCAGTGATGTTTATTCTAGCTGTCTTTCATCACTTTATCTTTTTTAAGTAGATTCTTGCTATTTTCGGGTAATATAATCCAACTCTCTATGTCTATGTTTTTAAATACTTTAATCTCGTGCATATATTTACCATATTTATACAAGCTGTCCTTGAATTCTTTCGATAAATTGAAACTGGGGGTTGAACTCATCATAATTAAATTGGTAAGGTTTTTTAGTACTTAAATCAAAACGGCAAAAAAATTGTCACTTGTCACACAATGACCTTAGAAATGACCATTAGGTCAATCAAATTAAAAAATGAAAAAAAATGTTTGCGGGTGACAGTATGGTGAATATTAGAATTAAAACTATAGTGAGCCATTACTACAAATTATTATATAAACGGATATCACTCACTTATATTGTTAAAGTCGACAATTAGACCGAAAAATACCGTCGAAATCGGTCGAAACTGTCGGTGTAATTGCCGACTTTAACAATATAAGTGAGTAATATCCGTTTATATATAATAAAATATGGTGAATTTATTGGATAATTTGAGCAAGATCTGAAGTTTCAAGCTTTTATCAAGAGTTCCCGCTACAAGCTCGGGAGTGAACGTGACTGTCGAGCTGCTTCGTCCAGAGTGATGACGCCACAGCGACTCCTCTGGATGAAGACAAGAAGACGCGGATTTCCAGGGAGATGACGCCACGACGACTCCCCTGGAGAAAAAGAAGACATTGATATCTTGAATATTCTGTACATGACATTGGCAAATGGCGAACTATGGAGTCCAATAATAAAATAAATAACTCTCTGCCTTTGTCCGAAATTAATTTGAAGTGCCCCCAAAACTCAGGTCCACTAAAAAGCTCGCGTGATTTCTGCTACAACTTACACGCACACTAGTGATTAATTCCTAACTAAGGAACCCGTGTTACATGAATGTGGAACGCCACCGTCAAATTGGGCAAGAGACACAAGGACAAAGAGACTGACAAACTCAAAACGGTTACTACCTTTGGTCATATTAGAAGACCAACAGCTGGACAAGCATCATAGAACAACTCTGATAATATGTTTTTTTACGTTTAATGTGGTGCTGGAGAAGAATACTTGGAATATCATGGACTGAATTTCGTACAAATGCACCCATACTACAAGAATATGCCAAGCAACGTCTATCCTCTGTAGTTCAGGCTCGCATTCTGACTTTCATTGGGCACGTGTCTCGGCGTGGAGTTGATTCGATTGAGAGACTGGTGGTTCAGGGCAAAGTTGACGGTACCCGAGCGCGCGGCAGGTCGCCAACGCGATGGACGGACAAGATCCGAGCAGCCGTGGCCGATCCCTTGCACGTCTGCACCAGGAGGGCAGCCAGCAGAGATGAGTGGCGACGTGTTGTGAGGCACTGCGACTGAAGTAACGACCACGACCACTCTGCCAAGAGTGTAACGACAAAGAAGAAGAAGCCCGCATTTGGCCTCAATCTCGACCTGATGGTTAGCGACAATCAGGCCAAGATGGAGACATGCAGGTGCCAGGAGAACTGCATTTTTGGCCGCAATGCCCAGACCAGTTCTCCCGGTGGTTTCTCCAAACATCACGCCTGAATACGACAGGACGCTTGGCGGTATGCATTTGTCTGTAAAGTGGTGACTAGCCACGGCCAAAGTCTACCTAAGTGTGGTCTCTAAACCATAAGACAAACGCATAAATTCAAAGGGAGATTTGACGATTCTTATTTTAGTGACCAAACCCAGTTGTTCAGACCTGTTATGTAGACCTCTGACATGACACAACTACCTAACGAACGACAACAACTTGGGGCTCAAATGAAAATGTTATAGCGGTCATCTATCCAGGTATAGGTACAGGACCTTGCCCAACGTTGCTTTACTTTTACAATCGTTTTCAATGCATACTCATACTACAAGCCCCTTCTGCGTATCTTGATCATCATCATAGAAATAATTTTAAACTACAATAATCCGAGAGCATCTGTATCTTACAGCTTAAACTTAGAAACCTTCTCGATCATGACCTATTGTCGGAGTTGTATCAATCTCATCCATATCCTCAAAGTGACTATTTCCTCAATCAAGTTCACCAAAGGTAGACCGAGGAGAACGTACAGCGACCAGTTTGGAGATGTCTAGAAAAAGGGCCAAGTACGGTCTACTACAAACCAACGAGCAAGCATGAAGAGATTGATGAGTGTGGGGGAGGCAAGGACTGAGTGCTAGGATTTTTTTTATTTTTTTTTATTTTTTTAAAAATAGGTTACCCACAGGGTGTACACCAAAACAAATACAGTGTCACAGTCCACAAAATAATTATGCTAAGTGTCACCCCAATTATAGGCAACAACGGCATGATTAGACATCTAAGGAAAAGGTTACAATGTATATCGATCCTAACAATAAAAATAAAATTCTACAAATTTAGAAAACATTTCAGTAACTAACCTAACCTAACAAACAAACAAAAATCTGTTTGAAAAATCTGTTACTGATGGGAGGCAACCGCTGCCTCTTTAAAACCATCAATATCTATAATCTGTGCCTTAAATCTACCCAAGCTATCGGAACAAATATCAATGTTAATTTTCTTACTTAAAGGATTGCCAGCAGATGGAAGTCTATCGTCTCTGTCTACCCCTACGGGAATCAGGCGTGAGTTTATAAATAAATAAGTTCACCAAACTAATCAGCCGTATGTTCGATATTATTTACTCCCTCCACCCTTTTATTAGCTGTAACGGAATTCTTTACAAAGGTCGACGTCGGCACGTAACGCCAGGCTCTTTTATTTTGTTTCATTCAATGTAGTGAATTAGTATTATGGCCAACAGCTGTGGTCAGGGCTCAAAAGGAAGTACTAAGCTACTAAGTATAGCCTCTGCATCATCAGTGTTATGAACATAGGTCATTATTTCGTATCATGGTAGTGATTTAGTGTTTTATAGTCGACAGTACTTCATCCTACAAATAACTATTGCAATTGTAACGTTGCACGTTTTCTGAAGCTACCTGCGTCACTTGCTGGACAGCCACCTAATGCTGAGCTTGGTCCCCAGGATCCACGACACGAGCCCAGCTTAGATTACAATTTGTAGTGCATGCTGACTGGCTGTAATCCGGCCTATACCTACCCACTTGGTCACGGATCTGCAAGTTCTGAGCTGTCAAGACCTAGGGCGTATGGAGGAAGTGTGATTATAACAGCTAAAATGAACTGGTGACACTACGTCATCTTTTTATTTGAACCCCTACCTACCTACCCTGTGTTGTGTTGGCCTAAAATACCCCAACCGCCGCACAATCTAGGCTGTGGTTACTATTTGATGTTATATCGACTTCACCGATATGAACAACTATGTAACATTTAGCTTTAAAAAGAACGTTATTGAAGTATAGTTCACCCATTCGTGGACTCCATTCGAGAACTCTTCTCCCCCATCGGTTATCGGTTCTACGACAGATGTGACCAGCCCACTGCCACTTCAGTTTACTGATTCTATGAGCAATGTCAACCATTTTTGTCTTCTGGCGGATATACTCGTTTCTTATTCTATCTAACAGAGAAATGCCAAGCATAGCACTTTCCATAGTGTGGGACGCCCCCCGAGCAGATGTAGGGATGCCCTTCGCAAGATGGCTGGCAGACATCTTGCGAAGGGCATCCCTACATCTGCTCGGGCATCCAGATGCGGAGGGCCGAGGGTACGGTTGAGTGACGTGCTTTGGGAGAGGCCTACGTCCAGCAGTGGACTGATACGGGCTGATGATGATGTATAGTTCATCAGTATTTATCATTTTGTTTGAAAATAGTGTATTAGTAGTAAGGGCAGTGGTATCACCTATAATCAAGGTATCAAAGGAAGTAAAGTAGTTATTACTGGTATTTGAGTAATAATTTATTTCATTAGATTAAGTAAACTATGGCCATTCATTATTTTGTTTCAATGGCGTGTTATCGTTAAAGCTGTGGTTAGTATATGATTAGGCAGTAGTTACTGGATATGTAGGTATTAATTTTTATTCACCAAATAAATTTATTTAAATAGAATAGAATAGACTTTAAAACAAATATAATAAAACTAAACATATAATAACAAATAAAACTTAATAATATATATAAATGGATATCACTCACTTTTATTGTTGAATAAACGTCACTGGCGACGCGGGCATGGCGCGCTCACCTCGAGAAAGACCGTCGAAATCGGTCGAAACTGTCGGTCTAATTGCCGACTTCAACAATATAAGTGAGTGATATCCGTTTATCTATAATAAATTTCATTTCATTGTTCTATAACAATGATAATAATCACCTAAATAAGAAGTCACTTGCGGTTATACTGAGTTATATCAAATTCAAATTCATTTATTCATTCATAATGCATGAAACATTACAGACATTATGCCTAAATCGTCACATACATTTAATTATTTAAGTTTAATATAATACATTACGGTCATTTCATTTTTAATTATTTTCTTATATTATCACAGTTATTTCACATATATATGTACTTATAGCTTTTATTTTATAATATCACATTTTACATCTCATTCACACACTCATACATCACATACACGTCGATTCCCTTGCACACACACACTCGCAGAACTTTAAACACTCTCGCTCGATCTCCTATATAGCTCGATATATTCTCTTTCCTTTTAAGATTCCGTATATACCTGAGTATAAATAGGGAGGTAAGTATATCTTGCAAATACCCTTAGGTACTGATGTCGCTTCTATATTCGAGGTGGTTACTCATTCTTTGGTTAATGTCTGAAGTTTCTTGGCCAGGGTTGTCAAGCGTCACGACATAATACACACTTCTATAGACGCATCAGGTTCTCTTGAAAATGGCGGGAAACGACGGTTGCGAAATTATTTGATAATTTTCCTTTTAATGTCTACGGGCTATTTTGTGTTTAATATCAGGTTAAATTAATCAGAAAATGTTCGCGAATGACAGTACGGTGAAGTTATTGGATTATTTATGCAAGATCTGAAGTTTCAAGCTTTTATCAAGAGTTCCCGCTACAAGCTCGGGAGTGAACGTGACTGTCGAGCTGCTTCGTCCAGAGTGATGATGCTACGGCGTCTCCTCTGGATGAAGACATGAAGACGCGGCTACCCAGGGTGAAGACGCTACTGCGACTCCGCTGGAGGAAGATAGAAGACTATTATAAATTGATTTTTCTGTAACATGACATTGGCAAATGACGATCTGTCGAGTCCATTATTAAAATAAATTAAATTAAATAGATGCAGCAAAAATACAACTTACTTTTTCCCTATTGGTAAGGTTTTTCTTACTGTCAATTATTTTATTACATAATGCAGCATACAGCCACAAAAGCCTGTTAAATAAATAGTAGGATTGGCTGAAAATAAGCATTACGCTGATGAGACTGCTGCCCTTGTATATTTAATGCCAGATTCGATTTAATAAAAGATCTCATCTCTCTCAGAACAATAGCTCTAAAATAAGATAAGATAAATACACTTTATTGCACCATAATACAGTATTAATTACATTATTGAAAATGTACAATTTTGGCGGTCTTATCGCTAAAAGCGATTTCTTCCAAAAAAAATTCTCTAAATTGCACGTAAATTAATTAATATTGTGTATTTACATGGCTTTACAAGGAATAGGTGCTGGGGGGAAGTGGCAAAGAAATATGTGGGCAGTGGGCAGCCCTGGCGCTGTCGTATCCCCAGCTCCCGCCAGTCATCCCGCAGATCATTTTTTATTTCCGCGCCAGAACGCCCGCCGTCATCCTGGGCCGGTGTTTCTCCTTTAGCTCATAAAAATAATGGACCCCTATATGGCGGGCTGTTGCCAGTTCGAGAACTCTCGATTGAGCAAGTCAATTATTACAAAAAATGTTCATGCTTAAAAAACACATACTCATGACTCGATTTTTCACTTTACTGCTTGTATAATATATCATGATTTGATCTTTCTGATTTGACCACGTGGAGGGATGACCTTCGTAAGGCTGGCAGAGACTGGATTGCAAAGACAGATAATCTGGTTGAGTGGCGTGCTTTGGGAGAGGCCTGCGTCTATCAGTGGGCTGATGATGATGATGATGACTTCTTTCTTCGACATATACCTAGTTATTATAGACAATTTACTTACTTTTTAGGGTTCCGTGCCTCAAAAGGAAAAAGGAACCCTCATAGGATCACTTTGTTGTCCGTCTGTCTGTCTGTTTGAAGCTAGGCTTAAAGCACAAGTAAAGGAAAATATCCGAAAACTGTAAATTTGAAATTACATCTACTTACTTATTTTTTTTCTTTTTACACACTTATATTAAGTTAAGGGGTTAATTTGCATTGCACGGAAGCCTCGGTGCCTCGGTGCGCGAGTCCGATTCGCACTTGGCCGGTTTTTATTTATTATCATTTGACATTACTGTTTTTTTTTATAGTGTGGTGCAAGCCTTAACTTATTATAGCAGTCGAGATACACACGAGAACAAGACATTATTATCTTTCGCAATTGCTAAGTTTCGGAACTGAGAGCAACCCTCGAGTCACTTGTGACGTGCCTTTATGAAGTAGTGACGTGTAATGTGTTATCGTTGTTTAGAAGGGTTATTTAGTAGAGTGCTGAAGTTAGAGTACAGTGTCTATACTTGTTGTGTTATTGATACTGGGGAATTGAGGACGGACGTTGAATGATCACTTCAAAAGTTTTAATATTTTTGGTAGCTTTTTTTAATGATTTTTAGGGAATCAAAAGGTGTAAGTGTTGAATTTTCTAGAACCTAAAGAATTTTTCTTAATTTTTCGGAAGGATTCGTAGTACATTATTATTATTTTGTAACTCTCTAGGTTTCACGGGTTTAAGAAAACCCGGTCCTTTGAAAGGCTTGCACGGAGACATAGGTCCAACGCGTAGAGGCCCCTTAGAGAACTTTAATTTGAAGAGATATGTGATGCACCTAGCGGGACCCGTCTCTGAGCGCATCTGACTGCACTCAATGACAGACCCCGTCAGGTGCATAAACTATTGCAGTGATTGGAAATTACAACTTAATTGGGACTATTGGTTTGGGGTGTTGGTGGGTCAGTCAGTCTGGTCTATAGAGCGAGACGTCGGACACCTGCCATGATCACATTGTCTCGAAGTTATTATTATTATATACTTATATATATCAATCTTAGGGTGTCTATTTATGGGGACTGATTAATACGCGATTGGACAAACTTCGCTCGATAGGAAAAAAATCACAAACATAGGTAAGTACCCTTTCCATGTCTTTTAAAATGAAAATTATGTCTAAACTGGAATTCATACAAAATATATATTTATTTTTTGTTAATTTCCATTGACCTCGGTTGCCTGGAAGAAATCGCTCTGAGCGATAAGGCCGCCTTTGTACAAATTGTTTACTCTTTGCTTTCTATGTATATGCTTCTTTGTGCAATAAAGTGTTTATCTATCTATCTATATATATATCAAAATATATTGTATTATAAATACGAGAGCTAGTTTAAAAAGAGTCAGATTTTTGTTATCAGGTCCCTGCCAAAATTCAACAAAAATTAATTCCTGTGCTGTGCTCTTCACTCCGCCGCTGCGGGATCTTCTGTCTCATTCTTGAAATTGACATACAAGTAGTGCCTTAACAGGAAACACTTAGTTTTTTTAGTCGCTGCGTTATAGTTTGTTCCCGTAAGTAATTTTCGACAGTCGACGAACACGGAGGGAAAAGTGCCGCGGAAAATGATCGATGACGCAACGTAATACAGGGTCATCTTATGGGACAGGCGGGAGCGGGAGCGGAAAGCGGGGGCGAGAAGCGGCAGCAGAAATCAAATTTTATTTTATTTGGGAAAACAAACAGATATACAATGTGTATACTTAGCATAAGCTTACGTATTTAACGTTACAAAGGTACTTATTATATAACCAGCAACGTTATCCACGGATTACATTTTGAGATGTAGGATTTACAAAGTGAAGCTTAAACTATTAATAAGTCTTTGAGAACCTCTGTTTTAAACTTAACTTTAGTTAAAATGAAAATGATTTTATTGAACAAAAACATAATGCTTATGTTCCTACATTATTATGACAAAAGATTTAGCTATACTACAGTAAAAGTAGGAATGTGTGTGAAAATTTTAACATGAAAAGTTAATAGATCAACGTTGTTTATGTTTTTCAAAACTCTGTGTTAATATATTAATTAGATAAAACGGGAATTACCGTGTTAAACATTTATTATTGATGTCTCGATATTTCGCCAGCATTGCAGCCATCATGGTCACGAGTAGACTGAAGTCGGTGAGTGTTGAACGTCAGAAGGGTAAGGGAAACTCGCCCGCAGACCAGTTATTTTGTGGGCGAGTTTGCGACTAAGCCGACACAAAACGATCTCTCTGTGAACTCTGTGTTAATTTTAAGGTTTTATGTACTTACAATAAATAATAAATAAAATAAATACTCGGAAGTCCTATGAACTCAAAATATGAACTAAGTACGTCGAATGAGGGCATTTGAAAATATAAATTGCAATATTTCGAATAAAATCAATAAATTAAAATTATAAGATTATATAAAAATTATTTATGGAATATATACTATAGTTTTCTAAATTATTTACCATAGCCCAAATCAAGTGTCTTATTTTGTAAACAAATATGATCGTCAATTACCTATTCTGATGTAACACTGAAGGAACTGATTGATCGAACCTGTTCATTATTGTGAAAATAAAGTAATCCGATCTAATAATGTGAAAATAACTAAGTATGTAATAATCACAAAACAGCTTAAAATGTTAGTAGGGTAGGGTAGGTTTTGTTTACAATTTTTATTATTATTATTAAATAAAGTGCCAAAATATGACATTTTATTCACATTACGATCTAGCCCAAATACAATAAGACTAATAAGTAATTTGATTTTGACCTAAAATTCTATAAATTGATACTTATATCTAAGAGTTAGTCCAACGACATTACTTAGAGTCTATTAAGGGCGATCACATTGTTCACGTGTCTTACATTCGCGCACTATCACTACGATTTGTTTTCACAACACTAACTCAAAAGGTTTGGTTCTTTTCAGTCTTCTCACTATGTCCGTGTTGTCGAGGAGCTGGATTGCCTCGACATTCACATGATGATGAAGTCTGAAGTTTATAAAATAAGACTCTGATTTGGGCTTCAGTTTGTTAGTGATATAAAACGCTTACGCTTCCGCCTACGCTTGTCGCTCATATCTCGCACCACTCCCAACCTGTCATACTATGTTTACACGAAAACGTCGTGTTGAATATTGAATTTTGAGTTAGCTGGCGTTAAGTGAAGTTCTAGAAGCGGTGTCGTGTATACTTCGAAATTGTCTTCGAGATAATGTAGTTGTTTGGCTGAAGTTTTGGCATGAAAAATATTAGAAGTTAGATGTTTTGTTGAAGCTACAATATTCAACGGTAATACTTGAAGACTTGTAACACAAATAATAAGAACTGTACAAAGTACTAAAGTCGGTAGAATAGTTTAAGTTTTCATATAACGTAATACGTTTGCTAAAGTTATCTCTCTATCTTCACGCTATTCCCTAGAGGTAAGGCAGAGAGGATGGAACGCCATAATATTGGTAGAACAGATAATTTATTATGATGTATACTTTATATTATTATAAGCTGTTACAGAAATAACAGATAAGGGCCTTACCTACATGAGACAGCTAGTGCCGCCAATCCAAAAAAATAATATCTTCCAATTTAATCAATTTTATTAAAAAAGCTATGTACAAAATGTTAATTATACGATAAGTATTATTTTTTAAATGCTTATTTATAACGTGATTCAATTTCGGTGAGTTTGTAGTTCGCATAATTGCGAAAAACTGCCGTTATTGGCATATTCGTGAATATCAAGTTAAATCAATCAGAAAATGTTCGCGAATGACAATTACGGTGAATTTATTGGATTATTTGTGCACGATCTGAAGTTTTGTGCTAAAGTCAAGAGTCCCGCTACGTGCTCGGGAGTGAACGTGACTGTCGAGCTGCTTCGTCCAACTATGGCGACTCCTCTGGAGAAGACAAGAAGACGAATACCCAGGGTGACGACGCTACGGCGACTCCCCTGGATGAAGAGAAGACGATATGATATTTTGAATATTATGTAACATGACATTGGCAAATGACGAACTGTCGAGTTCATTGATAAAATAAATAAATAAAATGTATGTTCTTTACTACAATAGATAACTATTTACTACGAGCGTATATTACCACATCAGTACATTATCACTCTGCTTCGTCCAGAGTGATAACGCTACGGCCACTCCTCCGCATGAAGACAAGAAGACGCGGATACCCAGGGTGACGACGCCACAGCGACTGCTCTGGAGATAGAGAAGACTATGATATTTTAAATATTCTGTAACGTGACATTGGCAAATGACGAACTGTCGAGTCCATTGATAAAATAAATAAAGTAGAAAACAAAACTTGATTTCAAACCGAAGCTATTCACATGGAAAGCAATATCGTTATTTATATTTATTAAATAAAAATCTGTCATAAAATGTCCGTAGCCAAGGAAAGTAACTGGAATATTATTGGTAGAAATCCCAATGAAGCAAGTAACGTACGGAGCATCGCGAGGGGAGCTCTTATGAGCAAGGTCGACGTCGCAATTTTATTTCCTTGTACGATTCCTTATTGATTTCTTTGCGAAACTCGCGACATAAGTATATCTCAGGCTGGCAGTGTGATCACCGATGACCTTGAAACTGTATCGAAAGAAAATATGTTAAGTATTGGCACTAAACCTTTTGAGTTAGTGTAGTGTAGTGAAAACGAATGATAAAGGTGTACAAGAGTGATTTGTAGGTTAGGATTTTCTCAAAAAGCACTTATTTTTTACATCTACACGTTCATGGACAGTGGCGGCATATGCCGTACTTTGAGTATTCGGAAAATGACAGTACGGCGTATAACGTAGTATTTTGATGCATTTAAAAAGACACAACGGCATCTCCCGCGGCGTTCGTAGGCGGTTTTCTTTGTGGAGCGGTCCCACTGTCATTCTGTGTAGAAAATAGGTATGTGTACTGTCAAAATAAAGGTTGTAGGTACATTTTTGTCGGTCTTGACACGCACATACTTAGAATCCCCCACGGTTATGACAGTAGTTGAGAATTTTCACTGTCATTTCGTAATTTCTACTGTCCATGAACGTGTTAATGAGATAAAACGGGATTAACCGTATTAAACAACTTGACAACACGGACATAGTGAGAAGACTGAAAGGAACCAAACCTTTTGAGTTAGTGTAGTGCAGTGAAAACATTCGTAGTGATAGTGCGCGAATGTAAGACACGTGAACAAAGTGATCGCCCTTAATAGACTCTAGTAATGTCGTTGGACTAACTCTTAGATATAAGTGTCAATTTATAGAAATTAATGCCAAAATCAAATTACTTAATAGTCTTATTGTATTTAGGCTCAGGTCGGTTTAGACATGGAAGGGATATGTTTGCGATTTTTTTCTATCGAGTGAAGTTTGTCCAATCGTGTATCGGTATTCATCAGTCTCTGAATAGAAACTATATTGCTATATATTTTTTCAGACGTTTTATTTTAGTAGTTAGTGCCGTAGCCTTCGTAGAAAAACTGTAAATACGAAGCCGCAATTTCTTGATCGGAGCTACTGAGATCGAACCATCGCGTCGTCCAAAATTCCAAGAAAATTGCACCCACAGCTTTACTCAGCAATTGACCCAATTTTAATTCAGACACACCATTATTTACAAAATAACATATAGCATAAGCCGCCCACTTCGTCGGGGCATTGAATAAATTCCAAAATAAAAAATACCAGTGAAATTCCGAAAGCATATACGGAACCCGCGTTTATCCGTGTCTGGTCCGGCCCTCGGGATCGTAAATTACTACCCTCCGGCCATTTTTGGTGGCCATTTTTAAATAATATATGTACCGGGAATTTTCAACTAGAATTCACCCGGGTCGGTTCGGGCTAAGCATTTTTCAGATAGGTCAGGGTGCCTGTTTTGGGCTGAAGATGATGGCTGCCTGGCGCTAGTATGGACTTGGTGTGAAATACCGAGAGTCGTGTTGAGTGCGCCTTGAGAGCTGTGGCGGGCTGGCGGGGCAATGAAGGCACATATCGCGAGACCCTCGAATATATGTACAGTGCTATGGCATTGGTGTAGCGGCGTCTCTGTTTGGCGCGCCATGACATGGTATAATTTCATCGTTTTGCTGAGGTTTACACATTATGTTATTTAATTAAAAAGTAAGCCCATTGGAAGACACTGGCTCCTACAGCACAGGGTATCCTAATGCAAGAGTCAGGGTTCATATTGAATGTAATATCTGAAATTTTTTTATATATTCAAATTTTCAATTTTCAATTCCATGCTTAGCTAGTGCAAATTGTCCCGAAAACATTGACTCTTCGTAAAAAGTCGGTATCGGCAAGAAATTCCTACGAAAATGCTGTCAAAACATCTGAATCACCAAATTCTCACCAAAATAAATCTCGCTGTGACAGCATGCGTTCGCAAAACGCTACGGAGCTATGATCGACGACGCTATAATGTACAGCTGGCCACGTAAGCGTAGAATATTAACGCTCGATACTGCATAAATACATAAATTCCTATCACTGAGTGTCCTTGAGAGATGTATGGGGGTGTTTTCATATTCGGCTACTTTATATGCACGATCGTATCGTATACAAATCTTCTATGTCTAGGGTATCGGTATCCAAACATAATATACTTAGAACATGATGACCAACTTACCAACTGAGCTCAGTTGGTAAGAGCGTGTCACGGAATGACAAGGTCGCAGGTTCAAGTCCTGCCCACGGCAAGAATTTTTTCATCATGTTACATCTGCCCAGTTACTATAATATTGGGAGCTATGATTACTCGAAGACGCTTGGACCGATTTCGAAAATTCTTTTTTTTGTTTACAAAATAAGACACTTGATTTGGGTTGCGGTATATGTATGTATGTATGGTCAAGAGTCCCGCTACGAGCTCGGGAGTGAACGTGACTGTCTGCCTAGTTTGAACCAAGCCCAATTTATTTCCGTTAAGGAAGAATTACAGTACATTGAGTTATAAATCTTTACCTATAGATAATATTGCTCAAAGACTAGTTTCAAAGTCAACGGTGAGCGCTGCCATCGTGTATTACGTAACGAAGGTTCCCGTGATGACGTAGCCTTTCCCCAATTTGCTGCGTAGATTGACGGTAGCTCCCAAACATTCACCCAAGGTCCCCGGGGTCGTTGTACAAATAAGGGTTGTATGTACCTAACAAGTTAATACAAACTCGTAGTAAATAGTCATCTATTGTAGTAAGGAATATACAAATTATTATATATAAACGGATATCACTCACTTATATTGTTAAAGTCGGCAATTAGACCGACAGTTTCGACCGATTTCGACGGTCTTTTTCAAGGTGAGCGCGCCACGCCCGCGTCGCCGGTGACGTTTCTTCGCGCCCTCTGTGCGCGCTCCGAGATAACTTGTCCCGCCGACGACGACGGTGCGTTCGATGGCTGTAGCTGGATTCGTTGATCGATCTCACTTGTCGGGGAGTTACCGCCACTCACGTTAGGTCCTGTCACGCTGTTTATATATAATAATTTGTAGTAATGGCTCACTATAGTGTTAATTCTAAGGAATATACTTTTTATTTATTTATTTTATTAATGTACTCGACAGTTCGTCATGTCATGTTACAGAATATTCAAAATATCATATCGTCTTCTCTTCATCCAGGGGAGTCGCCGTAGCGTCGTCACCCTGGGTATCCGCGTCATCTTATCTTCTCCAGAGGAGTCGCCATAGTTGGAAGAAGCAGCTCGACAGTCACGTTCACTCCCGAGCTCGTAGTGGGACTCTTGACCATAGCGCCAAACTTTAGATCATGCATGAATTCTTCAATAATTTCACCATACTGTCATTCGCGAACATTTTCTGATTAACTTAACGTGTTTATTAGATAAAACGTGAATTACCGTGTTAAACATTTATTATTGATGTCTCGATATTTCGACAGCATTGCAGCCATCATGGTCACGAGTACCACGATGGCTGCAATGCTGTCGAAATATCGAGACATCAATAATAAATGTTTAACACGGTAATTCACGTTTTATCTAATTAATATGTATACAAACCGTGAAAGTTTAAAAGTGATAACTGAACGTGATATTAAACACAAAACAACCACTGTAGACACTAAACTGAAAATTATCAAATAATTTCGCAACCGTCGTTTCAAAAGCCTCTATACGTATCTATGTTATTTAGAAGCGCTCGTCACCGCAACATTTAATGTACCGGGAAAAGCCTGTTAACGTTTATTTAATACAGTGTGATCGATGGGTCCCTGTAAATACTTTTACGGCACAAAAAACGTGGCGTGTATCTATCAAATATGCGAGTGTTTATATTAGGGGGAACCTCCCTTTTGCGGATATAATCGATTCCGGGAACACTTATACGTAAGGGTAGGTGAACGCTTTTTGCATCAGCGTTTGCAATTTTTAGTTGGAAGGTGGTGTAAATTCTAAAAAGAATTGGGAAATAATGATTATTAATTTGAATCATCGAGGCCGATGACTTTGTTGTAACTTAATTGTGCCTTAGGACTAAGATACGATGCAAATGTCTTATAATAAATTAAATGAAGAAAAAATAAAACTGTGAATGATTCAACCGTCAACGGGGCACGTCGTAATTAAATAATTGGCAAAAAATGATTATTTAAAAATAGGTTTGATTAAAACTTTATTGATCGACTTTTTAATCGTTTAAAGTTACTATGACTCACTGATTGACCAACTAAGAGTTGGTTGACCAACTAAGAGTTGGTCCGAACTCCGGAGACGATTGTCAAAATTACATATTTTTGAAAATTACATATTTTTTCCAAACAAACCAACTATTGGGTGGTGTGTTCTATAGGTCAGGAACGATACAAATATGTTTTAGTATATGGCCAATACAAAATAGCAAAAGACAAAAGCCTAACTGAAATTAAAGTTTTCATTTTATTTAGTGAATTCTTAACCCTACAAATACAAATAGTTACTTACCTACTACACGTTAGGATAGGACTCATGATTTATATCATGAATCGTAAAATATACACAATGCAGCTATTTACTTGCAATAAATGACGTGAATCTGACATGCTACATAGAGTGAGAGAACGTCACGAATAACAAATATATTCCAACTGTTCAGCTTCCGACTGATCAAATCGCCGACAACTTGTCTGCGAGATACAAAACGATGACTTCAACAAGGAAAAGATGAATATGTCAAGGCAAGGAAATTCCGAGGAAACTCCATGCATTTTTAGAATTCCACACAACTTTACTGAGATATTCGGATTATTGGTTAGTTTAACGGTAGTTAAGGGTGAGAGTCAAGACTCAAATATCAATAATTAGGGCTGTTTCAACTAGATTAAGGGGTACAAGACGACGAGTGCGAGAGATAGAATGTGAAGATGGAGCTGGTATTTCTGTGTGATTTTAATTAGGGTTTTATTATTATTATTAGAGTTTACTATTATTATTGTATTTAATTAGTTTTTATGTCTATTATTTTATAGTGGCTGGATTGTGTCTTCGCAACAGCTATTCAAATTCATACTAATGAAGTTGTGTGTTCAGGCCAATGGTAGTATCCGTGAAATGCCCTAGGGTGATCCTCACCCCCCCCCCCCCCCCCCCAATCTACTTTGCCTTTCACTCAAAGGAAAATATAAAAAGTGCATCGTGGCGACATCTGGTATATGGAATGAAAACTATTTTTCAATGACACTAATGACAGATGTCAATGCTTGTCTGGCTTCTACCCGGGACAGTTTTGCTGGTTTTTCTCCTGGTTGAAATATCATTTGTGGAATAAATACGAGGACACTAATTTTGTTGTGATTCAAAGTGTACGTTACTGTATTGAATCGTCGAAAAATAGGAACTACGTGGGCCCACAAAGTGAAGATTAGTGTTACGATGTAAGTCTGCCGATGGGCGGACTTTCTGGTAATCCTGCCGTCTCCTGATCGACGTTCATACCGAATTGGGACTTATAATCTACAAACACCTGTAAGTGTTCCTTCCTTTCTCCTTTTATTGGCAGTTTAAGGTTATTTTCCGCGAATTTTATGGACCTTGGACACACCTACCCTCAACTTATTTCTTACTCGTATTGAGCCCAGAAAGGCCGTAATTTTCAAAACGACTGGCTCATACATTGTGACGACGCTCACGTCGCTGCGATGCTATTAATAACTACATCACTTACTTCCTTGGCAGCGACGAAAGACATTTATTAAAAATAGAGTCTAAAGTACACAATCTATTCAACTCCTCTCAAACTATGAAACCCGAAATGGGCAACTTTGGCTTTTCAAAAATTTTGCACAATCATTTACACATGAATAAGTAACATGACGCTGGCAGTATTGTTCCTTAAGACTCACACGAGGAACCACAGTTGCCATTCCTAAAAAAATATATTTAAGTCCTCAATAACCTATAGTTACCTAGTTCTGTATTTGTAAATCATCTACTCCCGGAATTGGGTAAATAGTCGAGGTTATCATTGTCGAATTCTATGTTACCCTCTAAATTCTGAATCTAGACTATCCAAAATAAGATGTAGCCTAATATATTCGCGACATTATCCTCCATCTTAAACATTATTGTAAATCGTCTCTGCGAATTGCTTGGCACTGCGGATTGAATTATGTAAATTGCCTCGGATTTGTCGGCTAATGGTAAGGATGTGTTTTATCTATGTTTATGGGTTTGTAGGCACCATTACGCTCACCATCAATTGAGTTGAGTTACTTGAGTGAATACCTGTAACAGATAACATTTTCATTTCAATAAAGATAACCTCGTTTGGGGGTAAAATGGGAATAATAGATGAGACTGCTATTGAACAGACAATGGTCGCACCAGAGAGAGGAATAAGATAGGTTGATCATGATTATAATAATAAGAATAAGACATCTCTTATTCTATAATCTAGAGACATACACGGAAACTATTACAAATTACACAGGGATTCATATTCATTTATTAGTAACTAGCTGTACCCCGCAACTACGTTTGCGTAGAAAAAGTTATATGCTCAGATCACATACCGCCATGGCTTATAGCCTATGAGCTGTCCGGATATTTCAGCTATCTCCTAGTGAAACTCCCGTCAAAATCCCTTCAGTAGTTATGGCGTGATACTTGAACATAGTCACAGACAAACAGACAAAAATTCTAAAAATTGGTGTTTTGGCATCAGTATCGATCCTAAAACACAATACAATAATTCTTTTCAAAAAATATCCAATGTACAGACACAACTTTTTACAGTCTTATTATATGTACCTATAGATAAATCATACATTGTCAAGTTCATACATTTCATAAAATTATTCTGTAAATAATTATAACAACAATAAATTATACAAGTGAAGAATAAAATTAACGCTATAACATAACATAGATTGGTTAATAATAAATTAATTAGTCATATATGATAAGATAATACATGGTAGTAACTATGTCAATTTAAGGTGGACTGTCTTCGACCAAAAACTCGACTACAGAGTAGTAGGCCTTCTGGACCAACCATAATTTCAAATTCTTGTTGGAATTTTATTGTAAATTCGAGGGCCCATGAAGGTCTAAGATAGCACCTTCTAAAATGGGAATCGAACTCAGAAACCATTTCACAGAAGACAGGCGCATATAATAAAGAATAGCATGAATTATTGAAGAAATACATTTTGCAGAAGAAATTTAAAGTATTTCTGGGAGAAACATATACCTCATGGTGGCACTTCACTTGGCTATTCGTATTTGCGAATTTGACAAAATATTCGTCTTATTTGTATGTACGTCAAGTATTTGACAAATACGACAAACATCCAATAGCGAATACGAACAGCTAAATGAAGTGGGAGCATTAGGTGTATAGTTAAATAATAAATAACAATTGGATTTATGCAGATACTGAAACGGACAAGAACCAGCAGAAGAAACTTCGCCACCTCGCAGAATAGGTTACCCCAAAGTTATGGGACCACAAAGGACAGGTTTATTTTACGCCTCAACATAAAACAAGACTACAACATATAAATCACTAGGCAATATAACCCGAAAGCCCGAAGACAAGTACAATATAGTCCGGAGCACAATGTTTAGTGGCCCATTATCCCGTTCAGTACGGTTACGCCATACCTCAACGGTTGAGCCCGTTATATTAATAACTAATGACACTGCGGAACCTTGAGGGGCTGGGGTAAGTCATAAATGGCTTCAGGAATGTCGTAAATGGAGCTGAAATGTCCAGTGAAATTAGCTTTTGTGGACCGAAGCAGGTCATTCTGTTCAAAACGATGATTATCTGGTCGATTATGGATTTAATGCTCAGTTACATCTGTGGCATTATCTTGACAGAGTAATTTTGTGTTGATAGCATATTTGACAGATGCTTTTATGGTGATGACGTTTTAGATGGCAACGATCGAATGGATTTACTGTACAATGCATCTGGGGAAATCTGTCTTCCTTTAAGTATATGACAGACCCATGAATTATACAGGTGATTGGAAATTCGATACATTCCTTGTAAGGGGTGATACTAGAGGTGGTTTGCAACAAATTAGGCCCTATTAACGAGGGGTCATTTGCTTTATTGGACATTGTTTCACACAAGACGCTAAAAATAATGGCTCCTGAAGTCTACAACTCAATCCCTGATGAAATAAAAAATGCTCCCAGTCATACCACATTCATAATAAAACTTAAAAAAATATTAATGGGCATGGCGTGTCACACCGTTGAAGAATTCTTCAACTGTCGAAAATGTACTTGATGTAAGCTTACCTATACAATTGACTTGTAAATGTGTTATTTTATCAATAAACGATTGTATTGTATTTGGACGTTAACTATGGACCCTTATTTGAAGGTTTTTTATAATTCTTTTAGTAAGACCTTTGTGTATCTAGTTGTTTATAGGAGATCAATGTCTAGTACCTATTGTTCCGCAGTCGCTGTCTCTTATAACTCGTGGAAACATTATGAAGCTTCAACGGCCTAGTTTATGGGTTACCTTCCGACGTCTGCTATTATTTTTACATCATCTTAACTTATGGGAGCTTCAATAGCTTTTTGAAAGGTTAATGCCTCAGCATTTAGATGTGCCTAGGTATCTAACTTTAATTTCATATCCTAACCTGTAATAATTTCTGGACCCTTGATCTTATATCGTAAGTTATTGTAACTGTTAAACATCATAAGCCCGTATAAGTCCACTGCTGGACGTAGGCCTCTCCCAAAGCACGCCACTCAACCGTACTCTCGGCCTGCATCCAGTCCCTGCCAGCTATCTTGCGAAGGTCATCCCTCCTCTGGTATCCCTCATCTGGTCGGGGAGCGTCCCACACTACGTTTACCCGTTCGTGGCCTCCATTCGAGAACTCGTCTACCCCATCGGTTATCGGTTCTACGACAAACATAGTAGTTTTGTTCAATTGTATTATTTCAAATTACGGGTATGGGTAAATTAAGAATGATCTCCAGCCAGAATAAGAACTATTGTGTGATGAATAAGAACAGTCAAACAGACAGAGAAATATAACTTAACAGTTAGTGTGATCATTCATGGCCACCAATTCCGATCCTAAAGTGAGCGGGACGCCTCGCTTAGCAACGATTAAATTTAGCGTACCACGCTTGGGAAACGCTACAAGTATCACTTATTTAATGAAAGACATTGCACTGGTCAGTAGTTTTGTACTAGGAGAGCAGCCGTCAGAGACGAGTGGCGACATATTGTGAGGAGGGTCACTACGATTGAAAAGACGACGATGACCACTATAAGAGTGTAGGAGAAGAAGATTGCACTGATCTATTTATTTTATTTGTTTATTTTATTAATGGACTCGACTTTTCGTCATTTGCCAATGTCATGTTACAGAAATTTCAATAGGTATATTCAATAGTCTTCTATCTTCCTCCAGGGGAGTCGCAGTAGCGTCTTCACCCTGGATAGCCGCGTCTTCATGTCTTCATCCAGAGGAGACGCCGTAGCGTCATCACTCTGGACGAAGCAGCTCGACAGTCACGTTCACTCCCGAGCTTGTAGCGGGAACTCTTGATAAAAGCTTGAAACTTCAGATCTTGCATAAATAATCCATTAACTTCACCGTACTGTCATTCGCGAACATTTTCTGATTAATTTAACGTGATATTGAACACAAAATAGTCCCTGTAGACATTAAAAGGAAAATTATCAAATAATTTCGCAACCATCGTTTCCCGCCATTTTCAAGAGACCTGCACTGATCTACTTTATGAATAAAAGCATCAATTCGAAAGAAATAGTGGCCACAATAACAGTAATTTTGATTATAAAACAAACAAAGTAAACTGAAGACACTGGTTATCCACTGACATCTCTGACTGTCACAACGAATACTCGAAGAGACGAAAACAGGAACCGCTAATATTACACGAACAATTACAACCCGATGGGGGATTAGATTAATCAAGCAAAAACACCCCTTAACGGTCCGTAAGACAAACCCCTGAAAGGATTAAAATCGTCCAACCGTTTTATTGTTTTCGAATATCCCTCGAACAGGCTCGCTATCGGCGAAGCTCCAGTGAAAGAGAGAAGCTGTTTTAATATCCATATAAAATGCACATTGAAATTTCATATCTTTGAGTATATGTAGCGGAAAAATATTTCCAGGAATTTTTAAAATCCTTGTTCTATGTTAATCATTGATTCAGAAGCTGAAGAAATTGTGTCACCAAAGAAAAGCGAAAAGGACATTGATCATAACGCCATAGAGCGCAGGCTCAAAAATAGATGCTTCTTGGCTCGTTGCGATCAATGTAACTTAAAGGTTAGGATAAGATAAGATAGATAAGATAAATATTCTTTATTGCAAAGTAAAAGGAATTACACAAAAGAAATATGCTAATACAGTTAGTATCACAATTGGCGGTCTTATCGCTTAAAGCGATCTCTTCCAGACAACCTTTGTATACAGAATTCAGCGGATGATTAGGCTGTGTTTTACGCCATTCTTCGCAATACAAAATCGTTGTTTTGGCGACTGTCAAGTTAAGCCATCGTTAGACAGTTTTATTAATAACAGCCCTTGTGAGTAGTTGAGCAGGATATGACTCAATCAAAATGGAATAAAAGTCGATATATAACTAATTTATTTCTAAATACGAATTGAATAATTTCCAAGTACAATTTGTATCGCGTGGTGGATCATGGCCCCAGCTCCCTCGACGTAAGGGAAGGTCTGTGCCCGAGCAGTGGAGCAATATAAATAGACTGATGATGATGATGACAATTTGTATCTATCTAGATAATTATGGGATGAATATTGAATATTGTCTCAATAACAGTACAGCTTTATTAAGGGTGGGGCCTGCGATGGTCTTTCTCCTTTAACAATACTAAGAATACATGTACGAAATCATGAGATGAAGATGACAATATGAGAATAACTTACATTAAATAACAATGAAGATAAACTTGATTGTACATAGATGACTTAATGATGGTTTCATTTGACGGAAAGATATATAACTAATACAGAGGTGAGACATTGACATTGCTCATAGAATCAGTAAACTGAAGTGGCAGTGGGCTGGTCACATCTGTCGTAGAACCGATAACCGATGGGGTAGACGAGTTCTCGAATGGAGGCCACGAACGGGTAAACGTAGTGTGGGACGCCCCCCGACCACATGGAGGGATGACCTTCGCAAAATGGCTGGCAGGGACTGGATGCAGAGGGCCGAGAGTAGGGTTGAGTGGCGCGCTTTGGGAGAGGCCTACGTCCAGCAGTGGCCTGATACGGGGTGATGATGATGATGATGACAGAGGTGAAAAATGGCAGAAACTTAGAACCATTAAAATAATTCATTCAGGTTGGTTAAATGGTGAGGAACTATGATTGTGATCAAGATAAAGTAACTACAAGTTTCCAGAATACTAAGGACAACCAACTGACAGTTACATTGGAAGTATCTCACAGTGTGACAGCAGTATTAGAACAGGAAATGCGTTATGAAAAATGAATTTCATAAAAAGATGAGGAAAATAATGCAGCATCTCTTCGGAGTGACATGATGGATTATCCGGATGTTAATTCAAAATGAGTTATCTACCTGCCTCAAGGGATATGCTGTTACTCGCTTTTATAATCAAATGTAGCTAATGGCAATCCTGAACGTAATTCTGAAGGAGGTTCTTAGAGCTCGTATGTAAGTATGAACGGGATTATCTCGGAATCTTACAGCGGATAAAGGCTTCTGGAAAATACCTACTGAGAATTCAAGAAAGATTTAAGCTTTTATACTCAAAGGAAATAGGGTATGGAAGGTTTAATTTTGAAGACAGAACAAATAGAATATAATTACCAATAAGATACACACATGCTATAATGTACGTACGGTGGAACACGGAGATAGGTGTACAGGAGAGTTTTTAAGGCTGAGATTTTCTTAAAAACTACTTGACCTATTGCAAAAATTATAATATCACTGTTTGATAGATAAAAGTTAAAACTATGTAACTGTAAAATAATTATTAATTTCGGTCGAGTAGTTTTTGAGAAAATCTCAACCTTATTGAGGCCCCTGTATATCTCTGTCTTCGACTCTACATTTAGGTGCGAATTCATAATCGTGATTTAAAGTTACCACCGTTTAGGCCGCCGTCCCTTTCTATCTTAACCTTTTTAACGAAGTGTGAAAGGGATAGCAACACGATTTAATGGAAGTGAGGTTTAACTGGGTTTATGAATAACAGCAATTGCTGTTATATGTCTCTCGACCAGACTCAGTAAATTCATTATCATCATCAGCCCGTATCAATATACTGCTGGACATAGGCCTCTCCCAAAGCACGTCACTCAACTCTATTCTCGGCCCAGGCAGGGCAGGTCATACCTTCACTTTTGCCGTTCGTATCCTCCACTAGATTCAATCGTCTACCCCATGGGTTATCGGTTCTACGACAGATGTGAACAGCCCACTGCCACTTAATCCTAGGCCTAAAATTTTCTACACCAATTTGCATTTCGTCTTCTCTTTAAAAGATGTGGGAGTTATTAAAAATTCGTATCCTCCACTAGATTCAATCGTCTACCCCATGGGTTATCGGTTCTACTACAGATGTGACCAGCCCACTGCCACTTAATCCTAGGCCTAAACTTTTCTACACCAATTTTCAGTTCGTGACCTCTTTAAAGATGTGGGAGTTATTAAAAATTCGTATCCTCCACTAGATTCAATCGTCTACCCCATGGGTTATCGGTTCTACGACAGATGTGACCATCCCACTGACACTTAATCCTAGGCCTAAAATTTTCTACACCAATTTGCATTTCGTCTTCTCTTTAAAAGATGTGGGAGTTATTAAAAATTCGTATCCTCCACTAGATTCAATCGTCTACCCCATGGGTCATCGGTTCTACGACAGATGTGACCAGCCCACTGACACTTAATCCTAGGCCTAAACTTTTCTACACCAATTTTCAGTTCGTGACCTCTTTAAAGATGTGGGAGTTATTAAAAATTCGTATCCTCCACTAGATTCAATCGTCTACCCCATGGGTTATCGGTTCTACGACAGATGTGACCATCCCACTGACACTTAATCCTAGGCCTAAACTTTCCTACACCAATTTGCATTTCGTCTTCTCTTTAAAAGATGTGGGAGTTATTAAAAATTCGTATCCTCCACTAGATTCAATCGTCTACCCCATGGGTTATCGGTTCTACGACAGATGTGACCAGCCCACTGACACTTAATCCTAGGCCTAAACTTTTCTACGCCTTGCATTTAGTCTCCTCTTTAAAAGATGTGAGAGTTATTAAAAATTTTCAAGTAACATTAAGCTTAGGACCTGCCGGTGTCGGCTCGGTTGTTCCTATTTATAACTTGGCCCAAAGATATAAATAAATAGGCTATATCTGTATCCCCGAAGGTTAATAATTGCGAAAGTTAGCTAATAATAACTTGGTGTATTCTGGTCACCAGTGTCGTAACCATTTAAATTACTGTAATTTAAGGACATTGATCTCCTACAAACAACTAGATACACAAAGGTCTTACTAAAACAATTTAAAAAAAAACGTCCGAATAATGTCCAATAAAGCCAATGAGTATCCATTCATCCGTTTGAGAAGGTCTTTGCGCTCGGACATTTTTAGAAGACATACTGTGTATCTAGTTGTTTATATGAGATCAATGTTTAAGGACCATTTTTTAAAATTACACGGTTTGTATACAATATTAATTAGATAAAAACGGGAATTACCGTGTTAAACATTCATTTATTGATGTCTCGATATTTCGACAGCATTGCAGCCATCATGGTCACGAGTAGACTGAAGTCGGTGAGTGTTGAACGTCAGAAGGGTCATTCTCAAGATTGACTTTTGGGCTGAGAGCATTGATCTCCTATAAACAACTAGATACACAGTCTGCCTTCTAAAAATGTCCGAGCGCAAAGAAGGTCCAAACGGATGAATGGTCATTTCCTTTATTGGACATTATTTGGACGTTAACAATGGACGTTTGGACGTTTTTTCAATTGTTTTAGTAAGACCTTTGTGTATCTAGTTGTTTATAGGAGATTTATTAATACGGGCCATGCCTTACAACTACAAATGTTCAACTTGAGAAATAAAACCACACTTCCGATGGTCTCGAAATCTATATAAAATATAAAGTAAACTGCGTAACGGCTTCAAAGGGTGCCCATTCACTTCCATAAATTCAGATGGGGTCCTATTGTTTAATTCTAAACACGATACGCCTAGATTTATCGTTCCTATTCTAACAATTACCGGCGTTGTAAATTGATTTTGAATAATTAAACCCTTTATTGCTTGTTTTCGGTTTGAATTATTACTGGTTGTGTGGGTGGAAGAAAATTGTGGAGGTGAACGTGTTGAGCTAAAATTATAATATTTTAAGATATTTTTGGGAAACTTGAATAGAGAGCCTTATTTATTTATTTTATTAATGGACTCGACAGTTCGTCATTTGCCAAATTAATTGTTCCCCAAATTGTTTAATTTACTTAAACGCTGTGCAGAATTAATGTATGTCACAAGCCTAACCATCCATTTAATTTTGTCGAATGAATTCAAAACCACCCTGTATACTACAAGCCCCTTATATTAGAACGTTACAAAGTTCTATATTTGCTATGCTTTTGGTTGTATTAAAGACTCTACTAAAGTACCCTGATTCACAAACCAGCTTACGTCATAATTTAACCGGTTTACTCCGGTTTATACTGGTTATAGTTCCCCTATCCCCGTACTACGTCCTTATTTGCATCGTGTAGGATGCAGGATGCGATGCAATCCGTGCTCGGATTAAATCCAGATTGCCAGATAAAGGCTAACTCGAAGCGGAAATAGGAGCTTCGGAAGCGAGGAGACGCGTTTGCAAGTAGCTTGACTGTTTTAGTCACTTTTCTGTGGTTTCAAGTGATGTAAAGTGAGCATACTGATACTATTACTTCATTTATTTTATTAATGGACTCGACAGTTCGTCATTTGCCAATGTCATGTTACAGAAAATTCAATAGGTATATAATAGTCTTCTGTCTTCCTCCAGGGGAGTCGCAGTAGCGTCTTCACCCTGGGTAGCCGCGTCTTCATGTCTTCATCCAGGGGAGACACCGTAGCGTCATCACTCTGGACGAAGCAGCTCGACAGTCACGTTCACTACCGAGCTGCTTCGTCCAGAGTGACGACGCTACGGCGACTCCTCTGGATGAAGACATGAAGACGCGGTTACCCAGGGTGAAGACGCCATTGCGACTCCCCTGGAGGAAGATAGAAGACTATTGAATATATTGATTTTTATGTAACATGACATTGGCAAATGACGAACTGTCGAGTCCATAAATAAAATAAATAATATACATACACTATCGATCTATATCAATGTCAAGAGAAGAAAGTAAAAGTAAAATTCACAAAGTTATAAAGAAAATTGTAAACTGTAAAAAAATACAATTTACGGTGTTCCTAACTTTGCGAGTTCAGGGTTAAAAGTTAAAAGAAAAGTTTAGAATTGATGTTTCCGTTTTTACGGCAAAAATAAAAAAGTATTGCTGCTATAAAAGCAACGGCAGGATACGGCTTTCATACCCTTGAAAAGTACAAACTTGTTTAAAGTTTACACAAAAAATAGTATTTTTATACCAGATAGGTACTGTAATTTCAGGGAAAATAATACAATCGTATATACTAATTATTATATATTAACGGATATCACTCACTTATATTGTTGAAGTCGGCAATTAGACCGACAGTATGGACCGATTTCAAGTTATGTCGGAGCGCGCACAGAGGGCGCTGATCCGCATTGCGCGAAGAAACGTCAAATACGACGCGGGCGTGGCGCGCTCACCTTGATAAAGACCGTCGAAATCGGTCTAAACTGTCGGCCTAATTGCCGACTTTAACAATATAAGTGAGTGATATCCGTTTATACTATATACTAAATATAGTTTACAAATATTTCAAAAACCTCAAGATTCAAGTTCATAGTCGAGTTTTAGACTCGGGACATCAAACTCCCGGAATCGGGAATAATATTTACGCCAATTTAAATGGCGGGACAATGTTGCTAAGATTCCGAGATACGAGCTGACACTTTGACAGTTTTACGGTCCTCGAATACGAAACTTCCAGTGACTACACTCAACTTTATGAAATTACAGAGGAAATGAACTGTTAAAACTGACAGTTTGATATTGTTTTACTGGGTATTTTGGTAGGTTTTCAAACATGAAGGAAAAAATGTCGTCGCGTTCTATAGAGACAGTAAAAGCAAGCTCCACATTGCCGTCGAGAGGTCTCAGATAAAATTTGGCAAGAAGCCTAGGTCTTATAGCACAAGTAAAGGAAAAAATGAGAAAACTGTAAAAGACAATGCCAGATTTGATTGGAGCTTTACCTCACTAACAAAACTACGTGTACATTGAAGATGTAGACGTCATTCAATTCGCTAGCCAGTAATATGATAAGGGACGAAGAAAAACGCTTGTAGATTTCGTTGCGCCTTAAATATTTTTAAACAAATGCCCAAAATAGGTATCTCTATCTAGGTGGCATTGATTTTAGATGGGGGGAATTCCCTACCAATTTAGAGGGATTTTATAGTAGTGATGGGATGGATTCTGTATGTGTCTAGAGCTATGGATCCAGAGGAATCTTAGTTTAGGCATTGGTCGTGGTATCTTATTTTAATACAAATTCAAATGTTTATTATTTCCTTCCACATTAGGTACATTTTCATGTTATTAGACACAGTTTGGTGGAAGACTGGTGCTCAAGCTAGGACTAATCCTATTTTGTAATTGTAATAAAATATTCGTAGTTTAATAAAGTCACATTACCTGATTCGATTTCCATCGGTTTCAAATTCAAATAGCATCGAGTCTTCACGCCCAATAGCCTCTAGGCTGACTGGGCATTGATCAAAGAGCTGCCAAGGAGCGTTGGCCACAGCCTTCCGTGTCAGTTGACTAGCACTTCAGCTGATTTGAATTTGACACCGGTTTGTTTCAGAGTATTTGATGCAATATGCAGGAATGGCGTGCCACTTGTGAACTGTCTGGATCCCCGGGGGTTTGAGACTGCACTTGAACCACGTAAACAGGGATTTCTAGAAAACTCTATGTATTTCTTTTGAACCCCCAAGAATCAAAAGACAAAAGCCGTTCAGAAAATTCCAATTATTGTAACAAAAATAATCTTCAAATTCATTTTATTGCAATCATGTGATTAATTCTAGGTGTTACGTAAAATGCCAGTACTCAACATGAACCCTGTCAGGGCATTGCAACATAATATTATTGTCAGAATTTGAATTACGCATTATCCATAATCAATATAATACGATGGTTTCAAAATAAATGAAATTGAGTCTATAAAGTTTCTAGGAGTAACAATTGACAAGTCACTTACATGGAGAACCCATGCCGAAACATTGTGCTCCAAATTGTCCGGATCCTCTTACGCTTTATACAAACTCTCTCAAATAGTAAACGTTTCTACTGTCCTATCAGCATATTATGGCCTGGTTGCCTCAGTTTTAAGATATGGAGTAGTTTTTTGGGGAAACTCTACAGACAGAGAAACTATTTTTAAAAGCCAAAAAAGATGTATCCGGGCAATGTTTGGTCTTAAACCTATTGATAGCTGCAAACCTTTCTTTAAAAAATATAATATATTGACATTTCCATCATTGTACATACTAGAGATTGCACTGTTTGTAAAGCAAAATCCTGACTTGTTTGAAAAAGTAAACATTACAGCTTATTGTTCGAATCTTCGTCCACGTGATTTAAATCAAATCTGCCACCAACGGACCAACACTGCTTTGCTACTGAAAAGTGTATTTGGTATGGCACCAAAAATATATAATAAAATTCCATCAAAAATAAGAATGGGTAATGTATACCAATTAAAAAATAATTTGAATAGACTATTGACGGAAAAAGGCTATTATACAATAAATGAATTTCTAAATGATAAATTTTAATATATAGTGACCGCAGCTTCTGACATTATTCTTAAATTAGGTTGATATTTTCGAGTTCTATATATTTGATAATAATGACATTTAATTTATTGACATTGTAATTACTGATATTTTATTGAATTGAATTAATTTTAATTTATTGACATTGTAATTACTGATATTTTATTGAATTGATTGACATTTAATTTATATAGGTATTTTTTTTTCCTGTATTTGTTGCTGTAAAATAATAAATAAATAATTATAGGAAAAATTACATTTGTACGCCGCAAGGCAAACATGAAGGACTATTTTTTAAAATATAACAGCTGTATCATTTTTTATACTCATGTGTTGCAAATAAATTATCTTTATCTTTATCTTTTATCTTTATCTTTTATCCATGCTCGGTGAATAAATTAGAACATGATGAAAAAGTTCTTGCCGTGGGCAGGACTTGAACCTGCGACCTTGTCATGTCACGGAATGACAAGGTCGCAGGTTCAAGTCCTGCCCACGGCAAGAAATTTTCATCATGTTCTAATAATATTATTGTGTTTAAACTTATATACTAAACAAAAACTATTTTAAAATTAGCATGCTTCTTCCTCAGCATACTGCAGCCCACTCCTGGGCTATGCCTCTCCATGAATCCTCCAAGTGGCCCGATCCCAAGGTTGTCTGGTCCACCCAGCAACCCTCTTTACTCACAAAAGTAATAATTTTTTAATTTTGTTTGGAATATTTAGGAGAGGATTAAGAATGTAGCGATTAGAGAACGGTGTGGTCTGAAAGAAAATGTAGTAAATAGAATTGAAAAGGGTATGTTACGTTGGTTTGTCCACTTAGAGCGGATGAGTGAAGGAAGGGTAACGAAGGAAATACACAGAGCGAATGTTGACGGGAGAGTCGGCAGAGGTAGACCGAGGAGAACGTGCGGCGACCAAATTGGCGAGGTCTTGAGAAAGGGTCAAGTACGGTCTACTATAAACCGACGAGCATGCATGAAGATATTGATGAATGTGCAGGAAGCAAGGGTGGTGTGCCAGGATCGCAGCAGATGGAAGTCCATCGTCTCTGCCTACCGCTACGGGAATCAGGCGTGAGTTTATAAATAAATAAATATTTAGGATAAAATATGGCAATAATTTTAAGATACTCCTATAACCAGCCTTAGCAGTGAGTTTTATCAATACTTGCTTCCATTTTCCTTTTAGATTCTGTTTATTTCTTTGTGAGGTGAGATGAGCATTTCATTCTAGCTGTACATTATAACATATCTTTGTTTGTACCTACCTAATCACGCTGGGGATTACCGCTACCGTCGACTGAGCTTTCGTGGAGCTTGGTACAAAATTGTTCCGATAAAATAATTCTTTAGCGACCCTAGGTTACAGCGATAAGATGCAGCGACGAGCGATCGAGCGTGCGATCGAGCGAGCGATCGAAGTCGCTTATAGGACTGATATTGACAGCGGCAGTGCAAGCGTACCGATTTGTGATTTTTTTAATTTATGATTTAAGCAAAATATATATCTACTGAAGAGTATAGGAACACCAGAGACAGACCAGATAAAATAAAACACGACTTGCATCAATGAAACCTTATAATCGACTCCACATAAAAACTAAAACAAAAACCTTATAAAAAAAAAAAATCGAAATAAAATAAATTTAAAATATTTTTAATTATAAAACCTACACTCAGCACTTCAAAGAGATGTTGCATCCGCACAACTACTTCAATATAATAATAATTATTTCAAAAATCAAACAAAAACCGACTGCAAAAAATTTAACACTTTTTGGTTAATTTTTTATATTCTATGTCACTCCTATAATGAAGACGAATGTAACAACACCTAATTATGTTAAAATCCATCAAACCGTTTAGACTGCAGGGCGTGCCGAAGAATTAAACGTACTATGTAGACGTACATACACACTAGAATTTCAGAGCACAGAGAGCCGTTTTAAAGGTAATGATAAAAAAACCTTTTAGATTCCCAACTATACAACTTTATCGTAACTGTGACGTCCTAACTGTGAGACAGCTATATATTCTCCAACTGATACTTCGGAAACATGTCTCAGTACCAATAGAACCTGACAAATTTAACAAAACCGGTTTGCGCCGAAGTTATATAGTCTGTGCACCAGTATCCCACAGAACAGCTCTCTCGAAGCGCCACTATCACTCATTGAGTCCCTTCCTTTACAATAAACTTAACCAAATTTTGAACATATACCCTCTCCAATTAAAGAAGTGTAAGAATGAAGTCACCGATTGGTTAAAGACCCTCAATTATGAAGAAACAGAAAAAATCCTAAAAATATCAATATAGCTACTTTTTAAATCTAAAATATCAGGGTTTTCTCGCCAAACAGTATATTCTCACTTAACATAAACTGCAATGATCATCACCTAGCTAGATCCTATAAACACATTTATCTGACACACACACACCATCTTATACGAGTTTGCGCGCACGATACGCTCTCTCTCACACACACACACACCGTCACGCACCATCACACCCACACCCTCTCATTCTCAGAGACACCTTTACACACACCCTCACACTCACACACACACCCTCTCACTATCTCACACACACACACACACATACACACACACACACACACACACACAACATACAGAATTCTATTAGATATAAGTTATTCATTATTAGTCATTTACAAGTTAATTACCTTATTTTTGGCATTGACACTACATTATGCGACATTACAACCCGATTGGAAGGCGTTAGCATCCGTTATACAGTTTTTTAAACTAGTACGGTTGCTATCGTTTCACATTCTTGTAAATTGTTTCCAAACAATGCTGTTATAGCTATAAGTTTTCAATCAAGAAACTCTGTTCTTAAATTCTTAAGTCAATAAAAACCTTTATTATTATTATTATTATTATATACTCGAAAAACATAACCCTCCTTCTTGCGCAGTCGGGTAAAAAATTATATTTTTTTTTCTCGTGTGGTTTAGTGACCAAACCTATTTGTCAAAGTTATTCAGGCTGCCCTTTGACGTGGCCTAACGACTGCTGTCAAGCGACAACAACCGGGACCAACTACTAAACGTGCTTTCCGAGGCACGGAGGGGCTCAGATGAAAGTGTTACTAGCGGTCACCCATCCAGGTCCTGACTTCGCCCAACGTTGCTTAACTTGTACGATCGTTTACAACGTGTACTCGCAACTGGACTATGAGCCCCTCTATTGAGCCTATTTATAATTATATATATATATAGCCGCAGCCTGGCTGCTTAGTGCGTGGGCTCCCTAAGATTGCTTGAAGGACTAAAAGTAGTATAAGGCCCCTCGCGCACTAGGCAGCCAGGCTGCGGCAGCCAGTCGAACTATGATGGCTGCCGGCTGCCTAGTGCGCGGGCTCCCATACAACGTCATATGTTTTACTGGCCTTATACTACTTTTAGTCCTTCAAGCAATCTTAGGGAGCCCGCGCACTAAGCAGCCAGGCTGCGGCGACCAGTAAAACATATTGTTACGCCCGGGCCTAAGAGGACGGCGTAGCGCTACGAGAAGAGTCGCAGACTTATCGAGTGCCGAGTTTTCTGGGAGTTTCGGGAAAGTTCCATAGTGTTCCAGAAACTTCCATGGGGTTCTCGATACTTCTCGAAGCCTCCGGAAAGCCCTAGAATATTCCAGAAATGTGTCGAACGTTCTGGAAGGTCATAGAACGCCATCGAAGATTCCAGAAAGGCATCGAAGGGTGAACTAGGTAGGTGTCATAAGGACAGGTTTAGGCCAGGAACTTTCTGGAATCGAGGTTTCTGGAATGGTGTGACAAGGACGGGTGATCGACACTGGGGTATAAAAGGAGCTTGCGACCGGCCGTCGGGAGAGGAAAGTTATCGTCGCGAAGTGATTTTAAACTACCCGCAGTTCAAAAAGTCACCGCCGCGTTCGGGCCCACCATCGCAGATTCCGGAGGAGCTCACGGCGGCCGCTTGAAGCTGCCCGGACCCGGCCTCCCACCAGCGGGAATCACCGGGATAAGGGTAGCAGCGAGCAGCTGCACATCGTGAGTCCTCCCGAGGGCCACGCGAAAACGAACGAAGCAAGGAAGTTGTTTTTCTCGCCATGAGAAAAGCTAAGGAAAAGAAGATCGGCAGAGCCGGGCCCCCATTCCACGCCGCCACCGCCGCCGCCGCCGTAAGACAGATGCGCGCCGCCATACCAGCGAGCGCGCACGCTGCACCAACCACACCCGGGGGCGGAGAAGCCTTCTTCGCCCCCCGTGACGCCGCCGCGCTAGCCATGCGCATGTCCCCTGCGCCAAGGGGCCTCGCGCCGGGCGACCCGCGCGCGCACAGCTCGCTGGCCGTAGGCAGGGCGCGCGGGAGCGTGACTGCCTGCGGGACCGGCGAGCCACCCGCAGAGGACTGGGGCAGGGCGTGCGGGAGCACGACTGCCCCCGGGACCAGCGGAATCGACGAGTGGACGCTCGTGGAGACCGGAGGCAGGGCGCGCGGGAGCGTGACTGCCTCCGACACCGCCGGCCAATCACAGATGTCCGCAATCGGGCGCGCACCAATGAGCGCACCGCACGCGCCGTCGCGCAGGATCGCGCCGCACCCGATCGCCCCGCCGCACAACAGTGCGCCGACAGAAACCGCACCGCTGCGCGCCTCACCGCACGCCTCGCCGCGCGCCTCACCGCACGCCTCGGCCCGAAACCCCGCGCTCCCATCGGCTGCGCGACCACGGAACACCACGCCGCCGCCTCCGCCGCCATCTGCATCGCGCGCCCCTACGCGCGACTGCACAAGGCAGAGTGAGACGGCGGCGCAGCCGCGAGACACCGCGCTACAACCGCGCGCCCCAACCGGGCCGCCGCCGTACACGCGCACTTCGCCGACGCGATCCGCACCGCCGCCCAAACGCCCACCAATGGAGGACACCGCGCAGCAAGCCGCCCGGCATACCACCGGACAACGCATGCTCGCGCGCTCCGCCTCCATGCCCGACACCCGCACAGCACTGCCACAAGCGGCGTCGTACTCCACTCCGGAGCCACCCACACCTGACGCCGAGATGCTAGACGCACTCACCACCCCGATGGATACGAGCACCCCCGCTGCGACATCCTACGCCGCAGCGGTGGGATCGTCGCCCACAAGGACAAAGAAACCCACCCCGCCCTCCCAGGCGACGGCACCTACGAGGACCAAGGAGCGCTACCCACCACTGGTGGTTGAGCACCTTCCGGACTGGGCGGCGCACTTCAAGAGGCTGAAGGAGTCCTTGGGTCACGCCCCGAACGCACGCCCCTTTGGAAGAGGGGTCAAGTTCGTCCCCAAGAGCGACGAGGAGTACCGCGCAATACAGCGGTACCTCACGGCACTTGAGGACGAGCAAGGCCTCTCTTGGTTTTCCTACGCTCTTCCTAAAGAGCGTAGCGTGAAGATCGCCCTCAGAGGACTACCGCCAGACACCAACCCAGAAGACATCGCCGAAGAGCTCACCTCGCTGGGGTACGAGCCGGAGTATGTGCGTCACATCCGAGCACGACAAGGCAGACCTGGATGCATCTTCTTTGCGCAACTAAGGCGCACGGAAAACGCGACGATGGCCAGCCTTCAGGACATCACCGAGCTTCTCTGCATGCCGGGCATACGGATCGAGGCTTGGCGCGGCAAGAGAGGCCCAGCGCAGTGCCACCGCTGCCAACAATTCCGGCACTCCTCCCACCACTGCCACAGGAAACAAGCCTGCGTGCGGTGTGGAGAGGAACATGCCGCCCACGAATGCCCGCGCCCGCTAGAGGAGCCGCCCACCTGCGCCAACTGCGGAGGAGCACACCCGGCCAACCATGTTGCGTGCCCTGTTTTCAAACAGGAGCTGCGCAACAAGAAGGCCGGCACGGTGGCCATCACCGCACCCCCGAACCGCCACAAAGAAGATGCCCAGCGCCCAGTCTCCTTGGTCCCGGAGGTCACCCCGATGCCTCGAGGAGAGACAAACGCCGCCACGACGCTCATGGCTGCTGCAAACGGCCCACAACAGGCCAGGAACAAAAGGCCAAGGAAGCGGAAGAGAAGGCGGGGAATAAACCCCCCCCTTAGCTACGCTCCAGCCCCGGAGAACCCTGAGTGGTTCGAAGCGCCATACCAGCCTTCGCAACCACCAGTACACACGCAGCCGCTTTCCCTGCCAGCGATCGCCGCCCCTTCACAGGGGATGAAGGCGAAGCAACAGGGAAACACCAGCGAAAGGAAGGCAGTAGTCACGGCAGCCATCCAGATCCTGAGCGAGGTGCTCGAAGCCCTGCAGAAGGACCAGGACCCAATGCAGATCATCCTGAGAGGTATCGCCTCGTTACTGTCCACTAACGGGTAGTATACCTCTCAGGACGAGGAGACGGAAATCCGCAGCACTGTGGACAACACATCGTCGGCTGCTGGAGATCGCTCGCTGGGCCTCCCTGAACAGGGTCCCACCCGGCGGGCTTGACGCTCGCGGCCGGCAAGAAGAAACCGGAATACCACCGGTAAACCCGACATCAGTGACCTGCCCGTAGTAGCGGGCAGCGCAAGAAACCACTGAAAGGGGGCTTCGCCCCGAGCAGTATCCCCGCCCCGGAAAGGGGGCGAGACGAAATTCACGATCCGTCGGGAGAGTTCACTTGGAACAGCGATACGAGTTACATCGGAGCGACTTCGGAAGCGACAGTTAAATCATTAATCCAGTTGTGTTAATTAGTGTTCAGTGAGTTAGTTGTGCAGTTTTGGATTCTAGTTGTTTGTAAATTCAGTTTAATTCACCAATAAATTCATTGTGTCTGGTTACTCGGTTTTGGCATCTTTTATCCTTTACGTACCCACCCCCGCAACGTAACATTTGGTGTCAGAAGTGGGATAAATGTTCTGCTGATGCTGGGGGACTACACGGTGAATTTTGGAGGTGGTGAGTCATCAAGCATACTGGCGGTCGTGCGCCAGATGCAGGAGGACTTCAATCGGCGCCAAGAGGAACAGGCTCGTTGTCAGCGAGAGTACGCGCGCCGCCATGAGGATCTGTTGCTGAGGATTTTGCTGGCTATCGAGAAGAGCAACGAGAAAGCTCGAGAAACACCATATGAGGCAGAGAAGAAAATCCTCGACTATGAAAGGAAAATTCGGGAATATGAGAAGAAAATTGGAGACCTGGAAAAACAGATCGTTGACATCATGGAAACAGTCAAGACCACCATGACTGACAGGGTGTTCGAGATACCTCCCTTCGATGGTAAGGTCCCGTGGGATGCATTCAAGATCCAGTTTGACTGCATGATGGAAGCCAACAAGTGGACGAAGAAGCAGGCAACAGCAGGTTTGGCACTGGCACTTCACGGTGGAGCATTAAAGGTCCTGGAAACGGTTGGTGGTGAAGTTACCTACTACCGTCTTCGAGATGCTCTGGAGTTACGGTACGGAGATAAACATCGGGAACTCTTTTATCAAGCTCGGTTAAAGGAACGCAGCCAAAGAGCGGATGAGACATTGCAGCAGTGGGCTTTGGAAACGCAGAGATTGGTGCGTAAAGCTCACCGTTCACTCTCGGCTGATAGCGTGGACAGGCTGATATTGGATCATTTTATCGATGGTATCCGTGACTTCGATGTGAGAGCAGCTGTACGGTTGAGTCGCCCCAAAACATTGGAGGACGCTGTGGCTCGTGCTTTAAAAGTGGAGAGTGTCCGCTGGAGCCTTCGGGACAATCGAACAAGGGACGCTGAAGGGAAGGAGAGTCAAGAGCAAGATTTTACTCCTCAGTGTTACCATTGCGGAAAGCGAGGGCACATAAGATCTAGCTGCCCTAAACGGAGACTTCGCAGAGCTGATGATGGCTATGGATCATGGCGAAGGACACACGAGGATGGACAATCATTTTGCTCACAAGACTGTAACTATTGCTTCAAGCAGGAAATCAAGGAAATTCTTCATGACTTCAAAACGGATGGGAATAAGAGGAAGAAAGGATTTGACGGTGCTCGGGACGATCACGTTTTAGGAGGGGGCAGTGTTACGCCCGGGCCTAAGAGGACGGCGTAGCGCTACGAGAAGAGTCGCAGACTTATCGAGTGCCGAGTTTTCTGGGAGTTTCGGGAAAGTTCCATAGTGTTCCAGAAACTTCCATTGTGCACGACCGCGGCACACGGACAAAGATGTGACGTTCTGCTGTCAAATAGGTGGTCGCCTAACTCAGGATAGGATGTATAGTTCATAAGTAAAAGGGTTTTTACAGTTCTCCGCGTGCTGGATCGATACGCTCTGATACTGACTAAATACGGCGCGGCTCTGGCCGGGTTCCTCTGGGCAATACGAACGAACGCGCGCGCAACAGGCGCTTTTATATTTATACTCCCGCACGCTAGCTCTATAGCGTGGGGGGGGTACTATATCAGTATCCGAGCGGGCCAATCCCGTCACGGTATTTATTCTCTATCTCTTTCTTACGTTCTATAGCCGTCTAGCTTACACGCCGAGCCTGGACGCGAGTTTGCCAGAAAGGAGAGGGAGAAAGAAGGGAGAGTGCCTCACCACCACGGTTTCTGCTCGTGGAGGTCGGCTGGCCAGCCCACGTAAATAGTGGGGGTTTATGAGACGGGTGGCTCGTTCCAGAGAGCTGTCCCGTAAGCCAGTGCGGCCCACTCCGACGAGGCTTTGGTCGAGGTATATGGCGGTCTGTGCCATTACCATGCGTCTACCTATGGTCTGTCGGGTTGGGCCGCCCTTGTGGGCTTATTATTATTATTTCTATGTTCTACCTGAACAGGGCTCCGGTCAGGTACCTCCGTATACCTTTACCGTGTACCAATACCTGTCAAAACCATTACCATGGCTGACCGGAGTCCTGTGTCGTGGTGCTGACCAGTACCTGGGAGAGGTGAGGAAAGGATCAACACAAGGATATCGTTTTATTGTATTGTCCTACCTAATTACCTATAAAGTGCGACGGCTCATGTCGACTTCCTGTCTCATTTCTTTATACAGAGTTACTTAAATATCAGATCTAGTAGTTGCCTTACAAAACATGAGTATTCTTACGAAACATGGATATTCTTACAAAACATGGATTTTCTTACTCTAAGCTCTTAAGTAACATCGAGTTCTTACATATTACATTTCATCTTAAGGGCTATGGCTTATAAATCTCATATACAAATTGATCGCGTAGCTTTACGCGTTTATGACGTATTTCGCGGCTGTCGTGAACATCCATGGGGTTCTCGATACTTCTCGAAGCCTCCGGAAAGCCCTAGAATATTCCAGAAATGTGTCGAACGTTCTGGAAGGTCATAGAACGCCATCGAAGATTCCAGAAAGGCATCGAAGGGTGAACTAGGTAGGTGTCATAAGGACAGGTTTAGGCCAGGAACTTTCTGGAATCGAGGTTTCTGGAATGGTGTGACAAGGACGGGTGATCGACACTGGGGTATAAAAGGAGCTTGCGACCGGCCGTCGGGAGAGTTCACTTGGAACAGCGATACGAGTTACATCGGAGCGACTTCGGAAGCGACAGTTAAATCATTAATCCAGTTGTGTTAATTAGTGTTCAGTGAGTTAGTTGTGCAGTTTTGGATTCTAGTTGTTTGTAAATTCAGTTTAATTCACCAATAAATTCATTGTGTCTGGTTACTCGGTTTTGGCATCTTTTATCCTTTACGTACCCACCCCCGCAACGTAACAATATGACGTTGTATGGGAGCCCGCGCACTAGGCAGCCGGCAGCCATCATAGTTCGACTGGCTGCCGCAGCCAGGCTGCCTAGTGCGCGCGGTGTCTTAGTAAGTAAACTCTACCGCTACCGCTCCGCCTATCACTGAGTACACATAAGGTATTTGGCGTGTATTTACGAAGTTTGCTGTTTACCGTTCATTTGAACGATGATTACACTGTTTGATGTTAGGAAGGTATCATTTTGAGGGGTAAGTGTAGCCGTTTTGCATAACTTCAACACGTTAGAGTCAGAAATTACGAACACTGCTTTAACATGAATCATTTTGTTACAATAACCTAGTTGAGTAAAACTTCGTTATAGCCTAAATATCACATGATCATGCTAAAGAAACATCTATACCTATATTAAGACTATCAAAGTTGTATACCTATTGTATTGGATATTTTTGGAAAATAATAAGTTTAATGTATTTTAGGATCGATACTGATGTTCCATGCCAAAACACCAATTTTTTGAATTCTTGTCTGAAATAAGTTTTCGATATTCCAACGAAAGCCGCATTATGGTTTAAATCTCACGAACTACTCAACCGATTGCAAAAAATCATTTACTATAGTCCATCACCGTCGTGCTCGCCGATCCCACGGGGTACAGGCATTGCAGGGGCGAGGGAATCTGGTCTCGGCGGGGCTGCGGGCGGTGTGGCGCGATGCGCACGGCTGTGTATAGAGCACAGACAGACCACTTACCCAATCGACATGAAATCGGTACAAAGCACGCGAAAATTTCTGTCAACGATGAGCGCATAGAGCAGGGTTTCTTAACGTGGGGTCCATGGACCCCTTAGCATGTGTGTCAGGGGTCTGCAGTAGGTCAGTCAGTCTAAAAATATTTATTAGGGAATTTTGTAGTAAACTCGGCGAGACTTTGTCGGGTAGCTTCAATAATAAAAAAAAAGGAATCGGTTCCAAAAGATGTCGCCTTCCGCCCCGTATCGACGATGCTCTCATACCTTATGACATGCGCCTTGCCTTGTCGAAGACTGTCCCACAATTTAACGTGCTCATTGAGGCCAAACAGCAGCAACCTTCTTATTAACGTAGTAAGTGTAATAAAAGTGCCAATAAAAAACTTTTTTTATTTCCAAAAATATTTATGGCTGGGGTCCGTGGAATAGTTTAAATTGTGAAAGTGGTCCGTGACTGCAAAAAGGTTAAGAAACCCTGGCATAGAGACGAAGCGGGGGACAGGGGTGCCTTATTAAAGAGATGCGTCCATGTTGATAATATCTCTAGGTTACATGTGACGCGCAGCAATTTTGTGTCCATGTGCAGGCAGACACGGGCATCCTGTTACAGGTCTATGGGGTAAGTGGTCTGTGGTATAGAGTTACCTCGACCCCGCCAACCCCTGTCACGCCGTAGGAGCGGCAAGCCCGACGTCATGTAATTCTATATTGTGACGACGTTGAGGAACTATAGTATTTAGATATTATCGAGATACACTATTATGTAAATTATTGTAAATAATTTTAAAAATGTGTATTTTTTTTAATTTCAACTTTAATAATTCTCCTGTGTAGGTACTTTTCTCTGTGTTTTACCGTACAAGCACTTTCCCGGTTGGGAATCGAACCCAGAACCCACACAAGGCAAGCATAGAACATTGAATCGCAACATCTCATTGGAGTACAAATTATTTTTCTTTGAAACGTTCATCCGTATTGTTAACAAAAACTCGCAGCAACTTTGCTCGTACAAGCGGGGCTTCCGTGTTATGAATAAATTAGAAAAGTTTGCAGCTGCGGTGGGGCTACGAAGTGAGCGATACACGAATTATTCCAACAAGACTAGAAGAGGAGCGCGAAGTGAAGCGAGCGAATATTGGACATGGGGGACGAGTGCGAAGTGAAGCGAGCGATTGGAAATAGGAGAGGAGTGTGAAGTGGTGTGAGCGTATGTTGGAAATGGGAGAGGAACACGCAATGGAATGTCATAATATGTTGACGTGCAATAATGTACACAACGTGCTTACTTGCCGTAAAGAGATTTGACTTTGACAATGAAACTGATGTATTAGAAAATGGAAGAGGAGAGCGTAGTGAAGCGAGCGTTTGTTGGAAACGGGATAGGAGCATTAAGTGAAGGAGCAGGTGTTTTGGATATAGGAGAGGAACGCGCATTAAAGCCAGCGTATGTTGGACCGGAGTAAAGCGAGCAATTGGAAATAGGAGAGGAGAGCGCAGTCAAGCGAGCGTGTGTCGGAAATAGGACAGGAGAGCGCAGCGAAGCGAACGTATGTTGGAAATTGGAGAGGAGAGCGCAGCGAAGTCAACGTATGTTAAAAATTGGAGAGGAGAAACCAGTGAAGCGAACGTATGTTGGAAATTGGAGAGGAGAGCGCAGCGAAGTGAACGTATGTTGGAAATTGGAGAGGAGAAACCAGTGAAGTGAACGTATGTTGGAAATTGGAGAGGAGAAACCAGTGAAGTGAGAAGAAAAAAGGGAGGACTGCGCGCCACTAATCGTCAGAAATTGGAAAGGAGCCCGCAGTGAAGTAAACGTATACCTATGTTATTCAAATTCATACATTCGTAGAAAACTGTTAATTGACACTTTTTGTTTAACTTCTTCTAAAAAATTTTAAAGCACGGCAAACTTAACTATTAACGAATTATGGAAGTGACTAAATAGGTACGTGTTGAGGTAAGTTTCTTTTTTTATATAGTAATAGACCGAACCCGGGCTTGGCCCCGATATCACCTGATGGTGCGTGACGATGAGGCCGATGATGAAGCACGCGGGTCTAGTAAATGCCTTTTCACTCTTGCCTTAAAGATGCCAAGGTCATATGTTTCCAGAAATACCGACGCCGGCAGGGAGTTCCATTCCCTAGCCGTTCGTATGATGAAGAATGAAGAAAAACGCTTCGTACGGGCCAGCGGGATATCTACGACATGCGGATGGAACCCCAGCCGACGCCTGATGACCCGGAGTAGAATGGGGACGCAGGAATTAAATCGTGCAATTCCATCGCACACTCTCCAAAATGCTTATTTAAACTAGATTTATGGCTACCAGCCAGGGTCAATCGGATCAGGATCTTAGTACAAGTGCTTTCATTTCCCTCTTATATAATTGACGCTATCATCGCCGCTGCCGTCGTGCCCCGACGTGAACCGTGCCCCACGAGGTTACAATGTCTTTGCGTTATCGCGGCGGTAATGGTTATATCGCCGACTGTACGCGGCCAACTTCACTCGGAGGACCACACACCGGTCTGAACTGCGGCGAGAATATAATCTAAGGCTTGTAATAAACGATTACGAGAGCGACTGAACCAGGGTAAAATGTATGGAGTTTTCACGGGCCAAGTCACTATGGGTTATCTTTTATTGAAAGTGGTCATAAACGAACCAGGGACCTCGCCATTCCGTGGCACGCTTTATTCCAACAGAGCCACCGTGGTATCGTACCCAGGTCGTGAATTTTGTCTCTATATTCGTCTTAGGGACGGTAGCGACATCTATCCATTAATTGTGCAAATTACTCAAATTCATGTCTAACATTGCAGTTAGAAATCATGTTTTTAATTGATGGCGCGTTCCTTTTTCGATCAAATACTTTATAATAACCACGCCAGTGTATTCTAACCCTTATTATATTAATCTGTAGCACTCTAACTTCCCCGGTCGGTCGGCAGTACTTTTACGGCGCGGACGTTTAGGGCAAAATTTGAAATTAGAACGCGGCGAAACTTCTGACGTTCGCGTCAAAAGGAGTTTGTATTACTTCGTTAATTGACGCTTGTTTACGGATTTACAGGCGTTGTACAAGCGTTGTACACTGGAGTTTAGGATTTATACAGGTGGTACAGGGGTATTTATACAGCAGCAACGTTGATCTCCTATAAACAACTAGATACACAGTCTGCCTTCTAAAAATGTCCGAGCGCAAACGGATTCACGGAACCTCATTTGCTTTATTGGACATTATTTGGACGTTAACAATGGATTCTTTGGACGTTTTTAAAATTGTTTTAGTAAGACCTTTGTGTATCTAGTTCTTTATAGATATATTATAGACTTATTTACCAGTAGCCCTTCGATAGTTAAGTCCTTGTTCATAACCAAGTTCGCAGCTACTTCGGTTGCAAACTAAAGATTAAAAAAATTTAAACATAAGTCATTATATTGAAACACATCTGTGGAAGCTTGTAATTAGCTCTTAGATATTAAATTACAATTATGTAGCATATAGCTGTAAGCTACCCGAACAAAATAAAATAAAATAAAAATAAAATAAAAATAGGAGATCAATGAACAGCAACGATTTTTACTACGAGTCCTATCAGCAGTTAAGTTGACGCAGTCAGCGAACACGAAAGAGTAGATCGTTTTGTGTCACCCTTCTGACGTTCAACACTCACCGACTTCAGTCTACTCGTGACCATGATGGCTGCAATGCTGTCGAAATATAGAGACATCTATATTAATGCTGTAAAAAAGTTGTGTCTGTACATAGGATATTTTTTGAAAAGAATAATTGTAATGTGTTTTAGGATCGATACTGATGCCAAAACACTAATTTGTAGATTTTTTTCTGTTTGTCTGTGACTTTGTGCAAGTATCACGCCATAACTACTGAAGGGATTTTGATGGGAGTTTCACTAGGAGATAGCTGAAATATCCGGACAACTCATAGGCTATAAGCCATGGTGGTATGTGATGTGGAAACAAGGATCCAGAGAGGAAGATCTGCCTCCTGATCTTCATCCTCTCCATCCTCCTCCTCTACGCAAACGAAGTTGCGGGGTACAGCTAGTCAATAATTTATTGTTTAACACGGTAATTCCCGTTTTATATAATTAATATGCATAGCTTTAGAAAGCAATGTACTTGTTACAATTTTAATCCATCCCCATCTTGATAGCACTCCGTCAAATCCAGTACCTAACTTCAAAATTACTTTACGATACTCCAAAATCACTTTACTTCAAACCAAGTTCTAATTTCCTCCTTAATACATTAATAACTAGTCTGAAACCGTATCTTCATTTACAATATCCCAATATAATCTCACTCAACAACCAGTAAAGTGTACTAAAACAGTAGTTACTGTTCCCGTCAGGGTTGCCAACTTTGCGAGACTGAAAGACAGCAAAAGACATTTCAATGGAGCTTTGCCCCACCTACAAAACTACGTGACCATTTAAGTTGTACCTATCATTTTGTTGGGGACTTATTACAGGTTTCATATTGCATAATCATAATCAGTATCATTTTCTACTACTCTCGCAACTCCTATAGAAGAATAACAAAAACAATGAATAAATCGCTTCGATTACTTACTACTTTCTGAATTCTTAATTAAGCTGTATTTTTCGAATCGCAACTTGTACAAAACTTTATTTTAAACCAATAATTTTAATAAAAAACGGAGATATTTTTACATTTATTCGTTATCTTGTACAACTTGCGGTTGATGGTGGGGCAGGATCTGGCATTGTCATTTACTGTAATATTTTAAAAAAAACATCATCATCAGCCCGTATCAGTCCACTGCTGGACGTAGGCCTCTCCCACTCATTCCTATTCTCGGCCCTCTGCATTCAGTCGCTGCCAGCCATCTTGCGAAGGTCATCCCTCCATGTGGTCGGCCCCCACTACGTTTACCCGTTCGTGGCCTCCATTCGAGAACTCGTCTCCCCCATCGGTTATCGGTTCTCTGACAGACGTGACCAGCACACTGCCACTTCAGTTTACTGATTCTATGAGCAATGTCCACTTTTGTCTTCTGGCGGATATACTCTTTTCTTATTCTATCTACCAGAGAAATGCCAAGCATAGCTCTTTCCATAGCTCGCTGAGCGACTTTGAACTTATGGGCATGTCTCACCGTCAATGTCCATTGGCCATGTTTCGGCTCCGTAGGGTAATTTGGTTTGGCAGCCTTCTGTAACCCGGGAATTCGTAGAACCCCCTGCCCCATAAACAGAAAATACACCATAAAGTGAAAAATTGGTGACTGTCCAGGTTTCATTTCATTTCATTTATTCTTTATACACTATATAATGTACAGGCGGACTTAATGCCATGCGTCATTCTCGACCAGTCAACCTTTGGCTTGCAGACAAGGTTAAGGCGGTGCGATGTTTACCAGAGAATCGTAACAAAATTCAAAAATTTAATTATACTCTTTACTAAAGTACATAATTTATTTATATATATTACATACCACATATTTATCATATAATACATACCATACACAGATATATATAATATTATAATATACTAAATACTTATACCTACATAATATACTAAATTCACATGCAAAAAGATAAATAAATTTGCTTACTAATAACATGAGAAGTGAGACGGGTGAGATATCCATCAGTTAGATCCCAGCAGATGCTGACGAAGTAGTTGCTTAAATTGGAATTTGCTTTTAGCCTTTAGGTTTCTGAACAGCTTGTGTTTGAGCTGCAATTTTCTATCACAAACTGTGTACCTAGCACATGCTTTCCACGTCAGGTTTTCCAAGTCCAATATTATGACATTTTGTCATCAGACTAAAATATACGAGATTGCATAGTTACAGCCTAAAATTACACTTGGTAGTGGATGGAAATCAAGTTACTAGATTTGTTTAAACACATCGTCACATAGTTACATACAGAGTGTCCCAGAAATCGACGTCAAGCTGTAAACGCGTGATTGTGATTGCGCCAACTTTTGAGATCACTTGCCAGAAAGGCGTAGTAACTTTTTTTAAGATAGTTGATTAAAGTTGGGTAAAGTAACAATTTTCAAAATTTGGTAGGTCAAAAAGTGATAATTTTCTTCTGAACTGGGGCACTTAGTTTTGACTAGAATTTAGAGGCATTATTTACCTACATCAATTTTTTTTACAATTTTGTAGTAGGTATTGTACCTACTTAAAAAAACATCAAAGGATGTCGTTTTTCTCCAAAAATTTTGTATGCCAATAATTATCAAAATACATGACTTGGATTTTTTTCTATATGTTTCTGATAACTGTTATCACTTGATCTCAAAAGTTGGCGCAATCACAATCACGCGTTTCCGGCTTTACGTCGATTTCTGGAACACCCTGTATATGGAATAAACCATAAATAAAAGCGTGTTAAAATTGAGTTACTTATACTCTATAGTACAGAGTCTATACTGTTAAAACAGTAGGGCTGGCAACACTGATTCCCGTAACGTTAATAAAATAATCAATAGTCCAACAGCCATTACTGGCAAACTATTTTGCATAATAAGGCTATTTACACAAGTTTCTTACACCGCTGTGTAATCTACTAGCTCTTTTATGAGCTCGGGACAGGTCGATGTAATCAGTTATGTATTGGTAGTTTCAGATAATGTGCAAATGGGTTTAAATGCTTCATCGTTATGGTCAAAGGTATTCATTTCCCTATCATTTTGATTCTATATTTGAATGTTATTTCAAATTGTCGTCATATCTGTTTTGAAGTTCTTAAATGGCTTATGGATTATTCATTACGGAAGTTAATTCCTTAGTTGCTTGTATTTCTTCATCATGCATCTCTTTAGTAATTTGTTTCTGAGCTGCTTCGTCTAGGATTGCAGTTTTATGGACTCCTCAGTAAGAAGCTTCTTCAGCAGGGTTGAAATCACTGTTGGCGACTGCTCTGGAGGAGAAAATGACTGTAATATTGCTACACTTCATTGTGATATTGTCAAAAATTGTCGACTCCATTAATTAAATATATCATCATCAGCCAGTATCAGTGCACTGCTGGACCTAGGCCTCTCCCAAAGCACGCCACTCAACCATACTCTCAGCCCTCTGCATCCAATAGGTCCACGACATTTTAGAATAATAATAAAAGTACACGTTCATGGACAGTGGCGGCATAGGCCGTACTTTGAGTATTCGGAAAATGACAGTACGGCGTATGACGTAGTATTTTGATGCATTTAAAAAGACACAACGGCATCTCCCGTGGCGTCGTATACGGTTTTCTTTGTGGAGCGGTCCCACTGTCATTCTGTGTAGAAAATAGGTATGTGTACTGTCAAAAATAAAGGTTGTAGGTACATTTTTGTCGGTCTTGACACGGTCACAAACAGTAGTTCCGAATTGTATGAGAATTTTCACTGTCATTTCGTAATTTCTACTGTCCATGAACGTCGCCTATAGATAACTATAACACCAGCGGCGTCGCTGGTGGCCTTGTAATATTCATGGATTCTCTTGAATTACCTATAATTATAGAATTTATCATTAAAATATTCAACGTTTAACAAGGGACGATGTACTTGGAAAGTGAAAGTAGGGCCAAACAAGTCGATGCGTTAGCTGACCGACATTTCCTCAAGGAGTAGGGTAAATGTTAAGTCGGATCTACACACACCGGAGCAAACATTTACCGTCCATGCGTTTTGAAGAATACATATATTTTATTTTTGGTCACATCTGTCGTAGAACCGATAACCGATGGGGTAGACGAGTTCTCGAATGGAGGCCACGAACGGGTAAACGTAGTGTGGGATGCCCCTGACCAGATGTAGGGATGACCTTCGCAAGATGGCTGGCAGGGAGTGGATGCAGAGGGCCGAGAGTAGGGTTGAGTAGCGCGCTTTGGGAGGCCTACGTCCAGCAGTGGACTGATACGGGCTGATGATGATGATGATAAGTTAGATTCTTGGAAATAATTTCCATGTATGTTCGTATTTAGTATCTGATCTTCAATAGCCTCTAAGTTGTGGCCAAACCTATTGCCTGAGTTGTTGAAGCCGCTACAGTTTGAGATTAAGATCAAGCTTCCCTTAGTGTATCGAGGCATGTTATTTAGCTTCCGTGAGTCTCGATAGCCGCAACATTATTATCGCTACGGCTTCTGTTCATGATTAAGCTGTTATAAACTACAATGTTGTTCCGATTACTGGGTTGTTTAGTGTTGAATTTATAGGGTATTTTAGAAACCTAGTTCTTACTCGTGAAATGTGGTAGTGATTCTTCAAGAAAAGTGAATGTCTTGACAGTTAGATATCTTCGTTTTAAAGTTCATCATTAATCTCCTTATCAACTAGTAGATTGTGTAAATGATCCTATAGTTAAAGAAAAGACATTGCCACAAAACTACATGACTATTTAAGCTGTACCTATCATTTTGTTGGGGACTTATTACAGGTTTCATATTGCATAATCATAATCAGTATCATTTTCTACTACTCTCGCAACTCCTATTGAAGAATAACAAAAATAATGAAGAAATCGCTTCGATTTCTTACTATTTTCTGAATCTTTAATTAAGCTGTTTTTTTGAATCGCAACTTGTACAACACTTTATTTTAAACCAATAATTTTAATAAAAAACGGAGATATTTTCACACTTATTCGTTATCTTGTACAACTTGCGGTTGATGGTGGGGCAGAATCTGGCATTGTCATTTCAATATGTTATTATTATTATTCATCGTAACGATTCTATTTATTTCTCACAGAACATCATTCAAACTGTGTATTGACACAGAATTAATTATATCGAATATTTTCTTACACGTAGCTACACATCTAAGCAGATCAAGTGTAACACTTTGGGCCGTTCTTATTACCTGCGTCGTAAGAGTTGATATCGTACTGCAAGTGCTACCATTGATTCGAAAAATCTTTATAAAGCATTCTTAAACAATTTTCTAGAAATGCAAATTAAGTCCTCGGTAAATATTTTATAGGGAATAGACAGATAAATTCCGAAATATAAGATTATACCAACGTTGTCAATTCCCAAAATGTAATTACAAAATTGACAACGAACAAAGATCAAGATATAGGTAATATTTACAGAGCTTCCGCTATATGGTTGTCAAAAGCAAGAGTGAGACAGAAGATGCCCCGCAGCGGTGAAGTAAAGAGCACGGCACAGTGACTCCATACTTGTATGCTTATGAATTTTGTATGAATTTTGGCAGGGAAATAAAAATATGCCAACCAAAATCAGATTCTTTTTACAACAAGCTCTGTGTTAAGGACTAGGTGCGCCATCAGTTGAACGTAGAGGAGAAAACAAGGACACGTCGATACAACAGATTTTATTAAAATTAAGTAAAAATTGTAAAAGACAAAAATAAAGCATTGAAACACATTAATACAAATTTCAATCACAACTATTTATAATACCCTACATTTTGACATATATTTTATATAAATAACTATTTCAGTTTAGGCATAATTTTCATTTTAAAAGACATGGAAAGGGCTATGTTTGCGATTTTTTTCTATCGAGCGAAGTTTGTCCAATCGTGTATCGGTATTCATCAGTCTCTAAATAGATACCCCAAGTATATTTTTTTAGACGTTTAATTTTAGTAGTTAATGCCGTAGCCTTCATAGAAACCTGAAAACCCGCGCATACGAAGCCTTAAACACGTTTCACCGTTATGTCATATTTTTATAAGGAAATCGAACCTGAAGTCAGAGACGACGTAATTTCCTTTGTACAAAGGGCCTTTTAGAGGATGAGGACGAAATATCGTTATGAAGGTAGGACGTGTTTGGCGGTGACATTAAATCTGAAGGGATGGAACGTTACTGTTGTGACCATAATATTGTGCTTTTTGTATTTATTTCAGTATTTTATAACATTTACAAATCATTTCCTTAGTGCCACTAAACATATTCCGTGTTCTTCGTTCTTAATTATAAGTTCTCATGCATAATAGCAATAACACTGCGTTTTGTAAATAAAATAGGTAGATATACATTCAACAGCCATCTCGACATTTCGTTCGGGTAGGCAGGAACAACATATATTTATAATAAAATAAACTAATCACATAATAATATCAAAACTTAAAATAATACAAATAATAAAAGTACCTATTTACAAAATATTTACATAATAAGCATATCGCCTACGTCGCCCCCATGGGGCAGGGTTCCCAGGATGCTGGCGGCATTACCTCGCTGAACGGCTAAACTCAGCCGTTGAGCGAAGTAAGCGCCACCCCTGAGATCCCTGTAGCGAGGACCAGTCTTTTGGACATACTCTTAGTAAACATTTTTGTATCCGACGACCACGGGCCCAGTGTTTCCACAGCCAGCGCGACAAATTCGTAGTGCGCGCTGAGCTGGGAATATTTTCGCCGCTTCAATAATTGCGCCTGTTCCGCGGCGCAACTTCTATTTTAACAAAATGAAAACATCAAACCCAATAACGCCCGAGAATCCACCAAAAACCGCAACACCTAGTCACCTGCCGCTGGCCCGACCGCGCTATCCTCCAATTTCCTCGCCGAGACAACCCTTTCTACCTCAGGAAAACATTAAAAAATATGAAAGCAAACTTCCTCTTCTTTTTCCATTGTGTAAAAAGCATTTTTCGCGGCTGTTTTGATCAAATTACCGCCCAGTTAATTAGGGCAGTGAAACTTGCTGAGTCGTTTTTTTTTCTCTCTTTTCTTCACGGTAATTTTCTAGAGCTTCTTGCAGACAAGGCTTATTAAGTTTTTTAAAAAGAGAGCTGGAGTTGTTTCTTGGTATTCTATCAATTTTAATTTTGTTTTTAATTGCCAGTGCTGTTTTAGCTTTTTATTCTGCAATAGTTCATATAACGGTTCTCTTGAAAATGGCGGGAAACGACGGTTGCGAAATTATTTGATAAAATTCCTTTTAACGTCTACAGGGACTATTTTGTGTTTAAATTAATCAGAAAATGTTCGCGAATGACAGTACGGTGAAGTTATTGGATTATTTATACAAGATCTGAAGTTTCAAGCTTTTATCAAGAGCTCCCGCTACCAGCTCGGGAGCGAACGTGACTGTCGAGCTGCTTCGTCCAGAGTGATGGCGCTACGGCGGCGTCTCCTCTGGATGAAGACATGAAGACGCGGCTACCCAGGGTGAAGACGCTACGGCGACTCCCCTGGAGGAAGATAGAAGACTATTGAATATATTGAATTTTCTGTAACATGACATTGGCAAATGACGAACTGTCGAGTCCATTAATAAAATAAATAAATAAGTTCATAAAACGTCTCAAACGAAGATGAGTAGTGGTATTTATGAGCATATCTTATGTGGCCCTTCACTTGGCTATTCGTATTCGCTATTGGATGTTTGTCGTATTTGTCAAATACTTGACGTACATACAATTAAGCCCGTGGGGCCGGACGCTCGGCAATTTTTCAAAGAATTGTCGAGTCGTCTGGTGGACGTCACCGGTGACAAGAGAGCGGGTGCGTAACTCGGCACTAGTACCTACTACTACTAATAAACATTATTATTATTATTTGGTATCACGGTGTTGGTACACGCCCAAGGGTCACTGCGACCTCAAAGGTCTATTGTGGCCGCGCACCGAGTTCTTATATCTCGCTCCCACGGCCAACGTCCGTCAGGAACCGTACAATGCACTTGGGTGAGAGAGTTTTGATATCCTCGGATGGCACCATGTGTCCACCCAAGGCTCGGCTTCTGCTGTGAATGAGCGCTTCACACTCACAGAGGACATGCATGGGGGTTTCCTCGGCTTCGCAGCAGAATCTACAGGCAGTGGTGTCAGACAGGCCCATTCTGTTCAGATGTTTATTCAGCCTGCAGTGTCCAGTTAAGGCTCGTATAAGTATCCTCAACTCCATTCGTGGTAATTTCATCGCGTGCGATGAAAAGTTTTGCGAGTAACCAGTGACAAGTGTTTTTGCGTGCCTCTGGCCAGCCATGGCATTCCAGGTGTTCCTGCTTTGCTCCACGGCCCAAGCTTTCAGCACGCCCCTCGAGGCGCTTCTGGGAATGCCGAGTATAGGCTCCGGGCCTATAGCGGGACCCTCAGCGCCTCGCCTTGCCATCTCGTACTAATAAACATACTACTATACTATACTACTATGTAATAAACATGTGATTTAAGGCTCAATAAATAAATAATAAATAATAGGAATGCCATCTTGAGGTCGTTCTCAAGAGTGACTTTTGAGCTGATAGTGTTTTATTAATACGGGTCTTAGTGTGGAGTCACAGGAACTTAGAATAAGGTTATATATTTTTTGTTGAATAAATTATGTTTATGTTTGTAGAAAATAGTCATAGTCAAATCACCACACAAAGAGTTAGAGAGTCTTTTTTTCAGAAAATACTTCACAATACTGAAACTGTTATTTTAAGTTTTGGTGAATAATGTTTTTCTTACTCATGATTACATTAAAATGGCACCGTTAAACCCTAACATAACCTGTAATAATAATTTCAAAAGGCCTGAAAAGCCACACCTAAGCAAGTAAATTTGCCGGAGGGTGTAACCCGGCACAATTTTAACGCGGGTCGCTCTCAAATGCGATATAATAACGAATTTCCACTCGAGGAGCGAGTTCGCGTTCTGCTGTGGGGTAAGTGATAAGCTATAAGAGGATAATGCACTACAAGAGAATGGATACGGAGGAACACCTACTTTATGATGACCCTAAAAAAATTGTAATTTTAAAAGATGCTAACTAAAACGAAATTTTCATAAAATTAAACAGTTGATAAATCTAGATGAATAGTAAGTCAGAGTCAAATTTCTCTATTGAAAGTAAGCACGTTGAGTACATTTTTGCACGACAATATATTTTTTGAATTTAAAAGACATTGCCGCATTTCAATGGAGCTTTGCCCCACCTACAAAACTTAGTGACCATTTAAGCTCTACCTTTTTTTGTTGTGGACTTATCACAAGTTTCATATTGCATAATCATAATCAGTATCATTTGCTACTACTCTCGCAACTCCTATAGAAGAATAACAAAAACAATGAATAAATCGCTTCGATTTCTTACTATTTTCTGAATTCTTAATTAAGCTGTCTTTTTCGACTCGCTTGATGTACAAAACTTTATTTTAAACCAATAATTTTAATAAAAAACGGAGATATTTTTACATCATGCGGTTGATAGTACGGCAGAATCTGGCATTGTCACTTTATAAATATGACCACGTTCATGGACAGTAGAAATTACGAAATGACAGTGAAAATTCTCAACTACTGTCATAGCCGTGGGGGATTCTAAGTATGTGCGTGTCAAGACCGACAAAAATGTACCTACAACCTTTATTTTGACAGTACACATACCTATTTTCTACACAGAATGACAGTGGGACCGCTCCACAAAGAAAACCGCCTACGAACGCCGCGGGAGATGCCGTTGTGTCTTTTTAAATGCATCAAAATACTACGTCATACGCCGTACTGTCATTTTCCGAATACTCAAAGTACGGCATATGCCGCCACTGTCCATGAACGTGTTAAAAAGCATTGTAAATTGAAATACCTAAATACCTCCAAGAGTTCTTGACTTATATACTACCTGTAAACCGGGACTTGGAACTTGTGTAATTTATTCATAGTAGAGTAATGACACTCGATTACTTTAGCGCAAACCCTTTACGTTGAAGTGTGCTTTAAAAACGTTGAATTTTTTATCAAATGCAAGCAAAATGACTTCGTTTACGAGATATGGTTTCAGAAAAGACATTGCCACATTTCAATGGAGCTTTGCACCTACAAAACTACGTGACCATTGAAGTACATTTTTGCACGTCAATATATTTTTTGAGTTTACATTTACACCTCTTTGCAAGGAAAAGGTGCCAACGCTGAGGAGAAAAAGTGGCAAAAAACTCTCAGCAGCACATCTTTTAAAATAATGATAATACAATTATTACTTAATAACTATACAGTTAGTAAGTTTATTCCTCATACGGAACCGGCGACACACACCATGCATTGTAATGATTGTCCTATATTATATTTTTCTATATTAGCATCAAATGACATTGCCACATTTCAATGGAGCTTTGCCCCGCCAACAAAACTACGTGACCATTTAAGCTGTATCTATCATTTTGTTGGGGACTTATTACAGGTTTCATATTGCATAATCATAATCAGTATCATTTTCTACTACTCTCGCAACTCCTATAGAAGAATAACAAAACAATAAATAAATCGCTTCGATTTCTTACTATTTTCTGAATTCTTAATTAAGCTGTTTTTTTCGAATCGCAACTTGTACATAACTTTAATTTAAACCAATAATTTTAATAAAAAAACGGACTTACTTTTACATTTATTCGTTATCTTGTACAACTTGCGGTTGATGGTGGGGCAGAATCTGGCATTGTCATTTCTTTGTAATATGTTATGTACAAAGTCATTAACATCTTGAACCTACTATATTAGAACCTCCATTTATAAACCATTATTTTCTATACCTGCATTGTGCTATGCTAGTATTCCAATATCACTTTCATCGTTCCTTTGATATTTATCAAGATCCTAACAAAATACGTTTTTAACCAATGTTTCGTTTAGATTTATCGAGGCAAAGGTCATTTATAGTTAAATTAAAATAAAATTAGCCTGCTCTAACATGGTAAGGCGGCATTTTTGACATAATCTTAGATTTGTATCGCGTTGTATTGTTAAATAACTTACGCTTTATGGACACGGTATATGAATTAAAAGTTTTTGTTACAAAGAAAATGGTTTCTTTTCTTTCTCAGTGAATGGTGTTGGAAAGTTTATATTTTTACGTACAATTCTAGTCACGTAACATTCTTTTAATGTAGTTGTTGGGTATTTTTTTAAATGCATATAATTTTAGTGTAATATTTCCTTTAGCACTTAGGTATAACTTGAATGTAGGTGTGTGTACATTGTAGTGAATTAAAAATCTAAACTAATATGAATGAAAAATACATTGTCACATTTCAATGGAACTACGTGACTATTTAAGCTGTACCTATCATTTTGTTGGGGATTTATTACAGGTTTCATACTGCATAATCATAATCAGTATCATTTTCTACTACTCTCGCAACTCCTATATCAGAATAACAAAAACAATGAATAATTCGCTTCGATTTCTTACTATTTTCTGAATTCTTAATTAAGCTGTTTTTTTCGATTCGCAACTTGTACAAAACTTTATTTTAAACAAATAATTTTAATAAAAAAACGGAGATATTTTTACATTTATTCGTTATCTTGTACATCATGCGGCTGATGGTGGGGCAGAATCTGGCAATGTCATTTGGCCGGTCAGATTCGAATCGAGTTTTAGAGTTCAAATCCTTATCTTGACGAAAATGTTTCTCCATCTATTTAATAAGTATTATGGTTAGATAACAATGTTTCCGAAATAAAATGCTCTTGTGATTCATTTTACTGCGATCCTCGATGCAGTAGGTAAAATAGTGTGGTATATTTATTAGAATCGTGACTATCTACAAATTCAACCATACAGTAATCGATTAGGCATGCAAGTGAATATCGTGCAGACGTTAAAAGCAACGTGAACATTATATTAAGAACTTAATCGTAAGTGGAACGTAAGTGTCTAATACATTCATGTAGTGATGAATAACAGAGGGCCTAACAGCTAACCTTGAGGTACTCCAATCAAATTATTTCAATAATACCCAAATTACATTCACAATATTAAACTGTATTCCATTTTCGTTTAACCTTTGATAATTCTATCTAAAGGGCAAAGTTCTTAAGGTGACATAAAGGAAGGAACGCTCAAGTAAACAGGTAACGAATCAGTCGAACGCTGATTCGATCAATTCGATACAAATCGATTCCCAGAAGCTGAGACGACAAACGAGACCCTTTACGTAACGAGCTCATATTTTAGAGTTCCGCATCGGAAAGGTAAAAAGAAAACCTTTATTGGAAGAATAAGTTGTAAATGTAACTTCAGAAGAACTTGTATCGGGGCTCCTTTTTTTTGTCGTTTTTCCTTTGTTGAAGCTTTGCGCTGTCTGCGAGAATGCCCAGGGTTCCCACTGCGAGTAAAGATTAGATCCTATACAACGCAATTCTTATTCTTTGAAGATATTGTTTGTGGGAAGTGGTCTGAGGGTTTTATGCTATTTCAATTTCAATGGAAGAATACTTACTATCATGGCAAATATCATCAATTAGTGAGGAATTGTCTACTTTCTTGGTTTAATTTAAAATGGCGAACTCGTAAGCGTATATCCATAAACGTGACAAAGTTATTCCACCGTTTAGGCCTTCTGTCCCTATCTAACTTAAGTATGAAAGTGACTACAATATTATTTAATGGATGTGAGATTTAAACAGATTTCTAAATAACAGCATATTTGTTTGACCTAGGCCTAAAATGACAGTTGTAAGAGCAAGCACACAATAAACTCGCTCTCAAAATTGGTTCTGAATCTCGGCGTGAGAAATACATGTAAAACGAAATCAAAATATACTCTGAAAATGATTTAAAAAACAGGGAACGTAGCAAAGCAGAAAACCCTAAAACTCTTTGACGGGCAGAACCCTCACACTGTTAGCGACGTCCAATGCGCAGTTTTTTACGGAAATGTCAGATCCATAAGTCGAGTTTCCCAACTACGGAAGGTCAACTGTTGATGGAACCTGTTTCAAATGCAAACGAAAATATACAGATGTTGTGATAAAATGAATATTTATATGCTCGGGGCGTGGGGTCATCTGAAGGCCGCGGCTATGTAAGGCAAAGTTTGTTTGAGATTCGCCGGCCACCCTCGAAGGAATATGTAAGTCAAGGCAAGTTTTCGGCTTAGGACGATATTTTGTTTTTCCTTCTTCAGATAGTTTAGTAGTAGCATTAACAGGTAAGTGTGCTTGAGTGTCTAATGGCATTTTGATGTCCACTTAGTCTTCTGCTACCACAAAAATGTTACTTTGTATAGTCCAAAACACGTCATGACAGTCAACGCTTAGAACTGTATGTCATTCTATATTATTTATTTATTTATTTTATTAATGGACTCGACAGTTCGTCATTTGCCAATGTCATGTTACAGAAAATTCAATGTATAATAGTCTTCTATCTTCCTCCAGGGGAGACGCAGTGGCGTCTTCACCCTGGGTAGCCGCGTCTTCATGTCTTCATCCAGAGGAGACGCCGTAGCGTCATCACTCTGGACGAAGCAGCTCGACAGTCACGTTCACTCCCGAGCTTGTAGCGGGAACTCTTGATAAAAGCTTGAAACCCCAGATCTTGCTCAAATTATCCAACAAATTCACCATACTGTCACTCGCGAACATTTTCTGATTAATTTAACGTGATATTAATCTCAAAATAACCACTGCAGACAATAAAACAAAAATTATCAAATAATTTTGCAACCGTCGTTTCCCGCCATTTTCAAGAGAACCCGTCATTCTATATCTATGTCATTGTACGTGAAGTTTAGGGTACAGTCGAAGACAGAGATAGGAAAGGTTGAGATTTTATCAAAAATTACTGGACCGAATTCAACAATTCTTTTACAGTTACATATTTTTTTATCTATCAAACAGTGAAATAATTTTTGCAATAGGGCAAGTAGTTTTTGAGACAATCTCAACCTCAAAAACCTCCTGTCAAAAACACCTTTCTCTGTGTTCCAACGTACCTACGTTTCATAAATGCGGAATAACAGTTTATTCCACGGTTTAAGTAACGTTTCTTAGCTAAGTGTGGAAGTGTCAAAACATGGTTTAAAGAAAGTGTGGTTAAACTAGTTTTATGGTTAACAGCGTTCCTGTCCTGTTTAATTGTACCTGCATCTTTCTAATTTGTGTTACTTTTACCATCCTTTACTTTGATCGACTTTTTTGTTTTTTTCGACCACAATCTAATATTATTTCAAACCAATTATAGGATTCGATGTCTCCTTTAAAATTTAATCTTTATTAATCACGTCTCCAATTTAAAATCCATAAATTGTAAGTTACGGCCTCCCTGACATCTTTTTGACGCCGACATTACCCTTCATGTTAATTAATTCTGATGTTATGACAGCGGCTCATCAGCTCAAATTAGTTTCTGTCAAATTTTTATTGAGAACTGTCAATGTGAAATAGGAAATTTCTACAAAATTAATAATTATTAGACACGGATGCTATAAAAAGTGGTAAATCACCTTTTGACCTAATCTAATTGACGCGCTGGCCTTGCGATAAGTGTTTTTTATAGAGATGTCTAAGTACAGTCTTGTACATAATTCGTAAAAGGTAGAGAAAAATAAAGTCAAAGTCAAATTTCTTTATTGCAATTAAGCACGTTGAGTACATTTTTGCGCGTCAATATATTTTTAGAATTTACATACATTTATTTAAATACAGGGTAAAATTAAATAAGTACGTCAAAAGTCACACAATGCCCTTAGAATTCCAGTGAAAGAAAACGTTACAAAAAATAAATAAAAAAATAAAAAAACTCCGAAGCACAGTAATGATGCACATCAAGTTAATAATATTTTTGGATAGTTGAATTTATGAATTGATAGACGTTTATTCAAATAACAATAAAATCTTAAAAACAACTACTTTAAATAATACTAACCTAAAAAAATATGAACTAAACTTACAAAGTTCGGTTGAACTATCTGAATGGCTTGCATTACAGATAGTTCAACTGACCGAACACACAAAACAACCACTGTAGACATTAAAATGAAAATTATCAAATAATTTCGCAACCGTCGTTTCGTCATTTTCAAGAGAATCGAGGTCATTGTTATTTCAGACGAGTGTTATTGATCTGTCATCAATACCTCCTTTGATGCTCGCTTGTTTCGATACCAAATACTTTTGAACTCAACTGTACCGAAAAGTTTTGAATTTAAAATGTGAATTATCTATATTTACGCCATAAATCACAGCAATACGTCTAAGGTGAAGATTTATTATATCATCTACGATTCACAGGTGTTTAGTTTATAAATATTATTCTTATCGGATTTCAAAGGCAGATGTTTATGCTAGAGATCAAAACTGTGTCTGACAGCGTGTAATTTACTTAACTTGATGAATATATACATCTGACATAATACTATCAATGGCAGCCTTGCTTTCATCTAAAAAAGTCAAAGTCAAATGACCATGCCAGATTCTGCCCCACCATCAACCGCAAGTTGTACAAGATAACGAATAAATATAAAAATATCTCCGTTTTTTATTAAAATTATTGATTTTAAAATAAAGTTTTGTACAAGTTGCGATTCGTAAAAAAACAGCTTAATTAAGAATTCAGAAAATAGTAAGAAAACGAAGCGAATTATTCATTGTTTTTGTTATTCTTCTATAGGAGTGGCGAGAGTAGTAGAAAATGATACTGATTATGATTATGCAATATGAAACCTGTAATAAGTCCTCAACAAAATGATAGGTACAGCTTAAATGGTCACGTAGTTTTGTATGTGGGGCAAAGCTCCATTGAAATATAACAATGTCTTTTCTTTATTGCAAGTAAGCACGTTGTGTAGATTCTCTTGAAAATGACAGGAAACGACGGTTGCAAAATTATTTGATAATTTTTGTTATAATGTCTACAGTGGCTATATTTTCTTTAATATCACTTTAAGTTAATCAGAAAATGTTCGCGAATGACAGTATGGTGAATTTATTGGATAATTTGAGCAAGATTTCAGATCTTTCATCAAGCTTTTGTCAAGAGTTCCCGCTACAAGCTCGGGAGTGAGCGTGACTGTCGAGCTGCTTCGTCCAGAGTGATGATGCTACGGCGTCTCCTCTGGATGAAGACATGAAGACGCGGCTACCCAGAGTGAAGACGCTACTGCGACTCCTCTGGAGGAAGATAGAAGACTATCCTAACATTTAATTATCTGTAACATGACATTGACATGACGAACTGTAAAGTCCATTAATAAAATAAATAAATATATAAGCAAAAAACACTACGCGGCACATCTTTTAAAATAATGTTAACAAAATTTATTGTGTGACTGAAATAGTTCAACATAAGACTTTTTGTTAAGGGGCGGCGAGCTGTCAAACTCGAGCGCGAGACAGAAGATGTCCCGCAGCGGCGGAGTGAAGAGCACGGCACAGTGACTCCATATTTGTATTTTTATTGATTTTGGCAGGGAAATTAAAATACGCCAATAAAAGTCAGATTTTTCTTAAAACAAGCTCTCGTAATTGTAATACCCTACATTTTGATATATATTTCGTATGAATAACTATTTCGGTTTAGACATAATTTTAATTTAAAATGACATGGGAGGGGTATGTTTGCGATTTTTTTCTATCGAGCGAAGTTTGTCCAATCGTGTATCGGCATTCATCAGTCCCTAAATAGACACCCCAAGATTGCTATATATTTTTTTCAGACGTCTAATTTTAGTAGTTAGTGCCGTAGCCTCCGTAGAAAAACTGAAAATACGCGCATACGAGGCCTTAATATTGTATATTAAATTGTTACAAACCAAATGTATTCAGGCGAAATAAACACAGCGTTCCAGATTTTGTTATGTAAGTAAATATTATTTTAATAAATAAATTAGCCTGTTATTACACCAACATACAATATTGATTGAACAATTTGTAAGATAAACATGAATATTTTGTTGTTAAACATCGATTACCAGTATAAATTCCTTAATGCATAGCAGTGGTACAAGGTCATTGTGTATTTACGAGTACTTATCGATTACAATGTTTGTAATGTCAGACCTTCACATTAGCTGGAAAAAATTCAATATACTGTAAATATTAGAATTAAAACTATAGTGAGCCATTACTACAAATTATTATATATAAACAGATATCACTCACTTATATTGTTAAAGTCGGCAATTAGACCGATAGTTTCGACCGATTTCGACGAAACGCGCGTGCAGCGCGCAAGAAACGTCACCGGCGACGCGGGCGTGGCGCGCTCACCTTGAAAAAGACCGTCGAAATCGGTCGAAACTGTCGGTCTAATTGCCGACTTTAACAATATAAGTGAGTGATATTCGTTTATATACAGGTTGTAACGTAAAGGGTATATGAAGCCGAAGGGAGGGCGTTCAGTATCGGTAACTGAACAACTTTTGTTCTACGACTTTTCGAATAAAAAATAAAAATAAATTAATGTCTCATACAAATCGATCAGCTGACCGGTACGAAATGTATGAAATGTCAAAAAATAAATTCGCGAAAATCGAAAAGTTGTAGAACAAAAGTTGTTAAGCTACCGATACTGAACACCCTCCCTTCGGCTTCATATACCCTTTACGTTACACCCTGTATAATAATACTGTAAATATAAGACCAAAACCATAAATGTTAAAAGGAGGCCAGGTTCTCTTAATCGCGGTGCCGATAAAATGTGCTGCAATCTAAATCAATGCCAAGTTAAAAATCACACAGTAACCTCACAAATGTAAAACTACAGTAAAAGACATTGCCACATTTCAATGGAGCTTTGCCCCACCTACAAAACTACGCGATCATTTAAGCTGTACCGATCAGTTTGCAAACCGAAACCCAAATCAAGTGTCTTATTTTGTAAACAAAAACTACCATACCCTACTAACATTTTAAGCTGTGTAATCACATACAGCACAATATTAAAATAACTATGCAATAATTTCCAAAGTATTTTCACATTATTAGATCGAATTACTTTATTTTCACAATGATGAATAGTTTCAATCAATCGGTTCCTTCAGCGTTACATTACAACAGGTAATTAGGCGTTCATATTTGTTTACAAATTAAGACACTTGATTTGGGCTTCGGTATAGATATTTGTAACAAACGTCTGTCACCAGAAATGTCATTAGTGTCACAAACAACTGCTATAAAACAGAACTAGGAGTTGTCACAGAACTTAGTTTCTAGACTAGCTCCTGTGACGACCTTAGTCGACCGCACTGCGTCATTATTCAACCGGAACTTAGCATAGTGGAGATTACGAAGTTCTAAAAAGTTAGGTATGTCAGAATGGAAACTCTTTTTCCTGGTATTTTTCTAGAATAGAGACGGCTTCTGTCCTATTAAAAATATGAACACCATGTATAGTTCTAATATACATCTTGCTCTCTTGATTAGTCTTGGAATATGTGGTTTAAGATCTTTATTCATCTCAAGAAATTATTACATTTCACTTAGAGATAATGATTAATATTAATAATAAATTTTCAAATGTTTAATTATAGTAGTACAATGTCAAACTTAAAACTAAAATATCCGGTAAACCTTCGTCAGTCAAATAACCCGCCCCTTGTCATACCCGGTGCAAAGGTACCCATAACGCTTGCGGCGTTACCGCGCTGAATAGCTATGGCTAACCTTTGCACCAGGTAGGACCCGGAGCGAGAGTCACAACCCCTCTCTCTAAGGCGACGGCCAATGTCTGCGACAAATTGTATGGCATCCGCCCCCCAGCAACCCGTCGTCTCCACCGCGAACGGAACAAACAGATAATTTTGCTGGAGAGCGGCATACTTTTCGCAATATATATATTGCAAAATAATAAATTGGCATTCTACCAAACATGCTAACAAAATCTATTTGATGTTCAAACAATAAAAAGTAGACAAACATTAACAACAACAAAAGTGGGTAAGTGTTAAATATTTGTCAGTATTGCATCTTGGTACATTGTATGGAGGTAAATATGGTAATTTTTTTTGATTTAATTTTCTACTACTTTTTATGATTAGGTTTTTGTTTTCATCCTCATCACACAATATTGAAAATTTAACTTTGTTAGATATATTTTGTATAAATTCGAATTCGAATTTTGTAAAATTCGAATAAATTAATTTTTTCTATGTAAAAACTTCAAAGCACAGTAACGATGCACATCAAAATAATATTTTTTTATTATATTTGAATTAATTGTAAAAAAACATTATTTTCCCCCAAATTGTTTAAGTTACTTAAACGCTGTGCAGAATTAATGTATGTCACAAACCTAACCATCCATTTAATTCTGTCGAATAAATTCAAGGACACTCTGTATATTTTTCCAAAAGTTGTAGCTGTAAATTATTTAAAAATTCTGATCAACATAGATGTAGAACGTATGCTCATTCTAATGAATGATACATAAACGAAATATTAAGTTCCTAATGAGGGCTATTATAAAAATTGTAATCCAAAGCGAATCATCTCGAATATCTGAATAGCTCGTTAACCCACAGAAGCGAGATCGTATAGGAAGCCGAAACGATCTCATCTAGATATTGATCTAACATGTCATATCATCACGTCAATGGTAATAGATGTTACTTCTGTGACTCCGTATGAATGCTCACAGTACGGTTACTTGATAAAAATTCTTGTTCAGACTCAAATAGGTGACAAAGAAATATTGTAATAACAGTAATATTGTCATATTAATTAGATAAAACGGGAATTACCGTGTTAAACATTTATTTTATTGATGTCTCGATATTTCGACAGCATTGCAGCCATCATGGTCACGAGTAGACTGAGTCTAATCTAATTAATATGTATACAAACCGTGAAAGTTTAAAAAGTAATATTGTCACCTATTAAACTAAAAATAAATGTACTTACTAAAATATAACTAAACTAAAATAAAACTATATGTACAAAATAGGTCCGCTGCCAAGCTAACATGGTTATTCAGAGGGGAAATGCCGGCAGCATTTTGGGCACGTTGCCGGACAGCGGACCTATTTAGTACATATAGTTTTATTTTAGTTTAGTTATATTTTAGAAAGTACTTTTATTTTTAGTTTAATAGGTGACAATATTACTGTTGGCATTATAAATATTAAGTTATTAAATACCATACCTTACCCAGATTTTTTATACCGTTTGTCGAGCAAATAAACACATGTCATGTCATTTCATTTCATTTGTTCCAGCTTAGCTGTAGGTAATATCCTTAAAAGATTGCCGTTGACTGTATTGTATCATAATATAAAATTAAAAAAGAAATAAAAGTAATGATATGTGCAATATAATTTAGCAATCACATTGCAAGCAGTTTTTTGCAATGCAAAACAGATTATGCATATACTTTATTGATATAATCCCTTTGAAAACTAATTCAAAATTATCATTTTGAACTGATTTGCACTAAGTATTTCATTAGAATCTATTATAGTCCGTCAACGTCGTGCTTGCCGCACCTACGGGGTAACAGGGTCTGGCGGGGACGAGGTAACACTATACACAGCCTTGCGCGTCGCACAAAAAAAAAAAATAGAACCAAGATATAGAAAAAGAGCTTGAAAACCGCCATACACAATATTACATTACAGTATCGTTATTAACCGTGCGAGAACATTTGCCACAAACCCCCTCCCTCTGAGGGGCCACATCACCGTCGGCCCGATGGCCGACGAGACCCTGCCGGGGCAACAGAGGAAACTCTAAGGCCCATTCGCTCCACCCAAAGATGGAAGGAGCAAGACCTGTCGTCGTCGTCGCGCGTCGCGCTCCCTTGCTCTCCCGCCACACCGCCCGCAGCCCCTCCGAGACCGTATTCCCTCGTCCCACAAACCCCGTGGGCGTTGCAAGCACAACGTTGAAGGATTAAAGGTCCTTTGTCCAAAATCTTCCTATGTATCTTTTTAAACGTTTATTTTACCGTTATTTTTTTACTATTTTAACCCATCATAACACGACATATTTGTCTTTCTCTGTTTTTCTCCCATCGTGTATTCTCGCGGTGCATCAACAAGTCGCCCTACCATATCTGAATGTACTAAGCAGCATTATAATCCACGTGGGCGATATCTCGATTAAATTCAACATCCCACGTTTGTGTAAACATGATTATTATAAAAGTGCGTTGTAATTCTGTAGTATAATTCTTTTTAGACTATCGGTATATAGGATGATATTCCGTGCATCCCGCTGCCGGTGGGTGGCTATTTTTTATATTTATATATTTTATTATTTGTTTTTTATTATTAAAATGTATAAATATATTAGATAAGAAATAAAAAAATTTTTTTTAATAAAGACTGCATACACATATAACAAAGAACATAACGATACATATAATTATTTTGTCACTATTGACTAATATGAATTTGTATCATACAAGTTCTGTCCTACTACAGTGGCCTAGAGGCCGTCTCGTAGCGGACAGCGTGCACACAGTAACAAGTGGAACAGTGCTACATGTAGTCAGTGCACAGCAAAGCAGATCAAGTGTTACACTTTGGACCTTGGACCGTTCTTAATATCTGTGATGTGAGAGTTGAAATGGGTCAGAACCCACTGGTCTCCTGAAATTCGCACCCTGTGCCCACTCGTCCCCTAAAATATTTGAGGTTTCCACTCGTCCCCTGAACTGTTATTTTTTTTAATAATTTGCATTTATTTTCGGCCCCAGTGGTTGTGGTACAGTCGCGTCATTCATCGAACAGCCATTCGTGTTGGGGCACGCTTTTCTTATTACAATTCCTGGTAAAATTAGAAATGCTGTTTGTTGCCGAACATGAATAGTCATTTTAATTTATCAACGATACAATATAATTTTCATAATACATATTTTTTAATTAATTTCGTTAAAGTTTTGTTCACAAATGTACTGTGTCAGCGCTATTTATGTAAAAATATGGCTGGTTGTCTATCAGGGAACCAAAAAGTACCTGAGCAGGTGCCGAAGACTGAGCAGGGGACGAGTAGGTACCTTAAAAATAAATTAATATTGCCTCGTCTCCTGCCGGGGGGACCAATGGGCACCTATATAGGGGTCGAATCTACAACTTTTAATCCGGGGGACGAATATTAGGCGACCAATGGGTGCTGACCCAATCGTACTGCAAGTGTTACCATTGATCCGCTGATGTATGTACCTACTTGAACTAAATAAAAATGCAGTCCAATACTTTCATTCCTCGCTTTGTGGGTGGAGCGCGAAGCGAAGCCTGTGGGTTTGCTACTATACAATTCCATTATAACCTCTCATACAGGGTGTTGTGCCTTTTAATTTGTGATGAATGGTCAGAAATAAAATGAGTCTTGCCGTGTTTCAGTGTATTTATGTGGGAGATGAATAAATACAGGGTGTTCGACACATAAACCGACAAACGACATTGCCACATTTCAATGGAGCTTGCCCCACCTTCAAAACTACGTGACTATTGAAGCCTATTTTGTTCTAACACTATTTATTTATTTACAACAAACTAATAACATATTTACATAAACAAACAAAAAACATTATATAAAAATGGAAAATAAAATACTTAAAAAATAAAATCATTTTGTTGGGGACTTATTACAGGTTTCATATTGCATAATCATAATCAGTAGGAGTTGCGAGAGTAGTAGAAAATGATAACAAAGACAATGAATAATTCGCGTCGATTTCTTACTATTTTCTGAATTCGTAATTAAGCTGTTTTTCGACTCGTTTGATGTACAAAACTTTATTTTAAACCAATAATTTAAAAAAAACGGTTATTTTTAAATTTATTCGTTATCTTGTTCATCATACGGTTGGGTCGTTCCCGCTGACTCCAAATCTATGTTGATGATAGGGCAGAATCTGGCATTGACATTTTTCAAGTGCATTGGTGGGATCATTTTCAAGATTTTATCTCACAGTGGAATTTAGGACAAATAGTCTCTATTTGTGTCACGGGTACTGAGGTATGATTTTTTAAGGTTATATTTTGAATTTTTTTCTTAGTAAACCTTGCAAACTAGTATCCATAGTTTTAATCACATTGGCATGTCGTTGGGGCATAAGGCATAAACTAGATTTAAAAAAAAAAAAAAAACGGAAACCTCATTTGCTGTCAGTTTCTTTATATGAATAAATTAAAAAGTTAAGATCCTCATACTTTAACTAATTCTTGGACACTCTGTATAACAGACCAATACGAACTTCGTGTGTGATCCCATATCGTTCGATACAACGTTATCTCTGAAGATAGCCACGGAATGGGACGTGTTTAGATAATGCTTACTGGGCTTTTGGGAGATAGGCTCTTTTAACCGACTGATGGAAGGAGAGTGATGTTTTTCTAGTGTATGTTTGTATACCGAAGCCCAAATCAAGTGTCTTATTTTGTAAATAAATATGATCGTCTAATTACCAGCTGTGAGATAATACTGAAGGAACTGATTGATCGAACCATGAGATTATGAAAATAAAGTGATCCAATCTAATAATGCGAAAATAACTATGCAATAATAACAGAAAAGCTTGAATTGTTAGTAGTTTTTGTTTACAAAATAAGACACTTGATTTGGGCAACGGTATAGATTAATTTGTGGTATAAATACTTGATGGATTTTGATATATTAGGTGTCGTTGTATTCATCATGATCACAGGACTGAAAAGATAATTTTTGTGGCCATAATCGCAGTCATTTTATACCCGACTGACGAAAGAAGGAGGGTAATGTTTCTTGTATATGTGCGTATGTATACCCCAGCCCAAATCAAGTGACTTATTTTGTAAACAAATATGATCGTCTAATTACCTGTTGTGAGGTAACACTGAAGGAACTGATTGATCGAACCTGTTCATCATTGTGAAAATAAAGTGATCCGATATGATAATGTGAAAATAACTATGCAATAATCACAGAATAGCTTAAAATGTTAGTAAGGTGGAGTAGTTTTTGTTTACAAAATAAGACACTTGATTTGGGGTTCGGTATATGTATGTTTAACACCTTTGTCAAAATTATTAGATTCATATCATTTTTATTACATAGGATACTTACTTTTACCTACATTTTTGCCACAACAAAAAAAAATGTTTTAATTCTTTCGAAATATGAAACTAACTGTAGATTATTTATTTATTATGTAAATATACACTTATTTATTGTTTTACTAGTGATTTTTTACGCGAACAAAGAAAGATAAACGGATATTTTTTTAGATAATTTTGTATGATTATCATTTTTATTGACAAACAAAATGAGATTCTAAGGTAGAAATTGGTTTTTGGATTCGATATAGATTAGAATAACATGGAAAACGAAAGATATGGTCCCCATAGAATTCCACTTAGTATCTAACATGTATGTATAGGAATAAGATAAGATAAATATTCTTTATTGCAAAAAAATAAAAAGTATTACCTACACAAAAGAAATAGGCTAATACAGTTAGTATTACAATTGGCGGTCTTATCGCTCAATAAGAAGAAGAATAATAATAGAATAGTAAGCTGAACTCGGTGTTCAGCTTAAGTTACTCAAAAACTTTTGTTCTACAACATTTAGGTACATTTTCAAGACAATGAATTATATCTATTTTTTTTACCCCCCTTTATTGTATTTTTTTATTGAAAATATGGGAGCGACTTGGACGCGGTGTTCTACCTGTGACTGGTAGAGGCCACTCACAGCTGGAATACCGCGTCCAAGTAGGTGCATTTTTAGAAACTTATTTTTTAAATATTTTATTTTTCAATTTTTTACTTATATCATTTTTTTTGTTTATGTAAATGTTATTGATTTGTTAGAAATAAATGAAATGACACCTTGAAAATATAGGTAAAATAAAGGGACCCATATTTTTTCTTTTACTAAAATAATGTCGTTTTTATTATTTAAAAAGTAAGTTAAGATCGTGAAAATTAACTATTTTTAATTAAGCAGACGTGGGACCAGAGGCGTGGCGACTGTTCAAGGAACTGTCGTCGCGCCTCATTGACTCGTCTGGTGACCAAAGGGCTGGCGCTTACCTCGGCCAGCGTATATCGCTGGCTATACAACGAGGTAACGTCGCCAGCCTTTTGGGCACTCTCCCAAAGGGTAGCGATCTGGCGTCAATTTTGTTATTTATAAGTATTTTTTTATCATTATTATTAGCTCATGGTGAAAATACATTTACAGAACATACACACACATTAAACAGTAAAATATTCGAAAAAGTAACAAAAATAAAACAAGGAGATAAAGTGGAAAAAAAAACAATTTATTTAAAAAAAGGTTAGAAAATGTGGTTTAATTACCTATACTGGAAACTGGATACACTTTACAGTCTGTATACAGGCTGGTTATAAATTATGACCCTGTTAGTAGGTACAAGATTCAGCAATGCAAGCGTCACCCCGAGTAACCCGTACGACACCACCCCGTATATCACAAAAACGACAAGAACATAATAGTCCCTATCCCATATTTTTTTTCCTTCACCATATATCATGAGTTTGTGAAGTCGGCAAGCGAATTTGCAATGCGTATGAACCTGAACCTCCATGGCGACACAGTATACGCAATATAGTATGGGCATTAAAGATTTTTATGCGAGTAAAGTGCTGCTGGGGCTGCCCAGATACTGCAGCGCGTCAGGGATGTTCGCGGAGGCGCGAACTGATTGTTTTTACGCCATAATGCGCAAGCGAGTAGCATCCCTGATGTTCAGAGTGAGGGGTAGCCCCAACAGCCTCCTGAAGTTAATTGTCGACAGGTGGGACTGACCCTGAGTGCGTTTTTGGGTGAAGGTACATGCTACGGCAGGTAATTTCACCCAAAAAATGTTATTATAATTAAAATCACTAACATAGTTGTAAGAAAATTGTTACTAACATATTATGGACTTGTGTCTGAAATAAAGATTTTTCATTCATTCATTCAAAGTGTGACAGCGGCTACGGTAACGGCGGGGTAGCGGGTGATGGCTGGCAGGGACTGGATGCAGAGGGCCGAGAGGGTTGAGTGGCGCGCTTTGGGAGAGGCCTACGTCCAGCAGTGGACTGATGATGATGATGTGTGGCAGACAAGCAAACGAGCCATCTGATGGTAAGCGGTCACTGTAGTGTATTTCAACTCGTGTCCAGTTGTCGACAACTAAGAAGTGATATATGTAATTAAAGTTTAACTGGACACGCGTCAATTTATTTATTTGATTTACTAGTATCACAGATACATTCTTATTCACTAGGTAAATCTACGTCAAATAATTATGTAAGTATACAATATTTAGGACGACACAGGTCAAATAATTATAACAGAAATTAGGACAATCAGCCAATCACACATTCATACCCTCATAAAACACCACAATCACTCCGCCACCTGTCAGCGAACACATCACACTACGGTTCTTGTTATGCCAGAAGCTCCTCTATCCACGCGCCTCTATTCAATTTAAAATCTCATCGTGTCCAGATGACGATTATAAATTTTACTATGTTGTATTTAATCGACTGGACATGCGTGAGTCCAGTCCTCCGTGTCCAGGCAGTAACCCTAGTCTAGATACAGCATTAACACCGGAGGTTGCTTCTTAAAGCATTTCAAAATTTATTCCCAAATTATAATGCAAACGGACAACTAAACCAAAACGTCCATGCCATTACACAATATAGGATACCTATAATTTGTAAACTTTAAACACTATCATTATTTGTAAGACAACATTTCGCATCTAGCTGTGAAGTCTACATTTTTAGTATACTTACTCGATACGTTGGAATAGGTAATTATTGAAGTTATCTGAGTTTCGGTGATGTTCGCACCGCATGCGATCTTGCATGTGTCTCTACTGCTTTACGTGTACTGTAATAGCACCCATAGCTATGGTAAAGTGGTCGTATATCAACCCTCAAGCATTTAATATATTATTATGGAATCCAACTGAATATTTATGAGAGAGAACTATGTGTTTCAATGGTAGATATTATTATTTTTAGGATACGAAAATTATACAAACTGTTAGAGAAAATGTGGGTAGTTTAGCTTTGGGAAATAAGTGGCCTAATCAATCATAGGTGCTATAGAGTCGGCTGCGAACATTAACCTTTAAGGTACAATTCCGTATCCGACTGCAGGCAGCAGCAGACGACAGGAAAGGGCACTGGGCGATAGCTTCACATTTTTATTGGTTTTACATTTTTTTTATTTTAATTTTTTTACTAACTCTTAGATATAAGTGACAATTTAAAGAAATTTAGGTCAAAATCAAATTACTTATTAGTCTTATTGTATTTAGGCTAGATCGTAATGTGAATAAAATGTCATATTATGACACTTTATTTAAAAAAAAAATTACACACAAAGTTTATTTAAATAATGAAATTGAGTTATAATATCTAGTATTAAAAATAATTTTTCCCCGTAATTCATACCTCGTAATGGATGTTTATAATCATTTGCCAAGAACACAAAATTACTTTTTAATTAACAAAAGGTTCATTGTTCTCAACTCTTTTTAACGCTGAGGAGAAAAGGTCGCAAAAAACCTTTAAGCACATCTTTAAAAACAATAGATACATTTTCTACTAATTAGGTACATAGTAATACATAAATAATTACTATATATTTTTTATTATGCTCCTTCCATGAGCCAACTAGCGCCGCCAATCTTTGAAAAATAATATCCTCCAATTTAATCAAATCTAGGTGCTTATAGAAAGAAAGAACGCGCCGCGTAATTTTTAGTTGCAAAAATATTGTATTGCAAACAAATGGCAAAAAATTCGTTTTGTTAATTTATATCGATAAAAGTACTAGATAAGATACTTAGTAGGGACGTAACATTATCCAGGGCAGATGCCCCCCCCCCCCCCCCCCACCCCCACCCACCCACCTACCTGGGTACGCCCATGAACACACTCTTACAAATTCCGAAAATGTCCGACACATGGGTATTCACCGATTTTGGAGCGACACCATTTCCGTAATGTGACGTCATCATAATTTTTAAATAAGTAATGAAAACGACGTTATTTTAGCAAAAGACAAACTTGATTTGGGCTTCGGTATCATTGATCTCGTATATACAACTAGATACACAAAGCAACTAAAACAATTTAAAAAACGCAAATAAGGGTCCATTGAAATTCCGTCGAAATAATGTCCAATAAAGCAAATGAGTCCATTCATCTGTTTGGACCTTCTTTGCGCTCGGACATTTTTAGAAGGCAGACTGTGTATCTAGTTGTTTATAGGAGATCTATGTTCGGTATACATACTTGCACTCGAAAAATATACCCTCCTTGCGAAGTCGGCTAAAATTAAGAATAAGGGTTATCTATAAACAGACCCGTCTCTCCGCGGCAGCCTCGTGGCGGCCTCGTGGCGGTCTGGAGACCACAAATATTCGGGATGCCGAGCACCTCTCGAGCGGTTGTCTCTCAAAATTTTTGTTGAAACACTGACTCCGCTGTAATTAAGGCATGACATTAGGGTTGCCACCCACAAGCTATTTAAATTCATATTTTTTTTAATACAAAAATGTCTTAAGAGACTGGAGTAGCTTAGCTACACAGGAGAATCATAATTGTTTACAATTAACCTAGTGTGTACTAAAAACTATTCAATTTTAAAATAAATTATACCTACAATCGGTTAAGTATTATTATTTTAGAATTAAAACTATAGTGAGCCATTACTACAAATTATTATATATAAACGGATATCACTCACTTATATTATTGAAGTCGGCAATTATACCGACAGTTTCGACCGATTTCGACGGTATTTTTCAAGGTGAGCGCGCCACGCCCGCGTCGCCGGTGACGTTTCTTCGCGCGCTGCGCCTTGAAATCGGTCGAAACTATCGGTCTAATTGCCGACTTCAACAATATAAGTGAGTGATATCCGTTTATATATAATAATAAGTAGTATTATCTACTTGACAAAATCTCGACCTTAAAATAAGGCTGTACACTTTCTTCACGTGCGAGGTATACCGCAGCCCAAATCAAGTGTCTTATTTTGTAAACAAATATGATCGTCTAATTACCAGTTGTGATGTAACACTGAAGGAACTGATTGATCGAATATGTTCATCATTGTGAAAATAAAGTAATCCGATCTAATAATGTGAAAATAACTATGCAATAATCACAGAACAGCTTAAAATGTTAGTAGGATAGGGTAGTTATTATTTACAAATAAGACACTTGATTTGGGCTTCAGTTTAGGTACTCTACGCGATGGTAATACGTCCTAGATTGCAATGGTTCTGTATTATTATATTAGTCAGTAATAAATTAATTAATTACTTCGTGAATGTATTTAATTAGGTACTTTATAATATTAAAACAGAGAGTTCAATAGAAAAGGTTTCCTATTACACGTAAATTAATATTTTTATTATTATGTGGGCGGCAACCCTACAAAAGGTTGGAATACTACTGAATTGGGTTGGAGACCATCAAAGGGAAATGCAAACTAATTAAAATATTGACCTCAATGTAACTGCGCAAATGAAAAACGAATTTTAATTTATAACTACTAAGACTATTATGTTCCGAACCCAAAGTTCAACGAAGAATATTAAGAAAAAACGGCTGAAAAAAAAATGGCAATCTTGGGCAAAAAACATTTTGACATTGAAATGTGGCATTTCAATGGAGCTTTGCCCCACCTACATAACTACATGACCATTTATGCTGTAGCTAACATTTTGTTGGGGACTTATTACAGGTTTCATATTGCATAATCATAATCAGTATCATTTTCTACTACTCTCGCAACTCCTATAGAAGAATAACAAAAACAATGAATAAATCGCTTCGATTTCTTACTATTTTCTGAATTCTTAATTAAGCTGTTTTTTTCGAATCGCAACTTGTACAAAACTTTGTTTTAAACCAATAATTTAAATAAAAACGGAGATATTTTTACATTTTTACGTTATCTTGTACAACTTGCGGTTGATGGTGGGGCAGAGTCTGGCATTGTCATTTGTCTATTCAGGGACTGATGAATACCGATACACGATTGGACAAACTTCGCTCGATAGAAAAAAAATAGCAAACATACCCCTTCCATGTCTATTTTTAAATGAAAATTATATCTAAACCGAAATAGTTATTCATACAAAATATACATCAAAATGTAGGGTATTATAAATACGAGAGCTTGTTTTCTTCGGGACATCTTCTGTCTCGCTCTTGAGTTTGACATCTGGCCCTTAAGCTCACGCTCAATATTTGTCCCTTTGCACTGGTATAAGGAGAGCTCGGTGGCTCAGTGGTTGGGTCAATGGACTTGCAATATGGAGCTCGCAGGTTCGATTCCCAGCCAGGGCAGCCATGTACCAATGAGTTATCCTCGGTTTTTTCGACGGAAAAACTTACGTACATTTACCGAGTGCTCTCAAAAACGGTGAAGGAAAACATCGTGATGAAACCTGCATGTCGTAGAAGAAAAAAAGAAAATCTAAGGCATGTGAAATCCGCCAACCCGCACTGGGCCCGCGTGGTGGATTATGGCCCGAGCTCCCTCGATGTAAGGGAAGGTCTGTGCTCGAGCAGTGGGGCAATATAAATAGACTGATCATGACTGGTATAAGAGCTCACTTCATCGTACCAAGACCCACCCCCTTTTACCCCTAGGGGGTGCCACCTTCCCTTAGAAGCCGTAAAAAGAGTTATAAATGAGAATCGGTAAAGTTTCCGAGCATATCTGCGGTTGCGAATAAAAATTCCTATTTAAGAGTCCGACTGAACTAAATTACTTCTTTCGTGGCGACTTTCTTGTAATAGAGTTTTGTGAGGAACTAATTTTCATGCAATTTCGCTTTATTAGGTCTTTCTATTAGCACTCTGAGGGTATGATTCAATTTTTTTTTTCTTAAATTTTATTTTAATTTTGGCGGGTCGCGCTAGGTGCATCACATATCCCTTCAAATTAAAGTTCTCTAAGGGGCCTCTACGCGTTGGACCTATGTCTCCGTGCAAGCCTTTCAAAGGACCGGGTCTTCTGAAACCCGTGAAACCTAGAGAGATACATATTAATACGAGTAAGCATAGTAATTCAATTTTTCACAATTATTTGTTTTGACTTTCGATTTTTTTGTTCTTGTAAGTATGTCTCAGAATCTCTTTGTCTCCCTTGTGTTTGTATTGCATAATAAATAACTAATACGTAATGCTAAATTTATTACATATAACAATAATAAAAATTCTAAATAACTATTATAATATTAACCTAAAAAATATATATAAACTAAACTAAAAACTATATGTACAATAGGTCGGTTGAACTGTCTGAATGACTTAGCATTACAGATAGTTCAACCGATCCCCGTTGTCCGGCAACGTGCACAAAATGCAGGCGGCATTTCCCCTCTGGATCGCTAGGCTGATTGGGCGAAATACAGGACAGCATTTTGGTCACGTGTGGACTCCACGAGCCGCCCCGACAGGTCTTTATATATCTCCACGGACCCAGCGTCTCTACCCCAAACGGCACAAATAGGTAGCCTCTGTCGAGGCCACTATATTTGCGCCGCTTGAGGGAAATAAAATATAATTATACGTAATAAAAATATCAGGAAACAAAATTATTCAAATAAACCATAACAAAACACAGCAGACGCGCCGCGCTATAATGCGGCTTAACCTTCCATAAAATCAATTTACTAAACAAACAGATTAAAATAGCCGCTCGAAAAATGCCAAGCGCGAGCCTGATAATGCTGTGATTGGGGTTCCGTAATCCGTGTGGATAATTTTGAAGGAATAGTTTGTTTATTTAATTTTAAATAAATTATTGGTAAAGGTTGAAATTAATTAAAATAGATCGTAGTCAGTGTTAGTATCGCAGCATATAGAAGTCCATCGTCTCTGCTTACCCTTGAGGGGAAAGAAAGGGTGTGAGCTTATGAATGAATGAATGAGATCGTAATCTTTGAAAAAAAATAATTTTCGTTGATAATAAATTAAGACCAAAAAATGTCGCATTAAGAGTTAGAGCTTAAAATCAAATACCTTTTCTAATTTTTTGTATAAACTAAACTTATTGGTGACTAATTTAAAATAACTTTTAATTAATATATAGTGAAGTTTAATTTATTTATTTAAGTATTATGTATCAAAAAGATCTTCGCGAAGTGTCCCCTGACCGAAAGTACCCATTATGCTGGCTGCGTTGCCTCGCTGAATGGCGAGCGCGATTCTTTAGATAGTGAAGTTACACTTTTTTTTTCTTTTTCGGAAAAAATAAGTTAACCCTTTACTAGTTCAAATGATCACCAAAATTGTGGGCGGGTTCGATATTACCCCACGTAGTATTATAGATTAAAAAACTTGATCGGTACCAAAAATATCATGTTTATTACAAATAAAAGTCGTCTGCGGTAAATTACAGCGGTAATCTGGCAGGAATCATATTATCGGTTGGTTCATACGTTAAGCCTTTGATGTATTATTATCTGCCGAAATAAAACCTGCGACGAACGATACCGTTTAGGGTTCCGTCGTCTTAAATTTAACTTTTAAAACTTACATGGTTAGTAAACACATTGATTTTAAAACGGAAATTACCATGTTAAATATTTAATATTGAGGACTCGATATATCAACAGCATTGCAGCCGTGCAGCCATCATGGTCATCTAGTGACTGAATTTTTTTTTCACCCTCATTAGCATTGATTTCCTATAAACAACTAGATACACAGTTTGTATTCTAAAAATGTCCGAGCGCAAAGAAGGTCCAAACGGATGAATGGACCCTCATTTGCTTTATTGGACATTATTTGGACGTAAACAATGGACCCTTATTTGTACGTTTTTTAAATTGTTTCAGTAAGACCTTTGTGTATCTAGTTGTTTATAGATCAATGGTCATTAGCCTTTTTTTATGTCCCACTGTTGGAGCATAGACTTTCCCTCACTTGGAAGAAGACCGGGCCACGATCCACCACGAGGGAAGTGCATAATGGTGGATTCCACATGCCTTCTATTTTGTTGTTGTTCTGAGATCATAGCTCAGTGGCGCTGTGATTAAGAATACCAATGAGTATTATTTTTATTAAAAATATTTCGGAAAAAAAACGTCACAACAAAAAAATAAGTTTTTAGGATTTTAACTAACATCCCTAACGTTTTTAAATTTATAAATAAAATTTTGTAAATAAAATATAGGTACCACAAAAATATTTGGGTTTAATTTTTTATTTATTTATTAAAATTACAATCCCAACGCCTTTACAGGTTTTCACCCAAGTCGACGATGGTAACTTAATTAATTAATTATAAATTATCAAAATAATGAGCAGAACCCAAAGAAATATTTCCGAATCACAAAATCCCAGTTTTATATGTAACATGCGTGCCGGGCCACCATAAAAATGTACCACGACAGTTGGATGTATGCACGATACTTTGTACCATCACTGTGACCTTACCCCATTAGGGGCTCGTTCATACTGATGCTTGTGTAATGCGACTTCAATACCTACTTATGTTAGCGTAATTCACAGAACTCCCAGACTAGGTCAGATAATTATTATAAATCACTATGATTATTGTTATGAATAAGTTTATAATGATTAACTTCGTATTATTTTAGGTTCCGATTTAAGTAGTTTAATTTTACTATTCAAGAATTCACAATTTTTACAGATCATTACTTAATTTGTACTTAGATTATTATTTGTTGATTTGTTTAACATGATAAATTGTGTTTATTACTATTGAGAATATAATTGTAGTTAAATATGCATTTTATAGCCCTTTTCAATAAAATAAGCGAGTATTTGACTCGCCTAGTCCAACTGATGATGGTGGGGAGTAGTGGGGGAACACGTGTTCTGTGCGAAGTGGAGTGAGGTAGTGATGTGCCGAGTCGCTGTTTTGGTGGATCGAGTCGACTCGAGTCAGTTTATACGGTATTCGAGTACTGGACTCGATTCCCTGATTCGAGCCCAGTACTCGAATTCTATGTTTGGTATTCGAATATTGACTCGTGTCCAGCTGGACTCGAGTCTAGAAATTCGAGTCCAGAATTCGAGTCTGGAAATTCTAGTCCAGAACTAGAGTCCGATTTTAGAACAAAAAGGAAAAATGAAAAGGAGTATTTTAGAACAAAAAGGAACAATGAAAAGGAGTTAACTTCAAACCTTCAAATTCTTCCTGACTCGAGTACCGGAATCGAGTCCGGCGTACTCGAATCAAAATAAATTGGTATTCGAGTAGGCGAGTCCAAAGCAGGAATCGAGTCTGACTCGAGTCAAACCGTACTCGGCACATCGCTAGAGTGAGGCTGAATCATTATCAGTTCGACAGTCAAGGCGGACAGACGCTTAACTTAGCAGTTACAGTGTGTAATAGTTAAAAGTGTATCTTTCATAGAGTAAGGTGAAATAAACAAGTGTTGTCCAGATAATTGAGTTTCATTCCCAAAACTTATCCGAAGCCCAAATCAAGTGTCTTATTTTGCAAAAAAAAAACTACCCTCCCCTACTAACATTTTAAGCTATTCTGTGATTATTGCATAGTTACTTTCACATTATTAGATCGGGTAACTTTATTTTCACAATGATGAACAGATTCAATCAATCATTTCCTTCAGTGTTACATCACAACACTTGATTTGGGCTGCAGTATACGCACTTTAGTTAGTTCGAAAATGACGCTACTTTTACTCTGTTAAAAACGAATATTAATTTGTAAATTGGATAATATTCATTACTATTAATAATAATAATTAATATTCAATATACAAATTATGTATTTAACAATAAAATACTGGAATTAAAACGCCACATTTACTGAGATTATCATCATTTATGATTTATCTATGGATAAGAGAGCATGAGATATTTATGCATTTATCTATGGTGAAAGTAACTTCCAAAGAATATAAGCGTTATTTCATTATCAAGAAATACCAGATTGACTCATCATCATCAGCCCGTATCAGTCCACTGCTGGTCGTAGGCCTCTCCCAAAGCGCGCCACTCAACCCTACCCTCGGCCCTCTGCATCCAGTCCCTGCCAGCCATCTTGCGAAGGTCATCCCTCCATCTGGTCGGGGGGCGTCCCACACTACGTTTAAACGTTCGTGGCCTCCATTCGAGAACTCGTCTACCCCATCGGTTATCGGTTCTACGACAGATGTGACCAGCCCACTGCCACTTCAGTTTACTGATTCTATGAGCAATGTCCACCACTTTTGTCTTCTGGCGGATATACTCGTTTCTTATTCTATCTAACAGAGAAATTCCAAGCATAGCTTGACTATTTGATTTCAATAAAGGCCTCACAAGTATCGAACGATTATTAATCGCTTTTCAAATAAAAATCATTATTAACACTTTATTGTATACACACTGGATATTTACATTGTAACATAGATAAGAAAAAGACATATACAAAGGGCGTAACTTATCTCTATCAGAGATTTCTTCCAGCAAACCCCATGAAGCGACAATTTGAGATGAAAGGCAGACATAGTGTGTACCGTTATAATAATAAATAAATACTTAAACATACTTACAAATATAAAACTATACCTACAATATAACATAATACTATATATTATATACATACTCATATTTACATACATAAATACCTACATGCAATAAATAAAATAAATAAAATATACATAAGTACTCCTATAAACTCTAATTAAATATAATAACTATGCAAGAGAAAGGTAGTGTTCCTTGACAGCTTTTTTAAAAGAGTTAACCGTTTGACTTTCACGAATGTTATGTGGGAGCGAGTTCCATAGCCTGACAGCTTGGACTGAGAAGGAGCGACTGTAAAACTTAGTCCTGTTGGTAATAGAAGGTTGTTGAAGCAAAGATCTTATGTGGGTTCTGGAAAGCTTATCATTGGACCGGATGAAGTTGAAACGCTCACGTAGGTACGAAGGAGTAGTAGGAGTAGGATTTGTCAAAATCTTGAAAAGGAAGCAAACAATGTGAGCGTTTCTACGAAGTCTGATGGGAAGCCATTTAAGCTGAGACCTGAACTGGGAGACGTGATCATACTTCCTTAGGCCGAAAATGAAGCGTATGCAAAGATTTTGAAGTTTTTCGAGTTTGTCTAAAAGTTCTTCCCTGGCATCTAAAAAGCAAATGTCTGCATAATCAATAATGGGAAGAAGTAAAGATTGAGCAAGGGTGATCTTAGTTTGCAGTGGTAAAAAACTTTGAAGTTGTTTTAAAGAATGAAAGGAATAGTGGACTTTTTTACTAATTTGGCAAACATGAGCGTCCCAGGAAAGATTGGAATCAAAAGTGACCCCTAGGTTCTTAGCTGTGTTGCTTGTAGCGATAGGAACACTATTGTACAAAATTGGAGGAGTGTGTGATTGCTTGAGTAAATTACACATATACTTACTACCAATAAAAATGGTCTGGGATTTCAAAGGATTGACCAACAAACCATAACACCTGGCCCAAGTACTGATATTCTGTAAATCGCTATTAATCAAGTCAATGGTGTTGTCAATGTCTTCAATGCTAGAGTGACGATAAAGCTGTAAGTCATCAGCATAGAGATGGTAGTCAGAAGTGATTGCATTGGAGATTGTGTTTATGAAAACAGAGAAGAGTAAAGGAGAGAGAACGCCACCCTGAGGCACGCCCGCAGCGAGATCACACCAGTCCGAGATAGTCTCCTCTGATCGGACGCACTGCGAGCGGCCTCGAAGATAGGAGTCAAACCATGCGATTACCGGAGAAGCAACGTTAAGAGAGCGAAGGGTGCCTATGAGAATATCAAAATCTACAGAATTGAATGCGCTGCTAAAATCAAGAAGTATAAGGACAGTGATTAACTTATTTTCCATCGCAAGTCGAATATCATCTGTGACTTTAAGCAGCGCAGTTACAGTGCTATGTCCCGGTCGAAAACCAGATTGTAATGGATTGAGTAAGTTATTGTTTAAAAGAAATGTTGAAAATTGGGAATGCACAATGTGTTCAAGTACTTTAGAGAGGAAAGGAAGGATGGAGATTGGACGAAATTGTGAAAAAGAACTTGGGTTTGTAGTTTTAGGCAGTGGAATGATCTGTGCTTTTTTCCAGGCGGTGGGAAATGAGCTTGTTGCGAGTGAGAAATTAAAAATATGTGAGAGAATCATGTGCACGAGACCTAATGTTTAATACAATATTTTGTGTTTTTTTCTTGTAAACAATAACTAACGCAGTGTGTTAACGTTTTTTATTATAATTCATTGTTCACATTGTGGAGATGTCGGCGGTTGTCTGAGATTTTAATGTTTGTTTTGTTTTACGATATTTATTATGTGATTGGGTTATTTTAACCAAAGATCTCGTTTCCAATATTTATTGGCTTTTAATATCAATTTTTAACAAATGATCGTGTTGTTCGGATAAGTTTATTGTGTAAGTATTCTGTTCGAAAGTTCGGGCCTCGAATTTTCTAATAACATATTTTATGTGGGTTGATGTTACCCCCTACGGTACCGTAGGGTTAATTGTTAAATGTCACGATTTAATTATACATATTGGTTCTCTTGAAAATGGCGGGAAACGACGGTTGCGAAATTATTTGATATTTTTCCTTTTAATCTCTACAGGGATTATTTTGTGTTTAATATCACGTTAAATTAATCAGAAAATGTTCGAGAATGACAGACAGTACGGTGAAGTTATTGGATTATTTATGCAAGATCTGAAGTTTCAAGCTTTTATCAAGAGTCCCGCTACAAGCTCGGGAGTGAACGTGACTGTCGAGCTGCTTCGTCCAGAGTGACGACGCTACGGCGTCTCCTCTGGATGTAGACATGAAGACGCGGCTGCCCAGGGTGAAGACGCCACTGCGCCTCCCCTGGAGGAAGATATAAGACTTTGAATTGAATAAATTGAATTTTCTGTAACATGACATTGGCAAATGACGAACAGTCGAATCCATTAATAAAATAAATAAATTATACATATACCTACAATAGCAATTAATTATATGAAAGGGATAAAACTAGATATAATACAATGCACTTTTATTGCTACTACGTAGAGGTTTCTTTCAGGCTCTTACAACCTTTTTAATTTCTTAAATTATTATGAATGTTTCAGGCTCAAAGATTGAAAATGATATTATTAATTTTATAAAATCGTAACTGATCTACAGCGAATTTTAGATCTAAATGACAATGCCAGATTCTGCCCCACCATCAACCGCATGATGTACAAGATAACGAATAAATGTAAAAATATCTCCGGTTTTTATTAAAATTATTGGTTTAAAATCATGTTTTGTACAAGTTGCGATTCGAAAAAAACAGCTTAATTATGAATTCATAAAATAGTAAGAAATCGAAGCGGTTTATTCATTGTTTTTGTTATTCTTCTATATGAGTTGCGAGAGTAGTAGAAAATGATACTGATTATGATTATGCAATATGAAACCTGTAATAAGTCCCCAACAAAATGATAGGTACAGCTTAAATAGTCACGTAGTTTTGTAGGTGAGGCAAAGCTCTATTGAAATGTGGCTTTTAATTTTAATTAAGTACACTAAGCGTGGTCAATATTTATGACTTATTTAAACGTAATAAAATAATAATAATGCATATAAAAAATAATTACAAATGTCAAACAACGAGAAAGTATTTACCTACTTAGGTCATTATTATTTAACCGAATGATGTTAAAATTACCCACTCATTTTAACGAAGTTATCCCACCAACATAATTATTAATAGATGACATTCACAACTAAGTACCTCTTTGTTTCAGCTCAAAGGTCAAAACATTCATATAGGAATTTTAATGAAATTTTTTGCCGAAAGCTCAAAACCCGCCACCGAAACCCGAACTTGATTGTGTCACATATTGCAAGGAATAAAAACGTAAGTATCGATAAAATTTTATTAGTGTTGAGGCCAGCTCAATTTAGTGTCATAAAGTCATATCGATTTTATATTTTTACTCGTTACACATTTCAGTTTGGGATATGAAAACTTAATTCGATTCCAATGTTCAGTGAATACCTACACATAATTTGACTCTTTTAATAAATTATTTTAAAAAAATGTTGTTAGTATACGGCCTGAAGGATAAAAAATATAGAGGAGATATAAGGTTGAGGTTTTATTATGAAAATAATTTATTTATTGTAATTTAAAATGCATTATGGTAATAAAAAATTAAAACTAAACTATTTAAACAAAATTATATATAAAAAACCTGCGCCAAGCCCCCCACAATTGGCAATGTGCCCAAAAGTTTTAAAATTTTTATTATTAATTACATACCTAGTTTTGCAATCTAAGGCCTTGCGTGAGACTCTATTTAAATTATTTTAATTTTAATTAGGTAAATGTCTATGAACTTGTTTAGCCTAAACACAATTAGCATATTAATATTGTACTTTGACAGTTCGACAAGCGCACTTTAAAAGTAAAATTTTGATGTGCAAGATATTAAACATTCAGTTTTTTTAAAATCTTTTAGGTTACTGCTAAACAATATTTAAGCACATCACGCAAGCCTAATAGTGAAAAGTTTTTTTTACAATCGGGTAAGTTTTAGTCACTAAACCACATTAAAAAATAGTGCAATTTTTTGGTGCCATTTCCTACGCATTGACCTTGCATCTATAGTCTTTAGAATCTAAAATCACAAATTAAAAATATAATATACATTTTTTACCCGAAGCTAATAGTCCGTCCACCCACGCAAGTTTTGATCGATCATTAGTGCCTTTCACGTTGTTTATAAAACAAGTTTGATTATTATTAGAACCTGATTTAAATGACATTGCCACATTTCAATGGAGCTTTGCCCCACCTACAAAGCTACGTGACCATTTAAGCTGTACCTATCATTTTGTTGGGGACTTATTATAGGTTTTATATTGCATAATCATAATCAGTATCATTTTCTACTACTCTGGTAACTCCTATAGAAGAATAACAAAAACAATGAATAAATCGCTTCGATTTCTTACTATTTTCTGAATTCTTAATTAAGCTGTTTTTTTCGAATCGCAACTTGTACAACTTTAATTTAAACCAATAATTTTAATAAAAAACGGAGATATTTTTACATTTATTCGTTATCTTGTAGGTACAACTTGCGGTTGATGGTGGGTCAGAATCTGGCATTATCATTTAAATGAACGTGCACGATAATTGAAAATGTTGTTGAAATTAATAATTTAAGACGAGCATTAGATAAAACCATAGCTTTATACAAGGTATCCGGTAAGTTGTGGAAGAGTCGAGTCATTTCCAATCGAATGAGCCACTAAATAAAGTTGACGAAAGTTTGGTCACAGATCAGGTAATACCAGTTACTACGTAACATATAGGTACGTCACATGAAGGAAAATTATATGAATATTAACAGTTATAAGAGCGAGCTTCCATGAGCCAACTAGCGCCGCCAATCTTAAAAAAATAATATCTTCCAATGTAATAATTTTTTATTGAAAAAGCTATTTACAAAATGTTTATTACGATAAATACTATTTTTTAAAAGCTTATTTATAACGTGATTCAATATCGGTAAGTTGTAGTTCGCATAATTGCGAAAAACGGCCGTGTTTGGCACATTTGTGAACTACAACTTAGCTTGTCGCAATTATGTCGTGATTATAAAATTTAAAAAATGCCATGTATTGGATATTTAAAAATATTATTCAATCCTAATAAACATTTTGTAAATAGCTTTTTTAATAAAATTGATTAAATTGGAAGATATTATTTTTTCAAGATTGGCGGCGCTAGTTGGCTCATGGAAGGCTCTTAAAGCTGAAACACATTTAACAAACCGACCAAGTGACTCGCAACTGAGGGCTCCGTGCATCTTCACCATAACATTTGCTCTAACGAAAAGATAAACTAGATTTAAGGACAAACTTTTCTTTCGATATAAGTACCAGGCGTCAACTGCAAATATAAGTTTGTAACCTACACAAAATATTTATTTCATGATAGAACTTCAAATTTACAGCTTTCAGATTTTTTCCTTTACTTGTGCTATAAGACCTAGGCTTCTTGCCACATGATTTTAGGTCAACGGGAAGTACTCTATAGGTTTTGAGTTTCCTGCGTTTTCATACAAATATGCGAGAAATTGCGAAATAAACAGCGATATCTTATGATTGCGTTGACGTAGAAGTTTGATTTTTTCACGGCTGCATGAGGTTGCAGACCTGAGTACTTATTTGGTATTAATTTCAACTTGATCCGTCCACGAGTTTCTGAGATATAGGTCTTGACAGATAGACAGACGGACAACAAAGTGATCCTACAAGGGTTCCTTATTTCCTTTTGAGGCGTTGGAACCCTAAAAATTACAATCAACGTGTTCTGCGTGAGTTTATACCGATATAGTTGTATGCACAATGTTGACTAGCGTTGCACCTTAAACGCAATTTTGACCGATAGTTTGTTTTAAGCTCACTCTTATAACTCAAAATGGCCTTAAATGCACTTATTTATTTATTTATTTTATTAATGGACTCGACTGTTCGTAATTTGCCAATGTCATGTTACAGAAAATTCAATATATTCAATAGTCTTCTATCTTCCTCCAGGGGAGTCGCAGTGGCGTCTTCACCCTGAGTAGCCGCGTCTTCATGTCTTCATCCAGAGGAGACGCCGTAGCGTCATCACTCTGGACAAAGCACTCGACAGTAACATTCACTCCCGAGCTTGTAGCGGGAACTCTTGATAAAAGCTTGAAACTTCAGATCTTGTATAAATAATCCAATAACTTCACCGTACTGTCATTCGCGAACATTTTCTGATTAATTTAACGTGATATTAAACACAAAATAGTCCCTGTAGACATTAAAAGGAAAATTATCAAATAATTTCGCAACCGTCGTTTCCCGCCATTTTCAAGAGAACCTTAAATGCACTTATAACGGGTTCTAAAACTCAACCTTCAAAATCAAGCCCTTACCTGGTTTATCAAGATCGCTAAGAAAGTCCTCTGTATCCGTGTATGCCGTGGTCCGTCCCAAGGCCGCCAGCACCGCGAGCCAGGCCCACGCGTGGGCCCTGGCCCCCGCCGGCCGCATGGCCCCCGGACGAGGCCTCACACCGGGCCACACTGGACCATCACTAACACACTTCACTTCACTTCACAACACTGCGAGGTCCACAATTGGGGATTGTACCTGAAATTGAAAAGAAAATACACTGATTAATATTTTATTAATGTCACTATTTAAATTCAATTCAAATACACTCTATTGAGAGTTCGGTGGCTCAGTGGTTGGGTCACTGGACTTGCGATACGGAGGTCCCAGATTCGATTCCCAGCCAGGGCAGCCATGTACCAATGAGTTTTTTTTTCGACAGAATAACTTACGTACATGTACCGAGTGCTCTCAAAACGGTGACTTCGGTGATGGAAAACATCGTGATGAAACCTGCATGCCATAGAAGAAGAAAAAATCTAAGGCATGTGAAATCCGCCAATCCGCACTAGGCCCGCGTGGTGGATCATGGCCCGAGCTCCCTCGATGTAAGGGAAGGTCTGTGCCCCAGCAGTGGGTACATATAAATAGACTGATGATGACACTTTATTGTACAGTCGACAGCAGATCAATGGTAACACTTGCAGTACGATTTCAAGTCTTACGACGCAAATAATAAGAACTATCAAAAGTAAAAAGTGTTACCATTGATCTGCTGTCGACTGTACATAAAGACACAAAAATTGCAGAAACGAAAATACAATGATGTGAATTATAAAGCATTTTCGATGTCGTGAACTAGACCCATACCAACCACACATGGCAATTATGACAAATACGCATTGATCTCTTATAAACAACTAGATACACAGTCTGCCTTCTAAAAATGTCCGAGCGCAAAGAAGGTCCAAACGGATGATGGTTCATTTGCTTCATTGAAAATTATTTGGACGTTAACAATAGACCCTTATTTGGACGTTCCTAAATTGTTTTAGTAAGACCTTTGTGTATCTAGTTGTTTATAGGAGATCAATGCAAATACGCAAATACGAATAGCCAAGTGAAGTGCCACGATAACAAGCATGTATGTGTACTAGATGCGCATAAAGTAAAGAGCAAGTCGAAAGCGCACTTCACTTCTCTCTGCCTAATTCCAGTGTCAGTGAGACTGGGGGCCACAGTTGCGCGTTAGGCACGCTCACGGACATGCACCCTCGTCACAGGTGTCAATTACATGCTACATGCCCGGGACGTAATAGGAACGTTTACCTCAGTGTCAGAACATGCAAGGGACCCCCGATGGAGTTAGTCATATTTAGCAGACTCTGCTCTAGCATGACAATTTCTGATTTCTTCTCGTTTCGACCAAATATTTCGCGTCTCTATAGGGTTGCCAGATGGCCGGGAAATCCGGGATTGTGCCGGAATTACGTGCCTTGTCCCGTGTCCAGGAATTACACTTTATAGTCCCGGATTTCGAATACTTACTAATGTTTATTAAATAAATAAACACTTATGTTGATTTTTTACCAAAGTTTTATTTAATGAGTAAGTAAAAGCGAGTGCTCAATTTTTGTTTTAAGTTTTGTGTCTTTAATATTTTAAAAATACACTGTATTGTATGTACATCTATTATGTGAACATAGTAGGAAGGTAAGTTAGTTTTTAGCTTAGTTATAATAGTATGTTTGTACAATATTACAAGTAAAGAGATTTACAAAAATAATTATATATTTTCATACATTTTTCCTACCGACCGACTTCGTAACCCTCGAATTGTCCCGGAACTGAAATACCTGTATCTGGCATCCCTACGTCCTGCCACTTATTTATTATTCTTTGTTTTTTTCAATGGAAGTCGAGTATATATTAAAACACATGTCTCTTTCTGACGTATGAGAGTAAATACTGAACATACAAATATCAACAACCTGTGGTAGATACAACTCAATATTTCAAGCAGATTGTATCGGCATCACAAGGCTGCTACCGCTATACTCAACAAAGGAGTATACGATCTAGGTATCAGGATCCTCTCGGACAGTTCAGCAGCGCTACATGCCCTGAGAAACAATATCTGTTCATCAGGGCTGGTGGCATTTCACATGCCTTAGATTTTTTCTTCTTCTACGGCATACAGGTTTCATCACGATGTTTTCCTTCACCGTTTTGAGAGCACTCAATAAATGTACGCAAGTTTTTCTGTCGAAAAAAAAAGGAATAACTCATTAGTACATGGCTGCCCTGGCTGGGAATCGAACCTAGGACCTCTGTATCGCAAATCCATTGACCCAACCACTGAGCAACCGAGCTCTTATCATATTTTATTACTAGGCATTAATAGGCAGACCTTACATAAGAGCAAAATTCAACTTCAAATCAAATAATTCAGTTGTACAAACTTTTAAAGTTGTGAGTTCCAGCTCTTTTATTATCATTTTATTTAAAAATCGTCCTAAATCAACTGAGAGCACTCCTAAAACAACTAGGTCATCCCTTCACTCGCGTTTTCCTATGCCCCTAACATTTTCACGGTGCCTTATTATTATATGCAGAACCCCTTGTAACCAAAACAGTACGGAATATTAACCGGACTTAATGCACTTGCAAAAACTTCATTCGTATTCAGGGGGTTGGTTCGTGAATTTTCCACCTCGGTGTTCGGTTTGTGTAAGGTGGGTGTTACAGTGTAGTTTAGAGTGTCGAACGCTTTGCTATGTTCTATTAATTGGTACAATTTTATTCTTACGTAGCTATTTACATTTTAATTGCGTACAAGAATATGCATTTCGAATATAATATTTTTTGGGAAGAATGATTAGGTATATTAATATCTAGATGAGAAGCCTAATTCTTAATTAGACCGAATCAGTCCACTGCTAGGCATAGGCATCTCCCAAGGAACGCCTCTCAGCCCTATACTATTGCCTATATCCAACAGTGAATTGTTACAGGATAATGATGATGATGAGTAGCTAATTGTTGTATGGATAGTTATTTTCTTCTCAAAAAAATGTTGTATCAGATTTCATAAAACAAACATGCAAAGTATCAAATGTGTCACCTTAAATTTTTTTCTCGTCATAGGAGTTGAAATCTTTTTCCAAATATTACCATGAGATGTGTGTAGTATAAGTATCATTATCTCCATCATTATATCAAGAGGAGAAAGGTGAGTTATCTCGGCCACGTGCTGAGATACGAGAGGTACCAACTCCTCCAACTCATAATGATGGGCAAGATTGAGGGGAAGAGGAAGTTGGCAGAAGGAAGAAATCGTGGCTACGCAATATAAGGGAGTGGACAGCGTGGCTATCGCGTCGAAGAGCTTTTCCGACTGGCTCAAGACAGAGGGAGACATGCGGAGCTGACGGCCAGCCTTCAGGAGTGGAGAGGCTATGCAAGACGAAGAAGAAGATACATATAATAAGACTGTAAAAATATTGCATTTGATATTTATTGAAAAGAATAACTGTAATGTGTTTTAGGATCGATACTGATGCCAAAACACGAAATGTTCGAATTTTTGTCTGTCTGTTTGTCTGTGACTTTGTGCAAGTATCACGCCATAACTACTGAAGGGATTTTGATGGGATTTTCACTAGGAGATAGCTGAAATATCCGGACAGCTCATAAGCTACAAGCCATGGCGGTATGTGATATGGAAACAAGAATCCAGAGAGGAAGATCAGCCTCCTGATATCCTCCATCCTCTCCATCCTCCTCTACGCAAACGAAGTTGCGGGGTACAGCTAGTATCAAATAAACTTACTCCTATTATATAATGTTTGTCCTTATGCGACAATCTAGCAAGTATTTTTAAGAATTTTTTCTCTCCGCGAATCTTTTTTACATAACTCCACCCTTATTATGGATGTTGCCATCCATATTCATCGGATGGCCATTCTAATGAGTTATTGCGCGATATTTTCAGTTATATTAAACTCGGAGTACCGAAACGTTTTAGTATGTGCATTTTGTTTCGCATAATGAATATTTTAAAACTAATATTTGCGAATCTGAATATTCTTAGCCATTTTTCGCGTTTGCTTCTAGTTCTACTGGTTTTTAGTAGCAATAAATTGTGCTGGGAATGTGTTTGTTAAAGATGATACTGAACGATACTGAACTGATGATATGTAACAGATAGTTCTAAGCGGTAAACATTAAGAAATCGAGGCGAATTATTCGTTATTTTTGTTATCATTTTCTACTACTCTCGCAACTCTTACTTTATGATTATGCAATATGAAATCTGCATATAGTCTCCAACAAAATGATAGGTACAGTCATGAGTAATAACATAGAAACATCCTTAAAATTCAAATTCATGTAACAACTTTAAATCGCAAAAATAAGTATGCTAAACTGTGGCCAATAATTATGTAAACGCTAAATTGTATCAAAATACAACACATCCCTTGTACAACATTTGCTTGGTGGGGTGTGTACTTTATTTTGATACAATTTAGCGTTTACATAATTATTGGCCACAGTTTAGCATACTTATTTTTGCGATTTAAAGTTGTTACATGAATTTGAATTTTAAGGATGTTTCTATGTTATTACTCATGACTGTACAGCTTAAATGGTCACGTAGTTTTGTAGGTGGGGCAAAGCTCTATTGAAACCTGTCAATGTCATTTGTACCGATTTCATGTCTATTGACTGTGAATGTGAACTACGCCACCGAGCTCTCAACCTTACTAAACAATGTTCGTGTAAAAAAGCAATATCCATTTCCCATATTAATGAGCAACATTTCTGTTGTCACAGCGACTGAGCTAATCAAATACACAAAATGACCGTCATTAACCGCTGTTAAATTTACGACCGTCCAAATGAGATGTGAACAGTTAAAAAACGTGTTCCGATTGTATGTCAGTGTAAAACTGGGAAACTATCCGGATGCTTAACCACACGTTTGGAAATCGATACGTGTCGAAGTTTGCTTAAAGCTGCTGATACATTGGTGGAAAGGATTTTAATGCCATGATGCTTAAGAAAATTTAATATTAAATTCGTAGATTACTTTGAGCTCCCAAAATGTGAAGTTTCAGTATTTGTTATTATATATAAACGGATATCACTCACTTATATTGTTGAAGTCGGTAGACCGACAGCAATTGAAACGTCACCGGCGACGCGGGCGTGGCGCGCTCACCTTGAAAAAGCCCGTCGAAATCGGTCGAAATTGTCGGTCTAATTGCCGACTTCAACAATATAAGTGAGTGATATTCGTTTATATATAATAATTTGTAGTAATGGCTCACTATAGTTTTAATTATAAAATTTCAGATTTTGATTTAACAAACGTGGCGCAAGTCGGTATACATAACTGCAATCCCACTTCGGTTCGCTGAGCCAGCGGAGTGATTCAAAAAGACATTGCCACATTTCAATGGAGCTTTGCCCCACCTACAAAACTACGTGACCATTAAAGCTGTACCTATCATTTTGTTGGGGACTTATTACAGGTTTCATATTGCATATCATAATCAGTATCATTTTCTACTACCCTCGCAACTCCTATAGAAGAATAACAAAAACAATGAATAAATCGCTTCGATTTTTTACTATTTTCTGAATTCTTAATTAAGCTGTTTTTTTCGAATCGCAACTTGTACAAAACTTTATTTTACATTCATTCGTTATCTACAGGGTGTAACGTAAAGGGTATAAGAAGCCGAAGGGAGGGTGTTCAGTGTCGGTATCTGAACAACTTTTGTTCTACGACTTTTTGATTTTCGCAAATTATTTTTTTGACTTTTCATACATTTCGTACCGGTCAGCTGATCGACTTGTATGAGACATTAATTTATTTTTATTTTTTATTCGAAAAGTTGTAGAACAAAAGTTGCTCAGTTACCGCTCCTGAACACCCTCCCTTCGGCTTCATATACCCTTTACGTTACACCCTGTATATCAATTTTATTAAAAAAGTTAAGATCGATATACGGTACAGGATTTAATAAAAAAAATACTTATAAATACTTTATTTTAAATCAATAATTTAATAAAAACGGAGATATTTTTACATTTATTCGTTATCTTGTACAACTTGCGGTTGATGGTGCCGCTGCGACTTTAGTTTGCTGTTTCAATGTCCACTACTTTCGTCATCTGCCGTATAAACTCCCAGGTCCGTACTCGACTTCAATTCTATTCAAGTGCACTCTTAATCATCAATCCTCCAATTTGAGTTGAGCATTTTAAGCGCGGTACACGCGGAATTTACAATGAAAATTCGTAGCAGCGCATAGAGATCTTGACTTGGACTAGCTTGTTTGTAAGTACGTCTACTATGCGAGGAATGTGCCGTCTTTTGTTAGAACCAGAAGGCAATGTCCACATAGCTTGAGAGCCAGCTTTGGCTTTGTGCTAAGCTGGTTTTTGATTAGCTGTTATAAGATGCTAGTCGGACAAAGGATTGGAATTAATTTTGAAGTATTGCTTTTGTTGTGAAACACACATGTTGCAGATGATTGTAATAGTAAGTAAAGTATTTAAATCGAAGCCCAACCCAATTCAGTAGTATTCCAACCTTTTGTAGGGTTGCCGCCCACATAATAACTTCACTTCTCAAGCTATCCGACTTTGGAACACGTCTTCAGTAGACAGGTTAAGGACCACTTTCTTTCGCTCTGATTTTTTTTCATTCATTTATCCCTCTCTCTCCTTCTTTTTTCATTTTTTTATTTTTTTATTATCTCATTTTCCACTCTTTAAATTCCTCTGATTGCTGTCGTATTTTCTTTCACATGTATAAACTTTTTTTAATATTTGTAATATATTTATTTATGATAGGACAATTAGTATGTAGTATATGTACGTCGTATATGTAGTGTATGTAATTTATTGTATTATTATTTATAATTTATTGTATTATTATTTACAATTTATTGTATTATTATTTATATAAATATAATGTATATTCCTGCTCTTTGTAAATACCATTTGTTTTTCAATTATTTTTCATTTTATTCTTCTTGTATTTCTACCTCTACCTCTTCACTTTACTATTTTAAATTCCATCAACAGTTGGTTGCCTGGAAGAAATCGCTTTTAGCGATAAGACCGTCGAAATCAGTCGAAACTGTCGGTCTATTTGCCGACTTTAACAATATAAGTGAGTGATATCCGTTTATATATAATAATTTATAAAATATTATTATGAACGCCGCTTAAGTCAACAGTGTGCGCTATGCTTAGTAACGCAATTTTCTCTCATTATAATAGAACACAAAACGGAAACCCTGTTTTAGTTAAACTAATGACTGTTTCCTAGAATGTGGTTGAATTTCGTAAACTAATACCGTAAAGCTTAGGAATCAAATCACACTGTCGATGTTATGCACAGACCACTTACCCCACAGACCTGTAACAGGAGGGCGCCCGTATCTGCCCGAACATGAGCGCAAAATTGCTTCGCGTCACGTGCAAACTAGTTTATGTAAAAGTGTCTGGTAAATACAGCAAGATAACGGTTGCCTTTCCATTATTTTTTTCTAATAAAGAGCATATTATTCTATTTTTTTTAAACCTATAAATTGTCCCACTGCTGGGCAAAGGTATCCCCCTCCTCTTCCATCCATCCCTGTCCTGAGCCTCTTCCAGACACCCATCCCTGTATCTAACGACATCGTCTCTCCTACGCCGAGGTCTGTCCAGACGCCGGCGACCGCCCGATGGCACCCATTTTGTGACAGTCCAGGCCTTATCGGTCCGGCTGCATGCGGCATACGTGGCCCAGCTCCACTTCAATGTAGCTGATTTGCGGACCACGTCTGCTACGCAAGTAATCAATCGAAGTATTTAAAAAATAGTTGACATTTCACAATAATTTCCCTAATTGTGTACACTGAATGACAAAGCCTCTTTACAGCTGCTATTATAGTATATAAACTAGGTGAAACTTGTAATTGTGACAATTGCAAATTTAAATTCATATATTATGAACTAGGTTTAAGAACAGTGTTACTGTGCTGCTCTTTGCGCTCACATCACCCAGCCATGTCATTTGAAATATAAGTAATCAATGTGTACAAACATATAATATGTAAGAAACGTGACGTAACCAAGTGTTCCATAGTGTACCTTAGGCCTAATAAATGAGTATGAGTATGATCGCAGGGTTGTGTTTCCGACACTATTTTTTTTAAATAGGTAAAATACCCAAAGTGACCGAAGTGTGGTGACCTATCTTCTTGTTCTGTCGACTTCGAGGAATGGAGTCTGTTCGATCTTTATTCTATTGCTTGCGTCGCAACGTATCGCAAGTGTGATTCGACTCTAACACGGACCCGTAAATTACAATGTTTTACAACAGTTCGATTGGAGATTTATTAAGTTGTTCTTATGTAAATGACGTCACATCGTAAAAATGTAACATGCAAGTAATAACTATTTAATGTTGAAACGGCTAAACGTGGAAATGTATGGATTATGTCGGACACTTAAGAGGCTTATGATGTAGACAGATTTAAAATTTCAAATATATTATGATAACTACAGAGACGAAACGTGGACAGGACACTGACGGTGAGACTGGCCCTCCAGACCGTGGCGGACCCGTGACACCACCCAATGGCACCACCGGTGGTATCATGGGGATTTTTCAATCCCCATGGCACCACCGGTGGTACCATGGGGATTATTTTTATAACATGATACCACCAAGTAATAGAGTCCCTAATGAAGTGCATTTGATCTCTTTTCTCGTTCGCAGTAGGTACGTAAATACTATACTGTACTATATTCTATGCATAAAGTTAGAATATTTCTCTACGATTCACGAAACAAGGCTGCACTGCTTTAGAAATTAATAAAGTCGAGATACCACTCTATCTTGAAATCGTCAAGTTCATCTCGAATGAATATGAAAATGAATTCAGTTTATTGCTAAATTACAGTAACTATAATACAGTTGCAGATAAAAACCCGGCTGTCTACTATATGCCAACAGCGCGTTCTTTCATATTTCGGCCACACAGTGCGCAGAGGGGACGAAAATTTGGAGAAACTGCTCGTGGTTGGGAACACCGAAGGCAAAAGATCGCGGGGCCGTTCACCAACAAGATGGACCGATCAAGTGCAAGAATCTTCGTCCTCCAAATTCTACACGATCGTAAGAGACGCGCTGGACAGGAACCGGTGGAGACAAATCATCCGCTCCAGTTGCAAACCTGATGCAGACCACGATCCTCAGACATGAGGGACCGACCACAGAGAGAGAATACAATTTGGGTGAGTTACATAAATGGGAAAATTCGTAAAAATTTTCCTAAACTTATCAAACAACTTCTAATGCGGTTAATTTATAAATAAACTACAAAAATCCAATCGTTGCGACCGTTTAAGTAGGTACTCAAATTATTTTCCGGTCCGATTCAACATAGAGAAATCCCTTAATATTCATGTTCATGCATTATTTATACATAATCAAAGCGAAGCGATATTATTTTATCGCTAACAGACTGCCCACTGCGATGTCGGTACTTATTAGTTAAGATATTTAATTGAAATGACTTCATTAGTAGGTAACGGGGTATAATAGGGTTTATTTATTTACCTATTTTATTAATGGACTCGACAGTTCATCATTTGCGCTATAGTCAAAAGTCCCGCTACGAGCTCGGGAGTGAACGTGACTGTCGAGCTGCTTTGTCCAGAGTGATGACGCTACGGCGACTCCTCTGGATGAAGACATGAAGACGCGGCTACCCAGGGTGACGACGCTACGGCGACTCCCCTGGATGAACAGATGATATGGTATTATGAATATTCTGTAACATGACTTTCTCTGAGTTGGCAAATGACTAACTATCAAGTCCATCAATAAAAATAATAATAAACAGTAATTAGTGAGCAACACTTAAACTCCTAAATCAGATTACAGCTCTAGGTCACAGGAGATAAATGGCGTAATCTCCTTTATCACGAGGAAAAAAGTCGCTGCGATAACAAAGAGTACGAATTTAAACGCCCATAATTCACCCCGACCCCCCTTTTCTAAGGAAACCCTTCCTAAACGAAATTCGGTGCGCGAGGGTTGGGAATAAATCATGTTGTTTCAATTATGCCGTACTTACCCCCTTACAATGCGTTATTGTGCTTCGCTTTCTTATTACGAGGAGATACGAGTAGCAGGATGCTTGAAGAGGCATCTCTTCAAAGAACACCTTTATCTCAATATCATTCACCAATCTACACTGGGTCCGCTTGGTGGATTAGGCTCGAGCTCCCTCGATATCACGGAAGGTCTATGACCAGACAGTGAGAACATAATATTAAAAATCCGGCCAAGTTATGTAAGATCTGAAGTTTCAAGCTTTTATCAAGAGTTCCCGCTACAAGCTCGGGAGTGAACGTGACTGTCGAGCTGCTTCGTCCAGAGTGACGACGCTACGGCGTCTCCTCTGGATGAAGACATGAAGACGCGGCTACCCAGGGTGAAGACGCTACTGCGACTCCCCTGGAGGAAGATAGAAGACTATTGAATATATTGAATTTTCTGTAATAAATAAAATAACTTACAGATCTCAATTACGATATTATTCTAGACCAAATTAGTTCCATCAAAGCCCTAAGGCTAGAAATATAATTGGAAACAGTAACAATACCCAATGTCCAATATTCGATGAAACCTATTATTAGGTCTCAAAGGTTCGATGATTGCTCTGTTTGGTGTTTGTCCAATTATGAGCTAAATAATGGTCTACAATTACTAGAATGATGCCTATTGGTATTTGGTAGGTGTATTTACTACCTATAGGGTTAATTACCATTGAATTTAACGGTACATATTATTGTAAATATTAATTCTATCGCCATTGTGATTAAGGCTTCGTATGCGCGTATTTTCAGTATTTCTACGAAGGCTACGGCACTGACTACTAAAATTAAAGTCTAAAAAAATATATAGCAATCTTGGGGTGTCTATTTAGAGACTGATGAATACCGATATACGATTGGACAAACTTCGCTCGAAAGAAAAAAATCGCAAACATATCCATGTATTATCCGAAATAGTTATTCATACAAAATATATCAGGGTACAAGAGCGTTTTAAAAAAATGGATTTTTGTGGCGTATTTTTATTTCCCTGCCAAAATTCATTCAAAATTCATAAAAATACGAATATTGAGTCACTGCGCCGTGCTCTTCACTCCGCCGCTGCTTCTGTCTCACTCTTGCTTATGACAACCATATAGCGCCTTAATGGACAGTCGTCAATGAGGAAACAGCACAGACCACTTACCCAATAGACATGAAATCGCCTTAAGACAAAGATTAAATCGATGGGTGAACTGTAGAGTGTGAATTTCAAACTTCGATTGACGGAAGGCAGTTGTCCCACCGCCGGCGAATAAGCTAGTAAACCCCGGCTATTTTCTCGCCCAAGAAACGTACGAAAGATACTACATTCAGTGTAAACAAAAGAGATGCATATATTAATAGTTCATTGCCGACTGTTCACACCGCCAGCGAGTACATCCCATCGCTCGGCGACACTCGCCCACTCGCTGAGCTACCGCAATGCCCTTCAGGATGCTGTTAGGGCTGCCGCATAACATAATTTTTTTTTTGAAGATACGATGACACCTGTATACAGAGATAGGTACATTTGAATCGGAGGTTAAAATGAAAGTAATTACTGTTTGAACATTTAAAATAAAATTCTTTTTTCGAAAATCCACTTTTCAACATTTCACAATGTAACATTTTATTTTGCTGAAATGTGTAATCTACCCAAAAACACATCGCTACCTGCAATCCCTAGAATCCCTTTATACCTGTTTGCCAAGTTTCCCGACATATCTGTAATCCCACAAACAGGGCGATTCGAAAACCTCAGTCTTTTACCGAACTCGGATTAATCAAGTCGGTGTTGCCAGGTGCCTTTTATTTTTCCCTGTTTTCCGTTGACAGGGCAGACGTATCTCCCGCTGATTGGGTATTTTGGTGGTGAATTGTTTTGAAGGTGAAACTTGAGGGGGTTAAGACTTTTTTTGTATTTTAGCTTACATTCTCTCAGTCCTGTTTCGAATTAGGCAGAGGCGTTAGGCTTTCATCTGATTCAGTCCTGGTACAGCTAACAGATCAAGTGTAACACTTTGGACCGTTCTTATTATCTGTGTCGTAAGATTTAAAATCGTACCGCAAGTGTTACCATTGATCTACTGTTGTCCGTACAAGTTAAGTAACCTTGGGCGACATCTGTACCTGGATGGATGTCATTTTCAACTGAGCCCTTCCTTGCCTCGGACAACACGTTAAGCAGCTGGTCCCGGTTGTTGTCATTCGGCAGCAGTCGTTACCCATGTCAGAGGCTGCCTGAATAACTCTGACAATGGGTTTGATCATTAAACCACATGAGAAGAAGAATAATCCTGGCACATAACTCTCGCTTCCTCCACTTTCATCAATCTGTTTACTCGTCGGTTTGTAGTAGATCGTACATGGTCCTTTTCTACATCGCCAATTTGGTCTCCGGCTACCTGATTTCCTGATCTGGTTATGTGGGATTTTTATCCACTATAACCATCTATGCTTATCGGCATATCTATGAATATCTGTCGAGTGTCGAATTTGGGTTCGAAAAAGGAGGAAGTCTGTTTAAACTACCATGGATTTAAGGCAGGTATATCGGCCTGAAGACAAAAATGGTTAACATTGCTCATAGAATCAGTAAACTGAAGTGTCAGTGGGCTGGTCATATCTGTTGTAGAACCGATAACGGATGGGGGAGACGAGTTCTCGAATGGAGGCCACGAACGGGTAAACGTAGTGTGGGACGTCCGACCAGATGGAGGGATGACCTTCGTAAAATGGCTGGCAGGGACTGGATGCAGAGGGCCGAGCATAGGGTTGAGTGGCATGCTTTGGCTACGTCCAGCAGTGGACTGATACGGGCTGATGTTGGCTCTAAGGCTTCTCGCTGCGATCAATGTTGCGACAACGACCACGAACAGCCGTCGTAGTCGCAACCTTGGTCGCAGCATCTCCGGTCGGTGCGCGACGTTCATATGGTTTGTTTAGTTGACCTGCGGGGTTACTCTCACCTCTTATAGCGATCCAGTTTAGGTTCCTAAACTGACAATTTGCTACAATGACGTCAAACGTCATTGTAGAAAATAGCGATTCGGTTCAGTTTAGGAACCCTGCTGGTCGCTGCTGCCACTGGCCGGAGTCACAGTCCTCTATATGTGCTATACCTACGCCTAAGTAGTCTTCCTCCTTTTTTGGCCCAAATTCCACGTTAGCAGTCGTTTGCCCCGAAGTGAAGTGAACCGTCAGAGTAACACAAAATTGAATTTCTTAATTGCCTCTCCACAACAGAGAAATACTTTGATGGAGTTCCTCCCTTTCGGTCATCGGCGGTGGCTTTCTGGAAATTTCATTAATTTTTTCCAGACCGCCACGAGGCTTTGCCGAAAGTTTTTTAATCTCAATCGGGGAGGAGCGATGTCAGCCTGAATTACATTTACCTTCGTCTGCAAAAGTACTAAATGTTTTTATCGGTGCTCGAGTTAATTCTAGGGGTCTGAAAATGAGGGAAGATAAAGACGAAGGTTCTTATTTATAAAACTTAACTATCTGTTTGGGTGTTAAGGAAAGGGTATGTTAAACCGAGCACACTGGGTAGGTTAGACTAGACACCAAATAATCCAGTATGCCCAGAGAAGCAGCATCGATTTTGTAGCCGCTCAAGTCCTGTCAAAATAGCAGAGTACTTATTTATTTATTTATTTTATTAATGGACTCGACAGTTCGTCATTTGGCAATGTCATGTTACAGAAAATTCAATGCACAATAGTTTTCTATCTTCCTGGGTGTCGCCGTAGCGTCATCACCCTGGGTAGCCGCGTCTTCATGTCTTCACCCAGAGGAGACGCCGTAGCGTCATCACTCTGGACGAAGCAGCTCGACAGTCACGTTCACTCCCGAGCTTGTAGCGGGAACTCTTGATAAAAGCTTGAAACCCCAGATCTTGCTCAAATTATCCAACAAATTCACCATACTGTCATTCGCGAACATTTTCTGATTAATTTAACGTGATATTAAACACAAAACACTCACTGTAGACATTAAACTGAAAATTATTAAATAATTTCGCAACCGTTGTTTCCCGCCATTTTCAAAAAGCCCCAGCAGAGTACTTGCTATCAGATTTAGTTGTTAGGGTTCCGTGCCTCAAAATGAAAAAGGAACCCGTAGGATAACTTTGTTGTCCATCTATCACAAGTAAAGAAAATAATCCGAAAACTCCCCAAAAATATATTTTTTTTTGTTATTACAAACTTATATTAGCAGATAATCAACTAATCAGGAGTATGTCGATGTATGGACAAAATATTTTGAAAATGGCAACGATGAATTGGTCTCTAAATTTAGTTTATCTTTTCGTTAGAGCGAAGTTACGGGGTTAAGTTGCGTTGCACGGAAACCTCGGTTGCGCGAGTCCTACTCGCACTTGGCCGGATTTTTAAAGTATTATCACGGTAATTTGATTCAAATGTATTCATTACTGTGCACTTTAAACGTTATTATAAGTACTAGTTACCTACATCTCAATTCTAATGGCGACAACGGTACCTACAACTTTCCTGGACTTTAAGGCGAAGCGACGGTGACCACTATACCACTTATCGTCAGCTTTTCGTTTCTTTTTAGCAATAAAAACTCCACGTAGCAAGGAAGTAAGGAAGACGATCTAACTAAATTCAATAAAAGCAGCATTAAATGTAATATTCATGTGATTAATGTGAATTTCATGACCTAAAAGGAAAAGATAGATAAAGAAAAGCTCCTGGAAAACTCGTTCTTGAAGGAAAAGCTAAATATTATCGAGGCTTCAAAAAGATGTTTCCAAGAAAAGGTCGGCAATGGGGCGTGCAGTCAGACAGAAAGGATTTTGAGGATAAAACCGTTTATTACCGCGGATATGTCGGGGAAAGAAAAATACTAGAGGACAAAGATAACGAAATCAACCGACCTAGATCGGCTCACATAGAACTAGAATTATATGGACGAATTCAGAGAAAATAAATTATAATACGGAACCTTCACCCCTGGTTAAGCACCCGGGGTCGCGGGCGGTCAGATTAGGGGATCTGGCCGTCCAGTCGGATAAATCCGGCGACCCACGGAAGGCAGCGGGTACAGAGTGGTCCTGTCCCGCTGCAGCCAAGCGCTGCGGGCGTGCTGGGCCAGCCTGGAGCGGCCTGAGGAGTGCGTAATAGCAAGCGCGTGGGGAACTCTGGTGTAGTTCAACAGAGAGCCCAGAGTTCCCCACAATGCGCAGAGGAGGCCACCGTGGGGTTTTAGTCGGTGCGAGTCCGACATAACCCGTCGCTACCGCTGAAGCGGTGAGTATGCACAAGCATTTCCCCACGAAAAATAAGGTACCTTCACCCCGACTGGATACTGGATAATTTAGCCATGGTATTAGTATGCCATTGTCAATGAGACTCGACGGCTCTGACAACTACCGGGCAGCACTATGTATGACACATGAAATACTCGGAAATGTCCGTTAGTAACAACAATTGAAGACGTAATTTTCCGCGAAGACATTTTGCATTTTGATCGGGTGACACGGTTCTCACACATAATCGATCATTTCGCGTCCTTTGGTTAATTCGTCTAACGATCAAATCCACGAAACAACAATACATCGTTCAATTTCAAAACAAGACTGTAAATTAATTAATAAAGATCATCATCATCATCAGCCCGTATCAGTCCACTGCTGGACGTAGGCCTCTCCCAAAGCGCGCCACTCAACCCTACTCTCGGCCCTCTGCATCCAGTCCCTGCCAGCTATCTTGCGAAGGTCATCTCGTCATCGGTTACTCGTTCGTGGCCTCCATTCGAGAACTCATCTACCCCAGCCGTTCTACGACAGATGTGACCAGCCCACTGCCACTTCAGTTTACTGCTTCTATGAGCAATGTCAACCACTTTTGTCTTCTGGCGGATATACTCGTTTCTTATTCTATCTAACAGAGAAATACTAAGCACAGCTCTTTCCATAGCTCGCTGAGCGACTTTGAACTTGTGGGCCAGTTTCACCGTCAATGTCCACGTTTCGGCTCCATAGGTCATCACTGGCAGGACGCACTGGTTGAAGACCTTAGTTTTTAGGCATTGTGGTATTGAAGACGAGAAGATATGACGTAGCGTAAATATTAAAGATGCTAAACTCATATTTATCCATAACCTCTCAGAGTCAGACATTCACATGAGATAGATGTTATGAGAGCAATTGAATCTAGCTACGCTTCTCCAGAATATAAACTAGGGTAGAAATAAGATAAAGCGTACAGCGTGGAAATATAAAACGCTGCGGGCCTTTCAACCGTGTACTGCAATTTCATGCTATATTTAAAAACAAACAAAGGAAAATTACTTCAGTTGATGTTAGCCTACTCTCTAGGCTTACCGTAACTGACGTGGTTGGATTTACGGTCTTTTTCTATGTCTATAACCAGGTTAACATTAACAAGACTCAACCGCAAGATGTACAAGATAACGAATAAATGTAAAAAATATCTCCGTTTTTTATTAAAATTATTGGTTTAAACTAAAGTTTTGTACAAGTTGTTTAAATGGTTACGTAGTTTTGTAGGTGGGGCAAAGCTCCATTAAAAAGTGGCATGTCTTTTAGGGGCTGTAGTTTTAAGGTCAAGGGAGGGGTTCCCGAAAAATGGCATAAGTCCATGAAAGCATCGAAAAATGATCCATACAAACCCTTATACAGGTACGTAAGAATCTGCTGTCAAACAAATGCGCCTTCCAGTTAAAAACGAATCCACAGCCTTCTGCGTCTGAGGCTATTTCATTGAAATTCGAGTGGCACGTAAAACGGCGCGTAAATTTGGGACACTAATGCTCGGACACTTGCCGAGTGGGCGACGAGACGCCATTGGCTTACTGCGTTTTTATGGGCAGCTGAATTATGTTCTCCTTAGCGAGGGTTATAAGGTTCTCTTCAGAAAAGCCGAGCCTCTATCATCCCTCTGTCATCAGATATAAAATTGTCTTTGCCTTTTGCAAATAAGTAGTCTATGCTCTTGAAAATGGCGGGAAACGACGGTTGCAAAATTATTTGATAATTATTGTTATAATGTCTACAGTGGCTATTTTGTGTTAAATATCACGTTAAATTAATCAGAAAATGTTCGCGAATGACAGTATGGTGAAGTTATTGGATAATTTGAGCAAGATCTGAATTTTCAAGCTTTTATCAAGAGTTCCCGCTACAAGCTCGGGAGTTAACGTGACTGTCGAGCTGCTTCGTCCAGAGTGATGACGCTACGGCGACTCCTCTGGATGAATACATGAAGCCGCGGCTACCCAGGGTGAAGACGCTACTACTTTAGGAGTTCTTATAAAATCTCGGTGGCAAATTGGTTGAGTCACTGGATTTACGAAACGGGGGTTCCAAGTTCGATCCCCATCAGTCAGGTCAGCAATGAACTAATGAGTTGACTATGTTTTTTTTGTCGAATTACAAACTTACATACATTTACCCAATACTTGCTAAATGAATGAGAAAATACGTGAGGAAATCTGCATGCCAAAGAAAAAAATAGAAGGCATGTCTAATCCACCAATTCACACTGGACCAGTGGTGGTGGATCGTGCCCCAAGCTCGATATAGGGGAAGGTCCGTAGATACATGAAAACAGACTGATGATAATGATGATGAAATAATATCTCTCAATTCTCCTAAATTCGTCAAATAAATTTTCGCCGCTGTCGCTCCTGAATAAGATTAAATTTTTCTTTCGTTTGCATAAAATCCACCCCAAAATGAATACTTTGAAACCCAACCCTTGCCATCAGCCAGTGTTTACCTTTCTCTGGTATCTATTCACCGATATTGGTAAGCGGCGAAATGTAAAATCCAATTTTACGTGCTACATTGCAGAAAAGGTTATTATAGATTAAGAGCTAACTGCTCGAATAACTTCGGTTATAGTATGACCGTCTAAATCAGTCTTCGCCATTCAAAGCCGCCCCCTTTTTTTTTAACCCAGGTAAAACATGCAAATCATGTGGCACCATGCCCGGGGGAGCGTGTTGGTTATGTCGGGCTCGCCGCCCTGAAGGGGCAGCATACCGACTAAACGTCCTGGGGTGTTCCACCTCGTGCCATTCTTGCCGAGCCACGGGAAACTGTGATACAACCGCTTAAAATCTACTATAACGTCACATATCATAAGAACTGTCTATTACGCATTTCACCTCATGTTTGTCACGCTTCGCGCGCCAGCCCCCCGAACCTCTCTCGGTCCCCGTTGTCGTCCTACCCCCGCATCCCTGTACCGCGCAGGCGACTGATTTAGACGGTCATACTATAGAGATCATGGTAAATGTTCTTCATTCCTCGTGACGACCTATGTAGCCTAGTGGGTAGTGCCTCTGCCTTCTGTGTAAGGGGTCCTGGGTTAGATTCTTAGCAAGGAAAGTGCTTGTACCTAAGGTATAATTTACTTTTTCCGAGTATCGGTGTAATTTGTGATCGTTTCTGTGTATGTCTCTGGGACACATAGCACATGGACACTGCAGGCTGAATAAACATCTGAACAGAATGGGCCTGTCTGACACCACTGCCTGTAGATTCTGCTGCGAAGCCGAGGAAACCCCCATGCATGTCCTCTGTGAGTGTGAAGCGCTCATTCGCAGCAGAAGCCGAGCCTTGGGTGGACACATGGTGCCATCCGAGGATATCAAGACTCTCTCACCTAAGTGCATTGTACGGTTCCTGAGGGACGTTGGCCTTGGGAGCAAGATATAAGAACTCGGTGCGCGGCCACAATAGACCTTTGAGGTCGCAGTGACCCTTGGGCGTGTACCAACACCGTGATACCAAATAATAATAATAATGACACATAGCACAGCCCCCTTATCATGAACTCTTATAGCAGGATTACTTTAATAATACTTTATTATTTCGTACCATGACGTCCTTAATAAGCTTACTTTAAGGTCGTCATGGTGCGAAATAACAAAGTAAATAATAGCAGGGAATACTAATGTCTCATATCTCCTGTAATTTTATATTACTACTTGTAGCTAGTGCGTTGCGACTTCGACTATGATTATACGTATGAGTTTGTATGGAATTAGGACATTTATTATCTGATTTCTGATTTTCAAATGTCTGTAACTATGTTATTTTTCAACTGATTCCAATTCTGTGTACACAATTGATTGACTATCATTGAATATTGACAGCTGGCCATCTATTGAGTAAAATTAAGGGGAAAAATCAACATGCATGCCTCAATTATATTATAATAATAGGAAATTTTTAAAATTTTTGGGTACTTACTAATATAATTTAATAATGTATTGGGGAAAAAAATTGTCTGATGAAGCGTAGGATTGAGAGGTGTATTGAATGGTTGAGGACATTGCTCAAAAGTGGGACAATAAATGGAAAGTTGGATGAACAACGCATGTGTTACCTTTGCCTATTACTGTAGTGTTTAGACGTTGCCAGCTCCCCGTCTATTAAAGGAGAGTGGATCAAGGAAAGGTTACGCAACAATAAAAAAGGTAAGGAGGCAAAGATCCAAAAGCTCTTTATGGTGGTGGTTCTTTTGTTTTGAGCGCCCTTTGTTCCACTGGGTTTCGCTCCGAAAACTTTGAATGGCAACGATTTTTCAGTTGGGAAACTGGGTGGATTGTTTATATTAATAAAGAGGCTTAGTTCTTTTATTAGGGCGTAACACGGGGTTGGATTTTAGGTAATAATGTCGTTTATATAATCTGTGGCAGAATTTTTCTTTTGCGACTTTTGAAAAAGGTGGGGACGTAACGATTGCGAAATTATTTGATTTTTTATTATTGTAAATGATAAATGGAGAAAAAATTTCATCACGACCGGGGATCGAGTAATTGCACAATTACTGGATAGATGTCGCTACCGTCCCTCAGACGAGAATATGGAGACAAAATTCACGATCTGGATACGAATCACGATGGCTCTGTTGGAATAGAGCGTGCCACGGAGGCGAGGTCCCGGGTTCGAATCCCGGTCGTGATGAAATTTTTTTCTCCATTTATCATTTTGATTTTCGTTTCGCACAGCGCATATGCAAGAAAATATCAAAACATTTTTTTATTGTATTGTGTAAAGTGTATGTTTTGTATTTAATGTCACGCTCTTTTTATCAGAAAATATTCGCGAATATCAAGAATTATATGCCTAATCAGCAGATTCGTGAGTCAAGAGTCCCACTACGAGCTCGGGAGAGAACGTGACGGCTGATTCGTCCAGGGTTGAAGACGCTTCTGAAACTACTCTGGAGGGAGAAATAGATGTATGAAGATATGAAATACTCAGTAACATGAAATTGGCAAATAACAAACTGTAGAGTCACATCTAAAAAATGCTGCTGTGTTTATAAATAAAGTTTTCTGCTCTTATCCAGAATTCCTTGCAAGACTCAAGGATGACGTGGATAGTTGAATTATTTTGTCTAAGGGTTTGAAAGGGATGTGTGTTAGGTATAAGTTAGGTTTTCTAGTATGTATTTATAAGAAAACAGAGACTGTTATAACTTATAACATCAGACCAGGCTGTACGCTCTAGTTACCTTTGCTTAAAAAAAAATCGCAATGGAAATGCTCATCTAAAGATAGATAGATAAACTGTTTTTTTTTAAATAGTTTAGATTAGGTTTTTTAAATATTGAATGGTTCTTTTTTATTTTATATTGTACCTTTTTGAAATAAACAAAATTAAAAATTAAGTAAAAAAAAAGATAGATTAACACTTTATTGAAAATTAAACGAACTTACCTGTTGTGAAGTTCAATTATAATTGTACATGCTTCGTCACGATATGAATATTATTATTGTTATTACTGGTACGGCAGAGACGCGATGGTATCGGCGTACTTACCAGTAATAACAATAATAATATTCATTCAGTGACGAAGCATGTACAATTGCACAAAGAAGCATATACATATAAAACACACGATAGTAAACAATTTGTACAAAGGCGGCGGCTAAAGTCGATTCGCGTGTTTTTAAAACATTCTTTAAAAACTTTAACATATTGAGAATACTGACGCTAGTTGAAGAAAATTTAATCAAAACGACGTCTCATCTAAGTGGCACCCGTAAGCCTACCCGGTTATTACTTTGATCAAAGGAGCTTGACGCAAAATAGCTTTTCCATCCCAGTGTTATAATAAAAGGTGTACGACATTAATGAGATGTTATGCAACAGTTTCTGAAGGATTTGAGTTTTAAATTTAAGGTGACGAAATAAACATTTTCACAGACGGCCGGCCTTTTTATAGTCGCATATTCCTGACATTTGAATATATTTAATGACGAGGCCACTTTACAGCCGACTATTATTTAAGTTATTTGTAAAATCATTTATTTTTAAGTATAGAAACTTATTTTGACATTAAGTGCAATTAATAATTGTTAAGAATCCTAAAATCTAATGGAATTGGTATTAAAAAAGATGATGATGACGATGGAAATGCCATAAGGCTGTATGATCTTTTGGCAACTCCGCCTCGATACTGCTTATTGCTTTGTTGCTTAGCTTCCGCTTTCAGCTAACAATGGGTAGTATGGTGCCGGTCCCAAGCCCGGATAAAGGAGGAGGGCACCCAAGGTAGTATGTAAAGAATCTAACCCTCTTTGCATACTACGTATAGCCCGTAACCTTGCGGTCATGTCTCGTGAGGCCGGGGGCCTTGGCTTCACCGCCCGGGCTGCGAGGAAGACAACCTCTCTAAAAAATTACCCGATCCCATTCCGGGATCCCTGCCCTGCACCAGGCCGCACAGGGCAGTATTAAGGCCTTACCTCCACAAGCGGGGCAATGTGGGGGTGGACTGCTTATTTCCCTAGCTTCTCGTGGGATCCGCTATGAGTCAGTTGTTTTCAACGCTTTTAGACGAGGTCTCTACCTTGTCTGCGGAGGGGGGCTCGCCTCCCGAAGCTATGGACGCCGGGGATTCTAGGCCCCTAGTCCATATACCAACACTGGGCGGTGGATCGAAAGACCCATCTGCTCGGTCAGAAGGCACCTCGAGTACTTCTGCTACCTCAGAAGCTGGTGATGTCATGTCCCAGCTCAAAACTAACGCTCCACGGGATGAGAGCCTGGGGGACTCATCCGATCAGGAGCGGGTACGTACCGGGAGGGAAAGACCTTGGGTCAACTTTTCCGGTGCCGCTAGGAAGCGCTATTACTGGTGGCTCACACAGGGCAAGAGTGATGTAGAGGCCTCTACCCTGTGTCGCCGACCATACGAGGAACTTCAGGATCTTCCTGAAGTGCAACAACGTCTCGCTGTCAAGAGACAGCGGTCGGAGGGGAATTCTCCCAAAGAGCAGCCGCGCAAAACCAGGAGGGGTGATGACGGGACAGCGCAACCGTCTACTTCTTCTGGCACATATAGTGCAGTTGCTAGCTCTGTTCGTGTTGGCATACTAGATGGCCACCGAGACATGAGCGGAGAAGAGCTCGAGGCACTTCAGGCGGAGATCCTGAAGAGACTGGACACCACTGTTGGCAGAGGCCCTAGGTTCCTTTCTTGCTTCCGCAAGGCCGGATATTTAGTCATGACGTGCCTTGACGAAGCGACAAGGGAATGGCTAGTGGACCTCTTAAAAGGCTTTAAGCCTTGGGAAAAGGCAGATCTGAGAGTGGTGGATGAGCAGGATTTGCCCAAACCCATAGTGGGTATTGCTTGGATACCAGGCCCTCTCCTGGATAACGAGCAAATTATCCACAGACTCCGCATCCAGAATTGGGAAATGGACTGTGAGCGATGGAGGGTGCTTCATGTCAACCCGGGCGAAAAGGGACAGACCGTGACCTTTTCCCTCGACCAGTCGTCATTGGAGGCCCTCCGCAAGTGCGACTGCAGGCCATTTTTCAATTATGGCAACATCCACATTAGGATTAAAGGTCCTAATGCACCCGTGGTGCCGGGGAGGGAGATACCGTCGACGTCTGTGGCTGACACCAGTGCCGCAACAGCGACGGTGCCGCCCCACAACCGGCAACACCAACAGAGGGGAGCTGCAGCAAGAGGCAGGGCTGGCCATAGACCACCTCTTAGCTCCAGTCGCGGAAGGGGCACTGGAGGACCTACTCGGCCTCCGCTGACCCCAACGCAGGGTACCCGGGGGGGTAGGGGGAGTAGGGGTGCGCGAGGACACCCGCGAGGGCGGGCTTCAACCTCGTCTGCTGGAGTGGCTGGGGGAGACCCGCGAGGGCGGGCTTCAACCTCGTCTGCTGGAGTGGCTGGGGGAGTGGTGAGAGGCAGACCTGTGCAGCTACCATCTCTGACCAAAGAGCACTCCAGCAGAAAAGCCGCCCGAGACCCCCTCAGGAACCAGTTCACACCACACACTCGCTAACACACAAAAGAACAAAAACACACACACATCACACATACATTACACACACACACACAGCAACACATACACACACTCAAACATGATTAAAGCCATCCAAGCCAACCTCCATCATGCGAAGGCAGCCAGCACAATCCTTTGCCAAAGATTCCTGGAGGACAGACTTGACATGGCTTTTATACAAGAGCCCTGGATCTACAGGAACACGGTAACGGGTCTTGGTTCTGCAGGTAAGGTCCTCTTTAACACTGCCGGGCTCAGACCCAGATCTTGTATAATTTTTAAGAATAATATTGAGTTCTTACCTATACCTTGTATGTGCACAGATGACTTGGTAGCCGCGTACGTCGCTCTGCCAGGCAGCGAGGCAACGAAGCTGGTGGTTTGCTCTGCGTACCTGCCTGGTGAGAAATCTGACCCATCTCAGCAACTAGCTCCCCTCGTGGAATACTGTCAAGACCAGAACGCCCAGCTGCTTCTGGCCTGTGACTGCAATTCACACCACACCACTTGGGGAAGTACGGATACTAACCGCAGGGGTGAGTTGCTGTATGACTTTATGATGTCCAATAAACTATCCATACTTAACACTGGCAGTTCCCCAACTTTTATCACCAGCCAGCGCCAAGAAGTATTGGACATCACTTGCTGTACGGATCGTTTCGAAGACCGCATTGCAAACTGGCACGTAAGTAATGAAGTGTCTATGTCTGACCACAGACATATCAGGTTCGATGTTACCCTTAACAGACTGAGGCATGTCGAATCATATCGTAACCCGAAGACTACTAATTGGGAGGGCTATCGAGATGACCTCCGTAGCAGCCTGGGGACGATAGGCAAAACTGTAAGAACCTGCGAACAGCTGGAACACACGGTGGGGGCGGTAGAAGCAGGAATGCTAGAAGCCTACTATAACAACTGTCCTCTTAAAACTACGGTTTCCAACAGGAATGTGCCCTGGTGGAACAGCTACCTGCTGAGGCTCAGGCAAGAGGCAAGAGCACTATTTAATAGGGCAAAGGCCAACAAGAACTGGGAACCTTACAGCAGGGCTTTAACTAAATTTAATAAGGAGCTGAGGAAATCGAAGCGACGCTCGTGGAGAATATTCTGCGATGAAATCAACGGAGCGACACACCTCGCCAAGATCCAGAAAATCCTGTCAAAATCACCTCCCTCCCAGTTGGGGCTATTGAGAAGACCTAATGGGACATTTACTGAGACTGTCGAGGAGACTTTGGAGCTCATGGCTCAAGTACATTTCCCCGGGTCGACGGTCTTAGACGGAACTGCAGCCATCACAGCGCCCATTACCGGTAATAAGAGGCCAAAAATCGAGGACTGGAGGATGGCTGCTGCCGTTTTCAAACCCGACCGAGTCACGTGGGCTATCAACACATTTCAACCATACAAGACCGGTGGGGAGGACGGCATCTTTCCTGCTCTGCTGCAACAGGGTAAAGATGCCATTCTACCGCTGGTAGTGAAGATCTTCAGAGCGAGCTTTGCCTGGAGATACCTACCAGAAAAATGGACTAAGGTCAAGGTAATCTATATCCCAAAGACGGGAGATAAAGATAAGTCGCACCCTAAATCGTACCGACCCATTAGTCTTACCTCCTTCCTACTAAAAACTATGGAAAAGGTAATAAATTTTCACATAAGGGAGGTTTACCTAACGGTAAAACCCCTTCATGTGAAACAGCATGCGTACCAGAAAGGCAAGTCAACCGAAACGGCACTAATGGAGTTGACCGACAGAATTGAGGGAGCGCTAGACAGCAAGAACATTGCCCTGTGTGCCTTTCTGGACATAGAGGGAGCTTTTGACAATACCTCTACTGATATCATACTGGAATGTATGAGAAAACGCAGCATTGACTCTACGACCATAGGATGGGTAGAGACAATGCTGAGCAATAGGACGGTCAAAACTTCCCTGATGGGCACTACTATAGAGGTACGTGTCTCTCAGGGATGTCCACAAGGAGGTGTCCTGTCACCTCTGGAATGGTCAATAGTAGTTGACAGTCTTCTATGTGAGCTCAATGAAGCTCACCTAGAAACTCAGGGCTATGCAGATGATCTGGTGGTATCAATCGTGGGTTGCTGCCCGAATACTGTATCTAGTCTAATGCAATCGGCTCTGAGGAAGATAGAGAGGTGGTGTGGGAGATTCAAACTCTCTGTGAATGCCGACAAGACGGTCATAGTTCCTTTTACAAGACGAAAGAAGCTGGACGCACTCGTTCCCCCAGCTCTCTTCGGCAAAACTATACCGTTTTCCAAGGAAGTTAAATATCTAGGCGTAATGCTAGATCACAAACTTACTTGGAACCAACACATTGAATATGTGAAGAAAAAAGCTAAGATAGCGATGGGGACATGTTGTCGACTAGCCGGCAAGAGATGGGGCATAAGTCCCAAATCTGCCCTTTGGATCTACACAGCTATAGTGAGGCCTGTTATCTCTTATGGCTGTGTAGTCTGGCACACAAAAACAGATCAGACAACATGCGTCAATACCCTGAGCTCTCTTCAAGCCCTCGCCTGTCGCATGGTGACAGGTGCCATCTCGTCAACACCTACCGCTGCCATGGAAGCCATACTCAGCCTTGTACCCCTGCACATTCATGTCCAGCGAGAGGCCAGAGCAGCTATGCTTCGCGCGGCTGAGGGAGGCAAAACGAGATGGAAATCAATTGCTAAGAGGCGTTTATACGGTAACCTCACGGCAAATCCGATCATGGCAATGCCAACGGATGCAATGGTCAAGTCCTATAGCTTTAACAAGCTATTTAAGGTCATCCTACCGCAGAGGGATGAATGGAAGGAAGCGGTACCCATGTCCTTTAGGACTGGAGACGTAACATGGTTCACTGACGGCTCCAAGAAAGATGGTCGTGCAGGCGCCGGTGTATGTGGGAGCACACCTCCATTCCAGAAATTCACCAATCTGGGACCACATGCCACGGTCTACCAGGCGGAAATGTACGCTATCATTGATTGTGTACATGAAAACCTGCACCGCCAGTACACAAACAAAAACATTATAATTCTCTCAGACAGTCAGGCAGCACTTAAAGCACTGAAAGCTGAAGAAGTTGATTCCAAGCTAACCTTGGACTGTATCCAGGCATTAAATTCACTAGGCAATAACAACACTGTTACGCTTGGGTGGGTGCCTGGGCACAGCGGCATTGCGGGCAACGAAGCAGCAGACGAGATGGCAAGGCGAGGCGCTGAGGGTCCCGCTATAGGCCCGGAGCCTATACTCGGCATTCCCAGAAGCGCCTCGAGGGGCGTGCTGAAAGCTTGGGCCGTGGAGCAAAGCAGGAACACCTGGAATGCCATGGCTGGCCAGAGGCACGCAAAAACACTTGTCACTGGTTACTCGCAAAACTTTTCATCGCACGCGATGAAATTACCACGAATGGAGTTGAGGATACTTATACGAGCCTTAACTGGACACTGCAGGCTGAATAAACATCTGAACAGAATGGGCCTGTCTGACACCACTGCCTGTAGATTCTGCTGCGAAGCCGAGGAAACCCCCATGCATGTCCTCTGTGAGTGTGAAGCGCTCATTCACAGCAGAAGCCGAGCCTTGGGTGGACACATGGTGCCACCCGAGGATATCAAAACTCTCTCACCCAAGTGCATTGTACGGTTCCTGAGGGACGTTGGCCTTGGGAGCGAGATATAAGAACTCGGTGCGCGGCCACAATAGACCTTTGAGGTCGCAGTGACCCTTGGGCGTGTACCAACACCGTGATACCAAATAATAATAATAATGATCTTTTGGCGCATTTGCCTTACTAAAAAACGCAACAACAACTGTCATTCTCACTCTCGTGGTTCGCCTTTCGCGCGAAAAACCGGTGGTGGTAATTGTGATTCGAATTGGTCAAAATGTGGTGCTCATTGATGTAAATCAGAGAATATTGATGTGGGCAGTGTGGCTGTGGGATGGTTCAGGTGGCCTGGCCTATCTTTGTGACGACAGCGGAGCTGCAATTCGGTGAGATCAATCCAATCTAGTATTCCTTGCCATCTCCCAGAGACCATACCTCGTAGGGTGGCTGCCTTTTACATAATATTATTGTGAATGCATTAAAAACTTACTCTAAATTGTAAAACATTGACAAGGCCTCTTTACAGCCGCTATTAGATCATTTTGTTATATCCCATGGGTCGGTTCTTTGCCCTGTTTCTCTGTTCGTGCCGTAATCTAGTTTGTATTATGTACCTTATATTATTGTAAATTATTACATTATATACGTAACCAAGTGTTCCCTAGAGCTCCTAAGGTTGAATAAATGAAGGGCTGACACTACAGGCTAAATAAACATCTTAACAGAATGGTGTCTGACACCATTGCCTGTAGATGCTGCTGTGAAGCCGAGGAAACCCCCATGCATATCCTCTGTGAGTGTAGAACACTCATTCACAGCAGAAGCCGAGCTTTAGGTGGACACATAATGCCACCCGAGGATATTAAAACTCTCTCGCCCAAGTGCATCATACGATTCCTGAAGGACATTGGCCTTGGGACTCTTGTGAGCGAGATATAAGAACTCGATGCGCGGCCACAATATACCGTTGAAGTCGCAGTGACCCTTGGGCTTGTACCAACACCCTGATATCAAATAATATGGGTGTCGGTCCAGAGAATGGGAGAAGATCGTTTTGGGAAGAAATACCTGGGACATGAGATATCGCTAGAATAATTAATGAGCATAATATCCACCAGAGAACAAAGGTGGTCGACATTGCTCATAGAATCAGCAAACTGTAGTGGCAGTGGACTGGTCGATAATCGATGGGGCAGACATAGTTTCGAGAGGAGGTTATGAACGGATAAACATAGCATAGGACGCCCCCTGACCAGATCGAAAAATGACCTTCAAAAGGTACCTGTCAGAGACTGGATGCAAAAGGCCGAGAAACGGGTTGAGTAGCGCGCTTTGGGAGAGGCCTTGTCTGGCAGTGGACTGATACGGGCTGATGATGATGATGAAACCGCCTACTAGTAAAATAACTTGTACATTTGGTCATGTATTTCTTGAGAAAATCTGATCGATGACCCTTGTACACCTACTTAAACTTTTCTATAGCAAAATATTCAAACCAAAACCGTCAGTTTTACATTATTTCTGACGAATTCTTTACAACCTACATTATATTATGCACTTCAGCGAATTCATTTGAAATTCATTAAATGTTTCCACTGAAAAGCCAACCACTTTCGCACGAAAATGGCATGTTCTAAATTGATGTGTATATTTTAAGTGAAGTTGCATTAGCTAATATATATAATGGTCAACATATACAGTACCTTAGGTGAAATGTAAGCTTTGAAATAATTTATTTAAAGTTTACAATTACAGGCTAAACCTAATTATATCGTAAACCAAATTTGGAAAAACAACACTTTACGTTGCATTTATTATGTATGTATAAAAATTCTAATACATCACATCACATGCAAAAAACACATTTTTTATGCCTCTGATAAGAAGCGCTAGGCTGCTTCTGTAAATTTCTTCAATGAACAAGTGAATACATCCAGTTCTGGTTCCTTTCGCGTTAGACCATTGAATATTCGCACCGCGGCGTACATATCTACTAATTCAATGTTACGGCGGCTTTTCAGTCAGCCGTGATGTTGAATATTTTAAACGCCATAATGATTCAACTACAAAACTAGGTGCGTTATTGAATGACGTTGTTCAATTAAAGGACTATGCCGTTTAATAAAACATCTAATTCAACCAGATGTCTGCGTTGTTTACATCAATAAGGGCACAGATCTGTCCCCAAAATTTACTCCATAGACATATTGTATGGAAGAATAATACTTTGTCTGCCACGGAACGTGTCAGATACGTTCAATGTCTGTAGATATAAACGAGGCTTCAATTTAATTTCAGTTTTTGATCCTAAAAGAGAACTTCACTCCAGTTTCAAAGTACACTGAGAATATTCAGTTCGAAATTCCAGTTAATTATTTCGTACCAAAAATTCTTGAAATTCATCGAATTGAAAACCTTAGCCGCTAAATTCTAAATCAAATCAAGTCGCTATTCTTCTAAACCCCATTATAACAATATAATAAGAGTATCCATCCACGATATTCGAAACAAAGGCCCTCCTGGAGTTCAGTTCAGTTATGAAAACTTAAATATTTTCCCGCAAAAGGAAATTCTGAGAGAATCGCAATTGAGAATTTAAATGAAGAAAAAGCTCGACCGAACGGCGTACTAACAAAGCTTGGTTGAGATTTATTAGCTGAGATCGAGTAGGGTTTGTTAGGATATAATAGTGTCGAAATGACAGAGACAAGATTTACAATAATAATAATTCAGTCTGTCATTGAGTGCAGTCAGATGCACTAGGTGCATCACATATCTCTTCAAATTAAAGTTCTCTAAGGGGCCTCTACGCGTTGGGCCTATGTCTCCGTGCAAGCCTTTCAAAGGACCGGGTTTTCTTAAACCCGTGAAACCTAGAGAGATACATAATACTAATAATGTTTATTCCACTGAAGCATTGTAACAATAATATTGCTTAAAATAAAATAATTGTCAGTGGTAATCTTAATACAATACGGTGTGCACTAGCCCCCACACTAGGATTCCCTGTGTTGTGGGGCAAAAAGGTTAAAATGGCAGTTGCCCGACCGCTGGCGATGAGCGAGGAAAGCTATCAACTGTAAAACGAGTGGGCGAGCAGCGAATGTCGAGTATAGTTTTGTAGCTCAGCTATCAGCGATTACTCGCTTCACTCGCCAGTGTAGCTCAGCGAGTGGGCGAGTGTCGCCAAGCGATGGGATGTACTCGCTCGGCGACAAAATAGCCGAGCGAGTACTCGCTGGCGGTGTGAACAGTCGGCGATGATCTATTAATATAATATATGCATCTCGTAGTAGTTACGTTGTACGAACAACAGCAGATCAAAGGTAATACTTGCCGTACGATTTTAAATCTTACGACGCAGAAAATAAGAACGGTCCAAAGTGTCCACTTGATGTGCTGTTAGCTGTACATGTGAATAGATTCCAAAAGTAACTTAACTATTCGATTTACGAAAGACGCGAGTTTGTATTTACGCATAACAGAGCCCGACGGAGATGGAGGTACTCTATTATTTATAAGAAAACATGAAAATTTAATAAGAAAAACAGCGCTTCGCCTCGTTATAAGATACATTGTTCTCTCACATTAATATTAATTCGATAGTTAGCTGTTAATTTCGTAGGCGAGAGACTATGTGCTATGTCTATATTTAGCTTTGATATAGCTTGTTTTCTTATTCAGTTTCGTGTATAATTTAGGATAATCTATACCTACATATAATAAGACTGTAAAAAAGTTGTGACTGTACGGTGGAACACAGAGAAAGGTGTACAGGAGAGTTTTTAAGGTTGAGATTATCTCAAAAACTACTTGACCTATTGCAAAAATTCTTTCACTGTTTGATAGATAAAAGTTAAAACTACGTAACTGTAAAAGAATTATTAAATTCGGACTAGTGGTTTTTTAGAAAATCTCAACCTTATTGAGGCCCCCTGTATACTTATCTCTGTCTTCGACTGTACATTGGATATTTTTTGAAAAGAATAATTGTAATGTGTTTTAGGATCGATACTGATGCCAAAACACTAATTTATAGAATTTTTGTCTGTTTGTCTGTGACTTCAAGTATCACGCCATAACTACTGAAGGGATTTTGACGGGAGTTTCACTAGGAGATAGCTGAAATATCCGGACAGCTCATGGGCTATAAGCCATGGCGGTATGTGATGTGGAAACAAGGATCAGAGAGGAAGATCTGCCTCCTGATCTCCTCCATCCTCCTGCGCTACGCAAACGAAGTTGCGGGGTACAGCTAGTATTTTCTAAGTTACAAAATTAAAGTTATACAGGGTGTTGTTTTATCAACGACGAGCGACTCAGGGGTGGTAGTCTAAATTAACTTAGTTCCTAAAATTGTGTTTTTCATATTTTTTTCTATTAAAAATAATCTTTGTTCAAGTTCTCTTGAAATTATCATGTCATTGTGTGGTACGCGAACAGCAGATCAAGTACACTTTGGACCGTTCTTATTATCTGCGCCGTAAGATTTAAAATCTGCTGTTGTCCGTACAACGATTTCATTATTAATTTATATAATTAAATAAAAAAAACGCCTTCGCAAAACTAAACACCCGGGAAATAAAAAGCAATAAATAATTAATTACTTACATCTACATACGAATATTGAAATAACTTATTATTCCTATGTACCTACTGATCTCTTTTAAGTTTTTTTTTGAAGTCGGTTAAAAATACATACCTATCTACCGATTCATAAAAGCATCAATATGTAATCGATGCCTCCAATACCAATACAATCGATATTCATTTTTCCCCTAATAAACCGACTCGATGCCTATTGAATATTTAACAGTATAAATTATACCAGTAGGGAAACCGGCGTGTCCAAATTGGCAATTTACATCCGAAATTACTACGAAACTGTACAAGTAAATTGGCCACTGAAGGTCGTGTGAAATTATTAAAAGTGTGGTCAGTAATAGGTTAGAGTTTTTTGCCGATTGCGCAAGGAGGGTTATGTTTTTCGAGTACTCGTGTATAATTATTTCCGTCCTGGACCTGTTCAATAGCAGCAGGAACACCTTCAAGAAGGATGTCGTGGCATTGTTGGGGGATATGAGTACTACAGTAAATACATAACATACACGTACACACCCTCACCCACCCTCTCACACTCTCTCACTCTCTCACACGCACGTCCAGTCGAAGACAGAGATAAGTATACAGGGGGCCTCAATAAGGTTGAGATTTGCTCCAAAACTACTGGACCGAATTTAATAATTCTTTTACAGTACACAGTTTTAACTTTTATCTATCCAACAGTGAAAGAATTATTGCAATAGGTCAAGTAGTTTTTGAGATAATCTCAACCTTAAAAACTCTCCTGTACACCTTTCTCTGTGTTCCATCGTACACACCCTCACCCACCCTCCATATCAAACCAACACACACTTAACTTCCCTATTTTTTATGTTCATTTTTAATATTGTAAATCCGTCATTGGCAGTATGTTATGACTTAAACTGAAATGTAATTTATTTAAGTGCAGTGGATTTTGTTGTGACGAATAAAAAAAAAATTGACACTACTTGCATGCAGCCTAAACGGCTTAATGGATTTTAACATATGAGGTGTCGTTAGATTCACCTTAATTGTATAAGTGACATAGGTTATAAAAATTTAATAAAAGTAATGAGGTGGTTAAAAAAATATTTTACGTACCAGCAATTTTTTTTTTTGTAAAATTCTTTTAACAGTGAAAGGCAAAGCCAACTAGAGCACAGCCTAGTCTGAAGATAATAAACTATCTCTAAATTCTGATAAATACATAGGTACATATATACGAAGATAACCTAACCTAAACCTACGCACAACCCTCTGAAGCCCCTAAACTAAATAACTCAACGATCCACGCGATCATCGAGTTATGCAAAGAATTGCTAAAAGCACAAAACTTTACAAACACGACTTCTTTCGAGCACTCCAATTAATAGAAACGTTCGCGGACATCTCCTGATTAACTTAACGTGATCATTAATCAGAAAAAAACACAGTAACTATTTAATTAGAATTTTCACAAAAAAGTAGCTAATGACGTTTCGCGCGCTTTTCAAGGAGTCCCAGTCCAGCTAAATATTTTTGCAGTCGGTTTTTTTAATAAATAATTTCTACTATTTAGTTTTATTAACGGACTCGACAGTTGTACATTTGATAATGTGAAATTAAGTAACAGCTCCTTCGTCAAGGGTTGCAGTCTCTTCAGGCTGCTCCTCTAGAGATACGAAAACTACGAAATCGTACAGTCGAAGACAGAGCCAGAGAGAGAGAACAGGGGGCCTCAATAAGGCTGATATTTTCTCCAAAACTACTGGACCGAATTTAATAATTGTTTTACAGTTACATAGTTTTCACTTTCATCTATCAAACAGTGAAAGAATTTTTGCAATAGGTCAAGTAGTTTTTGAGAAAATCTCAACCTTAAAAACCTTACCTTTCTCTGTGTTTCACCGTAGGTACTCTGTATATTTCTTTAACATAAGTGTGACGACATCAGCAGTACGTTGCTAGGTTACTTGTTTATTGTGTACTCTGTGCTTTTGCTATTATAAAATTATTAAATATTATTATCCCATAATGTCTGTCCTTATTGTAATGTGGTATATTAGTCTGATAGTGCTTATAAAGCCTTGTTAGACTTGATAATAAGTCCTGCAACATTCCTGCCATTTTATTTAGAAAATAATTTCTACATTGAAGTCAAATTAAGAGTTACGGAAGTAATTAAAGACGCAGGTGGTCATCTGACTGACAACTATCAAATTATGCGTAACGAACATTTAACACCTCTGGTGTCATAGGTTGTAACAATTCATAAAATTATAATATGACACGCAATAGAGTTTTATGATAACGTCATCAGAAGATTAGATAAAATGACACCTTACTCGGGTGTCACTTTTGAATAGCCACCTGTTGTGACAACAGGGGGCATTGTTATCTTTGTTAAGATCGATTAATTTGAAGATGAAGAATTTACAATTATCGATCGAGACTAATTTTTGAAAAAATTATTACAGGCCTTCATAGAGCCAACTAGCGCCGCCAATCTTAAAAAAATATCTTCCAATATAATCAATTTGATTAAAAAAGCTATTTACGAAATGTTTATTACGATAAATACTATTTTTTAAATGCTTATTTATAACGTGATTCAATGTCGGTAAGTTGTAGTTCGCATAATTGCGAAAAACGGCCGTTTTTGGCACATTTGTGAACTACAACTGTGATGATTTCCATTTAAATAAATACCTCTAATATTGTATTTGACACTGGCCACTAATAATGTTAGGCTGATTGGCCTCGAACCTTTGCCTCTCCGAGGGAGATGGGTGAAAAAAAGAGGTGTCATGGAGGATGGTGGATTATTGTGACGGGGTTTTAATTGTGAATGTTGTTTATAAATGTCTTGGATAAATAAATAGAATACCGGAGCAGATTGGATTTTATTATATTTCAGAAGTGGGATTACTTCTACGCTAAGGACAACAAAGATGGTACGTGTACCTACATGAATGTTTCATTTTTCAAATGCAAAACAGAATGAGTTGAGTAACTATGATGTCCTATTTAGACTATGAAGGGTAATGCTTGTATGATCAGTTAAGTTAATATGATGACATTGATACTCTAATATGATACTGTCAATTAATTCAGATGATGAAATGATTCGTAGGAATATCCGCCTACATTTAGGCAGATTGATTTTTTTTATTATTTGTTTGATTTTCTATTTACATGAATACTCTTAATATCTTGACATTGGCGAAATTATGTCTAGAATAAGAGTAGAAGCCACTCAAATAGAATAGAAGTGATACCTATAATTATTTAATAAAATTATCTGCTAAAAGTATTGGTTGAGTATAAAATAAGTACATGAGCAATGAACATGTCTTGATTATATTAAAAAAGGCTTTATGCGTACTAAGTGCTCACTTAGCGGATGTTTTCTGCTGAGTAGATATGATTTCTACTGGATTTTGAGTGAGTCACTTAGCCGCTGGTTTTGAGTGAGGTTTATATTGGATTGATCAAGCTATGTATGCTGGATACTTGCATGGGCAAGGATGCCCATGGGATTATTGACCGGAGAATATTTTCCTCACTGGATTAAGTTGAACACTGATGACAGTGTTGGTTGTGGAGCAATATGAAATTTTATTATTTTATACTCAAACAAGTTAACTTTATGTGATGCATGATGAATATAATGTGTGAATGAACCTTGAATACTTATATTGTCTTCGCCGGATTATTTCCCTCTGGAGTGAGAGTTTATTAATATCCACTTACATATACTGGCATATAAAATTAAATTTAATAATTAGTAAAATACACATAGTTTACTAGGTATTTGTGGCTAACAATTATTACCTAATTGATATGATCTAAGATGTAGACTATTGTAAGTATTATGAAGTTGTATTTTGTGGACTGGAGTCAGGGCCGTCGTAGGCCATTCCGGGGCCCTTGGGTACACAAGAAAATGGGGGCTGGAAAAATAAAAAGTGAATGAAAGAAAAAGAAAAGAAAATTAAAATTTTCACTGTTTAGAAGAAAAACTGACCTGGTGTCCGATTAGCATTTTGACTTGGAAATGTTGGCGCTAATTCTTAGTGCAGCTCAAATATAAATGGTTCAATATATAAAATAAATTATAGTTCCGGGACTTGGTTTAAGCGCCTTGTATTACTGTTGATGTACTCTTCTTGCTATAAATTCATATGGTTACAATTAATCTGATTCTTACCATAAATGAAAACGGTAATTCATGTATTGTATAATTAAACTACTGTCTTGTATGGCTTTCAGTGAAGATAGACTGTCGGAAATAATCGCGGTCTGTTATGCGTTATTGTTTTGAAATGTCCATGAAAGAGCTAACTTTATTGCTTGTAGTTCTGCGATTAACACTGAAGTTGATACTGAAGTTGGTCTGTTCGCGGGGTGAAGCTATTCATACACGCGCACTGGTCTACGGAGTGTGATGTCGTCGGGCAGAGCATATAATGTTTCGGAATGTTTCATAATTCATTTATTGCATAACACACACATATTAGGTACCTACATACCACAAGTTAAAGTTCGCAATACATGTCGGGCAATATGGGAAGGCAGCTCGACATTGTACTATTTGAAATAATCTTCTAAAAATTTCTGCAAATTATAGTAACAATATTATTAACATTTGCTACAAAATATTTAGGAATAGTTTGTTATTAGTTTCGTTTATTTTAAAAATTTCGGGTATAGTTAATACCTATATACTTTTATTGATAAGGCGCATGGACTCTCACTGTGTAATTTTAATTCGGATTTTGTTGGTATTAAGTTTCGACCGTGTCTTGTTGGATATTGGCGATTGTAATGTAATTACATCTTTTATTTTTGTGTAGGAATTTGGAAATTTTCGCACGAATTTACACATTTCTAATATACAAAGTGTCTAAAATATAAAATACTAACACTGTCATCGTTAGTATTTTGTTCTCTCAAAAATGTGGTTCAATTCAATTCAAATATACTTTATTTGCACACAAATGAAAATACATCAGTTACATATAGAACCAAAATTAGCTAGTGTACAGACAGGTATTATCGCTTTAAGCGATTTCTTCCATGCAACCTTCGGGTGATGGAGATATTGTATCAAAACAGCGTAGCGGGTGCAAAATGTCATAAAACAATATAAACGCAATAAAATACCTATCGTACTAAGAATAATGTTAAATAAACCTAATACCTACAATATAATATAAAAACTAAACTAAATTACATACCTTTTATTTTATTTAATAATAAATATATACCTAATTAACTAAAAATATACATATTTACACTTAAACAATTAACACATAAATGTAGGGAGGATAAAAAGAGAAGAGTAAAATTACTTCTTCTCATGTAGGTAGATATCCACATTGAAATTGATAGTGTTGGCGCAAAAGATTTTAAAAAAAATTACCAGTGACTTGTCCTGTCTGATAGCTGACGGGTGATCGTTCCACAGTTTGACAGCATTGATTGTGAAAGACCGGCTGTAATACTTAGTCGGTTGTGGGGTGTACTGTACTTCAACAGCATATGTGTCGACTCACAAGGTGGATAGATAGAGGGATTGTGGTTCTCAACTTGCACGTATTTATTTGTTAACTATGGTTCGCACACATAACTGTTTAACTTGATGAAGTTCGTAAGCTTCTTGTACCGAGTAGCAACGTCCTCAAGTTGTATTTTTCGTTTAGGATCGACCGAGATTTCAATGAAATAGGCCGAATTTTTGGCCGCACAAAACTCTTAACGGGTCACGACACGTCATATAGGCTCACAGTTAACATGGTTGATGAGTCAAGGATATGTTTTATATATTATTTAAATGATTAGGTAATATTATTTAATTTCAATGGCAGTTATTACATATAGAACTTACATCTGTTTAGTTATATTTTAAGCGACAAATAAAATTGATATATAATGAAGTATATTCGATTATTTATTTATTTATTTATAATATCATTTTCAGATTCAGTTATTACATGGATTTGCGTGTTTGTATTTTGTAGGTAAACGTTGCTGGATTAAATTCTGTACTTACCCTTACCCCTTATATAAGTAGGTTAGTTTCGGGTTCGGTTTCGACTTTCGGCTGACAAACATGTTTCGGTCGGACATTATTTACATTTCATATTTAGTATATATTATATTTAGTATATTTATATTTTTATTGAGTATAATTTAATTTACATTTCACTTCATTCATATAAGTATTATTATTGCATTTCTATATTAACATAACATATTTAATTATAGTATATTGTTGTACACAGATTACAATTCACAATAATGAATACAATTAGCATACTAGGTTTTGAGTCGCAATTTTGACATTTTGTAAGTACCTAGTGTGACACTTGTCAATACCAGCCGCTGCACTAGGCATATATTTGAATGTAGTGTTGGTTTTATATGATGGTAAATGGTTTTTCATAGATATTTCGAAGTCGATAGCGTTTTGATCTGATGGTGGGCATCGATGAACATTGCATTGCACTTGTTCTTGGTGTGTCCATGATTTGAACACTTCAAGTAATGCTTTAAATTATACAAACCTTAATTATAACCTTAAATTATACCAAAAGTATGTTCTACATACGGTGCTCTAAAACTGCATCCTCAGGTCGGGCGACACTTCTAGAACGGTGTTGTAGAGTTTGTCGTTTTTGTTTCTGAAGAGAATGCATATACGGATGTCCGGTTCTGAGACAAAGTTTTACTAGTTCCTCTTTCTCTATTTCCTTGTTTATTCCCTTCAGACTAGTGGTAGTCTCAGTTTAGCATCTTCCGTTTCTAGGCCTGAAACGGCGGATACAAGCTGGATAGTTTCAGTGCATTGTTTTTGTTATCAAATTTAATTCGGATCAATTTATTAGATATATTTTGAATTATTGCTGGTGCGTATAAGTATGACTTTTTAAATGAAACATTCTTACGGAATAATTCCAGAGCTTCCTGTGGTTTGGTCTCGGTATCAGATGGTTTAATAATAATTGCACAATTCTTATTTGTTGTTTTCTTTGGAGTTGTGGCTGTTGCCGCTGAGTAGGATTTGGAAGTATTGGTTCTTGGTGATTCACTCGTCTTTAATTTGTGTATTTCTTCATGAATGCAGCCAATAATGTCTCATTTGGTACTGGTTCAGCACAGTACTTGATGAATATCTTGTTAGATGAGGAAACTTTTATCCTCTGATACGGCAGTGACTATCGCTTTACTGAGTTGGTCACAACGCTCAAAAACGTGGGGATGCTTTTGATTTCCTTGGCCAACGCCGTTGGTTCAATCGGATCAGGCGACATCCCGCGGGGACGGGTCTTCAATGTCTGGATGAAGGTCCCCTGGGCGTGTCCAAATTATTTATAAATAGGAAAATACTTACAATTATTTTAAAATATATTTCGGAGTCATATTATTCGATATTTCGAATTCCTACGTACAATACAACTAATAATCGAACTGTTGTATGTATTTCAACATATTTTGAATACTTACCGCCCTACCCTACTTAATTATTAATAATGAATAAATAATAATGAATACATTATTTGACAGATCTTTCTGCGTGATGTTGTAATTTAGATTTGACGGACTCTGTCGGTCGAGTATGATGTTTCAGTATGATCGTGAGATGGCTTCCGAAGACGGAGCTGCGGTATTCCGCCTGGTTCCTCCACGCCGACTACGGCGGCGGCCAATGAAAGTTAAACGGAGGAGTTCCTTTACATCGACAACCTCCAGTGAGGATGTACGTAAGACTCATAAGACAGCAAGCAAACTTTCTATTGAAGATGTGTTGAAGCCACTAAAGGACTGCAGAGGAGACTCCAATAATAACTTGAACAATCAATTCAAAACGAACGGGTTGAATTTGACTTCGTCTGGTGCGTTGTACGCCTTAGTTTCGTATAGGTAAATATTTAAGAAGATACCTACTGAATGCAATGTGATGATTAAACGTTTTAGAGTAGAAATTATGTTCATATAAATATTTATAAACGGTGTTCTTTAAAGTTAGTATAGTATTCGTATTTTTGTGCACAAGAAATGTAAGCTGTCAGGAGAAACATCTAGTTGATGGTAGTTTTGCGGACTGACTGTTTATTGCGTAAACTCACATTATAGTGTAAGGTGCCAAATCAAATCTTTGTATCGTGACTAAATGATTCAAATGCTGTTTATGTGATTAACCAAACGGCTATGATTTTAATTATGTACTTCTCATTCACAAATTGATATTTGTACCTATAATATTATGATTACGGCATTGTATTAGAACTATCCACTGACTTGTGCTGTTATTCATAACTCTGATTAAACCTCACTTCCATTAAATCAAAGTCAAGTCAAATCGTGTGGCTATCCCTTTTACACTTCGTAAAAAAAAGGTTAAGAAAGCTGTTCCTTTGGGGCCGAAACGGTGGCGTAACTTTAAATCACGTTTATGAATAACAGCCTACGTGCTTTGATGCAAACTGTAAACCAGTCAGTTTTAAATGAAATGAAAATAGATTTATTTTTAATATTTATTAAATAATTTTATATATTAATTTTAATAATTAAGGCTATAACAAAATGTATTGTATATTAAGTTTGTTTATTAACGTGAGCCGCAGCACACATATTATTTCAGAATCAGAATCGTTTATTTTTCAATTTAAAATTGTAATTTAAAAAAACAACAAGTTTGTAAACAGTTTTGTAAAAAAAACATTCATGTTATTATTTAAATTTCAATAATTTTAATAGAGTTCATATTGTAATAGGTACATGCGCCAGGAGGCAGCATGTTGTCTGATGGCCGAATGTGATGATTTCCATTTAAATAAATACCTCTAATATTGTATTTGACACTGGCCACTAATAATGTTAGGCTGATTGGCCTCGAACCTTTGCCTCTCCGAGGGAGATGGGTGAAAAAAAGAGGTGTCATGGAGGATGGTGGATTATTGTGACGGGGTTTTAATTGTGAATGTTGTTTATAAATGTCTTGGATAAATAAATAGAATACCGGAGCAGATTGGATTTTATTATACAACTTAGCTTGTCGCAATTATGCCATGTATTGTATATTGAAAAATAGTATTTATCGTAATAAACATTTTGTAAATAGCTTTTTTAATAAAATTGATTATATTGGAAGATATTATTTTTATAAGATTGGCGGCGCTAGTTGGCTTTAGAATTAAAATTACAGCCAGCCACTATAATTCAAATTAGATATATAATGTAGCTCTTAGTGCAAGATGTGCTAATGAAAGATTTTTGCCACCTTTTGTCTTGCACAGCGGTGTAAAGTCACAGACCACTTACCCCATATCCCTGTACCAGGGCGCCCGTGTCTGCTCATGAGCGCAACATTGCTTCGCGATACGTGTCACCTAGATATATTATCGACATGGACGCATATCTTTAATACGGTATCCCTGTCTCCCGCTTCGCCTCTATGCGCTCACCGTTTGCAGAATTTTTCGCTTGAAAATCTATACCGAATTCATGTCTATTGGGTAAGTTGTCTATGTTTAACAATAACTACGAACGCTAAAGCAAGAGTTGCTCTGTAAACTGACGAGTCCATTGATACAACTAATAATAATATCTACTCTTCGGTACATTTTTGAATTTGTTGTTTTGTTATTACATTCGGGACCACTCAATTTAATTAAAAATATATATAATCTCAAATTTTTGGCATGTCATATCATATTTCATATCATTTATTTTTCGCAAATAAAAGGTACATTACACCTGTGCAAAACCAGTTTAGGTACATTGCAAACTGATATCTTAACACAATTCGAACAGAAATATAAAATACTTTTTAAAATTATCATGTCATGCTTATTCAATATGATTCTAATAATAATATATAGGTAGATAATTCAATACACTTCTAATAAAATTTATAATATAATTCCAATTGATTCCAAATGATTCAGTCATACAGTTTTGCAAAAAAATCTTTCAAGTTATAGAATGCACACACACAATATGACAATGTTATTATATATTTGTGACGATGTGAGATTTTTATGTAATAAATAAATATATAAATAACATTTCGCATAATGCTAAAGTTAAACATACAAAACTACAAGGTCTACAAGTCCGCTACTAATTTCTCTAATTAAGTCCCTGGCTTAGAGACATAACTAATTTGGACAGTTTTTGTGGTCTCAATCTGGGCGGGTTTGGACCTTCGTCAAGCGTTGGCAATTGTACAGTTGGGACGGCTATAATGTATGTGCATGTGACCTTTAAATTATAGTTGCAATTTGTATGTTTATCTTAATTGCTATCAAATTGGGCTTTATATCTTGCTCATGTGGGTACAATTTATATGTTGTAGCAGCTTCGCCTATAAACGTTATATAGGTTGGAACTTTATGATGTCGATCTATCTATACATATAATAAGACTAAAAAAGTTGTGTCTGTACATTGGATATTTTTTGAGTCTATTTATATTGCCCCACTGCTCGGGCACAGACCTTCCCTTACATCGAGGGAGCTCGAGCCATAATCCACGACATACACCAATTTCAAGTAAACACAATGACGGGTAAGGCACCTCTTTGTCACTGCTGGTAGCCTGGTACTTCAATTATTATTATCAGTCTATTTATTCCCACTGCTCGGGCACAGACGTTCCCTTACATCAAGGGAGCTGCGGGCCATAATCCACCACGCGGGCCCACTGCGGATTGGCGGATTTCACATGCCTTAGATTTTTTTCTTCTACGGCATGCAGGTTTCATCACGATGTTTTCCTTCACCGTTGGACCATAAAAGGCAGGAAAATAAGTCGATAAACATTGCATTCAAAAACTGATTAAAAGAACTAACAAATTAAAGCTCAAAATAGAAGAAAACAATGTCAAAAGAGCTCTTTGTCTAGCCCAAATGAATGAATATGGATCCATTCTGCCTTTCAGCACACCCATTGTGAAAAACCAGGAAGCAAAACATCAATTGAAAACGAAAAGCGTGGAAAGGCGTAGAAACGCGAAGGAAAATGGACAAGTCTTTTTACAGAGCTTCATTAGCGCGGCATTCTAAAGTGTATTCTGTTTATTTATTTGTTTAATTCAATTGGCTCGCAAAGAGATGGCGTTCAAAGGAAACGTAGTTATAGGCCAGAAGGAATTACTTGTGGTGCAAAGCAAACACTTTTGGAATAATTGACTGTCTGAGAGACAATGCGATTTCGAAATGAAAATTCTGACGATTATATACCGTGAATGGTGTCCCATCTCGAAGAAGAAATACTTTAATGTTTTATTCTTCTTTTCTCGTGTGGTTTAGTGACCAAACCTATTTGGCAAAGTTATTCAGGCCGCCCGTAGACCTATGACGAGGCCTAACGACTGCTGTCAAGCGACAGCAACCGGGACCAACTGCTTAACGTGCTTTCCGAGGCACGAACAGATCTCAAATGAAACTGTCAGCAGTCACCCATCCAGATCGTTACCTCGCCCAATGTTGCTTAACTTGTACGATCGATTTCAACGTGTATACGAGGCCCTTTTATGTTTTATTGAAAGAATATACAAATTTACGACGTAATATCAAAATGCAAACGCATGAGCGTGCCTGAAGATATAGAGTTGTGTACCAGGATCCCAGAAGATAGAAGTAGCCTCTGACTTCCACATTACTATGGTATTGTAGCCACAAGAAATGATGATTAAAGATTGCATTGAAGTCGGTGAATGTCATCAGAAATATCAGCACCTCAGTCATGAATATTAAACACTGTATTTCTAGTTTTATCTCGATGTCCAATATACAGGGTGACCTTGAAATCATTCTACAAAATTAAGTGAATGGTTAGGCTTGTGACATACATTAATTCTGCACAGCGTTTAAGTAAATTAAACAAATTGGAGAAAGAAAGAAAATATTCACAAAAAATTCAACTATTTATCAAAAAAATATTAATTTGATGTGCATTACGATAAATACTATTTTTTAAAGCCAACACTACTCGTCAAGGCCCGTCCCGCGCGGCAGGGTGCCCAGCGCACTGGCCGCATTGCCCCGCTGTATAGCGAGGTTCAGGCGCTGGGCAAAATACTCACCAGCTCTAAGGTCCGAGGCAAAGATAATGTTATAATATAAGATAATACTACGTTCAAGATACGTCACTAGGAGGAAACGAAATGACTATCGAAATTGGGCTGTCAAAATTAGGTTTTTAAATTTTCAAATTCAAATTTGGAAGCATCAAAATTTCACAATTACCACAACTGCAAAATATAATAAATTTGTTATGTTGGCTACACTGCAGCCATTGTAACCCCCCCCCCCCCCCCTCTCCCCCCGGCCGCGCCGCCACGACCCTTCCCCTCTGCCTCGTCCCTCTCGCCTTCCCCCCGCCCCGCGGCCCTCCGCCGACCCCGCCAATTCCCTTATCCCTTTCAAATATTCATATCATACATAATCAAGAAAAAATAAAACCTCTGAAGGGCATAAAAAGCTTTAATAACTTAACATTTAAGTATAATTGACAATTCTATTATGATGATACTACAACGATTGAATTCGTTGATTGTCTTGATGTAGGTACCGCGCCGCGTTCCGTCCGTCTCCCTGAGGTCCGTCCTGTAACAAAGTTATTTTGTACTGACATATTTATTAATATTACGCGCATTGGCTAACTCAACAGTAGGAATTATGCTAATCTCTCAAATGCATATTATCTCACAATAACATAAAATACTAGGTTTAGAACATTTTTACTGTTATTCATAATGTACAAATCATTTTATCAAATACTTACAGTTTGAATTCCTTTGGTGTTATTCTGTTGACATGCAGTTGTAGAAATCATTTTCGCATCTGAGCTCAATTCATATTACAAACATAACATTAATTACACTATAATTTATTAAAATGAGAAAATTGTGTATTAACAAATGAATGACGGACTTGATTTTTTCATTTCAAAATGGTGGATGGATTGGCGGCAAAATGCCGCGTGTCTGAGTAGGTCTTTTAAAGTGCGCGAGTAACTTCACATAATTCAAGTCATTTTAAAATAATTAAAAAATACTATATATAGGTCTTAAATAATCTAAAATTCATTGTCGCGGATGATAAAGCACAAAACATTATTTGTTATTTTCTTCATTTTCGCTTCCGCAAACCGGTGTTTATGGTCATTTTTTATACAAAATTTGCACCCTACAATTATTAAAAAAAAAAGACCATGGGAAACCTAAACCCATACAAATTCCCGCGAAACCCTCGTTCAATGCCGTTGTATGAAAGTTGCAGCACACTGGTCCGAGGCGAGGACCAGTCGAATGGATATTTCTTTTATAAACTTTTTAGTGTCGGGCGACCACGGACCCCTTTTATCGTAATAAACATTTAGTAAACAGCTTTTTTAATCAAATTGATTATATTTGATGTGCATTGTTACTGTGATTTGGAGGTTTTTTTTTTAAATTTTTGACAATGATTTCTTTCACTGGAATTTGACCTACCGGTAATTAATACCATTTCAAGATATGTGACGTACGTAGTTCAATTTTTTTCTGCAATTTTGATGTACCAAAAAACCTTAACAATTGAATATTTATCATGAGTACAGCCCAATTTCAATTTGTCGAATGAATTCAACATAACTGTAATGAGGCATTGTTAAACATGTATAATACGTAGTGTACGGTTAAACGCAGAGAAAGGTGTACAGGAGAGTTTTTAAGGTTGAGATTTTCTCAAAAACTACTTACCTATTGCAAAAATTCTTTCATTGTTCGATAGATAAAAGTTAAAACTACGTAACTATAAAAGAATTATAAAATTCGGTCCAGTAGTTTTTGAGAAAATCTCAACCTTATTGAGGCCCCCTATATACTTATCTATGTCTTCGACTGTACCTACCTACTTAATCTAAATAAAACTATAGACTACGTTAATAATAGCGGTTTTCACTTAATCGATGTCATTATTCGAAAGCACGGTTTGTTTGAACGGGCGGTTCAGGTAAAAATGTTTGTTCGCTAAGTATTTGGTAACGGATGCACGAGACTACAGTACACTCGACATCACATCATAACACTTCAAGTATGACTTTAAATCTTATAGCAATGCTGATAAGAATGGCATAAACTAAAGTGTGACACTATGCTTTCGATTGTACCAAAGCATTATGTAAAATTATGTAATAATTGAATAGTACGGGATAATTTACTTATCCTCTTACTTATAAAAAAAGCACTGAACAACATATTAACTAATCATTATTTAAACTCTTAATAAGTGATTAACCTTTTTTTTAATTATAAACGTTATTTAAGCAGTAATTAGCTAATCGTCATTTTAAACACCAAAAAATATTTAGGTACGGTAACACTGCTTCATGAATTCAAAAAAATAACGAAAATTTTGCCTAAACTGGGGTAATGCCTACTCCAAAGTCCTTAAAAAAGTAATCATCAATATCAAATGGAATCAGCTGTTCCGAATTCGGTCCGCCATTTTGTTAATTAGGCTTACGACGTTGTATAAACTGACAGCTACTTCGGTTCTTCAGGAGTTGATTAACTTTAAATAGCGGTTATAAGTAAACATTTTTTTAAACAATTGTTAAACAAGGTATTAATTTTAATCATCGATTATAAGTAAGGCTGGAAGTAAATATAATTGATTATATAGTATTTGTGCATTGTTCTTGCGTCCATTTACAACCAAGCTATCTCTTATAAATTGGACAGAGACTATCTAAGAAGCATTTTATAGCTACCGGGGTGGCCTCTCGATATTCTTTGTTATAAAACCGTAATAGAACAATAAAAGTTTAACGATACTAGCTGGCTCTTTGATATTAGTTCTCTTGCTGTCTTTTGTTCTGTAAACTCATTATAACGTATACTTACATAATTTCTACGCCACGGAGATTTTCCTCTGGTTCCTGAAACAATTATTCAGTCGATTAAAATTATGTTTCTTAGATTATAAACAGTTGGAGATTTAAAGAAACTATAAGTCGATTCATATAAATTAGAAACTAGATAGGCTCTATTAAAATTGCCTGACAAAAGCTAGTAAGGACAGCAGCATATCAAAGGTAACTTGCAGTACGATTTCAACTCTTACGACACAGATAATAAGAACGGCCCAAAGTCCAAAGTGTTACACTTGATCTGCTTTGATGTTTTTTGCAATGCAAAGATTTTTTGAAAATATATAGTCATATTGCAAGTAAATGCAATGCTTATATTTTTTCACGTCAACATTTTTTATACTTGAATTTATTTCATTATCTTAGCCTGCTGCCGGCCACACTCTACCAACAAGTGATACGCATCGTCCACGAATCTATCCCAGAATGTACAAATTTTCGAAAAAATTGTCTAAATCCCAAAATGTCCAACTCACCTGCTTGCACCTACTACACAAAGTTGTCTCATCTCTGCCTTTCTTATACCGCATATATCTATATCATCAAATATGTTAAAATTAAATCATATTCCATCGAAAAGTCTATTCCAAACAAACTCCTATTCTCCACCATGAGTACGTAAAATCACATCCCATAGATCATGGGGCTCCGACCACAATAATGGTCCCGATCCGGCGTTTCGACGTCAGAGCGCCACGATCGATGATTTACAGCCACATTTGGGAGTTGGAAAAAATATACGTATCTATGTCGTGGTCATATCGTTAAATTGAACATTTCATGAAATAGTCGACCATTTCATGAAATGGTGGCACTTCACGAAATCGTCAAATGTCTATTGGTCATTTCATGAAATAGCTTGGCCAGATCAATGAATAGAAAACGTTTTACGATATGTCCAACAAACGCACGGCTATTTCATGATATGACCAAACACAATTGGCCATATCGTAGAAAAATGGCAAAAACTACCGCTAGAGGCGCTGAGAGCGCGCTTTGTCATTGTTTATGTTTGTGTGCGTAAGTAAATAATGCGGATTCATGTTGAAAAGTGAATAAAAATGTGCAAATTATATAAGAAAGTGTGTTGGAAACTTGAATAAGTGTTACTATACGAAACGGTGTGAATTTTATGACATTCACGCAAAAACCAACCTCAATTTACAAAAAAAATCTTGGGAATACATTTCACAGGTTAGTACCTATTTAAATGTCAATATTTAGTTTATATCCTTTTAAAATCTCATCTAAGTATCTAAAATGTAATTATTTACTTTTAATAATTGAATCCTAGAAATTTAACATACATAATTTTAATTTTTAGGTTATACAACAAATAAAGGAAAGTAGGGTGACCAGGCAACGAAAGTCGACGGACTATAATTTACTGGATTACAAAATATTACATCATGGAAAAACTGGAATTACATTAGTTTTTAATATACAAGAAGAAATGCATTGATGATCCTACTATTCGTATAATTACGATGGAGAAATATTTTGAAATACTAACGGAATTTCATAAAGGTATACCGTATGTGAAACGAAACATTTTAACGTTCTATAATTATAATACAATTTTGTACTTATTTTATTAGGTAATAACTAATAAATATAATAATAATAATAAAAACATCTTTATTCTCCTTTTAATGTTTTCAATATGAATATTTCGTATATTTAATTCCAGTGGACAATTGGTTTGAAATGCTTGTAAGAATTTTGTAACATATATATTTTTTTAATTTGGTACTGACTAGAACAATAAATAAGTTCGTAATAAGTATATTTTGAATTATTATTACTTACATCCTTAATGGGCACCCTACATTAATGATCTGACCAAACGTCGTTGGACAAATCGACGAACGTTGACGTTTAAACGATATGCCCAGCGCAACATGACGATTTCATGAAATGCCACCATTTCATGAAATGACTGACGATTTCATGAAATGCTCAATTTAACGATCTGACCACGACATCTATACCACTGTCTGACTGTCTGATAGTAATGTAGGAATACTTATTGAATTGACAAATAAATACTGCTTCTACATTAGAATATAGTATTATATTATACATTTGTGCCGTTTGGAGTGGAGACGATGGGCCCGTGGGGACCGGACGCTCGGCAATTCTACAAAGAATTGTCGTGTCGTCTGGTGGACGTCACGGGGGACAAGAGAGCGGGTGCGTACCTCGGCCAACGAATAAGTTTGGCCATACAAAGAGGTAACGCGGCCGCTCTCTTGGGCACCTGCCGCATGGGAGCGACTTGGACGCGGTGTTCTACCTGTGACTGGTAGAGGCCACTCACAGCTGGAATACCGCGTCCAAGTAGGTACATTTTTAGAATTTTATTTGTTAAGTATTTTATTTTTAAATTTTTTATATCAATTTTTTGTTTATGTAAATATGTTATTGATTTGTTATAAATAAAGAATCGTAATTAGAATATAGTGGAAAGTTATAAAATAAACGTGTTTAGGCTGTTTTAGTCGACTGCGCAAGAAGGAGGGTTATGTTTTTCGATTGTATGTATGTCAAATTCTTTGTCCCGACCTGCAGCCTAAACGTTTTGATGGATTTTAACATATGAGGTGTCGTTAGATTCGTCTGGATTGTAAGAGTGAACGAACGAAGTGTCGAACGGGTAAACGTAGTGTGGGACGCCCCCCGACCAGATGGAGGGATGACCTTCACAAGATGGCTGGCAGGGACTGGATACAGAGGGCCGAGAGTAGGGTTGATTGGCGCGCTTTGGGAGAGGCCTACGTCCAGCAGTGGACTGATACGGGCTGATGATGATGATGTAGGAGTGACATAGGCTATAAAAATTTAATCAAAGTAAGGATGCAGCCTTTTTTTTAAATTTCTACTTGTTCCATTAGAGATGTGTGATGTGCCTAAGCGATGAGTGACGTCATAGTTGAAGTTAGTCTAAAAACTGAACCAGGGACCTCGCTATATCGTGGTATTTTTCCAATAGAGCGTTTATCCCAACAAAGCTACCATGACTGCATCGCCTAACTCGGATCTTGCATCTTTATGCACATCTTCCTCGGTCCCCTCTGGTCATAGGTATTGGATTTTTCTGACATACCTACCATCCCCATAATATTCGTTTAACATACTTGTGGACTTATGATGTAGGTAGGTTATGCCAGAAAAATCCAACACCTATGATTTCCACCAGAGGGGACCGAGTAAGATGTGCATAAAGATGCAAGATCCGAGTAAGGCGATGCAGTTCTGGTATACCACGGTAACACAGGTTTAGATATCTAATAACTGTTGTAGTATCCCGCTCATTTAGCACTTATAAATTTATTATTTATAATTTATTTCTATATCATAATAACTACTTAAAAATATTTAACGTACAAAAAAAAACTGCCTTGAAAAAAAAACCTTGCCTAAAAACAGTCTAAAAAACTCGGCCCTCTTGAGAGGGTGCCCATCACGCTGGCGGCATTCCCGCGCTGGATGGCTAGACTCAGCCTCTGCGCGAGACTGCCGCCAGCTCGAGGGTCACCCGTCGCCTCCCTCAGGCGCTTGCTGAGCTCCTTGTGGAGCGCGTATGCGCTCGGACCCCACGGACCAAGTGTCAGTTAATAAGTGTGACTTATAAATTAGAACTTCAACGAGAATGAAAAAAATATATAATGTGCTAACATTTCCTGGGTTTCCTTCCAAACTTTCCCAATTACAGGTACAGAGTCTTTGATTTAGCTAAAATAGAGTCTTGAAATAAACCTAATCTAGACAGAATTTCATTGCCTTTGTATTGCAGGCATGTTTAGATAGAATAGAATAGAAAATATGTTTATTGCCATACACCAATTAAAAAAATCAATCAAGTAGTAAGTTATAATCCAATATAGTTATGCTAAGTGGTGAGGCAAAAGGTGCATGTTTCAGCTGAGCTGACACCGAGGTGTGCAGCGCTGTGACTCGACATGCACCTCTTCCCTGCTAGAATATATACCTGATAACGGTATGATAACGAGCTTGAACTAAGAGCCTAGTGCTATCTTCCCTTTGAACTATACTAGGGTGGGTGTGTAGGTAACGGAATTAACTTTAAATTAGTTTATGAGACTCCTCCAGCGGCGTTTTTATTTATTTTTCATTCGATTATAGCGACAAAGGCGCCCGTGACAAGGCACGGAGCTTATCAAAATTTCCTTAAACCAATTTTCCTCCTAGTTCTTTTTCCTTTTTAACCCGGTTCTTTAGGTTATTTTATATAAATGTTGATTGATGTTTTTTATGTAATTTGTTCTTATGAATGAGATTGCAATCTCACAGTAAAATAAACTCCTACACTGTGACCTTGAATTCATTCGACAAAATTAAATGGGTGATTAGGCTTGTGACATACCTACTATTCTGCATAGCGTTAAGGTAATTTTGGAGAAAAATGAAAAATATTTAGGTACAATAAATACAACTATCAAAAAAATATTAATTTGATGTTCATCGTTACTGTGCTTCGTATTTTTTTGAATTTTAAGATTTCGCTTGCAAATGACAATGTCAGATTCTGCCCCACCATCAACCGCATGATGTACAAGATAACGAATAAATGTAAAAATATCTCCGCTATTTATTAAAATAATTGGTTTAAAATAAAGTTTTGTACCTACATCAAGCGAGTCGAAAAAAACAGCCTAATCAAGAATTCAGAAAATAGTATAAAATCGAAGCGAATTATTCATTGTTTTTGTTATCATTTTCTACTACTCTCGCAACTCCTACTGATTGTGATTATGCAATATAAAACCTGTAATAAGTCCCCAACAAAATGATAGGTACAGCTTCAATGGTCTCGTAGTTTTGTAGGGTTCAAAGCTCCCTTGAAATGTGGCAATGTCTTTTGTACAGATTTCACGTCTATTGGGTAAGTGGTCTGTGCTGTTTCCTCATTGACGACTGTCCAGTCATGAGTAATAACATAGAAACATCCTTAAAATTCAAATTCATGTAACAACTTTAAATCGCAAAAATAAGTATGCTAAACTGTGGCCAATAATTATGTAAACGCTAAATTGTATCAAAATAAAGTACACACCCCACCAAGCAAATGTTGTACAAGGGGTGTGTACTTTATTTTGATACAATTTAGCGTTTACATAATTATTGGCCACAGTTTAGCATACTTATTTTTGCGATTTAAAGTTGTTACTTGAATTTTAAGGATGTTTCTATGTATTACTCATGACTGTCCATTAACTTCCCGGGCCTAAGACTCTGGTTGTTTATTTTGTAAACAATAATATTCTAAGAGGTCAGACGTTACAAGAAAGGAATAAACATTGTAACAAGTCCATTACAGGACAGAGTAATAAGAATTTAAAAGTAAAACGAGATATTGCTGAAGGCATTCAATATTCAAATGAGTGTGAAAGTGAATTTTGTTGACGCTTTGAAGTGCTTCTGAGTAAAAGAATAAATAAATAAATTGGACGACGTTTCCAATAAAATATTAATTATACATACTTACAAATTGGGTACAGATAAACATGAATAAATAATGTCAAAAATGCTGGGGCTATAGCCGTAGACGGTTCAGTACAGTAAAACATGTTTACGAGTCGAAAAAGAAACGAATTTATGGTACAGACGACAGCAGATCAATGGTAACACTTGCAGTACGATTTCAAGTCTTACGACGCAAATAATAAGAACTGTCAAAAGTAAAAAGTGTTACCATTGATCTGCTGGTGCTGTCGACTGTACTCTCAAAGTCTAAATTATTATATATAAACGGATATCACTCACTTATATATGTATTGTTGAAGTCGGCAATTAACAGTTCGCGAAGAAACGTCACCGGCGTCGGTAAATCGGTCGAAACTGTCGGTCTAATTGCCGACTTCAACAATATAAGTGAGTGATATCCATTTATATATAATAATTTGTAGTAATGGCTCACTATAGTTTTAATTCCAATAAAGTTCCTACCTATTTAACATTTATTTATTTATTTTATTAATGGACTCGACAGATCGTCATTTGCCAATGTCATGTTACAGAAAACTAAATGTATAATAGTCTTCTATCTTCCTCCAGGGGAGTCGCGGTAGCGTCTTCACCCTGGGTAGCCGCGTCTTCATGTCTTCATCCAGAGGAGACGCCGTAGCGTCAATCACTGTGGACGAAGCAGCTCGACAGTCACGTTCACTCCCGAGCTCGTAGTGGGTATCTTGACCATGGCGCCAAACTTCAGATCCTGCCTGAATTCTCTAATAACTTCACCATACTGTCATTCGCGAACATTTTCTGATTAATTTAACGTGATATTAAACACAAAACACCCACTGTAGACATTATACTGAAAATTATTAAATAATTTCGCAACCGTATTTTCTCGCCATTTTCAAAAAAAAAACTATATAACATTGATCCTGTAGGAAACTACGAGTAAAACTGGTAGGAAAGTTATACAAATCATAAATATGTCCAATAGAGATGCAAATGAACAAATATTTTCTGATAATAAACATCAAATTGAACGCTATAATTAAATGAGATTTGTGTAATACGAACCGGGATAACCATCAAGTTTTAATTGTAGTATCTACCTTATGCTTGGAAACATACGGGTTCTAATAACGGACGGTTCTGCTACGGGCGGTCTAATCTTTTTTGGTGATTTTGAGGAGGAAATTTAAAAACAAAAAATATTGATGAATGTTACGAATCGATGTACGGTCAATAGCAGATCAATGGTAACCCTTGCAGTACGATTTTAAATCTTACGATGCAGACAATAAGAATGGTCCAAAGTCCAACTCCATCTTGTCTGCCCACTGCCACAGAAGACAGGTAGGTGTATGTATACTATTGGGGACCGGTTTAACATCATACTACTCTGCACTGTTTTGTATGTCGACTTTTTTTTTGTATTTTGATGTTACATGCCGCACCATAATATACTGTCATTAATTGTTTATTGGTTTAATAAATTTTTTTTTTTTTTTAATGTTTAATGTTTTTGTGTTTCTTTTATTTATTCATTGTATGTTACTCTTTTATCATAGCATCAAATAAATGCATTTCTTTTCTTTCTTCCTATGTCAAATAAACGTTTTCTATTATATTCTTCTATTTATGAAGATTATAAATTCATGGGAGTATGATTCTAATAGCTCATTCTACAATTGTCTCTGAATTTCAGCGTATTTGCAACAATGAATTTTAAAACCTCATGATTCATTCAGCAAATGAAACTTTCAAAACCCGCAGCGGGCACGTACATAAAATTATGAATCCATGAATTTTCACCGCAAATGCGTGTGGTCACGATTACGAACCGACTCGTCCCATCCGATTAGAATCGAGCCTGAGGGCAACATCGATTTAACAACGAATTAAACCGAAGTGCGATTCCATAAATTTCCTTGGACATTAATAGAGTACACAGAACCATATTTTTTCTTGCCCGTTGTCCCGTGATTCATGGAATTAACGAGTCGATGTGTTAGTTTAGTTGATTGGAGTTTGTGGAATATTAAATAAGTTTATAGATGGGACTTTAACACGTTCATGGACAGTGGCGGCATATGCCGTACTTTGAGTATTCGGAAAATGACAGTACGGCGTATGACGTAGTATTTTGATGCATTTAAAAAGACACAACGGCATCTCCCGCGGCGTTCGTAGGCGGTTTTCTTTGTGGAGCGGTCCCACTGTCATTCTGTGTAGAAAATAGGTATGTGTACTGTCAAAATAAAGGTTGTAGGTACATTTTTGTCGGTCTTGACACGCACATACTTAGAATCCCCCACGGTTATGACAGTAGTTGAGAATTTTCACTGTCATTTCGTAATTTCTACTGTCCATGAACGTGTTAAAGTAGCTTAGCTTGATGATAATTGCCTTGATAGTGACTAACTTCAACATTGAAATCCTACAGAGATTCCAGTATAAACTGCGAGTGCGTAATGCAAGTTCGATCTACAATAGTTCGATGAATGTTTGTTCGAAACCATGATTTATCGAAGAACTGCTGTTCGAACAACTTTTTTATTTCGAAATCACAGACATGCACTACAATTTTATTATTAGTATAGATTAAACTATGTTTCACATTACTATTACATTTTATTTTTAATCTGATGACCTCTGGTAGTGGACTGCTTCTCCCGAACGTTCATCTATCAAAAGTTGCTGCGTATGATCACTGGTGCTCCGTGGTACATCACAAACAAGCAACTGCATCATGATTTAAGAATCCAAACAGTCTGTGAGGAGATAACAGCAAGAGCCAAAACCTATGCAACCAGAACTGAGAACGACCCAAACAGATTAGCAACTGGCCTAATGCGCAGTAGGAGAGTCTTCAAGAGATTGAAGAAGAAAGCTATACAAGATTTGCTGCGAAACTCAACAGTGGACTTGTCACTGGACTCGTACCGCGCAAGCCAATGGATAATTTCATAAAGTGCAGCTGAATGTCCCTATTTCTTTTTAATATACAATACATGGCATAATTGCGACAAGCTAAGTTGTAGTTCACAAATGTGCCAAAAACGGCCGTTTTTCGCAATTATGCGAACTACAACTTACCGAAATTGAATTACGTTATAAATAAGCATTTAAGTAGTTATAATAAAACATATAATACCTTGAAAGTTTCATGGAATTTTGGTGTATGATATAAAGCTCTGTGTCATAAATTGCACGTGCCAAACAAAGGACAGAATCGATTGTCACGAAACTTGAAAAGCGTAAAGTTATTGAGAATTTGTCAACTATAATAAGTGTTACAAAGTTTGCAGACTTTATAGTTATTTACTAAAAGTTTCGGACAGAATTTGAGTAAGTCTTCATATTGTGTCACTGTAATATTTCGAATAACTCAGTCTCCGTAGAGGGGCTCGCAGTTGTAAATACTCGTTGAAAACGATCGTACAAGTTAAGCAACGCTGGGCGAGGTCAGAACCTGGACGGGTGATCGCTAGTGACACTTTCATCTGAGCCCCTTCGTGCCTCGGAGCGCACGTCAAGCAGTCGGTCCCGGTTGTTGTCGCTTGACAGCAGTCGTTAGGCCACGTCAAAGGCCTATGGGGTGACCTGAATAACTCTGACAAATAGGTTTGGTCACTAAACCACACGAATAAAGACTCAGTCTCCAAAATTAATAAAACTATGATACACATTATAGCACTTTACAAAGTTGTCTTTATTTTAATTTCTGACGCGTTTAAATTCAGCAAAAGACAGAACAATTAGTGCTTAGAATTTATTACAGCAAAGGATATCTTAATCGAAATTCCTTGGTCGCGGTTTGAATTAGATTTTAATTGAAAACTAGATTTCTGTCAAGTATTAAGACATTTGTGACCGAGAAGCTTTTAGTACTTTGAACATATTTATAGGATATTGACTATTTATTTATAAACTCACGCCTGATTCCCGTAGGGGTAGGCAGAGATGGAATTCCATCTGCTGAGATCCTGGCACACAACCCTTGCCTCCTCCACATTCATCAATCTCTTCATGCATGCTCGTCGGTTTGTAGTAGACCGTACTTGGCCCTTCTTCAAGACATCGCCAATTTAGTCGACAATCACAATATTGACTATCCGCAGAGATAACGATGTCGTCAAGATACGTCTTGAAGAAGACCTCCCCATTTCACAATCAGAGACGCCCGAGCAGGCCAGTTAAATCGAATACGGTCGGAGCATCGAAACTAAATTTACCATCCTGCCACAAGGCAGTATTTCTCGACCATTTTCAAATATCCTCATCCAATTTATATGTTGCTGAAACCGACAGTAAATCCTTATTTATTGGCATATCCCGCTCTTATATTTTTGAGTTCACTCTTATTTGCTATCATCCCACCATTATTGATATTTACTGCCCACGATATTTGAATTTATTTAGCTTAGTTGAAGATTCTGTGGGATTCGATTCTGAGCTGGTATTATTCAGTTTTTATGGTGACGTTAAAAATTGTGGCATATTAGAGAAGAAACTACTTAACCAACAAACATAATTCTTCTTTTCTCGTGTAGTTTTGTGACCATACCTATTGTTTGACGTGGTCTGACGACTGGTGCCGAGCGACAGCAACCGGGACCAACTGCTTGACATGCTTTCCGAGACACGGGCTCAGATGAAAATGTCACTAAGCGGCACCCACCCTATCCAGGTTCTGATCTCGTCTAACATTGCTTAACTTATACCTGCATAGGTATGCCTGCGCAGGTAGACCGGAACGTGTCTGGGAATAGACCTGTGCAGTTTTTGAACCTGCGCAGGCGACCGGCGCAAGATCGAAAATCAATTCTTTCGAGTGACACCGTATGGTGTACCTGAAGACCGCTCCCGTACACCGGAACGTCCCCATACACGCGGTTGACCTGCGCAGGCAAACCTGCATAGGTAACCTCTCCGGTAGACCGTAGCGTGTATGGCTTACATAAGCAACCTGGGATCGTAAAAACATGGTAGGACGCGATTATCACATTCAAAGCAAGAAGTTGGATCATTCCTTCCATGAACTGATAATACGTGCTATTATTCTATAAAAGCTGGTTGGTTAATACGTAAGTTTAGCTACAGTAGATAATCATCGCTGCTCTCAAAATTCGGTCATTTGGCCAGCAATTTCATTAGGTAATGAAAATTGATGTGCAGTCAATGGACTACGCTGATTATATCGCCAATTTTGGGCAATGGAGCATCGAAGCCTTCCCCACTAGCCAAGTGGGTTTGACTTTCGTTAAAGCTAGTAGAATAGAATGGTATGGGATTGGCATCTGCCTTTTCGTTAACAAATGTCAATACTTTGCATTTTTCTTTCTATTCTACTAGCAGCTAGAAAGCCTTGTCTAGAGGGGCTGGAGCTGAAATCAGTGAATTAAAGCTTCTCTGAGATTATAATTCTGGCTCTATGGTCCATCAAAATTTCTTGCATCGTCGTCTTTTGCCGTTGTTTTTTTTATCCGGAGAGGGTATTGATAAATTATCGGGTGTTAGTTACCTTTCACTGGTCATTGAGAAAACATAAATAAATAACTGAGGATCGTCATCGCCAGCAATCAAGATATGGCCCATGTTGTGGCGAAAACGTGCCAACAAATGGGGATGCGAGATACGATGAGGTTGGAGGGGTGTGTCAAGATCAAATCGAATGGCTCGCTCATGTGGGATACGAACCTGAGGGTAAATTCCTATGACATGTAAAATTATTTCATATATTTTATTGAACTTATTGAGATAAATAGAATATTAATTGTTCACCTAACTACTTAAATACATCGTATAGTCCTGGAGACGCCTATTGTTTAATTTCTAATAATTATACTTTGCATCAAGACATTGTATCCATCCTTTTTATTCCAATCTAATCCGCTATATGGTCCACTATACCTTTCTCATGAGTCAGCGGCGAAGAATCCAGTCGTTCTCGAACAGCCTGCTAATTTGGTGTAATTATTCGTTTTTACGGGATTTTTTATACTTTGGTGTTTGGTGAAGTGAGCAAACTGTGTCCCGTGACGTCACAGCATTCTGGACGTGCGTAGGGTGGCCACCCGAGAATATTCAGGACTCTGGAGCGACATTCTTCTTACACGTGAGTCCCTTCCTTTGTCTGCCATCCTTTGTTACATGTCTGATGCAAAGTCTAGAGATACTTAGCGCGGTCAGTCCATTCCTCGCATCTTCATTCCTTGTATCTTGTCCACTAAACGATACACATAAAACATAACGGCTATATACTCGTATTTCTGAGCACAGCTCATGTAAATAAAGATGCTCCCCCACTATTTTATTGCCGAAATCCCTAGCGGGGCGTAAAAATGTAACGATACCGGCCGACGGTGAAATATCGAGACACCCTAACACAGTATACGTTTCCAGTATTGATGGCCGAGTGGAGTTTCGGGTGCGATTTATTATGTCTTCGTAAAACGGTTCACGATGAGTACAGACACTTGATGACCTACATGCAATTGGATATAATGGTGAAAGACTCGAAATATTGGGCAGTTAAGTCCTCCTAGTCAAGTATAGACTTTCCTTAATGCTAGTAAAATAGAAATAAAAATGAATGGGTTGGCATTTGATAATGAAAAAGCAAATGTCAATCCCATAATATTTTTATATCTATCGGCGCTGGTATCTACAAGCATTGAACTGTAGGTGATATAAGCTAAATAGGTATTCATAGCAACAGGAACAGTTGGCATTAAAAAAAAAACAATTAAAAAAAAAAGTGACTATACTATTGTAAGATTATTACTCACGAGGGCTGACTTCGTATGGTTCGGAGGGCTCCAGGATATCCTAATAATGGCACTTACGAGAGGTCCATCTCTTGAGGTGTGTGCTCCATCGCACATAACCTCACGATACCACCATAGGCGGTCAAAGCATCCTTTTTGGTCGCCAGTGACCCTGACGACCCCTTTTGGATGCCATTTACGATAGTAAACTTACTTTGTATATTGTGCCTTTTACTACATTCAGGTCATGGCATTAGAATGGACCCTTCCAACTTGGAGATAACTATACTGCTTGTCAAAGTTGAGGGGTCTACACCATGTGTACGAAGACCAGGGACTGATGCTGTTGGTAAAATCCCTGCGTGCCCTTTGAAGATGCTACGAGAAGGGCACAAGACCGTGTCTCCTGGTGCCAGTTCATACATGCCAAGACTGCACCTGCTGTTAAGGGTCTCGATCCTCAGCACTGAGGCTACGATTATGGAGGAAGACGACAATCAGGAGTTCATCATCGTCATCATCAGTCTATTTATATTGCCCCACTGCTCGGGCACAGACCTTCCCTGACATCGAGGGAGCTGGGGCCATAATCCACCACGCGGGCACAGTGCGGGTTGGCGGATTTCACATGCCTTAGATTTTTTCTTCTTCTACGACATGCAGGTTTCATCCCGAGGTTTTCCTTCACCGTTTTGAGAGCACTCGGTAAATGTACGTAAGTTTTTCCGTCGAAAAAACCGAGGATAACTCATTGGTACACGGCTGCCTTGGCTGGGAATCGAACCTGGGACCTGCATATTGCAAGTCCATTGACCCAACCACTGAGCCACGGAGCTCTCTCTCTCTCTTCAGGAGTTGCCGCACAGTAATTTCTTGCCGCAATTCCAAGGCTATCGTGTGGCTGTACTGTATCTTGCTACACTGTGGACCCTTGCCAAAACCTCACCTGTCGTCGGTAGATATAAAACAACAGTAAAACTATCCACTTTATGGTTAAACTGGCATTTTTTACGGCTTCCACAATAACATGAATATTTCGGTTGCACGAAAACTTGCTGAAATAATAAGGGTTTTCATTCATCTAAGTACCAAGAGCTCGTGGTCCAGTTACGAGCATGCGGTAAAAACTCTATATAAGAAAACAGATATACAGCCCCCTGTACTCAATATTTGTGGTTGAAATCTCAAGAACTACTGAACCGATTTTAAAAAGACATTGCAACCTACAAAACTACGTGACCATTTAAGCTGTACCTATCATTTTGTTGGGGACTTATTACATGTTTCATATTGCATAATCATAATCACTATCATTTTCTACTACTCTCGCAACTCCTATAGAAGAATAACAAAAACAATGAATAAATCGCTTCGATTTCTTACTATTTTCTGAATTCTTAATTAAGCTGTTTTTTCGACTCGCAACTTGTACAAAACTTTATTTTAAACCAATAATTTTAACATTTATTCGTTATCTTGTACAACTTGCAGTTGATGGTGGTGCAGAATCTGGCATTGTCATTTGTACCGATTTCATGTCTATGGGGTAAGTGGGCTGTGTTACTAACTCATGTTAATGGTACAGGTTCCGCGAAGTTTGTACCTGTATGGGTGACCGCTAAATTATGTATTTCAGTTGAATCGTAGTATTCAAAATACTTCAATTTGAAAACGCAACAGTTCCCATAACAAATAAATAAATGCATTGTATCTCTCCCATTTGTAACCAAACGTCAGCAATATATGTGCAATACGTTAAAATGCAAACGCGAACCGCAAATAGATATGTTATTTATTTGAGGATTCAGGGTGTCTGAAAATCATTCTTTAATATTAGTTTTAGTTTGAGCAGACGTGGCCCGCAAAGCAGCTACATTAAAGTGGAACTGTGCGGGCCCCGTGTGCCGCATGCAGCCGGACCGATGGGCCCGGACTGTCACAGAATGGGTGCCATCGGACGGTCGCCGGCGTCGGGGCAGACCGCGGCGTAGGTGGAGAGACGATGTCGTTAGATACAGGGATGGGTGGCTGGAAGAGGCTCAGGACAGGGATGGATGGAAGAGGAGACCTTTGTCCAGCAGTAGGACGATTTTTAGGTTAACAAAAAAATATTAGTTTTAAACATATCATCATCATCAGCCCTTACTAGATTGCCTCTCCCAAAGCACGTCACTTAACCCGATTCTTGCCACTCAACGCTTTTTGCATCTAGTCTTACGCAGGTCATCCCTCCATCTGGTCGTTCCACGCTACGTTTACCCGTTCGTAGTCTCCACTCGAGAACTCGTCTCCCCCATCGGCTTTCGGTTCTACGATATGCGGCCAGTCCACTGTCACTTCAGCTTGCGGATTCTATGAGCTATGTCAACCGCTTTTGTTCTCTGGAGGATATACTCATTTCTTATTATATCCATATTTATTATCTTTTATTATTCTATTCTGCCTTCATCATCATCATCATCAGTCTATTCATCATCATCATTAGTCAGAGGGAGCTGGGGCCATGATCCACCACGCGGGCCCACTGCGGATTGGCGGATTCATATGCCTTAAATTTTTTTTTCTTCGGCATGCAGGTTTCATCACGATGTTTTCCTTCACCGTTTTGAGAGCACTCGGTAAATTTTTATATATGAAGATAACTCATTGGTACATGGCTGCCCTGGCTGGGAATCGAACCTGGGACCTTCATATCCATTGACCCAACCACTGAGCCACCGAGCTCTTTCAATATATATATTATTTTCTGCCTTCAATATATTTTATTCAAGCATTTTAGGTCAGTAATATCACGTAAATGCTTCCAAAAAGATCATTTATCTCTATGTAATTATTTCAGTATATCATTATTTCAGAATTCACAAAAATTTACGCATTATTATGTGAATGTGAATATTTCTGTTGAAGCATCATTACTGAACGTCCATCATACCGTAATTTGTTTGGAATGATGCAAACATTATTCACAATCAGGCAACTTGTTCAGATCATGTTACCCAAATTAATGGGGATATTTGCTTTGGCGATTCAATAGAGAATTAATGTATTTTGTACTTGCTTAGTTGTTTTAAGTTTCAAGTTTAATTATTATGTTTCTACAATCCTATTTGTGTGTCTAATAATTTGCATACAGCAGATATACGTACCTATATCATCATAGGTTTTGGGAGGTGAAGCACACACCTCCCGGGACCGGCCTCAGGCAAGTGCTAAGGGCACCGGTGCGTTCCGTAGGAGAACCCGGAGCCCTCCAAACATCAAGGGGGTACAGATCCCACATAACCTGGTCTCCCCCCCCCCCCCCCCCCCAGGTCGTGTATATTTTATAAGACCCCCCCGGGTTAACAAAAAAAAGTATATCATCATAAAAATAGTACCTAGATAATTATATTTGTTTTTAAGTTTTTAGATTTTTAGAGTTAGTTTTAGTTATTTGTTTGTATTAACATAGTTATAACTAAATACGCTAATTTATTATATTATTGATGAAGTAATCGCATAGCCACGAAAAAGAAGATTCTTTTCTTTTCTCGTGTGGTTTAGTGACCAAACCTATTTGTCAAAGTTATTCAGGCCGCATGAAAAAGAAGATAAAAATGTGATGTGTTTTACAATAATCTGGTTAATAAAACCAAGATAATAATATGTAGCAAATAGGAACTACACGAAACTGCTTTTATCGACAATGGTCTTACGCCGATAGTCACAGTAAGTTTTAAATACGAATTTGAGTTCGGTCTTACAAGTAAGTTTTCATACAATTTTGTCAGTTGTAAGTGCAAGCTCACGCTGAATTCGAGCCCAAAATTGTCTATAATTGCCCGAGTTAACCCGTAAATCGCCAATTTTATCACTGTCCTGAATTAACCCCCCAATAGACAATGCGGTTTCCCAAACAGCGGGCTGTGGTCGGGCCCGCGGGACATCCGGCCCAGCCAACCGGGCGGATATTGCCCGGGTTACAACGGAATATTAATATTGTATTTTTCCTTTGGGTGATAGATTTGAATAGATGGATTTAGGGAAAACCGTGAAATGAATGCCTTCGTATTTAAAAATCCGCTGTAACTTTGGAATTGATGAGATTTAACCCTAGTGCCAATGTGCTTAATTTTACATTTACTTATTCTAAAAAAAAACCTTTTAGATTTATAACTTCTAAAAGTCAAGTCAAAGTCAAATCTCTTTATTGCAAGTAAGCACGTTGTGTACATTTTGCACGTCAAAATATTTTTGAATTTACATTTACACCACTTTGCAAGGAAAAGGTGCCAACGCTGAGGAGAAAAATTGGCAAAAAACTCTCAGCAGCACATCTTTTAAAATAATATAATAATACACAATTACTTAATAACTAGGTATTACGAGTTCTGTACTACTATTTCTAAAATTGACCTTTTAAACGCCACGTCATACTCATACTCTCATTTATTAAGATCGCAGGAACACTTCGGTACACTTGATCACGTCAGTAAACTAACAATATACTTAAGTATACAAATAAACATCCTGTAACAGCGATACGAAACGTGGCCGGAGAATGCTCCATGTGAGGCGATGCGGCAGGCATCACCAGGACATACCAGATATTAGGCTAATACATTATAAACCCTTTATAAATTGAAATCAAATTATAGCAGTTGTAAAGAGGTATTGACATTCCTCAAAATAATAATAATACACAGGATTTAATTACGCATTATCCATGCTCGGTGAATAAATTAGAACATGATGAAAAAATTCTTGCCGTGGGCAGGACTTGAACCTGCGACCTTGTCATTCCGTGACACGCTCTTGAATGATCCATACTAAGTTTCAACTTGAGTTCCAACATATACCTATTTGCTGTTTTTTTGCCTCTTTAGAGTTTAGATATCTAGGACTTGTCACATGTAGTTTAATTATTACGAAAAATTATTTACAAAGTTCATAACCATAGCACTAAATAACGTTTTATACTTGACGTACTACAGGATTTTTATATGCTGTATTTTTAGTTTATTGACGTGATCAAGTGTACCAAAGTGTTCCTACGATTTTCGATTTAGTACCTGCGATTTCTTTTATAGTTATCCTCATTATTAACTATCGAGATTACAATCTCAATTAACTGAACTTTGTTGCCAGCGACGGAATCAAACTGTCGAATAAACAGCAATCCGCCATCGTAGCAATTTCGAGTACGATTCGTTATCAGTCCATCGTTTGATTGCTGTGGATTAACGGCATGTGTCCACTGTCCAACTATGAAGCCCTTAACGACGTCAAATCATAAAACAGGACCAGAGTTAAAGAACAGATATTATTAGTATTTCTCCTCTTTAATATTAACCCAATTTTTAGGGAGTATGTTACGCTTTGATTCTTCAAAACATAACGAAAATTGACAATTATAAGTACTCTGTAGTAGAAAACCGAACTCCGATTTTATACCATCTTTAAACCAGAATTCTCTTCTCACTTGACGAAGAAGATTATAATAATAATAATTGTTCCGATAGTCGTAACAGTGAACGGTTCAATAGCGAAGAGTCTCGACCAACACCTTAAGAGACTCTCGCTAGACAGTTGGGTCAAGAGCCGGATACAGAAGGCAGTGCTGCTGAACACGGCACGCATTGTGAGGAGGTTCCTCACTCTGGGATCCTAACCTCCGGCAGCTTGGATGCGCATGCATCCCGCTGCCAGTGGGTGACTATTTTTTATATTTATATATTTTTCTGTTTGTTTTTGATATTGAAATGTATAAATATATTAAATAAGATAAAAATGAAATAAAGGAATAATAATAAAAGACAATTCATCAAAACACAAAACAGAAATACAAACCAGTTAATTATTCCTCATGACTCTCTCAGTCCCCAACTCTGACATCATCTGCTATGCAGATGATACAGCCATTGTTTTTCATAACTCTACTTGGATCGAACTGAAAATGACCGTTGAGACGGGTATGGCTCAGATTGCAAGGTGGTTAAGCCACAATCTCTTGACACTCAATACTACAAAGACCAAGGCACTGTATTTTCATAAAACCGCTGCATCAGCGCCCTACAATCAGTATACAGATATAAAAATTCACACATGTGATTCATATTCTCACGTATCAAACTCCTGTAACTTACATTGTAATTGCGCGAGCATTAACAGGGCAAACACAATAAAATACCTTGGAGTCACTATTGACGATAAGCTGTCCTTTAGGGCCCACATAGTAGTCATGTCTGGTAGAGTTAGAAAACTAATGTACACAATGAAACTTCTTCGCGACGCAGCAAACAAGAAATTGCTCTTTTCTGTATATACTGCTCTCTGTGAGTCGCTGTTGTCCTACTGTATACTGGCCTGGGGAGGATCAGCTAAAACCATACTTATTCAACTGGAAAGAGCACAACGATCCGTTTTAAAAGTTATGCTCAGAAAACCGTATCGATATCCCACAATTGCAGTGTATAGGGAGGCAGAGGTTTTGAGTGTCAGGCGTCTTTACTTTTTGCGAGTGGTCTTACATGCTCATAGAGCTGTACTCAACTCACCTGATTATCCACTCATGCTGACAAAACGTATTTTTAAAATATCCACCCTCAGATGTAGAACAATGTTCTCCCATAGATTCCTCACTTTCCGCGTCCCCTTCTTATATAATAAGTTGGTATCTCAGTGCGATATTAAAAATTCGAGTGTTCGAGAAACAAAACAAAAGGTGAAGCGGCTACTGTTGGGGTGGTCTTACGATGAGACAGAAGACTTCCTTAAAATAGTTAAATAAGTAGATGCGCGCATACAAACACATGCCACACTCACCCTCTCTCTCTCTTCACACACACGTCACTACACCCTCATACAAACACACACACACACAACACAACCCACTGAACATATTGAAATCATATCAATTTATATTTAAACTTTTGGATATCATTATTTGTTACCTTAACTAACCTAACAACCTGTAACTTAAATCATAAAAACCCGTCGTTCTGTAACTGTAATTCTTTTAGAATCCCACGGGACAGGCTTAGCCTAGTGTGGGCTTCACTGATTAATAAGTTAATGTAAAATACTGTATGGTAAATAAACATTTCATTTCATTTCATTTCATTTCATTTTAAACAATATATATTAGATAATACGTCTCTTCTTAGATGGATGTTAAACAACGGTAATCTAATAGCGGTCAAGATATGTGACTGTGAACTGAACATACATAGTTGGACAGGATACGGCATCCTCAAAACAGAAATGAAGGACAATATAAAATTGATGACAGATGATTAGGGTTGGATGTACAGTAGAAAATGAGGTGATGATGATCGTTAAGAAAAAATATTTGATTCATCTGAATATAATTTAAGTTCCAGATATGACGGACCACCGTGGACACCAGCTGTATCGGCCAGAGCAAACAACCAGCCAATAACGTCGCGTGTGCAAACGGCGCGAGCCATTAACCGTCCGCCTAATTGGTGTCGTTGTAAACAAAGTATTAACGGATCGAAGGCGCTTTTTGTTTGATCGCCTTTATTAGATGTGTTTTGACGGCATTCGATTAGAAGTACGTGAGCGAGTAACGAATTCTGAACAATGTAATTGGGTGTTTGGTTTCGAAATTCTGTTCTGTTCACTAAGTGCTACGTATTTATGTAAACAATAATTAAAAGTGGACCCAGTAGTTAACCTTGCGGCACTCCAATATTTACCCAATATCATAGATTAAATTTTCCATTTGTTTGCACATTTCTCATAGCATTTTTGTTAAAGCAATACATTGAGTATATATTGATTTGCTATTTTATTACTCCGTATTGCTTAATTTAAGCCGTAAGATAAAGTCAAGTGATTAATGTAATCTAATGCCTTTGATTAATTGAAAATATGAAAGTGACATGACAGTTATTAAAAATGTAATTGTTATTATTTTAAAAGATGTGCTACTGAGAGTTTTTTTGCCACTGTTTCACCTCAGAGTTGGCTTGCAAAGTGGTGTAAATGGTTAAATATAATAATTTATTATCATAGTTAAGTATAAGAAATTCTTCATCATGTTTAAATTGAGCATGGCATAATACATAAAACAAATTCTGAATTTATTTGCAATAAAGGAGTATATGATTCTGATTCAGTGAATGAAACGCAAGAGGTGCGGCGTTCCGTACTCTTTGGCTAGAAGGAATAGCTATAGCGTAAAATTATGTATATATGCAAAACTAAAATTGCATCGCTTGAAACTTGGCAAGCGCTATAAATCGATGATAGCCTACTTCACCTTTACAAAGTACTACATAGTATATGTTTACAGACAACAGTATACGAAGTTACCGGCAAATATCGAAGATCAAAGGGCACAAACGAGCCGCTCACGTGACTGGCGCGGAATTACTCGTATCAACAAAAAGCTTCCTCCGAAAGTTCTTTGAAAGCTTTTATTTCGGCCGAGTTTGTGTATCGCTGGCGTGATCTACGCTCGAAATGGCATTGATGACGAAACGGTTTTTGGGGTGGCTTTCACCCCCTATATCATAGGGTGTCAGTTGAAATAAATAAAAAAACGTGAACCTGTACATTTTAGCTACGCGGTTTTCTGTTTGAAATATTATCTGAACACGTAATGGGGTGGCAAATATGTAGAAAGAGTTTATTTGTTGTTGTCAAACGAAATTACTTCGGTACATGATACAGTTGATTGTTCATAATCCAAAAATTAAAGTACTGAATCAGTTACACTAATAATAACTTTGTTTTAGTGAACTTTTAAGGTCCGAGCACATTTTGGCGGGCCGCAGCGCAAAACTCTGCGGCCGGGCATAATGCGCTCCAAGCATTAAGTGACCTTGCAGTAGCATTCTGTAGTATAATCTAAGTAGGTATGGAGAATATGAAAATAAGTGATTTAGTTCACACACAGTAAATCACAGTAAGCCAGTAGCATACTGGCTTCCAAACTAGGATTCACTGTGCTGGAAGCCAGATCTTTCATCCTTATAGTTCCTGTCATTTTTGACAGTTTCGACAGTTCTTGGTTTTGTCAGCTTGGGGCAGTTCTTCTAATTTTTGAGAGTTCCCGTCATTTATGACAGTTCTTGATGGTTCTTGTCAGTTTTGGACAGTTCTTGTCAGTTTTGGACAATTCTTGTTATTTTTGACAGTTCTTGTATTTTTTGACAGCTCTTGTATTTTTTGACAGATAACTAGTATAGATGTGGACAATAAATCAATTTGATATCTCCATAAACGTAACCTTTGGAGCGGGGTGAGTTGACCACTAACAATTTTAAAAGGTGGCATCTCCCCATAGGTGAGATTTTAGGAGGGTGAGTTGCCACCAAAGCCTGTCTAATTCAAGAACATCATCCTTTGTATGGCCACGTGGCACGCAAGCAAGACTCCTGGTGTAGCCAGTGGTTGAGTGGAGGCCGTGGGGAGAAAAACGCCCTACAGGGAGGCCACAGAAGAGATGACATCCGAAGAGCAGCCGGTTGGAAGTGGATCCAAGTGGCGCAAAATAGACGAGAGTGGAGAAATTTAAAGGAGGCCTACACCAGACTGGTAGAGAATGGCTACGAAGAAGAAGAAGATCCTTTGCATATTTATTATCATCCACACTAGTCGTAAAAGGTGTATTCAAAATGTTTGCATCATCTAGCGCCACAAAAAGAGCCTCCGACAAACTTGCCGATGCCAAACTTTCTACAACGGAGGAAACTAACACAGGCAGTTCTGTTATCAATAGATCAATTAAAAAGTTCCAAGTTTCCGGTTTCTGTTCATTGAAGTTGGTGCTGCAAGGATATTCGATCTAAGCTGTACTTAAAGCTTGAGCGGAGGTTTATGTTAAAGTTGTTTAATGGATGGGGAGTGTACTTAGTAGAAGTACTTCGTTGAGAGAAGTTCTACGGAGTATTTAGAGTAACCTTGAAATTGTATAAAATCTTAATTCAACTCATATTAGTCAAAGTCAAAAGACATTGCCACATTTCAATGGAGCTTTGCCCCACCTACAAAACTACGTGACCATTTAAGCTGTACCTATCATTTTGTTGGGGACTTATTACAGGTTTCATATTGCATAATCATAATCAGTATCATTTTCTACTACTCTCGCAAACTCCTATAGAAGAATAACAAAAACAATGAATAATTCGCTTCGATTTCATACTATTTTCTGAATTCTCAATTAAGCTGTTTTTTTCGAATCGCAACTTGTACAAAACTTTATTTTAAACCAATAATTTTATTAAAAAAATCGATATTTTTACATTTATTCGTTATCTTGTACAGCTTGCGGTTGATGGTGGGGCCGAATCTGGCATTGTCATTTCTTTATTGCAAGTAAGCACGTTGTGTACAATTTGCAATTTTGCACATTTATGAAATGTATACGAAACTCTCAATTCAGTAGTTGTTTCAAAGGTTAAATTCCTATAGAGGAGTTGCGAGAGTAGTAGGAAATGATACTGATTATGATTATGCAATATGAAACCCGTGATAAGTCTCCAACAAAATGATAGGTACAGCTTAAATGGTCACGTAGTTTTGTAGGTGGGGCAAAGCTCCATTGAAATGTGGCAATGTCTTTTGATAAAACTGACTTTATTCGTGTACAAGATCGTCTATTTAAACTGCAAGCGCTGTTTTGGGAACTGTGTCAACTATTGAATAAATGAGGAAGGTTAAACAATGGCTTATTTTCAAAGCGCTGATTCAACGTAAAGTGAGTTAAAACTGACTCCACCGATGCACATGAAGCATTCATTTGGGTTGCAAATGGTATTCTTGGACTAAATGGTAAATTATTTCAACTTAAATGAAAATGTTCGAGTAATGATAATAATATAATTGTAAATGACCATGCCAGATTCTGTCCCACCATCAACCGCAAGTTGTACAAGATAACGAATAAATGTAAAAATATCTCCGTTTTTTTATTAAAAATATTGGTTTAAAATAAAGTTTTGTACAAGTTGCGCGTTTTTGTACGTTTTCTTCTTAGCTTTTCCGCTAATCATCCATTGTAACGTGACATATTTCGTTCAGACAATGTAACAGATAGTGCTGAGCGTTAAACATTAAGAAATCGAAGCGAATTATTCGTTAATTTGTTATCATTTTCTACTACTCTCGCAACTCTTACTGTTTATATGAAATGCAACATGAAATATGCAATCATTCCCCAACAAAATGATAGGTACAGCTTCAATGTACACGCAGTTTTGTATAGGTCCATTGAAATCTGGCAATGTCATTTGTGATAATGATACTGTTGATGTTAAAAGTAATTATATTCGATGCATATTTAACGATAAGCCAAAGATGAATAACAATTTTACTGATACACACGATATAGCTACAAAGGCATAGATAGACAAGATGCATGGTACAGATTGTCAAGCTAGTATAGAACATGTACGGACATAGAAGCAATTTGCCCCATAGTGATTACAGTGCCGACAGTAAACCTATGTTTACACAAAAGCCAATTAGAGAGCATCGGACGCTCAAACACTATCCATTGGCTAATGATTAAAAGCAATTATTGATGGTGTGGTGCAGACACTGTTTCATAGACCGACGCGGTATCTTGATACTCAATGGTATTGAACACAGTGAACTAAGGGTATAACATTATATCTGTTAGCTGCTAATAGATTGGAATTAGTTTGAAATGTTTGCAATTATGTTCAATCACTCAACAATAAAAACTGATAAACATAACATGCGTTCCAAACAGTCGAACTCTTTCACAGGAATGAAGATTGCATTGCGTATTTTCTTTTCCAGTAATGGGACTTTGGGAATAAAACGACCAATTGGACGGCTGGTTTAAGGGCCTTACATGAGCCAACTAGCGCCGCCAATCTTATAAAAATAATACCTTCCAATATAATCAATTTTATTAAAAAAGCTATGTACAAAATGATTATTATGATAAATACTATATGTGGCGGTATAGTAAAGAGTCCCGCTACGAGCTCGGAAGTGAACGTGACTGTCGAGCTGCCTCGTCCAGAGTGATGACGCTGGATGAAGACAAGAAGACGCGGATACCCAGGGTGACGACGCTACGGCGACTCCCTTGGACGAAGAGAAGACGATATGATATTTTGAATATTCTGTAACATGATTGGCAGATGAGGAACTGTCCATTAATAAAATAAATAAGTAAAGGGGGGTTAGCCGGCTGGCCGTTTTTGTCCTGTCAAAGCCTGCGCGAATGAAATTTTTGTACTGATTTACGCAAGAAATCTGTAAAAATCGACGCGTCTCAGCCCCCTTACCGTTAGGGGAGCAAAAATCCGATGACATGCTTATAGCAACGATACCGAGAGATTACTAAACCAACTCATGATGATCATCATCATCAGTCTATTTATATTGCCCCACTGCTCGGGCACAGACCTTCCCTTACATCGAGGGAGCTGGGGCCATGATCCACCACGCGGGTCCAGTGCGGTTTGGCGGATTTCACATGCCTTAGATTTTTTTTCTTCTACGACATGCAGGTTTCATCACGATGTTTTCCTTCACCGTTTTGAGAGCACTCGGTAAATGTACGTAAGTTTTTCCGTCGAAAAAACCGAGCACAACTCATTGGTACATGGCTGCCCTGGCTGGGAATCGAACCTGGGACCTCCATATTGCAAGTCCATTGACCCAACCACTGAGCCACCGAGCTCTCTTGATACTGAGCTCTCTTGAAACCAACTCATGATACTGAGTCCAAAAACCTAGTTTGGTAGTGTCAAAATGTTGACAAATGTTAATTACTCAGTAGAACACAATGTATCGACATGCACAAGATCATTAATGGGGATTCAGAACGGGTAGCGTGTTGTCACTAATTTGTATCACCGACTGAGGGATGGACAAGCGGCCTGATTGACGGGCCTTCATTAGTGAGGCGGCTGTATTGTTTTGCACTGAAAATTGGGCTACACCTTTGTGCTTGAAGATCCGTTGTACCCGTGACCCGTTTTTAATTCGAAATGAAATGAAATATGTTTTTGCACGAAATCATTTCAGATGTAAACCATCCTGTTGTGGTGGTCTGCGAGAGTTATTTTGCTCATTTTAATTATTGTTTATTTTCAGTGAAAAATGTACCGTTGGGATTCCATGAATCTCAATTTTGTGTTTCATATTTTGTTACTTATACCTCAATGGTCCTTTGAATGGGGATTTGGGTGAGTTGAAAATAGCTGTAGCAATTTCATTTGTTGTTTGAGCTTATGTAACATCATCATAAAGCTTCGTATTGATCCACTGCTGGACATATACGAGTACGGACATCATCATCATCATCAGCCCGTATCAGTCCACTGCTGGACGTAGGCCTCTCCCAAAGCGCGCCAATCAACCCTACTCTCAGCCCTCTGCATCCAGTCCCTGCCAGCCATTTAGCGAAGGTCATCCCTCCATCTGGTCGGGGGGCGTCCCACACTACGTTTACCCGTTCGTGGCCTCCATTCGAGAACTCGTCTACCCCATCGGTTATCGGTTCTACGACAGATGTGACCAGCCCACTGCCACTTCAGTTTACTGATTATATGAACAATGTCAACCACTTTTGTCTTCTGGCGGATATACTCGTTTCTTATTCTATCTAACAGAGAAATTCCAAGCATAGCTCTTTCCATAGCTCGCTGAGCGACCTTGAACCTGTGGGCCAGTCTCACCGTCAATCAAGAGTACGGACAACAGCGGATCAATGGTAACTCTTATGATGCAGATAATAAGAACGGTCCAAAGTGTTACACTTGATATGCTTTGATGTGTACCTACATGTCTGGATTGAACTGGAATTTAATCTGGGACATATCGTCGTTTCAGTTCTGGTTTGTCCTAACGATTCATTCAAATTGTACAGGAGACAGTTAATCAAATGTCAAACGCACTTTACTAGAGGGAAGTAACTTAGTTCGTAGGTTCTAGAACAGTTGTTCCTAGTCGATACGCGACTACGTAAGTATTCATCAGTAGTCCTCACAAATCGTGTCCATGTACGTCAATCGCAAGATATACAAACACTGATTGACGTTACCTGATTAGCGAGCGTCGAGCGCAGCTACAGTTTGACAGTAGAACAATAGTTTCCAATTTCCCTGGCATGCGGTATGCTAAGTCGCTAATCAACTGTCAAACTATTCGGCGATGCGCCTGTTTTGGAACGCGAACTTTATCTCTTTGTTAGCTTGGGAATTGTTCTGATTTTGCTGCCTTGTGCAATCGATAAGAATAGGTTTTATTGCTAGACATCCGCTACAGATAGGCCAGTTCTAATTCCAGTATACAGCCGACTATTATTTTTATATTCATTATTTGTACAGAAAATTATTTTGACATTCAGTGCATTTAATTATAATATTGTTAATCCATTAAAACCTTACTCTAAATTGTAAAACATTGACAAGGCCTCTTTACAGACGCTATTAGTTCATTTTGTTATATCCCGTGGGTCGGTTCTTTGCCCTGTTTCTCTGTTCGTGCATCCAGCCATAACCTAGTTTGTATTCTGTTCCTTATATTATTGTAAATTATTACATTATGTATGACATAACCAAGTGTTTCCTAGAGCTCCTAAGGTTGAATAAATGAAGTATATCGAAAAACAGAGTAAAGATGAGACTTATGTCTCATCTCATTCTCATTACAGTTAAGAATTTTCTCAAGAACTACCTGACCTGAGCGATCTGAAAAATCTTTACTGAGCCACCACAGGCCACGCCGAGCCCACCGAAAATCTTCATCGCTTTATACATACTTAAAGGGTATGTTACGCAATTCCAGGTTCAAAGCAAGAATTTTTTCATCATGTTCTAATTTATTCACCGAGCATGGATAATACGTAATTCAAATTCTGAAATCTTTACTGTTAAATAGTTTTGAGTACACAAAAACAGTTAAGGAATTTCTAAGAAAATCTAAACTTTAACAGCAGCACCCCCGAATACTGTGTTAGATTGTACAATTTAAATCTGTTCAAATTACTGCCGCTAAAAAAAACTCCAAAGTAATGTCTCCGCATTCAAAAAACCTAATCTCTCATCCAAGATTTCAGAACAAATTAGTTGCCGTCGCCAAGCTGTTGAAAATGACAGTTCTGACAGGAAACTTTATATCCTACCGCCTTTGCGACGAAATTAAGCCGGAGTAAATGAATTCTTTTTTTTAATTCATCACCCACTTCGCGGAGACACCTGGGGTCTGAAAATATTAGGGATAATGATGGGATAGGAATTTTTTATAAAGATTTTGCTTTGTTGGAAATGAGCGTGCTATGGAATGACCAAAATCCCATGATCGTATCCTATAAATAAATATTGACATTTGATATTGATAGGCACATTGACATATTATTATTAATGGATATTTTATTTAATTGTTTTAATTTAATTTTCAACCAGACTGACGATCAAATTATGGATGACTTTTAGATAATAGTAAATAAGTACATATGTAAATGACATTATAATTTGTGATAAATAAATCTAATCTAATCTATATCTCTGTAATCATCAGCCCGTAACAGTCCACTGCTAGACATAGGCCTCTCCCAAAGCGCGATTTTCAACATGATTCTTGGATGTGTATCTAGTCTTGTCTTGCACATAAACATCATTCTTCTATTTGACTACGTATACCTCTTCGTGACCTCCATTCGAGAACTCGTCTACTCGTGTTACTTCAGTTTGCTGGTCCAATCAATTTTTTTGTTCTTTGATAGATAAACTCAGTTCTAATTATGTCTACCAGAGAAACGTCAAACCTTACTCTTTCTAAAACTCGCTGAGCGACTTTAAACTTGTGGGCCAGCCTCATCGTCAGTATTTAATAAGTTTTATGAAATAATTTACGACATAATCAATTTCACCTCTATCAATCAATCACTACACAAATTAAGAAGTAAACCAAAAGCCAAAGCTCTGACACGAAGCAAAAAGCTAAATAGTGAATACGGCTCCGCAAAATAATTAATTAACTTTCAATGAACGCACGAGAGCCGCGTGAAAATCAATATCTGTTGTGTTCAGAGCTCATTACTGAAAATACATTGTAGCGTAGAGCACTTCATTCGGTAATTACTGTTCGATATAGTACTAGGCTGGATAAACCAGTGCATCCTGGCAGTGATGATTTACGGAGCCGAAACGTGGACACTGACGGTGAGGGTGGTACAGAAGACAGAGATAAGTATACAGGGGGCCTCAATAATGTTGAGATTTTCTCAAAAACTACTGGACTGAATTTAATAATTTTATACATTGATGAGGTTACGCATGAAAAATCATAAGACCTACGTATAAAACATCGAAAATCATAACACCGAAATTTCAAAAGGTCGATACCCGAAATACCGAAAGTTGAAACATCGAATATTAAAAGACCGAATGTTTATAAGGTCGAAAATTAAATGACCGAAAGAGCATAAGACAGACAGTTTCTAATCCCGAATAATAATAATACTTCATTCTTGGGTTCGGTTAGTTAGGTTGCTATGAACAACAACGCACGAAGCCGAGCGAGCGAAGCGAGCGTGCTGCAGCAGGGGCCGGCGAGTGCCAGAGCCGAATTGACGCAATACCTACTTGTTAATTCAAAAGTAAACATTTGTATTCAGGTGCAGATAGAAATATAGAGAGATATTACTCGTCAGGATTTTTGTATTCGGGATTATAACCTTCGCCATTTCAAACTTTCGGTACATTCGAGATTTTATACTTTCGGCCAAATGAACATTCGGGATTTTACCCTTCGGCATTTCAAACTTTCGGCCAAACGTCCATTCGGGATTGTAATCTTTCGGCCAAATTATCATTCGACATTTTGATATTCGGCCTTTCGTGCATAGGTCTTGTGAAATTCGGTCTTATGAACTTCGGCCTTATGATGCGTAACTATTGATGATGTTTCATACTACAATGACTATCGTAATCACGGCTAAGCTCAACTACAAACAACCGTGTCATTTTCTGAACAAGAACAAGTTTGACCCGACATAACCGAATGTCTGAAATGAAAATATGCCTGGAGGGTATTTCAGCTTGTTAGTTCTAACCAGGCACACACTGAAAACGCTTTTTTGAGTTCAAAGGATGAAATTTATTTCGTTACAAAACTTTAAAGGGCATTTGCAATGTTATTGATATTCAGTAGATATTTTGCACTTTTTTGCATATTAATATTATGTATTTTTTATTATTAATAATGGACTCGACAGTTCGTCATTTGCCAATGTCGCGTTACAGAAAATACAATATATACTAGTCTTCTATCTTCCCCCAGGGGAGCCGCAGCAGCATCTTCACACTGGGTAGCCGCGTCTTCATGTCTTCATCCAGAGGAGACGCCGTAACGTCATCACTCTGGACGAAGCAGCTCGACAGTCACGTTCACTCCCGAGCTTGTGGCTGGAACTCTTGATAAAAGCTTGAAACCTCAGATCTTGCTCAAATTATCCAATAAATGCACCATACTGTCATTCGCGAACATTTTCTGATTAACTTAACGTGATATTAATCACAAAATAGCCACTGTAGACATTACAACAAAAATTATCAAACAATTTTGCAACTGTCCCTTTCTATCTTAACCTTTTTAACGAAGTGTGAAAGGGATAGAAAAACGGTTTAACAGAACCGTCTGCGCTGCGGTCTTAACCTTCTTATAATTTAGTAGTATGTGTAGTTTGTATGGCCCCCAAAATTTTCAATAGGTTGCCTAAAGACATTGTGATACTAAGTTTGCCGAAGTTTAAAGATAAACTTTATAAATTGCTTTTAGATAAATGTTATTATAAATTGACTGACTTCCTTGATGATATACTGTGACATTAATTCAATTAAATCTAGCCATGAGTGTTTTTTTTTAATTTTAATATTGTAAATGTAGATATAATATGTTTGACATTTTAAATTGACTTTTGACATGTAATTAATAATACTTAGATTAAATTAAAATAATTTTGCTACTACAAAATTTGTACGCCTTAGGGCCGAATATGGTGATTACTACCACAACTGTATAATATCTGCATTAACCCATATTTACAAATAAATTTCATAATAATAATAAAAAATTTCAAATTTCATAAATTTATACATAGTTTAAGAAATATCAATAGGTACCGACAAATAGAACATGCAATGTTCTAAACAAGGCGTTGTTTGTGTGACGTTTTGAAGTATGAAAATTAGTTACTAACAGCAGACGCATTAATCTTTCGAAATACATTTGCACGTATTCGGTTCGACCCTTCAGGGCGGCGAGCCCGACATAATCAACATGCTCCCCTAGGCGTGGTCTTTTGGAAAAATTCTGTTAACGATGAGCGCATAGAGACGAAGCGGGGAACAGGGGTGCCGTATTAAAGAGATGCGTCCATGTCGATATCTCTAGGTGCCACGTGTCGCGAAGCAATGTTGCGCTCCTGGTACGGGTCTATGGGGTAAGTTGTCTGTGGATATGGTAAATCGAACCCGGGCCTCTGTAACAGAAGTCCAGTGTCTTAACCTCCATATATAATTTATACATAGTTTAAGAAATATTAATAGGTACCGACAAATAGAACATGCAATGTTCTAAGTAAGGCGTTGTTTGTGTGACGTTTTGAAGTATGAAAATTAGTTACTAACAGCAGACACATTAATCTTTCGAAATACATTTGCACGTAGTCACGAAACACTAACTTAGTCATAAACGTGGTTTAAAGTGACTATAACTTAACGTTTTTTAAGGTAGTGTGAAAGCGACAAACATAGTAAACTGGGTACCTATATGGCTAATAACATTAGTAAGGTTTTTCCTAGTATTTTTGAAGGAGATATAATTACGTTAGATATCACAAATCGTAACTCAACTTTAACACTTTTTAAACTTACACGGTTTGTATACATATTAATTAGATAAAACGGGAATTACCGTGTTAAACATTTATTGGTCAATGAAAGAATTAATGAATGGCAACCTTCCATTGTCACTAAAGAGGAAACTTGTCGACATGTGTATCTTGCCTATCCTAACCTACGGTGCCCAGACATGGTCATTGACTAAAGATCAGACGTCCAAACTCAAGGTCTGCCAACGCGCAATGGAACGCAGCATATTGGGCGTGAGGAGAACGGACCGTGTCCGAAACACAACCCTGCGATCGATAACTGGCGTAGCAGACGTGGTCCGCAAAGCAGCCACATTGAAGTGGAGCTGGGCCACGTGTGCCGCATGCAGCCGGACCGATGGGCCCGGGCTGTCACAGAGTCGCCAGCGTCGGGGCAGACCTCGGCGTAGGTGGAGAGACGATATCGTTAGATACAGGGATGGGTGGCTGGAGGAGGCTCGGGACGGGGATGGATGGAAGAGGAGGGGGGAGACCTTTGCCCAGCAGTGGGACAATATATAGGTTAAAAAAAAACATTTATTATTGATGTCTCGATATTTCGACAGCATTGCAGCCATCATGGTCACGAGTAGACTGAAGTCGGTGAGTGTTGAACGTCAGAAGGGTGAAATATCAAATATCAACAACTTTTCTCAACGCAGTCAGCGAATACGAAAGAGGGTAGATAGTTTCGTGTCACCCTTCTGACGTTCAACACTCACCGACTTCAGTCTACTCGTGACCATGATGGCTGCAATGCTGTCGAAATATCGAGACATCAATAATAAATGTTTAACACGGTAATTCCCGTTTTATCTAATTAATATGTAACTCAACTTTGTTTAAGTAAGAACAAGTAAAGCCATCATTTCACCAGTAATTAAAAATACTATAGATTCGAGGTCAATGCGCTGAAAATGGCACCAAAAAATTGCACTAGAATATTTATGTAATTTTTAAATGAGTTTTTATTTGAGTCTGAAATTGCACTTATCTGTTATAATTATTGTTAACACAATTTTTTTGCGTTGGTTGCATGTAGGAACTTTTTAATATTGGTTTAGTAACCAAACCTATTTGTCAGAGTTATTCAGACCGTCCGTAGGCCTTTGACATGGCATGGACTTTAGCATGTCAAAAGCAAGAGTGAGACACAAGATGCCCCGCAACGGCGGAGTGAAGAGCACGGCGCAGTGCCTCCATATTCGTGTTTTTATGAATTTTGGCAGGGAAATATAAATACGCCAACAAAAAAACAAGCTAGCTCTCGTATTTATAGTACCCTACATTTTGATTTATATTTTGTATTAATAACTATGCCGGTTTAGATATAATTTCATTTTAAAAGACATGGAAGGGGTATGTTTGCGATTTTTTTCTATCGAGCGAAGTTTGTCCAATCGTGTATCGGTATTCGTCTGTCTCTGTATAGACACCCCAAGATTGCTATATACTTTTTTCAGACGTTTAATTGTAGTAGTTAATGCCGTAGCCTTTGTAGAAAAACTAAAAATACGCGCATACGAAGCCCTCGCAACTATAGACAAGTTTTTAATACTAAGCTAAGATCCCCAAAGCAGGTTGTTCCGTTAAAAATTCGTTTAAATTACGCGATAAAGGCAATCCAATCACGGATCCTTGGAAGATTCACGGAGACCGGGAGATTCACCGCGCGAAGATTACGCCCGTGGCACGACGACCATGGAATTATGGGTCCAAATTCACGAGAAGATATTATATTGGGGCCGCGAATACAGCGGTTTGATATGCTTTAGCGGAGTTGTCAGACGTAGCGGAATTTCAATTCAATTCAATTCAAATACACTTTATTGCACATAAAAGACACAAACAATTACAATACCTACAGAAATACAAAACAATATGTACAATTTTGGCGGCCTTATCGCTAAAAGCGATTTCTTCCAGGCAACCACCACAGGAATTTCATGTCCATAGCACGCTTAAAGCCTGACACCATAACTTAGGGCGGATTTATAGAAGCTCAGCGGCACAGGAAAACATCTAGCCTACCTACATGTCTGGGGTATTCTGGGGTGCAAACTTTAATATTTTCTAGTCACAGACCACTTACCCCATAGACCTGTAACAAGATGGCGCCCATATCTGCCCGCATGAGCGCACAATTGCTTCGCGACACGTGTCACCTAGAGATATTATCGTCATGGCATCTCTTTAATACGGTACCCCTGCCCCCCGCTTCGTCTCTATGCGCTCATCGTTGACCCTATTTTTTTCTTGCAATTTTTTACCGATTTCATGTCTATTGGATAAGTGGTCTGTGCCTGACACACACAGGCGGACTGCACGTGGCTTGCGGCCAGTTGAAACGCATGCCCCGCTCCATTTTCTCCCGTCGTTAACGTCCAGTAGGCCTCAAATCGCTACCTACTGAACATTTAAAGTCGAAGACAGAAATAAGTATACAGGGGGCCTCAATAAGGTTGAGATTTTCTTAAAAACTACTGGACCGAATATAATCATTTCAGCGCTGGCAACTTTTCCTTGCAAAGTGGTGTAAATGTAAATTCAAAAAATATATAGACGTGCAAAAAAGTACTCAACGTGCAATAAAGAAATTTGACTTTGAATATTTATGTTACAGTTACATAGTTTTAACTTTTATCTATCAAAGAGTGAAAGAATTTTTGCAATAGGTAAAGTAGTTTTTGAGAAAATCTCAACCTTAAAAACTCTCCTGTACCTACACCTTTCTCTGTGTTCCACCGTTACCACATGAAATAATAAATTGATTTGAATTGAATATTTTTTTGGTTATTCAAAAGAACGACTAAAAGTTGAAACCAATAACTTAATGGACCTAAAGTATTTTCAATTCCTATTATGTCGCTGATTTCGTGGGCACAATATTAGCGAGGGGGGAAATGCCAAAACGCTTCGTTTAACCTTCGATCTTTGAATGGGAAATTGGTGAGGCTCTGGGCGTAGTTACCTTAATTTCTATATCTATATGGCTAAGAGTGGCGATTAAATTATATTTATAAGTTTATATATATATATATATATATATAAGCAAGCTTATAGGAATAACTAAAATACAAACTAACTGTTACAATATTAAACTAAAAATAAAGGTACGTAAAATATATCTAAACTAAAATAAAACTATATGTACAATAGGTTGAACTATCTGAATGGCTTGCATTACAGATAGTTCAACCGATCCCTGTTGTCCGGCAACGTGCCCAAAATGAATGCCCAAAGCTTATAAGGAAATGAATTTATGGAAAAAATTCGATTTTGTAAAGATAGCTATAGAAATCCGAAATTTTTTGTTGAAATGGATATCCATTGGCAATGACAACCATATGATTCGAACACTGTATGAGGCTTCCAGAATGATAATAATGGAGAATAAATGGAATGAATGGATGGGCGAATAACTAATTAGTTGCAACGACAGTTGCGTTTAGGTTTAGTATTAGATTTAGCGGCATACCAGAATCACACCTATTATTTGCATATTCGAAGGTGACATTTTCTTGCTAATAATTTTATTTTTAATTTATTTTATGTATTTAAGCAGATTGAATAGCATAATAATTTTGCTCCAAACTAGTTGTAAACATTATCTAGGAATCCACTAAAAAAGTAAGAGCATTGGCCGAAACGTGAACTGGTTATAAAATGAATAACCGTGAATTACTAATGGTTACAGAAATATTTATAACTTTTAATTGCGTTACCATTTTAACGAATGAATACTCATTCGTTATTGTTTTGTTTTATTGTGCTTATTAATATCTCATGCTGATTAAAACGATATATTAATGACCGTAACAATTAAGGGGCAACGCTAGTGGGGTTGTGCATACAAAATTATATCGGCATAAACTCACGAGAACTCATTAGTTGATTTTAATCGTGATCTACTGCCGTTAACTAAACATCGAATATTGTTCAAATTCAATCTTATATTTGTCTTTAAAAAATAAGTTTAAAACTGAATGTTGAAAGTCGGAGTAGTGACTAACTAAAAGTTGAAATTGAATAATAAATGTGTAATTCACGAATTAGAGTCCGCCTTTATGTTAATTTGGTAAAGTCAAAGTCAAATTTCTTTATTGCAACTAAGCACGTTGTGTACATTTTTGCACGTCAAAATATTTTTGAATTTACATTTACACCACTTTGCAAGGAAAAGGTGCCAACGCTGAGGAGAAAAAGTGGCAAAAAACTCTCAGCAGCACATCTTTTAAAATAAGTAATAAATATAAAGCTTCATTATATTTTCGTATAAAATTATTTATTTCAACTAGTAAATACGTTCTACGCATATACATATTTCGGGTACAACTATTTATAAACAACTATGTAGATACACAGTCTGCCTTCTAAAAATGTCCGACCGCAAAGAAGGTCCAAACGGATGAATGGACCATCATTTGCTTTATTGGACATTATTTGGACGTTCATAATGGGCCCTTATTTGGACGTTTTTTAAATTGTTTTAGTGAGACCTTTGTGTATCTAGTTGTTTATAGGAGATCAACGGGTTGTACAGATAGTAAAAATAAAATAAAAATTTCATCATTCAGATTAAATTCGTAATCCAAAAATAAAAAAAGATTTCGTCGGTAAGGTCATTGATATAGTCGCAGTAATGATAAAATATGTAATAATAATATAATATACATAATTATCTAATAATAATAAATTGGGTGATACTTATAGGTAACTAAAAACAAAAAGAATGAATGAAATGGTCGGTTTTGTTTTGACCACATTTCTATAATCTGACCCTTGTCCAATAAATAAGATGCAGTTGCAGACATCGAACAGAACAATAATTAGAGGTTAGAAATGTATTTTCGGGGAGCCTCTTCATATTGTACATTGCAAGAAAATACGTAGCGTACGTAGGTATAATATTTTTTTTAATAATTTTTATTTACATCATATTCCAAGAAAAAGGTACGTTCAGGAGAAGAAATGACAGAGGTGAGAAAAAATATTTACAGTAAGTATACTTTTAATAACTTATTACTTTTACCGTTTTTTGTACATTATAAAATTGCGCCCTTTGTGCAAATTCTATTTTAAGCTATATTTGTAAATTTGTGGGTACAATAAAGTGTTAAATAAATAATAATATAAATAAATTATTTACTTTAGTTAAGAGTAGATTTTTTTTTTGGATTTTGTTACAACTCTTGTAAACATCGCACCGCCTTAACCTTGTCCGCAAGCTAAAGGTTGACTGGTCGAGAACGCCGCATGGCATTAAGTCCGCCTGTACATTATATTGTGTATGAAGAATAAATGAAATGAAATATAATACAATGCAATACATGCATTATAGTATGATTTTACAATACGAGCGTATTATTGCTCTGCGCACATAACATTTCTAACTTCTATTATTGTTCTGTGGTTGCCGGTATACTGATTAGCTAGATATGGGAAATATTGAATATTTTGGTTCTTTCGGGCGATCTAATTGATTTTATTGGCTCGATCAGACAAAACTCTGATTAGGCGTCGTTGTAATGGATTCCTCGTGTTACAGTTTTATAGGGATCCGTAGTTTTTGTCAGAAATCTTTTGTATGTTGCTGCTGAGAGTTTTGTACCAGAATATGATAAGATAAAATAAATGCACTTTCATCACCAATCTATTTATATGTCCCCACTGCTCGGACACAGACCTTCTCTTACATCGAGGGAGCTCGGGCCATAATCCACGACATACACCAATTTCAAGTAAACACAATGACGGGCACCTCTTTGCCACTGCTGGTAGCCTGGTACTTCAAATATTATTATCAGTCTATTTATTCCCGCTGCTTGGGCACAGACCTTCCCTTACATCGAGGGAGCTGGGGCCATGATCCACCACACGGGCCCAGTGCGGATTGGCGGATTTCACATGGCTTAGAATTTTTGCTTCTACGGCATGCAGGTTTCATCACGATGTTTTCCTTCACCGTTTTGAGAGCACTCGGTAAATGTACGTTTTTCCGTCGAAAAAACCGAGGATAACTCATTGGTACATGCCTGCCTGGGAATTGAACCTGGGACTTCCGTATCGCAAGTCCATTGACCCAACCACTGTGCCACCGAGCTCTCCGCAAATGCACTTTATTGCACCATAATACAGTATTAATTACATTATTGAGAAGCATGTACAATTTTGGCGGTCTTATCGCTAAAAAAAATCTTCCAGACAACACACTGCAGAGGATATTATAAAATTTGATAAAATGGGAATTACCGTGTTAAACATTTATTAATTGATATCTCGATATTTCGACAGCATTGCAGCCATGGCCAGTCTACTCGTGACCATGATGGCTGAGTAGACCATGATGGCTGCAATGCTGTCGAAATATCGAGACATCAATAATAAATGTTTAACACGGTAATTCCCGTTTCATCAAATTAATATGTATACAAACCGTGAAAGTTTAAAAAGTGATATTATAAAAATATATCAGAAAGAGGTAGAAGTGCATAGTAAATAAATATAATATCTACGTTACATAGGTAACACAATTTACGAATACTTAAACCATGTAAATCTGTTTAAGTTCTAAGATACGTGCTGAGGTGGGTATCTTAGAACTGCGGAACCACTTACATATCGTATGCTCGCGCTTAACTACGTTCGAACTAAAAAGGTTATCTGTTTGAGTTATCACGTAATGGTTTACGATAGGCGGTTATACTAAATTCATGTGATTTAACCCAAACTATATCGCTCCTATCTTTAAGTGACATTTTGAGAGTGTACCTATTTAAAATTATTATCGTAAGTTAGATTATTTATTATTATATGCTAATTATTTTTTTGAGATTGACTGCCCACCTGCCCCTACCTGGGTACGCCAATACGTATATTAAATTTATTAAACTTTTTTGTAGCTGACTGTACATAAATACGTCATAATTTACGAATAAGCGAGTTGAAGACAAAAAAGTAGGTGATATCAGAAGGTGCCAACCCGCGCGCATTCGCGAGTTCCCCACTCGCCAGTTGACGAATAAGTCGCCTTTATGAAACAAATGAATTGTAAAAAATAACGGCCAAGTGCGAGTCGGCTGTCGGACTCGCGCACCGAGGGTTCCGTCCAATTCACCATAACATTTGCTCTAACGAAAAGATAAACTAGATTTAAGTGCCTTCCATGAGCCAACTAGCGCCGCCAATCTTGAAAAAATAATATCTTCCAATTTAATAAATTTTATTTAAAAAGCTATTTACAAAATGTTTATTAGGATTAATACTATTTTTCAATATACAATACATGGCATAATTGCGACAAGCTAAGTTCACAAATGTGCCAAAAACGGCCGTTTTTCGCAATTATGCGAACTACAACTTACCGACATTGAATCACGTTATAAATAAGCATTTTAATAATAGTATTTATCGTAATAAACATTTTGTAAATAGTTAAAAAAAATGGATTATATTGGAAGATATTATTTTTTTAAGATTGGCGGCGCTAGTTGGCTCGTGGAAGGCTTTTAAGGATAAATTTATATTTGCATTTTCGAAACTGATAACGTCATACATATTGCTCATTTTCGACCCCTCGTTAATAGGGCCTAATTTGTTGCAAACCGCCTCTAGTATCACCCCTTTCAAGGGATGAATCGAATTTCCAATCATCCTGTATTGTTAGAAGTAATTTAGTGAGTACGACAATACCAAAGAAAGTAATCTTTATTATTTATTACTAAATGTCAGGGCATAGAACCTCGCAGACTCGGGGCGTAAATTTTTTATGAGCATCAAGAAAACATCGAAAATGCTAGCCCATTTTACGCCCCGAAGATATTCTGCGATGATGTTAGAAAATATTTACAAGGTAAGCGAGCAAAGGAAATTCGCGGAAGAGAAAATTGTAAAATGGTACATAATATAATATACATCGTGTTATATAGGTTGACCTTGAATTCATTCGACAAAATTAAGTGGATGGTGAGACTTGTGACATACAATAATTCTATTCTATTTATTTTGTCTTTTATTAATGGACTCGTCATGTTACAGAAAATTCAATATATAATAGTCTATCTTCCTCCAGAGGAGTCGCAGTAGCGTCTTCACCCTGGCCAGCCGCGTCTTCATGTCTTCATCCAGAGGAGACGCCGTAGCGTCATCACTCTGGACGAAGCAGCTCGACAGTCGCGTTCACTCCCGAGCTTGTAGCGGGAACTCTTGATAAAAGCTTCAAACTTCAAATTATCCAATTAGAGGGAAAAGCAAAGCCAACTAGGGTTGCTAAGCTTCCTTGAGAACCGATAAATTAAACAAACTGGGATTTGTTGTTACAATAAATTCAACTATCCAAAAAATATTAATTTGATGTGCATTGTTACTTTGCTTTGGAGTTTTTAAATTGTGAGGTAGTTTTAATTTCTTGCAATGTTTTTTCACTCGAATTTAACCTAATTATCATTTCTAAGGTCATTGTGTGACTTTTGACGTAGTTAGTGCATTTTTTTTTGTAGTTTTGATTGTTTTTAAACCTACCAATTTAATATTTATCATTCAAGGACATCCTCTACATACTCGTATGTATTTTTACTGATTAATAGTTTAACATAAAGAATTCAATTCACGATAACCATTTACATGGTCAATTAATAACAAAACCGCTTAACAGATGTTTATCAGTACACCAAATTAACTATTCGGGGAAATATAAAATATCTCAAAGTTACGGGTCACGTTTATAATGTCACAACGTAACACTATGACCTCGATCGAAGTTAATTTATTATGGAAGTCCAACATCTTTTAATTACTATGTCCCAAACTGGTCACCTACAGAACTATCAAATTTGCATGTTTACTTAACTTATAGGATGGTAATTATAATGTGTTATAGTTACGACATATAGGTACAGTCGAAGACAGAGATAAGTATACAGGGGGCCTCAATAAGGTTGAGATTTTCTCACAAACTACTGGACCGAATTTAATAATTCTTTTACATTTACATAGTATTAACTTTTATCTATCGAACAGTGAAAGAATTTCTGCAATAGGTCAAGTAGTTTTTGAGAAAATTTCAACCTTAAAAACTCTCCTGTACACCTTTCTCTGTGTTCCACCGTACCTACTGGTGTTATATAGTGGATATCATCATTATTATACGTTGTTGTTGTTTGTAAAATTCTTCCCAGTGGAAAAGGCAAAGCCAACTAGGGCATACAGCCTGGTCTGATGTTAGTAGAATGTCTGAATTCTTATAAATATATACATATATACGAAGATAACCTAACCTAAACCTACGCACAACCCTCCCAAACCCCTAAACGAAATAACTCAATGATCCACGCAAGCATCAAGTTATGCAAAAGGAAACCTTGCTAAGAGCACAAAACTTCACAAACACGACTTCTTTCGAGCACTCCAACTAATAGAAACGTTCGCGGACATCTACTGATTAACTTAACGTGATCATTATTCACTAAATACCACGGAAACTATTTAATTAGAATTTTCACAAAAAAAGTAGCTAATGGCGTTTCGCGCGAAAAGGAATCCCATTATTATACGTATCTTTATTTATTTATTTTATTAGTGGACTCGACAGTTCGTCATTTGCCAATGTCATATTACTGAAAATTCAATATGTAATAGTCTTCTATCTTCCTCCAGAGGAGTCGCAGTAGCGTCTTCACCCTGGGTAGCCGCGTCTTCTATCTTCATCCAGAGGAGTCGCCGTAGCGTCATCACTCTGGACGAAGCAGCTCGACAGTCACGTTCACTCCCGAGCTTGTAGCGGGAACTCTTGATAAAAGCTTGAAACTTCAGATTTTGCTAAAATTAGCCAACACCATTCTGTCATTCGCGAACATTTTCTGATTAACTTAACGTGATATTAAACACAAAATAGCCCCTGTAGACATTACAACTAAAATTATCAAATAATTTTGCAACCGTCGTTTCCCGCCATTTTCAAGAGAACCCTACATGTCTTTAATGTATGTAAATACTTACTTTTTTACGTCAAACGTCATTGTAGCAAATAGCGATTCGATTAGGAACCTAAACTGGACCGCTATAAGAGGTGAGAATAACCCCGCAGAGTGTACATTATTTTTTGATATTTTCTTGCATATGCGCTATGCGAAACGAAAATCTAAATGATAAATGGAGATTTTTTTTTACAATTAATAAAATGACAATTACTGGATAGATGTCGCTACCGTCCCTCAGACGAGAATATGGAGACAAAATTCACGATCTGGATACGAATCACGATGTCTCTGTTGGAATAGAGCGTGCCACGGAATGGCGAGGTCCCCCGGGTTCGAATCCCGGTCGTGATGAAATTTTTTCTCCATTTATCATTTGTACATTATTTGTTTCAAATAAAGATTTTTTTTATTAACCTATAAATTGTCCCACTGCTGGGCAAAGGTCTCCCCCCTCCTCTTCCATCCATCCCTGTCCTGAGAAAGAACTAATTAAATAAAGAATTAATTATTATTATTTATCTTATCACACACTTAGGTATACGAGCACATTTACCTACTTGATAATCAAAAGCTCAACATTTAGAGAATCCTCTAACTAAATACTTAATAAAATATATCTTAATAAAAACTAATCGTCTTTAAAATATTTTATTTATTTATTTTATTAATGGACTCGACAGTTCGTCATTTGCCAATGTCATGTTACAGAAAATTCAATGTATAATAGTCTTCTATCTTCCTCCAGGGGAGTCGCCGTGGCGTCATCACCCTGGGTAGCCGCGTCTTCATGTCTTCATCCACAGGAGACGCCGTAGCGTCAATCACTGTGGACGAAGCAGCTCGACAGTAACATTCACTCCCGAGCTTGTAGCGGGAACTCTTGATAAAAGCTTGAAACCCCAGATCTTGCTCAAATTATCCAACAAATTCACCATACTGCCACTCGCGAACATTTTCTGATTAATTTAACGTGATATTAATCTCAAAATAACCACTGTAGACAATAAAACAAAAATTATCAAATAATTTTGCAACCGTCGTTTCTCGCCATTTTCAAGAACCCCTTTAAAATATTACATTTGCTTAATCCGTGTTTACGTGCTATATTGGTACAGTTAGCCCCATATTTAGGTAATAATCTAAAAAATTTAAGTCAAGAATTTAAATATTTTAACGATGTATGTATCCAGTTTCGGCAGACAGAGACGATGGACATCCATCTTCTGCAACCCTGCTGCGAGTATCTTAGCTTTTTCATAATTTATTTATCTTTTGATAGAAATGTTAGTCAAATAATTATTGTATTTATAATTATTAGAAGAGTAAACCTGTTATTTATTGTAAATAATTATTACGTATTATTACGTATTTGAGCCGTTTGGGGTTGAGACGCTGGGACCATGGGGGCCGGGAGCACACCGCCTAATGAGACAGATATCACGGCGCCTGGTGGAGGCCACGCGTGACCAAAGGGCTGGCGGCTACTTTGCCCAACGGGTCAGCCTCGCTATACAGCGGGGCAACGCCGCCAGGTTTTTGGGCACATTGCCAATTGTGGGGGACTTGGCGCAGGTTTTTTATATATAATTTTGTTTAAATAGTTTAGTTTTAATTTTTTATTACCATAATGCATTTTAAATTATAATTATTTAGTGACATATTATTTATTCCCGAATCTGAATGTAATTTTTGATAATTTAGTATAGGTATGACTCTGGACCCATGAGTACGATCTCTCCATGTAGGTAAGGAAGGTGTCAACTAATTGTATTAATTCATTCAATTTGAAAGTACTAATGAGAATAATAACAATTTGCTATAAAATATATAGATATGCGATCGTTTTTTACATCTTCCACTGTACTGGAGTTAATCAATTCGGTTCCTCGCTGTCTGCGCTCGCGTCGGCCAATGACGACCTTCCAAATCCAACCGTCATAATTCAAATTTAAATATCGATCAGCGACGCAGATTTCCATTCCATTTAGAAATTGCGCAACCAATCAAATTATAGACTGCTGTATAATTTTGATGGTCGCTATAAAAATATATTGTCGGTTTTGTCAACCGTGGGACTTTTTGCAAATCCGATGTTTTGCTTCAATGAACTTGCAATTTACATCGCCAAGGTTTTACGATAAACAAATAAATATACCTAAATACATAGACTATAAGTTAGTTAATAGTTTGAAATATGGGGTCGTTCCCATCGGTCCACGAATCTATTGTTCTCCTTTTCCCACCAGGTCCACGGCCATTTAAAATTGGTTTTCAAATCTCCATACACGAATTCCCAGCAGGTTCACATGTAGTAAAAAAATCTTTTTTAATTTTTTATACAGGATGTAACGCAAAGTGTACCTATATGAGGCCGAAGGGAGGGTGTTCAGTATCAGTAACTGAATAACTTTTGTTCTACGACTTTTCGATTTTGGCGAATTTATTTCTTTATTTTTTATTCGTCGTAGAATAAAAGATGTTCAGTTACCGATACTGAACACCCTCCCTTTGGCTTCATATACCTACTCTTTACGTTATACCCTGTATACCGGGTGTTTGGGAAGAGGTATGTACCCGACAGATCAAAGGTAACACTTGCAGTACAATTTCAAGTATTACGACCCAAATAATAATAACGGTACAAAGTGTTACCATTGATCTGCTGTCGACTGTACCTACTAGGGATATTTACCACAGAATCCTGAAAATCGTATGATTGATATTTCACAAACCATATAGAATTAAAATATGCGATTTTAATTACCTCACGTAAACATTAATTTCAATTGTAATAATTTAAATATCCATTTGGTAATCGGAAAACTCATTTGGAATAAATTGAATCCACAATGTATTTAATCACACAATCATTCTTAATTATTTTATAGATAAGTTGCATTTAATGGTTGAATAAGTATCTTAATTACAAGTAAATCCTATTTATATAATGTAAATAACTAACTGACATATCTAATACATAATTCAGGATACATTTTGAATTGAACTAAACATGACACGTTTCAAAATGCTGCCTCCCTTACATTAAATTTATGAAAAGGAAGGCTTAACTATTTAATTTTATTTATTTATTTTATGAAATAGGTTACCCACAGGGTGTACACCAAAACAATTAGTGTCACAGTCCACAAAATAATTATGCTAAGTGTCACCCCAATTATAGGCAACAACGGCATGCTTAGAAATCCAAGGATAAGGTTACAATGTATATCGATCTTAACAATAAAAATAAAATTCAACCAATTTAGAAAACATTTCAGTAACTAACCTAACAAACAAAAATCTGTTTGAAAAATCTGTTACTGATGGGAGGCAACCGCTGCCTCTTTAGAATCATCAATATCTATAATCTGTGCCTTAAATCTAGCCAAGCTATCGGAACAAATATCAATGTTAATTTTCTTACTTAAAGCGTTATACTGCCTCATTAACCTGTTCAATGGTGAAAAGTGCCCTAGATTCGTCCTTTCTGATCGATCAGAAAAGAGAGAATAAGTTCCAGCTCGAGGCAATTTTAGACACAATTTTCATTAAAAAAAAATGGCCAAGTGCGAGTCGGCTCTCACTCGCGCACCGAGGGTTCCGTGCAACGAAATTTATCCCCGTAATTTTACTCTAACGAAAAGATAAGCTCGATTTAAGAACCAACTTATCTTTGCCTATCCCAAACAATAGGTCCCATACATCGATATACTAGCAATTATTTCATCAACTGCAAATACAAGTTTGTGCTATAATACCCCTAGCTTTTCGCCACTAGGTTGTTGCGGAGCGAGCAGTTTATTAAAAAATAGATATATAGTATGGGTATGTTTTATTTTAGTTCAGATTATTTTTTTATCATTAATAATAGCACGTTCATGGACAGTAGAAATTACGAAATGACAGTGAAAATTCTCAACTACTGTCATAACCGTGGGGGATTCTAAGTATGTGCGTGTCAAGACCGACAAAAATGTACCTACAACCTTTATTTTGACAGTACACGTACCTATTTTCTACACAGAATGACAGTGGGACCGCTCCACAAAGAAAACCGCCTACGAACGCCGCGGGAGATGCCGTTGTGTCTTTTTAAATGCATCAAAATACTACGTCATACGCCGTACTGTCTTTTTCCGAATACTCAAAGTACGGCATATGCCGCCACTGTCCATGAACGTAGTAAATTCCAATATTTTTCATCTCCATCCGTCATATCAGTCAAGTCACAGCTTTTTTTTTTAAACCTTCTTACCATTTTTAAAGTTAGGCGGCCAACACAAGATGCGGCCGAAAGAGACCGCATCGTAACAAAGTCAATGGGTAGTACCCTATAGGTTTTGGTTTTCTTGTATTTCCATACAAATATGCGAGAAAATGCGACATAAACGGCCGTCTCTTTTGACTGCGTCAGTAGAAGGTTGATTATTCACCGCTGCATGAGGTTGCAGACCTGAGAATTTGGTATTAATTTAAACTTGATAAGTCCATGTGTTTCTAAAATATAAGGTCTTAACCCTTGATAGACAGACCACAAAGGAACCCCAAAAGTACCTTACAGTATTAAGGGGCGGCGAGCTGTCAAACTCGAGCGCGAGACAGAAGATGGCCCGCAGCGGCGGAGTAAAGAGCACGGCATAGTGACTCCATATTTGTATTTTTATTGATTTTAGATGAATTTTGGCAGGGAAATTAAAATACGCCAATAAAAACCAGATTTTTTTAAAACAAGCTCTCGTAATTATAATACCCTACATTTTGATATATATTTCGTATGAATAACTATTTTGGTTTAGACATAATTTTAATTTTAAATGACATGGAAGTGGTATGTTTGCGATTTTTTTTATCGAGCGAAGTTTGTCCAATCGTGTATCGGTATTCATCAGTCCTTAAATAGACACCCCAAGATTGCTATATATTTTTTTCAGACGTCTAATTTTAGTAGGTAGATAGTGCCGTAGCCTTCATCGAAAAACTTAAAATACGCGCATACGAGGCCTTAACCAATATCGTAGTAATTCCTAATCTCTAAGATTTCGGACCAGAGATGTGTTTTTAATTAAGTAAAACAGTTAAGCTAATAGCTTACGACTGCGTTACATATGAAATGAGGTTTATATTGAGTTACAGAATGTGGAGTATGTTATCGTGTGGGTCCGTTTGAATTTAGGTATATTGCGGTTTTATTGAATATTCGTTTGCTGTTGCAGTGGTCGGTGACGTCAGTGAAATTAAATTATTGATATTTAACTTCAGGATCGAGAGGCGTGGAAGGAGGTTTTGTCTAGCAGAAAGTTAATAAAAAAATCCAAAAAAAAGTTGAATTGTTTAGATTTCAATTCAATTAGATCTAGATATATAGATATCAATTCAATTAGATCTATATTTATTATTATATACAGATTATTTATGTTTAGATTGTATTTGACATTATTACACAATTTATTTCATTTTATACTGCCTATTTGAATTGTCATATCCGCTATGCAAAACGAAAATTATTAAAATGAGGAAAAAAATTCTGGACAAATATTTTATTTATGTAGGTAAAGTCGACAGCAGATCAATGGTAACTCTTTTTACTTTTGACAGTTCTTATTATTTGCGTCGTAAGACTTGAAATCGTACTGCAAGTGTTATCATTGATCTGATATCGACTGTTCCTACCTAAGTATTATTATAATATCTTAGTATAGTAAAAATAGAAGACACTGCAACATTGCAAAACTGAAAAATCTAATTTGTCATTTAAAAAAATCTAAGTCATTATACTTCAATAACAACTTGTATTGGGTGACTTCTCTCTCCTTATAATGAAACTCTTCAAGTAGGTACGGACAGGAGCAGATCAATTGTAACACTTGAAGTACGAATTCAACTCTTACGACGCAGATAATAAGAACAATCTAAAGTCCAGTGTTAACCTTACTGTTAGCAGTACCTACATTAATACCTAAAACGTCCGGTTATATATCGTTTTTTATTATTATTACAAAATTTAACGACAATATTATGAATCTATAAATTAAGAATTGAATATTGATTTTACGTCTCAACGGGTTATGTTTATTTCAAAAACAAATTAATTCTGAAGGTGTCATAAAGGTTATATGGGAATACGAAGATGGCTTTATAGTGGAATTTATTTTAAAAAGATAAGTAAAATTAAAAAGATAAAAGCAGGTTTATTTATTTTATTAATGGTCTCGACAGTTCTTCATTTGCCAATGTCATGTTAAAGAAAATTCAATATTATAATAGTCTTCTATTTTCCTCCAGAGGAGTCGCAGTAGCGTCTTCACCCTGGGTAGCCGCGTCTTCATGTCTTCATCCAGAGGAGTTGCCGTAGCGTCGTCACTCTGGACGAAGCAGCTTGACAGTCACGTTCACTCCCGAGCTTGTAGCGGGAACTCTTGATAAAAGCTTGAAACTTCAGATCTTGCTCAAATTCTTAAATAAATTCACAATACTGTCATTCGCGAACATTTTCTGATTAACTTAACGTTTGTGCCAGAAACGGCCGTTTTTCGCAATTATGTGAACTACAACTTACCTACATTGCATCACGTTACAAATAAGCATTTAAAAAATAATATTTATAGCAATAAACAATGTGAACGTAGCTTTTTTAATAAAATTGATTACATTGGAAGATATGATTTTTTTAAGATTGGCGGCGCTAGTTGGCTCTAGGAAGGCTCTTAATAAAGATTTTCTAAAAATCTTTTTTAATAAAATTGAGTATAGGTATTCAGATTGATTATAGTCAGGCCCTAAAGCTCTTGGGAGCTTAATACGATAAAGGATACATACCTGTCCAGCAGTGAGATCGATATGAGCTGATCATCATCATCATCAGCCCGCATCCAGTCCCTGCCAGCCATTTTGCGAAGGTCATCCCTCCATCTGGTCGGGGGGCGTCCCACACTACGTTTACCCGTTCGTGGCCTCCATTCGAGAACTCGTCTACCCCATCGGTTATCGGTTCTACGACAGATGTGACCAGCCCACTGCCACTTCAGTTTACTGATTCTATGAGCAATGTCAACCACTTTTGTCTTCTGGCGGATATACTCGTTTCTTATTCTATCTAACAGAGAAATTCCAAGCATAGCTCTTTCCATAGCTCGCTGAGCGACCTTGAACCTGTGGGCCAGTCTCACCGATGAGCTGATGATGATACTAAAATCACTACCCCATCTAGACTACCCGGCAAGGATTTGTATAATCGTGTACTAGCCAATAGATTCAGCCACCAATGTAACATCAAAAACAAAAATTCCGCCAAAAGCCGTCGCTACTGAATATTTGAGTAGTGCCAGAACATCAGAGTCAGACTCTAATGATAAATTCAAATCTCGATCCTCCCGAGAACAAAGCAATCAGACGCCGAACAAAGGTTATATCGCCGGCGGTTCAAGTTTGCCGAGGAGTCTGTAGGGACACTAAACAAGCGGGCGAAATAACCTAGGAAAGGCGGCGTGGAAATCGATTTATTGATTTAAATCGATTGTTGGAATAAGAATCGTATTTTTTATTGCGAGTAAAAATTTAATTTGTTCTTCATAGCGTACCTACATACAACTTTATGTAGGTACGCTAACAGCAGATCAACTTCACTTTGGACTTTGGACGGTTCTTATTATCTGCGTCGTAAGACTTGAAATCGTACTGCAAGTGTTACCATTGATCTGCTGTCCACTGTACATGTTTCGCCAAATATTTGGCATGCAAAACTTTCACATTGGGGGTCTACCTACTTAATCCCGCAATATTCTATTATTACAACTTTCATTGATTATTATTAGATCGATAGATAAAGATTATCAGCTATATGCTCCCACTTCACTTGACTATTCGTATTTGCTATTGGATAACACGATGGAGCATAATATATTTATTATTTAGTTTATTAATGGGCTCGTCATTTGCCAATGTCATGTTACAGAAAATTCAATATATAATAGTCTTCTATCTTCCTCCAGGGGAGTCGCAGTAGCGTCTTCACCCTGGGTAGCCGCGTCTTCTTGTCTTCATCCAGAGGAGACGCCGTAGCGTCATCACTCTGGAGTCTAGACGAAGCAGCTCGACAGTCATGTTCACTCGGAGCTTGTAGCGGGACTCTTGATAAAAGTCAAGCTTTTAAGTCAACTTCAGATCTTGCTCAAATTATCCGATAAATTCACCATACTGTCATTCGCGAACATTTTCTGATTAACTTCACGTGATATTAAACACAAAATAGCCACTGTGGACGTTATAACAAAAATTATCAAATAATTTTGCAACCGTCGTTTCCCGACATTTTCAAGAGAACCCATCATCACATATTAATTTTAATTATCGCTAAGCGAAGCGTTCCTCCCGCTCACTCTTGCGCGAGTTCTTGATGTATGAGGTGATAGTGGAAGTTGAGTTAAAACTATAGTGAGCCATTACTACAAATTATTATATATAAACGGATATCACTCACTACTCCGTGGAAGCCCGTACTCAGGGCCGTATCCGATGTTAGGAGTGTGAGTGAATGCGGAGTAGACGCAGTGAGTACATACTGCGTGACAGGACCTAATGTGAGTGGCGGTAACTCCCCGATAAGTGAGATCGATCAACGAATCCAGCTACAGCCATCGAACGCACCGTCGTCGTCGGCGGGACAAGTTATCTCGGAGCGCGCACAGAGGGCGCTCATCCGCAGTGCGCGAAGAAACGTCACCGGCGACGCGGGCGTGGCGCGCTCACCTTGAAAAAGACCGTCGAAATCTGTCGAAACTGTCGGTCTAATTGCCGACTTTAACAATATAAGTGAGTGATATCCGTTTATATATAATAATAAGTTGAGATATCCGAACGCAGGTTTTGAGGCCGCAACGACAAAGTTTTGCGAAAAGAGCGAGCGATGTGACTTCACGAGTTCGTTTGTTCCAATTTCATCGGATTTAATTCAATTAATGTTGATCAGAATAGTTAAGTTCGGAACTGTTGGAAACGGAAGCTTATTAAATACGATTTAAACCGCTCTGCTGTAAAGATGGCCGCTGCGGTTTGAACTTTCAATAATAATAGTTGGTCTATTTTTGGGAAGCAGCGACTTAATTTTCTAAATCCCTAGTATTTCTGGATACTAACGTTATATGTAAATAAATTTATTCAGTAATAAGCTAGAAATACAAACAAATAACTACTTATCTAAATTAATTAATTAAATATCCCGCCCCTTGACGTACCCGGTGCAAAGGTGCCCATAACGCTCGCAGCATTGCCGCGCTGTATAGCTATGGCCAACCTTTGCACCAGGTAGGACCCGGAGCGAAGTCATATTCCCTCTCTCCAAGGCGATGGCCAATTTCTGACACATATATAAATTAGAGATATTTTATTGGTTAAAATCGCGCGTCATCCAAATAATTTTGTTATGAACAAAATACAATTTCCTCGAAAAATAAATATTGGAAAGGAATTTCCATTAAAATTGATGCGCTAAAACGATCGCTCTAAAAATATGCACAATTCTGCGAAAAATCGGAAACAATTTCGTTGGTGGAAATTTTTATAAATAATATTTTTGTGTACACTGGACAATGGACATCACAAACAATTTTAAGATGGTATGTGCACGGTAATAGTTGAAGTCGGTTTCAACTCGTATAAGACTGATAGATACCTAAGACAAAACCACTTTGTATGTAATTTGTAACCATTTCTGTATGTCTATGAATAGGTAATACTAGTTTAGTGATTGAGTTTGACATTTTCTACGTCTTCTAATTTCTATTATACTAAAACAAAATCCATATTTTTGACATCCCTAATCTATTACGCTTCCCCTCCCCCGGGAGTTCCCCTTCCGCGTTCAGTAGTTTAAGAGCCAATGACGTCATTTAATTACGAGTTAAAATTAGAGTTCCCTAATTAAATTTCGTTTCTTATAAATCAATGTCGAGGCTCATAAAAATTAAACGCTATTAGACTGCGTTGACTAATTTAAGTAATGAAAGTGGACTGTAGAGTAATTATTAAAGTGGGGTGCAAGTGAGAAGTGACAGATGAGGCGCGAAAATGTCACTTCAATTATGTAACAGGTGTAATCGGTTTAGTTTTAATTTATTTTTAATCTATAGGGTGTTGTTAAAAGTTATTAGGATAAAGAAAATTGTAAGAAGGCCCCAAATCCTTGCTAAAGTCAATATTATGTACTTGTCGACTTAATTTTTTTTTTCAATTAATTACAGAAAAAACTCTTTCCTTTTTTAAAATACACATCTCTTAGGCGCAAGCAATTTCGTATTTGTAATCGAGTTATTTATTAATCTCTGTAAAATATTTGAAAACTTAATTGAAGCTTATTTTACGGTAATATTTTTCGAAACAAGAATGTATATTTGTTGGATCTTCGTAGCCTCCTATAGCCTAGACGGCTGGTTTATTGAATATTGACGTATCGTTAGATTCGTCTGGATCACGGGAATACATACCAAAAAACAGTCGTTTTTTTATTATCTTCTATCTTCTTCTATCTCTAATAATGCACTTGTTCCCTGCTTTCTTCTATCAGCTTTCGCTTACAAGTTGCACCGTACATAAAGTAGGCTCGGGAACCTTGGGGCGAGTGGAGTCGCTTCGTGGAATTACTGTCCCCTATTACCGGAAAATATGATATTGGCTTCTTCACGTTTCGTTCTCGGTTCTTAGATAACAGGAGTAGCTTCACAATTATTCAGGGTGAAATCTAAAAGGGGCCGATATATAACAGAAAAAATTAATTAAATTATAATTCATGTAATGATGAATGAAACCTATATGCCTTTCTGTCTTGGCCTGATTACTTGCTGCCGAGCGACAGCAACTAAGGACCGACTGCTTAACGTGAGCCACGAACAGTCGAAGACAGAGATAAGTATACAGGGGACCTAAATAAGGTTGAGATTCTCTCAAAAACAACTGGACCGAATTTAATAATTCTTTTACAGTACATAGTTTTAACTTTTATCTATCAAACAGTGAAGAAATGTTTGTCAAGGTCAAGTAGTATTCGAGAAAATCTCAACCTTAAAAACTCTCCTGTACACCTTTCTCTGTGTTCCACCGTACGTAGGGCCTCAGATGAAAATGTAACTAGCGTCACCTCTCCACACACAGACCTGGTTTAATGTTTATTAACTTGTACAAAAGACAGCAGATCGATGGTAATACTCAGTACGATTTCAAACCTTACGGTGCAGATAATAAAAATAATCTAAAATGCAAAGGGTTACAATTGATGTTCTTTGTAATATACGATAGTTTTCAACGCGTACTTGCAACTTAACTACGAGACCCTCAAGCCTACGAGCCCCAAGCTTGATTTAATTTTGATTTTTGCACACGAAATTATACCTCGGGCATAGCAAATGCTGAACTGGGACCTCTTTGGCACTGCTGCACGCACCGTAGTTATATATTTCATTATTTTATAAGTTATTCTGTACAACATATATATAATGTGTGCTGTGTTGTGTCAAATAAGTGGTCATTCATCATTCAAATTAAAAAAAAAAAGTTATTTGCAAAAGCCATACCATAAAAGCCATAGGCATAATATACAGGCCAGGCTGGAAGAAATCTCTTTATTAGAGATAAGCTCGACTGATGTACATCTGCTTTCTTGCAATATTGTGTCTGTGTTATTTTTTCGTGTACAATAAAGTATAAAGTATAGATAGAGAAAATATCCATAGACTCCTTCGGTCCTGGTACATTCGTATTCGTGTCACAATTGAAACAAGGTAGATAGGTACTTCTCCCTCCCGAATTTAATTTCGACCTACCATAACAAAAACATCACACCATAACCGTCAAGATAAACCAATAAAAAGAATGGTGCCCAATCAATTTTCTGGTCATCAAGGAAGCGCCTTCGAAACAAATCTAATTTACAGTAACCAAAAAACAAACCTTCATGTCCAGTCTCTTAGCTCTTAAAGTATAAAGTCCAAAATGTAACGGTAGGGTTGTCAGTTTGGAGTTTTTGCAAGAAAATGTAAATTGGTTGGACAGGGTTGGACGCGACGAGTTGTGTCGATCGGTATAGCGCTTGACCGACTCAATTCGTCCGTTTTAGTCAGGCTCGGATGGAGTTGGGGGGTCTGGGCGGATTATAGATCATGGAATCGGTGGGGGTCATCATAAGTATATGGCAATTAATATTATGCTTCCTTTACAAGTGAAACTAGATAGTCACTCTAGCTACACTAACGAAACGTTGCCGTTTACTTGAGTTCTTCAACTTGAGAAGGACATCACGTGATACGCCCTCAATATTGGTTTATTAATAAACGGTATACCTGAGATAGTGATAACATCTTGAGAGTATATCAGCTGAATTCGCTCTTGGGGGACGGTTTGAGATCAGAGTATTAATACGGACCTAAGATTCAGAATAAGTGTGGACAAAGTATTTACCTACTTACATCACAACAGCAGTCGTTATAAGACATGTCAGCGGCCTACCGAGCGGCCTCAACAACCATGACAATAGGTTTGGTCACTAAACCACGCGAAAAAGAAGAAGATAGCGAAATGTAATACGCCTTAGATTGTGATTTGGTAATCAGATTGTGAGCCTATTAATATAAAAACTAATAGATAGTTAGACAATTGATTTCTTTTCTGTTTTTTCTACTGCGTCTTTGCGCCATACGCTTAAATAAATAGATACAAGAAGTTGGTACGAATTTAGTTGTAAAATCAAAAATAAATAAAAAGTCAGTTTAAAAGAGAGTAACTGTGAAAACACCGAACTAGTAGCCGCAATGTGTAACGTTATTATATATTTCGCATTGCTTTGTGTAAATATTTCGCATACCAGTTTAGTATAAATGTAAAATCACTATATTAATATAAGCTGTCATTTTTTTTTATGTAAAACATAAACAAAAACGACGTTATTACATTAACTTAGGCTCTGACCCCCCCAAATCTAAGCCCTAGATCCGCGCCCGTTATCCCTTCGCTCCGAGTGAATGACTGACCGACGGAGCGGATAAGTAAGGGACCTTACCTGAACTAATCTGTATTGAGAGGTTCGACTGTGGGGCCGCTCGTGTAATCGCGGGATGAGCTGCTTGTACAGAAATTGGACTGACGGGTTCGTAATTTAATAATTTCGGCTACTTTAGTTCGGTAAATCTCGAAATATCGATAGCAAAGGGTTCGAGCACGGTCTCTTATACTATATGCACAAAGCTCGATTTACATCCACAGACATGAGCCTTTGAAAAATTATTGAATAATTTTCATTTCAATGTCTACAGTGGTTAAAGTAATCAGAAAATGTTCGCGAATGACAGTATGGTGAAATTATTGGATGATTCATGCAAAATCTGAATCCTACTACGAGCTCGGGAGTGAACGTGACTCTCGAGCTGCTTCGTCCGGAGCTACGGCGTCTCCTCTGGATGAAGAGAGAAGGCTATTATATCTCGAATATTCTGTAACGTGACATTGGCAAATGACGTGGCAGACAAAATATTATTCTATGTGAATTGACTGAATATGTATTTTCGAATTAAAACTATAGTGAGCCATTACTACTAATTTATTATATATAAACGGATATCACTCACTTATATTTAAAAATATATTTATATATTTAAAAAGTGATACTCACTTATATTGTTGAAGTCGGCAATTAGACCGACAGTTTCGACCGACTTCGACGGTCTTTTTCAAGGTTAGCGCGCCACGCCCGCGTCGCCGGTGACGTTTCTTCGCGCACTGGCGTCACCGGTCGAAATCAGTCGAAACTGTCGGTCTAATTGCCGAATTCAACAATATAAGTGAGTGATATCCGTTAATATATAATAATGAATATGTATTGACGTATTATCATAACTATTTTCTTCGGTGACGATAGACTTTATAAATTATGTTATCACACAATCAGAGAATCAGAAGTAGTGTCCGACGAACTTTCGGTTTCGGCTGCCATCTTGCCGAAACTACGGCCGAAACCGAAACTGTTATAATATAAGCGTAAATAATTTATTTGAAATAAGGGAGAGATAATATGTATGTAGTGCTAAATTGATTTTTTTTTCACGAAAACATGACCTTCTATGGGAGTTTCGGTTTCGGGCGAAACTGGCCGAAATTCGGTTTGGGTTTCGGCCCTAAAACCTAGTTTCGATCGGACACTAGAAGATAGTATAAATCCAATATCAGAAACTTACATTTCTATTCCACAAGTCCGGATTTAATCTGAAACAGAAAATGTTCTTATGAGAATAAGTACCAGATTTACTTCAATGATGATTATAATTACTAGAGTCTGGTCTAGACGTCCTATTTTAGGGTTATGATTTAGGTAGTTAGACCATTAATTACAGTCGTTAGTACTTGTGTAGGCGTCGACACATTTTGCTAGCTTTGACTCAAATGGAGCGTACTATTCAGTACCTACTCCATGCTACGGTCTAACACATACATAACACACATTCTAACACATTACTAATATATATAGCTCGACTACCACTCACTCACTCACTCACTCACTGACTGACTGACTGACTGACTGACTCACTGATTGACACGCCCGTTTAGTCTGAAGGAGTTCCCGGAGGTGAAAGTGATGTAGGGGGGAGTTGTATAGTTTAGTGATTGGACCAGAGGAAAACTATAGGGAAGTGAAAAAAACAAGATGGCGGCGGGTCACGTGATGCCATCTCCGCCATTTTCCAACCGATTTCGTTCAAATTTGGAACACGCGTCACATGGTCGACCTACTTTGTGATGAAATTGAAAAACAAAAGAAAAACAAAATGGCGGCGGAAATATAGCCGATTGAAAATTTGGACATTTCAGACCAAACTTTGACGAATTAGCTGGCCTAGCACGAGCGCATGAGGAATATCCAACCAATTCCACTTCGTAGCACATATGATGCAGTATACCAGAAAATTGTCATTTTTGGGAAAAACAAAATGGCGGACGAGCAGTAAACCATAATATTTTTTCCATATATTTTCATATACGAAACGAAAGGATTACTGGCGTGCGGTAAATATCTATCAGTAACTATAGCGAGGCCGAAGGCCGAGCACCCTCCCGCGAGGCCGAAGGCCGAGCTCCGCGTAGGGCGAAGCCCGAAGCGATAGAACACCGCGAGGCCGTAGGCCGAGCTCCGCGTAGGGCGAAACCCGAAGCGTCCCCTTGTCAAGCAGAAACAACTCACCACCTTCCAAGTAACTTTTGCGAGGCCGAAGGCCGAGCCGGCCTGCGAGGCCATAGGCCGAGCTCCGCGTAGGGCGAAGCCCGAAGCGTCTCCTTGCCAAGCAGAAACAACTCCCCACCTTCCAAGTAATTTTTGCGAGGCCGAAGGCCGAGCCGGCCTGCGAGGCCATAGGCAGAGCTCCGCGTAGGGCGAAGCCCGAAGCGTCCCTTTGTCAAGCAGAAACAACTCCCCACCTTCCAAGTAACTTTTGCGAGGCCGAAGGCCGAGCCGGCCTGCGAGGCCATAGGCCGAGCTCCGCGTAGGGCGAAGCCCGAAGCGTCCCCTTGCCAAGCAGAAACAACTCCCCACCTTCCAAGTAATTTTTGCGAGGCCGAAGGCCGAGCCGGCCTGCGAGGCCATAGGCCGAGCTCCGCGTAGGGCGAAGCCCGAAGCGTCCCCTTGCCAAGCAGAAACAACTCCCCACCCCCCAAGTAACTTTTGCGAGGCCGCAGGCCGAGCCGGCCTGCGAGGCCATAGGCCGAGCTCCGCGTAGGGCGAAGCCCGAAGCGTCCCCACGCTACCAAAGAAAAAGATGCCCTTGCCTTTCGAATTATGAACAAAGTTATGGAAATTGTGTACAGCTAGCAACGTTTGGCTTTTGAAAACATTTTTTAAGTTTCTGGCATACGGGCATTTCGAGCGTTGCTTGATTTAAAAATCACAACAATAACCTACTTTAAATGAGCAAACTCTTTTCGAAATAAATGTTTTTCACAGAGTTTTGAACTTGCAACTTTCGGGCGGTGCTTGATATAATTAGTGGATGGTTTGCACGAATTATTTGCACAGCGAACAAACCGGATAATGTTTATTTAGTTGCGGCGCCTACAACACGAAAACAAAGCCGTCTCGCGGGCCGCGCGCGGCCCGCGCACCATGCAACACCTAGTTCAATAAAATAAAGCTAACTTACTACCGATGGAAATATATAAAGACCTGTCGGGGCGACTCGTGGAGTCCACACGTGACCAAAATGCTGGCCTGTATTTCGCCCAAAGGATCAGCCTAGCGATCCAGAGGGGAAATGCCGCCAGCATTTTGGGCACGTTGCCGGACAACGGGGATCGGTTGAACTATCTGTAATGCTAAGTCATTCAGATAGTTCAATTGTAGGTACATATTGTTTTTAGTTTTTATTTTAGGATAATTTTATAATAGTTATTTTGGCGCATATTTGTATGAAAACGCAAAAAACTCAAAACCTATAAAACTTCCCGTTGACCTAGAATCATGAAATTTGTCAAGAAGCTAGGTCTTATAGCACAAGTAAAGGAAAAAATCCGAAAACTGTAAAAGACAATGCCAGATTCTGCCCCACCATCAACCGCAAGTTGTACAAGATAACGAATAAATGTAAAAATATCTCAATTTTTTATTAAAATTATAGGTTTAAAATAAAGTTTTGTACAAGTTGCGATTCGAAAAAAACAGCTTAATTAAGAATTCAGAAAATAGTAAGAAATCGAAGCGATTTATTCATTGTTTTTGTTATTCTTCTATAGGAGTTGCGAGAGTAGTAGAAAATGATACTTATTATGATTATGCAATATGAAACCTGTAATAAGTCCCCAACAAAATGATAGGTACAGCTGGCAGTTTTGTAGGTGGGGCAAAGTTCCATTGAAATGTGGCAATGTCTTTTGGGGTTCCATTATGAAATAATTATTTTTTCGTTAGAGAAAATGTTGTGGTGACGTTGCACGGAACCCTCGGCGCGCGAGTCCGACAGCCGAATCGCACTTGGCCGGTTTTATCTTATTCCCTACCTACTTATTTCATTCACCCGCTTTAAACCGCTGTATATGTAATTATGGCACAGAATACATAAAATACGTGTGTATTTCATTCAGTATGCGTAAGCCTCTAATTAGAGCGGACGCGGTCGAAAGGCCGGCAACTTCTAACAAACTCGGATGTAGGTATGTGTAAGGAAGGTCAAAGGGTCACGCTGACCCCAACTATAACCTAGGTAGATTTTGTGCTTGTATTTTTTAATTATTTATTATAATGCCAATATATTATTAAGAGAGGCCTACGTCCAGCAGTGGACTGATACGGGCTGATGATGATGATGATTTATTATAATTATAGATTATATTTTCTACCTATATCCTATACTAAAGCCCAAATCAAGTGTCTTATTTTGGAAACAAATATGATAGTCTAATTACCTGTTGTAATGTAACACTGAAGGAACTGTTCGATTGAACCTATTCATCATTGTGAAAATAAAGTGATCCGATCTAATAATGTGAAAATAACTTTGCAATAATCAGAGAACAGCTTCGGTACCTATACGCATTGATCTCCTATATACAACTAGATACACAGTCTGCCTTCTAAAAATGTCCGAGCGGAAAGAAGGTCCAAGCGGATGAAGGGACTCTCATTTGCTTTATTGGGCATTATTTGGACGTTAACAATGGACCCTTATTTGGACGTTTTTTAAATTGTTTTAGTAAGACCTTTGTGTATAGGAGATCAATAAGTCTAATATTAAATTAAAGTTGTTTACTTTATGTAAAAAAGGACATTATTTGTATATTGTCAACCTTGAATAACCACCCTTTGTACAAAGTAAAACAAACCAAATTAATACGTTAAAAGGCTCCAAAATAAAACAAATTAAACGAAAATTGTTTCGAGTTCCGCCCCCATTTGAAGTCGGTATAATTGAATAATTTAATGTGGTCTTTCCTATTGACTTTTCCAGTTTGCCAATTAGGCGACTTTCACCCTAGACAAGTAGCTTTTACTTTCGTTAACGCTAGTAGAATAGAAAGTAAAATGGATGGGATATATTTTGATAACAAAAAAAGCTGATTGCCGACTTCAACAATATAAGTGAGTGATATTCGTTTATATATAATACCTAATTAATATCAATCTTACATTTTTTCTTTCTATTTTGCTAGCGTTAAAGAAACTTAAATTAGTATATCTATATTATATTATATCTATGCAAATTGCCACCCCTGCCTAAAAGAACTCAACTAATAATTCTAACAGCTGGACAAAATTGAGAAAATTTGAGCCCAGTCTTGAGTTAGAATACCAGCCTTCAAAGGTATTACGTTTCTAACAATGCCTGAGCTAGTCCACCTTCGTTGTATAAGGGTACCTAAGATAAGCAATTTAAATATCAATTTCCAACGACACAAAGGCTGGTATAATGACGTCACAATGTGGAATTTCAATATAAGGAGATAAGGGCTGCTCAAATAAGGCTTTAGAACCCAGTGGTGTAGTGGTAGAGTCACTGGGCTTGCAATACTGAGGTCCCAGTTTTTCCTCATAAAAGCCTGTATTATGGAGAAATCCTAATTAACATTTATGTTTGAACTAAATGATCATCAAGTAATAATTACAATATCTTTGAGATTATAGAAATTATAAGCAGTAACAGAAAAACATCATTTTAACCAATATCTTTATGAATATATTTCATTATGAATATGGATATTTATTAATTAAATCACTAAAAATATAAACTAACTTACAATATTAAACTAAAAATAAAAGTACTTACTAAAATATAACTAAACTAAAATAAAACTATATGCACAAAATAGGTCGGTTGAACTATCTGAATGGCTTGCATTACAGATAGTTCAACCGATCCCCGTTGTACGGCAACGTGCCCAAATCATTTTAACTATATTAAAAAACAAATAATAATAAATACATTTAATTATTATATATAAACGGATATCACTCACTTATATTGTTAAAGTCGGCAATTAGACCGACAGTTTCGACCGATTTCGACGGTCATTTTCAAGGTGAACGCGCCACGCCCGCGTCGCCGTTGACGTTTCTTCTCGCACTGCGGTTCAGCGCCCTCTGTGCGCGCTCGGACATAACTAATCTAATAACTGGTCTAATTGCCGACTTTAACAATATAAGTGAGTGATATCCGTTTATATATAATAATTTGTAGTAATGGCTCACTATAGTTTTAATTCTAAAATACAATTAACTTTAAATGGAGACATTGTCCAGAAATTGTCGACGAAAAAAGGTATAAAATAAAACTTAATTGAGTATAAAAAGATCGCAACTGCCATTTAAAAAGGACGTAACTGAAGTTAACAATAAACACTGTATCTAAACATTTTAATCGAAGAAAAGCTTTTTACCAGCCTCGAATTAATAGACGATAAAAATGCACAAGATGTAATCTTAGGACCTACTGCTGTTTATGGTATAAGTAACGGGCGGGTAACTTGGTAGCGTTTGAATGGTCTAAAGTTGTCGCACTGTATTTCTTAGGCCCGTATTAATAAATCACTCTCAGCTTAAAAGTAAATCTTGAGAACTATCTCAAGATGATAAAACGGGAATTACCGTGTTAAACATTTATTATTGATGTCTCGATATTTCGAAACGAACACGAAAGAGGGTAGATCGTTTTGTGTCACCCTTCTGACGTTCAACACTCACCGACTTCAGTCTACTCGTGACCATGATGGCTGCAATGCTGGCGAAATATCGAGACATCAATAATAAATGTTTAACACGATAATTCCCGTTTTATCTAATTAATATGTATACAAACCGTGAAAGTATAAAAAGTGATATGCCTCAAGATGGCGTTCCTATTAATAAACTCTAAATAGATACCCCAAGATTGCTATATTTTTAAGACGTTTAAATGACAATGCCACATTCTGCCCCACCATCAACAGCAAGTTGTACAAGATAACGAATAAATGTAAAAATATCCGTTTTTTATTAAAATTATTGGTTTAAAATAAAGTTTTGTACAAGTTGCGATTCGAAAAAAAACAGCTTAATTAAGAATTCAGAAAATAGTAAGAAATCGAAGCGATTTATTCATTGTTTTGTTATTATTCTATAGGAATTGCGAGAGTAGTAGAAAATGATACTGATTATGATTATGCAATATGAAACCTGTAATAAGTCCCCAACAAAATGATAGGTACAGCTTAAATGGTCACGTAGTTTTGTAGGTGGGGCAAAGCTCCATTGAAATGTAGCAATGTCATTTACTTAATACTACTAAGTACTAACAACATTAATTTATACCTAATTAGTTAGGAAATGGAATAAAATGCTTTTGCGTAATTGAAATTATAGCGTAGCCTTCATAGAAAAACTGAAAATCCGCGCATACCAAGCCTTAAAGAAGGTAGTAACAGAATCATTGTAGAAGTTCTCAAGTTATTTATTTTTTATTTTTTGGAAAACCAACGGCAATTTTTTTTTTTTTAGAAAGGTGTCTTAAAGACACGAGAAGGTATAATTTATAATAACTTTGTTTGAAAATCCTTGACTCCAGCAAGACTGGAGTCACGAAGTCAGTACAGTCGACATCACAACAAGCTATAAAACTCGCTGTAATGCAGTACCCGATACAGTCAGTTAAATTTTTTTTTTTCACTTAAGCATTTCCACAGTACAGCTTAAATTATAGGTGCTAGAGTTAAACTATATTGGTGAGCGCTAGCTCCCACACTTGGATGCCCTGTGTTGTGGGAGACTAGTCTCTCCCTGGAGTACAAAATTAAATGATCGTTGATTATCAAAGGGTAAGTTACACAATATAAAACTGATATCCAATTACAGGTTTTCGCTGTTAGATTATAGACTAAATTAACTTTCTAAATTAACGGAGACTTTCGGCCCGTGGTCGTCCGACGCGAAAAAATTTTGTACAGATATTTCCACCCGCCTGATCCTCGCCTCGGGTGACCCCAGAGCTGGCGCCTACTTCAGGCAAAGGCTGAGCCTCGCTATTCAGCGGGGCAACGCCGCCAGCGTGCTGGGGTCCTTGCCGCGCAGTGCAGAGTTAGACGGCGTGTTCGGGCTTTGATTGTAAATAGTATTTAGGTATTTAGTTTATTTTGTAAAAAGTGTTGTAGAAATGAATAAAACTATATCAAGCACTATACCCAAAAAGGCTAACAATCGACCATGTAAGAGGATCCTTTCTTTAATTGTACCACGAGAAACACCCTACATTTAAACGCTACCCAAACGTAACGTGGTAGGAATATCAATAGAGCAATGAATTTAATTAAGTTTAAAGCGTAAACGGTATTTGCATTTTTATAGGGCTTTAATTAAAATGCTCCAAGAATTAAGCTTGCCGTTAAAAGATATCCTTCCATACCTACAATAGAAGTTTACAAAGTGAGATGATAAAAAATACGAGAGATAAATTCAAAATTTTGATATTTTTTTGCATATGCGCTATGCGAAACGAAAATAACAATGCCAGATTCTGCCCCACCATCAATCGCAAGATGTACAAGATAACGAATAAATTTAAAGATATCTCCATTTTTTATTAAATTTATTGGTTTAAAATAAAGTTTTCTACAAGTTGCGATTCGAAAAAAAACAGCTTAAATAAGAATTCAGAAAATAGTAAGAAATTGAAGCGATTTATTCATTGTTTTTGTTATTCTTCAATAGGAGTTGCGAGAGTAGTAGAAAATGATACTGATTATGATTATGCAATATGAAACCTAATAAGTCCCCAACAAAATGATAGGTACCTTTAATGGTCACGTAGTTTTGTAGGTGGGGCAAAGCTCCATTGAAATGTGGCAATGTCATTTAAATGATAAATGGAGAAAAAATTTCATCACCACCGGGATTCGAACCAGGGTCCTCGGCATTTCGTGGAATTCGCATTTCCTGGTCGTGATAAGAAAAAAACTTCATAATAAGTGTTCCTTTAAGGAAATTTTTAAATTTCTTCTCTGTCAACGTCGTGACACTTTCTGGCATGGCAACTTGTTATAATTGCTAATGAACTCCACATTAGGTTAAACCTGTGTTGATGTAGTTATAATTTGCGTTACCTTACATAATATTATAAACAATGATAACTCGGTCGACAATTTTAATAGCCATGAAACATTGATCTCCTATAAACAACTACATACACAAAGGTCTTATTAAAACAATTTAAAAAAACGTCCAAATAAGGGGCCACTGTTAACGTCCAAATAATGTCCAATAAAGCAAATGAGGGTCCATTCATCGGTTTGTACCTTCTTTGCGCTCGGACATTTTTAGAAGGCAGACTGTGTATCTAGTTGTTTACAGGAGATCAATGCCTTGAAACCATTTATTTCTGATTCGTATGTTATATCTTTTTATATGAAAGAAGATGTATTTTTTTCTTATATTCGTAATACTTCTAATCCTATCCAATTATCCGGTATGGATAAAAACTTAGGCCCAAGTTGATCCCTTTGATCGGGAGCAACCTAATCTCTTTCGATTCGTCATTCCTTATTACCGTCGCTCCATATTTCCAATCCTCCAGATCCGTCCTTGTAAGTTTGTCTATATATGTTAGGTCAGTGTGATTTATACTAGTTTGGCCGGGTTCTTATAGTTTATCAAGTTCGGATCAATTTGCCAACGAGTTACCAGTTTGATGGCAAAGTTTGATTGTAATGTCTGTTATTTTGGAAACAAATGGAAATTAGAACATGATGAAAAAATTCTTGCCGTGGGCAGGGCTTGAACCTGCCCATAAATCATGTTTCTAACCGAATGTTAGACATGGTTGTCGGAATACTACTACTGCTGTCCGATAGATGGAATTGCGTAACATACCCTTTAAGTATGTATAAAGCGATGAAGATTTTCGGTGGGCTCGGCGTAGCCTGTGGTGGCTCAGTTGGTAAGAGCGTGTCACGGAATGACAAGGTCGCAGGTTCAAGTCCTGCCCACGGCAAGAATTTTTTCATCATGTTCTAATTTATTCACCGAGCATGGATAATGCGTAATTCAAATTCTGACAAACGGATATTCTCTCTCTTCTCATGTGGTTTAGTCGCCAAATATATGGTCAGAGTTGTTAGTGGTCTGATGCCGAGCGACAGCAACCGGGACCAACTGCTTAACGTGCGCCCCGAGGCACGGAGGGGCCCAGATGAAAGTATCAATAGCGGTCACCCATCCAGATCCTATATAGATAACCGATGGGTAGACGAGTTCTCGAATGGAGGCCACGAACGGGTAAACGTAGTGTCGGACGCCCGACCAGATGGAGGGATGACCTTCGCAAGATGGCTGGCAGGGACTGGATGCAGAGGGCCGAGAGTAGGGTTGAGTGGCGCGCTTTGGGAGAGGCATATGTCCAGCAGTGGACTGATACGGGCTGATGATGATGATGGTGATCCAGATCCTGACCTCGCCCAACGTTGATTAACATGTACGGTCGAAAACAAAGGTGAACAGGAGAGTTTTTAAGGTTGAGATTTTCTCAAAAACTACTTGGCCGATTGTAAAAATTCTTTCACTGTTAGATAGATAAAAGTTTAAACTATGTAACTGTAAAATAATTATTGAAATTGGTCCAGTAGTTTATGAGAAAATATCAACCCTGTCTGTCTGTCTTCGACTGTACGATCGTTTTCAACGTGTATACTCGCTACTGGACTGCAGTCCCAAGCGAAGATTCAGAATGTTATATAAAGAAGTGAAAGGGGTGGGACACGTACTCTAGTTATACGTATATCGCAGCCCAAATCAAGTGTCTTATTTTGTAAACAAATATGATCGTCTAATTATCTGTTGTGATGAAACACTGAAGGAATTGAGTGACCGAACCTGTTCATCATTGTGAAAATAAAGTTATCCGATCTAATATTGTGAAAATAACTATGTAATAATCACAGAACAGCTTAAAATGTTAATAGAGTAGGGTAGTTTTTGTTTATAAAATAAGACACTTGATTTGGGCTTCGGTATACAGTTTATTACCCGCGATACGTATACAGGGGGGCCTTATACTATTATAAATAAGTTTGCGATTTTCACAAAAAGTAATTCACTGATTTTTTTTAAATTCTTTACAATAATTACAGTGTATCTCTAAACAATCCACTTCAAGCATTGATCTCCTAGAAACAACTAGATACAGTCTGCCTTCTAAAAATGTCCGAACACAAAGAAGGTCCAAACGGATGAATGGACCCTCATTTGCTTTATTGGACATTATATGGACGTTAACAAAACGTTTAAAAAACGTCCAAATAAGGGTCCATCTCTTAGTTGAATTGCATGTAACACTCAAATATAAACCAAAAAAAACATCAACATGTTAATTAATCAACAAAAACAGAAAAAGCGAAAGAATTGCTCTTGCAGGGACAAAAAAAATAAAGAAACTAGAAAGGGGACCCGGAGATCCGGACTAATGGTCGGTCCATTACCCGGTTTATCCGGACACTCGGGTCCCTTAGTAAATCATCCCGGTGGTAGGCGAGTGCTTTTTTCGCCGGACGACAGTCTAGTTCAATTAGACGATTCCTGGACCACTTCTTATATTTCTAAGGAGACTGAATGACTTTTGATTCAGTCTATTACCTAGTGTTGCCCAAATGCAAGAACAAGACGAGACTTAGCCAGTCTTGGTCTTGGTCTTGCGCCAATACACCTGGTCTTGGTCTTGGTCTTGGTCTTGCGCTCCCAGTCTTGGTCTTGGTCTTGGTCTTGCAGCAAGAGTCTTGCAAGTCTTGCAATTACCTATTAGTCTATTGCTATTTATTAAAGTTTACTTTAAATCTTAGAAAAACGTATTAGAATTGGAACATTGTGAGCTTGAATTAACATAGCCATAGTAAAGATCAATCAGATTAATAAATAACTGAAGATTTGATAAGAAAAAAGATGATTTGAAAGATTCGAAATTATTTTGCATGAGTATACCTACGCCCTGTGGCGGCAATCTAATAGTGTCAAATGTTGTGATTTCGGCGCGGCGGCAACGATTGTTGTATATGATTTCAAAAGAAGCCGCCGGCGCGTGTATTATAACCATGTACTTCCGAAAAGCGGCAAATTTCTTTGAGAAGTAAGTACAAAACCTTTGATGCCGCATTATCAAAGTGCCGATGGTTAAAACATAACTATGCATGCACTCAGTTTGATTTTAATGGATATTTTTTTATTCGCTATGTAGGTATGTTTATGGTATTAGTCGTAATGCGCATAGGTCCAGTTTTTCATATTCTTTGATACAGTTTTTTGCGTCTCATAGAATTCCTAAGCGTACCTATACACCGAACTGTTACACCTAACTACTCCGTGAAATAGCGCTAAGTCCTAGCTGCAAGACGCAAGAGTCTTGCAGGCTTAGTCTTGTTCTTGCTCAAGTCTTGCACGGTCAGTCTTGGTCTTGGTCTTGCTAAAAATACGCGGTCTTGTTCTTGGTCTTGGTCTTGCAAAAACGCAAGAACAAGACCAAGACTGCAAGACCAAGACTGAATTTGGGCAACACTACTATTACCTAAGATAAGTATCCAGAGACCTCAATAAGGTTGAGATTTCCTCGTAAACAACTTGACTGATTGCCAAAAAAATTGTAGTGGATTGTTATGCTGAGCTAGCGCCCTATTTATCATTATTTCTGAATGTTTATTTATTATATCTCGTATTAGTATTATATCCATTTTATAGTTAAATTTTAGTTCATAGTTGTAATCTAACTGTTTATGTATGACTTATATTTATAACAATGTATTTATTTCTTTGTACTATTTATTAATGATATATAAAATTGTTTTACTTTACTTTACTTTTAGAGACACACTTAATTGTAAAGAATTTTAAAGAAATCAGTGACGTACTTTTTGTGAAAATAGCAAACTTCATGATATAAATGCACCTGATAATGATGAATTCATTATTAGTTTAAAAGACAAGGAAGCCGAACGAAAGCAAACTGTCGTTAACAAACAAATAGACAGTCCCAAAGTTTCACAGGAACAAACAGTAAAAGTTGTAAATATGGCGCTAGACACCCACAGAGAATATATTTACTGCGCTTCAAGTAAACAGTGTATGTAGGTGAATCGATTGCCACGGTTGACCTTTTAGATGGATTGTTAAGATAAGAATATTCATGTTGAACATGAGAGCCTTTAAAGAGCTTAATTGATATTAAATGACGATCATTGCCACATTTCAATGGAGCTTTTTCAATGTTGCGCATCAGTTGGACTGACAAAATAACGAACGTCGAAGTCCTGCGACGGATGAACAAAAAATGCGAACTTTTGCAGACCATCAAGAAGCGTAAAGTGGCGTACTTAGGACATGCTCTGAGGCACGAGCGCTATGAGTTGCTTCAACTTATTATGATGGGAAAAGTCGCCGGAAAGAGAAGAATCGGTCGCAGGAAAAAGTCGTGGCTTAGTAACATCCAGGACTGGGCTGGAATCGCGAGCGCTGCAGACCTGTTCCGCCTCGCGAGAGATAGGCACAAATATGATGAGCTGATTGCCAACCTTAACTAGTTGGAGAGGCAACCCCCAAGAAGAAGAAGAATGGAGCTTTGCCCCACCTATACAAAACTGCATGTACATTGAAGCTGTACCTATCATTTTGTTGGGGATTGATTGCAGATTTCATATAGCATGATCATAAACAGTAAGAGTTGCGAGAGTAGTAGAAAATGATAACAAAAATAACGAATAATACGCCTCGATTTCTTAATGTTTAACGCTCAGCACTATCTGTTACATTGTCTGAAGGTGGGCACACAATAAAAAAAATATGCCACGTTACAATGAATGATTAGCGGAAAAACTAAGAGGAAAACGTACAAAAACTTTTAAAAATGATTTTTCGACTTGTACTTGACTTTATGACTTTAATTTAAACCAATAATTTTTATAAAAAACAGAGATACTTTTACATTTATTCGTTATCTTGTACATTATGCGGTTGATGGTAGGGCAGAATCTGGCATTGTCATTTAAATATAATATACTTCTTTATAAAGTAGGTCAAAATCAGTGAATAAAAGACTATCATCTCTGGGTACAAAATTAAAATCAGATGAATATACAACAAGACGAGAGGTTTCCAATTTTATTAAAAAAGCTATTTACGAAATGTTTATTACGATAAATATAGTTTTTAATTTAGTTTATATTTTCTAGGTTAATATTATAATTAAACAAACAGGATAAAATTAGATATAAAATACATACAGGCACTAGAATTTAAAACAAATTATAAAACAATATGAAATATACTATAGAGGTAATTAAATGTTTCACAAAGATAAACACAAAATAATTGTAAGAAAAAAAAACAATATTCCAAAGAACTAAAAGAAGGTAAAAGTCTATATACAAACAAAATTACTTAGATGACAAAGCTATTAAGGTACAACTCCCTGAATACAAAGGCAATGTTTATGTATCTAAGCTAGCTGCATTTACATTGGCTGTTATCGTATATCTATACACAAATACAAATTATACCGCTCGACTGAGCAATTCAGTTATATATCCCTTGGGCTGTATATGGGCCGTATACGTTTAATGTTATTGAGAAATGTTACACAAACCATTGCCGATAGATAAATATAAGTTGGAAATATCTCTTGAAAACGACGGTTGCAAAATTATTTGAAATTTTGTGTTAGGTATAATATCTACAGTGGTTATTTTGTGTTTAATATCACGTTAAGTGAACATTTATACTATTCTTTATTTATAACAAATCAATAACATATTTACATAAACAAAAAAAAATGATATAAAAATTTAAAAATTAAATATTTAAAAAATAAAATTCTAAAAATGTACCTACTTGGACGCGGTATTCCAGCTGTGACTGGCCTCTACTGGCCTAGACCAGTCACAGGTAGTACACCGCGTCCAAGTCGCTCCCATGCGGCAGGGTGCCCAAGAGAGCGGCCGCGTTACCTCTTTGTATGGCCAAACTTATTCGTTGGCCGAGGTACGCACCCGCTCTCTTGTCACCCGTGACGTCCACCAGACTCGACAATTCTAAGTAATGTAATACGTTAAGTTAATCAGAAAATGTTTGCGAATGACAGTACGGTGAATTTATTGAATAATAATTTGAGCAAGATCTGAAGTTTCAAGCTTTTATCAAGAGTTCCCGTTAAAAGCTCGGGAGTGAACGTGACTGTCGAGCTGCTTCGTCCAGAGTGACGACGCTACGGCGTCTCCTCTGGATGAAGACATGAAGACGCGGCTACCCAGGGTGAAGACGCTACTGCGACTCCTCTGGAGAAGACTATTATATATTGAATTTTCTGTAACATAACATTGGCAAATGACGAACTGCCGAGTCCATTAATAAAAAAAGTTGGAAATAATAAAACATTGGCAATCAAAGGGGACTACTTTGATTTCATTTGAAAAGAACTTATGTAAACTGAAAGAAATCATGAATACATATAACCACAACATGCTTGTTGAAACATTCAAATCAAGGCATTGGAAGACCACACAGTTTAGTGTGTATCCAACGACCAAAACAAAACTGACAGACACAGTGTCCTATCAATTTCCTTATTGAGTAAAGCCTACATACCCCTATAAACATCGAAAGCAACCCCTGTAACAGAGGGTGCCAGCAATTAGGGTCCCGGACGCAGGGTCGAAATGGGAACTAAATGGGTCGACGTCGCTACGGAACACAGATATTTGCATGCGAGTTGTTGATTGGGAGTATCGATTGGGAGTGTTTTGTGCTATTCATTTAGCTTTGCAATGAGTTCATCGACAGATTTGCGGATGGTGTTGAATTTACTCATTATCTTTTGGTTTTAATGGACTTAAGGAATTAACACGGTTTTATAGCGAGAGTTATTGCAAGTTTTATGATTCTAGAAGGGATCCACTCTGTGTCAAAAGGAATCTCTATGAATGATAGTTTGTCACTGTTATATTTATAACATGTTAATTTGTTATTTCCCAGCAGGACCACGATCCTATCGTTCTCAAAAAATTTAAATTCATAAATTGATGGAAGAGGAGGGGGGAGACCTTTGCCCAGCAGTGGGACAATATGTAGGTTAACAAAAAAAAATTGATTCCCAAGAGGTCCACGACATTTTATAATAATAATAAAAATATTTCCATGGATTATTTAGTATACAGTCAGCAATGAAGAATAGATATTTCTTTAAATAAGTACTAACTTTGAGAGGATTTATTTCTAGGTATAAGCTTAGTAACACCTTTATCCTGCTTTTAAAGAGTGTTTTCAATCAAACATATTACAGAATGTTCCATTAAGGCTATCCGAATTCAACATCGCTTAGATTAACACTTAAAGAGTTCGGTGAAAAAAATCTATTGCTAGCGTACAATCGATGTCGTTCGAACATGTATTTTCCTAGAGGTATAATTACAAGTTAATATACATCTTTCCTGCCTTAAAGCTGTATCCAAGTATGTTTCTAGAAAAACTGTTATCTATTCAAGACATGCTGTCTAGATTTACATCTAGGCACTCGTGTACAGGGTGTAACGTAAAGGTATATGAAGCCGAAGGGAGGGTGTTCAGTATCGGTAACTGAACAACTTTTGTTCTACGACTTTTCATCATCATCATCATTATCAGCCCGTATCAGTCCACTGCTGGACGTAGGCCTCTCCAAAAGCACGCCACTCAACCCTACTCTCGGCCCTCTGCATCCAGTCCCTGCCAGCCATCTTGCGAAGGTCATCCCTTCATCTGGTCGGGTCCCACACTACGTTTACCCGTTCGTGGCCTCCATTCGAGAGCTCGTCTCCCCCATCGGTTATCGGTTCTACGACAGATGTCACCAGCCCACTGCCACTTCAGTTTACTGATTCTATGAGCAATGTCAACCACTTTTGTCTTCTTTGTCTACGACTTTTCAATTTTCACGAATTAATTTTTTGACTTTTCATACATTTCGTACCGGTCAGCTGATCAATTTGTATAGGACAATAATTTATTTTTATTTTTTATTTGAAAAGTCGTAGAACAAAAGTTGTTCAGTTACCAATTCTGAACATTCTCCCAAAGTCAAAGCCAATATATTTTTTGAATTTACATTTACACCACTTTGCAAGGAAAAGGTGCCAACGCCGAGGAGAAAAAGTGGCAAAAAACTCTCAGCAGCTCCCTCCGGCTTCATATATATCTCTAAAGACTACCTAACATGACTTAGTAGGTACTGAAGGTCAAGTCTTAACCATCCATTAAAGTTGATCAAACACGTTTGACCACGTCATCTTCTAGCACAAGAAACCGAGTCGGCCCTAATATCATCTTATATCATGCTCTTGTATAGAATATCACATTTGGGGATTGTTGTTGCAAGTTGGAAGTTGAGAGCGGAATATAATCAAAGATGAGAATAATTCGTAAAAATTTATAAAAATTTAAAATTATAAAAATCTATAAACAACTACTTATATACACAAAGGTCTTACCAAAAAAAATTAAAAAACGTCTAAATAAGGGGCCATTGTTAACGTTCAAATAAAGTCCAATAAAGCAAATGAGGGTCCATTCATCCGTTTGAACATTCTTTGCGCTCGGACATTTTTAGAAGGCAGACTGTGTATCTAGTTGTTTATAGGAGATCAATGCATTAGATGCTCAATTTTGTTGTCTTAATATTTTGGGTTATTCACCATTTGGACACGACAGACTGGGTTTATTATTTCGTCATCTGGACACTAGTATTAGATACTTAATTAATAATAATAATAGTGTATCTGTTCTTATTTTAATAATTATTTCAATTATATATTCTTGATTGATCGGTATGTTTATGTATCTATTATTCTCTTGTACGATTTTATGTAATGTATATTATGTAGTGATAAATAAATCGGTTTTTCTTTCTTTCTTTTGATCAGCACCTTAACGAATCATACCAAATAAATAATCAATGTCACCAACGGTTCTCTTGAAAATGGCGGGAAACGACGGTTGCGAAATTATTTGATAATTTTCCGTTTAATGTCTACAGGGACTATTTTGTGTTTAATGTCACGTTAAATTAATCAGAAAATGTTCGCGAATGACAGTACGGTGAAGTTATTGGATTATTTATGCAAGATCTGAAGTTTCAAGCTTTTATGAAGAGTTCCCGCTACAAGCTCGGGAGTGAACGTGACTGTCGAGCTGCTTCGTCCAGATTGATGACGCTACGGCGTCTCCTCTGGATGAAGACATTAAGACGCGGCTACTCAGGGTGAAGACGCTACTGCGTCTCCCCTGGAGGAAGATAGAAGACTATTGAATATATTGAATTTTCTGTAACATGACATTGGCAAATGACGAACAGTCGAGTCCATTAATAAAATAAATAAATGTCACCAACAATAATTTTCAACATGTTTTACTAACAAAAGTACATGTTATCTTTAATAATAAGTTGTATACTTTATTTATTGTTATTGGCCATCTGAAGCGGTTTTTATGTTGACGCTATCCCTCAAAAGCTTGCGCCAAGACGCTAATGTGTCTCTTTGAGTGAAAATTTTGCGGAAAATGATAAATAAGGGCTCTGACGGGAACCGAATTTTGATGGGGACCCTTTTGTACCGTATCTTGTTTCGAAGTGGGCTTATCCTTCCCTTGAATAATATTGCGAGCCTTTAGGTGATCTAGTGTTAGATGTTACCCACAGACCACTTACCCCATAGACATGAAATTGGTACAACTGACAATGCCAGATTCTGCCCCACCATCAACCGCAACCACAAGATAACGAATAAATGTAAAAATATTTCCGTTTTTTATTAAAATTATTGGTCTAAAATAAAGTTTTGTACAAGTTGCGATTCGAAAAAAACAGCTTAATTAAGAATTCAGAAAATAGAAATAAATCGAAGCGATTTATTCATTGTTTTTGTTATTCTTCTATAGGAGTTGCGAGAGTAGTAGAAAATGATACTGATTATGATTAGGCAATATGAAACCTGTAATAAGTCCCCAACAAAATGATAGGTACAGCTTAAATGGTCACGTAGTTTTGTAGGTGGTCCAAAGCTCCATTGAAAGTGGCAATGTCTTTTTATATAGTTTAAAGTTTATCCAATACATTGATAATAGTTACAAGCTTATTATGTGACCTAGTTTCATTTTTGTAGCCATGCTGAAAGTTTTTTATAATAAGTTAAGTACTTCTTTTTAACATAGTTCCAAGATTATCCATTACCCTATGGGCTAATCTGGCCTTTATCTGCATCGGCCCAAACATTGTGCCCCGAATGGAGGGCATTATCTGCTCCCTCCGGCTCTATTTTTTACATAGTTTAAAGTTTATCCATTACATTGATATTAATTACAAGCTCAGGTATTATGTCACCTAGTTTCATTTTTGTAGCAATGCTGAAAGTTTTTTTATAATAAGATAAGATAAGATAAATATTCTTTATTGCAAAGTAAAAGGAATTACACAAAAGAAATACGCTAATACAGTTAGTATCACAATTGGCGGTCTTATCGCTTAGAATAAGTTAAGTACTTCTTTTTAACATAGTTTCAAGATTATCCATTACCCCATGGGCTAATCTGGCCTTTATCTACATCGGCCCAAACATTGTGCCCCGAATGGAGGGCATTATCTGCTCCCTCCGGCTCTATAGATTCTGAAGGGAAAATTTGGTATATGGTCCATTATGTAAATTGTGGGAAGTAGGTCTTTGAAGAGATGGTGTTTCAATAATGGCGGAAAAGGTCCTCGCGTATGTTATTTTATCGTATAAATAGAGGGGTTTGGAGTCTCCATCAATATAGTTCGGTGGCATAGTGGTTGGGTCACTGTAAGTAAGATATGGAGGTCCCAGGTTCGATTCTAGTGCGGCTATGTTAGTTTTCTTCGATTTTTCGAAGAAAAACTTGCATTTACTGAATTCTTTAAAAAATGGTACAGGAAAACATTGTGACAAAGCTTGCATGTCGATGAAGAATAAATTTAAGGCGTATGTAATCCAGCAATCTGTACTGGGCCCATGATGGATCATAGCCCGAGCTCCCTAGATGTAAGGGAAGGTCTGTGCCCGAGAATGATAAAATTAGACTGATGATGCTGCTGAAATAATTGCAGGATTATGAGAGCTCATGAGAGCTCGGTGGCTCAATGGTTGGGTCAATGGACTTGCAATATGGAGGTCCCAGGTTCGATTCCCAGCTAGGGCATGGCTGCACCATGTACCAATGAGTTATCCTCGGTTTTTCGACGGAAAAACTTACGTACATTTACCGGGTGCTCTCAAAACGGTGAAGGAAAACATCGTGATGAAACCTGCATGTCGTAGAAGAAAAAAAATCTAAGGCATGTGAAATCCGCCAACCCGCACTGGGTCCGCGTGGTGGATTGTGGCCCGAGCTCCCTCGATGTAAGGGAAGGTCTGTGCCCGAGCAGTGGGGGCATATAAATAGACTGATGATGATGATGATGGTGCTGAAATAATTGCAGGATTACAGAGACTGACAGAGTAACACAAAATGACAAATAAGACGTCGAGTTTTTTATACATACCTACGAGTTTTACTAAAGCTAGCAAGATAAGCACATTAAAACATCGATCGACATTAAATAATGTTAAGTCGAAAGCATCACAGGCATATTTAAAAAACGCAATTAAAAATCAACGTCCAAAATAATGAGGTTCAAACGAAATAAAACGGCCAAAGTTCAAAACAAGAATTACAAAGCATGATTAGAACCTTAACTCGAAAACTTTTTCCAAAGCAAAACCAACTGAATCGCGTCTAATGACGGCAACTGACGGAATCGATTGCCAGTTGCTACAGTAAAAAGTTGGCGGAATTAGGGGTGGACATGGGGTAAAAAAAGCCGTGAACTATGATGGGAGAGCTTAAAGCCACAGAATACTTCTTCTTCTATAATAGGAGTAAAATTATGAACTATATATTGTATCGCAGTCAAAAAAAACAACTACCCACATTTTTTTTAATTTATTTGGAAGGAGGTGGGGGTCCGTTAGGAATTCTTTTTCCCAACGGACCCCACGTACTTGGAAAGGGGGTCCTTAGACATGAAATTATTTTCAGATCCCAACGGCCCCCGTGAGGGGACAGACTCACGGGGTCCGTTGGTAATATTTCAGTTTATTTGAAACTAAGTTGCGGGGTACAGCACCCCGCAACTTCGTTTGCGTAGAGGAGGAGGATGGAGGAGATCAGGAGGCAGATCTTGCTCTCTGGATTCTTGTTTCCATATCACATACCGCCATGGCTTGTAGTCTATGAGCTGTCCGGATATTTCAGCTCTCTCCTATTGAAACTCCCATCAAAATCCCTTCAGTAGTTATGGCGTGATACTTGCACAAAGTCACAGACAAACAGACAAAAATTCTAAAAATTAGTGTTTTGGCATCAGTATCGATCCTAAAACACATTACAGTTATTCTTTTCAAAAAACAGACACAACTTTTTTACAGTCTTATTATATGTATAGATAATGATCTTCTTCGTCTTGCAGTGCCTCTCTACTACTGAAGGCTGGCCGTCAGCTCCGCATATCTCCCTCTGTCTTAAGCCAGTCGGAATAGCTCTTCGCCGCTGGCTATCGCTGTTCACTCCCTTATATTGCGGGGCCACGATTTCTTCCTTCTGCCAACCCGCCTCTTCCCCTCAATCTTGCCCATCATTATGAGTTGCAGGAGTTGGTATCTCTCGTGTCTCAGCACGTGTCCGAGATAGCCCATTTTTCTCCTCTTGTTGGTCAGGAATAGAAAACAAACGAGCGGTAAGAGTCTATAATAATGCAAGAGTGTGGTGTCTGTGATAAGTCCCTAAAGGAGGTCAAACGACGGAAGCTCCAATATTTCGGTCATATTATGCGGAACCCCCGATATAACCTGCTGCAATTAATCATCCAGGGCAAAATTTGTGGAAAGAGGAGCGTTGGCAGGAGAAGACACTCTTGGCTGAAGAATTTACGTGATTGGTTCGGCAGCACCGGCTCCTTGTTCCGGGCAGCCGGACAGAGGGTGAAAATTGCCATGATGTTGTCCAACCTTCGATGAGAAGAGGAACATTGAGAAGAAGGTGTCTGTGATGTAAATATAGCTACCTCCATAGACAGTTTCTTTGTCCATGGGGGTGGACCGCCCGCCAGCCGAAAAGTTTCTTGGGAGTTTCCTCCTAAACCCACACGATATAATTGGGAAAAGGTTACGGCAACACGATTCCTAGAATCATGTTTTTTGTGGACGCAAAAAGAACATTTGATGTACAGACTAGCCAAGAGCAAGGATACAAAATATCTGAAAGGATAGCTCTCATGAAAAGGGAGAGTAGTACAAAAGCTATAATACTCTTAGACTTTTGAATAGCCAAATTCAATCTCGAGATTAAACAAATCAATTGAAATGATAGAGAAATGGAAATAACATTTTGGATGATAGGATTACATATAGAAAACCTTATAATTATGACAATGTAGGAACCTATGTCTAATATGTAACGAAAAGTTTAATAACAAGGAATAGTAGTCGAATTGATTAAGGAAAAGCTATTAGATATGATAGTTACATTGGGGAACTCAAATATGGATTGAGATTTCTGATGAAAGATTGTTAATTTTAACACGACCCGGATCCATGAATAGAATAATTATAAATCTAACTAGTGAAGAGTGATGTTGAGTTTGGTCTTACAACGGTTTCATACCATTTTGACAGTAGTAATGCGATCTCATGCTGAGTGCGTGCTGAAAACTGTCTATGTCTATTTAATACGTATGAAGATTAAATAAATAAGAACAGTGGATAAAATATGTGAATCTCCAAACTATTTTCAAAACTTTGTGTTTAATTATATAAGTACTTACTTACGTGATTGTTAAATATATGAGAAAGTTAAAGAGATCGAAATCCCTTTTGCCAATGAACAATTTGATTCATGAACAAAATTCTATACAGTCATAATTCATGAAATTTATAACATTAAATCCAGTCAAAGCTTTCCTAAACCATTATAACATTGATTACTCAACGAGACTAAGTTACTCCGGCGGTTTTAAACGTGATAACATACGGTCGTGAATTCAATCAATTATTCGGCATTGTTTTATCAATTAGGTACTAAATTGAACTATTAAAATGCTATCAAAATCCACTATCGAAACAGGCAGACAATAATTTAAAAATGAGTGTTTTGGCATCAGTATTTGATTGTAAAACATTATAATAATTATCACTTTTTAAACTTTCACGGTTTGTATGTTTAACACGGTAATTCCCGTTTTATCTAATTAATATTATAATAATTATTCTTTCCTATAAATATCCAATATACATACTCAAATTTCCTGCAGTCTTATTCATGTAGATACATAAGAAATAGGCGAAATAGGATAATAATAATGGGAAATTATCTTTCATCTGTATTGAAGGTACCTAGAGTAATTTATATGCAGTATTTATAAAAAAAGGTTCTCTTGAAAATGGCGGGAAACGACGGTTGCAAAATTATTTGATAATTTTTGTTATAATGTCTACAGTGGCTATTTTGTGTTTAATATCACGTTAAGTTACTCAGAAAATGTTCGCGACACACAGTATGGTGAATTTGTTGGATAATTTGAGCAAGATCTGAAGTTTCAAGCTTTTGCCAAGAGTTCCCGCTACAAGCTCGGGAGTGAACGTGACTGTCGAGCTGCTTCGTCCAGAGTGATGACGCTACGGCGACTCCTCTGGAGGAAGATAGAAGACTATTATGATATTGAATTTTCTGTAACATGACATTGGCAAATGACGAACTGTCGAGTCCATTAATAAAACAAATAAATAAATAAAGAATATTTATAAAAAAGCTGTCTATATCTTACGATAATATGCATAATAATAATAATTATATTTCTTTATTGCAAGTAAATTATAGACTGTGTATCAATGTTACATTGCACTTCACTTGGCAATTCGTATTCGCTATTGGATGTTTGTCGTATTTGTGAAATACTTGACGTACAGTCGACAGCAGATCAATAGTAACACTTGCAGTACGATTTCAAGTGTTACGACGCAAATAATAAGAACTGTCAAAGTAAAAAGTGTTACTTTTTTTTTATTTTTTTTTTATTGATCTGCTGTCGACTGTACATACAAATAAGACGAATATTTTGTCAAGAATACCAACCACACATGGCAATTATGACAAATGCGCAAATACGAATAGCCAAGTGAAATGCCAGCATGTGAAGAAGAGTCAAAAACTCTTTATGTGTTCTGTTACAATTGTAATAATCTTCAAGAATGAAATCACATCATAAATCACGCAAGTAACGACAGTAAAGTAACGAGTCAATATTGACTTGCCCGTAAGGAATCGAATGCGTGACCCTTGAGCCTTGCTTATAAATGAATCAGACGCTTACTACTTTCGTACACCGTATACCTATCAATTTGAGATTATTATTTAGTAGTCTACCGATACCGTTATTAGTAAACGAACAGCTATTCAAACTTAAATGGGTATTCTCGTGTAATTCCATTTCAACATCAAATCCCAGTCCCAGAGGAGACAGTGCCCTCTCCACCATGGAATCAGTGTCAAGCCATCGATCGGCCCGCTTGCCATCTCTTCGGGATCAACATTTTTGCAATCAGTCCAGTAGTTTTTGAGAAAATCACAATGCTAGTTTCAGCCCCACCATCAACCGCATGATAAGGAGTAAATGTAAAAATATCTCCGTTTTTTATTAAAATTATTGGTTTAAAATAAAGTTTTGTACAACATGCGAGTCGAAGAATTCAGAAAATAGTATGAAATCGAAGCGAATTATTCATTGTTTTTGTTATCATGTTCTACTACTCTCGCTACTGATTGTGATTATGCTATATAAAACGCCGACAAAATGATAGGTAGGCTTCAATGTATGCTGCCCCTTCAGGGCGGTGAGCCCGACATAACCAACACGCTCCCCCGGGCGTGGTGCCACATGATTTGCATGTTTTACCTGGGTTAAAAAAAAGGTAGGCTTCAATGGTCTCGTAGTTTTGCCACATTTCAACCTTATTGAGGCATGTATACATTTTATATATGTATACATTTTACCCCGATTAGCTCTGTTTCGACTATACGTATTTCGACTATATATAGTTTACAAAAAAAACATGTTTTTTCATTTACCGAATGCTCACAAAATCGCGAAGGAAATATCGTAAGAAGACAAGCCAAAGAAGAAATAAATCTAGACCATTTGTAATCCACCAATCCGCGTGGTGGACCATGCTCCCTCTAAGGAAGGGAAGGTATATTTATTTATTTATTTTATTTTACAAGTTTGGATTACCAACAGCTGTGCAGCATGGTCAAAAGTTGTTACAGAACATATTTTCTACGCAGCCAATAATAGGTAATCGCAAATAAATACATGACATGAAAACTTATCAACTAGAGAATACAAACAATGTGAGGAATAATTGAGGATTATTGTCCGGTATCGGAAGTTGTCGCACCCGCTGCGGGACCAAAGAAATCATTGGTAAATATTCGCTTAATGTGAGTGGGGTTTGTGCGGAACAGGTCCAGTTCCTGGTGCTCACTTGCTAACTCATTCAGCAACGTACTAACTCTGAGGAAGAATGAGTTGCGGCGGTAGTTAGTGCTCGCTGGCAGTCTCACTAGAGGTATGCTGTGTCTGACAGGTATTTGAAACGGCTGTTCCTAAACGAGAAATAAAAATACACTGATGATAGTCCTAACTGAACAAAGGCTAACATTTCCTACCCCGTATGTTTCAGAAACTTGCAAACTTGTATTGTGTTAGGTAGGTACCTATTTCAAAGTTTCTTTCAAAGGCGGAGCGCGTTAACAAAATACATTCTTATCTACCCTTGCCGGAGGTAATTTGATTTCAGCGGAGAGTTCCGACTTCCACAATAGTACCTACGTGAGTTTCCAATTGACGTACTCATACTCTTTAGCTCTGTTTAGATTATTCTCTCCTCTGGGTCAATGCAAGCTTCTGATACCGAAGACACTGATCATTCATGACTCTCTTCTTCTAGCAGACCCCAACTTTTGTTTTTATCAAAATTTCCTGGTCTTTTCCAACATTTATAACGTGGTGCCACAGACCACTTACCACATAGACCTGTAATAGGAGGGCGCCCGTGTCTGCCCGCATTGTTTCACGACACGTGCCACCTAGAGATATTATCTACATCGTTTCGTTTCGTCGTTTCTGCCTCGTGGATCGGAATCGCAGCTTTAGTATTTCAAAAGCTGGACTTTTTCCAGTGAAATTAGTTCGACATGTACATCTCAAAATGGGTTTAGAGCAATGTACACAGAGTTTTTCTACCATTTAGTTTGAGAATCCGTAAACATGTATTTTTAAAAAGCCTGGCCCCAATAGCGTTGAGCATAGTCCTCAACATGTCATTGTAATCATTTAATAGAACGCATTGCTGTTTATAGTCAAAGTTAAATCGAACAAGTCCTGACAGCTTGTTAACTAAATGTGTGCGTACTCAATTTAGATCAGGCGTCAAGCGTGTGTTGACAAAAAACATTACACTCATAGAATCAGGTCGTGAGAATCAGTACTGCATGACGTATTTATACTCGAATAGCAAGTTTTTTTTGTCTCCACTTCTTGCCGCGATCTGTCTCAATTGACATTTAGCTGCAGTTTTGGTGCTCGGGTATTAGTCCCAGGTCGTCCAGTGACGAGCCAGGAACTGGTCAGTGGTCCGGGAGTAGATTGTCCTCCAGTATTCTGCGTTTCAGCATAATAACTAAATATACGAATAGCAAGTTTTATCACGTTCATGGACAGTGGCGGCATATGCCGTACTTTGAGTATTCGGAAAATGACAGTACGGCGTATGACGTAGTATTTTGATGCATTTAAAAAGACACAACGGCATCTCCCGCGGCGTTCGTAGGCGGTTTTCTTTGTGGAGCGGTCCCACTGTCATTCTGTGTAGAAAATAGGTATGTGTACTGTCAAAATAAAGGTTGTAGGTACATTTTTGTCGGTCTTGACACGCACATACTTAGAATCCCCCACGGTTATGACAGTAGTTGAGAATTTTCACTGTCATTTCGTAATTTCTACTGTCCATGAACGTGTTAAAAATGTACACGGTTTTTTGTTGCTACAGAATCAGAATCATACCTCTTTATTGCAAGTCACGTCTGCGTCAATAGATACTTTAAGTGCTAAATATTTCAATATCATCATCATCAACCCGTATCAGTCCACTGCTGGATGTAGGCCTCTCCCAAAGCGCGCCACTCAACCCTACTCTCGGTCCTCTGCTACCAGTCTCTACCAGCCATCTTGCGAAGGTCATCCCTCCTTTTTATCGAGGGGCGTCCCACACTACGTTTACCCATTCGTGGCCTCCATTCGAGAACTCGTCTCCCCCATCGGTTATCGGTTCTACGGCAGATGTGACCAGCCTACTGTCAATTTAGTTTACTGATTCTATGAGCAATGTCAACCACTTTTGTCTTCTGGCGGATATACTCGTTTCTTATTCTATTTAACAGAGAAATTCCAAGCATAGCTCTTTCCATAGCTCGCTGAGCGACTTTGAACTTGTGGGCCAGTCTCACCGTCAATGTCCACGTTTCGGCTCCGTAAGTCATCAATGGCAGGACGATTTCAACATTATGTTCACAACTTATGGTAGTTCAGTTGGTTATCTATCATGTCTTCAACTCTTATGATGCAGAAAATAAAGAACAGCCTATACTAGTCTACAGTGTTACACTTTTATATCATCATCGTCTATTTTGAAGTCTTTTCTTTCTGTGATTTCTAGGCATGCCGTTGTTGCCTATAATTGGGGTGACACTTAGCATAATTATTTTGTGGACTATTACACTGTAATTGTTTTGGTGTACTTGTGGGTAACCTATTTCATAAAATAAAATAAGTCCCCACAGCTCAGGCCATGATTCACCACACGGGCACAGTGCGGATTGGTGGATTACACATGCCTTGGAACTATTATTTTCTTCTTTTCATCTGCATGCAGATTTCATAAGATATTTTCCGTCATCGTTTTGAGCATTTAGTAAATGTACGTAATTTTTTCCTTAAAAAAACGAGGGAAACTTATTGGCTGACCTGACCAGGGATCGAACCTGGGACCTCCGTATCGCAAGACCAGTGACTCAACCACTGAGCCACCGAGCTCTTCTTTTACATGGTATATAGAAGTAACAGGCAAGTACTCGATATTATATTGACGTTCAACTGTAATGATCTCATAGGTATGGATATAAGAACAAATAATCGCTGACATTCTTTAGACATGTCAAACATATCGAGCAAAAATAGCCATCATTGTTTCAAAGACCAAATGTCAGAGTATGACCTCATCGCTTTGAATCCAATCTCTTAAGGCGCTATATGGTTGTCAAAAGCAAGAGTGAGATAGACGAGCAGCGGCGGAGTGAAGAGCACGGCGCAGTGCCTCGATATTCGTATTTTTATAAATTTTGGATGAATTTTGGCAGGGAAATTGAAATACGCCAACAAAATTCAGATCTCTTTAAAACAAGCTCTTGTATTTATAGTACCCTCAATTTGATATATATTTTGTATGAATAACTATTTCGGTTTATTAATGGGTATGTTTGCGATTTTTCTATCGAGCGAAGTTTGTCCAATCGTGTATCGGTATTCATCAGTCTCTAAATAGACACCCCAAGATTGCTATATTTTTTTCAGACGTAAAATTTTAGTAGTTAGTGCCGTAGCCTTCGTAGAAAAATTAAAATACGCGCATACGAAGCCTTAAGAGCCTTCATAGAGCCAACTAGCGCCGCCAATCTTAAAAAAAAATATCTTGCAATATAATCAAATTTATTAAAAAAAAGCTATTTACAAAATGTTTATTACGATAAATACTATTTTTTAAATGCTTATTTATAACGTGATTCAATTTCGGTAAGTTGTAGTTCGCATAATTGCGAAAAACGGCCGCTTTTGGCACATTAGTGAACTACAACTTAGCTTGTCGCAATTATGCCATGTATTGTATATTGAAAAATAGTATTCATCCTATACACGAAACAGTACACGAAAGAGGGTAGATCGTTTTGTGTCGCCCTTCTGACGTTTAACACTCACCGACTTCAGTCTACTCGTGACTAGGTCGGTTACATGTTCAGTGCTCGTGACCATGATGGCTGCAATGCTGTCGAAATATCGAGACATCAATAATAAATGTTTAACACGGTAATTCCCGTTTTATCTAATTAATAAGTATTCATCCTAATAAGCATTTTGTAAATAGCTTTTTTAATAAAATTGATTATATTGGAAGATATTATTTTTTTAAGATTGGCGGCGCTAGTTGGCTCATGGAAGGCTCTTAAACAATAGCATTAGTCCAGCAATGATTGGACAAATTTTGAACGTAAAAAGAGTTTCCGATCAAAGACATTTTGATCGTTTCTGGACGCAGTGACCGGAAAATTGGTGAAACATTGTAGGGAAAAATCTTGAAGGCATTTTATTGAGACTTTGTGCGAGTTTCTGAACATTTCATGGTTGATTTTATATTCTTATTGACGGAGATGATAGTATTGGAACGTCTTTCTAGTGGAAGATATTCCGTCACGAGACGTGAATTTGAATATGTAGGCAATGATGAGATCTGCCCCCTTACCTTGAAGTCTTATAGCAGTATTACTTCCATAATACTTTGTTACTTCGTACAATGACGACCTTAATGAGCTTACTTTAAGGTCGTCATTATACGAAGTAACAAAGTATTATGGAAGTAATACTGCTATAAGACTTCAAGGTAAGGGGGCTGCGCTGAATGGACTTAAGTGAACGTAAGTGTGAAAAAAGGTATGATCCGGTATTTTGTTCTTATTCCAAATATTCAAACGTGGATTCTTAGTTCGAGACAATACTGTTAAAGTATGAAAAAAGAGAAATTAAAGAAGATATCGATTTACGCTTCGCAATGTAGAAGAAAATCTAAAATCCCATAATTATGCAAACGCATTTTATTCCATTTCCTAAAAAATTTGGTATAAATTAATTTTGTTAGTAAGTACTTAGTAGTATTAAGTAAATGACATTTCAATGGAGCTTTGCCTCACCTACAAAACTACGTGACCATTTAAGCTGTACAATCATTTTGTTGGGGACTTATTACAGGTTTCATATTGCATAATCGTAATCAGTATCATTTTCTACTACTCTCGCAACTCCTATAGAAGAATAACAAAAAGAATGAATAATTCGCTTCGATTTCTTACTATTTTCTGAATTCTTAATTAAGCTGTTTTTTCAACTCGCAACTTGTACATAACTTTAATTTAAGCCAATAATTTTCCTAAATAACGGAGATACTACATTTATTCGTTATCTTGTACCACTTGCGGTTGATGGTGGGGCAGAATCTGGCATTGTTATTTCTTCTTGGACTACTTGATAGGTAATAAGTTATTATTAAATAATAAAAAAACCGCCTTCAAAAAAATAAACAAAAAGGAACTAAAAAGCATAAAATAATTAATTAATTACATCTACATACGAATATTGAAATAAAATATTATTGCTATGTACCTACTGATCTCTTTTAAGTCGGTGCCAAGCCAAAGCGCGCGCGTGTTGTATGTATGTCGGGAGCGGGGCGGCGACGAAAGTAGTAAGTTACGTATCCCTATCGTATACCTATTTGGCTTGGCACCGACTTAAAAGAGATCAGTAAGGTACATAGCAATAATATTTTATTTCAATATTCGTATGTAGATGTAATTAATTAATTATTTTATGCTTTTTAGTTCCTTTTTGTTTATTTTTTTGAAGGCGGTTTTTTTATTATTTAATAATAACTTATTTTTTGCTTTTTAGTGGTGTAAATATATAATATTTAAGTATTTAAGATAGGGTAGGTTATGCATGATGGGGAGTCCTTCCTAACGTGCATCTCGTCTCGTATGATAAAGCGTCGAGCATATGAGTCTGAAAATGACAAAGGTGAGCGCCTAAAGCGCAATAGAAAAAGTAACAGAACAAAGCACCTCGGAGAAATATATATACACATAATGCTAATGGCTTCATTTCCATTCCCCAATTTGTACTACATTCCAAGCATCTGAGGCTATGGTGACATTATTTTATGTTGAGCTGTACCTAACTGTGCATAAACTACAAGGTACAACCCTCAATAGAGCTGTCAACGTGAACCGGTACTTGTCTTTGTTCTGTGTTTGTACATTATTTAAAGAGTCATCCCCTACCTACCAAGGAATTATACCTTCTACCATCAGCGTGAGTTATTCAAGTGATTCAATAACTTGAAAGATTATAAGTAACAGTCTATGTCTATAATATTTGAAGAATTATCCCCCAACTCCTAATCGTTAAGGAGTTATACCTTCCATCATCAGCTCACCAACATGAGATGATCACTACTAGACGCAAATACTTGAATAGTTGTAGAAAATATATGAAATACGTTATTTTTCAAGAATTCCCTCTATCTCTCCATTACCCCATCATCAGATCCTAACCTTATGACTATGAGACCACCTGGGAGGTATACCCTTTCAAACTTTAAAGATTATAAGTAATACTGCCTAAGTTTGCCTATAATATTTAAAGAATTATACCCCAACTCTTAATCGTTAAGGAGTTGTACCTTCCATCATCAGCTTACCAACGCAATTTGATGACTACCAGATGTAAATACTTGCATAGCTTTAGAAAATATATGAAACACGTTATATGTGCCTATAACATTTAAAGAGTTCCCTCGATTTCTCCTGGATCCCATCATCATACCCTGACCTGATGACTATGTGACCACCTGGGAGGTATACCCTTTCAAACTTTAAATATTAAAATTTACGTCCTAATTTTGCCTATAATATTTAAAGAATTATACCCCAACTCTTAATCCTTAAGGAGTTGTACCTTCCATCATCAGCTTACCAACGTAAGTTGATGACTACTAGATTTAACTACTTGCATAGCTTTAGAAAATATATGAAACACGTTATATGTGCCTATAACATTTGAAGAGTTCCCTCGATTTCTCCTGGAACCCATCATCATATCCTGACCTGATGACTATGGAACCACCTGGGAGGTATACCCTTTCAAACTAGAAATATTAAAATTTACGTCCTAAGTTTTCCTATAGGGTAAGTCCGGGGGAGATGGCCATACGGGATAGATGGCCCACCGAAATATTTCGGAAATTTATCACTAGATGTCGCCTGTTAGCGCTCAGTTCGCTTCACATCGTGCCTAAGTGCAACGTCACAGGAATTTTTTGGCGAAAAAAATACGAAAATAGAGTAAAATCCTTCTAATTTGTTCCGTATACTACTAAACATTTTTAGATGGTTTATGTTTTATGTCGTGGTGATAAGATTTTGTGAAAATAAAGGGTTTTTATGTATTTTATGCATAGTTCATGAACGGTGTCGTGTTATAACCTCAAAATTTCATATGAATTGTTTCTACTTGTTTACATTATAGGTATGGCCATCTGTCCCGGGCAATTAGGAGAGATGGCCATGTAGAGTAGGTGTATGATGGCCATATGTCCATCTAACGCTGATACACTTTATTTTTTATCGTGTTGTTCTATTATGTATGAACTATTGACATCTGATGTACATATTGAAACAAGGAGGTGTGTAGAAGAGAAATAAAGATTGAAAGACCAAAAAAGAAAAAGAAAGTAAGATTGAACCTAGTCAGTCGGGAAAAAAAACCGAGTACGGCGAGGAAGCGAAAGTCAACTAGAAGAATATCTGACAGTAGTGAAGAAGATGCCGAATTGGTTTTGTGTGATGTATCAGACGAAGACGGCAATAAAGAAGATGACAAAGTATACAATTAAGTACTGGTCATCTCTCCCCTACTCATATGGCCAACTCACCCGGACGCTACGGGAGAGATGGCCCACTGTGATTTTTTTTTAAAATTATTTTTAAGGTTCATCTCGCTACAATTTGTTACTATTGTGATATGTATCCAAAATATAGAAGTCCAAAGTTTATTTTAAAATAAAGATACATACAATAAAGTCCATACTTTTATTTTGACGGCTCTCCAAAAAAACTATGGCCATCTCCCCCGGACTTACCCTAATATTTAAATAACTATACCCCAACTCTTAATCGTTAAGGAGTTGTACCTTCCATCATCAGCTTACCAACGTAAGTTGATGACTACCAGATGTAGATACTTGCATAGCTTTAGAAAATATATGAAAAACCTTATATGTGCCTATAACATTTGAAGAGTTCCCTCGATTTCTCCATGATCCCATAATCAGATCCTGACCTGATGACTATGGGACCACCTGTGAGGTATACCGATTCAAACAAAAAAAGAATTTTCGAAATCGGTCCAAGCGTCTTCGAGTAATCAGGTAACATACATAAAAGAAAAAAAAAAAAATTTCGACGAATTGATAACCTCCTCCTTTTTTTTGAAAGTCGGTTAATAATATGGTTAGTTAAGTAGGTACCAAACTTCCTAAATCTTAAGACTCTTCTTATCCTCCTCCAAATCCCTATTTCTAGGACTATTTCTACCAGCCTCTTTACCACGAACTCTTATAGCAGGATTACTTCAATAATAATTTGTTATTTCGTACCATGACGGCCTTAAAGTATTATTGAAGTAATCCTGCTATACCGGCCAGATGGCATAAAGAGGGTTGCTGGCTCGGTGTGCACCAGACAACCTTGGGATCGGGCCACATGGAGGATTCATGGATATGCCCAGGAGTGGGCTGCGGTATGCTGAGGAAGAAGAGAAAGAATCCTGCTATAATACTACATGGTAAGGGCTGTGGCTGCGTTTGCCCAGTCTATGCTCGCAATTTGTGTAATACTTTTTTCCTCTACTTTTTTGGTCTTTCCAACTTTACGAAACACAAAAGTAATAATCTGCACACGACATAACCTATAAACCTTAAACATTTGCGGCCACAAAAGCGTTTGAGCTTGTTAGCAACAAAACTCAAAGGTAAAACTACCTTTCAGCCCTTGAGCCACATTAAAATTATTGTAAAACTAATCCGCCACTGGCTTAAATTATTATAGGGGTACATACGCACCTTTGACCCCAATTAATTAGGGGAAGGGCTGATTAAAAGGTAATGGTGCCATGAAAGAGGTAGACCACCAACCGTTCCCGGGCTTGCTAGGGCTGTCAGGATTCTTCGTTGTCCCGACATAACTTTAACAAGTTTTTGCTGTCTTAAAACTTCCTGCCACTGTAGCACGTAGCGTTAGCGATCGGCCCAACGCTGCGGGGCTGTCAAACTATTGTCAAATGCCTTGTAATAAAGTTTGACAGCTCCGCGGCGATGCGCCGATCGCTAACCCCTCAGGCGTGCTAAGGGGAAGGACATTTTAGGACAGCAAAAACTGGTTAACGACTTAATTTGTGTTTAATATCATTTTGTATTTTAAATTATAATATACAAACAAACAGATATTACTTAATCAATATTTTGACATTACTAATCAACCACACGAATTAAGCTAAAATTGTCTCAAATTATTGAATTGGAAACATTGATTTTATTATCATTTATTCATTTCATTTCAAAGTTAATGACATGTGAATCAATTCAATATACTTTTATTTATTGTACCAAAAATACACCATAACGACATCAGTATGTACCATTTTGGCGGTATAAGCGAAGACGCACTGTTTAGCGTCTTAGCTAAATAATTTAGTATTCTATGACTCTAGAGGGCGCTTCTATCTGTAATCTCGTAGTTTAAATTTGCGTAATTTGACAACCCTAGAGCACCGTAAGCCGGGTACAGAGCTTAAGCCGTAGCTTAGAATTATTAGTCCAAAGTAGTGCAATTTGCCAAAGATAGAAGATATGCCCCTCTTACAGAGTAGCTTCAAAACTAGGTAACGCTTGTACGAAGGTTCAAGAAATCTTAAAGAAATGGTATATAATTCATTTTTTAATATTTGCGTAGTTTGAAAGGGCAGGTCTCTCAATTTTGTAATAGATTTTTTTTTTAATTAAAAAAAAAAATTGTTTGGGGTAGTAAGCTTTGATTTCTATAAAAATCACAGACGTTTAAAAACATTCTTGAAGAAGCCTAATGCCCTCCACACACAGCCGCGACCTAGCTGCGATCTGCGATCAGTTGAAACCCCTTCGGCCGTCTACGAAACCGGAGTTTCGAAACTGGCTTCGATCGAGGCTTTTGTAGTACTTGTACGTAACTGGCTTCGATCAAGTCTTTTTTTTTACTTGTACGTAATTAGTTTCGATCAAGTAATTGTCACCTTTTCTTTGGCCGCCTACGAAACCGTAGTTGGAAAGTATTTACAAACTTAGCACTTAGCAGAGTTTGGTTTGAGGTTCTATGGAACTCCATAAATCGTAAGGAAACTTCCTTACGATCATTTTTTTTATTTTTAGATATCATGTTCCGACCTATATCCCAATTACATATTTAATGTCTATGGTGTCAAGTATAAAAAAATAGCATGATTATCACTGTCATTTGGCTATCACTGCTAGATACCTACATAGAAAAATAGTCAAAATGTCAACATTCGAAATAAACGGAGTAATGCACAATGATGGCATCGACAAGTCTAACCTACTGCTGCGAACGCCAGAAAATGAAGGAGTGTGTATGTCGTGGTCATATCGTTAAATTGAACATTTCATGAAATAGTCGACCATTTCATGAAATGGTGGCATTTCACGAAATCGTCAAATGTCTATTGGTCATTTCATGAAGTAGCTTGGCCAGATCAATGAATAGAAAACGTTTTACGATATGTCCAACAAACGCACGGCTATTTCATGATATGACCAAACACAATTGGCCATATCGTAGAAAAATGGCAAAAACTACCGCTAGAGGCGCTGAGAGCGCGCTTTGTCATTGTTTATGTTTGTGTGCGTAAGTAAATAATGCGGATTCATGTTGAAAAGTGAATAAAAATGTGCAAATTATATAAGAATGTGTGTTGGAAACTTGAATAAGTGTTACTATACGAAACGGTGTGAATTTTATGACAGTCACGCAAAAACCAACCTCAATTTACAAAAAAAATCTTGGGAATACATTTCACAGGTTAGTACCTATTTAAATGACAATATTTAGTTTATATCCTTTTAAAATCTCATCTAAGTATCTAAAATGTACTTATTTACTTTTAATAATTGAATCCTAGAAATTTAACATACATAATTTTCATTTTTAGGTTATACAACAAATAAAGGAAAGTAGGGTGACCAGGCAACGAAAGTCGACGGACTATAATTTACTGGATTACAAAAAATTACATCATGGAAAAACTGGAATTACAAGTTTTTAATATACAAGAAGAAATGCATTGATGATCCTACTATTCGTATAATTACGATGGAGAAATATTTTGAAATACTAACGGAATTTCATAAAGGTATACCGTATGTGAAACGAAACATTTTAATGTTCTATAATATTATAATACAATTTTGTACTTATTTTATTAGGTAATAAATATAATAATAATATAATATAAATAATAAAATATATTTTACTATTTGTTTTTTATTATTAAAATGTATAAATATATTAGATAAGAAAGAAAAGAAATAAAGAGAATAATAATAATAAAAAACATTTAATAAAAACATCTTTATTGTGCTTTTAATGTGTTTAATATGAATATTTCGTATATTTAATTCCAGTGGACAATTGGTTTGAAATGCTTGTATGAATTTTGTAACATATATATTTTTTTAATTTGGTACTGACTATAACAATAAATAAGTTCGTAATAAGTATATTTTGAATTATTATTACTTACATCCTTAATGGGCACACTACATTAATGATCTGACCAAACGTCGTTGGACAAATCGACGAACGTTGACGTTTAAACGATATGCCCAGCGCAACATGACGATTTCGTGAAATGCCACCATTTCATGAAATGACTAACGATTTCATGAAATGCTCAATTTAACGATCTGACCACGACATGTATATTTCCAGGCTGCTCCCGAACGGAATGAATAATCAATGAAAAAATAAAAGTCACTGGTATATACAGAAAATATTATTTTAAATCGTGTTTATTGAAAACATATCGTATTAACCCTTAAAATGTCGAATTAATGTTACGAGGTCACAAACACAAACACACAAACACACACACACACACACACACACACACACACACACACACACACACACACACAGAGAGAGAGAGAGAGAGAGAGAGAGAGAGAGAGAGAGAAATCCGGGTTAAAAACAACAAAAACTCGTTTATTCTAAACAATAACAAATTCACTACCTATTAGATGCAACAAAAAAATATAACTTCGCGTTTTAAGTGTTAAAAATCAAAATACAAAAGAATAAGGGGCAATTATTTCGATGCAGTGTCCAACTGTTATTTGTCCGTCTTTTAAATCGTTTACTGCACTTTCAATTTCGTTATCAATTTCAATATAGCGTTTAGATTTTTGGTGTTGGATTTGAATATGTCACTTATTTTCGTTTCTTTAATTAGTATTTCCAAACTATAACAAAGGATATATATATATATATATATATATATATATATATATATATATAACAAAGGAGTTCTTAATATTGAATTTGTTGCGATTTCAATAAGTAAGATATGTAGGTAAATATAGTATAGGTACATATAAAGTTATCAGAATCAGTTACCCACAAATTGCTATATGCAGTAATCGCAGTCGGTTTCCTACAAGCACAGCAAAAGCCTCGATCGTAACTAATTACGTACAAGTAAAAAAAAAGACTTGATCGAAGCCAGTTACGTACAAGTACTACAAAAGCCTCGATCGAAGCCAGTTTCGAAACTCCGGTTTCGTAGACGGCCGAAGGGGTTGAAACGCGTGCCCCGCCTCATTTTCTGGGCATTTTAACATCCGGTAGGTAGCGATCTGAGGCCTGCGATCTACGTCCAGTAGGTAACGACAGCAGAAAATGAGGCAGGGCAAGCGTTTCAACTGATCGCAGATCGCGGCTAAGGTCGTGGCTGTGTGTGTCAAGCTTATTGGTGGCACTTAACTTGGCTATTCGTATTTGCATATTTGTCATAATTGCCATGTGTGGTTGGTGTGCGTGACAAAATATTCGTCTTATTTGTATGTACGTCAAGTATTTATTTATAAACTCACACCTGATTCCCGTAGGGGTAGGCAGAGACGATGGATTTCCATCTGCTGCGATCCCTGCAGATAACCCTTGCCTCCTCCACATTCATCAATCTCTTCATGCATGCTCGTCGGTTTGTAGTAGACCGTACTTGACCCTTTCAAGTACGTCAAGTATTTGACAAATACAACAAACATCCAACAGCGAATACGAATAGCCAAGTGAAGTGGGAGTATAAAATGTTATTATTTAAGTAAGTAAGTACCTTGGGTAACCTAATCCATGAAATATTTTATTTATTTAATGATTCACACGATATGAGAAAAATTGGAATAGTTATAGGTTACCTTATACTATATACTATACCTTTCGACACTTAAAGTTATTTTACCCATTCACTCCATAAAAGTAACATGATGTAACATATAAATAACACCAATACATTACATAACACCTTTTCTCGCCAATTTTGCTGTCAATTTCCACGCAGTCAAGAACCATCTCATTACCACGCCACAATCAATATAATACATGGAGAAGAAAAATAATCCGATGCTCTATGGAGTGAGCCTAAAGTATATTTTGTATGAAGACAAGTAGCTGCCATTGTTGACACTTTCAGTCTCATATTATGTCAGAAAGATGTTTTCATATTTATTTATTTACTAATTTTACAGATAAATTCTTATATAAGTAAACCCTTGTCAAACAATTATGACAATATTTAGGACGACACAGGTCAAAAAAAAAGATTATACATAAATTACATAGGTACATTACATATCAGTAATCGACGTCAAGCCGGAAACGCGTGAATAAATAAATAAATAGGCCAAGTGATAACAGTTAGGTATCAGAAAAATATAGAAAAAAATTAAAGTCATGTATTTGATAATTATTGGCATACAAAAAATTCGAGAAAAACGACATCGTTTGATGGTTTTTTAAGTAGGTACAGTTAAGTTTTTTAAGTGAAATGAAATGAAATTTATTAATTGTACGTTGGATACTTACATTCTAGATACAAATTCACTAGTCCCCACACTAGGATACCCTGTGTGGGGTACTACAAATCTTTACTTTTTTAATTTTTTTGGTGTAACCCTCAATTATGCTTCTATAAATTCCAGTCTAAAACCGAAGGCCAACTGCCCCAGTTCAGAAGAAAATGATCACTTTTGACCTACCAAGTTTTGAAAATTGTTACTTTAATCAACTATCCTGAAAAAAAAAATGTACTACGACTTTCTGGCAAGTAACCTCAAATATTAATATAGATAGCTATGTATAAATTGCGACAACCGATAGAAATGGCATTCATACTCTCACTTATTCTCAACGAACACTTCAATTAATGTTCGAATCTGTGACATCTTGGTATGAGAACCATGGGAACTTGGTACCTACACAGATTCTAATAAAATAAAACAATCAAGATCTCATATCGTACATATACATTAAAAAATCAAACAATGGCAAAACAAATGAGTGGGTGTGACGCAAAAAATTATCATGAAAGAGCAGAGTCTGCGATGTTAATATTGCTAACTCCAAACGCCGTTCTTTGCTCCATAATATAATCAAAGCATATATTCATTCGCTCACAATACGCTGTCGTTGGATTGGAGTTGACACATGGACTCGTGTGACGCAACTAGTTAAGAGCCTTCCATGAGCCAACTAGCGCCGCCAATCTTAAAAAGATAATATCTTCCAATATAAACAATTTTATTAAAAAAAGCTATTTACAAAATGTTTATAACGATAAGTACTATTTTTTAAATGCTTATTTATAACGTGATTCAATTTCGGTAAGTTGTAGTTCGTATAATTGCGAAAAACGGCCGTCTTTGGCACATTTGTGAACTACAACTTAGCTTGTCGCGTGCCATGTATTGTATATTGAAAAATAGTATTCATGCTAATAAACATTTTGTAAATAGCTTTTTTAATAAAAATTATTATATTGGAAGATATTATCTTTTTTAGGATTGGCGGCGCTAGTTGGCTCTATGAAGGCTCTTCAACGATCTTATTGGTTTAAAAGATTGGAAGGATTGGGACGTCATCAGTCTATTTATAGTCCCCACTGACCTTCCCATACATCGATGGAGCTCGGGCTATGATCCACTACGTCGTCCTGTACACAGCTGGCGAAGGTCGGAGACAGCCGAGCTGAAGAGAATTGGACTCACTTGCGAGGTGACAAGTGGAATAGTACATCGGCGGCTTCACCTGGGAGTCATAGGAACAGCGAGGTTCTCTTGAAAATGGCGGGAAACGACGGTTGCGAAATTATTTGATAATTTTCCTTTTAATGTCAACAGGGACTATTTTGTGTTTAATATCACGTTAAATTAATCAGAAAATGTTCGCGAATGACAGTACGGCGAAGTTATTGGATTATTTATGCAAGATCTGAAGTTTCAAGCTTTTATCAAGAGTTCCCGCTACAAGCTCGGGAGTGAGCGTGACTGTCGAGCTGCTTCGTCCAGAGTGATGACGCTACGGCGTCTCCTCTGGATGAAGACACGAAGACGCGGCTGCCTGGAGTGAAGACGCTACTGCGACTCCCCTGGAGGAAGATAGAAGACTATTGAATACATATATTGAATTTTCTCTAACATGACATTGGCAAATGACGAACTGTCGACACCATTAATAAAATAAATAAATAGGAACTGCTCTTGTAGCACGAGTCAGCGTTAGCGATCGACGCAACGCCGCGGAGCTGTCAAAGTGACACTATTACAAGGCGTTTGACATTAGTTTGACAGCTCCGCGGCGTTGCGTCGATCGCTAACGCGACACGTGCTAGCCCCGCAGCTAATCTTTTCTTTCGGTGTAATGACACTGGACATAGGTTGTCTGTAGGTGACCCATCTGTTTATTACATTATGTACTATAACACAAATAATACCTACAAAAGAAGATTAAGCCCGCATTTCAAAAGTATTCGCTACGTAGGTAGAACTGTAAGCTGCAAGAAAAAAGATAAAATCGTAAGCGGCTTAAACGTTTTACCTTTCAAAGTTACTCGTAGCTATAACCGGGATAACAAAATGTTGGTTAAGTAGATTTAAACTTGTACCATTAGGACTCACAGGAAATTATTTGAAATGAGCGAGAAATATTTGGGCCCCAAATTAACATAATCCGAATAGGGGTAGAAAAGGGTTAAACTCCACGTAACTTTGGGTTAGTTATTTGAGTTTCTGTAGGAGATTTTTCGGCCCTAATGATTATATTTTGGTGCTTCTCGTTTCAAATGATGACATTTGCTACCCTCACCTAATTGCGGGTGGTTAAAGAAATGGTCATGTAATTTCTGTTCAGTCTTAGGTTTCGGTGGTGGTGGTTTCAGCTAGTTTACATGGTCACATCGAAAGAAAGACAGAAGAACGTACTACAAATCTAGCATACATGGTACGACCGAATTCTTCGCCGTTGTAAACCATTACCCTCCTCCTTCTAACAGTCGGGTAAATAGCAATCTCTCGTGATAATTTTCATACCGCATTTCACAATGACACTTCGTTACATTTGAATGTCAAGGTATGAATTAGAGATCAGAAATGTGACTCCAACATCCTATTTCAATTACGTAATTGGGAATGTTCGGTGACAGGATGACATTATTTGACTGCTGTCAGGGTAGTTAATATACCATGACTTTAAGGCCAGATTAGTAAATCACTCTCAGCTCAAAAGTCAATCTTGAGAACGACCTCAATATGGCGTTCCTATTAATAAACGTAACTTAGGTGCGCGTTGAGGAATCGGGTATCACATGAGTAACGCCGTATTAATAAACAAAACTCAGTTCTCAAGAGAACTGTCAATCACGTGATACGCCCTCAAGATTGGTTTATTAATAAATGACATACTTGAGATGGTGATCACGTCTTGAGAGTGTATCAGCCGAATTCGCTCTTGAGAGCGGGTTTGAGATGCCCCACATCGCAAGAACAACGTTCCTTCTCCACGTCCGGGGTCTCTACTTAAGAACGCACTAACTCCATCGACCATTTCAGAGATAGCCTACTGTTGTAATTTTACTATGACCAGACCGTTTTATTTCATTACGGGCCTTCAATGAGCCAACTAGCGCCGCCAATCTTAAAAAAATAATATCTTCCAATATAATCAATTTGATTAAAAAAGCTATTTACGAAATGTTTATTACCATAAACACTATTTTATAAATGCTTATTTATAACGTGATTCAATGTCGGTAAGTTGTAGTTCGCATAATTGCGAAAAACGGCCGGTTTTGGCACATTTGAGAACTACAACTTAGCTTGTTGCAATTATGCCATGTATTGTATATTGAAAAATAGTGTTATCCTAATAAAGATTGTGTACATAGCTTTTTTAATAAAAGTTAATAATAAGATATTTTTTTTTAAGGCGGCGCTAGTTGGCTCTATGAAGGCTCTTAAACCCATTCAATTTAAATGGGTTTTCAATTTGTAGGCACTGAATAATGAAAAACTAGTCATTACTGCATTCACGGGAGGCCTCGAGCCAACAGTGAGACTGTCAATCAACGCCTAAGCTCGCGAGTCACGCTCGCACCATAGATTGGTGCTTTTAAATTTCCTTTGGTTTTTGCAAAGGTTTTTTGTGTTTATAGGTTGGTATTTGTACAGCTAACAGCAGATCAAGTGTAACACTTTAGACTGTTCTTATTATCTGCGTCGTATGATTTAAAATCGTACTGCAAGTGTTACCATTTTGTTGTCCGTACGTCAACTTTGAGTTGAACTTTGTTGCTTTGGAATTCGGGTTGAGTGGGCTTTGGGAGAGGCGTCCAGCAGTGGACTGATCGGGCTGATGATGATGATGATTGTCAAAGTCAAAGTCAAATTTCTTTATTGCAAGTAAGCACGTTGTGTACATTTTTGCACGTCAAGATATTTTTTGAATTTACATTTACACCACTTTGCAAGGAAAAGGTGCCAACGCTGAGGAGAAAAAGTGGCAAAAAACTCTCAGCAGCACATCTTTTAAAATAATTTAATAATACACAATTACTTACTAACTAGGTATTACACATTTGCTTTGTGTAGCCAAAAAAAGGTATAATGCAAAATTGGTGTATTTTTTATTCTGATTTAAAATATCATAAATTCATATTGTATGTATTCTGTAGTGTACTATGTTAAATAAATGTGTTTTATTTTATTTATGATAATAAACAAATAAAAAAATTGTAGACGACAATATTTCAGTCAGGAATTGTTAACTTGGTTGAAGAATAATATTGTTTAATCAAGAATGTATTCTTGAAAGAAGTCCTGGTTTCTTAAAACTTAAAAAGATTCCGTAAATAATGTATTTGCAAAATGCAGGTTATTTGAATGACGAAGTTTCAAGAGATATGTCGTTTAAATTTGTTTTATTTTCGCCAATAGGTACTTTCGAGATAAGTATCCCGGAGCCTCATTAAGGTTGAAATGACAATGCCAGATTCTGCCCCACCATCAACCGCAAGTTGTACAAGATAACGAATAAATGTAAAAATATCTCTCAAATATAAGTTTTGTACAAGTTGCGATTCGAAAAAAAAACAGCTTAGTTAAGAATTCAGAAAATAGTAAGAAATCGAAGCGATTTATTCATTGTTTTTGTTATTCTTCTATAGGAGTTGCGAGAGTAGTAGAAAATGATACTGGTTATGATTATGCAATATGGAACCTGTAATATGTCCCCAACAAAATGATAGGTACAGCTTAAATGGTCACGTAGTTTTGTAGGTCAGGCAAAGCTCCATTGAAATGTGGCAATGTCTGGACCGACTGTAAAAAGTATTTTTCTAGTAGATAGTTTGTAATTAGAAAGAATTTTAAAAAAATCAGTCAAGTACTTTTTGAGAAAATCGCAACCTTATTGAGGCCCCCTGTATACTTATCTCGGGTAATATACCGTACCACAGACCACTTACCCCATAGACCTGTAACAGGAGGGCGCCCGTTTCTGCCCGCACATGAGCGCAAAATTGCTTCGCGACACGCGTAACCTTGAGATATCGAAACAGGTTTAATATGGCGCCCCTGCCCCCCGCTTCGTCTATAATAGCGCCTATCGCTTGACATAATTTCTCGCTTGCAAATTTGTACCGATTTCATGTCTATGGGGTAAGTGGTCTGTGGACCGTACTTTGGTAAAGTCCTTGACCTAGATACTCCATCATAACTGCTAATAGTTTTCCAAGGTCAACCAGAGGTCAAGCCCAACATATAGATCTAAAGAAAAACAAGGAAAACAGTAAAAACAGATACATATCTCCCCTATATTTATAACAGCCACAGACCGCTTTTCACGAGATACGAAAATACAAAGCAAGCCGACGGAATTACCCTCTTCTATGTAAATATTGACGGATGACCCAACCTTACTGTCCTGACTTAACCCTTTTTTTCGTTTACTTTCATACTCGAGTTGAAAAGGGATATAATTCTAACATTTCGATCAGATATGGACTAAGGGACTGAGAATTAGGTCCCAAAATGCACGCTCAAATTCTATGGCTCTGAAATGCGATCGACTCCCTTACATTACTAATTCACAATCACAGTCCACCAGCCGTGTGTTATCGCCACAATTTTCACGACAGCCAATCAACGTCAATAATTTAAGAAATGTCAAAATTTTGGTGTTAAATATGATTTATCTCCTATACTTATAAGCGATTTACGTATTAATATTTTTTTTTAATGAGAAGGAACCACACAAAAACTGACAGTCCACCTGATGGTAATTGGTCACCATAGGTTACCTAAAACTCTAGATTCAGAGTTACTAAGCACTAAGATATCCTCATGTGCCTGTAATCACATTGGCTATTACTTTGGCATTTACCGAATATAAGGAAGCCTGCTTGCGAATGAAAAATAAATCAAAATCATGATGTAATCCATCAATCTGCATTAACTACTATAAACGAATACCCTGAACTCTCTCAATGGCCTGAGCCTCAACAGTGAGGACATAAATAGGCTGATGACGATGAACACTTGTTATTAATTATCGTTTATTTTTTAAAATAGGGGACCCCACCAAACTAAGTTCGTCTCTGTATTGTGCTGGAATGTATAAAATATATTTATATATTTTTCTTGTTGTCAGTTTACTTTTTGCACTAAAAAGGTTATATAAATATTACAACAGAACACTTGGAACATAATTAAATATTCCTTTAGACATAAAAAAATAGACTTTAGGCTTTTAAAGACATTGCCACATTTCAATGGAGCTTTGCCCCACCTACAAAACTACGTGACCATTTAAACTGTGCCAATCATTTTGTTGGGGACTTATTACAGGTTTCATGTTGCATAATCATAATCAGTATCATTTTCTACTACTCTCGCAACTCCTATAGAAGAATAACAAAAACAATGAATAAATCGCTTCGATTTCTTACTATTTTCTGAATTCTTAATTAAGCTGTTTTTTCGAATCGCAACTTGTACAAAACTTTATTTTAAACCAATAATTTTAGTTAAAAACGGAGATATTTTTACATTTATTCGTTATCTTGTACAACTTGCTGTTGATGGTGGGGCAGAATCTGGCACTGTCATTTATAGACCTGCCTTCGCACACCTACATAATGAAAACATAAAACCTTGCCATAAAGGGTACCATTCGTTACGTAATTACCGTGAAACCTAAATAAAAACAGAAGCCATGTATGTTTTTTTTAAATGTCAACATTAAAATATTGTCGCAACACATTTGTTGAAAACTTTTCAGTATTTTAGCAATCATAGTTAGAAGACTTATAAGGGAAGAAGTCAATGAAAGTTATAAGAAAAGAATGACCTGCATTATGCATATCGAGTGTACCCCATGCACAGACCACTTGCCCCATAGGCCTGTACCAGAAGGGCGCCCGTGTCTGCCCGCACATGAGCGCAACATTGCTTCGCGACACGTGTCACCTAGAGTTATTATGGACATGGACGCATCTCTTTAATATGGCACCCCTGTGACGTCTCTATGCACTCATCGTTGACATAATTTTTCGCTTGCAAATGACAATGCCAGATTCTGCCCCACCGTCAACTACAAGTTGTACAAGATAACGAATAAATGTAAAAATATCTCCATTCTTTATTAAAATTATTGGTTTAACATAAAGTTTTGTACAAGTTGCGATTCGAAAAAAAAACTTAATTAAGAATTCAGAAAATAGTAAGAAATCGAAGCGATTTATTCATTGTTTTTGTTATTCTTCTATAGGAGTTGCGAGAGTAGTAGAAAATGATACTGATTATGATTATGCAATATGAAACCTGTAATAAGTCCCCAACAAAATGATAGGTACCTACAGCTTAAATGGTCATGTAGTTTTGTAGGTGGGGCAAAGCTCCATTGAAATGTGGCAATTTCTTTTACTATCAGAACTTAGAAGTTACCTACTGTTTTAAATCGAGTATTCAAAAAAGAAAATTGTTGTGTAATTATTGGGTAACACCTATCCTTCACTCATAATGGTTATCCATCGACTTTACCGCCCACATATATCATCATCATTATCAGCCCTTACGTATAATATTATAGATAAGAAAAAAACGTCCAATAAGCAAAAAAATATTTCAGTGGCTTTAGATTTCATTATCTAGTGACTCAGTAATGTCAAATCAAAAGTCAAATTTCTTTATTGCAAGTAAGCACGTTGTGTACATTTTTGCACGTCAACATATTTTTGAATTTACTTTTTCTCCTCACCGTTGGCACCTTTTCCTTGCAAAGTGGTGTAAATACACAACGTGCTTACTAGCCCAGTAGAAATCGACATTAAAATGGCAAAGCATGATGTAGTTCTGCATTTTTGATATGTTGTAGAGATCAGTTAGGGTGATGTAAATCCAAATTTGCAACTTCGAAAAACTTGTCACGCGAAAACCACGCGATAAACTGCGAAATTTAGGGACTTATTTCACTTTTTGCTCTAAAAATCATAAACTATGCATTTCCGACCAACAGTTTTTAGTATTCTTACAAAGTCAATTAAATTATCTATAATTTAAGCCAAACCGCAGCTCTATAAACCTCATAGGGACAGAACTACATGCTTTGCGATTTTAGGCTTGTTTGTGTCGATTTCTACTGGGCTTTCTAAAGAAATTTGACTTTGACAGTTGGTCGCAGTTGCTATCGCTCGGCAGCAGTTGTTAGGCCACGTCAGAGGCCTACGGGCGGCCTGAATAACTCTGGTAAGGTAACCACAACATAAAAAGAAGATCATGGTCTTGTTTATTTGCTGAGTTCAGTTTGAGGAGCCATGACTTTAATGTCTTCGGCTATTTCTAATATCTCGAATCCTCGTCAAGCGATCAGTCACCTCGCCCACACAATATTGTTAAGTCCACGCCTATTAATAGTTTCAAGGACTAATCGAAAAGTTTTACTATTTATAACTTTAATAACAGTGTTAATGATAGTGTAATCTAAGATTGTATTGTTCGGTTTTACTGTTAAAACTATGAGTTTCAGAATATTCCATAGTGTGTTCCTAAATTTTTCCGTCATCTATATGTATATGATAGCTGGTCGTGAATTTTGTCTGCAAATATCAGAATTATAATTATAATTGGTCCTCGCCTCGGGGGACTTCAGAGCTGGTGAGTATTTTGCCCAGCGCCTGAGCCTCGCTATACAGCGGGGCAATGCGGCCAGTGCGCTGGACACCCTGCCGCGCGGGACGGGCCTAGACGAGGTACACTACACCTCGTCTAGGCCCGTCCCGCGCGGCATATAGGTACCTACTGGTGTTATAGAGTGGATATCATCGTCATTATTATACGTATCTTTATTTATTTATTTTATTAATGGACTCGACAGTTCGTCATTTGCCAATGTCATGTTACAGAAAATGAAATAAATTCAAGAGTCTTCTATCCTCCTCCAGGGGAGTCGCAGTGGCGTCTTCACCCTGGGTAGCCGCGTCTTCATGTCTTCATCCAGAGGAGTCGTCGTAGCGTCATCACTCTGGACGAAGCAGCTCGACAGTCACGTTCACTCCCGAGCTTGTAGCGGGAACTCTTGATAAAAGCTTGAAACTTCAGATCTTGCATAAATAATTCAATAACTTCACCGTACTGTCATTCGCGAACATTTTCTGATTAATTTGAATCTCATCTTATATTTTTTGTGAAATAATCTGAAGTATTGTTTTTTTAAGGCCATGTAGGTATGTTGTCATGTAAGTTTATATAAAAACTATATAAGTACTTTTTACATAAGTCCCTGGCCGCAGAGGTAAACAAGATGATTTAATTAGCAAATAACACATTTATGTCAGCGTAAATTATAAGAAATACGGAATATTAATTATATATTACGACGGCTAATAAGATAATATTAATTTCGTACCCTAATGGGGTTTGGGACGGTCACATTAAGGCATCGGTAAATAGAAACATAAAACCCATGAAACAAGGAATCGTCTATGGAGTTAGCCATCTTTTAATCATCTGTCTATTTATAATATTGTCCCACTGCTCGGGCACAGACATTCCCTTACATCGAGGAAGCTGGGGCCATTATCCACCATGCGGGCCCAGTGCGGATTGGCGGATTTCACATGCCTTAGATGTTTTTTTTCTACGTCATGTAGGTTTCATCACGACGTTTTCCTTCTCCGTTTTGAGAACACTCGGTACATGTACGTAAGTTTTCCGTAAAAAAAGAACGAGGAAAACTCATTGGTACATGGCTGCTCTGATTGGGAATCGAACTTGGGTCAATTTACCTAACAACTGAGCCAACGAGCCTCTCATATTATCGAATACAGTCGTACGATTTCGAGTCTTATAACGCAAATAACAAGAACGGTCCAAAATCCAAAGTGTTACCATTGATCTGCTGTCGACTGTACGACAATTTTCGTCTCTGCCACTCGTTTTTCCATTGCTTAAATTTTTAATAGAACTCGAACATATATAAACAGATGTCTCTTTCTGACGTATGAGAGTGACAAGGGCGGCCTGCGCCATACATTAGGCTCTCTCCATAGAGATTTTTTCCTTCATTTTAAAACCCGATATTATTACGTCGTTTCCAGCGCTGTATTAATATTCATGGCAGTTGTTTTATTTCAAACATTATCATAAAGGTTTCGATTGAAACATTCGCCTTGGGGGTAACCACATAATGTTAAACTGTAATTTAGATTATTATATATAAACGGATATCACTCACTTATATTGTTAAAGTCGGCAATTAGACCGACAGTTTCGACCGATTTCGACGGTCTTTTTCAAGGTGAGCGCGCCACGCCCGCGTCTCGCCGTTGACGTTTCTGCGCGCACTGCGGATCAGCGCCCTCTGTGCGCGCTCCGACATAACTTGTCCCGCCGCCGACGACGGTGCGTTCGATGGCTGTAGCTGGATTCGTTGATCGATCTCTTGTCGGGGAGCCACCGCCACTCACATTAGGTCTTGTCACGCAGTATGTACTCACTGCGTCTACTCCGCATTCACTCACACTCCTAAAGTAATTTAGATTATAATTTTAAGAAGTCTCAATCGCCAACTAAGTTCTTCTGCAAATTGTTTTACATCACTTCATCATAGATTACTAATTACCTACATTAACAAAGAAGGATTGTCTTGATGTAAAAATAAAACATCTATTTTTAGAGTTCCGTAACTCAATAGGAAAAAAGGAACCCTTATAGGATCACTTTGTTGTCCGTCTGTCAAAACCTATGAAATTGTTACACATTAGATATTGTTAGGTTACGAACCTAAATTTATTTATTATTGTATTGTGACGATACCATAGGTAAGTATATTACTAATTTTTATATTTTTAATTTAATAATTTAATTGACTAATGAGTTGTGACATTAATGATAATATTGTACAATGTAATTTTCTATTTGACGATGTATATCTAGTACTACAATAAATGAATATGAATATGTATAATATGTCTCAGAAACGCGTGGACGGATCAAGTTGAAATTAATACCAAATACTCAGATCTGCAGTCTACGTGCAGTCGTGAAAAAATCAAACTTCTACGTCAAAACAATCAAAAGATATTGCCGTTTATGACGCATTTTCTCGCATATTTGTATGAAAATGCAATTCGTTGTATGGACAAAAAATGACATTGCCTTTCACCTATGTGACCATTGAAGCTCATATATCATTATGTTGGGGACTTATTACAGGTTTCATATTGCATAATCATAATCAGTAGGAGTTGCGAGAGTAGTAGAAAATGATAACAAAGACAATGAATAATTCGCTTCGATTTCTTACTATTTTCTGAATTCTTAATTAAGCCGTTTTTTTCGACTCGCAACTTGTACAAAACTTTATTTTAAATTTTTGTTTAATAAAAAACAGAGATATTTTTACATTGTGGGGCAGAATCTAGCATTGTTATTTTGATCTTTGATAAATCTAGTTTATCTTTTCGTTAGAGCAAAGTTACGGGGTTAAGTTGCGCTGCACGGAAGCCTCGGGGCGCGAGGCAGACTCGCACTTGGCCATTTATTTTAGTTAATGCTAATGAATATTCATTATATTTCTGTAATAAACTTCAATATTGACATTGCCCGTTTGACCTCTCGTAATATTGATCGGTCTAGCGTTTGATTTCTGTCGCTTCTAAAGTTATAATTGTATTTCTGAACTTTCAATATCGATAGTCGATAATATCTCTAGTTGCCACGTGTCGCTAGGTAATGTTGCGCTCATGTGCGAGCAGACACAGGCGCCCTGGTACAGGTCTATGGGGTAAGTGGTCTGTGTTTAGGGTCCATTCGGTGGCCATTTTTTGCCCACAGGTCGCTTGGCATCCGACAAACATGGCCCGCCCAGTCCCACTTCAACTTGACTGCCTTTTGTGCTAGATATGTATTACCTATTTAGTACACCTAAATGTTACCTACCTATTTAGAAACATTTAGTCGCCGGCTGAAAAACCTTTTGTTGGATAAAGAATTATATTCGATTAAAGAGTTTATGAACATGATATTTTGTTATTATTCCTTGACATTGTTAATATTTATACTTATTTCTATTGACTCAAAATCTTTATTAATAAGTTATTACTTGTTTTGACCATTATTAGTACTCAATGAATTTTATCCCATAAACTTTTTGACATACTTAAGTATAATTTAGATTGTTTCTATTCGTTATTAATTTAATAACACTTTTTAAATGTTATACCTAACATTAATTTGTATTCATTTTGACTAAGCTATTTACTCTATTATTACCTGACGATCATTTTTACAAATATGACTATATTTGACATAATGTACTACCTATATTATTGTATAGTATTTTATTATGTAAAAATGAAATAATGAAATCTAAATCTATTAGTAAAATATTTGTTACGAACAGTAAATACATTACCTAGTTATGACAGACGCGATAGAACAAAATCCGTTCGGATTCTTTTAGAATTCAGACCACTTAACCACAAGCAAAAAAAATAAGTAGCTATGTTTTTGTTTGTTAAAATAGAATCATAACAGAGATTGTCTGTGCGTCCACTCGAACGGAAAATTAGTCAAGTCTGCAGCTTAGCATGAGAAATTGGACTCTGGAGTCTTTGACTGTATTCAAACATTAATCTGTCTGTTCTTTATAATATCTTGTCTATCAGATAAAGAAATATATTGTTTATTTATTTAAATCTTATTGCTTTCTTGAATTAATAATATTTTGTGTGATCTTTTTTGTTTTGTATTCAGCGCAACGTTATTTTAGTGTGCAATTTGTCAGACTTAATTACACTAGACATCTGAATCATGTTGATAATAAGCATTTAAAAAATAGTATTTATCTTGATAAAGATTTTGTAAAAAGCTTTTTTAATCAATATTATTATATTAGAACATGATGAAAAAAATCTTGCCGTGGGCAGGACTTGAACCTGCGACCTTTTCAACGAAACGTTCTTTTAGTGTGCAATTTGTCAGACTTAATTACACAACTAGACATCTGAATCATGTTGATAATAAGCATTTAAAAAATAGTATTTATCTTATTAAAGATTTTATAAAAAGCTTTCTTAATCAATATTATTATATTAGAACATGATGAAAAAATTCTTGCCGTGGGCAGGATTTGAACCTGCGACCTTGTCATTCCGTGACACGCTGTTGTCTCTTGTCAGGCCCTTATTAATCTGTGACATCAATTTTAACGTCAAATCATTATTTTAATGATACCGCATTAATTATGTTCAGGTACCGATACTGAACACCCTCCCCTCGGCTTCATACACCCTTTACGTTACACCCTGTATAGTAATATTATTTTTATATTATTTATATAATAGAATTTTAATTAAACCAAAAACTTCCTAGTAAAACCACCTCTTGCACAATTTACCAATCACATTTCTCACTTCAAAAACAGCGTTATTTCCTCATCTTTCAGCTTTTGATATGAAACATAATTTCGATTTTTTATTATTATTAAGACTCAGCGGCTCAGCCTTCCCCGAACCAATTACGGATTGTACACGTAAGTACGACGTACGACACACATGGGGCAGAGTGTTGCCAGATTGGCAGGGATTCCCGCAATTTTGGGAAAATTTTCCCGCAATTTTGGGAGAAATTAGGATGTTGGGAAAATGACATTGCCAGATTCTGCCCCACCATCAACCGCTATATGTACAATTTAACGGATAAATGTAAAAATATCTCCGTTTTTTATTAAAATTATTGGTTTAAAATAAAGTTTTGTACATATAGCGAGTCGAAAAAAACAGCTTAATTAAGAATTCAGAAAATAGTAACAAATCTAAGCCATTTATTCATTGTTTTTGTTATTCTTCTATAGGAGTTGCGAGAGTAGTAGAAAATGATACTAATTAAAATTATGATTATACAATACGAAACCTGTAATAAGTCCCCAACAAAATGATAGGTACAGCTTAAATGGGCACGTAGTTTTGTAGGTCGGTCAAAGCTCCATTGAAATGTGGCAATGTCATTTTGGGGAAGTGGTATCATTGGAGAAATGTTTGGGATGACTACACAATTAGGGTGAGATATGGCTTAAAAGCCCTTGGCGTATGCTTTAAAGTATTAGCAGATTGCTAAAATTCAAGTAGGTACAGCCTTCACCAAAGAAGATAACCTTTAAAAATGTTAATATACAGGATGTAATGTAAAGGGTATATGAAGCCGAAGGGAGGGTGGTCAGTATCGGTAACTGTACAACTTTTGTTCTACGACTTTTCGATTATCGAGAATTTATTTTTTCACTTTTCATACACTTTGTACCGGTCAGCTGATAGATTTGTATGAGACAATAATTTATTTTTATTTAATATTCAAAAAGTCGTAGAACAAAAGTTGTTCAGTTACCGATACTGAACCCCCTTCCTCCGGCTTCATATACCTTTTACGTTACACCCTGTATAGTACTTATTTTTTCTTAAATAATTTTTTTTTTGGGTATTTCGGGGAAAAATACCTATATCAATCCGGGGAAATCTGAAAAATACAATCTGGCAACCCTGGAACGTAGGGAAAAATCACTCGGTAGATTCACGAAATCCCTATTATGCAAGCATTGAATGGGTCTCCTCGCTCTTGAGATGCGGAGCTTATTATATTCTCCGTATTTTTTATTTGTAGAACCATTTGTAAGAAAAAGTTTCTGATAAGGTCTTAATAATTAAGGGGGTACGATCGCATCGTCTGTACTTTCCTTCATAGAAATCTGGAGTCACAAAAACTACCCAATTAAATTACAAAGGAGATTGACCATTTTTGTTTGCAGCGATGTATCAATTCAATTGATTACCTATATCAAAGGCCAAATTAAACACCCAGCTGTGTACTTTGTTGTGTAAGTATGAATATATCGTCATTGGAAATGTTGTTAAAAATGTGCGTTAAAACTAAATTATTTGATTTATGCAATTAAATGACAATTCCAGATTCTGCCCCACCATCAACCGCAAGATGTACAAGATAACGAATAACTGTAAAAATATCTCCGTTTTTTTATTAAAATTATTGGTTTAAGAGCGTTCCATGAGCCAACTAGCGCCGCCAATCTTAAAAAGTCATATCTTTCAATATAATCAATTTTATTAAAAAAGCTACGTTCACATTGTTTATTGCTATAAATATTATTTTTTAAATGCTTATTTGTAACGTGATGCAATGTAGATAAGTTGTAGTTCACATAATTGCGAAAAACGGCCGTTTCTGGCACAATTCAGAAAATAGTAAGAAATCGAAGCGATTTATTCGTTGTTATTGTCATTCTTCTATAAGTGTTGCGAGAGTAGTAGAAAATGATACTGATTACGATTATGCAATATGAAACCTGTAATAAATCTATCACTTTTTAAACTTTCACGGTTTGTATAAGTACATATTAATTAGATAAAACGGGAATTACCGTGTTAAACATTTATTATTGATAAATATAAGTCCCTAACAAAATGATAGGTACAGCTTAAATGGTCACGTAGTTTTGTAGGTGGGGCAAAGCTCCATTGAAATGTGGCAATGTTTTTTTTAAATGATTACCTTACCAACTGATCCTATGGTGCCTCAGAGGCCACGGTTAGAAATTTTTCATCATTTAAATTTATGAATAGGTAATTCGTCGATTGAGCTTTGAGGTCGTAATTAACCCAGACAGTATCAATTACGCAAACTAATAACGTTTTAGATATATGTTTCGTGTAACGTTATCAATAATTGACACGCCGATATACGCGTGGAACTGCGAGCTGATACGTTAATTCAATTAATACTGATAGTATCGCTTATAATCCACTTGCCGCACTGTTTTAGCTGAATACGGTCACGTGATTGGATTGTATACATAATGTACATTATGTAGTTGGCAACACTATATCTAAGCCTAAATAAATTAGTACGGAACCCTAAAAATGATATGCAACAGTATACACAATAAATATTATGTACGATTTGTATTTGAATGTCTAAACAATTAGGTACATAAAATATTTCGAAAACTTTATTCCTTTGAATTTGAATTACGCATTATCCTTTTTTTCGCTTTTAAGAAAATTGTTACTAACACAAATGGACCTAGTTGTCTGAATAAATAAATATTATTAATATTATTATTATAATATTATCCATGCACGGTGGCGTGGCCTGTGGTGGCTCAGTTGGTAAGAGCGTGTCAGGATGACAAGGTCGCAGGTTCAAGTCCTGCCCACGGCAAGAATTTTTTCATAATGTTCTAATTTATTCCTTTGTCTGAAACTTTCCTAAACACTGTATTTATGTACATTATATTTCACATAAAATTCGTAAAAAGTTTTTCCTATGTTTATTTGAAAAAAATAATTAGAACGGAAACCTGAAACATTATTAAATTTTAAGTAGCACTTTATCATCCCGGTTGAATCCTTGTCGCCGCAAACACTTAGCACTAATGAAACTTTGGAAATTGCTAAACATGGACAGACTCACAAGGTCCGTTTTAAGCCTCGTTTATATCCACAGACATTACGCATCAGACACGTGCCGTGGCAGTCAAAATAATACTACGATTGTGACAAATGTACTTAAAAAAATATTATCACTATTACCTACTAGTTAACATAGATCGAACTTTGTGACTTTGTGAATTTATAATTAATGCGATTTAACTTCAGTATAATTTAATTTAATTTATGTATTGTAATTTATATTGAATTGGAATGAGAAAATTGATAATAAAATGTAAAACTATTATATTAAGTTGTAGTGTCCTTGCAGGGTTCATGTGAGAGTGAATAATAATGTAACACCATGTATGTACCACATGAAGCAATAAATTGATTTGATTTGATTTTTAATATTCTTCCCTACAATGTGTATGTATACATATATCTACCGTAATACAGCCGCGCAGACGTAAACAGACAAATTGCAAGTAAATAAATACATTGTATTATACTTTTGAACGTCAACATTCTTTGGGGATTTTCCATTTACACCACTTTGCAAGGAAAAGGTGCCCACGCACGTTTCTCCTAAGGAGAAAAGGTTGCAAAAAAAACTTTCAATAGGAAAATCAGGAGGATTTTTAGAATAATACCAATTTCATTTTTAAATAACTAGGTATTTACCTAGTTATTTAAAAATGAAATTTGTAAATACTATTGGTACCTATTTAGGTACAAAATGCTTATTATTAACAATCCAAACTATTTCCAAAAATTTTGTCTGCCGCAGCATGTGTCTGACGCGATAAATATATGTAGATATAAACGGAGCTTTAAGGGCCCGCTAATTTGGCGATAAATCTTGCGAGATTATACTACCTTTATTATAGCACTCCTTAATTACGATTTTATTAGTTTAAAAATGAGAGTCGCTAAATTGATGGTGTTTTAAGGGTTTTATTATGTCGTTGGAAGCTTCATGTTTAATTTAGCATATTGGCGTTAGCTCGTAAATACTTTATTTAAAGTGATACTTTATCTGTATGTTTGTTGTAATTATAATTCAGAGATCTCTAGCAAGATGTTGTAACTGTCTTAAATAAATAATAATGGATATTTTGATCAATATTCTTTAGTATTCGATTATCTTTCTGAAACTGAATAAATAATATCTTTCTTAGAATTAAAACTATAGTGAGGCATTACTACAAATTATTATATATAAATGGATATCACTCACTTATATTCTTGAAGTCGGCAATTAGACCGACAGTTTCGGCCGATTTCGTCGCAATAATAATTTAATTTAGAACAGTAGATATAATTAATTGGATTTATATAGTACTTAGTCATACAGTAGAGTTTGTAGAGATAAATGTATGATTAGATAGAACAAAGTGGTTTGTCTCAATCTACTGTTATTATATTCATAGTGATTGTCTGTACGCATCCCTTCTATTCAGTCTGTCAGTATTTTGTCATTTTGCTCAAAACATTAGAATTACGTAATGTCGTTAAAATTATATTAGAGAAAAGTGTGGTAAACTATTTATCTTTATACACAAGTTTTTATCCTTGACCGAATTTATAAGTTTTTTTGTCATTAATGTTTAATATGAAAAAAGACAGGATTGTAGAAATAGGTAGGTACGGCGGAACACAGAGAAAGGTGTACAGGAGAGTTTTCAAGGTTGAGATTTACTCAAAAACTACTTGACCGATTGCAAAAAATATTTCACTGTTTGATAGATAAAAGTTAAAACTATGTAACTGTAAAAGAATTATTAAATTCGGTCCAGTAGTTTTTCAGAAAATCTCAACCTTATTGAGGCTCCCTGGATATTTATCTCTGTCTTCGACTGTACCTACTTATAAAGTTTGTATAACTTTCAACTATACTAGGTTAATTTATTTTAAATTTTTATTGTTATTATATGAATAATGTAATGTATAATCATTTAATTAAATTAATAAATCCATTTTGTTCTAAATCTTGTTTTATAAACAATCTAATTTTAAAAATTATGTCGGAATAAATTTACGAATCAAATTTTTTAAATTTTTTAATTAACAAATAACATCTCAAGAAACTAAGTCAAAATAACATACAATAGGTACATAATGAAAAATACAAGTAGATATTAAAGCAAAAGAATATACTAAACAGAAAAAAATACATAGAAATGAATAAAACAATAGGTAAATAAAATATTTAACGACTGCTACGGAGAAGTATCTATAGAAAACCGTTAAACCCATTTACTGTAATATGATATCCAATTAAAGGAAAACGTTCTATTCTATCACCCACCCGCCTTGAGTAATTCATTAACTGGTAATGTCTTAAATTATATTGGAATAAATGCTTCTATTTCCGACTTTGCTTAAGTATATTATATTACACATTTTATTGGTAGAGCTGGAATAGGACTTTTTAAAATTATGTATACGTAAGAGTATTAGGGGGTCAGAACCCATTGGTCCCCTAATATTCGGCCCCCGGTTTAAAAGTTGTAGATTCGGCTATTAGGTATATAGGTGCCCATTGGTCCCCCGGCAGGAGACGAGGCAATATTAATTTATTTTTAAGGTACCTACTCGTCCCCTGCTCAGTCTTCGGCACCTGCTGATAGACAACCAGCCATATTTTTACATAAATAGCGCCGACACAGTACATTTGTGAACAAAACTTTAAAAATAACAGTTCAGGGGACGAGTGGAAACCTCAAATATTTTAGGGGACGAGTGGGCACAGGGTGCGAATTTCAGGAGACCAGTGGGTTCTGATAAGTTAGAAACACTAATAAAAAATATTAAACATATTCTCTCCTTTTTTCTTACTCTCCATTCATTTCATTTATTCAAAAACTTTACAATTTCTTTACAGTAACACGCCAAAACGAAATCGTAGTCATTTAGTACAATATTTAGAAACAATTAAATATGAAAGAATTAGTAAAATATGTCAAAAATGTAACTTAAATATTAAAATGTCGAACATGATATAACTGATTACGAATAAGAATATGAATTTATTCATATACAAAAAGAGTCAAATGACAATACCAGATTCTGCTCCACCATCAACCGCAAGTTGTACAAGAAAACGAATAAATGTACAAAATATCTCTGTTTTTTATTAAAATTATTGGTTTAAAATAAAGTTGTGTACAAGTTGCGATTCGAAAAAAACAGCTTAATTAAGAATTCAGAGAATAGTAAGAAATCGAAGAGATTTATTCTATGTTTTTGTTATTCTTCTATAGGAGTTGCGAGAGTAGTAGAAAATGATACTGATTATGATTATGCAATTTGAAACCAGTAATAAGTCCCAATGTCCTATGGGCAAAGCTCCATTGAAATGTGGCAATGTCTTTTATAATAATAAAAATATGTCAAAATCCAAAAAAAATATTAATCATAAATTACAGAGTGTAATATGAATTTACAAATAGAGTCTAAACGACATTTAAGGACTATTTAATGTCAGTATGTCAATTTTCTCATCAGTCTGGTAAAATGAAGAAAATACGTCATTTACGAAAATCGTAACTTATCTGTATAATATATTTCTTACGAAGCGACAGTTTCAAGTGATAAGTAATTTTTGAGTGATGTGAAAAAATCAGATCCTTGTGAAATTATTCACTAATTGGAAAATATAGATATGCTTAATTGAACAAAATATTAAAATCTTTGGATATGGTTTGCTGTCTTATATATAATAATTATATATGCAAATTATGATATTTAATGACTACATTTTACTGGTGGATTATTATTTTTTTTTTTTTGCGTAGGTATTATATTTATTTGGAAAAATCTAAAAATTACATGTAACATTAAAAACCTAAACTAAATGAAATAAACTGAAATATTTAATTGTGTAGAAAATTTTAAAATCATTTTTAAATCTATGTGTCGCTAAAGTGTTAACATTTTTATTTTGAATAATTTGCTTAAGATTAAATTTTTGCTTAAGATGCGCAAAACGGGGATCTTGACGACGTGTTCGTTCTTTAATACATATTTAGGTTTTTTTTAATTTATTTTATAAGTAATGTATTTTTAGATAGTAGTTAGATTTATTTTAATAAAGTTGTAAAGAATTTGCTTAAGATTTGATGATAATTATAAATATAGATGATAAATCAATGGCATAATTTTGGAGATAATTTTCATGTATAGATTATTTTGATATTTCTAAAAATACGATATACTACAGTAGGTATATTTTCTAACTAAAGCTTACATTATAAAACTTACACCAATATCCGCTGGTAAGTAAATATTCCTCGTCACAGAAACCCGCTGAACAAAATCGAATAAAACCACCAAAAATCGTAAATCCATACAAAGGAAATCCACTTTGTTATATCACATTTATATCAACAAAAGTATCACAAATTCACAATTTAACACGTTCAACTGTTATTTTTCTATTTACACACGGAACCAAATCAAACAATCCGTTGGTAGTATCAATATTTTCATTTCGTGTCAATCATATTTGACGCACATTTGCATACGTTACTATAACAATTTCAAAATTCACGAATTCTAACACCAATCACTGAAAAGAATTTGAATTTTCAAAAATCGAATGACCAGTTCGGCTTTCGTTCGGAATTTAAACGCGAGCGATCTGAGAACCCCCTAACCGTCCACAGCGCGCGACAGCCCGAAGGGAACTGAGAAGGCTTCGTTCCAAATACCTGCAAAGGCACGCACACTGCTGCATTTCACGCGTACACAAACGTCATAGTGCCTGCGCTTTAAAGCTCTTCACGTGCTTAGATAAAAAATAATATAGATAAATGCAAGGTCATTGAGAATTGACAGATCATCATCTTCATTCCTATTTTTATGTTACTTTTCGGGCACATTTCCTTCCATCGATTACATGATTGGTAGCTTAGACATGTCTTAGATTGTTATTGTTCTCAGATACTGCCAAATATTGGAGAGTTCTCAAACTTTTAATTCATTTATTTCATACTTAGATATCTACAAATAATGAGTAGCAATAGAAATGAATAAAATAAAGCAATTTATTCTAACCGAGATTCACACAATGTACGGACAACAGTAGATCAATGGTAACACTTGCAGTACGAATTAAACTCTTATGACGCAAATAATAAGAAACGGCCTAAGTCTAAAGCGTTAAACTTAATCTGCTGTTAGCTGTACCAAAACTACATTTGTTTCAAATTAAGTTACTTATTTAAAATAAAAAAGTGTAATATCGAAAATATTAATGCAATAAAATTATTGATACGCCAAGTTAGATATAAGTTTAATATATGAAACAATCATCACATTTACAAACAGATATCACATTTTAGAATTAAAACTATAGTGAGCCATTACTACAAATTATTATATATAAACGGATATCACTCACTTATATTGTTAAAGTCGGCAATTAGACCATTATTATTCGGCATTAGATTAGAATTAGAGATTAGATATCACATTCACGCGAAGTCCCACTAAGAGAGTATTGATAAACTGTGAAAGCTTCCAACAACCAATCAGAAGAAGGATGGCGAACACTAACAGCAATATTGCACTACCAGATGTTATAGTGCAATATTTGTGGTATCATTTTAAGCGCAATGACCTCGCATCTGCGTTATTTTTAGTCTAAGTTCACGTGCCTTGATTTTTTCTCTAACAAACGTTTAACACATCAGCTGTTGTATAATTTATACTCTGTGACGTAAAATCTCGCGTTTCCGGGCGGATTGGGGATTATTTCTTTCGAAAAAGATGATTAATGGAGTGAGGTCGACGTAAATACAGGGATTTGATCGAAGCCAGTCATAAACGTGGGTTTGTTTCTTATTGCGAAAGTAAGGTTTGGAAGAAATGGGAGAGAAAAGGAAATAAGTGAAATCTTAACGGTAATACCAAAGATTGTTAGTATTAATAAATCACTCAGCTTAAAAGTTAATCTTGAGAACCTCAAGATGGCGTTCTTATTAATAGGAATTGGGTATCACGGAGTAACATCATCATCATCATCAGCCCGTATCAGTCCACTGCTGGACGTAGGCCTCTCCCAAAGCGCGCCACTCAACCCTACTCTCGGCCTCGGCATCCAGTCTCAGCCAGTTATCATGCGAAGGTCATCCCTCCATCTGGTCGGGGGGCGTCCCACACTACGTTTACCCGTTCGTGGCCTCCATTCGAGACCTCGTCTCCCCCATCGGTTATCGGTTCTACGACAGATGTGACCAGCCCACTGACATTTCAGTTTACTGATTCTATGAGCAATGTCAACCACTTTTGTCTTCTGGCGGATATACTCGTTTCTTATTATATCTAACAGAGAAATTCCAAGCATAGCTCTTTCCATAGCTCGCTGAGCGACCTTGAACCTGTGGGCCAGTCTCACGGAGTAACGCCGTATCAATAAACAAAACTCAGTTCTCAAGAGAACTGTCAAACTCACACCTGAGAACGTATTTGCTGATTACAGGCGAATCGCGACTTGAGAAAGACATCTAGAGATACGCCCTCAAGATTGGTTTATTATTAAATGACATACTTGAGATGGTGATCACGTCTAGAGAGTGTATCAGCTGGATTCGTTCTTCGGGCGGGTTTGAGGTCAGACTATTAATGCGGGCCTTAGATTATAAAATTCAGAACAAAGGTAGGTCAAAAGGAAACGATTTAATTATCAATATATTTAAATCTAAACTTAACATATAGGTAATACTACAACCACCAAAGAGTAAAATAATGGAAGTTTCAATAAAATAAATACTATACGTTATAGATTTACAGATCCCGGAATCTATACCGCAAAATGGCGTCAACGCCATTATTCGTATTATTGTAAACAAAATCTACAATAATACGAGTACAGTCGAATCGAAAGCCGATTAAGTGTTCCTTCTTTTAGTCGTTTCTATTATCTACGTCGTAAGAGTTGAAATCGTATTCTAAGTGTTATCAATTATCATTAATCAAGTTTGCTTTCACGAACTGCCACCATTTTGGGTGAACTGTTTGCGATTTTTTTTCTATCGAGCGAAGTTTGTACAATCGTGTATCGGTATTCATCAGTCCCTAAATAGACACCCCAAGATTGCTATACATTTTTTCAGACGTTTAATTTTAGTAGTTAGTGCCGTAGCCTTCGTGAAAATACGCGCATACGAAGCCTTAATGTCTACAGAATGTTCGCGAATGATAGTATGGTGAAATTATTGGAGAATTCATGCTGGATCTGGAGTTTGGCGCTATGGTCAAGAGTCCCACTACGACCTCGGGAGTGAACGTGACTGTCGAGCTGCTTCGTCCAGAGTGACGACGCTACGGCGACTCCTCTGGATGAAGACGATAAGATATTTTGAATATTCTGTAACATGACATTGGCAAATGACGAACTGTCGAGTCCATTAATAAAATAAATAATTTGGATTGGTCGAAGTTACAGCACAATTAGAATATGAATTATCATAAAATAATTAAATGACTGGGTAATGATTAAATATTAAGAGTGAATTGATATGAGGATTGAAGCAAAAAAGATGAAATATTAAAAAGGGAAGCCAAGAAACATCGTTAATTCAAACATTATGTTTGAGCTTCTTAAGCGATGAAACATATGGAATTTGCGTGTAATAAAAAGAAATATGCCTGTAGGCACTAGGCAGGCAGGATAATACGAAATATCATTGTTATTATTACGAAAGCTTTAGTACTTAGGTAGGTATACTTGCTGGAAAAATAGGAATATTATTATTTCACGAATACCATTGATGTACTTACCTATAACTTTGTATAGATACGAATAACATAGATATTTGTTACAGAAAGATATATTATTGTGAGAAGTTTAATTCATGTCCATCATCAGTCTATTTATATGTCCCCACTGCTCGGGCACTGACCTTCCCTTACATCGAGGAAGGCCGGCTTCCAGCAGTGAACTGATACTGACTGTTTCTGATGATTATCCATTAAAAGTACCAGGAGACCATGGCTAATCAGGAGTCTCAATATATCTCACTCAACACTTGTTGTTTCCACTTGGTCAGAAGCCCCAGCTATTTAATGATCATTAAAAGTACCAGGACACTATTCACATTCAAACGATTTATTGCTGTCACAAAGACCATATAAGTGTTAGTAAGTACGTAAATCTATGTTAGTGTTTACATGAGGTGTATTACTATTACTATGACGACTTAGGTCCAACTCAGAGACCCCGGGACAAGTAAGTGCACCCAGTGTCTCAGAATCGGACTGTCCATGGTATCCGCAATGCCTTTCAGGATGCTGTTAGGGCTGACGCGAACCCGGCGCATCAGGAACGCGACCCTTGCGTATGATGGCATGGAATCCGTCTACGCCGGCTTCCGCAAACATCCCTGAAGCGCTGCAGCATCGCGACAGCCCCATCAGCACCCTGAACGCATTACTAATATATATAGCTCGACTACCACTCACTGACTGACTGACTGACTGACTGACTGACTGACTCACTGATTGACATGCCCGTTTAGTCTGAAGGAGTTCCCGGAGGTGAAAGTGATGTAGGGGGGAGTTGTATAGTTTAGTGATTGGACCAGAGGAAAACTATAGGGAAGTGAAAAAAACAAAATGGCGGCGGGTCACGTGATGCCATCTCCGCCATTTTCCAACCGATTTCGTTCAAATTTGGAACGCGTGTCACATGGTCCACCTACTTTGTGATGAAATTGAAAAACAAAAGAAAAACAAAATGGCGGCGGAAATATAGCCGATTGAAAATTTGGACATTTCAGACCAAACTTTGACGAATTAGCTGGCCTAGCACGAGCGCATGAGGAGTATCCAACCAATTCCACTTCGTAGCACATATGATGCAGTATACCAGAAAATTGTCATTTTTGGGAAAAACAAAATGGCGGACGAGCAGTAAACCATAATATTTTTTCCATATATTTTCCTATACGAAACGAAAGGATTACTGGCGTGCGGTAAATATCTATCAGTAACTATAGCGAGGCCGAAGGCCGGGCACCCTCCCGCGAGGCCGAAGGCCGAGCTCCGCGTAGGGCGAAGCCCGAAGCGATAGAACACCGCGAGGCCGTAGGCCGAGCTCCGCGTAGGGCGAAGCCCGAAGCGTCCCCTTGTCAAGCAGAAACAACTCACCACCTTCCAAGTAACTTTTGCGAGGCCGAAGGCCGAGCCGGCCTGCGAGGCCATAGGCCGAGCTCCGCGTAGGGCGAAGCCCGAAGCGTCTCCTTGCCAAGCAGAAACAACTCCCCACCTTCCAAGTAATTTTTGCGAGGCCGAAGGCCGAGCCGGCCTGCGAGGCCATAGGCCGAGCTCCGCGTAGGGCGAAGCCCGAAGCGTCCCCTTGTCAAGCAGAAACAACTCCCCACCTTCCAAGTAACTTTTGCGAGGCCGAAGGCCGAGCCGGCCTGCGAGGCCATAGGCCGAGCTCCGCGTAGGGCGAAGCCCGAAGCGTCCCCTTGCCAAGCAGAAACAACTCCCCACCTTCCAAGTAATTTTTGCGAGGCCGAAGGCCGAGCCGGCCTGCGAGGCCATAGGCCGAGCTCCGCGTAGGGCGAAGCCCGAAGCGTCCCCTTGCCAAGTAGAAACAACTCCCCACCTCCCAAGTAACTTTTGCGAGGCCGCAGGCCGAGCCGGCCTGCGAGGCCATAGGCCGAGCTCCGCGTAGGGCGAAGCCCGAAGCGTCCCCACGCTACCAAAGAAAAAGATGCCCTTGCCTTTCGAATTATGAACAAAGTTATGGAAATTGTGTACAGCTAGCAACGTTTGGCTTTTGAAAACATTTTTTAAGTTTCTGGCAAACGGGCATTTCGAGCGTTGCTTGATTTAAAAATCACAACAATAACCTACTTTAAATGAGCAAACTCTTTTCGAAATAAATGTTTTTCACAGAGTTTTGAACTTGCAACTTTCGGGCGGTGCTTGATATAATTAGTGGATGGCTTGCACGAATTATTTGCACAGCGAACAAACCGGATAATGTTTATTTAGTTGCGGCGCTTACAACACGAAAACAAAGCCGTCTCGCGGGCCGCGCGCGGCCCGCGCACCATGCAACACCTAGTTGTTATATTATACACGCAGGGCATTGTATGACTTTTTGGTGTAGTTGACTCACAGACTATGACCCGCCTAGAGTCTCATTAACATGGCTGTGAGGTCTTGGGAGAGACCAGCGTCCAGCAGTGGACTGATACGGACTGCTTCTGATGATATTCCATTAACAGTACCGGGAGACCATGGCTAACCCGGAGTCTCAATATGTCTCACTCAACACCTGTTGTACCACTTGGTTAGAAGCCCCAGCTATTTAAGTATTATTAAAAGTACCAGGACACTATGACTGGCCTAGAGTCTCATTATCATGGATGCCTAGCGTATGTCTGTGGGGCGAATGCGGCGCGAATACTAGCCTCGAGTGTCTTGGGAGAGGCCTGCGCCCAGTGGAATGATATGGACTGCTTCTGATGATATTCCATTAAAAGTACCAGGAGACCATGGCCAACCCGGTGTCTCAATATGTCTCACTCAACACCTGTTGTACCACTTGGTAAGAAGCCCCAGCTATTTAAGTATCATTAAAAGTACCAGGACACTATGACTCGCCTAGAGTCTCATTATCATGGCTGCCTAGCGTATGTATGTGGGGCGAATGCGGCGCTACCACCAGTGTTTGGTTGTATATCCATAGGGTTTTAAAATATTTGGATGTTTTTCAATTAGGCTAAATTAGAGATAGGCAAGTTCGGGATTGAAATTTTAACCTTATGCAAGTATACCACTGACCTGCGATTTCCTTTGTCTGCGTTCGAGAAGGTTCGACACGCCACCGCACTTTGCTATTAAAGTCCACAATATCTGGCTAGCCAGTAAAACACACACAATATGTATATAGTTCAAGCTTATAGTAGTGTCTATCACAATAAAAACCGCCACAATTAAATATTAAAGAACCGCCGATAAAATAACTGCGTGCCGACCGAGTCGCTACCGAAGAGTCGTCGTAGACGGGCCACCGTGCCGGTGTAGGTGGGTCGCAGACAATTTGCGATATACCTACATAAGAAAAAAAATAACAATGCCCAAACATCTCGCCGCCTAACTAAGCCTGTCTTAGTTACAACCAAAAAAAAATTAATCAAAAATCGGTAATCTACACAATTTTGAAGCCGGCCGAATCAAAACCCCGTTCTGAGTCCTAACTTCCGCGACTCGTACAATATTATCTTTACCCGGTAATAACTTAACAATACGACCCCGCTTCCAATGCAAGGGTGATGAATTATCTTCTTTAATTAAAACAAGATCATCTAATTTAGGAGGTTCCGTTAGTGAGGTCCACTTAAACCGTTGTTGTAGAGTATGGAGATATTCGTTTCTCCATCTCGACCAAAAATGCTGAGACATCTTTTGAATTTGCTGATAACGAGACAAACGATGCACTTTAGTATCCGTGTAAGGATACTCTGGAAGCGCTACCAGCGGCTGACCGATCAACAAATGTCCCGGTGTCAACACTTCGAGGTCCGCGGGGTCCGTACTGACGGGACACAGGGGCCGAGAGTTCATTATCGCCTCTACTTTGGTAAAGAACGTGGTAAGCTCCTCGAAGGTGAGCCGAGACTCGCCGAGTACTCGCATAGCGTGAGTCTTTGCCGACTTGACGGCTGCCTCAAATAGTCCACCGTGATTAGGACTGGCAGGCGCATTAAACAGCCAAGTGATATTTTCCCGAGTTAATTTCCGTTCTATATCCGAATGATTGTCTCGTAAAAAGATGTAAAGCTCCTTAAGATACCGATCCGTTCCCGTAAAATTTGTGCCGCAATCTGACCTCATCAGGGACGGAAGCCCTCGCCGTGACACAAACCGGGTAAACGCTGCTACGAAAGCTTCTACAGATAGATCCGCGACCACTTCCAAGTGGACAGCTTTGCTAGACAAGCAAACAAATATGCACAAATAACACTTAATAATCTTAGCATTCCGTAATGTACTAGTTTTTATATAAAAAGGACCCGCAAAGTCCGTACCGACACCGATAAATGGCCGCGAGCCTCTGACACGGTCAGATGGTAAGTCCGCCATGTAGGGCTGCGTGGGCCGCGCCCGAGACCGATAGCATTGCACACACCGAAACGTGACGTGTCGCGTGACACGCCGCGCCGACACCACCCAGTAGGTGCGAGACAGTATGGCCGAGAGTGTGTTCGCGCCGACATGACAGTAAGTCCTGTGGTAATGAGTAACCAATAACTCCGTAAAACGCCCTTTACCTGGCAGTAAGATTTGATGCCGAGCACCGTAAGATAAATCCGAAGCTCCTATCCGACCGCCGACCCGAAGTATATTGTTGTTATCAATAAATAAATTCAACCGCCGTAATGAAGTGGTAATTGGTTTACCAGATTTAATAGCCGATATTTCATCACCGAAATGTTCACCCTGAACTAACCGAATTAAATGCGAAATAGCATTTCTGCGTTCCGAAACCGTAACATTGCCGAAAATCCGAGTATTTTTATTTTTAACATTGTGCACAAATCGTAACATGTAAGCCGTAACATTTACGAGTTTGTCAAATGAGCCGTACCGTTCTAATAAATTAAATTCCGAGTCTATAGTTCCGACATTAGCTACCTTAGTTGTAGCTCTCAATCCGGGTAACAAATCCGAAGGGAAATCCGAGCAAGCAGTCGGCCAGTGGTCCGCGCGCTCGCCGAGCCACGCCGGCCCCCACCACAGCGCGTGCCGCAACAGATCCGAGGCGGTCGCGCCGCGCGACGCCACGTCCGCACAGTTCATCTCACCGGGAACATGCCGCCATTGAATACGTACTTTAGATGAATTTATTTGGGATACACGATTTCCCTCAAAAACCTGTAACTTATGTGCCGGTGTCCGCAACCATGCTAGCACGATAGTGCTATCGCACCAGCCCACTACGTCATCAAATACGATGCTGTCTGCCATAGAGGAGACGACATGATTGATGAGTGTGGTCAGCAGTGCAGCGCCATTCAACACCAATTTAGGAATGGTCTGCTTGGTCTTCAGTGGGGCTACTCTGGACTTGGCCATGAGTAACCGCACGAGAACACTGCCGTCCGTCTGTTCCGCCCGCAGGTACACCGCCGCCGCGTAACCGAGCGACGAGCCGTCGCAAAAGCCGTGAAGTGAGTACCTAGCCTCGCCGCCGTGAGGCTTCAGGCACCTAGGTATAGATAGCCGCTGTAAATTTGGTAAATCCGAAATAATATCACGCCACTGCCGAACTATGTTTTCCGAAGCCGGGGCGTCCCAATCGACTTTCCGAGAATCATCATGAGTACTAAGAAGAGACTGTAGTAACAGTTTGATTTTAAAAACAACCGCACAGATCCAGCCGAGTGGATCGTACAACCGAGCCACCATAGACAAAATAGTCCGCCGAGTCACCGTGCCCTCCGAAGGTAAGTTCACATGGTAAGTGAAGCAGTCCGATACAGGATCCCACTGTATCCCTAGAATCTTAATAAAACCGGAGCCGTCCGAGCCGTCAAAATTCCGAGGTGTCTCCAAGTGATCCGAAGGTAAGCTATCTAGCAACTCCGGTACGTTGCTAGACCACTTGCGCAGCTCGTAGCCCGCCGTGCGCATCAGCGTCACCAGCTCGTCCCGCACCGCGCGCGCGTCCTCCAGAGTGTCCGCTCCCCCGTTCAAATCATCAACGTAACTATTTTTTAGCAGCAACCGCGCCGCCTGTGACACCTGGGACTCTGTCATCGCATCGCGTGCCAGCTGATGTAAACAACGAATGGCCACAAAAGGGCTCGACTTTAAACCGTAAGTATTAGTCGATAACTCATACACGAGTAACGGTTCCGAGGGTGAAGACCGCCAAAATATTAATTGGTACCTGCGATCCTCCGGGTGGATCCAGGTCTGCCGAAACATCATGCGCACGTCAGTTGTAAACACAACACGTGGCCACCGAAAATTCAAAATAATATCCGTTATATCGTTCTGTAACCGCTCGCCGGAGTACAGACAATCGTTGAGTGATACGCCGTTGCTAGTAGGGAAGCTGCCGTTAAATACTACACGAATTTTATTAACATCACCCGATTTCTTAAATACACCGTGATGAACCAAAAAATAATGCTCCTGATTAGAATTATAATCAAATTTTGAGACCGTCATGTGACCGAGTTCAATATATTCTTTCATGAATTCTACATATTTCTCACGAAACTCAGGTTGCCGTTGCTTTCTACGCTCGAGAGCCATGAATTGTTTTAAAGCCGCTTGCCGAGAGTCACCCAACCGCTGGTGATCTGGTGTGAGTGGGAGCCGCACTATGTATTTCCCCTCCTCATCACGTGACGTCGTGGACGTAAAGAGCAGCTCGCACTCGCGATCCGCCGGGTCCCCGACCTTGACCTGAGGCGGTTCCTCACTACGCCAAAACGCCTCCACAGCTTCAACAAGTGTGACGCCAGTAAATTTTTCATTTGAAATATCCGAATTATCAAATGATGCCGACTGTACCGGACCGAAAACCGCAAAATCAAAAATAGTACCCAAAGCATAGGGCCCGCCCGAACCTAAATTAATTTTATCGCCGTTTAAAATTTGACCTAAAATGTCACAACCGAAAATAATGTCTATTTCAGACATCCGAGAAAATCCGTTATCCGAAAACTTCAAGTTACCGTGAGAAATATTTAACCTACGCGTTATATACGTAGTAGGTTTCTTTAAAATCGCCGCCGTGACCGATAATAATGGTTGATCCGATTTTTCCGATTTAAAATGCAGTTGTGCAACGCATTGACTGCTCTCAGTGTGTACCCCGCCGATACCCACTAGAGGCGTGTGAGTGTAATGTCGCTTTAAACCCAACCGAGTAACAAAATCACTCTTTATTATTGAGACTTGAGAGCCGAGATCCAACAACGCTCTCGCCCTAATAAACTCATTATTTGCCGATTTAGCCTCAATAATAACAGTAGGTAAAATTACATTATCCGCTAATTGTGGTAATGAAGCGACATTACACGACTGTGATTGCTATTCCGAATAGTTAAGTCGCCGCCGAGACCCCGCCGGACTCGACAGGCGCCACTCATCCCGAGCCGGTGTCGTATAACTATTATCCCGCGAGCCGTTCTCGCGGTTCCGATCACCTGCTGCGCCAGCGTTACCCGTGTAACGCCACTCATACCGTGAGTCACCGTGCACTGACGGCTTGCGCGTGCGATCATTACGAGGGCCGGTACCACGACGCGGTGAGGAAGGAGGCGAACGACGATCGCTAATCACCTTACTATCGCGTGCCGTCGCAACGAACGCGTGACGTGGTTGCGGTCTCTCGTCCGTAGGCGAGCCGGAGCGCGCAATGTACGTCGTGCAAATCAATTTATTATGACCGCTGTTACCGCACCGATCACATGGGACGTTCCTAGTACAGGACGAAGCCGTGTGACTACCGAAACATTTGAAACATAAACCGTTCATTTTTACCCAATCCTTACGGTCATTAATAGATAATTTACCAAACTTAAAACACTCGCCGATTGAGTGACCCGATAATTGACAAAATAAGCATTGTCTACCTGTACCGCGTGCATTTCTATTTAAAGAATTGCTATCAACCACAATATGTGCGTGGCGATCATGCCCACCGGCCGCGCCGCCGCGCCGGGTGCGATCCGCGTACGTATAGCTATGGCTATAGGGAGCAGAATCCGATGCCGCCGTATCTATGAGCCGACACTCGGTCTCTAAGAATTCAATTAGCTGATTGAAAGTGGGTACATTTGAGTTATCACCGCCGTACTTTTGTTCAAACCGTGTTTTAATTTCAATAGGTAACTTTGTCAAGCTGATATGTAAAAGAATGTAACTCCACTCCGTGACGGGAAAATCTAAGTTAGAAAGGGCCCGGGTCGATTCCAATAATGGGTTGAGTATCTGTGTTCTAAGTCCGACCGCTTTACTTAGTACCGGTAAATGCAGAATCCGTGAGATATGCCGATCAGCCAACAACCGTTTATTCTCATACCTACTTTTGAGAATTTCAATAGCCGTGTCCAAAGAAGAATCGATCATAGGTAAATGTTTGATCAAAGACCGTGGTTCTTTATCAACATACGACATTAAATAATGTAATTTTTCCGTTTTTGACAGATTTTTCTTTGTCAAAACCAAAGATTTATACAAACTCATGAAACTTGTGTAAGAAAATACATCACCGTCAAAAACCGACAAATTAACACTCGGGAGCCGAGACAAAGGTGCACTGTCAGTAGGTACGTGCATGCCCGAAGTGTCCGGATAAGCCGCCGATATCGCATCTAGTTGATTGTATGACAACTCAGCTTGTTTGAATTCATCAGCATATTGTTTAATTAAATCGTCATCCGTGACGTTATTCAAAAGTGACTCGTATGCATCACATAATGAAACATATTTCTCTTCTAATTTACGTAACCGAGCCGATATGACCGCCATACTGAACGTTTTACAATTTACCATTTCAATCGTAGATGTAAACCAATCCGCATGAATTTTGAACTTACTCTTCGACATTTTGACCGAATTAACAGAACCTCGTAAATGAAATGTCTATGAGAATGAAATAATGTGATAAATAACCGAAATAACCGAATAACTGTTAAACCGTTGAACCGTTTTATAATAACTGAACTAGCCAAGAATACCCGATTTAACCGACCGAATAAAATTATATAAAACCTAATAACCGACCGAAATTTACCGAAAATAAATGAAATATGCCCCGAAATAATTTAATTCCGAACCTACTTCGAAAATTACCTACCCCCAAAAGTGACCTAATTTATGAAGAAAAACTATCCGGCTCGAAGGAACTTATGTTTGGTTGTATATCCATAGGGTTTTAAAATATTTGGATGTTTTTCAATTAGGCTAAATTAGAGATAGGCAAGTTCGGGATTGAAATTTTAACCTTATGCAAGTATACCACTGACCTGCGATTTCCTTTGTCTGCGTTCGAGAAGGTTCGACACGCCACCGCACTTTGCTATTAAAGTCCACAATATCTGGCTAGCCAGTAAAACACACACAATATGTATATAGTTCAAGCTTATAGTAGTGTCTATCACAATAAAAACCGCCACAATTAAATATTAAAGAACCGCCGATAAAATAACTGCGTGCCGACCGAGTCGCTACCGAAGAGTCGTCGTAGACGGGCCACCGTGCCGGTGTAGGTGGGTCGCAGACAATTTGCGATATACCTACATAAGAAAAAAAATAACAATGCCCAAACAACCAGCGTCGAGTGTCTTGGGAGAGGCCTGCGTCCAGCAGTGGACTGATACAGACTGCTGATGATGATGGAATATATCAAAATTTCAAACATAACCAGTCACAACCACGGCATCATTAAATAGAAATTATACAAACAGAAGAAGCAAACATTATTATACGAAACCCGTTTTTTTTTTCAATAGAAAAAATATTTATTTAGGCAATGGGTGCCCAAGTGCCTACCATGGCTTTACTTAACATTCCATAATAGACGGCTACCGGGCTTTTGACCTGAATATTTTTACCATGGTATACTCATATTATGTGAGATAATATTTGTACATACCATTTCGTCTGACAAAAGTTTTGTATAAATAATAATTCGATTCGTCGAATTTTTAAAGGCTTCAATCAACTACATGAATATGCTGAGGATGAATGTGGAATTCGTTTTTCAATATTTCAATTAAATAAATAAATAAAAATACAAAGTAAAAGAGCCTTTATTTCATAGCCAAATAAAGGAAAATACATATATATGCATGTCCCATGCATGCATGAAAAATAGTGTATTGACGACTTTTTAAAAAATTAAAAATATTGCCATTGCCCTGCATGTACATAAAAAAGATCTGCCTTTTCAAGAAGTCGCACCCGGCTTATTTTGACAATCTTGTAGATGTTACAACAAGGACACAAAGGACTCAGTATAAGAATCTTCTACATCAACCGCCATGCAAGTCCGATATATACAAAAGAAATGCTTATAATATGTGTATAGTATTGTATAATAACCTAACAGATGATATAAAATTGTTGGAAGGAAATGAATTTAAGAATAAGTTACATGCATGGCTTTTGGAACATTGTTTTTACTCTGTAAAGGAATTTATGAATTATAAAGTCAATATTAATAATAATTAATTAATTTATAGTGTGACATAATTTTTTACAAAAATATATAATGAATATGACAATATAATAATAATGTGGAAATAAATAAATATATTAAAAATGTAAAATAATTAAAATATAAGTATTAGGTACTTGTATATATTGCATGTCATAATATTAGCTGACTTATTTAAATATATTATGAATTATGATAGTATTTGTATGCCTCGTAATAGGCTGAATACCATGACATTTTAATTTTATAACACCTCATATTTTGTGTATTCTAACAAATAAATGTATTTGATTTGATTTGATTTTGTAGTTTTAAAATTTTAGAAATTATTAGTTACATATTTTTTTTTTACAAAATATTCACCCCGTGGTGCTGACAGCTGATCAAGTGTAACACTTTGGATTTTGTACCGTTCTTATTATCTGCGTCGTAAGAGTTGAAATCGTACTGCAAGATTACCATTGGTCTGCTGTTGTCCGTACTACCAGTCAGTAGTAACAATCATATATACCGTTGAAGGTAAATTACTATGGAAACAGAATTAAAGTCAGTTGAAAAACAAAATCTAAGATAAAAAAAAAGATAAGATAGCCTAGCCATGGCACTTTGCCTTTTATTAATACCAAAAAATAATGGGATAGATGGGATGAAACTTTATTTTAAACCAATAATTTTAATACAAAACGGAGATATTTTTACATTTATTTGTTATCATGTAGGTACATCATGCGGTTGATGGTGGGGCAGAATCTGGCATTGTCATTTCTGTTCATAATAATTAATCTTATGTTATATGGTTAATAGTTAATGAAAGTCATATAAATACATGGCTGGTATTAGTTACCAAAATAGAGTTATAGGCATGTAAACTCAACTCCGGATTCGCTTTTTATCGAAACTATTTTGTAGAGTCATGATTTTTAGTCATTAAAGTTATTTTTATTCAAACCATGTTACTGGTAGTTACTGCATAATTGTTTAGTAATTACTGGAGTTCTTTGTTGTAATTTAGACTTTAAGACGTGGAATGTTATTATCATCATTATCATACATTGTTTAAAAGTTATGTGAAGTTTTTTTTCAGTACTTCAAATTCTTTAGATGTGTCAAGAAAAATGACATTGTTTTTTTTAAATTTATTATGGCATGGCCCAATGCCATCGGCCAAAATATTCGCGAATGACAGTATGGTGAAGTTATAGGATAATTCATGCAAGATGAAGTTTCAAGCAATTATACGAGCTCGGGAGTGAACGTGACTGTCGAGCTGCTTCGTCCAGAGTGATGACGCTACGGCGTCTCCTCTGGAGGAAAAGAGAAGACTATGATATCTTGAATATTCTGTAACATGACATTGGCAAATGACGAACTGTCGAGTCCATTAATAATAATAAAAAAACACCTTGAATATATTGGATAGAAAATGTTGCAAATTAGCTAAATAAGAAATAATGAAAAAAATGCCTATAAAATTATGGACTATTTTAACAGAGGCTTATACTGTACCAACGATATCCGACTCTTTCATGTCCGCGTGCTTTTTCCATGACAGCCTAAATATTAAATAGATAAGTTAAACTAGTTGAAATGAACTTTTGATTTTTCGACTAGCCTTTTAATTGAACACCGTTCTTCAAGCACATGTCTAGTTTTATAGTTGAATCATTATGGTTTTTAAAATATTCTACATTATAGCTGACTAAAGAGCCTCTGTACCATTGAATTTGCATATTTAGAAAGCGAAAATATATAAAGGTATTCTCTATTTATACGATGTAGTATTTCACTCGACATAGATTCATTAAACCTTCTTGATTATAGTGTTCAACTGGATACTCGAAAAGTGTTTTTGACTTAGTAATTATGCGGTCTAGAGTAATTGCAGGGAATTTAGTGAAACCTAATTTTTCACACGAAATACCAAAGCACCTTTCGTGATGAAACGATAAATAATCGCACACTCATTTAGTGTACATAGTTACATACAAACAAACATTACTAATAATAGTTTGCCAATGTCATGTTACGGGATATTCAAGATATCATAGTGTTCTCTCTTCATCCAGAGGAGTCGCCGTAGCGTCGTCACTCTGGACGAAGCAGCTCGACAGTCACGTTCACTCCCGAGCTCGTAGCGGGACTCTTGACTCTAGCCCGAAACTTCAGATCTTGCTCAAATTATCTAATAAAATCACTGTCATTCGCGAACATTATCTGTTTATTAGAACATGACGAAAAAATTCTCATCATGTTCTATTACTCACCGAGCATGGATAATGCGTAATTCAAATTCTGAGTAAAAATAGGAGCGCATCATCATAAATCATGTTTCTAACCGAATGTTAGACATGGTTGTCGGAATACTACTACTATTGTCCGATAGATGGAGTTGCGTAACATACCCTTTAAGTATGGATAAAGCGATGAAGATTTTCGGTGGGTTCGGCGTGGCCTGTGGGCCACCACAGGCCACTGACACGCTCTTACCAACTGAGCCATCAGTTGGTAAGAGCGTGTCATGGAATGACAAGGTCGCAGGTTCAAGTCCTGCCCACGGCAAGGACATCATGTTCTAATTTATTTACCGAACATGGATAATGCGTAATTCAAATTCTGATTATCTGTTTAATTTAACGTACGTAATATTAAACAAAAAATAATCACTGTAGACCATTGATTTCGTATAAACAACTAGATACACAAAGGTCTTACTAAAACAATTTAAAAAAACGTCCATATAAGGGTCCATTGTTAACGTCCTAATAATGTCCAATAAAGCAAATGAGGGTCCTTCATCCGTTTGCACTTTCTTTGCGCTCAGACATTTTTAGAAGACAGACTGTGTATCTAGTTGTTTATAGGAGATCAATGCTGGAGACATTAAAATGACAATGTCAGATTCTGCCCCACCATCAACCGCAAGTTGTACAAGATAACGAATAAATGTAAAAAAATCTCCGTTTCTTATTAAAATTATTGGTTTAAAATAAAGTTTTGTACAAGTTGCGATTCCAAAAAAACATATTAATTAAGAATTCAGAAAATAGTAAGAAATCGAAGCGATTTATTCATTGTTTTTGTTATTCTTCTGTAGAAGCTGCGAGAGTAGTAGAAAATGATACTGATTATGATTATGCAATATGAAACCTGTAATAAGTCCCCAACAAAATGATAGGTACTACAGCTTAAATAGACATGTAGTTTTGTAGATGGGGCAAAGCTCCATTGAAATGTGGCAATGTCTTTTCACAATCGTCGTTTCCAGCGATTTTCTAAAGCCCAAAAAGGTATGTCTCATCTGTTTTTCTCAATGTCTATCGCAGTCCTTGGCTCTTGACCGCCACGTCAAACCAGTTTATCTGTCCAATCACAAACATCAGTAATAGAAAAGTTTCAGTTCGCTGTTTACTTAGTAAATGAAAGTAAGTTGAGGGAGCGGTGCAAGTTTAAAGATGTAGGCGTAAAGACTGTTGTGGAAAGTAAATTAATACTTACAGCCTTACTTATAAAAAACACTAATCAACTACTGAATAACATATTAACTAATTACTATTTAAACTCTTATTCAGTGATTAAACTTCTTTTACTTATAAACGTTATTTAAGCAGTGATTAGCTAATCGTCATTTATACACCAAAAAATATTTTGGTACACTGCTGAATGAATTCAAAAAAAGAACGAAAATTTTGCCTAAATTGGGGTAATGCCTGCTCCAAAGTCCTTAAAAAGAGTGATAGAAAAATAAAGTGTCAAATTCAATTTGTCAACAACTTGAAAGCAAGGAACTGCTGATGGAGTTAGTCATTTTTACATCGCAGACTTCTGCATGACAATTTTTCATTTACAAGTACTCATTTGTTTTTCCATTGTTTAAATTTTCAATAGACGTCGAATCGAATAATAAACAGATGTCTCTTTCTCATGTATAAGAGTGAAAGTGACGACAAAAGAGGAGAACTGTCTCCATGGAAAATATACTTTAGGCTCTCTCCTATCGCGCGCGTCGAAATTTTTTCTTCGTGGATTTAGCAGTATCAAATGTAATCAGCTGCTGCTGCTTCTGTAGCGGCCACTTAGGCCCGTATTAATAGTCTGAGCTCAAACCCAAGAGCGAATTCAGCTGATACACTCTCAAGACGTGATCACCATCAAGTAGGTCATTTATTAATAAACACACACAGACAGTTTCGATGGATGTCGGTAAACGCGATACGCCCGCGTCGCCGTTGGCGTCTCGTCGTACACTTTGAATTGAAAGATGGAGATTTTTCGAACATGGCCAACCTCCTCTAACTCGAGCCACCCACCAATATCACCGGTGAAAGCAGGATTCCGGTCCCGAGGCGATCCATCAATGTCTCTGTAAACTCCGCAATCGATAACGACACGACAACCAGAGAAAACTCCGCCATGATTAGACGACGGGTCAATATTGGGAGCTGGGAGGTATTTCTTGCTAATAATTGACCTCTACAATCTGGTAATTGAAAATAACTGAAAGACGAAGCTTTAATGCAGAAATCGACACTTTATTACCTGTCTGTGCAAAAAGGTTATTTTTTTTCGAGTGTATATATAGTATTTATCGTAATATTAATTTTGTAAATAGCTTTTTTAATAAAATTGATTAAATTTGAAGATATTATTTTTTCAAGATTGGCGGCGCTAACGGTGAAGGAAAACATCGTGATGAAACCTGCATGTCGTAGAAGAAGAAAAAAAATCTAAGGCATGTGAAACCCGCCAACCCGAAGTGGGCCCGCGTGGTGGATTATGGCCCGAGCTCCCTCGATGTAAGGGAAGGTCTGTGCCCGAGCAGTGGGGACATATAAATATACTGATGATGATGATGATGATGGCGTGGCGGCGCTAGTTGGCTCATGGAAGGCCCATAAAGAAAATCACTTCAAGGTTCAAAGATTGTCGCAAACATCGAGAGTCAGCCCTAGCAATAATTAAGGGTGTCGCCCGTGAACTCTCTTTATCTTTCCGTAATATAAAAACTTTTAACGATAATTTCAATTAGTTAGGTCCCCGGCCATAAATCCATTTTGCAGGCATAAAAGAGGGAAATTTGTTTTCTGTGTACAATGATACAATTTGGGACAAAGTAAAACGTTATCTGTCATTTGTTTTAAGAATAACTTTGAATATTTAATTTTGTGGTGTTTTCAAGTAACTTTTGGGGGTGTGAGAGCCCTGAGATCCCCTGTAGCGAGGACCAGTCTTTTGGACATATTCTTAGTAAACATCTATTAGTTATATAAATACATTTTCATTCATTAAAAGACATTGCCACATTTCAATGGAGCTTTGCTCCACCTACAAAACTACGTGACTATTTAAGCTGTACCTATCTTTTTGTTGGGGACTTATTACAGGTTTCATATTGCATAATCATTATCAGTATCATTTTCTACTACTCTCGCAACTCCTATAGAAGAATAACAAAAACAATGAATAAATCGCTTCGATTTCTTACTATTTTCTGAATTCTTAATTAAGCTGTTTTTTTCGAATCGCAATTTGTACAAAACTTTATTTTAAACTAATAATTTAAATAAAAAACGGAGATATTTTTACGTTTATTCGTTATCTTGTACAACTTGCGGTTGATGGTGGGGCAGAATCTGGCATTGTCATTTTTAAGTATTACGCAGATAAGCATCGTTTCATTTATAAACAAAACACTTGATGAAAACATCGGGACTTTATTCCCGAATACCTTAATTACTAGAATTTCATCAACAAAATTACGGGGACTTAGACGTTTATTAACATTATTATTTACACGTAATTCCTACAAAGTAAACGTTTGTTTTACTTATGTTTTGCTTATTTTTGAACCCCTAAGCTTCGGGATGTTTACAAAGGGATTGCACGCCCTTAATTAACAAATAGTATGTAGGTACAGTCCAAGACAGAGATAAGTATACAGGGTGCCTCAATAAGGTTGAGATTTTCTCAAAAACTACTGGACCGAATTTAATACATCATCATCATCATCAGTCTATTTATATCGCCCCACTGCTCGGGCACAGACCTTCCCTTACATCGAGGGAGCTCGGGCCATAATCCACCACGCGGGCCCACTGCGGATTGGCGGATTTCACATGCCTTAGATTTTTTTCTTCTTCTAGGGCATGCAGGTTTCATCACGATGTTTTCCTTCACCGTTTTGAGAGCACTCGGTGAATGTACGTAAGTTTCTCCGTCGAAAAAACCGAGGATAACTCATTGGTACATGGTTGCCCTAGGTGGGAATCGAACCTGGGACCTTCCGTATCGCAAGTCTGTTGACCCAACCACTGAGCCACCGAGCTCTCATTTAATATCTGATTTATTATATAATCGAATTTAATACAATTTACTTTATATTTGAAGAAGAAATGTCGTCTCTCTCTTGTATTGCTGTGCCTAAACAAGGTCCATAAAGAACATTGTAACATTTTAATGTTAAGTATGTGAACATCTGTATTATAACTTATGGAATGCAATAAATATATTGAGTATTGAGTATTAATAATTCTTTTACAGTTACATAGTTTTATTTCTATCAAACAGTGAAAGAATTTTTGCAATAGGTCAACGAGTTTTTGAGAAAATCTCAACCTTAAAAACTCTCCTGTACACCTTTCTCTGTGTTCCACGGTACATAGGTCTCTTGAAAATGGCGGAAAACGACGGTTGAAAAATTAATTGAGAATTTTTATTTTAATGTCTACAGGGGCTATTTTGTGTTTAATATCACGTTAAATTAATCAGAAAATGTTCGCGAATGACAGTACGGTGAATTTATTGGATTATTTATGCAAGATCTGAAGTTTCAAGCATCAAGAGTCCCGCTCCGAGCTCGGGAGTGAACGGGCGACTCGTCTCGATGAAGATGATATATTGAATATTCTGTAACATGACATTGGCAAATGACGAACTGTCGAGTCCATTAATAAAATAAATAAATAGGCGGCGGCTTTCTCGCGCAGAGGCTGAGCCTAGCCATCCAGCGCGGGAATGCCGCCAGTGTGATGGGCAGCCTCCCAAGAGGACCGAGTTTTAGAGTGTTTTAGTTAGGTAGATTTTTAGCTAGTTTTAATGTATTTTTAAGTAGTTTATAATATTATTATAAATAAACGGATATCACTCACTTATATTGTTAAAGTCGGCAATTAGACCGACAGTTTCGACCGATTTCGACGGTCTTTTTCAAGGTAAGCGCGCCACGCCCGCGTCGCCGTTGACGTTTCTTCGCGCACTGCGGATGAGCGCCCTCTATGCGCGCTCCGAGATAACTTGATAGTTTATAATAATTTGTAACTTTTTCTTATTTAATAAATAAATAGGTACTTACTTACCTATTTCTCAATAACAATGGGTTTGTAAGTGGTTTGAAACGTACTTCTTTTCTGCAGTCGGTTAAAACATTTTACCTTCATTTTTAATGTAAACGGCGACCGTCTCTTTTTATTGTGCTGCAAAAGTATTACTTTCCTTCAAAATTTCATAGCGTTGATAACCCCAAGGCAATTAGGTTTCGAGATAGGCCGTAAAGCGACCGGTGTACCGCCGCCGTTAGGACACGAATAATTCCAGTTATTACCATGAAGGAATAAATTCGCCACGCTTTATGGAGAGAGCCTAAAATATGTTTTGTGTGGGGACAGATCTCATTACTCATTTATTTCACCTTAGGGATCATTTGGTTATAATACACATGACATTATGCAATGTAGCTAATTTTGTAGCGGCCGTGCGCATTATACAGGGTGTAACGTAAAGGGTATATTAAGCCGAAGGGAGGGTGTTCAGTATCGGTAACTAAACAACTTTTATTTTACGACTTTTCGATTTTCGCGAATTTATTTTTTGACTTTTCATACATTTCGTTCCGGTCAGCTGATCGATTTGTATGAGACATTAATTTATTTTTATTTTTTGTTTGAAAAGTCGTAGAACAAAAGTTGTTCCGTTACCGATACTGAACACCCTCCCTTCGGCTTCATATACCCTTTACGTTACACCCTGTATAATTAGCACTGTAGGTATTCAGATAGTTCAACCGACCTATTTTGTACTTATAGTTTTAGTTTAGTTATATTTTAGTAAGTCCTTTTATTTTTAGTTTAATATTGTAAGTTTAGTAAGTTTAGTAAGTTAGTTTATATTTTTAGTTATTTAAATAAATCTCACGTACCATTAGCACTGTTACAATAAATTTAATATACAGGATGTTCTTGAATTCATTCGACAAATTGAAACTTGGAGTTGTATCCATGATAAATAATTAATTGGTAAAGTTTTTTAGTAAATCAAAACTGCAAAAAAATAACTAACTTTATCACAACACAGGTCAATGACCTTAGAAATGTCCATTAGGTCAAATTCCAGTGAAAGAAATTGTTGCTAAAAAATTAAAAATACCTTAAAATGTAAAAAATATCTCCAAAACACAGTAACGATGCACATCAAATTAATGATTTTTTTGACAGTTGAATTTATTGTAAATATTATATTTTTCTTTTTCCACAAATGGTTTTTTCGAATGAATTCAAGGCCACCTGTAGTGTCAATTGTCACTACAGAATAATTAAAACTAAATACTGAATACATTATGATTTAATTTATTCGCCACCCTTTTTGTTTTACTATCATACGTCAGAAAGAGACATCTGTTTTTATTAAAATAATTGAACTCAATTATTATAATAAATAATTATTTTTAGCATCTCTGCAACTGCAGAGATGCTAAAAATTGTCATGCAAGAGTGGTGTCTGCGATGTAATATCTGCCCTATGGCTTACTCCATAGGGCGTTCTTTGCTTCATGGTTATTTCAGTAATTTCAGCTATCTCACTTTTTACGTTGCTCGTAATGTTTTGCACGTAATTGTAAAGGTGTAACTTTTTAACCGGCTTTCAAAATGAAGGCGGTTCTTAATTTTTACCCGGTTGCCGAAATATGGAGGGTAGTGTTTTAGGGTGTAATTATGTATATCGTATGTATAATACGATGAAGATTTCGGTGCGCGTGGCGTGGCCTGTGGTGGCTCAGTTGGTAAGAGCGTGTCACGGAATGACAAGGTCGAAGGTTCAAGTCCTGCCCACGGCAAGACATTTTTGATCTTCTAATTTGTATGGATAATGCGTAATAAAAATTCCTAATTAATATTTTTTTAGTTGAAGTTATTGTAAACTAACTTACTAAACTTACAATATTAAACTGAAAATAAAAGTACTTTTACTAAAATATAACTAAACTAAAATAAAACTATATGTACAAAACAGGTCGGTTGAACTATCTGAATGGCTTGCATTACGGATAGTTCAACCGATCCCCGCTGTCCGGCAACGTGCCCAAAATGCTGACGGCATTTCCCCTCTGAATACCAAGCTAATTCTTTGGGTGAAATACAGGCCAGCATTTTGGTCACGTGTGGACTCCACGTGACCAAAATTGAATTATTGTAAATAGTTTTTATTATTATTTTTCCTTGAATTGTTTAATTTACTCAAACGCTGAGCAGAATTAATGTAGGCATGTCACAACTTCACAAACCTAACCATCCCCCTAATTTTGTCGAATAAATTCAAGACCACCCTGTAAACCTACTACGGAAGTCATCGGCAAAGATTAGTTTGATGCAGATATAATATATGTATAGGATATATAAAAGGATCCACTTTTACCACTATTTGAACAGATAAACGAGTATGTGTCGTATCGCGTCTTGGGATCGTAGGGGAGGGCGGGGTTGGCGGGACCGGCCGACAAATTCTTATCCCCTAAGTAAATATCGGGAACTATGTTTGGCCAGTCGTTCTCGGCCGGCTTAACTTCTGTGAGTGGCTGACATCGATTCATGGCGTAAGCTGCGATCTGACCGACTTCAAAAAATGGGTGTTAGATTTTTGCAGTTCTCTGTATAATATAAGAAAATGATTTAGTCCTATATTAATTAAAAGTTTTTGAAAATTAGGCATAAAAAGTCTATGTTTATTAACTCTTGCGAGCCAGCCAGAGTGACGACACCCAGGGTGATGACGCTACTGCGACTCCTCTGGATGAAGACAAGAAGACGCGGCTACCCAGGGTGAAGACGCTACTGCGACTCCCCTGGATGAAGAGAAGACGCGGCTACCCAGGGTGACGACGCTACGGCGACTCCTCTGGATGAAGACAAGGAGACGCGGCTACCCAAGGTGAAGACGCTACTGCGACTCCTCTGGATGAAGAGAAGACGCGGCTACCCAGGGTGACGACGCTACGGCGACTCCTCTGGATGAAGAGAAGACGCGGCTACCCAGGGTGACGACGCTACGGCGACTCCTCTGGATGAAGACAAGGAGACGCGGCTACCCAGAGCGAGGACACCACCGCAGTACTGCAATTCCAGTGGAGAAAGAGAAGACTATGATATTTTGAATATTCTGTAACATGACATTGGCATATGACGAACTGTCGTGTTCATAAAATAAACAAACTATCCTCAACAATTTGTCGATAAAGATGAACCCTCAGCGAAGTGAAGACACAATAATATCGATTCTCCTAATCGATAGTTGCGAGAGTAGTGCAGTCAGTTTATCGACGTCTAATTGCCGCAATCTAGGTAATAACCCCTTATTGCTGCTCCGTGTTGCCACTGCAAATGCACCAAATGCAACCAGGTACTTGGGTAATGTAGATTTATTTATAGCTGTAGAGGGGATTTTGAAAATGGCGGGAACGACCGTTGCGAAATTATTCGATAATTTTAATGTCTTCAGTGGTTGCGTTAATTTTATCAGAAAATGTTCGCGAATGACAGTATGGTGAAATTATTGGAGAATTCATGCAGGATCTGAAATTTGGCGCTTTTTTACAGTCTTACTGTATTTACTGAAGCCCAAATCAAGTGTCCTATTTTCTAAACAAATATGATCGTCTAATACTTGTTGTGATGTAACACTGAAGGAACTGATTGATCGAACCTGTTCATCATTGTAAAAATAAAGTGATTCGATCTAATAATGTGAAAATAACTATGCAATAATCACAGAAAACCTTAAAATGTTAAAAAAAAAACAAATATTATGATCGTCTAATTACCTGTTGTGATGTACCACTGAAGGACCTGATTGATTGAACCTGTTCATCATTGTGAAAATAAAGTGATTCGATCCAATAATGTGAAAATAATGCACAGAAAAGCTTAAAATGTTAGAGTTTTTGGTTACAAAATAAGACACTTACGACAAGACCGATAGTTTTAATGAAGTCTTTCCAAAGGCCACAATAGACCTTTGAGGTCGCAGTGACCCTTGGGCGTGTACCAACACCGTGATACCAAATAATAATAATAAGTCTTTCCAATTAACTGATATAATTACCTAATCAATGCACTAGTAAATTAATAAACCAGTCTCCTCAACGTTAACGCCCAAAATTCGGCTCCAGACCCAAAGTTTAAACACTCCAAAGTCAGTTAAGTGTAATATCCGCATATTAATTTGTCAGTAGGACTTCGGCTGCTGATCCCCGGTGCGAAGTTTGATGCAGAAGTACCTGCCAGTCCACCCTTGAAGTGAGTAGGTATACACTTGTTATCGCAGTATAGATTGTAAATTATAGAGTGGTTACTAAATATCGATTTCTTTGCACTAACTAAAGTTAAGTTTAAAACAGAGGTTCTCAAAGTTTGTGACTCTTTAAAAAGACATTGCCACATTTGAATGGACCTACAAAACTACGTGACCATTTAAGCTGTACTCATCATTTTGTTGGGGACTTATGACAGGTTTCATATTGCATAATCATAATCAGTATCATTTTCTACTACTCTCGCAACTCCTATAGAATAATAACAAAAACAATGAATAATTCGCTTCGATTTCTTACTATTTTCTGAATTCTTAATTAAGCTGTTTTTTTCGAATCGCAACTTGTACAAAACTTTATTTTAAACCAATAATTTTAATAAAAAAACGGAGATATTTTTACATTTATTCGTTATCTTGTACAACTTGCGGTTGATGGTGGGGCAGAATCTGGCATTGTCATTTGAAAGCGAAAAATTCTGTCAAGCGATAGGCGCAATTAGACGAAGCGGGGGGCATGAGCGCCAGCCATATTAAACCCGTTTCGATATCTCAAGATTACGCGTGTTGCGAAGCAATTTTGCGCTCATGTGCAGGCAGAAACGGGCGCTCTCCTGTTACAGGTCTATGGAGTAAGTGGCCTTTTTTTTTTTCGGGGGGAAAATCATCCAGATATTATGATACCTCCTTGCCATGGGGAGGCGAGGATGGTTATGTCGGACTCTTACCGACTAAAAACCCCTCGGTGTTCCGTCTCGCCGCCCTATGACGGAGTCACGGGGAGACTTGCGAATTACTTCCGCGACTACGCCGGCGTGTGTCCGGGGGGACCCTTCTCGGGGGTCTTTGACCCCATCCGACTGTTAGCGGTGTGCTGGAACACATGCACGCCAACCAACTCGAGGACCTGTTACCGAGCGTTGGACTACCCCGTGTCCACTCGCCCGGAAGCCCTCATTATGGGGGGAGGTTACGGGCATACGCCAGCCTCCTCCGCCCGACTCTCCTGCGGCGGATTCGTTCGGACAATGGATCAACCTCTCTTGCCCTCTCCGCCGCCTCCTTCTGCGAAATTACTTGTTCACAGAAGGCGACCACCGCGTCCCACGACCCGCCGCTGTCCACCATAGTTTTAACTATGGCCGACAGCGACAGGTCGGCTCCCACTGCCGCGACAAGCGCAGCGCGTTGCTCCGCCCATGCGGGGCATTCAGCTAATGTGTGGTGCGCCGTATCCTCGGCGCACTCACAATGGTGGCATTTCATGGTGGGCTCCCCACCCGCAACGTTACACAGGTATCTCCCGAAACAACCGTGTCCCGAGAGAACCTGCACGAGGCGGAAAGTGAGCACACCATGTCGCCTGTCGACCCATCCTTCCAGGACGGGTCGCACCGCCTCCACGGTTTGGTGGCCGGCACTCGGCTCCTTCAATCTCTCCATCCACTTCCTAAGGAGGGCCTTTTGCGATTCCTGTTTACATCGCCTACTCTCCTCCGGACATGGATGTTCGCCCATCTCCTTTGCCTGTGCGGCCCGCCAGTAGGCGTCCGCCAGCACCTCTGCGTCTAAGTCCCAGGGCGGGGTCCCGGCCAATACGCACGTCGCCTCGCAGGATATGGTGCGATAGCCTCTCGCGACCCTGATAGCCATGACCCGTTGCGGCTTTCGCATGAGAGTCTTGTTATGGGCGTTCAGGGCGTCTGCCCATATGGGCGCGCCATAGAGTGCCATTGACCGAACCACACCCGTGTACAGCCGTCGGCAAGACCCGTTAGGCCCACCCAGGTTAGGCAGAAGCCGTCCGAGAGCTGCAGCTGTCTTGATCAGTTTGGGCGCTAAGCGCTTGAAATGCTCCTTGAAATCCCACCGGCTATCAAGGACGACGCCTAGGTACCGCATCGTGGACTTGACGCATGGAGTAAGTGGTCTGTGCTAACCACCGTTAATTAGAAGAAAATACTATTTATTCTATTCTATTTTTATTTGAATGGCTTCTACTCTTATTCAAGAGATAATTTCGCCAATGTCAAGTTTTTTAGAGTATTCATGTAAATAGAAAATTAAACAAATAAAAAATCAATCCGCCATTCCAAAATGATGGCGGATTCTAAAGAAAATCCTAAATAAACCCCAAACCAGTCTTTACTGTCATAACCCTTGAGTACGTTCCGTAACAACCAAACAATTAAAGTCCTATCTGACCCACCATATTCAGACCCTAAGTTTACACTTGGGCCTAACTCACTAACATACGTTACCCTAATGTGCTCAATGACAGGCATATTACTAAACGACGTCAATCCCTTTAAAGCTAAACTCATTACTACCCTTTGTAATGTTTGTCTAATTATCCTTGAATCTTAGAGATATGACAATATCATATCGATATTAACAACCGTTTTAATAAGGGCCAATTACGGTCCATCATCAGTCTATTTATATGTCCCCACTGCTCGGGCACAGACCTTCCCTTACATCGAGGGAGCTCGAGCCATAATCCACGACATACACCAATTTCAAGTAAACACAATGACGGGCACCTCTTTGTCACTGCTGGTAGCCTGGTACTTCAAATATTATTATCAGTCTATTTATTCCCACTGCTCGAGCACAGACCTTCCCTTACATCGAGGGAGCTCGAGCCATAATCCACGACATACACCAATTTCAAGTAAACACAATGACGGGCACCTCTTTGTCACTGCTGGTAGCCTGGTACTTCAAATATTATTATCAGTCTATTTATTCCCACTGCTCGGGCACAGACCTTCCCTTACATCGAGGGAGCTGGGGCCATGATCCACCACGCGGGCCCACTGCGAGCAAGAATAGATTTTTTATTCTTCTACGACATGCAGGTTTCATCACAATGTGTTTCTTCACCGTTTTGAGAGCACTCGGTAAATGTACGTAAGTTTTTCCGTTCAAAAAACCGAGGATAACTCATTGGTACATGGCTGCCCTGGCTGGGAATCGAACCTGGGACCTCCATATTGCAAGTCCCAACCACTGAGCCACCGAGCTCTTTTCATATTCTATGACCGATCAAAATTACTGAAAGGGTTTTGAATAAAGCACACTCGCTCTCGATGCAATGAACTTAAGATTGGATTAGGGTCTACGTAAAATGGAGCCCAATTTTACCCCAATTATTATTACGCGACAACTGAAATTGAAAGTGTCACACCACCGCCACGTTCCAGCTATTATTGCAAAAATAGCACAACAAGTGCCAACCTAAACTCTGTTAAATAACTCGAGCAATAATATTCGCAGCGTTTGCTGTACTGTACCGCCAAATGAAATTAACCCGCACGTAGCGTGCGAAATACCCAGAATTTTCAAGAAATATCCGGAAATTTCTGCCGCGCGGCGGTTACAGCCGGTTCTAGCCGGTCCTGCCCGGTTGAGTCGCACCTGAACGGGGCGCTAATTGAATCCCCAGTGAATACGGGGGCATTAAGCCGTCGTCTGAGACTCGTACTTAGATATTTTTATATGTTTTCTACCATGCAGCTTTTGGAACGGTCTTAAGTCAGATGTTTTCCTTGTTGTGACTTCTTTGCTACAAAATTCTACCACAGAGTCAATACCTACTGCATGTATTTAACATTATATTGCACAGAACAAGCGCATACATATTCCTACTAAAAACTAAAACTACCTATAAATAAATTAACTATAAATAAAATATGTCCTCTAGGAGGGCATCGGGAGTCACGGTGCCCAGAAGGCTGGCAGCATTCCCTCTCTGAATTGCCAACGCAATACGTTGGCAAAGGTAGCTGCCTTTTTTAATCATGTTTTAGTTTTTAATCATGTCTTATTTAATACGTAACAATTAATAAACAATTATAATATTCCTACTTCGTCGACTTTATCTTCATCATCCGTTATACCGTGTGTTCTATTAAATGACTATTTGAAATCAGTCAGCTTCCTGCTTACCTTATCATTTATAAATGTCAATGTCAAAATGTTCCCTGATATTACTAAGTGTTATTTAACGTTTGCTCTTTATATATCTTACTAAATCTTCACTCGAGTTTTTCCTGTTTCAAATGAACCTAGTTCTTCGATTCTTTCTGTCGTTCATATGTTACATCGCGTATGGTGTGTGTCGCCGGTTCCGCATGAGGGATGAAGTCTAGATTACTAACAATAGTAATAGTTGTGTAATACCTAGTTATTAAGTAATTGTGTATTATTATATTATTTTAAAAGATATGCTGCTGAGAGTTTTTTTGCCACTTTTTCTCCTCAGCGTTGGCACCTTTTCCTTGCAAAGTGGTGTAAATGTAAATTCAAAAAATATGTTGACGTGCAAAAATGTACACAACGTGCTTACTTGCAATAAATAAATTTGACTTTGAGCGAGCGGGACGCGCTTAGAAGCAAGTAATATTAGCGAGCGCATTCCAGAATTAGCACTGCCATTTATTGGACTATATCTTTCTAGGTTCATTGCAGCAAAATATGTTAGTCAAAAACGTGTCAAATCTAAAGAATCGCTCTCAAATCGAACGCATAAGTGAGGAATCTCGAGCCACTGAGATGGAGTGCGGATCCAGGACGCCGGATTTATTCGGGACGAATGTTTGGCATCCCCGTGACAAATCGAAGGTGATTTTTAAAGGTTACTGGGGTCGCTCTCTCGACGGAGAGTGATGTCATTTCTAGTCGCAAGTATCGTATTCGTATTATTGAATCGCACACGTTTTCGAGGATTTCCTGGTATTGAAAGGGAGTTTTTTTCATGTGGTTTAGTGGCCAAACCTGTTAGAGTTGTGAAGGCAGTCTATAGCCCTCTGGCATGTCCTAAGGACTGTCGCTGAATGACAACAACCGGGACCGACTTTTCTCTTGCCTCAGATGATAATGTCATAGCGGTCACCCATCCAAGTATAGACCTCACGAAACCTTAGACGTTACTTACCTTATGCGATTGTTTTCAACGCGTTTTGGCAACTGGAGTACGACCCCCTCATACTCATTTATTCCACCTTGAGGTACCATTGCACACTTGGTTACGTCTATACAAAAAATAATGATTTAAATTATTATATACCTACAAATCAATTATTTCAGCAATAGCTTCGTCAGGTGTAAATTCATATATACAGGGTGTAACGTAAAGGGTATATCAAGGCGAAAGGAGCGTGTTCAGTATCGGTAACTGAACATCTTTTGTTCTACGACTTTTCGATTTTCGGGAATATATTTTTTGACTTCTCATACATTTCGTACCGGTCAGCTGATCGATTTGTATGAGACATTAATTTATTTAAATTTTTTATTCGAAAAGTCGCAGAACAAAAGTTGTTCAGTTACCGACACTGAACACCGTCCCTTCGGCTTCATATACCCTTTACGTTACACCTTGTTTGTAGTATGCTACTAGTATCATTGTTTAGATTATGAAAATGGTCATCACCAAAATCCTCGTCAATTGTGTAGAATCTTTTCTGAAGTAGATATTTTCTAATTGTATTACAGAATTCTTTATGTGTCTCTAAGTCTTTGACGTTGGAGAGCAATTTATTATCAGAGAGGAAAATGTAGGTAGTAATTATAGGATGTCTATTGATAAACCTGATGCAGTTTTTTTCAGAATTTCTGTGTATTTTATGAAACAGGTCATCAAACCTTCAGTTACCAACAAACAAGACGCTAGATTTTAATGTAATATCTACTAGCAATTCTCCAGCGCATTGGAAAAATTTGCGCCAACATTTTCATCGTTTGCGGCATTTCTGTACGAGAAAATTAATTCCTTTGAAACCGACTTAATCCAAATCCAACAGACTAAGCTGAAACCTAAGTAAAAGCAGCTAAGCACAACAGAAACATCAAAAGATCCGCCCACGTCCCATAAAAAGCATTATACTTGCTTGGCAAATCCGGCAAAATTAAAAAGGTAGGTAGATTAAAAATCACCGTAACATCTAGTGAACTTAGAAGATTCCAAAGTTCCCTTCGCACTTAACTGCTAAACTTGAGGAAGATTTTTCACAAGTTAGAAATTAAAGCCATTAAACGCAGGAGGCAGATAATTCAGCGGGTCGCCGTACCGTGAGGCTTGGATATGGGATTTTAAATAAAATATTGGCCGCTCCGTCGCAGGCAACGTTTTTGTGAGGTATACCGCAGCCTAAATGAAGTGTCTTATTTTGTAAACAAAGCTAGTTATTGTTTATTATTATTTATTTTATTAATGGACTCGACAGTTCGTCATTTGCCAATGTCACGTTACAGAAAATTCATTGTATACTAGTCTTCTATCTTCCTCCAGGGGAGTCGCCGTAGCGTCATCACCCTGGGCAGCCGCGTCTTCTTGTCTTCATCCACAGGAGACGCCGTAGCGTCAATCACTGTAGACGAAGCAGCTCGACAGTCACGTTCACTCCCGAGCTCGTAGTGGGAATCTTGACCATGGCGCCAAACTTCAGATCCTGCTTGAATTCTTCAATAACTTCACCATACTGTCATTCGTGAACATTTTCTGATTAATTTAACGTGATATTAAACACAAAACACCCACTGTAGACATTAAACTGAAAATTATTAAATAATTTCGCAACCGTCGTTTCCCGCCATTTTCAAAAAACCCCGAACAAAGCTAGTTACAAAATGTTTATTACGATAAAATACAATGTCAAACTTAAAACTAAAATATCCGGTAAACCTTCGTCAGTCAAATAACCCGCCCCTTGTCATACCCGGTGCAAAGGTGCCCATGACGCTTGCGGCGTTACCGCGCTGTATAGTTATGGCTAACCTTTGCACCAGGTAGGACCCGGAGCGAGAGTCACAACCCCTCTCTCTAAGGCGACGGCCAATGTCTGCGACAAAATGTATGGCTTCCAATTTGTAAACAAATATTATCGTCTAATTACCTGTTATACTTAGATCCGCCATCATTTTGGAATGGCGGATAGATTTTTTATTCGTTTAATTTTCTATTTACATGAATACTCAAAATAACTTGACATTGGCGAAATTATCTCTTGAATAACAGTAGAAGCCATTCAAATAAAAATAGAATAGATGTAACACTGAAGGAACAGATTGTTCCAGATGTAACCTGTTCCTCATTGTGAAAATAAAGTGATCCTATGTAATTATGTGAAAATAACTATGCTTATAAGAGCTCGGTGGCTCAGTGGTTGGGTCAATGGACTTGCAATACGGAGGTCCCAGGTTCGATTCCCAGCCAGGGCAGCCATGTACCAATGAGTTGTCGTCGGTTTTTTCGACGGAAAAACTTACGTACATTTACCGAGTGCTTTCAAAACGGTGAAGGAAAACATCGTGATGAAACCTACATACCGTAGAAGAAGGAAAAAAAAATCTAAGGTATGTGAAATCCGCCAACCCGCACTGGGCCCGCGTGGTGGATCATGGCCCCAGCTCCCTCGATGTAAGGGAAGGTCTGTGTCCGAGCAGTGGGGCAATATAAATAGACTGATGATGATGATGAACTATGCTTAAAAAATGCTTAAAATGTTCGTATGGTACAAAGTTTTGGTTTACAAAATAAGCCAATTGATTTGGGCTTTGGTATACACACTGTGTTTTATAATACCGAAGATAATACGGAGATCAATGGACGCTTTAATTGGATTTCGATAAAAGTTGAAAAGACATTGTCACATTTCAATGGAGCTTTGCCCCACATACAAAACTACTTATTTATTTATTTATTTATTTATTTACAGGTTGTTATACAGCATGTTACATTTGAAAAAAATACATGTATAAAAATATATAATGCCAATTACATAACAACGCAAAATGAATTTCAATTAAAACATGTACCAAATATTATATAGTATATATAAAAAAATTAATATAAAATAAAAACAACTACGTGACCATTTAAGCTGTATCTATCATTATGTTAGGGACTTATTACAGGTTTCATATTACATACCTAATCATATTTAGTATCATTTTCTACTAATCTCGCAACTCCTATAGAAGAATAACAAAAACAATGAATATTTCGCTTCGAATTCTTACTATTTTCTGAATTCTTAATTAAGCTGTTTTTTCTCGACTCGCTAGATGTACAAAACTTTTATTTTAAACCAATAATTTTAATAAAAAACGGAGATATTTTTTTTTATCATGCGGTTGATGGTGGGACAGAATCTGGCATTGTCATTTTCTTTGCAAAACTGTTAATTTTCATTTCAAAAGTAACAGATTCTGGTTATAAAACCATGGTTAGGTTTGACGTTATCTAATAATAACCTCTTTCATCTCTGTCGAGGCAAATCTCCTATAGAGCAGTGGATGATGAAATTTTAAGCGAGGATAATAGGCATGAATGCATTAAGGCTGAGGGATTCCGCGCCCTGAATAAGTTATTAGGTGAAGAATTTGCGGGAGGAATTTTATTGTTCATTTTTTTGGATACATTATTGAATTTCGAAGATATTTTTAGGAGAATGGTCAAAGACATTGCCAGTGACAAGTTTCCAAAAAAATTCAGGAAAGGTCTACAACTTTCTGGAAAGCTCTCGAAGCTTCCAGAACGCACCAGAACCATCTTGAATGTGCCAGAAGGGTGGGGCACTTTCTGAAGGTTCTCGAAGCTTCCAGAATGTTTCAGAATCATCTTGAATGTGCCAGAAGGGTGGGGAACTTTCTGAAGGTTCTCGAAGCTTCCAGAATGTTTCAGAATCATCTTGAATGTGCCAGAAGGGTGGGGAACTTTCTGAAGGGTTTCGAAGCTTCCAGAATGTTTCAGAATCATCTTGAATGTGTCAGAAGGGTGGGGAACTTTCTGAAGGGTTTCGAAGCTTCTAGAACGCTCCAGAACCATCTTGAATGTGCCAGAGGGATGGGGAATTTTCTGAAGGTTCTCAAAGCTTCCAGAACGCTCCAGAACCATCTTGAATGTGCCAGAAGAGCGGGGAACTTTCTAGAGGGTCAAAAATCTGTGTCGAAGGTTTTAGAAAGAAGAATGGTCTTAGATATCGATTCTGGTCTTTATTATTTACGGATTTATTCGACTGGACCGGATTAGAGTTACGTAGAATAGTAGGATTCGCCTAAATTTGAAGTCTGTCCACACATCCTACTACGCTCTATGTAAGTATTTGAATAAATGTATAATAGAGTAGAATTTTTTATGTTTTGATATTTTTTGCACATACTTATACGAAACGAAAATTTAAATGATAAATGGAGAAAAATTTTAGCCGACTTCCAAAAAAAGAGATTGTTTGATGGTTGATGAGAAAGTTTATTTGTTTGTTTTATTACAATCTACTCGAAATTGACAAACTCCATTGTTACTTAAGCCTGACCTTGGACTAACTTAACTCGTACTTAAATTATGAACAAACGTCTTCGAAACTCCCTTCAGTTGATTAAAATTTCATTATAATTATTTTACTCCGCTCCAAACTTTTGCTCCAAATAATATTTCGCAAAAGTTTTCATAAGAAATTAGCGAAATTAGTTGTTAATTATTATTCCCGTGTTAACTAGGGACATTCAAAAAGTATAATCATTCGTAATTTGGCCAGTTCATGAATTTTATTAAAAAAAAATCTTACTTTTGTATTAATGAAAAGTTTGAAACAAACTCTATGGCGCGTATTCATAAACGTTTAGGTCCTCTGTTCCTTTCTATCATAACCTTTTTTAACGAAGTGTGAAAGGGATAACAACACGATTTAAGGGAAGTGAGGTTTAACTAGATTTACACATGTGTTTTGGCAAAAGTGATAATTATTTATGAACTTATAGTTTTAAGACATTTAGGTATATAACATATATATTATATATATAAACAACTGCAATAATAAAAACTGAAATTTGGCAAATGAATATTTATTTTATTAATGGACTCGACAGTTCGTCATTTGCCAATGTCATGTACAAAATATGCAAGATAATATCATTGTTTTCTTTTTCTCCAGCCGCCGCCGTGGCGTCATCACCCCGGAAATCCGCGTCTTTATTTTTATACTTACCTAGAAGATATTAAACGATTCAAACACACACTACTTTTTACAATTCCATAAGGTTATATAAACTCGCGCCTGTATCCATCTGCAGAGATTCTATGGTGTATATCTATACATATGGTGTACGCGCGCCGGCCACACGGCCAGCTGATCCTCAGTAATAAACCGGCTTTCTAACGCAATCGTTGTGTTATACATACAATTTTCGCTTCCACTAAATTCGTCAATCTCTTCTGCTGATATTCATATAGATAATTGCTATCCCATTCACACTTCGGTAAAAAAGGTTAAGATAGAAAGGAACAGGGGGATTTACGGCCACCGTGAAATTTTAAATCACGTTTATAATATTTATAATATACATGTGATTTGGAAAATGAGTATCTTTTTATACTTACCAAGAAGATATTATAAGTATCCGATTCAAACATCCACTAGTTTTTCCCATTCCATAAAATTACATAAATCAATCTCTTCGTGCATTCTTACACCTAACGAAATGACAAACAAATGAATAACGCGCCTAAGATTCTAAAGTGTTCGAAAAATTTTAATCAAATAAAACATCAAATAACAATTCAACTCCAAAACCCAATTCTCAAAACAAACAATCTAAATGCATGTGGCATACATTCCATAATTACATCTCCACCCCAACTGTTCCCGAATAATCCCTAATCGTCCCTGAAAACCATGAAGCAAGTAACGCCCTATGGAGTAAGCATCGCAGACACTGCTTTTGCATGAGAAATTTTAGCGTATCGTCACTCATTTGATTTTGTTTAAATGTTCAATTGAAGTCGAACTTATAAAAACAGACGTCTCTTTCTGATGTATGAGAGTGAAAGTGACAACAAGGTGTAATCTTACCATGAGTTGCAGATTTCTAAATCCACAGCAGTGACGTACGGATGTAGTTATGCTGCCCAGTTCTAGAATGGAGGCCACGAACGGATAAACGTAGTGTGGGACGCCCCGACTAGATGGAGGAATGACCTTCGCAAGATGGCCGGCAGAGACTGGATGCAGAGGGCCGAGAGTAGGGTTGAGTGGCGCACTTTGGGAGAGGCCTACGTCCAGCAGTGGACTGATACGGGCTGATGATGATGTTGCCCTGTTCCATGCCAATTCCGTGCGTCTTAGCAAAGCTTACTATACATATATACTCGAGCTTACTTTACATCAGCTACTATAATTATTGCAGTTCCAACAGGTATTAAAATTTTTAGTTGATTAACTACTCTTCACGGAACTCAAATTAACTATAGACCATCTATTTTATGAAGATTAGGATTTGTATTTTTATTTACTATTTACGTAGTCGCTAGCGAAATACGTTGGCAATTCATTTTAATAGTACGAACGACAGCAGATCAATGGTAACACTTGCAGTACGATTTCAACTCTTACGATGTAGATAATAAGAGCGGTCCAAACACTTGGTCTGCTTTGAGTGTACCTATATAGTACTTTATCCAAATCCTAGGAAAAATTATGTAGGTATATTTACAATACACACTGGGCCCGCGTGGAGGATCATGGCTTCATTTGTGAGGGCTGGGCCTCGATAGTCACATCGCTTTTGCTTGATGTGCTTTAGGCTGTACCATTCCAATACAAAATATACATGAGGCTCTCTCCATAAAGGTCTTCGAATTTATTTGCTTCATTTACTGAGCGTACGTCGAACGCCCAAGAATGAGAAACTATATTCCATCTGAAGATGTTTTCCTTGCTAATAGAATGACAAACATTCGCCGATGTAGAGGGATAGCTTGTCATCTGTCAGAATCCCTTTTCACCCGGCATTTCCCAGAGGAGGTGGCGCAATGGCAAAACGGTGTAACCCGAAATGTATTTTGTTCCCATTCTTTGATTTATGTCTGCTGTCTTTCACTATTGGACTTATGTCTCTTTTTGTAATACTTAAACAGTATGGGATTACTGGAATATCTATGAGAATTGATATTTTAGGTTATGAGCTCTCATTATTAAAGATATTTGAAGTTGATTTTTAGGACTTATAACGTTCTTTGGAGGATTGAAGGATTAGTTTTAGGATTAAAATCCCAATCCAAGCTTCTGAAAATGGCGGTAAACGACAGTTGCGAAAATTATTTGATAATTTTCAGTTTAATACAGTGGTTGTTTTGTGTTTAATATCACGTTAAATTAATCAGAAAATGTTCGGAAATCACAGTATCAGTATCATTATTGGAGGATTCATGCAGGATCTGAAGGTTGGCGCTATAGTCAAGAGTCCCGCTACGAGCTCGGGAGTGAACGTGACTGTCGAGCTGCTTCGTCCACAGTGACGACGCTACGGCGGCTCCTCTGGATGGATACAAGACGAGGATACCCAGAGTGGCGACGCTACGGCGACTCCCCTGGAAGAAGAGAAGACGATATGATATGTTGAATATTCTGTAACATGAAATTGGTAAATGACGGACTGTGGAGTCCATTAATAAAATAAATAAATAATCCTCAACAAAAATAAATAAGCTAAGAATTTAAACAGTATAAGTAGGTAGCCAAATAATTGTTTTCGAAATCCAAATTACCTTATTTGACAAAACACAAAGTTAGTTCCATGAGTAAATTCACAAAATATTTCATCTAGCAAAACCTGCACGAGTTTGTTAGGAAAGTAATAAGATCTGTAAATGAAGGTACAAACTTTCTGAAAGTCATGAAGTTATAATGACTGGAGAAAATCAATACAAACAAGCTTTAAATGTACATAGTATAGTAGGTACTTATATGCCCTTTGCAATTCTAGAATAGTTTAATATTCTACAAATTATTATATTATTGTAGTTGGATAGGCGTGTAAATAGCTTACCCAGGGAGGCTTTGAGCGTGGTGAAATTAGCTGTGTGTGTGAAGAATTGGATGTCTCGGAAACCACGACAGTAATCTAAGTTTATGAATACAAGCCGTATGCTAAATTAGCTCCTACTAACCTCGAAACGCAATGCAGGTCACGCTCCACTCCAACAGTTTAGGATCCAGAATCGGCGGCAGCAGGAACCAGCACAAAGTCACCAAGCACAGCACAATCCAGCACAAGCACAGCAGTACAGTTTTATACACAAGAAAATAGAAAGAAAGCGTTCATTATAGTGTTAAAATTGCGAAGAAATTATGGGTTTAGCGTTATTTTATAGGAGCAATCAGACGAAGCTCGCGATAGCGTAAAGGCGAAATTTCATTATAGCGTCTTAGTTCGAAATTCAAAAACTTTTTTGTAATGCCTTCTTCGATTTATAGAAGCAGTATAGCGCCTTCTTGCGAGAATTACTGGATCACCATTAATAGGAACCAAACTACACAGATGGCGTTGTATTAAAAAAAATAGAACACTGAAGTGGTTTCAGAGCTTTACCAGTAGTAGTAAACTAATAAATATAAGGGCTTATTCAGAAACAGCAGACACAACAGCACAGAATAAGTATTAGTACAGTAAATAGAAGATGACAGAGTAAGAAATATACGCAATGGCATCTTGAATATGGTATCTAATAAACCATGCTGTGCAATCTGGTGGCATTGCGCTACAATCCATAGCTATGCCTTTAGATTGCTTTGCAACTGACAGGTTATTTCAATTACTAAAATAGTTTTAAGCTTTTATTGTATACTAACACACAATATGGACACTCAAGTCTGAAATTATAGAACTTTAAAAAAAAATCACTTCAATTCAGTGAAGTTTCTTCGAAAATGTAGAAATCTTACTGTTAGGAACTGCATGCAGCGTTGGCTGTTTCTTTTTATAATACCTTATGTCTGAGTGACAATGGAACCATTTTTAAGCTACAGATGACATTTGAACTTTCAACAAGCAAAGGCGTGATTTTCATTGTATATCTCTATTATCCATATAAATATCCAGCTAATCATCCAAACTCATCATTAACCAACCTCTGACTTCGCAAGGAGCCAACACTTACTGATAGGTATAGTCAACGTTAATGTAAAATTACACAAAAGGTTTTGATTTGGTTACTTTAGAGTTATTTCTCTTTAGATAAAGGCATAGGCCTAATGTTTTCCAAACAATTTCTTCTTAGTTGTCGTAATGAATTATACGATAGGGGTTCGGTGATTGCGATAGATCTGTTTCGGTGGGAGGGGTCCCCCAAGGAGCTATACTTGGTCCATTACTATTTAAATGGGGTTACTCTTTGAGCGGTTGGTTGAAGGTATCTGGACTAATAAAAACCTTGGACTTTGAGTACAGGGAATCATAGTTAGGACCATGTTTGTGAAATCTCTGACTATTGGCAGTTCCGGAATGTTGGCGACTGGCTGGTTCCGCGGCCATAGAAACGGATGTTGACATTTAGAGTGTTTTGTTAGTTGTTAGTGTGCTAGAGAATAGGTTGATTTTGTAATTTTGTAATTGATTTTAAATAGATACATTTATAGATCCCAACCCGAGTTTTCATCATCCTGATCCATCCGCAACATTGTGTGCTTCTGAGAAAGCTAAACCAAATTAATGATTAATATTTAGATTATAAAACGTTTCATGTCGTCACACAATTAAATCTTGATAAGTCCTGATAAGCTACTGCAGTGAAAATGTTAGATAAAAGAGTTATCTTTATAAATAAATATTTACAAAATTAGGTTGTTGAAAGCATTATAATCATCAATATCAAAGCTAAATACCAAATAATTTGTGGGGGTATACATCATAATCTTTATGTATTAATCACCTAGTACAGTCGAAGACAGAGATAAGTGTCCCCTGTACTCAATAAGGTTGAGATCTTCTCAAAAACTACTGGACCGAATTTAAATTTTTTTTTACAGTTACATAGTTTTAACTTTTATCTAGCTAACAGTGAAAGAATTTTTGCATTAGGTCAAGTAGTTTTTGAGAAAATCTCAACCTTAAAAACTCTCCTGTACACCTTTCTCTGTGTTCCAACGTACTAAAATAAACATAATTAGTGAATGGGTCGAGGCCTCAGCACAGGTGCTGTTTATCAGGCTCCGCCAGAGAGTCTTGCTGCCACTTACAGGCTAACAGCCTATGCCTGTTACTTTTAATATTACTTACTACATCTTTTCAAAATTTCATGTGATATGAATATGTCAGAGGCTCATTCAAGGTAGCGCCCATTGCAGAAAAGCTCTCGGAGAACAGGCTTGGCGGTATGGACACGTGATGCGTAGGAATGAAAATTACGCCGTAAAGAAGGCACTAACCATACCAACTAAGCCTAGGGGCAGAGGCAGACCACCTGCTACGTGGTGGTCCAGTATCGAGAGAGAGAGATGAAGGCTCGGGAACTCCCACAGTCGACAACTCAGGACAGGTTGTCCTGGCGCAGAAGTACGAGGAGGCCCGACCCCAGATAAACTGGGAAGGGGGCACGGCAAAGAAGAAGAAGATGTGATATGAGAACATTAAGTATAAAATCTGCCAGAAGTTTAAAAGTCCGACCAATTTGTCTTCAAAATTTCTTTTTTTACCCGTGACGAATGCTATTTGTCAAAAACATCAGTTACAGTGTTATTGCTGTACTTCGTATTTCCATAGTTCACGACCTTCAGGCCTCACGAAATTTGCATTACGATATCTCCAAGTTACACATAATGCTATCATATTTTTATCTTTCGGCAAACATTGTATTTTTATAAATACTCCTCTAATATTATTTAATTCTGTTACAACAGTATCAAACGATACAGATCTTAGAATGGTGTCAGTGTCATTGTTTTCTTACATAAATTATTCGGCTGTTGAATGATTAAATTCACAATTCGTCAAAGGAACGGTAAGGTTAATTTCTATTTAAACTATATTACAAATATGTTCAACAGTTTTAACTCTGTGTGTGTGCATTCATTCACAGCAGAAGCCTTAGGTGGACACATAATGCCTCCCGAGGATATTAAAACTCTCTCACCCAAGTGCATCATACGATTCCTGAAGGACGCCTTGGGAGCGAGATATAAGAACTCAGTGAGCAGCCACAATAGACCTTTGAGGTCGCAGTGACCCTTGGGCTTGTACCAACACCCTGATATCAAATAATAATCAGTTTTAACAACTTCTGTGGTTATTCACCTAACGTTATCTGTCTTTGTATTTAGTTAACTGTGGATAACTTTATCATGTGTTGTGTAAACGTGAAATGACAGCGGAAAATTTTAGGCTCTGAGTCGTTACTAGTTGCTCTATGGATAGTGTTTCAGAATAAGAAATTACTTTTATTCGTATTTTCAGAAATGTCAAAAACCCTAAGTAAGTACTACATAATGTTCGTGATTATTTTTCAGCTTGGAACAATAAAAATGCCTGGAAATGGGACGTCTGTAAAAAGACTTGGCATAATCAGTCAAGATGATGGGAGTTCGTATTATTCTCTAAATGAAAATCCTACTCTAACTCCTGGTGTATATTATCCTAAACACAGTGAGTTAAAAATATCTATAAAATTGGCGGTTATATTCTTTACAAATCCATTATCGTCCAGACAGAGTGATGTCACATGTCACTTATAGGTTAGGTTAGCACAGAATTCACAATTTCGGCTTTCTTTCTTTTTAATTTTATTAGGCTTTATTATAATGTATATTTTCCTTTGCCTTGTGTATATTAGTTTTCTATAGTTATATTCTACCTAAAGATACAGGTATCGGTTGAACTATCTGTAATGCAAGCCATTCAGATAGTTCAACCGACCTATTGTATATATAGTTTTTAGTTTAGTTTATATTTTCTAGGTTAATATTATAATAGTTATTCTCAAAGATAGATAAAGAACAATCTTGGTACACTAAGATACAGTATTTTAAAGTGGATGTTGATAATAAATATGGAACTCTTCCCTTCACCATCATCATCAGCCCGTGTCAGTCCACTGCTAGACGTAGGCCTCTCCCAAAGCGTGCTCCCAAAGAACTCTTCCCTCTTAGTCTATTCCTAAACCTCACTTTCCTTAAATTGTGTTGCTATCCCTTTCTCATTTCGTTAAAAAAGGTTAAGATAGAAAGGTACAGGAGGCCTAAACGGGTGGCGTAACTTTAAATCAAGTTTATTAATACTCGCCTTAGAGTTTCAGTCTGACGAGCCGACCCTATAGTAAACTGTTCCATTTCTACTTTGAGATCACACTTCAAATCGGAATTACAGGTTAAGTCGTCTTTCTTTCTCTCTTTCTTTGCCGTGCCCCCTTCTCAGTTTATCTGGGGTCGGGCCTCCTCGTATTTCTGCGCCAGGACAACCTGTCCTGAGTTGTCGACTGTGGGAGTTCTCGAGCCTTCATCTCGCTCTCGATACTGGACCACCACGTAGCAGGTGGTCTGCCTCTGCCCCTAGGCTTAGTTGGTATGTTTAGTGCCTTCTTTACGGCGTAATTTACAGGTTAAGTCGTCTATGTTATAATAAGTACCTATCGTATTGTAATACATCATTTTATATATTCCAGGAACACCACATCGCTCCCGCAACAAATCCTATCGGAGAACAAAAAGAGCTGTTTTCAAATCCGGGGAATTGAACATTGAAACTAAATATAGTATGAATAAATTCCACATCGCCAACTGGTTTACCACCATGGTCGGAGCCAGGTGGAGGTGGACCCTCGCAAACTTTGCCTTGGCTTACATTGCTGACTGGCTTTTCTTTGGCTTGGTCTACTGGATCATTGCTCTCAGCCACGAAGACTTAATCGAAGACCATTTACCTCCAAACCAGAATGCTTCCAACTGGATTCCATGTGTTGAAAATATCTACGGATTTACCTCCACATTTCTATTCAGTGTTGAAGTTCATACTACAGTAGCTTATGGAAGCAGATCTATTACTCTAGAATGCCCACAAGCAATATTAGCTATGTGCTTGCAATGTGTACTTAGTTCTATATTTCAGGCTTTTATGGTAGGAATTTTATTTGCAAAATTCACTAGACCTAAAGCTAGAACACAAACTATTCTATTCAGTAAGAATTCAGTAGTGAATCTTAAAGATGAGAAACTAAGTCTTGAGTTTAGAGTGGGTGATATAAGGAAATCTAGAATATTGAATATAAAAGCTTCAGTATTTGTGATACATTTGGACAATGATGTTGAGCATTTAGATAATTTTGATCAAATTGAGTTAGATACAGAGCTCATTGGTTGTGAATCAACATTTTTCTTGTGGCCTGTAACTATTATTCATACAATAGATGAAAAGAGTCCTTTACACAAAATATCAGCTGCAGATTTGCTGTGTGGTAGGATAGAGATTTTAGCTGTATTTGAGGGAACTATTGAGACTACTGGCCAGCCTATTCAAGCACGGACTAGTTTTACTAGAAATGAAATTCTTTGGGGTCACAGATTCGTTCCGATGGTCAATTTTGATCACGAGAAATCTATTTACGTGGTAGATTTCTCTAAATTAAATGAGACAGAGCAAATAGACACCCCGTTGTGTTCAGCTCTTGAATATGAGAATATTGTCTCCACAATACATTCTTTGATTGATGATACGGATTTTGAGGAAAACAGATGAATATTTATTTTATTAATGGACACGACAGTTCGTCATTTGCCAATGTCATGTTACAGAATATTCAAAATATCATATCGTCTTCTCTACATCCGTCGTCACCCTGGGTATCCGCGTCTTCTTGTCTTCATCCAGAGGAGTCGCCGTAGCGTCATCACTCTGGACGAAGCAGCTCGACAGTCACGTTCACTCCCGAGCTCGTAGTGGGATTCTTGAACTTCAGATCCTGCATGAATCCTCCAATAACTTCACCATTCGCAAACATATTCTGATTAATTTAACGTGATATTAAACACAAAACACCAGTAGATATTAAACACAAAACACCAGTAGACATTAAACTGAAAATTATTAAATAATTTCGCAACCGTTTTCCCGCCATTTTCAAAAGCCCAGATGAATATTTTTTATTCAGATACGTTCTGTTGCGAAATAGCAATGCGAATTTTTTGGTATTATGTGGACAGCCAGAGGTTTCATTGGGATCGCTTTTATGATTAAAATGGCAGGTTTATGAGGTATTGTTTATTATCGTCTGCCACCTTGGTGGAGTTTCTGAGGCCCGTATTAATAAATCACTCTCAGCTCAAAAGTCAATCTTGAGAACGACCTCAAGATGGCGTAACTTAGGTGCGCGTTTAGGAATCGGGTATCACGTGAGTAACGCCGTTTTAATAAACCAAACTCAGTTCTCAAGAGACCTGTCAAACTCACACTTGAGAACGTATTTGCTGATTGCAGACGAACCGTGACTTGAGAAAGACTTGACGTGATACGCCCTCAAGATTGGTTTAGGTATTAATAAATGACATGGTGATCACGTCTTGAGTAGAGTATCAGCTGAATTCGCTCTTGAGGGCGGGTTTGAGCTCAGACTATTAATTATTACGGGCACTGCGTTGATCTGAATCATATATTTGTTTGTACAGTCGACAGCAGATCAATGGTAGTTTTTACTTTTGACAGTTCTTATTATTTGCGTCGTAAGACTTGAAATCGTACTGCAAGTGTTATCATTGATCTGCTGTCGACTGTACCATATCTATGGTGTAGAATCATACTTTTACACAGTAAGAGTATAAATATAGTACTGTTTGCACTTACCATCTATCAGGTGGTCCGTTTAACTGCTTTAATTACCCCTTTTTTTAAATAATAAAAAATATTTTTATTCATATTATGGCCTTATGATTTCTAATTTACAAGTAAGCACTTGGAACGTGAATGTAGTTTTATTTTATTTTTCTACTTACTTTTTTACAAACTTCTATGAATTTTCCTTTTAAAACTTTCCTTGAAAAAGACCGTCGAAATCGGTCGAAACTGTCGATCTAATTGCCGACTTTAACAATATAAGTGAGTGATATCCGTTTATATATAATAATCTGCAAAACGTTTAACTAAATTAAACATTTCGGGGAAAATAAAACAAAATATTTACAATAAATTCAACTGCCTATCAAAAAAAGATTAATTTGATGTGCATCGTTACTGTGCTTTGGAGATTTAGTTTTAATTTTTTTAATGATTCCTTTCACTGGAATTTGACCTAATTATCATTTCTGAGGTCATTGTGTGACTTGTAACGTACTTAGTTCAATTTCAATTTGTCGAATGAATTCAAGGATACCCTTGATCCTGATCTTTTTACTAACAAGGTAACCATCTAACTCTTATATATTATATAATAAATATCTCAGGAGTTATTTGAACTTGAGATTTGTTATAGGAATTGGTTGATAAAATGAAAAATAATGACGCAAATACCATTGATTTCCTATAAACAACTAGATACACAGTCTGCCTTCTAAAAATGTCCGAGCGCAAAGAAAGTCCAAACGGATGAAGGACCCTTGACCCAAATGAGGGATCCTCATTTGCTTTATTAGACATTATTTAGACGTTTCATTTCATTTTTTTTTCATTTATTTAATTCCATGTACAATTATTATTGTGTCGGAAATCAATTAGGGTAAGTCCGGGGGAGATGGCCATAGTTTTTTTGGAGAGCCGTCAAAATAAAAGTATAGACTTTATTCTATGTATCTTTATTTTAAAATAAACTTTGGACTTCTATATTTTGGATAATTATCACAATAGTAACAAATTGTAAGCAAAATGAACCTTAAAACTAATTTAAAAAAAAAACACAGTGGGCCATCTCTCCCGTAGCGTCCGGGTGAGTTGGCCATATGAGTAGGGGAGAGATGGCCAGTACTTAATTGTATACTTTGTCATCTTCTTTATTGCCGTCTCCGTCTGATACATCACACAAAACCGGTTCGGCATCTTCTTCACTGCTGTCAGATATTCTCCTAATCGACTTTCGCTTCCTCGCCGTACTTGGGTTTTTTTCCGACTGACTAGGTTCAATCTTACTTTATTTTTTGGTCTTTCAATCTTTTTTCTTTTCTACACACCTCCTTGTTTCAATATGTACATCAGATGTCAATAGTTCATACATAATAGAACAACACATTAAAAAATAAAGTGTGTCAGGGTTAGATGGACATATGGCCATCATACACCTACTATACATGGCCATCTCTCCTAATTTCCCGGGACAGATGGCCATACCTATAATGTAAACAAGTAGAAACAATTCATATGAAATTTTGAGGTTATAACACGACACCGTTCATGAACTATGCATAAAATACATAAAAACTCTTTATTTTCACAAAATCATATCACCACGACATAAAACATAAACCATCTAAAAATGTTTAGTAGTATACGGAACAAATTAGAAGGATTTTACTCACTTTTCGTATTTTTTTTCGCCAAAATATTCCTGTGACGTTGCACTTAGGCACGATGTGAAGCGAACTGAGCGCTAACAGGCGACATCTAGTGATAAGTTTCCGAAATATTTCGGTGGGCCATCTATCCCGTATGGCCATCTCCCCCGGACTTACCCTAGTAACTAAAATTTCTAATTAACAAGGCTACATATTTAAATATTAACAATGGACTCTTATTTGGACGTTTTTTAAATTGTTTTAGTAAGACCTTTGTGTATCTTGGGCCATGTGCCAGATGGGCAGATGAAATAGTTGCGACGGCGGGGAAAAATTGGCTATCTAAAACCTCGGATAGAGACAAATGGCACTCCTTGGAGGAGGCTTTTACCCTAAGGGGGTCTATACAAAAATAAATAAAATACATTATGCATGTGACAATTCGTGATATTTATTGTTATTATTATTGATAATCAGTTACTTAATTCTAAATTTTGTTACATTTTTTTTATGATATTAATATTATTTAAGATAATTTTGTATAGAATTCAATAAAGCTTTATTATTATTATTGTGTATCTAGTTGTTCATAGGAGATCAATGGGCATCATCATCAGTCTATTTATATGTCCCCACTGCTCGGGCACAGACCTTCCCTTACATCGAGGGAGCTGGGGCCATAATCCACCACGCGGGCCTACTGCGGGTTGACGGATTTCACATGCCTTAGATTTTTTTTCTTCTTCTACGACATGCAGGTTTCATCACGATGTTTTCCTTCACCGTTTTGAGAGCACTCGGTAAATGTACGTAAGTTTTTCCGTCGAAAAATCCGAGGATAACCCATTGGTACATGGCTGCCCTAGCTGGGAATCGAACCTGGGACCTCCATATTGCAAGTCCATTGCCCCAACCACTGAGCCACCGAGCTCTTGATCAATGGGCAAATACACACATATTTATTAACTCTCTTCGTCGTTAAAATGGCGGATTATGCAGAACTTCAAACATATACCAGCAGCTCTTTATTACTTACAAACCATCGAGTACCGGCGTAAGATTCGCCCTTATCTAAATAACGCCTGTAAGAAAACTTACACAAGCAAATACACCTCATTGCATATAAAAATATTACAGAGACGTTAACGCCTGTGTCGAGGACAAGGGGAACGCCAGCCCGCGCTACATGCGCAGCTCCATGTACAGTCATGAGTAATAACATAGAAACATCCTTAAAATTCAAATTCATGTAACAACTTTAAATCGCAAAAATAAGTATGCTAAACTGTGGCCAATAATTATGTAAACTCTAAATTGTATTAAAAATAAAGTACACACCCCACCAAGCAAATGTTGTACAAGGGGTGTGTACTTTATTTTGATACAATTTAGCGTTTACATAATTATTGGCCACAGTTTAGCATACTTATTTTTGCGATTTAAAGTTGTCTTTAAAAATTCAAATTCATGTAACAACATGAATTTGAATTTTAAGGATGTTTCTATGTTATTACTCATGACTGTACAGCGTGCCAGTCACGGCGGAACTGCTCAAACAGACCGCCATGCCATTCTGTCTGGTCGTGAGTATAGTTTAGAGGCAACATAATAGAAACCAGATGCGGTTCATAATAGACATAATAGACATGACAGAGATACAGGGGGCCTCAATAAGGTTGAGATTTTCTCAAAAACTACTGGATCGAATTTATTAATTATTTTACAGTTACATAGTTTTCACTTTTATATATCAAACAGTGAAAGAATTCTTGCAATAGGTCAAGTACTTTTTGAGAAAATATCAACCTTAAAAACTCTCCTGTACATCTTTCTCAGTGTTCCACCGTACATAACTCTCGCTTCATACACATTCATCAATCTCTTAATGTTGTGTATGCTCGTTTGTAGAAGACCGCACTTGGCCAATATAATGCCCTCCACACACAGCCGAGACTCGAAATTGTACTGCAAGTGTTACCATTGATCTGCTGTGGACTGTACCTAGAGTACCTTTCATATCAGGACTGGGGTGACCGCCACTTTAATAGTTTTCGTTATCGTTTTCATTTTGACTCTTGAACGATACACATTGCTGCGTTTCGTTGTCGTTTGTTAAAACTTGCAAAAACATAGCGTCCATGTGTCAAATTGAAAGCGATAACGATTGGAAGTCGCGGTCACCTACAGACCACTTACCCCATAGACATGAAATCAGTACAAATTTGCAAGCGAAAAATTCTGTCAAGCGATAGGCGCTATTAGACGAAGCGGGGGGCAGGGGCGCCATATTAAACCCGTTTCGATATCTCAAGGTTACGCGTGCCGCGAAAAAATTTTGCGCTCATGTGCGGCCAGAAACGGGCGCCCTTCTGTTACAGGTCTATGGGGTAAGTGGTCTGTGCGGTCACCCCACTGTTTCAATGGAACATCTTTGAACACGTTTTCGGTAACACTACGTCGCATCTTTAATACACTGGTGGCATCGAGTGAAGTTCGCAAGTTTCCGGGCAGAGTGCGTTCCGAACTCCTAACAAGACCCAAGATAAAGTACTCCTAATTAATTAGGTGAAGTTTCAACTATGTTTTGAAATTAATTAATTGTAAGACGCAGTTAGGAGTTAGTGGTTACATCTGACGGGATTTTTAGGGGACCTTGAGCCTTGGTTAAGGTTTATTTGGGTGGAATCATCATTGAAACAGGAGCATGCTGAAGTGGCAGTGGATGGTGACATTTGTTTGTGGCAATCTTGCGAAGGTCATTCCTCAATCTGGTCGGAGGGCGTCCCACACTACGTTTACCCGCTCGTGGCCTCCAGTCGAGAACTCGTCTCTCCGATCGGTTATCGGTTCTACGACAGATGTGACCAGCACACTGACACTTCAGTTTACTGATCCTATGAGCAATGTCAACCACTTTTGTCTTCTGGCGGATATACTCCGCGGATATATTTCTCTATTACCACACAGCAATGCTATTGCTCATTTATTGCATCAGGCGTTAACTTTTTCATACAAAAATCGTGCCAGCATTATGGAATGTTTAAATCTGTAAAGGATCCCATCTTTATAGGATTTGCAGCATGAATCGCCGAGTTCAGGTAAAGGATAGCCGCAGACGGCGGGCAATATTGTACGTGCTTGCAATACACGTGCTTCAGAGCAGACATTTGATTTTTATTGATAAAATGTGGGGTCTGTATGTAATGTAACGATAAGAAAGGGGTTTATTCGCTAGAGAACCAACGGTGACGCTCACAGGATCGGTAAGCTGAAGTGGCAGTGCGCTGACCACATCTGTCGTAGGACCGATAACCGAGGGAGTAGACTAGGGATTGCAATTGCTGGATCCAGAATACAGCAATCCAGCTGGATCCAGCGATGGGGATCCGCAAACGTATCAATTTCTATTGTTTAGTTTCGAATTGCCGCCATTTTCAAAACGGCGCGGTGACGTTGCCGTTCTGTCACCATAGCACGTGCCGCATGTGCGAATGAACGGCAAGGCCGCCCCCTCTCCCCCTTACCACCTGTACCGCTTATGTTTGTTTGTTTTATAAATCAAAGACAGTTGATTAACTGCTCTCGGTTCTCCTGAAAATGGCGGGAAACGAAGGTTGCAAAATTATTTGATAATTTTTATTTTATTGTCTACAGTGGTTATTTTGAGATTAATATCACGTTAAATTAATCAGAAAATGTTCGCGAGTGACAGTATGGTGAATTTGTTGGATAATTTGAGCAAGATCTGGTGTTTCAAGCTTTTATCAAGAGTTCCCACTACAAGCTCGGGAGTGAACGTGACTGTTGAGCTGCTTCGTCCAGAGTGATGACGCTACGGCGTCTCCTCTGGATGAAGACATGAAGACGCGGCTACCCAGATTGAAGACGCTACTGCGACTCCTCTGTAGGAAGATAGAAGACTATTATACATTGAAATTTCTGTAACATGACATTGGCAAATGACGAACTGTCGATTCCATTAATAAAATAAATAACTGCTCTCGATAGAAAGTGTTTTTGTGTCACAGAAGTGTCGTCATGCGATGCCTGGTCCAGCTGTGGACTGGACGATGATATTATCATATTATGCGTATGGTAGTTTAACCAGAACCTTCATGCAACAGTTTAGTTTGGTTACCAGAGTGCTGGTAGCTATTACATTGGCCAGTGCATGAGCCTGGCCAATTGCGGATTGGCGGATTTCACATGCCTTAGATTTTTTTTCTTCTACGGCATGCAGGTTTCATCACGATGTTTTCCTTTACCGTTTTGAGAGCACTCGGTAAATGTACGTAAGTTTTTCCGACGAAAAAACCGAGGATAACTCATTGGTACATGGCTGCCCTGGTTGGGAATCGAACCTGGGACCTCTGTATCGCAAGTCCATTGACCCAACCACTGAGCCACCGAGTTCTCATCATCATGAGTAAGATCATGAAGGAATTAATATAGTCATTGAGATGCATCTATTTTCTAGACTTCGTCTATAGATTTGTGACTTAGCATCCACCTAGCTCCTGTCGTAATCCCTCTACATCCTATCCCGTGACGTGAGCGTCAACCGACGTGCCGTACGTGATTTTTGACAGATGTGACGTACCGTACAAAGTTGGAATTAGGCCGGAGACGCATCGCGCCCGCGGCAATATTGTACGTGACTGTACCTGGTACGTGAGTTATGGGATATGTAGGGGATACAGTAGGTGCACTGGGACCGAGAATTAATAAAAATAAATAAAATAAAATAAGCCTTTATTGCCATTTAAAATTACAATTACAATGTTATTTACATAAATAACATTAATATAAATTTGTGTTTTAACGTTTAATCGTTTAACGACGATCGGTTATTTCCCAGCAACAGCTTGTCCTTCGACAAAGGCATCCTCCAGATTTAGGCCCGTATTAATAGTCTGAGCTCAAACTCAAGAGCGAATTCAATACACTCTCAAGACACGTGATCGCAATCTCAAGTATGTCATTTATTAATAAACCAATCTTGAGGGCGTATCACGTGATGTCTTTCTCAAGTCGCGGTGAGCCTGCAATCAACAACTACGTTCTCTAGTGTGAGTTTGACAGTTCTCTTGAGAACTGAGTTTTGTTACGGCGTTACTCACGTGATACCCGATTCCTAAAGGCGCACCTAAGTTACCTTTATTAATAGGAACGCCATCTTCAGGTCGTTCTCAAGATTGACTTTTGAGCTGGCTGAGAGTGTTTTTTTTTTCACTGAAATAAACAGTTTAATTTTTTTTATAATTTATTAATACGGGAGACCATTTTTAGAGTGAGATTAGTTTGAGCTCGCTCTTACAACGTGACAGTGTCTCTGAATATAGGCATTACAGCTCTCAAAAGTCTATACAATTAGTGGAGTTGCCCTTAATGTTGTAAGTAAAAAATGTTATAAGTATACTAACTTAGTTTTAGTATCATTAATGTGACGATTCCACGTTGATTTTAATCATCGCTAAGCGAGGCGTCCCGCTCACTCTTACGCGATCTAGCATAAATGAGTGACCGCGACAGTTACGCTTAGTTGTAGGATTAGTTCTAAACTTTTTACAGTTACAATAGGAATCACACCAAAAAAAACTAGTCAATAGATAATTATATTTTCAACTTTTCAGCACAAATTATAATATCTAGGTAATTTTCTAAGTATGACCATATCTTTATTAATAAACAACTGACTGCTGTCCGGGGTCGTCCTATTTTTAATATTCTATATTTTACTTGTATTTGTTTTGTACCCACTAACATTAGTTTGTAAGTCATTTTATTGTAAAAAACTAACATCTATGGACCCTGTCCGAAATAAACAATTTTTATTTTATTTTTATTATTTATTATAAACACGACACCTACATCTTTTACAAATGAAAATGGTACCTATTAAGATTGAACCTAGGACTCCATTTTTATCAACGTCGACGTCATTACGCCGCTCTACCAGACACCCCTTACTAATCATCACAAAGCGCCGCCTGGCAGGAAATTTGAGCGCAAATCGGACGTCTTCTCAATTTCCGCCAAGTGTCAGTTCGTACTCCGGAGCGATTCTCTGCGACTGTCCACCTAGATTGAATGCAGCGTACCTACTGTTCATAAATCTACTGTGATAGTGATACGATGTTTCGCGGCTGGGGTAGAATTAAAATTGATAAGATATTACTTTACTACAAAAACTTAGAAAATTGACATTATCTTCCAAACAACCTTTAGTAAATAATTTCAGGAGAAAACTCACAGAATTAGTAGGACAAAATCCTAGTAGTTCTGTCTTCAGAAAGTACTGTAACTTTTGGTGCAAAATAATATTTTCTATATTTTTATTTTGTTCGGAAACTGTTTGTTTTCCGAACAAAATACTACAATGACAAAATAAATAATTTAATAATAGACATCTTCCAAACATCTGTAGATAATTTCAGGAGAAACCTCACAGATTTAGTGGAAAAAAATCCTAGTAGTCAGAAACTACTACAACTTTTGGTGCAAAATAATATTTTCTATATTTTAGAAAGTCTACATTTAGTTTTGATCTAAATACCGGATTCAACTAAAAAGTAGGTGTTTTCATTGATGATTTTCTATAATTATAATTTATTATCTAAATTTAAAAAAAAATACAAATACGCCTATATAAATTTAGCTGGTACAGGCAATCTATTTTTTTTCAGTGTAGTTACAGATAGATATGTATAATTGTATACATATTATAGTGGCACTTCACGTGGCTATTCGTATTTGCGTATTTGTCATAATTGCCATGTGTGGTTGGTATTCTTGACATTTATGATGATAATTATGATGCTCCCACTTCACTTGGCTATTCGTATTCGCTATTGGATGATTATCGTATTTGTCAAATACTTGACGTACATACAAACAAGACGAATATTTTGTCAAGCATACCAACCACACATGGCATGTATTCCAAATACGCAAATACAAATAGCCAAGTGAAGTGTCACCATAAAATATGATATGTTTGTCAACATATTGTGTGTCGAATAGGCAAATAAGACGAACATTTTGTCACACATACCAACCACACATGGCTTCTTCTTCTCAACGTTCCTCTTCTCATCGAAGGTTGGACAACATCATGGCAATTTTCACCCTCTGAACGGCTGCCCGGAACAAGGAGCCGGTGCTGCAGCCGAACCAATCACGTAAATTCTTCAGCCAAGAGTGTCTTCTCCTGCCAACGCTCCTCTTTCCACAAATTTTGCCCTGGATGATTAATTGCAGCAGGTTATATCGGGGGCACACATGGCAAGTATTACAAATACGAATAGCCAAGTGAAGGGAGCATAAGAAGCATAACGGTGACGAATATCCCTGCAAGACGGCAGTACATAACCAGTTACTATTCCACCCATGAGCTACAAAGAAAGGGAAGCATAAATATTTTATTTTTCTATCATCCCCCAACATCCCCCTAATTTCGGATGCAAATAGGATCCTAAGTCGACATGAGACGACCTTGCCCTAACAAGGGTGAAACAGTACTTTTCTTAGGGTAAAATTGATTTTAATAACGGACGAAATTGTGTTTCGTAATGAGTTTTGTGTGGTTGACCTGAGGGTATTAGTTTGGAAAGGGTGAAAGTTCTGGGATATGGAAGATATATAAGTGTACAGGAGAGTTTTTAAGGTTGTGTCTCAAAATCTACTTGACCTATTGCAAAAATAACTGGGTCCGCAAGGTGGATTGCCCCAACTCCTTCGGTCTAAGGGAGGTTCAACAATTTGGGATTTCAATGGGCTAATGACGGAGGATGAGTTATTTATTTATTTATTTATTTATTGTTTATTAGAAATTTCACAGCCTTATTTATTACAATTAATATTAGTGATTATAATTATATTAGCCAATTAAGAAATTTCACAGATTAACATTAATTTTAGAGATAGTTAGAGATAGTTTTAGAGAGAGTTAAATGACAATGCCTGATTCTGCCCCACCATCAACCGCAAGTTGTACAAGATAACGAATAAATGTAAAAATATCTCCGTTTTTTATTAAAATTATTGGTTTAAAATAAAGTTTTGTACAAGTTGCGATTCGAATAAAACAGCTTAGTTAAGAATTCAGAAAATAGTAAGAAATCGAAGCGATTTATTCATTGTTTTTGTTATTCTTCTATAGGAGTTGCGAGAGTAGTAGAAAATGATACTGATTATGATTATGCAACATGAAACCTGTAATAAGTCCCCAACAAAATGATAGGTACAGCTTAAATGGTCGCGTAGTTTTGTAGGTGGGGCAAAGCTCCATTGAAATGTGGCAATGTCTTTTCTTAGTATGATATTCGGGCAAACGGCATTCGATCTTTACAGAGAACCGTCTTGGTGTATTAGTATTCCGTTGGCACACCATCGGGTGAACACCAATGCCTTCCGGCTTTTTACCAATTATTTGGGGGTCGGCGTTAAAAGATAATGATTTCCATTAACATTCTGAATGCGGACGTGACGCCATGATTGCGTCCGGAACTACTTCGGTATGTGGGATGATGGAAGCTTCTGGAAATGGATCCAGTGTTGCTAATTCCGTAGCGGCCTAAGGCCCGTATTAATAAATCACTCAGCTCAAAAGTCAATCTTGAGAACGACCTCAAGATGGCGTTCCTATTACTAAACGTAACTTAGGTGCGCGTTTAGGAATCAGGTATCACGTGAGTAACGCCGTATTAAGGGTCTGATATGAGCCAACTAGCGCCGCCAATCTTGAAAAAATAATATCTTCCAATTTAATCAATTTTATTAAAAAAGCTATTTACAAAATGTTTATTATGATAAATACTATTTTTTAAATGCTTATTTATAACGTGATTCAATTTCGGTAAGTTGTAGTTCGCATAATTGCGAAAAGCGGCCGTTTTTGGCACATTTGTGAACTACAACTTAGCTTGTCGCAATTATGCCATGTATTGTATAATATTGAAAAATAGTATTCATCCTAATAAACATTTCGTAAATGGCTTTTTTAATGCAATGCCAGATTCTGCCCCACCATCAATCGCATGATGAACAAGATAACGAATAAATGTAAAAATATATCCGTTTTTTACATTGACCTCCTATAAACAACTTTTTGTTATTCTAAAGCCAATGATACACTAGGGGCCAAATGTCCTACGACATGTATCGGCGACATGTCAAGCGAAGCCGGCCGATTTCGCCTGACATATCTGGCGACATCGCGCGACTTATGTCCGTAGCGACCAGAGCGTGCCAGACATGTCGCGCGAAGTCCGGCAACGTCGCGCTACTTCACCCGACGTCCCTGGCGACACGTGTCGCAGGACATTTGTCCCCTAATGTATCCTTGGCTTTATTCTTCTATAGGAGTTGCGAGAGTAGTAGAAAATGATACTGATTATGATTATGCAATATGATACCTGTAATAAGTCCCCAACAAAATGATAGGTACAGCTTCAATGGTCTCGTAGTTTTGTAGGTGGGGCAAAGCTCCGTTGAAATGTGGCAATGTCATTTAGTAGGGGGCCTACACCAGACTGGTAGAGAATGGCCAAGAAGACCGTTCTCTTGAAAATGGCGGGATACGGCCGGTTGCAGAATTGTTTGATAATTGTTGTTGTAATGTCTATAGAGTCACAGTATGGTGAATTTGTTGAATAATTTGAGCAAAATCTGAGGTTTCAAGCTTATCAAGAGTTCCCGCTACAAGCTCGGGAGTGAACGTGACTGTCGAGCTGCTTCGTCCAGAGTGATGACGCTACAGCGACTCCTCTGGATGAAGACATGTAGGAGGCGGCTACCCAGGGTGAAGACGCTACTGCGACTCCGCAGTCCGCTGGAGGAAGATAGAAGACTATTATAATTTGATTTTTCTGTAACATGACATTGGCAAATAACGAACTGTCGAGTCCATTAATAAAATAAGAAGTACTACCTATATTGTTTCAGCAACTCGAAAGGGTTTTGGGACTTAACTTGTGCCAATTCAAACTACCTACCCAATAAATAATATCCCTATTAAACGTTCCACAAATGCTATCCACAGCTTAATTTCACCGCGGAATTCAAAACTTCATAACCTCCCATAACTCGACAAAACGTCATGCTGCGAACTATTCGCAACTATGGGGCCCAAACTATGTCGTTTCGAATACCTTCTGTAATATCAACTATTCCTAAAGTCCAATATAGTAAATGGTATCGCCGTTTTTGTCGATAATTTACGCAGTGGGTAAGCGAAGTTTGGACGTAACGCAATAGTTTTGGTCGATTACTTCTGTAAAAGGCAGCCACCCTTTTTTTTATTACTTGGGGAAATGCTTTTCGCATCTCACCGCGCCAATGAGGAGGGGCGCGCGGTGAGTATGTGGGACTCCCGCCAGAATACGGTCCTATACCCACTAAAACCCCAAGGTGTTCAACGCATCGCGTTTGGAACGAGGTTGTGGGAACGCAGCGCCAAATACCACAACCTCGTCCGCGGCCGCCCTCGTGGGCCCTTCTCGGGGGTCTACCCCTATACCTCCGCTTAAGGCGCCTCGGAACACAGCCACCCTACGAGGTATGGTCTCTGGGAGATGGCAAGGAATACTAGATTGGATTGATCTCACCGAATTGCAGCTCCGCTGTCGTCACAAAGATAGGACCACCTGAACCATTCCACAGCCACACTGCCCACATCAATATTCTCTGAGTTACATCAATGAGCACCACATTTTTGACCAATTCGAATCACAATTACCACCACCGGTTTTTCGCGCGAAAGGCGAACCACGAGCGTGAGAATGACAGTTGTTGTTGCGTTTTTTTAGTAAGACAAATGCGCCAAAAGATCATACAGCCTTATAGCATTTCCATCGTCATCATCATCTTTTCTAATACCAATTCCATTAGATTTTAGGATTCTTAACACTTCATAAAGTACGTCGGTGCAAGGCACAGACCACTTGCTCCATAGACCTGTAACAGGAGGGCGACCGTGTCTGCTCGCCCATGAGCGCAACATTGCTTCGCGACACGTGGCACCTAGAGATATAATCGACATGGACGCATCTCTTTGTCTCTTTGACACCTGTCTGCCACGCTCAATGTCTGTAGATAATATAAACGGGTTCTCTTGAAAATGGCGGGAAACGACGGTTGCGAAATTATTTAATAATTTTCAGTTTAATGTCTACAGTGGGTTTTGTGTTTAATATCACGTTAAATTAATCAGAAAATGTTCGCGAATGACAGTATGGTGAAGTTATTGGAGAATTCAAGCAGGATCTGAAGTTTGGCGCCATGGTCAAGATTCCCACTACGAGCTCGGGAGTGAACGTGACTGTCGAGCTGCTTCGTCCACAGTGATTGACGCTACGGCGACTCCCCTGGAGGAAGATAGAAGACTATTATACATTGAATTTGCTGTAACATGACATTGGCAAATGACGAACTGTCGAGTCCATTAATAAAATAAATAAATAAATACTTCAACCGTGGAATAACGTAAAGTCACGTTTATGATTAACAAGGTATATCTACTAGTAATATACTTAGTTCCTGCTAAAACCCTTCCCTCAATCCGTAATCATTACAGCAAAAATACCATTAAACAGTCGACACACCTACACGACATCTCTGCAATCTGAACCGTATTCCCGTTGAATACAGTGCCTGTACAATGTGCTGTCGACTGTACGAAGTTCGAAGTGCATTCCGATTCACCTCTACCCCCATTTACCCTGATTTATGGGGTGTGGGTAAAAGTTTACAGTGTTGCCAGCTTCAAGCTTTTCCCGTTAATACGGCAGAAAAGTTAAATGTTCTTATGAACATATTTCTTCCTTCTTTCTGTAATGGCCGCTAACTCTGTCACTCATATGCTACATCGCATATAGAGTGAGTAGGACGCCTCGCTTAGCGATAATTTAAAACCGTTAAATGTCTCGTGGTAGTAGGAACATCGTTTATTGTATCAAACTTAAAGTTTTTCTAACTTTTGAATAGTTTAGGTATAACTAGATGACGAAAGGAGGTTTCGTATATAAAAAAAATCTATGTACAAAACTAAGCATTGCGATACAGCGAGGAAATGCTGCCAGCGTCCTGGGCACCATGCCACAGAACGGGGATCTTGAAGACGTGTTCGTTCTTTAGTATTTAGGTTAATATTATTTTATAAGTAATGTGTATATTTTTAGACGTAGTTACTTTTATTTTATTGAATAAATTTGATTTTTTAACCGATTTAAAAAAAGGAGGAGGTTCTCAATTCGTCGAAATCTTTTTTTTTATGTATGTTCCCCGATTGCTCGAAGACGCTTGGACCGATTTAGAAATATATTTTTCCAATACTCTAACTTAATAGAGTTTAACACATTGAAAAAAAATAAAAAATAATAATAATCATTTTGTAAATTACCCATTTTAGGGTGAACAAGAATATTAGTTGGCAACACTATCACCTGCAGTGTGGGGTGTGCAATGCGCACGTAGCAACCCCGTCCGGGCGGTAGACTGGACCCACTAATGCACCATTCGCAATGAAATAGAGTTTAGTTTCGCTCAATATTTAAAAATTTGTATTTCCAAGCAAAAGATTATCGAAGGTCACTACATCGATCGAAACAAGGCTTCGTATGCGCGTATTTTCAGTTTTTCTACGAAGGCTACGGCACTACTAAAATTAAACGCCTAAAAAAATATATAGCAATCTTGGGGTGTCTATTTAGAGACTCATGAATACCGATACACGATTGGACAAACTTCGCTCGATAGAAAAAAAATAGCAAACATGTCCATGTCTTTTAAAATGAAAATTATATCTAAACCGAAATAGTTATTCGTACAAAATATATATCAAAATGTAGGGTACTATAAATACGAGAGTTTGTTTTAAAAAATCTGATTTTTGTTGGCGTATTTTTATTTTCCTGCCAAAATTCATCCAAAGTTCATAAAAATACGAATATTGAGGCACTGCGCCGTGCTCTTCACTCCGCCGCTGCGGCATCTTCTGTCTCACTATTGCTTTTGACAACCATATAGAGCCAAGGCCTATACCTTTTTTTTTTTTGTTACCCAGGAGAAATACATTATGTATACCGCCCGTCCGGGGGAACGGGCGATTATGTTGGACTTGCACCAACTAAAACTCCTGGGGTGTTCCCCTCCGCCACCATGGACAGGACCACGGGTACTCTTTCGAAAACTACCGCGGCCCTGTCGGCGGGTGCCCTTTCAGGCCCGACTCCGGGGGGCCTAACGCCCTCCCTTCTCCGCTGAAGGCGCTCCGGAACACGTGGAGCGCCTTCCAGCTCGGGACCGCTTTATTCGGACGGCGGATCCCCCGATCCTCCGCCCGAAGGTCCCCGTTAGAGCGGCAGCGGCCAAGGCCTATACCTGAGCTAACTAACCACAAGCCCCACTACCTTATGTAATACTCCATATAACGAATTGATATTTGTATTTAACAACCGTTAACTCTACAGCATTGTTTCATGTTCTGCGGGAGCTATTATTTCAAAATCTTCCTCAATAGTTTTTATTTCCTGTACGTGAACATGGCGTCTATTTACGACGGAATAATACTTCAGACTGTATGTAGTTACAACTGTTGTAACTACCTCAGTCTGTTGAATAAGCCCCGTATTAAGAGTCTGAGCTCAAACCCTCAAGAGCGAATTTAGCTGATACACTCTCAAGACGTGATCACAAGTAATTTATTCTATTCTATTTGAATGGCTTCTACTCTTATTCAAGAGATAATTTCGCCAATGTCAAGTTATTGAGAGCATTCATGTAAATAGAAAATTATACAAAAATCTAAACGGTGAAGTAATTTATTAATAAACCAATCTTGACGGCGTATCACTCGCTGTCTTTCTCAAGTGGAAGAACTCAAGTAAACGTCGCGATTCGCCTGCAATCATCAAATACGGTCTCAAGTGTGAGTTTGACAGTTCTCTTGAGTTTTGTTTATTAATACGGCATTACTCGGCGTCATTTGCCAATGTCATGTTACAGAAAATTAAATATATAATAGTCTTCTATCTTCCTCCAGGGAGTCGCAGTAGCGTCTTCACCCTGGGTAGCCGCGTCTTCATGTCTTCATCCAGAGGAGACGCCGTAGCGTCATCACTCTGGACGAAGCAGCTCGACAGTCACGTTCACTCCCGAGCTTGTAGCGGGTACTCTTGATAAAAGCTTGAAACCCCAGATCTTGCTCAAATTATCCAACAAATTCACCATACTGTCACTCGTGAACATTTTCTGATTAATTTAACGGGATATTAATCTCAAAATAACCACTGTAGACAATAAAACAAAAATTATCAAATAATTTTGCAACCGTCGTTTCCCGCCATTTTCAAGAGAACCACGCTCATCACTCACGTGATACCCTATTCCTAAACGCGCACCTGAGTTACGTATATTAAAAGGAACGCCATCTTGAGGTCTTTTTTTAATTGCGTAATTTTTAATTCATGGACTTTACATAATTATTACCGTTTATATATAGACATAATATACAAATTACATTGTTCCATCAGTGTATTTAACAACCACGAGTAATAATTCGAATGCCGTAGGTTTTAGGGAAACACGACGATGGTCGATGGAGTAAGTGCGTTCTAATGTGGAGACCCCGGACGGGTAGAAGCGTGGGCAGACCACCGGCCTAATGGTCCGACGACATCAAGAGGGTTGCTGGCTCGGTGTGGACCAGACAACCTTGGGATCGGACCATATGGAGGATTCATGGAGAGGCATATGCCCAAGAGTGGGCTGCTGTATGCTGAAGAAGAAGAAGGTTTTAAGAATCTATGCAAGAAACTCTGTCATATACAGATCGGTGCACACCTATGACATACAATTTAACGACGCAGACATCTTCTTTCTCACTCGCAATCAATTCACAACATACATCATTCGACAACTCAACCATAACACATAGGAACATCACCATTTATCTTTTCACTCAGTTTAAAAGTAAGTTATTAACAGCCTCTCTCTCTCACTCAACCAACATCACACACATCATACCACACATACTTTGACAACACTGCAGCTTCCCTTTGTCTTTTTTCTATTCTTTTAGTACTCATATAATTTCCTTATTTTATATATATATAAATTGTAATATGTCAAATTTTATTATTGGCTTTATCCATTTAAAATTAAATGATTTTGTAATTTAATTGTAATAAGCTGTGAAGTTTGCTCAATAAAGATAAAAAAAATAAAAAATAAAGAGCGTTTCAAATAACAACTTGTATTTTACGACAGCTCTCTTGACAACGGTTTATACAATAACGAGACCAATACGTGGTCCTGTCGCGGGGCACTGAACACAGAACGCTTTGCTGCAAATTCGAAGTACAGTTTGATATCGGCCGACGATTCTTTAATGTTTGTTCCGTAGTTTTAAAGATGTTCGAACACATTAGCGGGTTTAAAACTACGGTTGTTTTTCGGGTACGGAAAGTTATCGCTCTAAAGATGTTGTTACTGCAATACGCATTAAAACCTCATCGATAATGATAATCAAGACACGTATTTTTAGATCAAGAAGTGTATTTTTGAAATTAATTATATTCTATACAACACTACCGAAAAGAGTCGCGTCTCTGATGCGCCGGGTTCGCGGCAGCCCTAACAGCATCCTGAAGGGCATTGCGGATACCAGGGACAGTCCGATTTTGAGCCACTGGGTACACTTACATGTCCCGGGGTCTCGGAGTCGGGCCTAAGTCGCATGTCATAGCGCGTAATACACCTCGTGTAAACACTAACATAGTTTTAAATACTTACTAACACTTATATGGTCTTTGTGACTGCAATAAATCGTTTGAATTTGAATTTGAAAATAAATTCCTCTCTTTGCTTTACACGGTCACTACTGTAAATTGTACTTTTTTTCCTTATAAGCATTTAGATAGATAGATAGATAGATAAAACATTTATTCATTTCTACAACATACAATACATATACACAGAAGAAATACACAATTGGTAGATAAATATAGATAACTAGAATAAAGAAGGTTACAATATAAATAGAAAGAATACAATTATACAATAATGAAAGTTCTACAAAACAAACAATATTTTAGGTATTGTCTGTGTGTCGCAGTAATGAATGGGCGCTGACTCAGCATGTTGCTGCGCGCGCGCACGCACGGGGCGGCGCGCGCGCAGCGCTGGTATTCTGTCAGTGCCGCCTAGTGACGTCACGGTCACTCCGTTGCAGCGACTCTTTGTGTCTAGACAGTATGTGATAGGGCTAGAAATGAAAGGATGGGTATAAGGTGTGTGATGATGTGTGTGTGGTGTCGTAGTGTGGTGTGAATGTGGGTGTGTATGAGGGTATATTGGTGCGTGTGAGTGTACCTATACTTGTGTGTATGGATCAGGAAAATAAATGGGGACGAATCCGTATCAATAACGAGCGATCAGTGCAATGCGAGCCGTAAAACTGAGTGAGTGAATATTTGTATATAAGTGCATGTTTTTATGTCAGCATATATGTTGTGTGTAAGATAAGATGATAATAATAATAATAAGAGTGTATATGTTTCCGTAAAATATGGGGTCGGGAAGCCATTATAAATGGAATTATAAATGTCTTAAAGTGTGTACAGTTTACTTTTTTTGAATATCCAACAGGTATGCACGAAATTTTGTTCTGAAACCATTCTTCGATTTTTGTTCTCTAATGGGAGGGGGAAGATTGTTCCAGCACTTCGTGGCTAAGTATCGGAAACTACCACGAAATGCCGCTGTAGCACACCGGGGTACAGCTCATCGGGGTACATTTCTATGCTGACGCATGGTTCGCGATCCCGGTTCCAGCGGAAGACCAGCGCTACGTCCTCGGGCATAGCACCACGCTGAGCTGGGACCAGTTTGGCACTGCTGCATGCACCTTAGCCATATAATTCGTTATTTTATATATGTTAATAATTAGATAAAACGGGAATTACCGTGTTAAACATTTATTATTGATGTCTCGATATTTCATCATGTCATCATGGTCACGAGTAGACTGAAGTCGGTGAGTGTTGAACGTCAGAAGGGTGATCTAATTAATATATATACAAACCGTGAAACTTTAAAAAGTGATATTTATATGTGTTGTCTGTACATTATTTAAGTGTGCCGTATAGTGTCAAATAAATGTATATTCATTCATATATCTCAAGTGAATGGTCGTAGACAGAGATAAGTATACAGGGAACTCAATAAGGTTGAGATTTTCTCAAAAACTACTGAACCGAATTATAATTCTAAACAGTTACATTTATGTATCAAACTTTAAAAGATTTTTTTCAATAGGTCAAGTAGTTTTTGATAAAAATCTAAAAATCTAGACCTTAAAAAACTCTTCTGTACCAGAGTACAGAACACAGGAACACAGATGTTCCACGGTACAATACAAAAACTCTGAAAGCTATGAATAAGTTTACCCAAAATGTAAAAGAACTATTAAATTCGGTCCAGAAGTTTCTGAGACAATCTCAACCTTATTGAGGCCTATATTTTTCTCCGTCTCAAGTGTACGTTCACTATTCCTCGAAGGGTCAATATAACTTGGAGCTTATCAGTTTACTATAACACGTCTACGGTCTACTTCTACTTAGTTGGTCTAGATCTAACTTCTTACACGCTGTCATGGCTAGTGTGGGTTCGAATCCAATTCAATTAGTCTCAGGTGGGAGGAGCACGTAAGCTCCAACTATGCTACGTGCTCGAACGCGATTGGTTAATCAGTGTTTTACCTGGCTACCTACCCCCAACTTTGCGCTATTGAAAATTGGATGTTGAACCGTTACAGTATTTGCTGGGTGGAGCGAGACCTGTCGTCGTCGCTAGGAATGTTAGATTTGGAAGTTTCGTGCGGTTTCCAAAGGCTTCGTATGCGCGTATTTTCAGTTTTTCTACAAAGGCTACGGCACTAACTACTAAAATTAAACGTCTTAAAAAATATATAGCAATCTTGGGGTGTCTATTTAGAGACTGATGAATACCGATACACGATTGGACAAACTTCGCTCGATATAAAAAAAAATCGCAAACATCACCCCCCCCCCCCCCCCCACCCCCCACCCCCCCTACCATGTCTTTTAAATTGAAAATTATATCTAAACCGAAATAGTTATTCATACAAAATAAATATCAAAATGTAGGGTACTATAAACATGAGAGCTTGTTTTAAAAAAATCTGATTTTTGTTACCGTATTTTTATTTCACTGACAAAATTCATGAATATACGAATATTGAGGCACTGCGCCGTGCTCTTCACTTCGCCGCTGCTTGATTTTGACAACCATATAGCGCCTTAAGCTCGTTGACGATTTGGTAGGACTTTGAACTTCCGTTACGGAAGCCCGGGTAACCACAGGTCGACCATGTGTTACATTGACCATGGGTCACTCACCCACTGAATTATACCTACCTCGTTTTATGTCTATGTAAAATTACAATGCCAGATTCTGCCCCACCATCAACCGCATGATGAACAAGATAACGAATAAATGTAAAAATATCTCCGTTTTTTATTAAAATTATTGGTTTAAAATATAGTTTTGTACATCCAACGAGTCGAACAAAAAACTTAATTAAGAATTCAGAAAATAGTAAGAATTGGAAGCGAATTATTCATTGTCTTTGTTATCATTTTCTACTGCTCTCGCAACTCCTACTGATTATGATTATGCAATATGAAACCTGTAATAAATCCCCAACAAAATGATAGGTACAGCTTCAATGGTCACGTAGTTTTGAAGGTGGGGCAAAGCTCACTATTTTCTGAATTCTTAATTAAGCTGTTTTAAAACTCGTATGTTGTACAAAACTTTATTTTAAACCAATAATTTTATTAAAAAAACGGAGATATTTATACATTTATTCGTTATCTTGTTCATCATGCGGTTGATGGTGGGGCAGAATCTGGCATTGTCATTTAATATTTATGCAGCCAACATTTTGGGGGCAAATTATAGTGTTATTTGCAATAAAGAGATATGATTCTAATTCCCAGAACCTAAGCCTAAATCGCTCCAGTTGCAGAAGTAACAGAATATGTCCAGAATTTCTGAGCCACAATTCAATCGCAATAGGTACCCCTATAAGCTACAGTCCGGCGAACCGACCAATCATCAGTCAGTATAGCATCGTTAAGATGTAACCGTATCGGCGTAGCCCGTAGCGCGTAGCCGGCGGCCCCGCGCTCGTAGACCGTGGCCCATAAATAATATCGGTGCGCCGTGAACCGACTGAAATATAGACGCAATAAAGATCGTATACGTTACGTAAGGTCTACAATGATACGTAGTAGACGCGTAGTAGACTACTTACTAGACAGTCTAAAGTCAATCTTGGGAACGACCTCAAGATGGCGTTAATGGATTCTCTTGAAAATGGCGGGAAACGACGGTTGCAAAATTATTTGATAATTTTTGTTTTATTGTCTACAGTGGTTATCTACAGCAAATACGTTCTCAGTGTGAGTTTGACAGGTCATTTTATTCATTTTTTTTTTCATTCTTGAGAACTGAGTTTTGTTTATTATTACGGCGTTACTCACGTGATATCTGATTCCTAAACGTGCACCTAAGTTACGTTTATTAATAGGAACACCATTATTTATTTATTTATTTTATTAATGGACTCGACATTTCGTTCAGCCAATGTCATGTTACAGAATATTCAATATGTCATAGTCTTCTATCATCCTCCAGGGGAGTCGCAGTAGCGTCTTCACCTTGGGTAGCCGCGTCTTCATGTCTTCATCCAGAGAAGACGCCGTAGCGTCGTCACTCTGGACGAAGCAGCTCGACAGTCACGTTCACTCCCGAGCTTGTAGCGGGAACTCTTGATAAAAGCTTGAAACCCCAGATCTTGCTCAAATTATCCAATAAATTCACCATACTGTCATTCGCGAACATTTTCTGATTAATTTAATGTGATTTTAAATACAAAACAACCACATTTTCAAAAGATTCTTCTACTCGCAGTTTGCACCCTCAGTACTGAAGTAGCCTTATAAAACCACTACAAGTGGCACAAAGTCTAATATTATTTCTCGTAGACTTCAGCGTACTTTGTCATTTCTAGTTCTTCTTAGACTTGTGAAATATATACCAGTCTGTATGTGCTATATGGAATTGTTGTGTAAGGACGCGATTGTGAGTTATCGGAGGAATATCGACTGGATAGGAGCTTTTACGTAGTCGAGAGGCAGGTGATATGTTTGACCATAAAGCAAGGAATACTCTATGGAGTAAGCCTATTTACATCTTTATAATTAGAAAGAAAGAAAGAAACATTTATTTGACACCACAAAACATACACCATGAAAACATATCAACAAATAAAACAAAAAAGACAGTGGTAGGTACTTGGTGCGGCATACAGCGCCAAAAGAGACCAGCTCAGCATGTGCTGTGTCCACAGCGGGCCACAGCGCTGGTTTTCAGCTGGCCGCGGCGGTAGTGGCGGTCGGCACAGGCGATGAGCGGTCAAGCATGACAAAAAAAAAGCATGCAATTAAAACTATCATGATCATCAGTATATTTATATTGCCCCACTGCTCGGGCACAGACCTTCCCTTACATCGAGGGAGCTCGGGTCATGATCCACCACGGGGGTCCAGTGCGAATTGGAGGATTTCACTTGCTTTAGAATTTTTCTTCTTCTACGGCATGCAGGTTTCATCACGATGTTTCCTTCACCGTTTTGAGAGCACTCGGTAAATGTACGTAAGTTTTTCAGTCGAAAAAACCGAGGATTACTCATTGGTACATGGCTGCCCTGGCCGGGAATCAAACCTGGGACCTCCGTATCGCAAGTCCATTGACCCAACCACTGAGCCACTGAGCTCTTCAAAATTAAAACTATAGTGAGCCACAAATTATCGAAACTGCAATCAATATATTTATTTTTAATAATAAACTCACGCCTGACTCCCGTAGCGGTAGCTACGATGGACTTCCATCTGCTGCGATCCTGACACACAAACCTCGCTTCCTTCTACATTCATCAATCTCTTCATGCACGTTCGTCGGTTTGTAGTAGACCGCACTTGGCCCTTTTTCAAGATATCGCCAATTTGGTTGACGTACTCAAATCCGTTTATAAAAAAGTAATAATAAAATTGTTTTAATAAGGTAAATACCGATTACAAAATTTATACAAATAATATACCTATTTATAAATGTACAATTTTTTTAAGGTTAAAATTTATATGAGTACCTACCTATAATATATATTATTGTAATAATTCATATTTACATAGCAGACACCGCTCTTGCATGACATATTTTAGCGTCTCTACCACTCATTTTTTTATCCATTGTTTGAATTTTCAATAGAATTCGAATGTATAAAAACAGTATCTTACTGACGTATGAGAGTAAAAGTGATAACAAAGGCCTGTCCCCATACAATATATACTTTAGGCTCTCTCCATAGAGCGCGGCGAAGTTTTATTCCTTCATGTATTTGACTAATGTCCGGCATACAATGACTATGCACGAGGTACGAATATGTACGTCCAATTTCATTTGAAAGGGTTTATTAAATTATTATTCTGCCAGTCTAATAGGTGTGTATGTCTTCTGTGCAATGGTCCCCTCGTACATATAGGCTGTAACGGAACGTTTATTCCCACTAGTTCAGTTGTCCAGTTCAGTCAACTGAACTAGAGAGAAAAATTGTCCTATTTGTTCAATTGAAAATAAGACTTCTTTTGCGTCCGGTATCATTTTCATTCTCTACTAAAATTACACACAAAAAAGCCAAAACACGCAATTTAACCCAAACTGTACAAAAACACACATATCCTCCAAAGATATCTCAAACACACACAAATACACGCAAAACATCGTAAACGGGTCGAAGTCGAAGGTATGAACATCCTGCCTTTTGTTCTACGACTTTTTGAATAAAAAATAAAATATTAATGTCTCATACAAATCGATCAGCTTACCGGTACGAAATGTATGAAAAGTCAAAAAATAAATTCGCGTAAATCGAAGATTCTTGTATATTATATTATATATTAGCTGTACCCCGCAACTTCGTTTGCGTAGAGGTGGAGGATGGAGGAGATCAGGAGGCAGATCTTCCTCTCTGGATCCTTGTTTCCACATCTCATACCGCCATGGCTTATAGCCTATGAGCTGTCCGGATATTTCACCTATCTCCTAGTGAAACTCCCATCAAAATCCTTTCATTAGTTATGGCGTGATACTTGCACAAAGTCACAGACAAACAGCCAAAAATTCCAAAAATTAGTGTTTTGGCATCAGTATCGATCCTAAAACACATTACAATTATTCTTTTCAAAAAATATCCAATGTACAGCCACAACTTTTTTACAGTCTTATTATATATAGATGTATATTTTATCAGGTTTCTATTCAATCTCTATTTACACAGCCACCCACCCAAACATGTATGTGGGTGTGAAAACACACACCCACACCCTCTCACACACACACTACACAAGGCAAGTACTGGTTCTCAAAATACAGGTTTGACCTTGTTTTGTAACCAGTGATCATTGTTTGAAATTGGTATTTAAAGCTCTCGACGGCACCGTCTTTTTCACCACCGAAATTATAAAGTTCCCCAGCTCAATGCCCCTGGGTTGAAGAGTAGGAGTCAGGCGTAAAGCACCGGTTGCCAGCCCGTCCCTTGGGCCGTCAGAGTTGCAGTTGATATTAACATAGCTTTGTGTGGCCGAGCAAACTTTGCCCTTTGCAGGATTGGGTCGAGGCACGAGTGGCGAACGGTAGGAAATAACTCTGAGAATATGATGTTCTGAGAATACACACATTTATACTACAGCCCAAATCAAGTGTATTATTTGGTAACCAAATGTTATCACCTGTTGTGATGTAACACTGAAGGAACTGATTGATCGAACCTGTTTATCATTGTGAAAATAAAGTAATACGATCTAACAATGTGAAAATAAATAAGCAATAACCACATAATAGCTTATAAGTTATTATTAAATAATAAAAAAACCGCCTTCAAAAAAATAAACAAAAAGGAACTAAAAAGCATAAAATAATTAATTAATTACATCTACATACGAATATTGAAATAAAATATTATTGCTATGTACCTACTGATCTCTTTTAAGTCGGTGCCAAGCCAAAGCGCGCGCGTGTTGTATGTATGTGATGCGGCGGGAGCGGGAGCGGGAGCGGGGCGGCGGGAGCGGGAGCGGGAGCGGGGCGGCGGCGAAAGTAGTAAGTTACGTATCCCTATCGTATACCTATTTGGCTTGGCACCGACTTAAAAGAGATCAGTAGGTACATAGCAATAATATTTTATTTCAATATTCGTATGTAGATGTAATTAATTAATTATTTTATGCTTTTTAGTTCCTTTTTGTTTATTTTTTTGAAGGCGGTTTTTTTATTATTTAATAATAACTTATTTTTTGCTTTTTAGTTGTGTAAATATATAATATGTATAAGTATGTAAGATAGGGTAGGTTATGCATGATGGGGAGGCCTTCCTTACGTGCATCTCGTCTCGTATGATAAAGCGTCAAGCATATGAGTCTGAAAATGACAAAGGTGAGCGCCTAAAGCGCAATAGAAAAAGTAACAGAACAAGCACCTCGGAGAAATATATATACACATAATGCTAATGGCTTCATTTCCATTCCCCAATTTGTACTACATTCCAAGCATCTGAGGCTATGGTGACATTATTTTATGTTTAGCTGTAACTGTAACTGCAATAAACTACAAGGTACAACCCTCAATAGAGCTGTCAACGTGAACCGGTACTTGTCTTTGTTCTGTGTTTGTACATTATTTAAAGAGTCATCCCCTACCTACCAAGGAATTATACCTTCTACCATCAGCTTGAGTTATTCAATTGAAATATTATAATTAACAGTCTATGTCTATAATATTTGAAGAATTATCCCCCAACTCCTAATCGTTAAGGAGTTATACCTTCCATCATCAGCTCACCAACATGAGATGATCACTACTAGACGCAAATACTTGAATAGCTGTAGAAAATATATGAAATACGTTATTTGTGCCTAACATTTCAAGAATTCCCTCTATTTCTCCAGGACCCCATCATCAGATCCTGACTTGATGACTATGAGACCACCTGGGAGGTATACCCTTTCAAACTTTAAAGATTATAAGTAATACTGCCTAAGTTTGCCTATAATATTTAAAGAATTATACCCCAACTCTTAATCGTTAAGGAGTTGTACCTTCCATCATCAGCTTACCAACGTAAGTTGATGACTACCAGATGTAAATACTTGCAAAGCTTTAGAAAATATATGAAACACGTTATATGTGCCTATAACATTTGAAGAGTTCCCTCGATTTCTCCTGGATCCCATCATCATATCCTGACCTGATGACTATGGGACCACCTGGGAGGTATACCCTTTCAAACTTGAAAGATTAAAATTTACGTCCTAAGTTTGCCTATAATATTTAAAGAATTATATCCCAACTCTTAATCGTTAAGGAGTTGTACCTTCCATCATCAGCTTACCAACGTAAGTTGATGACTACCAGATGTAAATACTTGCATAGCTTTAGAAAATATATGAAACACGTTATATGTGCCTATAACATTTGAAGAGTTCCCTCGATTTCTCCTTTATCCCATCATCATATCCTGACCTGATGACTATGGGACCACCTGGGAGGTATACCCATTCAAACTTGAAAGATTAAAATTTACGTCCTAAGTTTGCCTATAATATTTAAAAAATTATACCCCAACTCTTAATCGTTAAGGAGTTGTACCTTCCATCATCAGCTTACCAACGTAAGTTGATGACTACCAGATGTAAATACTTGCAAAGCTTTAGAAAATATATGAAACACGTTATATGTGCCTATAACATTTGAAGAGTTCCCTCGATTTCTCCTGGATCCCATCATCATATCCTGACCTGATGACTATGGGACCACCTGGGAGGTATACCCTTTCAAACTTGAAAGATTAAAATTTACGTCCTAAGTTTGCCTATAATATTTAAATAATTATACCCCAACTCTTAATCGTTAAGGAGTTGTACCTTCCATCATCAGCTTACCAACGTAAGTTGATTACTACCAGATGTAGATACTTGCATAGCTTTAGAAAATATATGAAAAACCTTATATGTGCCTATAACATTTGAAGAGTTCCCTCGATTTCTCCATGATCCCATAATCAGATCCTGACCTGATGACTATGGGACCACCTGTGAGGTATACCTATTCAAACAAAAAAATAATTTTCGAAATCGGTCCAAGCGTCTTCGAGTAATCAGGTAACATACATAAAAGAAAAAAAAAAAAAAAAATATTTCGACGAATTGATAACCTCCTCCTTTTTTTTGAAAGTCGGTTAAAAATGTTAGTAGGATATGGTAGTTTTTGTTTACAAAATAAGACACTTGATTTGAGCTTCGGTATACAAAAAGATATTTAAAATAAAATTTATAACAAAAACTAATATACATAGTATGTAATATATTAAAAATAAAAAAACATTTGTTTGTCCCTTGTAGCGAGGAGCAATCGTTTCGATAATTATTTTTTGAGAACATTGATGTTTTGAGAATATTACGATGTTATGAAAATATTATGTTCTAAGGAGAATTTTGGGCCCAACGGATATTTAAGGAAGTTGGAGAATTCAGAGAAACTGCGATATATCGAGTATGATGTCTATCATTTGAGAAATTGAACTTCTTGTAATGATATTTTTCCGCCAAAGCTTGTATTTTGTATCGATAACGAATCTAAATCGGTAGCAAAGTTTTGCCCTGGCAGTGCACGGCGAATTCAATTTCAGGGGCTAGTGGCGTGGCAAGTGACCTCCAAATAAACATTTATGAGGTCCATATTAGTCTGGTCTTCTTCCACATGATGTAAATCAGCTCACTAGATCGAACCTATTGTGTTAGACGTTGAAGCCGTTCGTAGGCCTCCGACATGGCCTAACGACTGCTTCTGAGCGACAGCAACCAGGACCAACTGTGTGATAAAGAAGAATATGATGATGATCAGGCATTGAGAACATCATAACTCACCCTTAGCAGTATGCAAATCAAATCAGTACATTTATTTGTCAGAAGAGACGAAGTCTCAAACGGCGCAAATATGCGGCTCTCAGCGAGAGCTACATATTTGTGCCGTTTGGCATAGAGACCTTAGGCCATGGGGACCAGAGGCGCGATGACTGTTCAAGGAACTGTCGTCGCGCCTCATTGACTCGTCGGGTGACCAAAGGGCTGGCGCTTACCTCGGCCAGCGTATAGCGCTGGCTATACAACGAGGTAATGTCGCCAGCCTTTTGGGCACTCTCCCACAGGGTAGCGAATTGGCGTCCATTTTTTATTTATAAGTATATTTTTATTATTGTTGTTATTAGTAGTTTAATATTTGTCAGAATACCCAGAATACGAGATGTTATACAATTTAATAATAAAGTCATGGTATTTGGTCTGTTAAGAGGTGTACAAATGTTATAGTACGTACATTAGACACATTGATGATGGTCACTAAACTCCTGGACATTGTAGAACATATTTTGTAAGAGCCACCTAGACAACTCCGTTTTAAATGGTCTGCCTTCTAACAACCTCGTCGTCTGAGGGAGTTTGTTATATATAAAAATTGACATGTTATACACATTTTTCTTGTAAATATACATAAACCGAAGCCTAAATCAAGTGTCTTATTTTGTAAACAAAAACTACCCTACCCTACTAACATTTTAAGCTATTATGTGATTATTGCATAGTTATTTTCACATTAATAGATCGGATCACTTTATTTTCACAACGATGAACAGGTTCGATCACTCAGATCCTTCAGTGTTATCTTATCTTATCCTGACTGGGTGCCAATGTGGCGGCACTTCGACCCATTGGGATCTTTTGTGCTCTGCCCTTTCCTTTATGCTCCTACCTCCTCCCTAAAGATATAACTCAATAGGTCCGCTATGCAGCTCATGGGAAGGAGCCTGTAGTCTGCTAGTTCCGGATAGGCCGACCCCAGGAGACTCATTCGCTTCCTAGCCAGTGAGTCACATTCACACAGTAGGTGTTTCATGGACTCCGTTTTGTCACCACAGGCTCTGCAGGTTGGAGATCCAGCTAATCCCATCCTATGCAACAGGTCGTTCGTTGCTTGATGTCCCGTTAGCGCCCCAATTATGAGCCGCATCTGGTTTCTGTTGTGTTTCCAGGTTTTCCTGCACCAGCCTGTGTCTGTCCTTCAGTGTTACATCACAGCAGGCTATTAGACGATCATATTTGTTTACAAAATAAGTCATTTGATTTGGGCTGCGGTATACAACATAGGGGCCGCCATAGCATGTTCATATTTTTCACAGAGAAGACAGATGTGGCATCCTGGCACATCTTCTCTGAAAACCACCATCGGTTCTTTAACATATATCAATCTCTCCATGCAACATTCTTGAGAACCAATCTGATAATGCAAGGTCTCTTCCCAACTTCCCAATCTCCGATAGTGCTAAAAGGGTTGCAATGTATTGAAATCGATCATCCTAAGACAAAGGACTCTACACAGGAACCCCCTCATATCTTCGCATTGACAGTTTTATATATTTTATATATCCTTTTGCAATAAAATTCACAAGTTCCTCCCGGTAACGAATGGCACGATAAATCTTCGGGCGATCTCGATAGCGTAGTACGGTGGACCTGAACAAAATAATTGATATGTAAGCCGTATTACAACCGTGTAAAGACTTCGAGGTATATTTGATGTGACGTCGACTGTACATATCAGATAATATTGCAGCTTGTGGGATGCGGGTGATTCAGCCGTTTCTGGAATATAATTTTGTGAATCTAGAATCGTTTTTGAAAGAAATGAGAATTGAAATGACAATGCCAGATTCTGCGCTACTATCAACCGCAAATTGTATAAGATAACGAATAAATGTAAAAATATCTCCGTTTTTTATTAAAATTATTGGTTTAAAATAAAGTTTTGTACAAGCTGCGATTCGAAAAAAACAGCCTAATTAAGAACTCAGAAAATAGTAAGAAATCGAAGCGATTTATTCATTGTTTTTGTTATTCTTCTGTAGGAGTTGCGAGAGTAGTAGAAAATGATACTGACTATGATTATGCAATATGAAACCAAATAAGTCCCCAACAAAATGATAGGTACAGCTTAAATGGTCACGTAGTTTTGTAGGTGGGGCAAAGCTCCATTGAAATGTGGCAATGTCTTTTGGTTTGTCAAACACTTTTCGTTAGTATGTTTTGGGCTTTTTGAAAATGGCGGGAAACGACGGTTGCGAAATTATTTAATAATTTTCAGTATAATGTCTACAGTGGGTGTTTTGTGTTTAATATCACGTTAAATTAATCAGAAAATGTTCGCGAATGACAGTACGGTGAAGTTATTGGAGAATTCAAGCAGGATCTGAAGTTTGGCGCCATGGTCAAGATTCCCACTACGAGCTCGGGAGTGAACGTGACTGTCGAGCTGCTTCGTTCGCAGTGATTGACGCTACGGCGTCTCCTGTGGATGAAGACATGAAGACGCTGCTACCCAGGGTGATGACGCTACGGCGACTCCCCTGGAGGAAGATAGAAGACTATTTATACATTGAATTTTTTGTAACATGACATTGGCAAATGACGAACTGTCGAGTCCATTAATAAAATAAATAAATAGTATGTTTTGGGGACCAATTCTAGCTATCTAAAGAATATAGAAGATCCTTTTCGGCAAACCGTAATCAGGATAATATTCAATGCTACCTATTTACGCTGTTTGGGGTCGGGACACTGAGGCCGTGGGGGCCGGACGCTCAAGGTCCAAGCGGCTGGTCGAGGAGTCCGGCTACCAGAGGGCTGGCAGCTACCTCTGCCAACGTATTGCGTTAGCAATACAGAGAGGGAATGCTGCCAGCCTTCTGGGCACCGTGACTCCCGATGCCCTCCTAGAGGACATCGGGAGTTTTTAGTTTTATAGTGTTCGTTTTTAGTAATTTTATTATTATTTTAGATTTCTTATTATGTTTAATCTTAAATCTTTTAACTAAATAAAATATATTTGTATATGTATATTTAAAAAAAATCATAGCTAATTTATATAGTAATTCCTAAATTAGAAATTTAGATATAAATTAATCTAATTTAGCTTATAACTAAAACCATTACATTATTTCGAAAATTAATCAAAATCCTAATTTCGAATAAACTCTTGTTGTGTGCGGCTGGGACAATATTATTTTCCCTGTTGACCCTAAACCTGATTGGCAACCATAGATGTTAAGTAAAAGGATCGCATTTGTAGGGATTCCAGAGGGTGCATAAGAACTATGAATCCATATTTACATCGCAGACACTGCTCTTGCATGGATTTTAGCGTCTCTGACACTCATTTGTTTTTCCATTGCTTAAATTTTCATAAGAAGTCGAAAATACATATAAAAACATATGTCTCTTTCTGACGTATGAGAGTGAAAGTGACAACATTTTCATTCGCGAACATTTTCTAATTAATTTAACGTGATATTAAACACAAAATAATAACTATAGACATTAAAATGAAAATTTTAAAATTACTTCGCAACCGTCGTTTCTCGTCATTTTAAATAGCCGACCAATGGCGGCAATGGCAATCCATTGACGAAGCACTCGTCAAAGTAATCACGGCCGCGGCAATTTATTCGTATAAGTACTACATTTAGTAGAAGTGTGTATTGCATAAAAATAATAAATTATCAGGATAAGATATAGGTTACTGACAGTTGTGTTTAGGTTAGGGATTAATACTCAATATATTTATTGCATTCCATAAGTTATAATACAGATGTTCACATACCTAACATTAAAATGTTACAATGTTCTTTATGGACCTTGTTTAGGCACAGCAATATAAGAGAGAGACGACATTTCTTCTTCAAATATAAAGTAAATTGTAGTAACTAAGATTAGACTTGGCCACGACAGAATCATACTTATTGGTGTGTTGAAAAGAGAGAGAAATACATACACAATCAGGCCGCGTTAGATCTGGCGAGATATAGCGCTTCTGAAACTTGGAGATTGAAGTCGTACTTGGTGTTTATTCTGGACCTTCCTTATTTATGCTTCAGTAATGGAATGTTTTGAGTTTATTTGGACAGTAGCTTTAGTAATGAGTATCCCTTGCTTATTTAGTCAAAAATACACGTAAGGAAAAGGTTAGCTGTGGATTTTCAGTTTTTCTATGAAGGCTACGACACTAATTACTCAAGATAAGATAAGATAAATATTCTTTATTGCAAAAAAGAAAAGAATTACACAAAATAAATAGGCTAATATCGTTAATATTACAATTGGCGGTCTTATCGCTCAAAGCGATCTCTTCCAGACAACCTTTGGGTAGAGAATTCAGCGTATGAATAGGTAGCTTGTTGAGCAATAATAAATATATATCACTAACTCAAATTAAAAGTCTGAAAAAAATATATAACAAACTTAGGGTGTCTATTTTGGGACTGATGAATACCGATACACGATTGGACTTTCGCACGATAGAAAAAATCGCAATCATACCCTTTCCATGTCTTTTAAAAATTATGTCTAAACTGAAATAGTTATTCATACAAAATATATAAATAGAAGGTAGGTTTTTTTCTTAAAATAAAAACAGATTATTGTTGGCGTATTTTTATTTCCCTGCCAAAATTCATACAAATACGGAGTCACTGTGCCGTGCTCTTCACTCCGCCGATGCGGTACATCTTCTGTCTCACGCTTGAGTTTGACAGCTTGCAGCCACTTAAGTATTAGCAACTGCTTCTATACCTTTACAAACTAGAGAAACAGCCTAAGATTTTTTCTGGTTTTGCTAACTATGAGTCTTTCTATTTATTGAGATTAGTTATTGTTTTTTTTAAGTCAGATTAAACCATCCCTTGACCCCATTGATCTCCTATAAACAACTAGATACACAAAGGACTTAGGTACTAAAAATTTAAAAGACGTCCAAAGAAGGGTCCATTGTTAATGTTCAAATAATGTCCAATAAAGCAAATGAGGGTCCATTTATCCGTTTGGACCATATTTGCGCTCGGACATTTTTAGAAGGCAGACTGTGTATCTAGTTGTTTATAGGAGATCAATGCTTGACCCCAAACTCATATGATGGTAAATGACGATGAGGCTGATGATGAAGTACGCAAGCCCAGGCACAGTAAATGCATATTCTTGCCTTGAAGATCTCAAGGTTATTTCTTCAATAAACACCGACGCCAGCAGGGTATTCCATTCCTTAGCTTAGCTATTGTTTCAATTATATTTGGCTCCGACTGTTAAGGTCGTTGTTTTAGCTAAAAAATCAACAGCCAAGTGAATTTAGCTGCTACATGCAATTACTGGGGTTTTTTTCAGTGTTGTACTCATTTAATTATTTATTCAAAAATATTAAAACGTATTCGTCGTCCAATTTTATTTCTTTGGTTTTCTTGTAAGTATATTTGCAGGGTGATTTGCCTTGCTGTGATTGCTATGTTGTAAAGATTTTGAACGGTAAATGTTCATATAAGATTCACGAAAAATTTGTGCTAATAATTGGCAATATTTGGCAAGAATTTTTTTGAATTATTCAATGAAAATTTTAGTTTGTGAACAAAATTAGCTATAAATGAGTTTTAAATCTGCCAGAGAATAAAAGTAGTCAAAGTCAAATTTCTTTATTGCAAGTAAGCATGTTGTGTAAATTTTTGCACGTGAACATATTTTTGAATTTACATTTACACCACTTTGCAAGGAAAAGGTGCCAACGCTGAGGAGAAAAAGTGGCAAAAAACTCTCAGCATCAAAGACGTGCATCTTTTAAAATAATAATAATACAATTACTTAATAACTATGTATTACACAACCATTACTAATATTAGATGGTAATCTAAACTTTATCCTTCATGCGGAACCGGCGACACGGCGTAGTTGACATTGCTCATCCTCCTCCTTGCGTCGTATTCCTCATAGCTGAATGTCATGGCCCCTCTGGATCATCTTTTCTCTGATGATGGTGCGTCATCTGCTCCTATCTTCGGCGACGTGAAGAGCATCGTAAAAACCGGTATCGGGTACGGATCTGATCGGACCAACGTCTACGAGGTCTCCTTCCATCTACCTTGCCAGTCACCATTGATCTTTCCAGGTTATCGCCACTCTTCTTGGCAATGTGACCGAAGTATTCAAGAATCCTTTTGAGGAAAATGAACATTGCTCATAGTATCACCAAAAAGTGGAACTGGACGTAATATGTCATCATGTATAACTAATAGTTTTGGAATGGATGTTAAAATCTCATTCTTAAAAGATCTGTATTGTATATAACATTTTTCACAGTACTCTTTGGAGACAGCACCAAGATTCTTGTATCGACAAATAAATAGTACATGCTCACATTACGTCGATATCTCTTACAAGATATCTCCTTCGTACTGGACAACGTGCATTCCCCCTTTATCATACAGCAAATATAAATTTCCGTCATTTTAAACAACAAAATGTACTGTGGCAATGCATTCTTGTCTGAGACCCTGTTATTTTTATTAGCTACATCCTTTACTGGACAGAGTGGCAATATGGCGGATATTTTTAAAGTGAAAATAAATATCTTTCCGTGCAACGGTCTACAGTTTTGTTATCTAACAAAATAACATCTCTATATCACTTTTAAACTTTCACGGTTTGTATACATATTAAGGCGAGGTGTTGGGACGTTTTTAAGTTTTTCGATGAAGGCTACGGCACTAACTACTGAAATTAAAGGCCTGAAAAAAATATATATCAATCTTGGGGTATCTATTTAGGGACTGTTGGCTCCCGAAACACGATTGGACAAACTTCGCTCGATAGAAAAAAATCACAAACATACCCCTTTCCTGTCTTTTCACTGAGTAGTGTGTCTAAACTAAAACAGTTATTCATACAAAATATATATCAAAATGTAGGTTATTATAAATAGAGGAGCTTGATAAATTAAAAATCTGTTGTTTCTAACTTTTTTTTATACCAGGCAAAATTTAAGAAAAAACACAATTTGTATAAATACAAATGCACGGCGCTACGAGCTTCAGTGCGCCGCTGGGCGCTGCCGAGGTCGGACCTGTATCGATTTTTGCCAAATGTTCCACTTTGGTCTTTACCTTGGAAATCTTGGAATGCTCCCACGATCGTCATAACGTAATAAAATTTAAAATAATACGAGTCGAATTTGGTCACACCTATACTTTAAGATTATTAGTTTACTAATCACGGAATGATTGTGCATCGTTTTGAATATAAAAAGGACTCATAACCTAAAACAGATATTCCTTAACACAATAGATTTTTCGCGAACCATGTTTTTGAAGTCATCATATTACACGCGACACGAACACCAGTGTCGAGTGTCGTATATTGGGAGCGAGCAGTGGCCTGATAATTGCAGATGAAGACAAGTCGGCTAACATTACAGTGGGGCTATAACATTACGGTTCTCAAAACGATCAAATCAAATCATGTCATAGCGGCCGTGAAAGGGACAGTGCTATTGCATTGGTATAGCGGCGTCTCTGGTTGGCGCGCCATGACATGGTATAATTTCATCGTTTTGAGAACGGTAATAGGGGGGCTGATCAGTAACTTCCAAATTGACCAAAGTGGAACAGGCCAAAACAAATGACTATTGACGGTGATTTGTCCCACAGAACAAACAAACAAACAGCAATCGAACTTAAAATAGTTTGTACGTAGTTGCTACTTGTAAAACTATGTACAGTGAACATCACATAAAGTTTGCCACATTTTACTCTAAGCACAGTGATAATACGGGCCAAATTTCAATAGCTACGTAGTTATAGACTGATGCAATATACACTGTGCCTACTTTTAAAAGTACAGTCAACAGCACATAATGTGTGTCATGTTTTACCCTACGCAGTGATAACACGGGCCAGATTTCACCATCACTGACGTCACACCTGACACCAATAATAATACTTACCTAACATCACGTTACAAAATTCGTCATTTATTTAGTTTTATTGATACACTTGACAGTTTGTCACTTAAAGTCAAAAACAGATTTGTTGTAATGTAACCTCTATGGTTATTAAAATTTTAATAAATTTTGTATTTTATAAGAATTTATGCTCAATTTTTTATTAAATCGCGTGAAAGTACTTTCAAAATATATTCCCCTAGCAAATAATTTGATTATTCCTATTTTTCACTTTTATTACAACAATATTACCTAATTGACATTCCTATTATTCCAGGTCTTTTTTTCCGTCAGATTAGTATTAACATAGTATTTTATTCTACTACGTCATACTACATCACTACGCTACGTTACGTCAATATAAATAACTTAAAAAATAATTAAAATATATAACCTGTAGATGCGAATTTGACTGCACTGAACCCACTCCGGACGGTCGGTTTAACGTATGTCTGCTTATGACCTTCCGTATAAATAAATACGTTTAAAAGTACAAATTGCTTTACTTTATTGTCAACTAGCTTCTGCCCACCACTTCGTCTGCGCAGGATTATAAATTATAGCCTATGTGTTATTTTGATGTATAATATGAGCTATATTATTGTAAAGTTTCATTCAGCAACATCCATCCATCCATCCAAACTTGCGCATTTATAATATTAGTGGGAGTGGTATGGGATTGTCACGAGCACAGCCCGTGTTAGGGCCAGTGTAGAAGTTGAAGCCTGGTTGGCGGCGAGAGGTGAACAGGAGGGGTGATGATGATACGGTTCCGAGTTGACATAATGTGCGACAACATTTAGTATAGACAAAAGTTCAAGATTTGAAAGAAATATTTTCCGACAATCGCGAAAATTGAAATAAGTAACTCCGAAGCTGTCAGACTTGGGATATCCCTATTTGGCATTAAATGGGTCGATAATGTTGGCACCGACAAGTGGACTTCGGTATATCGTCTATCCGTGGGACATTCTGTATAGGTATTATTATGGGTAGCGAGCTGTGACGTCACAGTGAGGACACTGGTTACGCTTACTCTGTGTACCTGCGCGAGTAATGACCCCGATCAATGCGCGTCATCCCTCTCTCGCCCCTCCCTCGCCCCGCACCTCACCCCCTCACTAGGCTCAAATGACCTCATGGCCTCGCCTTAATTTGATAAAACGGGAATTACCGTGTTAAACATTTATTATTGATGTCTCGATATTTCGACAGCATTACAGCCATCATGGTCTACTCGTGACCTGTATTCTATTCTTCTTCTTATTGTGTATTGTGCATTGTTGTGTGAGTCAAATAAACGTTATCTTATCTTATCTTAACATCTTTATGTTTATCAGTTGTATTAATAGATTTCGACAGATTAGCATTTACCAATTTCTTATCACAAAGTAATTCATATTCTATCGTATTGTATTCTTTCTTCCTGGAGCTTTTGAATATCTCGGAAAACGACGGTTGTGAAATTATTTGATAATTTTCAGTTTAATAATCTAAAGTGGTTGTTTTGTGATTAAAATCACGTTAAATTAATCAGAAAATGTTCGCGAATGACAGTTGGTGAAATTATTGGAGGATTCATGCAGGATCTGAAGTTTGGCGCTATAGTCAAGAGTCCCGCTACGAGCTCGGGAGTGAATGTGACTGTCGAGCTGCTTCGTCCAGAGTAACGACGCTACGGCGGCTCCTCTGGATGAAGACAAGAAGACGTGGATACCCAGGGTGACGACGCTACGGCGACTCCCCTGAAACGACTAACTGTCGAGTCCACTAATTAAATAAATAATAACGTTAAACCCAACGTCGCAACTAAATATTTACGAGTGTGTTCTAACAACAGCTGCTTAAAAACATGATTCAAGCAAGTTATGAGCTTTCTTGTTTGGCTGTTCGCCAAGCTGTCTTGTTGTGTTCTGCTTAACCACTTTGCTGGCCAACGGAGTATCACTTCGTGGCGTTCGGGGATTTTACTGGAAATTGTCTTACTTTGAAGATATAGATTTATTTATTAATTATTTATTTATAAAAATATTACACAGCATTACAGTTAACACCAATGCGCTGGGGAATTCATAATAATAACTTAGTCTACTTATAGATAATATTAATAAAAAATTTAGTCACAATAAAATATTACATTAAAATAGGTACACATTAACAATTATGCGTTATACACTTGTCAATAAAACAAACAACATCAAACATATACGTATAGACACAACTTTACACATAAAATGTACACAACGTGCTTACTTGCAATAAAGAGATTCAAAGTCAAAAAGTCAAAGTCAAATTTCTTTATTGCAAGTAAGCACGTTGAGTACATTTTTGCACGTCAATATATTTTTTGAATTTACATTTACACCACTTTGAAAGGAAAAGGTGCCAACGCTGAGGAGAAAAAGTGGCAAAAAACTCTCAGCAACACATCTTTTAAAACAATGATAATACAATGATTACTTAATAACTATACAGTACGTAACTATAACTATTGTTAGTAAGATTATCCCTCATGCGGAACTGGCGACACACACCATGCATGTTCATCGTTTAAATAGTCATCTATCCTGTAATACGCCTTCTTAACAAGTGTTCCTTTAATGAAATTTTTAAATTTCCTCTCTGTCAACGTCGTGACACTTTCTGGCAACTTGTTATAAAAGCGAATACAGTGCCCCATGAAGGATGTACTAACCTTACGTAGTCTGAATCCGGGAAATGCAAGTTTATATCTATTTCTTGTATTATAACTATGTGTGTCACTGATTTTTGGAAATAGAGATATATTTTTGCGTACGTACATGATATTTTCATAAATGATTTGACTTTGAGTAATGTATATGTGTCATACCAAAAGAATATTTATGAAACTGAACTACTTATTTGTATTTAGAATATTCGGTTTACAAACATTATAATGCATGGGAGGAAACAAATAACATAACAAATGGAATCAGTACTTGTCTTGACAGTTGGAGGACATTGAAGAATTGGGCATCAAACAACGTCTATCCTCTGTAGTTCAGGCTCGTATTCTGACTTTCTTTGGGCACGTGTCTCGGCGTGGAGTTGATTCGATTGAGAGACTGGTGGTTCAGGGCAAGGTTGCCGGTACCCGAGCGCGCGGCAGGTCGCCAACGCGGTGGACGGACCAGATCAGGGCAGCCGTGGCCGATCCCTTGCACGTCTGCACCAGGAGGGCAGCCGGCAGAGTGGCGACGTGTTGTGAGGCACTGCAACTGAAGTGACGACCACAACCACTCTGCCAAGAAGAACTCTTAGGTAATAAAGAAAGAAGTATAAATTCGGCTACCAAATTGTCGATTAAGAAGGGGCATGATACAAACATGAAGTGATTGAAGAATGTGTACAACCCAGAGTTGTGTGCTAAGATCGCCGCAGGTAAAAGGACATCGTCTCTGCCTGCCACTGCGGAAAACGGTCGGGATTATGTATGTATTGTAGGATTAGTAAAATATACCTAGAACAGTGGGTTCCCAAAGTCAAGGCTTTGGCCGTACATGGTAGTAGCGACCCTGGGGAAGGTGTCAGTAAAGTAGAATATAATATGCTCAAAAGAAATGGAACATCTCTTGTACGGGTCTTATATGAATGTTGATTCAATGGCGTGAAGTCTAGGTAATAAGCTACATGAGCACTGTGACCGACCAGATGGAGGAACGCCCAGCGCAAGGCTATCAGAGCTGGCAAAGGGCCTTCACAGACCACTTACCCCCATAGACATGAAATCAGTACAAATTTGCAAGTGAAAAATTCTGTCAGACGATGAGCACAATAGATCGAAGCGGGGGGCAGGGCTGCCATATTAAATCCATGTCGATATCTCTAGGTTACAGGTCTATGGGGTAAGTGGTCTGTAACCTGGAGATATTATTGACATAGACGCATCTCTTTAATACGGCACCCCTGTCTCCCGCTTATCCCCTGTCTCGCGCATAGAGATGCGCCCATCGTTGACAGAATTTTTCGTTTGCAAATGACATCGCCACATTTCAATGGAGCTTTGCCCCACCTACAAATACTACGAGACCATTGAAGCTGTGCCTATCATTTTGTTGGGGACTTATTACAGGTTTTATATAGCATAATCACAATCAGTAGGAGTTGCGAGAGTAGTAGAAAAAGATAACAAAAACAATGAATAATTCGCTTCGATTTCATACTATTTTCTGAATTCTTAATTATGCTGTTTTTTCGAATCGCAACTTGTACAAAACTTCAATAATTTTAATAAAAAACGGAGATATTTTTACATTTATTCGTTATCTTGTTCATCATGCGGTTGATGGTGGGGCAGAATCTGGCATTGTCATTTGTAGCGATTTCATGTCTATGGGTAAGTGGTTTGTGAGTGTAATATAACAGAACAATATGAACTTTAGTCAATCGTCGATAATGGCTCTGTAATTATTACTAACATAAACTTTCTGTTTTAGGTTCCTCATTCCATTGCTCATTGTCTTGGGCAGCGTCACTAGTATCAAGTTCAAATGGATCGAATTTGACGACCGTTTCGACTGCATCGTCGGCATTGCCGTCGACGACAAACCTGTTAGTGTCGGTGTCTTAATCAATAAGTATCTAATCATTACTTCTGCAAACCCCCTACAGACTATATACAAAAGCGAAACCAATAGAATTTCTGTACACCTCATCAATCATAAATTTGATGTCAGCAAGAAGTATATGGCAAACTGTATTAGGCCATCGTACAATGCTGAAAGAAAGAATCTTTGGGTCAGACATGGATATGACCATAAGAACTCTCCGATCCATGATATTCTCTATATTTATGTCGAGATGGTAATACCTTACATGACAGAAGCTGCTCCGCGGTCTCCGTTTTTTATGAGATATAATAGGAATGATACCCCTTATGAAACCAAAGAGTCGTGGGCTTTCGGTGGTTTTGGGTATATTGATCAGCAGCACATCGAGGATAACTACGAACTTGAAGTCGAAATATATCCTTACAGTGCGATAGTTGATTGTGATGAGTGGATACCAAGGGAATGGGGACGCTTCATTTGTTTGAAGAATCCGAGGAATTTGGCTGGTGTACAATCTGGTGCGCCATTGATTCACAGGCAGCTGGTCTTTGGATTAGGCTGTTTTGCCCTTCAGAAAGGAAATGAAAGTATTTTGGTTTTCACCGACGTAAAACATTATTTGCCAGGGAGGTTCTGTCATCATGGAGTTCCAGATGGAGGATGGTGAGTTTGTAATACAGTCTACAGTTTTAATCATCAGTCCAGAATTCCCAATGTTAAAAGGGCTCTGGGCCTTAACACCATCCAACACAATGTTGTATTTGTTAACAAGAATTTCATTAGCGTACACTTAAGAACTGTCGAGTCCATTAATAAAATAAAAAAATAAAATTAAAACAATTATTAGTATTATAACAAGCGTTGATTTTGGTGTTTTACAGAAGTGTCCTTACTTCCTGAATGAATTGTTGCCCGTACCTACCACCCCTCTCCCCAAAGGCCTGCATAAACCATGCTCAAAGTTATTAACTTTAGATCGCAATAAACTGAAGTGCGCCATACTTTTACAGCGGAATTAGGAGACGTTACACTGTACACAAAACAACGTTTTACTTCGCAAACATTTTCAGGAAATATAACTTTAAGGTTTTAGGAATAGGGGTGGTGGTGACTGCAACAGTGTTTGGTTGGACCATTGTGTTTATGGTAAGGTTTAGTAGGGAAATATCCCTTTTTTATGAGGTAAGAATGGCCGGGCTTATGTATGGGCTTGGGTATTAAGATTGTTTATTTATTTACTTTCCGCCGAGTGTCTTGTCAAATGATTATTTTTTATGGTTGAGGCGATAAAGAGCAAAGCTAACTTCAAGATCACTATATATATCCAAATATTGGATACAGATTTTAAAAGACATTGCCACTTTTCAATGGAGCTTTGCCCCACCTACAAAACTAAGTCACCATTTAAGCTGTAGGTACCTATCATTTTTTTGGGGACTTATTACAGCTACTGCGGCTCCCCTGGAGGAAGATAGAAGACTATTGAATATATTGAATTTGCCTCCACGTTATATAATATTTTTTGCATTAAATATACTGAGTTTGTAATACAGTCTACAGTTTTAATCATCAGTCCAGAATTCCCAATGTTAAAAGGGCTCTGGGCCTTAACACCATCCAACACAATGTTGTATTTGTTAACAAGAATTTCATTAGCGTACACTTAATTCTGTGAAACTACCTTTAAATCTACAGGTGTAAACTAAAATGTAACCAGCTGGATCCCAGCGGAGTAACGGTCTATAACAAGTGCATTTACAGAGTAAACCTGTGCCTCGGTTGTACTAGCTAGTTTAGGTCTTGTCATTGTAACAAGACCGCGTGAAGTTTTCATATTGCATAATCACAATCAGTATCATTTTCTACTACTCTCGCAACTCCTATAGAAGAATAACAAAAACAATGAATAAATCGCTTCGATTTCTTACTATTTACTGAATTGTTAATTAGGCTGTTGTTATCGACTCGCTAGATGCACAAGACTTTGTTTTAAACCAATAATTTTATTAAAAAACGGAGATATTTTTACATTTATTCGTTATCTTGTTCATCTAGCGGTTGATGGTGGGGCAGAATCTGGCATTGTCATTTCAACTTGATACGTCCACGCATTTCTGAGAAAAAGGTCTTGTCAGACAGACTTGATCCGTCCAAACGTTTGGGTGATTACGTTTGGACGGATCAAGTTTAAGAGTTTAGAATCGCCTCTTCCTAGTAAAATAGACAGAAAATCCTTTTTATAGGGTTCCGTGGCAAAAAGAATCACTTTGTTGTCCGTCTGTCAAGACCTGTTCTGCTACTAGAGCTGCTAGAGGACCCACAAATCCACAATTACGACACCAAATCATTACCAAGGTTGGTACTATCTCAACAGCAACAATATAACCCCGGCAACGTAAGTGCACGTATAGTAAAACTGCAGTAACTGTTTGCTTGGAGCGTTATGGTTTAAACAACTCCATGGGTGGAGTACTGTACATTGTAAGGCTCTGTTAAAGGTAGCTTGTTATAGTAAGCTCACCGACATATGAAAATAAGCAGGGTTAGTACCTAGTTTGTTGCTTTGTGTGATATTACAGAGACTGCTTGGTGTTTTCTCTTTAAACCTCGGATTTTTTTTAAAACAAATAGTCATACATATAAGATTGGATATGACTAAATGGATGTATTGCTAAAAGTTTTTTGCCATAGAAAGGGACATGGGGCATAAACGGAGGCATAACTTTAAATCACATTTATGAATACGTTCCTATATTTTAATATTTCCTTTTGAAATATAGAGTCCTTTCATTATAGCATTATTAAAACCGCTTTTTTTCTTTGCCGCGCAACATGTTTCACAACATTTAGCTCATCATGTTGCACGGCAACGAGCAACTTGAGGTACCAATGGTATTGGTAGCATTGCTCATGTTGCGCGCCAGCTGGCAACATCGCGCGTTGTTGTGCGGCAATTGTTGCCTAGTGGATACGAGGCTTAATTTGATAGTTGAAAATTATCATCGTAATTTTTTTTAATTGTTTGACTAGTCCGAAATTATGACTACGTTAAAAAATAATGCTTACCTAATTCAGAATTGCGGAAAAATTACGGTGGAACACAGAGGTGTACAGGAGAGTTTTTAAAGTTAAGATTATTAAAAAACTACTTGACCTAATGCAAAAAAATTACACTGTTCGATAGATAAAACTTAAATCTCTTAACTGTAAAAGAATTATTAAATTAGGTCCAGTAGTTTTTGATAAAATCTCAACTTTATTGAGGCCCCCTGTATACTTATCTCTGTCTTCGACACAGGTATACTCCAGAAAACATCGATGCCCCCAATCCTAAGCCCAGCTCTAAACACCGGCTAATCCAATCAAGGTCGCCAAACTCCCGTAACTCGGGGTGACACAAAACGGATTCAAAAGTTACGCCAGCCAATATTCTTGATGGCTATCGGGGTAAGGCGAGGTATACACAGTGATAAGTTATCACAGTGCGTGCAGGTTTCATTCATCTCGATGTTTGCCTTCACCGTTTCGAGAGAGAGATTCTATACAAAGACACACTTACTATATCCATTTTACACAAACACTTTCACACAAATACTCACCCACCTTACACACGTACACACCCAGTCACCCACCCTAGTATAGTTCAAAGGGAAGATATCACTAAGCTATCTCAATTCAAGCTCGTTATCATACAGTATATCAGGTATATACTCTGGCAGGGAAGAGGTGCATGTCGAGTCACAGCGCTGCACACCTCGGTGTCAGCTCAGCTGAAACATGCACCTTTTGCCACACCACTTAGCATAACTATATTAGATTATAACTTACTACTTGATTGATTTTTTGTAAGCTTATGTAATTGGTGTATGGCAATAAACATATTTTCTATTCTATTCTATTCTATGAACGTGTGTAAGTTTTGTCTTTTGAAAAAAATGTAATATGATAAGATAACTCATTGGCTGGCTGGGAATCGAGCCTGGGATATGTTTAACAGTATTTTAGACAACAGGTTGGTTTATTTTGCTATGGAATTATTTCCACCCCTAAACATGTTGTGTAAACCAAGCCTTAGCTCTAGGTCTGACAACGAAAATATTTTCGAGATAACTTTTACATCTTTGTATTAAAATATATTTTAGAAATTAGAGTTTCTTTTGGAAATTAAATAAAGTAGGTAACCAGCCTTTTAAACTGTAAACTCCCGATAGCAAACGTGTGGGACGCCCCTCGACCAGATCTAGGGATGGAAGGTAGGAATCCTGCAAGAGGTTTTCATTGTGTGACAGTGTTCAGACTTTCTATTAACATCAGACCAGGCTGTATGCTCTAGTTGGATTTGCCTCTCCCTTTGGGAAGAACTTTACAAAAAAAAATACTGGCATGATATAACCAAGTGTTCCATAGAGTACCAAGGCATAATAAATGAATATTATTAGTATTATAACGGTTCTCTTGAAAATGGCGGGAAACGACGGTTGCGAAATTATTTGATAAGTTTCCTTTTAACGTCTACAGGGACTATTTTGTGTTTAATATCACGTTAAATTAATCAGAAAATATTCGCGAGTGACGGTACGGTGAAGTTATTGGATTATTTATGCAAGATCTGAAGTTTCAAGCTTTTATCAAGAGTCCCGCTACAAGCTCGGGAGTGAACGTGACTGTCCAGCTGCTTCGTCCAGAGTGATGACGCTACGGCGTCTCCTCTGGATTAAGACATGAAGCCGCGGCTACCCAGGGTGAAGACGCTACTGCGACTCCCCTGGAGGAAGATAGAAGACTATTGAATATATTGAATTTTCTGTAACATGACATTGACAACTGACGAACTGTCGAGTCCATTAATTTTGGTATTTTACAGAAGTGTCCTTACTTCCTGAATGAATTATTGCCCGTATCACCCCTCTCCCCAAAGACCTGCATAAACCATGCTCAAAGTTATTAACTTTAGATCGCAATAAACTGAAGTGCGCCATACTTTTACAGCGAAATTAGGAGACGTTACACTGTACACAAAACAACGTTTTACTTCGCAAACATTTTCAGGAAATATAACTTTAAGGTTTTAGGAATAGGGGTGGTGGTGACTGCAACAGTGTTTGGTTGGACTATTGTGTTTATGGTAAGGTTTAGTAGGGAAATATCCCTTTTTTATGAGGTAAGAATGGCCGGGCTTATGTATGGGCTTGGGTATTAAGATTGTTTATTTATTTACTTTCCGCCGAGTGTCTTGTCAAATGATTATTTTTTATGGTTGAGGCGATAAAGAGCAAAGCTAACTGCAAGATCACTATATATATATCCAAATATTGGATACAGATTTTAATCGACAATGCCAGATTCTGCCCCACCATCGACCGCAGGTTGTACAAGGTAACGAATAAATGTAAAAATATCTCTTATTTTTTATTAAAATTATTTGTTTAAAATAAACTTTTGTACAAGTTGCGATTCGAAAAAAACAGCTTAATTAAGATTTCAGAAAATAGTAAGAAATCTAAGCGATTTATTCATTGCTTTTGTATAGGAGTTGCGAGAGTAGTAGAAAATGATACTGATTATGATTATGCAATATGAAACCTGTAATAAGTCCCCAACAAAATGATAGGTACAGCTTAAATGGCCACGTAGTTTTGTAGGTGGGGCAAAGCTCCATTGAAATGTGACAATGTCTTTTGTGTATTTCAAAAAGGTACAATATAAAATAAAAAAGAACCATTCAACATTTAAAAAAACTTTTAAAAAATTTAGGTGCAGGAAGAGTACCCAAGACACTGGCAGCGTGTCTATCAGGGACTATTTTGTGTTTAATATCACGTTAAACTAATCAGAAAATGTTCGCGAATGTCAGTACGGTGAATTTGTTGGATAATTTGAGCAAGATCTGGGGTTTCAAGCATTTATAAAGAGTTCCCGCTACAAGCTCGGGAGTGAACGTGACTGTCGAGCTGCTTCGTCCAGAGTGACAACGCTACGGCGACTCTGGATGAAGATAAGAAGACGCGGCTACCCAGGGTGAAGACGCTACTGCGACTCCCCTGGAGGAAGATAGAAGACTATTATATATTGAATGTGCCTCCACGTTATATATTTTTTGCATTAAATATACTGACTTTGTAATACAGTCTACAGTTTTAATCATCAGTCCAGAATTCCCAATGTTAAAAGGGCTCTGGGCCTTAACACCATCCAACACAATGTAGTATTTGTTAACAAGAATTTCATTAGCGTACACTTAATTCTGTGAAACTACCTTTAAATCTACAGGTGTAAACTAAAATGTAACCAGCTGGATCCCAGCGGAGTAACGGTCTATAACAAGTGCATTTACAGAGTAAACCTGTGCCTCGGTTGTACTAGCTAGTTTAGGTCTTGTCATTGTAACAAGACAGCGTGAAGTTTTCATATTGCATAATCACAATCAGTATCATTTTCTACTACTCTCGCAACTCCTATAGAAGAATAACAAAAACAATGAATAAATCGCTTCGATTTCTTACTATTTACTGAATTGTTAATTAGGCTGTTTTTTTCGACTCGCTAGATGCACAAGACTTTGTTTTAAACCAATAATTTTATTAAAAAACGGAGATATTTTTACATTTATTCGTTATCTTGTACATCTAGCGGTTGATGGTGGGGCAGAATCTGGCATTGTCAATTCAACTTGATACGTCCACGCATTTCTGAGAAAAAGGTCTTGTCAGACAGACTTGATCCGTCCAAACGTTTGGGTGATTACGTTTGGACGGATCAAGTTTAAGAGTTTAGAATCGCCTCTTCCTAGTAAAATAGACAGAAAACCCTTTTTTTAGGGTTCTGTGCCTCAAAAGGCAAAAAGAATCACTTTGTTGTCCGTCTGTCAAGACCTGTTCTGCTACTAGAGCTGCTAGAGGACCAACAAATTCACAATTACGACACCAAATCATTACCAAGGTTGGTAGTATCTCAACAGCAACAATATAACCCCGGCAACGTAAGTGCACGTATAGTAAAACTGCAGTAACTGTTTGCTTGGAGCGTTATGGTTTAAACAACTCCATGGGTGGAGTACTGTACATTGTAAGGCTCTGTTAAAGGTAGCTTGTTTTAGTAAGATCACCGACATATGAAAATAAGCAGGGTTAGTATCTAGTTTGTTGCTTTGTGTGATATTACAGAGTCTGCTTGGTGTTTTCTCTTTAAACCTCGGATTTTTTTTAAAACAAATAGTCATACATATTGAGTGCTCTCAAAACGGTGAAGGAAAACATCGTGATGAAACCTGCATGTCGTAGAAAAAAAAAAAAATTAGGGCATGTGAAATCCGCCAACCCGCACTGGGCCCGCGTGGTGGATTATGGCCCGAGCTCCCTCTATGTAAGGGAACGTCTGTGCTCGAGCAGTGGGGCAATATAAATAGACTGATGATGATGATGATGATGAGTCATACATATAAGATTGTATATGACTAAATGGATGTGTTGCTAAAAGTTTTTTGCCATTTTCTCTCCTCAACTGTGGCACGTTTTCTTTGCAAACCAAATCGTTGCTATCCCTTTCACACTTCGTTAAAAAAGGTTAAGATAGAAAGGGACATGGGGCATAAACGGTGGCGTAACTTTAAACCACGTTTATGAATACTTGCCTATATTTTTATATTTCCTTTTGAAATATAGAGTCCTTTCATTATAGCATTATTAAAACCGCGTATCCACTTTTTTATTTGCCGCGCAACATGTTTCACAACATGTAGCTCATCATGTTGCACGGCAACGAGCAACTTGAGGTACCAATGGTATTGGTACCATTGCTCATGTTGCGCGCCAGCTGGCAACGTCGCGCGTTGTTGTGCGGCAATTGTCGCCTAGTGGATACGAGGCTTAATTTGATAGTTGAAAATTATCATCGTACATTTTTTTAATTGTTTGACTAGTCCGAAATTATGACTACGTTAAAAAATAATGCTTACCTAATTCAGAATTGCGGAAAAATTACGGTGGAACACAGAGGTGTACAGGAGAGTTTTTAAGGTTGAGATTATTAAAAAACTATTGACCTAATGCAAAAAAATTCCACTGTTCGATAGATAAAACTTAAATCTCTTAACTGTAAAAGAATTATTAAATTCGGTCCCGTAGTTTTTGATAAAATCTCAACTTTATTGAGGCCCCCTGTATACTTATCTCTGTCTTCGACACAGGTACTCCAGAAGACATCGATGCCCCCAATCCTAAGCCCAGCTCTAAACACCGGCTAATCCAATCAAGGTCGCCAAACTCCCGTAACTCGGGGTGACACAAAACGGATTCAAAAGTTACGCCAGCCAATATTCTTGATGGCTATCGGGGTAAGGCGAGGTATACATAGTGATAAGTTATCACAGTGCGTGCAGGTTTCATTCATCTCGACGTTCGCCTTCAAAGTTTCGAGAGAGAGATTCTATACAAAGACACACTTACTATATCCATTTTACACAAACACTTTCACACAAATACTCACCCACCTTACACACGTACACACCCAGTCACCCACCCTAGTATAGTTCAAAGGGAAGATATCACTAATCTATCTCAATTCAAGCTCGTTATCATACAGTATATCAGGTATATATTCTAGCAGGGAAGAGGTGCATGTCGAGTCACAGCGCTGCACACCTCGGTGTCAGCTCAGCTGAAACATGCACCTTTTGCCACACCACTTAGCATAACTATATTAGATTATAACTTACTACTTGATTGATTTTTTGTAAGCTTATGTAATTGGTGTATGGCAATAAACATATTTTCTATTCTATTCTATAAATGTGTGTAAGTTTTGTCTTTTGAAAAAAATGTAATATGATAAGATAACTCATTGGCTGGCTGGGAATCGAGCCTGGGATATGTTTAACAGTATCTTAGACAACAGGTTGATTTATTTTGCTATGGAATTATTTCCACCCCTAAACATGTTGTGTAAACCAAGCCTTAGCTCTAGGTCTGACAACGAAAATATTTTCGAGATAACTTTTACATCTTTGTATTAAAATATCTTTTAGAAATTAGAGTTTCTTTTGGAAATTAAATAAAGTAGGATTATTTCAATTATTTTTTTTATTTTTGGTTACCAATGTTGCTTTAGTTTACCTAAATGTATTGCTTATTTTTAGGGTTCCGTAGCTCAAGAGGAAAATAGGAACCCTTATAGGATCACTTTGTTGTCCGTCTGTCAAGACCTATGTCTCAGAAACGCATAGACGTATCAAGTTGAAATACCAAATACTCGGGTCTGCAACCTCATGCAGCCGTGAGAAAATCAAACTTCTACGTCAACGCAATCAAAAGATATGGCCGTTTATGTCGCATTTTCTCGCACATTTGTATGATTAGATTAGATTCATTTATTTCAGATTACAATGTCATTTTTACAGTTATATCAATACTTAAAATACACATTAGTAATTTGATCGTCAAATTAAATTAATATAATAATTACTATGTAGGTATATAACAATATTATGCATATATTTCATATTTATTCACAAAATTTAAAATAATTAAAATGGGGTAAATAGAATATTACAAAAGGTACACGTCGTCGTGCAGCTCCCCTCCACAGAGCATCGTGCCGAGGACGCTGGCTGCATTACCTCTCTGTATGGCCAGGCTAAGCCTTTGCGAGAGGTATGCGCCAGCCCTCAGGTCGCCGGAGGCGTGGATCAGCCTGGTCGAGATAGCATGTACTATTTTTTTGGTGTCAGAGGACCACGGGCCCATCGTTTCCACGGCAAGCGCCGCAAACTCATGGTGGTCAGGTGACAAACATGAGTATTTGCGGCGCTTGAGTGTCTGGGCATCCTCGGCGGCGGCGCCGGCCCGCACGGATGTGCCCTGGACATGGGACGGAGCCAGCGTGTCAACGCACGTGGCGTCCCACACTAGCGTTCGTCCCATGCTCCAGGGCACCAGAGTGACGCCGTCCGGCCTTTTGCCGTCATCCCTAGACAGGCCCTGTGGTTCCAGAGTCGCTGGTATGGCCGCGGTGGTGAGAGCCCTGCGGATTAAGTCGTTCAGGGCTCCATGTCTGTATCCGCGGCCGGCGCTCCTCGTGCATGACAGTCCGTGACGACCAAGCTGATCCACACCTCGACCGCATCGACAGTTATGCGGTTCGCACACCCTGCCGCCCAAACGTAGGCACACTGCTATACGTAAATGAGCTGGTTCGAGCAGAGTGCCTAGGCTTGGGCATGGCAGTGCGTGCAACCAATGGCCAGACTCCTTTTCGGAGACTGCAAGGAGTCGCGCTCGGTCCGTTGCGTCGGGGCAGTTGTCAATAAGGTTGCTGTGGGCCAGTTTCACAATAGGTAGGTCCCATAGACGTTGGCTGCCTGCAATATATTATGCATTGCATAAATTATGATTTTAACATTAATAAGTCAAATTCCTTAAAGGAATACAATTCACTATCCAATAAAAGGCATTTCAGTCGGCGACCAAACGTTTCGTCATCTACTTCACCGCGTAAGTCTGGTGGCAGTCTCGCATAGTAAGCGGGCCCTACGACACGTGGGTTCCTCTATGAAAATGCAAGAAAACCAAATGCTATAGAGTACTTCCCGTTGACCTAGAATCATGAAATTTGCTAAGTCTTATAGCAGAAGTAAAGGAAAAAATCCGAAAACTGTTTTGAAACTATAAATCTACCAAAAAATATTTTTTTTTCTTATAAGGCCTCTTTACAGCCGCTACTTAATTTATTTATTACGATTGTTACTATTATTAATTAATTATTAATGAATGTAAGTAGTTTAATTACTTTCAGTGACCACTGACACATTACAGTGGGTCTGCTTTTGCCCTTCTGCCTCTTTGTCTATCGAACCATGTAATATGCAGTATTAAACATGTATGATCACAATAGTATACAATGTATGACGTAACCAAGTGTTCCCTGTGAACCTAAGGTTAAAATAAATGAGTATGAGTATTACAAACTTATATTTGCAGTATAATCGATGTATGGACATAAAATTTTGATAATGGCAAAGATAAGTTGGTCTCTAAATCTAGTTTATCTATTCGTTAGAGCAAAGTTACGGGGTTAAGTTGCGTCGCACGGAAGCCTCGGGGCGCGAGGCAGACTCGCACTTGGCCGTTTTTTTTCGCACTGTTTCCCTGCATAGTGGTGTAAATATAATTGTAAATTATATACACAATGACTTTATTTGCAATAAACGATATGAAACTATTTTCAGGTGAAGGGGGTTTGAAGAAAAATGCATAAAGATAAAATATAAAGTTTATTTTCAAATATGCTTAGTTTTGATACAATGTAATACTAGAACGTATACACTTTGATAGTTTTTACTCAACAATGGAACGCAAACGGTACAACATAAAGTCGAAAGCACATTGAAGCCTCGTATCCACTCGGCAACAACTGACGCGCAACAGATCAGCAACGTTGCACAACAACGCGCGACGTTGCCAGCTGGCGCGCAACATGACCAATGGTACCTCGGAGGGCTTTTGAAAATGGCGAGAAACGACGGTTGTAAAATTATTTGATAATTTTTATTTTAATGTCTACAGTGGTCATTTTGTGTTTAATCATGTTAAATTAATAGGAAAATCTTCGTGAATGACAGTATGGTGAAATAATTGGTTAATTCATGCAGGATCTGAAGGTTCGAGCAATCAAGAGTCCCGCTACGAGCTCGGGAGTGAGCGTGACTGTCGGCTTCGTCCAGAGTGACGACGCTACGGCGACTCCTCTGGAAAGAGAAGACGCGGATGGGATACCCATGGTGACTTCTCTGGAGGAAGATATATTGAATATTCTGGAACATGACATTGGCAAATGACGAACTGTCGAGTCCATTAATAAAATAACAGTGGTACCCCAAGTTCTTTGTTGCCGTTAAACATGTCCTGCAACATGTCACTCGTCAAATGTTTCCTAGCGGATACAAGACTTAAGTGTAACACTCTGAGTCTAAGGCCGAGACTCATAGACAGTTTTGAGTGTAAGCTTAGTGTACAACACTTACATATGTCAAATTTCATAGACGTTTCACTGTTGCAATCATCTTCAAAGTAAGCTTCTGCTCATAGTTTATGAATCTCGGTTTCAGGCCGATGTTCACAGATAGTTTTGAGTGCGAACTGAGTTTCAGATCGATCTTACAAGACAGTGTTCAATTTTCACTCGTGAGCTCGGTATTAAACTCAACTAACACTCAAAACTTTATACGACCAATGGCCGATACAAACAGTTTAGTTCATGCTCATGCTGAGTTCGTGCTCAAAATTGTCTATGAATAGGTATCGGTCTAAAAATCACGCCTTAAGAGTTTAATCTTACTTCAAGTGATACAATCGACTGTCCTTTGTTATTGTAAAATTACTTATCATTTTGTTCAATTCTTTGGTATCGGAAAATAACTTAATCTAAAACAATTATTTCCTTACTAAACTTTATCACTCGCGCATTCATTAAAGATTCCAAAAGCATATTCAAAGTTCTCCCCGTTTTGTTCGCAGTAAAAAATTATGTCGATTGAATTTTGAAAGTGAATTGCAGAAGGAACATTATTCATTTTTATGATTGAATAATTTTCAACTTGAGTTTATTTTCTCGCAAAGTGTACAAGCAAAAACTCTCTGAAGACAATAAGTAGAATACTATAATATGCACTAAGAAACGGAATTATTTTTGTACGGGAATTGCTTATTGCAAAATGATGCCTTCCTATAGCCAACTAGCGCCGCCAATCTTAAAAAAATAATATCTTCCAATATAATCAATTTTATTAAAAAAGCTATTTACAAAATGTTTATTACGACAAATACTATTTTTCAATATACAATACATGGCATAATTGCGACAAGCTAAGTTGTAGTTCACAAATGTGCCAAAAACGGCCGTTTTTCGCAATTATGCGAACTACAGCTTACCGATATTGAATCACGTTATAAATAAGCATTTAAAAAATAGTATTTATCGTAATAAACATTTCGTAAATAGCTTTTTTAATAAAATTGATTATATTGGAAGATATTATTTTTTTAAGATTGGCGGCGCTAGTTGGCTCTATGAATGATTTTTTTGAATATTTTCGAATAATTATCTTCTTTCATCATTTTATGACTCGAAGGGTCTTGTAGTCCAGTTGCGAGTACACGTTGAAAACGATCGTACAAGTTAAGCAACGCTGGGCGAGGTCAGTACCTGGACGGGTGACCGCTAGTGACACTTTCATCTGAGCCCCTTCGTGCCTCGGTGCGCACGTTAAGCAGTGGGTCCCGGTTGTTGTCGCTTGACAGCAGTCGTTAGGCCATGTCAAAGGCCTACGAGCGGCCTGAATAACTTTTACAAATAGGTTTGGACACTAACTCACACGAGAAAAGAAATTTTTTTTGACTCGAAATTTTTTTTTTCTTCATCAATTTTGGATTGCTAAAAGGATTTTTCCATATTTTTGGTACATATTCGCCCTCTAAAAGTTTGTGCATTAACAGTTTGAAAAAAAATTACAATCACTGAACTTTCAACTACAAAGCTATATTTATCGGTGAGATTTATCTATCATAGTGGAACACTTAATATTGATTACTACATTTACAGTGTAATACCCGTATTTAAAGATTTACATATATTAAACCTACATAGGTACAGAACAATTTGTAGAGTGCAGAGAAAGAACATATTTTATTTTTCAACATTCAACTAATAATAACAAACTAATAATAAAAAATTAAAATTAAAGATAGAAAACCTGCCCCAGGTCCCCCACTATAGGCAGCGTGCCCAAAAGGCTGGCAGCGTTGCCCCGCTGTATCGCGAGGCTGATACGTTGTGCGAAGTAGCTGCCAGCCTTTTGGTCACGCGATGCCTCGACCAGGCGCCGCGATATTTCTGTAGCGACGCGGTGTGCTCCCGGCCCCCATGGTCCCAGCGTCTCCGGGGTGGTCCAAACGGCTCAAACATGTAGCCATCGCCGATAGCTGCATATTTGCGCCGTTTGAGGTTTTCAGCTGTGGTGGCCGCAGCGCCGACCTTGCTGGACGTGTTTGGAAGATGCGACGGCGCAAGGGTCGAGAAAGAACTAAGGTATCAAGGTGATGAAAATTCAAGATTTTGAAAATTTTTGAGTCATCAGAAAAAAATATACCTATATAGACGACATTTTAGTCGTATCTTCTTTGAATGGGGTCAGTCTCAGTTGCTAGTGTTTAAGTTTATTTTAATTATTATCATAACCAATTGTAGATACCTTATTTTTTGACCCAGGTAAAACATGTAACCATGTACCACCACGCCATCGGGCTCGCCCCCCTGAAGGGGCGGAATACCGACTAAACCTCCTGGGGTGTTCCACCTCGTGCCATTGTTGCCGAGCCACGGGAACTGCGATACATCCACGACCCGAGTACTCCCCATTGTGGGCTGTACTAGCTCACAATTCAACATGTTATAAATGTTACTTGCAAAATAATATAAAAGAATTGAAGTTACACAGATGCCACAAAAGCAACGAAATATAAACAAGGTTTTTTGTGAGTTCTTTCTCTGAACTCTACATCCTAAATTATAAAGTAAAAAAGCACTACGTTTCCAATAATAAGGCACATTTTACTTAGAAAAACTGTTCAACAGCTATTTTGTAATGGTTCATTATCCAAATCTTAATTTCAATCAAACAAATGAAATTTTCCACCATCTCCATTTGGAAAAACTGTTAAAATTATGTAATACTAACTTAAAAGCTAACTACATGCTACTCTCTATTTTTCACTCTTATTATCACTACAAAAATAATACTGCATCATACGTATAACCTTCTCTATATATTTTTTAGACAGGTTATGATTTGTTACATCAAATGTAAGACTTTGTAAAGAACACAGACCACCTACCAGGTACCAGGAGAGCGCTAGTGTCTGATACGGCACCCTTGTCCCTCGCTTCGTCTATTGCGATATCGAGATGATGAGCAAACAGACAGAATTTTCGCTTGCAAATTTGTACCGATTTCATGTGGTAAGTGGTCTGTGGTAAGGAGAAAGTAACTAATTCAAGTAAAATAATTAGGTATGCTACCCTAATAATTATACAAGACAACACTGGTCTAATTTTGACAAATACGTAATTAATTTAGAATTTACCCGAAGAACTTGAGAAATACAATAAATATTTAATTATTCTCAATCAACAAGATCAAATACATATAATAAGTAAATATCTTCAAAAGCATCATTTGGCTAAAATGCTACATACAAATTGCTAGACAATCTTTGGCTTGATCGTTGATAAAATCAAAGTCATCTCTTTTAAGATCAATATCAACTAGCTACTAACTAGAAGAATAGCCTGAAATATTATAATCAGAAGCTCCTCATCCTAGGTTTGAGGCTCTTAGATAAATCAATAAGGTCATTTGCGTTCTTTGTGATGTTCTGCTAACTCTTATTACTCCTTAATTGAATTCATATTCCCATGAAACTATCTATCGACGAAGAAATTGTGACCTATATTGTCCACACCCTCGTTAGATCTATGCAACTGTCTTAAACAGATACCTCTGGATGTTTTACCAAATTTTTAAGTTCAACTAGTAATGTTATCTGTTATATTCAGGAGTCAGTCTGTGTTTCCATGTCATCGTGTCGTGTCAATTCAGCCTCGACATCACTGTGACTGGAGTCCGTGTCACCTGTGAAATTACAATTTACATTTCAAAACTTTACTATCTAGTTCGAGCTAGATTCAAGATTCCTACCGCTACCGCACGTGAATGAACTTGACTGCACAACAGTCAGATTTCGTCATGGCGAAGACGACGCTTCAGTGACTTCTCTGGAGGAAGAAAAGAAGACGCTGTGATCCGGGGTGACGACGCTACGGCAACTCTTCTGGAGAATACTAAAATATCTTGATTATAAAATAAAAAGAAGCAATGGATTGGAATCAGAGCAGTTATTTACCGTGTGGCCTCCTGTCCAAAGCCAGTACAGTCATAGGCATGTCCTCCAGTACTCCCGACCACCTCGCAGCCAGGACTCGTGACCCTCGATGCCCTCGGAGCACCACGGTTGGCACTACATTGGGAGGTATGGATGAACCGCCATACATTGATACTCCAACGTTCCTGCGTGATATTGTACTGAAAAATAATTGACATAATTAGTTTATTTCTGTTATACTTAACAAGAAAATGAGAGAGAGAGAGAGCTCGGTGGCTCAGTGGTTGGGTCAATGGACTTGCAATACGGAGGTCCCAGGTTCGATTCCCAGCCAGGGCAGCCATGTACCAATGAGTTATCGTCGGTTTTTTCGGCGGAAAAACTTACGTACATTTACCGAGTGTTCTCAAAACGGTGAGGGAAAACATCGTGATGAAACCTACATCCCATAGAAGAAGAAGAAAAAAATCTAAGGCATGTGAAATCCGCCAACCCGCACTGGGCCCGCGTGGTGGATCATGGCCCCAGCTCCCTCGATGTAAGGGAAGGTCTGTGCCCGAGCAGTGGGGCAATATAAATAGACTGATGATAACAAGAAAATTGTTCATCGCGGGTGATAATTTTGATTCCTGATAAGAAATTGTAGAAAACGAAAGCAGATGTATACAATATTAAAATTTACTAACATATGAAAACATTAACAGATAAAACTTTCTTTCTCGTGCTTCATAATTTGTCCATCAATTTATGTCTATTTCGTTTAATTTAATTTTAGAGGGGCTTGTAGTCCAGTTGCGAGTACACGTTGAAAACGATCGTACTAGTTAAGCAACGCTGGGCGAGGTCAGTACCTGGATGGGTAACCGCTAGTGACACTTGCATCTGAGCTTCTTCGTGCCTCGGAAAGCACGTTAAGCAGTTGGTCCCGGTTGCTGTCGCTCGACAGCAGTCGTTAGGCCACGTCAGAGGCCTACGGGCGGCCTGAACTCTGACAAATACGTTTGGTCACTAAACCACACGAAAACGAAAATCAATTTTTTTTCCATACTTAACCAAATGTTGATCTGATCTCTACCTCTAGCCTCTCACCTTTGTTCAGGGTCACGCCGCGGACTTTTCTTCTTGCACATGACCACCAGGGCTACGCATAGCGTGGTCAGTATGGTCAGCAGTACCAGGGACAGAGCTGCTCCGATAAGCAGAGCCACGCTGTTGTCTGAGGCTGGCTGCGGCAGCGGAGGAGCTGGGGTCATGGTTTGAAGGGAACCTGGTGATATAAGAACAGGATGTACAAAGATGGATCTTTAGGAGCTAATGTGGAGACCAAGCAATATCATTTCTAAAGCGAGATCTTGCATGCATCTTGCAATCGTGGAGCATGTGAATAGTCGCAATGAAGTAAATTGAAATGCTATCGTATAAGACATTATGTTTTTATAGGTATGTTACAAAGTACTCTTCAGATGATTAGGCCGAAAGCACATTAGAAGAAATATCTTGATTGATATCAATTGATGCCAAACTGTAGGTTTTAAAATTATGGAAATTAACTGAGGCTTACTTGAGCTTGCTTGGAACTCAGTCTTACAATACTGTCAAATTGTAAAGACTTTTACGAAGAAGAGAAGAGAGAGCTCGGTGGCTCAGTGGTTGGGTCAATGGACTTGCAATATGGAGGTCCCAGGTTCGATTCCCAGCTAGGGCAGCCATGTACCAATGAGTTATCCTCGGTTTTTTCGACGGAAAAACTTACGTACATTTACCGAGTGCTCTCAAAAAAAACGGTGAAGGAAAACATCGTGATGAAACCTGCATGTCGTAGAAAAAAAATCTAAGGCATGTGAAATCCGCCAACCCGCACTGGGCCCGCGTGGTGGATTATGGCCCGAGCTCCCTCGATGTAAGGGAAGGTCTGTGCCCGAGCAGTGGGGCAATATAAATAGACTGATGATGATGATGTAAAGACTTTTGACAGTTGTAAGAGCTAGCGCTTAAAACGCTCTGAATATTGAGAAATATGTTCCCTAGGGTCACTCTGGAGACGCTTATGAGGAAGCACAATGAAACGCGTCTCTATGGTCACACATGTAATTCGAGAGTAAAAGTTACATCAGAACTTACATCTACCTGCCTATATGGAAATTGACAGCTACTTATTAAAGTTATACATTACAAAGATAGGCTTAATAATTAGTACTTTGTAGAGATTTAAAGAACAGGTCCAAGAAAAATATCATACTACTTACCAGGTCTATCCAAGTCAACGGCATTCCGTATCGAGACGCTATGCAATGCTGCTGGTCTTTGAGACCTTCCTCTAGGCGTCTCCGCGTAAACCAGCAATGTATATCGCCCAGGAGTCAAAGAACTGAGCGGGAACTGAGGAATCACTTCGTTGCTGGCTCGGTACACTGCTTCCGACAGACCTCGTCCGGAGATACCCTGGTGAAAGTAATATTAAATCATCGTTGTCCTGACAACATTATTCTGAGTTATATCTTGACACAATAAATTGTTATATTAAACAAGCCTTTTCAAATTATTAAAGGAAGATTCAGGGTATTATTTGATTTTATGTGGATATGTCTCACACATATTGTTAGGTTGTTAAATCGAATTCATTGCTGTTATATATTAGTTCAAACCATTTCCAACGTTCTGGGTGGACTCTATATGAATATACAGAATTTATTATCTGGAGGTACTGGATACCAAAAGCTTTGGGAGAGACATATATGCCCAGCAGTGGCCTAATGCGGGTTGAAAGTCAAAGTCAAATTTATTTATTGCAAGTAAGCACGTTGTGTACATTTATTCACTTCAACATATTAATTTTGAATTTACATTTACACCAATTTGCAAGGAAAAAGTGGCCAACGTTGAGGAGAAAAAGTGGCAAAAAACTCTAAGCAGATGGATGATTACTATATAATTTAACACCAGACAAAACATATGAACACTCATATTTATAGGCTGGAACTTTTAGGGTTGCGCCTTGATTATTAGTTGGATATCTTTTAAATTAAAAAGTTAGTGGTACAAGAAACTGAACAAACTTTTAGTATGCTAAAGGTACATGTTCGATTTATAAACGAATTTCTCCATGTACCCTCAAACACATTGGAAACAAAGCACGGCAAACACATACGAGGCCGCGCTCACCTGATCGTTCAGTGTGGAGATGTCGTTTTCCAGGTCCAGGGGTTCGGACTGAGGCCGTACCTCCAGGGCTTCCAGCAGGAACCTCTGGGGCAGGCCGCCGTCGTGGCCGGGCTCGCAGTGCAGGAGCTCGTTGTCGACCTCGCAGTTGCTTGGTGGCTCTGGCAGGGCTGGTGAAATAGGGTTTTGGATCAGGTGAACTGAGAACTATGTACTATCTATAGGTGTGGGAAACGCACCAATGCATCGATCCTGATCCAGTTGCAAATAAAAACCCGGCTGTCTTCTATAAGCCAACAGCGCATTCTTTTATATTTCGGCCACACAGTGCGTAGAGGGGACGAAAATTTGGAGAAACTGCTCGTGGTTGGGAACACCGAAGGCAAAAGTTCGCGGCGTCGTTCACCAACAAGATGGACCGATCAAGTGAAAGAATCTTCGTCCTCCAAATTCTAGACGATCGTAAGAGACGCGCTGGACAGGAAGACAAATCATCCGCTCCAGATGCAAACCTTATGCTGACCACGATCCTCAGACATGAGGGACCGACCACAGAGAGAGATAGGTGTACTATGACCTTGTTTATGTAAATCTTTAATTTAATTCGAACGCTACAGTATGTATATTTTATCGTGATATGAATCAGTCGGAGTTGCATTCCGATTTATCAGCCCTAACCCGCTTTTTAACGTGGCAATTTCGGGTTCCTTGAGATTTTGAAGCAACCAAGAATGGATAACATCTCAGTGCAGATTCGCTAAAATTGCTACAATATTGGTGTGAAAATGCAGGTACTAGTAATTCTAAATGAAACCATGTCCTGATACGTTTCGTGATTAATATAGATAAATGTAGCGTCCACCAAAGGGAGCTGTTTGTAAGATTTAAGCTTCCTATCGCCATTTCAGGTTCAAATGAGGCACTGGCTGTGAAGCATACCTGCTTTGAATCTTTTTTTTTCTATAATTGTTTAGGGATATTTGTACACATAAAGTGACGATACCATCGTACCTATTCTAATTATACTCGTACTCATTTATTAAGATCGTAGGAACACTTCGGTACACTTGATCACGTCACGATTTTTATTTGTATACTTAGGTATACAAATAAAAATCCTGTAACAGCGATGCGAAACGTGGCCGGAGAATGGCCCATGTGAGGCGATGCGGCAGGCATCACCAGGACAAATCAGACATTAGGCACATTACATTATAAACCTTTCATAAATTTAAATTAAATTATAGCAGCTGTAAAGAGGCATTGTCATTCATCAAAATAATAATTATACATTTATTTTTTAAATAATATGTACAAAGAAAATTCTAAGAAAATTATAAATAGCTGCTGTAAATTGGCGTTGTCACTATATAAAATATAACACACATATATAAAATATAACACAATTAAACCTATCTACTTAAATTTTATAAAAGATCGAGAACAGCATTTTAGCTGGGCCTGAAGTTCAGCTAAAATGCCGTGGAATATACCTACATCTAATTTGCATAAACCTAAACTATTAATAACATACTCTCTTTTAGTCTCGTACCGGACACATTCCATCACAACATGTTGCAAGTCTTCTTTGGTCCCACAATCTTCGCAGTTGGGAGATTCAACTTTGCGCATTAAGAATGCAAAAGATTTTGATGGAATATGTCCGGACCGCAATCTATGTGCTGTCTACTTATTTGCTTTGAATCTTGTGTAAATTAATAACAACTTTAAGTTACAGCTACGTCATAATAGAAGCAGTCACAACCTGTTCTGAGAATATCTCCAATTACGTGACAACTGAAGGTTTCACTGTTACTAAACGATTCTTGGTTGATCCATGAAAAGTTCATTCAACAAATAACCCTCGATTCATTTTTAGACTTGTTGAAATCCAGGAAAATCTTTCAATAACCTACCAGCCATTCAATTTTGTAGAGTTTCTAAAATCAGCACCACAACAGGTACCTTTATGGCTAAGAGTTTCTAACGACCCAAATTGTTGTCTAAAAAGATTATCCTTCAGCATAACATCACCATTTACGTGCCATTTTGATCGCCTTCATCGCCATTAGGGTGCCATTAGGCAGATGTTAAGTCAGGAAAACGAGGTCGCGCCTGAAATTGTATCGTTGTAGACTGACTAGGTTTGGGTTAATCGGCTATTTAACAAACAATCATTGGCATAAAGAAGGCATCTTTATGAACGTAGGTCTTTTGTTATTGCAAAAGATATTATGTAAGTGAAGAGAGTCTGTGATTACCTGGGTTACTTCATCATCAGTCTATTTATATTGCCCCACTACTCGGGCACAGACTTTCACATGCCTTAGATTTTTTTCTTCTTCTACGGCATGCAGGTTTTATCACGATGTTTTCCTTCACCGTTTTGAGAGCACTCGTTAGATGTATGTAAGTTTTTCCGTCGAAAAAACCGAGGATAACTCATTGGTACATGGCTGCCCTACTGGGAATGGAACCTGGGACCTCCGTATCGCAAGACCGTCGACCCAACCACTAAGACACCGAGCTCTAGGTTATTTAATCGACACAAATGGCTTAATTATGATAATAATCTCACTTGATGGAAAGTGACAAGGAAGTGAACGATGCAATGCAAGCAGAAGTTTGCATTGGAAGTTATAGGAGAAATATATGAATTTAAATTTTTGGGTAACTATAACCTCGTCTTTCGTGACCTGGGCATAACGATAGCAAACATTCGATGTTCAGACATTCTGTATTACGTACTTTCGAACTCATGTACCGACCAGATGGAGGGATGACCTTAGCAAGATGGCTGGCAGGGAGTGGATGCAGAGGGCTGAGAGTAGGGTTGAGTGACGCGCTTTGAGAGAGGCCTACGTCCAGCAGTGGACTGATACGGGCTGATGATGATAATGAACTCATGTACTTAGAATACCGTTCATCGAGATTTTGACCATCGACATTTCGTAGTGTAGTCTATGAAGAGATGTTTGCGTTCACTAGTTGAAAAGGAATCCCCAACCAGATCCAATCCAAAGCAAGTTGCTGTGTTACAGTGTTGGGATTGCTTCAGGAGTCTGTGCTTTCAAGATTCTTCGAACGTCTTCCGAGATTTCTAGAGGGAAGAACAATCATACCTGCAGGCATTATCCTGAAGAGACAAGGTTCCCGTTGGTTACCGATATCGTTGCTGGCCCAGCAAGCCAGCCAGCCGAGGTCGTCTCCGACGTCAGTAGTCAGCCCATGGATGACGGTACTACTTGCACCCATGACTGTCACGTTTGACGCCGGTATCTGAATAAAGGGAGAAATAGTTCAGAAAATGGGGCAGAATTAAAACGCTATCGTTCCTTAGATAATAATAATAATGTTATTATTTCATCTCACAATAAAAAATAATATTTTGCTCAGACTAGGACAATAAATTATTAGTTAGGTAGATGCCATTCTTTAATGCGAGAGTCTGGTGTCTGAACTAGGTAAAAATACCTGCGGTACAGATCACCAGGCGGGAGCCTAATTTGTTGCAAACCACCTCTAGTATCACCCCTTTCAAGGAATGTATCGAATTTCCAATCACCCTGTAGATAGATGCATGCAATACTAGGAGCTTTGCAAGGTATCTCTTAGTCTTTTCATTATTAATCAAAGAAGACGACTCTTACAGGCAGCACGTCTCTGGTCCCGTTGTAAGTCCAGTAGAACCTCAAGGGTCCAGCGTCTCTAGTGGAAGGTGCGGTGACGGAGCATCGCGCTCGGACCTCGCCTCCTGGCGCGCCAGCCAGCTGCTGCACCACGCTGCCTGCTGAACATTCTGGTCGAGCTAGAGAGATGAAACACGACTCATTAAAATTATGTTCCAGTTCTCCCTTCAAGAGAAACTTGAATAGGTAGAAGGTGACAGGGATATCATCAATCTTCATGGATATCTTTCGGGAGAAGAGAATATATTTGGGGCGAGTGAGTAGCCGCCGAACGATGACGACTGGTAGAGAAGGACCTGTACCGACTCCAGGCCCACACAGCCAGATTAGTATGTAAATAAGGCCGGCAGTAAACTAGCAAAGCCTTGGGTATTTCAGATGTATCTAGGCGATGGTGACAACTTACTATCAGTTTGTCTGGCCCCCATTAATTTCTGTCATATTAATATGAATAATTGAGATTGTGACACCGTACTCGCTGTACGCAGATCCCAGGTTTCGCCCTCAGTCATCCATTGTGGTTTTTCTCGAAACGAAATGAGGAAAACTCATTGGTTCATCATTCGCACTTGCTCCAGCAAAGTATTTAATAGAGACCCGAAGTAAGACTCTAGGATGGTTGCATTATATGTATTAGGTCTAGAGGTAGAGCCATGGGAGTCACAAATGGAGTTGTAAAAGAAAAGAAAGGGAAAGTAGATGGTTAATGATCTACTCACACAGAACGTTCAGAGTAAGAGGCTCGCTAAGAGCGCTTCCTTCTGAATTCCTGGCCCTACAGCGATACCTCGCTGAATGATGCCTCCTCAGTCCTCTCAGCACCAGCTTATTGCCTTCCACTGCTATACCTCCTATGGGGTCGTCTCGGATTTGGTGGTCCTGTGGACAATAATGATTATAGTAAGAACATGATGAAAAAATTCTTGCCGTGCGACAAGGTCGCAGGTTCAAGTCCTGCCCAAGGCAATAATTTTTTCATCATGTTCTAATTTATTCAACGAGCATGGATAATGCGTAATTCAAATGCTGAATGATTATAGTCTTTTAAAAGGGCTGCCATATTTTCGAAGAGTTGGTAATAGGAAAAAGAAGGAAGGCACTTGGTCCAGGGTTGAAGATGCTTCGGCAAGTCCTATTAAAGGAAAAAGGAAGACTTCAAGTTGGGCGAGGTCAGCGCCTGGATGGGTGACCGCTAGTGACATTTTCATCTGAGCCTTATAAGTCGTTGGTCCCGGCTGTTGTCATTCGGCAGCAGACATTAGGCCACGTCAGAGGCGACAATAAGTGTGATCATTAAACCACACGAAAAAGAGGAAGATGGAGGACGAAACGAAGACTACAACATAACTTCTCTGTAACTTGATATTAATAAATGACAAAACTTATACTGTAGAAGCTGGACGCCAATGCCAATGTGGGTGTCACACTCACGTTGATAAATACCTCAGTCAAAAGTGTCGGTCTTAGGCTATAGACAGACGAACTCCATTTCAACTGCAATAGAACTGCAAACCAACCGTGCAGTCGGTGTGCAGTTGGTGTACAGTCGGCGTGCAGTACCAATGACTGCACGCTGACTGCAAGCTAGCAATCGTTGGAACTATTACCGTTCTCAAAACGATGAAATCAAACCTTGTCATCGCGCGCCGAACAGAGACGCCGCTATACCAACGCAATAGCACTGTCTCTGTCACGCACGATATGACATGGTATGATTTGATCATTTATGAACCGTAATAGCCCGTCTGAACACCGACTGCACGGTTGGTTTGCAGTTTTATTCATTAAAACTGCAGCAGTTGGAGTGCAGTTAAAATGAAGTCAGTCTGCTTAGAGCCTAATTGCCGGTTTCAACAATAAGTGATTGATATCCGTTTATAATGAAGTATGTATTTATTCAGATAACAATAATAAAAATTCTAAGTAACTATTATAATATTAACCTAGAAATATATATATAAACTAAACTAAAAACTATATGTACAATAGGTCGGTTGAACTATCTGAATGACTTAGCATTACAGATAGTTCAACCGATCCCCGTTGTCCGGCAACGTGCCCAAAATGCTGGCGGCATTTTCCCTCTGGATCGCTAGGCTGATCATTTGGGCGAAATACAGGCCAGCATTTTGGTCACGCGTGGACTCCTTTATAATTATATTATGATAAAATAATTATGTTTGGCTGACTATTAGTTATAGTTCTAAAACTAAATAATAGCAAAATAGTTATCAGCTGAGAAGTAAATCTGAGCGAGCCCGCTTGCTAGAGACAGGTTCGGTTCGCCATCCAAACGTTGTTTATTATAGATTGCCCACACTGTAGACGAAAACTAATTTCACACTGGCCCGGGAATTAATGGAGCGTCATTATAAAGTTATTTCGTCGGATAACAAATTGAATTTTCATGAAGCCTTAATTAAATACTCATTACGTAGTCGTGTGGCGTCACGCTAGGCTAGGCTTAGTTGTTTAATATGCACTTAAGGGCCATGCCTGAGCCCATTGAGCAAAGTGACGCCCCTAACCTTTAAAAAAACGTGTGTTCTAATATATCAACCTGCTTTAAAAAAATCATCTTCTTCTTTCTCAACATACCGCATCCCACTCCTGGGCATATGCCTCTCCATTAATCCTCCATGTGGCCCGATCCCAAGGTTGTCTGGTCCACACCGAGCCAGCAACCCTCTTGATGTCGGCGAACCATCTGGCTGGTGGTCTGCCCACGCGTCTTCTACCCGTCCGGGGTCTCCCACATTAGAACGCACTTACTCCGTGGACCTTCTTTGCGCTCGGACATTTTTAGAAGGCAGTCTGTATCAAGCAGCTGTGTATCTAGTTGTTATAGGAGATCAATGTATTTAAAATACATTATTTTTTTAAGATTGGGGGCGCTAGTTGGCTCAGGGCAGGCCCTTAATATGTACTTAAGTTTCTATTTACCCACCGAGGTTTGCGTTATAAAGGCATATTATATGAGGGTGGAGTGAATAAGAAAGCCTTGAGAAAAAGTCTGCTAATGATATTAAGATATCAAGCAAAGTGATATAAAATATGGATTTCTTTGCAAAGAATTATTTAAAAGGCGTGTTATGGATACGTTTTTGGTACAAGTTTGTAGTAAGACACAATGAGATTCTAAGTTTATTGGTTAATTGACTTAACCAATAAACTAACACAATTGTTTGTTGGGAACATTAATTTTAATGGGCCTTGGGCACAGTAACGTTAGTGGCCTTTGCCTAAAATTATAATAACAACTGTCAATTATAACAGTCGTTCACTTGCAACTTCAATATTGTAAAATCACCATCGCCATACAGTTTATTATTTTATTAATGGACTCGACTGTTCGTCATTTGCCAATGTCATGTTACAGAAAATTCAATATATTCAATAGTAATCTATCTTCCTCCAGGGGAGTCGCAGTAGCGTCTTCACCCTGGGTAGCCGCGTCTTCATGTCTACATCCAGAGGAGTCGCCGTAGCGTCGTCACTCTGGACGAAGCAGCTCGACAGTCACGTTCACTCCCGAGCTTGTAGCGGGAACTCTTGATAAAAGCTTGAAACTTCAGATCTTGCATAAATATTCCAATAACTTTACCGTTCTGTCTTTCGCGAACATTTTCTGACTAATTTAACGTGATATTAAACACAAAATAGTCCCTGTAGACATTAAAAGGAAAATTATCAAATAATTCCGCAACCGTCGTTTCCCGCCATTTTCAAGAGAACATCGCCATACAGTGTTTCTATTAAAATATACCTAATACATTTCAAAAAGTAATCGTTTTTATTTTAAACGTCTCAACACTGTTCAACTTTTGGGTGTAAGATACCCCTAAAAGTTGCACACTTGTCATAACAATTAGACAATAGTTTTAAATGCGTTTATGGTGGACGCACACGGTTAACAAAGTGGAAGCGATGGGGGGGAGGGGGGACTTTGCCCAGCACTGGGACATTGCAGGCTATTAAATGGCTCAATGGTTGGGCAGGGCAGCCATGTATCAATGAGTTATCCTCGTTTTTTTCGACGGAAAAACTTACGTACATTTACCGAGTGCTTTCAAAAACTGTGAAGGAAAACATCGTGATGAAACCTGCATGCCGTAGAAGAAGTAAAAAAATCTAAGACATGTGAAATTTGCCAACCAATCTGCCAATGGTGGATCATGGCCCCAGCTCCCTCGATGGAAGGTCTGTGTCCGAGCAGTGGCGCAATATAAATAGATTGATGATGATGATGAATAATCTTACCTCTTTATAAAAAGTGAAGTTATTGGCAGGTGGTGAAGCATCAGCGGAGCAGAGAACCTCGGCATTCTCGTCCTCTCGCAGCAGCCTGGCCTCACGAGGCTCTATGAGAGATAGCTGAGCCACTGGGGAATCTGAAAAGAAGACTACTTTTAGGAATATCGTCAACATTTCGTCATTCTGACAATACAATAGGCTGATAATAATGATGAAGTTGCATTAAAAGTACAAGGATACCATGGCTAACCTGGAGTCTCGATATGTCTCACTCAACACCTGCTGTTTCCACTTTGGTCAGAAGCCCCAGCACTTTAAGTACCTACGTCGGGAATGAAACACCGTACTCATTCCACAACTATATTTACATAATAATAACAATTTACAATTCTAATATGGAGACCCCGGACGGGTAGAAGAAGCGTGGGCAGACCACCGGCCAGATGGGCCGACGACATCAAGAGGGTTGCTGGCTCGGTGTGGATCAGACAACCTTGGGATCGGGCCATATGGACGATTCATAGATAGGCATATGCCCAGGAGTGAGCTGCTGTATGCTGAGGAAGAAGAAGAAGAACAATTTACAGTTTTATAAAACATAACACGTTGTACAGAGCGGAATACCGAACATAAATAATCTGGTTACTTTGCTAGACGACGGAGAAGGCGGTGACCAAGGAGGTCGCCACACCATCCCCATAGGTAGAATGAAACCCATGGAGTAAAAATAAAGAAAAAGAAAGAAAAATAATAAATCTTAACAGAAATTAAAGATCGAGTGGCTGAGCAAAGCATATCCTTCGTCCAGTTCTTGTAGTGTATGCTGGTTGAGCTGTCGTCACTGGCATCGTGGTTGGCTGAGCCGGGAGCCCACAGTCGATTGGTTTGGTTTTGGTAGGTGACGGAGTAGGCGGTGACCAAGGAGGTCACCACAAGTATCATCAAAAGTACCAGGACACTATGACGCGCCTAGAGTCTCATTATCATGCTGTCCAGCGTATGTCTGTGGGGCGAATGCGGCGCTAACACCAGTGTCGAGAGTCGCACCTTGGCAGAGACCCAGCAGTGGACTGATACGGGCTGATGATAATGATGAAACTGCATTAAAAATACCAGGATACTATGACACGCCTAGAGTCTCAATGTTGCCCAGTTTATGTCTGTTAGGCGCTAACACCAGCAGCGTCGAGTATCGTATCTTGGGAGAGGTCTGAGTCCAACGGACTGATACGGGTTTCGAGAGTCGCGCCTTGGGAGGCCCAGCAGTGGCCTTAAACAATGATGATGCATAATTCGCCAACGACTATCAATATTTAAATCTTTCATTAAAACTGTTAAAAACGAAATAAATTCGTTAGTTTTCCGGAACACAATCGTTACAATTCTCTATTTGAAATTTCCTCCCAGCGAATTGTTCTGCAAAATTTGATTTGGTTAAAATTTAATACTTTACATTCATAGTTACTCAAACAGACTAGCACTATCAACCTCGTGAAGTAATAAAGTTATAAACACAACCGGAGTCGGGGGACCGTGCTAATCGCGATTTAAAGCCTGCCACACACTATTGTAGGTCAATGGGTGAGAATCTGCGTAGTTAAAAAATATTTTTAGGTCATGAAGTCAAAAATGTACTAAACTGGTGACCATGTGGCCTGGACCAATCGGAAACAGACAGCGGGGAAGACCCAGAGCGAGATGGTCAGACGATTTAAATGCTACGGCCAGAAACTGGACACAAAACTGCAAAAACTAAGTCACACAATGGCCTTAGAAATTGACCATTAGGTCAAATTCCAGTGAAAGAAATCGTTGCAAAAAATTAAAAATACCTTAAAATATATAAAAAAAAAACCTCCAAAGCACAGTAACGATGCACATCAGATTAATACTTTTTCTGATAGTTGAATTTATTGTAAATATTTATATTATTTTACCCTCAAATTGTTTAATTTACTTAAACGCTGTACAGGGGGGTGACCGCGACTTCAATCGTTTTCATTTTGACACTTGAACGATACCCGTTGCTGCGTTTCATTGTCGTTTAAAACTTGCAAAAACATAGCAGCAATGTATAGCGTCCATGTGTCAAATTGAAAGCGATTACCATAACGATTGGAAGTCGCGGTCACCCCACATAATTAATGTATGTCACAAGCATAACCACCCATTTAAAAGATATTGCCACATTTCAATGGAGCCTTGCCCCACCTACAAAACTACGTGACCATTTAAGCTGTACCTATCATTTTGTTGGGGACTTATTACAGGTTTCATATTGCATACTCATAATCAGTATCATTTTCTACTACTCTCGCAACTCCTATAGAAGAATAACAAAAACAATGAATAAATCGCTTCGATTTCTTACTATTTTCTGAATTTTTAAATACGCTGTTTTTTTCGACTCGCAACTTGTACATAATTTTAATTAAAACCAATAATTTTAATAAAAAACGGAGATATTTTTGCATTTATTCGTTATCTTGTACAACTTGCGGTTGATGGTAAGGCAGAATCTGGCATGGTCATTTGTCGAATGAATTCAAGGCCACAGTTAAAACCGCAGTTTTGTATGAGTGAAACCCTTTCCAATGTGCATCAGCCCTTTTACCGAAATCCCAAACTGAATATTTCGATTCATGATATTTGGTATTCCGTGCACGCCCCCCGCCCCACCCCCCGCTACAGTCAGCGGCGCAATTATTACTCTCAGTTTGTTTCTGTTTGTTTTCAAAAGTTCAGCCATTGCACGCTGCTCGTGCATTAAAATGGAGCTCGAGTCTTTTGTTGAGATGCTCGCGAAATGCTTAATCGTTCCATGTAATGGCGGGTCTATAGAGACGTTGCACTTTTTGAGAATGTTCAATTTGATGCCGATAATAATAGGACTATTATCGGCATCAAATTGAACATTCTCAAAGATACGAAGCGGGCAGCACTTGGATGGACACTGCACAAGACAGAAATGCATGGATAGATCTGGAGGAGGCCTATACCTAAAAGGGTCTTCCAAAGTTTTAAATAATTAAATAAATATGACTATGACATACTTAAGTGATAATATAATATAATGTGAACTAACTAGGTACTTATATACAATATTATTTAAAATTAGATGACATAAAATAATATACTTAAGTAAATGAATTGTAATTATATTTGGAAGAAATAAATGGCTATTGAAATTGAAATAATAGCTGATAACAACCAGTATTTATTTATTTAATTTATGGACTCGGCAGTTCGTTTGCCAATGTCATGTACAGAATATTCAAGATATCATTGTCTTCTCTTTCTCCAGAGGAGACGCCGTAGCGTCGTCACTCTGGACGAAGCAGCTCGACAGTCACATTCACTCCCGAGCTTGTAGCGGGACTCTTGATAATTACTTGAAACTTCAGATCTTGCATGAATTATCCAATAAATTCAGCATACTGTTTGTTTGTTTGTATACACTCTATTGTACAAATTTTTACAGAAATAACACTGGACAAATTACAGACAGAGACTAAATCAGTACAAAGGCGGACTTATCCCGCGACTGTCATTCGCGAACATTTTCTGATTAATTTAACGTGATATTAAACCCAAAATTCAATCTATATACAAGTCGAAATACATCAAATTTGTTATGTGAACACTTCAACACTGGGTGGAGCACTCTTCTGAAGACAATATGACTTGAATGGAGCAGCATTCACCAAGGACATCGTATTTACTTACCGTAAGAAAAAAAATTCTTAGTGCGGATCTGGTAGGCACATACTTTTTTCATCGTGCCACATACGTGGGGCACGGGTTTGTGAAGCTAGTTCCTCGTGCTCCATATATGGATCACTGGACTATGAACGTTCATGGACAGTAGAAATTACGAAATGACAGTGAAAATTCTCATACAATTCGGAACTACTGTCATAACCGTGGGGGATTCTAAGTATGTGCGTGTCAAGACCGACAAAAATGTACCTACAACCTTTATTTTTGACAGTACACATACCTATTTTCTACACAGAATGACAGTGGGACCGCTCCACAAAGAAAACCGTCTACGACGCCGCGGGAGATGCCGTTGTGTCTTTTTAAATGAATCAAAATACTACGTCATACGCCGTACTGTCATTTTCCGAATACTCAAAGTACGGCCTATGCCGCCACTGTCCATGAACGTTATGAAAGCGACAAAATGTTAACGCTCATATTTTTTACGAAAGAAACTTTTCTACAGAACCGTTATTTATCAGTTCAAGGAAGAACTAGATGTGTAAACAATTAGGGTAGAAGGGCCAACAGTGGTCCGCATGGCTCATTAATTCAGGCCTGCGACGTCGCCGGCCAAAAAGTCGATGTTAGCCGGACAGAGCCGACCGCAGCCGGCGACCGGCGACCGCACCCTGTGGTCGGACTAGGTTGGCTCGTCCTACCATAGATAAAACAATGTTGCTTCTATGTTAACAAGCGTATGTTTTGGTGAGAATTCGAATTCAGAATTAGGTATATCTCTTTATTAGATTGTGTATATTTTTCACAACAATTTATTTTAGTACAATTTATTATGTAAAAACAAATACAATTATAAATACTTACCTATATCTAGCCAACACTACACCTCGTCTAGGCCCGTCCCGCGCGGCAGGGTGCCCAGCGCACTGGCCGCATTGCCCCGCTGTATAGCGAGGCTCAGGCGCTGGGCTAAATACTCACCAGCTCTGAAGTCCCCCGAGGTGAGGACCAGTCGAATGGATAATTCTCTTTCACAACATATTTATTTACACAATTTTGCAAGAAACAGTTGCCAGCGCTGAGTGGAAACATTGGCAAAAAATGCTTGAAAAGTCAGCGGCACATCTTTTAGAAATATACCTAAGAATTTGTAATAAAAAAATGCATCGAGTGTAATTGTCAAGACGTATTGAAAAATTTATTTTTATTCTTATTGCAAAATAGACAGAAATTAGTGGTCAACTGCTGTGTAAACAGGATGAACCCGGGAATCGGTTGAAAAATAGCATACCTACACTCGAAAAAATTACCCTCCCCCTGTCAGCAGTCGGGTAATAATAGAAAAGTCGCAATTATTGTCCGAGAAATTGGAAATAGAAGATAGAATTTCAATTTCTTTTTTTTGGGCGGCGAATGCGGGACCTCGGTCTCGGGCCTCGCTCTGAATCGTTCCTGATGCAAAGGCTGTCCATACAGCGCGGTAACGCCGCTGGTATTATGGGCACCTTTGCATCGGGAACGATCAGAGGGGGCTTATTCGATTAAGTTTTTATTATTGCAGTTATTTATTTATTAAAAAAACTTATGTCACACAAAAAAAAATATTTTACTACATTTTCGTTTCATTACCACTACACTTATCTATGGTGTTTCGAATCGAAGTCTTCGCATATTTGCCTAAATTGCTTTACCAACTGAACCATACCTGTTCCTGTAGGAAAATTATATGCATTTTAATAAACTTCATAAAACTCTGAAGTTTAATAGGATACGGAGTCAAAGCGCTCTAGTTCTATTCACTTATAAACTCATTGAAATCGGTTTCATTCAGTTATTAATAGCAAAGTTAAGAAGCTGCTAGCGTAGTTTGTCGGAAACTCGAATTAAAATACTCGTCTATGTTATTTATTTATTTATTTATTTTATTAATGGACTCGACAGTTCGTCATTTGCCAATGTCACGTTTCAGAAAATTCAATATGTAATAGTCTTCTATCTTCCTCCAAGGGAGTCGCAGTAGCGTCTTCACCCTGGGTAGCCGCGTCTTCTTGTCTTCATCCAGAGGAGACGCCGTAGCGTCATCACTCTGGACGAAGCAGCTCGACAGTAACGTTCACTCCCGAGCTTGTAGCGGGAAATCTTGATAAAAGCTTGAAACCCCAGATCTTGCTCAAATTATCCAACAAATTCACCATACTGTCACTCGCAAACATTTTCTGATTAATTTAACGTGATATTAATCTCAAAATAACCACTGTAGACAATAAAACAAAAATTATCAAATAATTTTGCAATCGTCGTTTCCCGCCATTTTCAAGTTATGTCAGTTGACACAGAGTTCAGTTGACTGAACTAGTGAGAATAAAACCGGCCAAGTGCGAGTCGGACTCGCGCACCGAGGCCTCCGCGTATAGGTCTTGACAGACAGACATCATTATCATCTTGAGACACGGAACCCTAAAAATATTCCCATTTGTTCAGTTGAAAATAAGAAAAGCGGTTCTCTTGAAAATGGCGGGAAACGACGGTTGCGAAATTATTTGATAATTTTTGTTTTATTGTCTACAGTGGTTATTTTGAGATTAATATCACGTTAAATGAATCAGAAAATGTTCGCGAATGACAGTACGGTGAAGTTATTGGATTATTTATGCAAGATCTGAAGTTTTAAGCTTTTATCAAGAGTTCCCGCTACAAGCTCGGGAGTGAACGTGACTGTCGAGCTGCTTCGTCCAGAGTGACGACGCTACGGCGACTCCTCTGGATGAAGACATGAAGACGCGGCTACCCAGGGAGAAGACGCTACTGCGACTCCCCTGGAGGAAGATAGAAGACTATTGAATATATTGAATTTTCTGTAACATGACATTGGCAAATGACGAACTGTCGCGTCCATTAATAAAATAAATAAAAATAAGACATAAAGGGTGAATGTATGTGAATCTTGAATTTGAAACAAAATTACTATTGAGGACAAATGCAATGGAACAACAAACGGAACTGCTAAAAACCGCCGGCCATATATCAAAAGCACACCGCACAAGATACGCCGGGGAAGCGGGCGTTCCGGGTATGTTTGCCAACAGCGACCCAACGCTTGGGCCCGGGGTTTAAATATTATTGCGAGGCACACTGGGTTGGTGACACTCCGGGTGACACTCGGGGTGACACCCCGAGGAGTCAAACAACAAACAAGGTTTGAATTACGCATTATCCATGCTCGGTGAATAAATTAGAACATGATGAAAAAAATCTTGCCGTGGGCAGGACTTGAACCTTCGACCTTGTCATTCCGTGACAAGATAATACTACTATTGTCCGATAGATGGAATTGCGTAACATACCCTTTAAGTATGTATCTTTATAGATGAAGATTTTCGGTGGGCGTGGCGTGGCCTGCGGTGGCTCAGTTGGTAAGAGCGTGTCACGGAATGACAAGGTCGCAGGTTCAAGTCCTGCCCACGGCAAGATTTTTTTTCATCATGTTCTAACAAACAAGGTCCATAAAGAACATTGTAACATTTTAATGTTAAGTATGTGAACATCTGTATTATAACTTATGGAATGCAATAAATATATTGAGTATTGAGTTGCCCCGAGATTGGTCAATCCGTGTTCGTTACAGGGTGTAACGGAAATGGCCATGGTAAGAACAATTTTTTCTACGACTTTTCAAATGAAAAGTAAAAATAAATTAATATATCATGCAAATCGATCAGCTGAGATGTATGAAAAATTATAGTATGAAAACTCCAAAAAAAATAGTAATCGAAAAGTTGTATTACGAAAGTTATTCAATTACTGATAAAGAAAAACACTGCGCTTAATACCTTCTCAAAAAAAGTGACAAAAACGTAAGCACATCGGCACAGCTTTAAAAAATATTTTTATATATATTTTTAGGTAATAAGAACTCACTATGAAACCTAAATTATTATAGCAATTAACCCTAAATCTATCAGTAATGTGGAACTCGTGACACCTGTCACCTGTATTGGGTGACATATCTCAATAAGCACGTGTCACCCTACTACTGCGATGACTGTCCAGTGTATCGCTAGCTTTATGCATTCGCGGTTACATTGTTTCATTGCTAGTACTCGTACAGTCAACCACAAGTGAACGTACGTAGTTAGTGATATAAGGTGAAGTCTAAATTCCTACCTACTATACATTTTTTGTAGCTTTTTATTTTTATTAACGGTCGAATTTAAAGTTACAGAGTCGGTAATTTATATACCTACCTGTCGTAGTATTCTTCTTTCTCCAGAGGAGTCGCCGAAGAGGCTTCATCTGTCAAGTATGTCACTTCTACAATCAAGACGAATCTAACGACACCTCATATGTTAAAATCCATCAAGCATAAACGGATGTAAGGCGTGGCAAAGAATTAGACTTACATACATCCTTACATACATACTTACATACATACTTACATACATACTTACATACTTACATACATACTTACATACATACTTACATACATACTTACATACATACTTACATACATACTTACATACATACTTACATACATACTTACATACATACATACTTACATACATACTTACATACATACTTACATACATACTTACATACATACTTACATACATACATACTTACATACATACTTACATACATACTTACATACTTACATACTTACATACTTACATACTTACATACTTACATACTTACATACTTACATACTTACATACTTACATACATACTTACATACATACATACTTACATACATACTTACATACAAACTTACATACATACTTACATACATACATACATACTTACATACATACTTACATACATACTTACATACATACTTACATACATACTTACATACATACATACTTACATACATACTTACATACATACTTACATACTTACATACTTACATACTTACATACTTACATACTTACATACTTACATACTTACATACTTACATACTTACATACTTACATACTTACATACTTACATACTTACATACTTACATACTTACATACTTACATACTTACATACTTACATACTTACATACTTACATACTTACATACATACTTACATACATACTTACATACATACTTACATACATACATACATACTTACATACATACATACTTACATACATACTTACATGCATACTTACATGCATACTTACATACATACATACTTACATACATACTTACATACATACATACATACACACATACATACTGACATACATACATACTTACATACATACATACACACATACATACTGACATACATACGGGTAAAAACACAGGCCGCACGGACAGCGGGCACTATTTACACGAAAAATTTCGAGTCACTTTTCATTACACTTTCTTTATTAGTCATCATCATCATCAGTCTATTTATATGTCCCCACTGCTCGAGCACAGGCCTTCCCTTACATCGAGAGAGCTCGAGCCATAATCCACGACATACACCAATTTCAAGTAAACACAATGACGGGCAAGGCACCTCTTTGCCACTGCTGGTAGCCTGGTACTTCAAATATTATTATCAGTCCATTTATTCCCACTGCTCGGGCACAGACCTTCCCTTACGTCGAGGGAGCTGGGGCCATGATTCACCACGCGGGCCCAGTGCAGATTGGCGGATGTCACATGCCTTAGATTTTTATTCTTCTACGGCATGCAGGTTTCATCATGATGTTTTTCCTTGACCGTTTTGAGAGCACTCGGTAAACGTAAGTTTTTCCGTTGAAAAACCGAGGGTAACTCATTGGTTGGCTGCCCTGGCTGGGAATCGAACCTGGGACCTCGGTATCGCAAGTCCATTGACCCAACCACTGAGCCACCTAGTATATATCAAACAACAAAGATAGCGTAATAACTAAGGATTCTATGCAATATAGTAGACAACATAAAAATCTTGAAACAGGTAGTTTTATGATGCAGTTTACGTCGGTATAGGTTTAAAAGGCTCCCACTATCCGCGTCACGGCTCGTAAAGTGACTGGCGACATGTAGCTTTATGTCTTACGACATAAAGTCGACCAAGTACCTATAGCATTTTAAACCCATTACTAATAAAGAGCGAGAGCTCGGTCGCTCAGTGGTTGGGTCAATGGACTTGCGATACGGAGGTCCTAGATTCGATTCCCAGCCACAGCCATGAACCAATGAGTTATCCTCAGTTTTTTCAACGGAAAAACTTACGTACATTTACCGAGTGCTCTCAAAACGGTGAAGGAAAACATCGTGATGAATAATAAATAATCTAAGGCATATGAAATCCGGCAATCCGCACTGGGCCCGCGTGGTGAATCATGGTCCAAGCTCCCTCGATGTAAGGGAAGGTCTGTGCCCGAGCAGTGGGAATAAATAGACTGATAATAATATTTGAAGTACCAGGCTACCAGCAGTGGCAAAGAGGTGCCCGTCATTGTGTTTACTTGAAACTGGTGTATGTCGTGGATTATGGCTCGAGCTCCCTCGATGTAAGGGAAGGTCTGTGCCCGAGCAGTGGGGACATATAAATAGACTGATGATGATAATATCGGGTGTAATGAAAGAGTATATTGAATAACCTTTAATTCCAATTAGAGCAACATTGCTTCGCGACACGTGTAACCTAGAGATATTACCGACATGGACGCATCGTTATCTTGTTAATCGTGCGGTTGATGGTGGGGCAGAATCTGGCATTAGCATTTGGTACCGATTTCATGTCTATGGGTAAGTGGTCTGTGTTCAGTGATCTAAGGCCGCTATTAATAAATCACTCTCAGTTCAAAGTCAATCTTGAGAACGACCTCAAGATGGCATTCCTATTAATAAACGTAATTTAGGTGCGCGTTTAGGAATCGGGTATCACGTGAGTAACGCCGTATTAATAAACAAAACTCAGTTCTCAAGAGAACTGGCAAACTCACACTTGAGAACGTATTTGCTGATTGCAGACGAACCGCGACTTGAGAAAGACATCACGTGATACGCCCTCATGATTGGTTTATTAATAAATGACATACTTGACATGGTGATCACGTCTTGAGAGTGTATCAGCTGAATTCGCTTTTGAGGACTGATTTTGTTCTCATCAAGAGCCTTCCATTAGCCAACTAGCGCCGCCAATCTTAAAAAAATAATATCTTCCAATATAATCAATTAAAAAAAAAAGCTTTTTACAAAATGTTTATTACGATAAATACTATTTTTTAAATGCTTATTTATAACGTGATTCAATTTCGGTAAGTTGTAGTTCGCATAATTGCGAAAAACTGCCGTTTTTTCACATTTGTGAACTACACCTTAGCTTGTCGCAATTATGCTATGTATTGTATATTGAAAAATAGTATTCGTCCTAATAAACATTTTGTAACAAGCTTTTTTAATAATATTGATTATTAAAAAAGCGTGGCGCGCTCACCTTGAAAAAGACCGTCGAAATCGGTCGAAACTGTCGGTCTAATTGCCGACTTTAACAATATAAGTGAGTGATATCCGTTTATATATAATAATTTGTAGTAATGGCTCACTATAGTTTTAATTATTCAAAAATAAATTGAAACTCTTCTTGTTGGAAAAGTGTTTTTACTCGCTTTCTGAGTTTATGGACATGACCATTTAATAGGTAAAACTAAAAAATAAACAAAATGTAAATTGTGAATTGGATGATGTGACATTGTAATAAAAATTGAAATTGAATAGGTACATATTATATAAATAACTATAAGAAGACGCTAAATCTGAGATATTGACATTGTATAATATTTAAATAGGTAGCCTTGTTAATTATAAATTTTAGTTACTAATTGATTTCCGACACAATAATAATTGTACATGGAATTAAATAAATGAAATGAAAATGAAATAATTCTAAAATATTGATTAAATTGGAAGATATTATTTTTTCAAGTTTGACGGCGCTAGTTGGCTCATGGAAGGCCATTAAATTAGATTTTAAACCGCCTCATCCCGAAAGTAAACTTCCCGAATCAAAACAAACATTTCATCTGGCAGCGATACACGCGTGAGTCGAGTCGCCGACTAAGTTCTCCCCCTAGCACGGCTACAACGCTAAGTTAAAATATTATCGCGAGCCGTCAAGCCAACACTTTATTACACCCTTGTAGGCCTCTGCAGTTCGCTCATTTAACTTTGGCTACAGAGTTTGGGCTTGTAATTGTGACGAGTGTCGTTTTGATATACAAATAATAAGTATTTTTTTTTGTAAACCTATAAATTGTCACAATGCTGGGCAAAGGTCTTCCCCCTCCTCTTCCATCCATCCCTGTCCTGAGCCTCTTCCAGCCACCCATCCCTGTATCTAACGACATCGTCTCTCCACCTACGCCGAGGTCTGCCCCGACGCAAAATAAATAATATATGGGTTTAAATCCGGCTGTGTTTTAGTATTTCTTTCGTGTCTTCTTGCGCTTTAAATGTCCAACCAAGCGTAACATGTCGTTTTCGATTTTGCTTACTACATTTTCTTACAGACCACACCATTCTCTGTCCACTCCATTATTTTGTTACACAGATATTTCACTCCACTCTTCTTCTTCTTGGCAGTCCCTCGGTTCGAGGATGATTATCTATCCTTCCAAGTCACGGCCCGTGCGTTTTGGAGTGGCTCAGCAACCCTATTCTCGACCCGCAGCCGCGCCCACACACGCCAAACATTGTCCCCTCGAGCAGTCTATCCCTAAGAGCCGGGAGTCTCCTTCCAGTAGTAGAGGAGGAGGATAGAGGAGATCAGGAGGCAGATCTTCCTCTCTGGATCATTGTTTCCACATCACATACCGCCATGGCTTATAGCCTATGAGCTGTCCGGATATTTCAACTATCTCCTAGTGAAACTCCCATCAAAATCCCTTCAGTAGTTATGGCGTGACAAAGTCACAGACAAAAATTCTAAAAATTTGTGTTTTGGCTTCAGTATCGATCCTAAAACACATTACAATTATTCTTTTCAAAAAATATCTAATGTACAGACACAACTTTTTACAGTCTTATTATATGTATAGATATAGATTAACGACACTAGTTACAATAACAATACCACCGCCACCGTAGTGGAGGCACAGTTCCCTCATTTAACTTCTGAACTCGCTTCTTGTTACCTCGCGAGTGTTTATGACAAATGTCGTCATAAAACTCTGATATGACTCGAACACGTAACATAAGTCTATGTATTATTTTGTATATTAAACTTGGGAATGTAATCCGGATCGTCAGAATCATATTTCATTGTTAACACGGCTATTATTTGGCAAAAAGACTAATAATATCTGTTAATATAATTGTAATTTATCACCATTTAAATGATCAAATAAGCAGAAAACAAAATGCCCGACGATGGGAGCCGAACCTGTAACCTCCGTCTTATAAGATGCCTGAATCAAGGTCCATGATCTATCATGTTCGTGGTAGTGTGAGATGAAATTTTAGGCCGAGACTCATAGACAATTTTTAGCGCGAGTTTAGCCTGTGTTTGCTCTGTCAAAAGTCTACCTATGTAAATACTTGATCGAAACTGGTTACGTAGAAGTAAAAATAAAGCCTCCATCGAAACCACTTACGAAACTCCGGTTACGTAGGCGGCCGAATAAGTCTTTTGATAGATGTAATGGGCCTGATAAGAATGAGAAAAGATGTGGAGATTCTTAAGACCATTAAAATCGGAAACTCCAGTATCGGTGTCACATAATGAGGAATAAAAAGTACAATCTTCTACAACTGATTCTTCAGAGAAAGATCCAGAGCAGAAGAAGGCCAGGTAGAAGGAGAATATCATGGCTCAGGAACTTACGCCAATGGTACGGCAAGGCGCTGAGTGAATCGACCACTAACAATTTTAGGTGAGATTTTTGGAGGGTGAGTTGCCACCTAAGCCTTACAATGTGAGGCTCTGGAATAAGTAAATTGTATCCTAATGATACTTACACATGACATCAAACATCAGCGAGTCTTCAAGAGTATACGCCGGGAACCAGGGGTTGGAGACCCTGCAGACCAGCTGTCTCCCGCTGTCCTCCCTCCTCACGTGCCACGTTAGAACACTCTTCGTGACTTCACCGTCTACCTCCATCTAGAAACGACAATTTTTTTAGTAACATGATACATGGAAACCTAGGAGACTTCATAGTTCTATCAGAAAATCAGAAAAGGATTATTTCAAGACTTGTATTAATACTTAAGACCATTAAAAAACGGAAACTCCAGTATCTAGGTCACATAATGAGGAATAAAAAGTACGATCTTCTACAACTGATTCTTCAGGGAAAGATCCAGGGCAGAAGAAGGACAGGTAGAAGGAGAATATCATGGCTAAGGAACTTACGCCAATGGTACGGCGAGAGTACCAGGTCTCTGTTCCGTGCGGCGTTGTCGAGAGTGCAGAGTGACATAATGATTGCCAACCTTCGTAAGAAGACGGCACCATAAGAAGAAGAAGGTCTCATTTGTTGAATTAAGAAAGGAAACAGCACATAAACAATTACTAACATGTACGCGGATTACACTCACTTTTTTGGTTGAATCCGGTGTTTATATCAAGAGGTTCAATGGTCTTCAACCAAAAAAGTGGTGTAATCAGTACATATGATAATAATTCTTACTTCAGTCAGTGTAGAGTCTACCATCTGCGAGTTGATGAACCAGTCTATGTTTGGCGGCGGCTTGGAGCCGCGGGTGGTGCACACGAAGGACCTGTCGTGGCCAGCTCGGGTTGCGCCATTGCCGGTCACGCGCACGAATTGAGGTTTCACTGCAAGAATGGACGCTATTGATTATAAGATAAAAGATAAGATAAATACACTTTATTGCACCATAATACAGTATTCATTACATAATTGAGAAGCATGTACAATTTTGGCGGTCTTATCGCTAAAAGCGATTTCTTCCAGACAACCAACTGCAGAGGATATTATAAAAATATATCAGAAAGAGGTAGAAGTGCATAGTATGTAAATATAATAAATAGTAATATCTACGTTAGATAGGTAACACAATTTACGATACTTAAACATGTAAATTATATCTATTATATACCAATATAATATATAATATTAGAATATAATACTTTATTAAATACTATTAATAAATATAATATATAAATGTAAATATATATTAATAATATATATATATATATATATATATATATATATATATATATATATATATATATATATATATATATATATACATACATACACATACATATAAATAACAGTAGTACTTATATAAACACACATAACACAGAATATCGACAACAACCAAAGTGAGGTGAGGAAAAAGAAGAATAAGTATCAAAGATTATTTGCTTACACAAGGTCAAAGTTACTAGGAACTATTATCAAAATCTTTAAATAGTTTGGGCCTGGCTTTAAGAATCATTCGTTCATCTCCTACACTCAAAACGATTCTCGGCTTTTTGCTTTTAGTTCCATCCAGTCGCTTTGCGCACTCTTCGTCTGGTCTAGTTTTAAGAATAATCATTGGTAATTTTAATACCCTGTTTAACTTCCCTTACTTTATAAGTTTTATTAGCATCGGCCATCATAACATCATCATTGTAGAGTTGATAACCATTTATATATAAGTTATCTCATAAATTTTCAAGAGTTTCCAAAAATTAATCCTCCCTAATAATTGATTAGGATCATACTCCATAGTTCTTCATTGTTCATTAGGTATTCTTCTATCTTCATCATCATCATCAGCCCGTATCAGTCCACTGCTGGACGTAGACCTCTCCCAAAGCGCGCCACTCTCGGCTCTCTGCATCCAGTCCCTGCCAGCCATCTTGCAAAGGTCATCCCTCCATCTGGTCGGGAGGCATTACACACTATGTTTACCCGTTCGTGGCCTCCATTCGAGAACTCGCTCTCTCGCTCTATCTTCAGCTAAATTTATTTACCACCTGCTGCGTTCCTGAAAAATCTTCCAGCAAAATCTTGGACCAACTCACGAAATAGCTTAATAGTGACATCTCTGTACTGCGGCTGCAGGAGAGGAGGTTCTACTCTGCACTGCAGCTTAGTTCCAGACGTCTCTCTGGAGAGCGCTGGAAGGTGCACCTGGCACACTGAACCCTCCCTGGTGATCGCCAGGCGTTCGTCACCACGGTACCACGAGACGTCTGGCTGTGGTTTGCCTAGAATAACATGAGATAATTAAAAATTATGACGTTCTAGTTGAAGACAGATATAAGTATACAGGGGGCCTCAGTAAGGTTGAGATTTTCTCAAAAAGTACTGGAGCGATTTTAATAATTCATTTACAGTTACATAGTTTTAACACTTATCTGTCTAACAGTGAAATAATTTTTGCAATAAGTTAAATAGTTTTTGAGAAAATCTAAATCCTATACACTTTTCGCTGCGATATGCACATATTCGGAAAATAAAGATCCCTGAATCTTTGTTTTGGTACTTGACCATCAAATTAATATGGTACCTAGCTAATTTCATGTTAGTAGTAAAGTCAGCCCTAACATTGCCAATACCATGGTAAGTTGGATTCTGAGGAACTGGATAGACCTACAGGTTCTACGGTCTCAGAGTCATACCCAAGTCGCATGTTAGTAGCACAAAAACACAACATTATGTATAATGATGTATAGTTTTAATTTAGGTAACTGCTAATACACATGGTATTTGTGTCTACAATCAATCGTTTGTATTTGAAATGTAACCCTTTAAAATGCTTACTAGAACTCATTTTTGATTAACTTTCTTCAGTCTATTGTAGATGACAGTAAAGAATACGTACCTCCAGCTGCTTGACAAGACAGAAGCAAATCTTGACCCTCTCTGAAGGGTCCAGCTATGGCACCCAGAATTTCTCTGCCTTCGGAGTCGTATATCCGAGGGGATTCTGGTGGAACTGTAACAAATAATAATAATAGAAATAGTTCTAAAGATTGTAGAAGGGACAATGATGACAATCCTAAGTAGGTAATAATAGATGTCACATTAAATGCTTCTCTCTGAAACGAATACAGAATAAAATAAACCAAAGAATTCAATAACGATATTTTAGACCATGATTATAAAATAAACAAGTATTCCAATCATTGAAATGGAATTTGTGTAACACAGAAGTAGAGAAGAGACTTACTTTATCTATGTTCTAATAACACAAGAAGAGTTCCTACCGTAATAAATTCTAAAGGTCTTTGAACATTATTATCAGGCCTATCCTTCGCAGATGATATAAACAGAATCAAGGACATAATAAACCTATAACAAGCACATCATCAAACTTACCAATAACAGTTAAATTAACTTTGTAATTCCTCGTCGGCGAATCGATATAGTCGATCCTGCATCTATAGATGCCTTCATCCTGGCGGGCCACCTTCTCCACAGCCAGATGAGCTGACGAAGGATCAGACTCGTTGAGTACAAAGTGGGTTCTGGTGCCGAACTCACCGGCGACGGCCCAGTGAACTGGAGGACCGTTTCGGAAGTCAACCCTGAGGAAGGAGAGAAGAACTAGGTTTAAATCATAGGTCTCTTAAAAAACCAGTCAGTCTTTTAAAAGTCAACGGCTACTACTCACGGACGCAGTGCGTGAACTGCACGGAGCCCGAGTGGCTCGAGACCCGTACGGGGAGGAGGAAGGTGATGGATGAATGGATGATGAATTGTAGGCCATTACAGCCCGCAATAAGGAGTACTCGGGGCGCAATCGGGCCGCAGATATATCGCAGTTCCCGAGGCTCGGCAACAATGGCACGAGGTGGAACGAACACCCCAGGAAGTTTAGCCGGTATTCCGCCCCTTCAGGGTGGCGAGCCGAGCAGCTATTGGGGTTGAGATATTAAAACCAGAGGTCGAGGGGCGTTATACTATGTACCTAAGAAACCCGAGGGCTTAGAAATCTTTCCTAGTTATTTATAGAACTACCTCGCCGTTCCATTTGATTTCCAATAAAGCCTTTCTAGATACGAGCATTTATGTTGTGACCTTGGACAAATACAACTCTTATTTCTGTTAATCATAAAGGTGAAGGTAGGTATTTATTTGCTAGAGCTGGAGTGGAATGTACCTATAATAGTCACAGAATCGACAATAATAGAACACAGTAAAGTAAAACAGCGAAAGGTAATACAGGGGGCTAGAATAAAGCTTAAGATTTCGACTAAAACTACTGGACTTGACTTGTATTAGGTATCTAATAGTGAAATAATTTTTGCGATAGGTTTAGTTTTTGGGAAAATCTCAACCTTACTACTCCGTTTTCTGTTTCTGTACCTAGGTTTTGTTATGGATTCAATAATATGATTACTACTTCCAAATCTATGATTTCGAAAGGCTATGACTCAAGAACTGTTATAAATAATAATAGTATACACGTGACTACAATTGTCATATTCATCATCAGTTCCTTGATCCTTGTGTAAAGCATTCATTCACAGTAGAAGCCGAGCCTTAGGTGGACACATAATGCCACCCGAGGATATTAAAACTCTCTCGCCCAAGTGCATCATACGATTCCTGAAGGACGTTGGCCTTGGGAGCGAGATATATGAACTCGGTGCGCGGCCACAATAGACCTTTGTGGTCGCAGTGACCCTTGGGCTTGTACAGTCGAAGACAAAGAAAGGTGTACAGGAGAGTTTTTAAGGTTGATATTTTCTCAAAAACTACTTGACCTATTGCAAAAATTCTTTCACTGTTTGATAGATAAAAGTTAAAACTATGTAACTGTAAAAGAATTATTAAGATCGGTCCAGTAGTTTTTGAGAAAATCTCAACCTAATTGAGGCCTCCTGTATACTTATCTCTGTCGTCGACTGTACCAACACCCGGATATCAAATAAAATTCTATGATTTTATGATACAATATCTCCATCACCCGAAGGTTGCCTGGAAGAAATCGCTTCAATCGATAAGGTCGCCTTTCACACTAGCTAATTTTGGTTTTATATGTAATTGATGTATTTTCATTTTTGTGCAAATAAAGTATATTTGATTGATTGATTTAGGGTGATAATAATGATTAATGAATACCTATGATAGTATTATGTCGTCGAGATAAAAGAAATAACTCACGGATATTTTAATGACATTCAAACGATTACATAAACGCGTAAGTGATTTCTTGTTAAGGCGAGGTGTTGGGACGTTTTTAAGTTTTTCGATGAAGGCTACGGCACTAACTACTGAAATTAAAGGCCTGAAAAAAATATATATCAATCTTGGGGTATCTATTTAGGGACTGTTGGCTACCGATACACGATTGGACAAACTTCGCTCGATAGAAAAAAATCACAAACATACCCCTTTCCTGTCTTTTCACTCGAGTAGTGTGTCTAAACTAAAACAGTTATTCATACAAAATATATATCAAAATGTAGGTTATTATAAATAGAAGAGCTTGATGAGATGAAAATCTGTTGTTTGTAACGTTTTTTTTATACCAGGCAAAATTTAAGAAAAAACACAATTTGTATAAATACAAATGCACGGCGCTACGAGCTTCAGTGCGCCGCTGGGCGCTGTCGAGGTCGGACCTGTATCGATTTTTGCCAAATGTTCCACTTTGGTCTTTACCTGGAATGCTCCCACGATCGTCATAACGTAATAAAATTTAAAATAATACGAGTCGAATTTGGTCACACCTATACTTTAAGATTATTAGTTTACTAATCACGGAATGATTGTGCATCGTTTTGAATATAAAAAGGACTCATAACCTAAAACAGATATTCCTTAACACAATAGATTTTTCGCGAACCATGTTTTTGAAGTCATCATATTACACGCGACACGAACACCAGTGTCGAGAGTCGTATATTGGGAGCGAGCAGTGGTCTGATAATTGCAGATGAAGACAAGTCGGCTAACATTACAGTGGGGCTATAACATTACGGTTCTCAAAACGATCAAATCAAACCATGTCATAGCGGCCGTGAAAGGGACAGTGCTATTGCATTGGTATAGCGGCGTCTCTGGTTGGCGCGCCATGACATGGTATAATTTCATCGTTTTGAGAACGGTAATAGGGGGGCTGATCAGTAACTTCCAAATTGAGCAAAGTGGAACAGGCCAAAACAAATGACTATTGACGGTGATTTGTCCCACAGAGCAAACAAACAATCAGCAATCGAACTTAAAATAGTTTATACGTAGTTGCTACTTGTAAAACTATGTACAGTGAACATCACATAAAGTTTGCCACATTTTACTCTACGCACACTCGCACAGTGATAATAAATACGGGCCAGATTTCAGTAGCTATGCAAGTGTAGCTGTGGTGTGTAATGTGGTGTGCGATATATACCTGTTTTACTCTAAGCACAGTGATAATACGGGCCAAATTTCAATAGCTACGTAGTTATAGACTGATGCAATATACACTGTGCCTACTTTTAAAAGTACAGTCAACAGCACATAATGTGTGTCATGTTTTACCCTACGCAGTGATAACACGGGCCAGATTTCACCATCACTGACGTCACACCTGACACCAATAATAATACTTACCTAACATCACGTTAAAAAATTCGTCATTTATTTAGTTTTATTGATACACTTGACAGTTTGTCACTTAAATTTGTCAAAGACAGATTTGTTGTAATGTAATCTCTATGGTTATTACCATTTTAATAAATTTTGTATTTTATAAGAATTTATGCTCAATTTTTTATTAAATCGCGCGAAAGTACTTTCAAAATATATTCCCCTAGCAAATAATTTGATTATTCCAATTTTTCACTTTTATTGATTTTATTACAACAATATTACCTAATTGACATTCCTATTATAACAGGTCTTTTTTTCCGTCAGATTAGTATTAACATAGTATTTTATTCTACTACGTCATACACGTCAATATAAATAACTTAAAAAATAATTAAAATATATAACCTGATACCTGATAGACAAAAGTTCAAGATTGAAAGAAATATTTTCCGACAATCGGGAAAATTGAAAAAAGTAACTCCGAAGCTGTCAGACTTGGGATATCCCTCATCATCAGTCTATTTATATTGCCCCACTGCTCGGGCAAAGACCTTCCCTTACATCGAGGGAGCTCGGGCCATAATCCACCACGCGGGCCCAGTGCGGGTTGGCGGATTTCACATGCCTTAGATTTTTTTTTTTCTTCTACGACATGCAGGTTTCATCACGATGTTTTTCTTCACCGTTTTGAGAGCACTCGGTAAATGTACGTAAGTTTTTCCGTCGAAAAAAACGAGGATAACTCATTGATACATGGCTGCCCTGGCTGGGAATCGAACCTGGGACCTCCATATTGCAAGTCCATTGACCCAACCACTGCGCCACCGAGCTCTGCTGGGATATCCCTATTTGGCATTAAATGGGTCGATAATGTTGGCACCGACAAGTGGACTTCGGTATATCGTCTATCCGTGGGACATTCTGTATAGGTAGGTATTATTATGGGTAGCGAGCTGTGACGTCACAGTGAGGACACTGGTTACGCTTACTCTGTGTACCTGCGCGAGTAATGACCCCGATCAATGCGCGTCATCCCTCTCTCGCCCCTCCCTCGCCCCGCACCTCACCCCCTCACTAGGCTCAAATGACCCAATGGCCTCGCCTTAATAATAAACCAAATAAATTCAAATAAGTTCATTGAAACTCAGAGTTTATTTGATTTAAATACGAGAATCCCATCTCCATTATATCCATTCACATGATCCAATTCCCCGGAGTTGGTGCCAAAACGGCAAATAACTGTGCGTCATACGTTTTTAGAACTCTTCGGCCAAGGAAGGAAGCAATACAGTGAACGGTTCCGCCTCTTCCGTCTTGGACCGACTCCAGATATACCGCTTGTCTTACTGCAGACTACTGTAACCCAGAAGTATAACGTTTCTGTGGCAGGTTTAGTTTCTTTATGGATATTCGATTCACGTTCATGGACAGTGGCGGCATATGCCGTACTTTGAGTATTCGGAAAATGACAGTACGGCGTATGACGTAGTATTTTGATGCATTTAAAAAGACACAACGGCATCTCCCGCGGCGTTCGTAGGCGGTTTTCTTTGTGGAGCGGTCCCACTGTCATTCTGTGTAGAAAATAGGTATGTGTACTGTCAAAATAAAGGTTGTAGGTACATTTTTGTCGGTCTTGACACGCACATACTTAGAATCCCCCACGGTTATGACAGTAGTTGAGAATTTTCACTGTCATTTCGTAATTTCTACTGTCCATGAACGTGTTAAGAGCTCGGTGGCTCAGTGGTTGGGTCAATGGACTTGCAATATGGAGGTCCCGGCCAGGGCAGCCATGTAACAATGAGTTATCCTCGGTTTTTTCGATGGAAAAACTTACGTACATTTACCGAGTGCTCTCAAAAACGGTGAAGGAAAACATCGTGATGAAACCTGCATGTCGTAGAAAAAAAATCTAAGGCATGTGAAATCCGCCAACCCGCACTGGGCCCGCGTGGTGGATTATGGCCCGAGCTCCCTTGATGTAAGGGAAGGTCTGTGCCCGAGCAGTGGGGCAATATAAATAGACTGATGATGATGGATATTCGGTCGAAATTCAGAAACAATTTTGAGCTTGATCTGTCTCGCTCTTAAAATGGCAAGTTTTAAAGATTTGACAGAATTAAGAGTAAGCTCATAGTAAGCTCACGCTCAAAACGGATGTCGGCCTTGGTATCATCATATTTTATTCATAAGTGCAGCAGCAGTGGGCCAATATAAATGCACTGCTCGGACACAGACCTTCCCTTACATCGAGGGAGCTGGGGTCATGATCCACTACGGGCCCAGTGCAGATTGGCGGATTTCACATGCCTTAGATTTTTATCCTTTTTTACGGCATGCAGGTTTCATCACGATGTTTTCCTTCACCGTTTTGAGAGCACTCCGTACATGTACGTAAGTTTTTCCGTTGCAACAACCGAGGTTAGCTAATTGGTACATGGCTGCCCTGGCTGCCGAAGACTGAGCAGGGGACGAGTAGGTACCTCAAAAATAAATTAATATTGCTTCGTCTCCTGCCGGGGGACCAATGGGCACCTATATAGGGGCCGAATCTACAACTTTTAATACGGGGGACGAATATTAGGGGACCAATGGGTTCTGACCCAATTGAACCTGGGACCTTGGTATCGCAATTCCATTGACCCAAACACTGATCCACCGAGCGCTTAAGTTACTTAATGAATTAAACCTTTATTAGGTTGACATTAATGAAATATTAAATCTGGGGCGACAAATTCTGATTAAAAATCGAATCACAGAAGAAACTGAAAACAGTACAATAAAATAAAGTTTCTAAGATACTCTGTTGCGCTGTCAGCAGAATCAGAAACTAGTGAATCAAAGGGGAAATATTTGTTTAGATACGCCTTGCAGAATCAATAAGCCAGTGTGTTTGCCTCAGACCAAACATATTAGCCATGGAAATGAGATACGATGTTTTGCTCCTGCTTGTCGCTGAGGAAAAGACATTGGCACATTTCAATGGAGCTTTGCCCCACCTATACAAAACTGCGTGTACATTGAAGCTATCATTTTGTTGGGGACTTATTACAGGTTTCATATTGCATAATTATTAATCAGTATCATTTTAACATCTGATAAAAATGTATAGCAATCTTGGGGTGTCTATTTAGAGACTGATGAATACCGATACACGATTGGTCAAACTTCGCTCGATAGAAAAAAATCGCAAACATACCCCTTCCATGTCTAAACCGAAATAGTTATTCATACAAAATATACATCAAAATCCTACATTTTTTAGGCGTTTTGGGTGGGCATATTTTTTTTTAAAAATACTAAAAAAATCGAGGCACTGCGACGTGCTCTTCACTCCGCCGCAGCGAGGCATCTTCTGTCTCACTCTTGCTGTTGACAACCATATAGCGCCTTAAGTGTATACGTCAGCCAGTGATCACAACGAATCTAACGATACTCTTATTCATCAAAAATCATCAAGTCTTCTTTATTACCTTTTAAAATTTGAACTAATGAATTTAAGGAAATATAATTTTAGGGTAATCAAATCACTGACGTGTTCTATTTTAGGCTTCTTCGGTTGTTAATAATAAATATTTCCAATTTTGTTCCTTGATTCCCATTTCATGAATAATAAAAATATTACTTGTAATTGCTATGCCAGTGTGAGAACAGTGAGATTTTAAGAAACAATAATAGGCACGATTGAAAAGAGTATGTTAACCTAGTTTGTACGGATAACAGCAGATCAATGGTAACACTTGCAGTACGAGTTTAACTCTTACGACGCAGATAATAAGAACGGTCCAAATTGTTACACTTGATCTGCTGTTAGCTATACCTACATTTAGAACAGAAAAATGAAAGAGGAAATAACAAAATAAATATTTGTCCAAACATCGAAAAACTCCTAATTATTTGATCATATGCAAATATAAGTTTGTAATAACAAGAAAAAAATTAGGGGAGATGTAATTTCAAATGACATTGCCACATTTCGATGGAGCTTTCCCCACCTACAAAACTACGTGACCATTTAAGCTGAACCTATCATTTTATTGGGTAAGGTAAGTAATCATAATCAGTAAGAGTTGCGAGAGTAGTAAAAAATGATAACAAAAGCAATGAATAATTCGCTTCGATTTCTTACCATTTTCTGAATTATTAATTAAGCTGATTTGTCGATTCGATTGATGTACAAAACTTTATTTTAAACCAATGATTTTAATTAAAAAACGGAGATATTTCTACATTTATTCGTTATCTTGTTCATCATACGGTTGAGGGTGGGGCAGAATCTGGCATTGTCATTTACAGTTTTCGCATTTTTTTTCCTTTACTTGTGCTAAAAAGACTTAGTTTCTTGCCAAATTTCATGATTATTAGGAAGTAAGTCTTTTCATACAAATATGTGAGAAAATGCGACATAAGCGGCCAAGCAGTTCTGGATAAAATCTCATGTTATCTCTCTTCAACTCCTAACTCAAAACCTGGCTACTAGCTAATATATTGTATAGCTACTCGGATTTTTTAACACTACCAATACTGGTATGATTTTCTATTTAATGACATTACGATATTTTATTTTGTTTATTTTTCATACATGAATTAATTTAAATTTAAATAGTGAGAATATTATAATAATCATAATAATATTGATAAATTATTTTGTAAACATTGACTTGTAACATAATGTTATTTAATATATAATATTTCATTTCATTTCATTACGTCCGGTAGTGGACTGATACAAGCTGATAACGACGTGTCGGTCTCCTAGAATTTCAAAAGCTAAATTAACAATACCGGAATTTAATAATACGAAATTCATTATCATTGCAGACAACGGATAGGCTTGTAAAGAGTTCCGCAGACTACCGACTAGACATCTTAAAACTTCATCCTGCCCATTAGTTCAAAGTACTTAGCATTCATAACGTAATAAAATAAACAAAAAAATCTTAAATTACACGACGTGGAACAAAAGCTACTATAAATCTTCAGGGGTTGAGAGGCATAGATGTTTCAACGTGAACTAAGGTTGTAGATTGGCTGTTTATTGAAAGGGTACGTGTCGTATTTAGAATGATGTCATTATAAATGTAGATGAAATCAATGATGCCTAGCCCAAAAAAATACGATGATAATTTATTTATTTATTTATTGTTTATTAGAAATTTCACAGCCTTATTTATTACAATTAATATTAGTGATTATACTTAGATTAGCCAATTAAGAAATATCACAGATTAACATTAATTTTAGATTTTAAATTATTTTAATTTCAGGCATCTAATGATAAAGAATAATTATTAATTCAATTAATGAAATTTTTAATTGAAATTCGATAATAGGTACTTAGCAAATCTTTATTAGGATTCTTTTATTGTTTGATAGATAAAAGTTAAAACTATGTAACTGTAAAATTAGGAAATAATATTTACAAATAAATACAAATTAAATCTAAACTATCTAAACCTACCTAACGTGTAAAAATTATAATAGGTATAAATCTATGATTTGCTCCATTTAAAAACCACCTCGAAACCAACATTCTAAAAATATCTGCTGTTATTCATGAACCTAGTTAACCTCGCTTCCTTTAACTCGTGTTGCTATCCCTTTCACACTTCGTTACAAAAAGGTTAAGATAGAAAGGGACAGGGGGCGTAAGTTTAAATCGCGTTTATGAATAACAGCCATCAAATATTAGTTTTGTGAACCCAAACTCGAGCGCCGGCGCGGCTGCGGCCGCCGCAGAAAGCCTCAAGCGGCGTAAGTACAGTGGCCTTGGTCAGAGCTACCTATTTACGCCGTTTGGGGTCGAGACACTGGGGCCGTGGGGGCCGGACGCTCGACAGCTCGTCAAAGAGCTGTCCAAGCGGCTGGTCGAGGAGTCCGGTGACCAGAGGGCTGGCAGCTACCTTTGCCAACGTATTGCGTTGGCAATTCAGAGAGGGAATGCTGCCAGCCTTCTGGGCACCGTGACTCCCGATGCCCTCCTAGAGGACATATTTTATTTATAGTTAATTTATTTATAGGTAGTTTTAGTTTTTAGTTATTTAATGTTAGTTTTTAATCATGTATTATACATTTTAAGTTAAAAAAAAAATGAACCCAAATTGATTATTTTAGATGCGAATTGATTCGCACAGAGTAGGCTTAAAGAACCTATATTTTTCTTATAGAACGGCAAGTTGGAAATACGTTCCTACATAAGTAGGATACAATCAGATTTAGAATATCAAAAATTACTAGGACATGCGAAGTATTTCAAAGCTTGGCACCTTTTCCTTGCAAAGTGGTGTAAATGTAAATTCAAAAATATGTTGACGTGCAAAAATGTACACAACGTGCTTACTTGCAATAAAGAAATTTGACTTTTTTTTTGACCTTTCTGGTTGTCAAAATCTATAAAGTTAACACGTTTTCCAACTTAACAAAGCACATCTAGACATAAAAGCCAATTAAAGCCATCCATTGCGAAGCTACTGGTGGAATTGCAACGGGGATTTGGCGGTCAGCCAACGCTTGCTATAGTTATAGCGTCTTAGATATAGGCTGCTTTTCCACCAGAGACGTGCTAGCTATGCTGCAAAAAAGCTAAGCTATGCTGTGTAAGTAACATCACAACATGTTCCTCATCGTGTTGAACGGGGACCTTGCGGTACCATTGGTATTGGTACGATTAGTTACTTTATTTTATCTTTATTGAGCAAACTTCACAGCTTATTACAATTAAATTACAAAATCATTTAATTTTAAATGGATAAAGCCAATAATGAAATTTGACATATTACAATTTATATATATATAAAATAAGGAAATTATATGAGTAGGTACTAAAAGAGTAGAAAAAAGACAAAGGGGAGCTGCAGTGTTGTCAAAGTATGTGTGGTATGATGTGTGTGATGTTGGTTGAGTGTGTGAGAGAGAGGCTGTTAATAACTTACTTTTAAACTGAGTGAATAAAATAAATGGTGATGTTCCTATGTGTTATGGTTGAGTTGTCGAATGATGTATGTTGTGAATTGATTGCGAGTGAGAAAGAAGATGTCTGCGTCGTTAAATTGTATGTCATAGGTGTGCACCGATCTGTATATGACAGAGTTTCTTGCATAGTTTCTTGCATAGTAGTATGACAGAGTTTCTTGCATAGTTTATGCTCTCTGCTCTGCGCATATCTATACTACATCCACAGCTCCCATCCATAACACGCCCTTTCCATATAAAAAACATAGCTTAGTTAAACTCGTTTACACCAGTGCAAAGCTATGTGGACCAATGAATATGATTGGTGGATATCAAACACATCCATCCATCCAAGAGCTCGGTGGCTCAGTGGTTGGGTCAATGGACTTGCAATATGGAGGTCCCAGGTTCGATTCCCAGCCAGGGCAGCCATGTACCAACGAGTTATCCTCGGTTTTTCGACGGGAAAATTTACGTACATTTACCGAGTGCACTCAAAACGGAGATGGAAAACATGAAACCTGCATGTCGTAGAAGAAAAAAATCTAAGGCATGTGAAATCCGCCAACGCGCACTGGGCCCGCGTGGTGGATTATGGCCCGAGCTCTCTCGATGTAAGGGAAGGTCTGTGCCCGAGCAGTGGGGCAATATAAATAGACTGATGATGATGATGAAACGCATCCTTAGCATAGAAATCAAAGTCAAATTTCTTTATTGCAAGTAAGCACGTTGTGTACATTTTTGCGCGTCAACATATTTTTGAATTTACATTTACATCACTTTGCAAGGAAAAGGTGCCAACGCTGAGGAGAAAAAGTGGCAAAAAACTCTCAGCAGCACATCTTTTAAAATAATATAATAATCCACAATTACTTAATAACTAGGTATTACACAACTATTACTATTGTTAGTAATCTAGACTTTATCCCTCATGCGGAACCGGCGACACACACCATGCATGTTCATCGTTTAAATAGTCATCTAGTCATCAATATGGAAAATCACATAGGTGCCTATTATGAGAATATTTACTTATTTATGAATATGATATACCTATCTAATGTGTGTGTTTATGAATTTAACAGTGCTTTACTTTTAAATAAATAGCAACGTAGCTTCAATACTTTGGTGGACAAGCACCCTTAGTGCAGCTGACTGAAGCCTAGGCGGTGCCTGGGTTGTGGAGATTGGGAGACTGCTCCAGACTCCAGGCCACCGCAAACTGGTTCAGGAACTTGGGGAGTGAAGATACTGGAATAATGTAATTTAATGTCACACCAGCAAAATGGCTCCAAATGGTAAAACGAAATAACCTTACCAATAGAATGTTTCGCCAAATCACTCTTAGCCGACGAGCCGCATATACGATGAACATGCATGGTTCCGCGTGAAGGATAAAATACATTGCCACATTTCAATGGAGTTTTGCCCCACCTACAAAACTACGTGAGCATTTAAGCTGTACCTATCATTTTGTTGACAGGTTACATAATGCATAATCATAATCAGTATCATTTTCTACTACTCTCGCAACTCCTATAGAAGAATAACAAAAACAATGAATAATTCGCTTTGATTTCTTACTATTTTCTGAATACTTAATTAGGCTGTTTTTGTCGACTCGCTAAATGTACAAGACTTTGTTTTAAGCCAATAATTTTTATTAAAAACGGAGATATTTTTACATTTATTCGTTATCTTGTACATGTTGCGGTTGATGGTGGGGCAGAATCTGGCATTGTCATTTAGATTACTAATAATAGTAATAGTCGTGTAATAGGTACTTACTTACCTAGTTATTAAGTAATTGTGTTATCATTATTTAAAAATATTCAATTCAATTCAAATACACTTTATTGTACATAAAACACAATAATTACAGAAAAAGATTACAGAATAATACACACATAATGTACAATTTTGGCGGCCTTATCGCTAAAAGCGATCTCTTCCAGGCAACCAACTAATTAGGGAAATTAAGAATTTTAAATAGCGCGCTGCTGAGAATTTTTTGCCACTTTTTCTCCTCAGCGTTGGCACCTTTTCTTTGCAAAGTGGTGTAAATGTAAATTCCAAAAAATATGTTGACGTGCAAAAATGTACACAACGTGCTTACTTGCAATAAAGAAATTTGACTTTGACTTTTGACTTTGAATCACCCTTCTGTTGTCTTGTAGGCTAAAAGTTTTCACTTAGTATTTAATTAAATATAATTTTATTAATAACAAAATACTTCCTATCGTCTCGGAACGCTGTTAAAGATCATTTCTAAAACCTTTCTTTGGCACATCTAAATCAATTAATTTCTAGTTCAAACCCTTTTAAGGGTCTTCGAAATGTAATAAGCACAGACAGACGTTAAAATGTTCTATGCAGACATAGGAACATATAATAAGACAAGCGTATTGCAATTAAGGCGCTATATGGTTGTCAAAAGCAAGAGTAAGACAGAAGATGCCCCGCAGCGGTGGAGAGAAGAGCACGGCGCAGTGGCTCAATATTCGTATTTTTATGAATTTTGGCAGGGTAATAAAAATACGCCAACTAAAATCTGATTTTTTTAAAACAAGCTCTCGTATTTATAGTACCCTACATTTTGATATATATTTTGTATGAATAACTATTTCGGTTTAGATATAATTTTCATTTAGGTAAGGCATGGAAGGGGTATGTTTGCGATTTTTTTCTATCCAGCGAAGTTTGTCCAATCGTGTATCGGTATTCATCAGTCTCTAAATAGATTTTGCTATATATCTTTTACAGACGTTTCATTTTAGTAGTTAGTGCCGTAGGCTTCGTAGAAAAACTGAAAATACGCGCATACGAAGCCTTAAGTGGTACCTCGGCACTCTGCGTCAAAATTTAAGGGGTATATCCCCATTCAGGGGTAGATTCCCAGCCAGGGCAGCCATGTACCAATGAGTTATCCTCGGTTTTTTCGACGGAAAAACTTACGTACATTTACCGAGTGCTCTCAAAACGGTGAAGGAAAAACATCGTGATGAAACCTGCATGTCGTAGAAGAAAAAAAAAATCTAAGGCATGTGAAATCCGCCAACCCGCAGTGGGCCCGCGTGGTGGATTATGGCCCGAGCTCCCTCGATGTAAGGGAAGGTCTGTGCCCGAGCAGTGGGGCAATATAAATAGACTGATGATGATGATGATATCCCCATAGCCAGCTTAACCCCCATGCACATCCTCTGTGAGTATGGAGAACTCATTCACAGCAGAAGCCTCGAGACACATAATGCCACCCGAGGATATTAAGACTCTCGCCCAAGTGCATCATACAATTCCTGAAGGACGTTGGCCTTGGGAGCGAGATATAAGAACTCGGTGCGCGGCCACAATAGTCCTTTGAGGTCGCAGTGACCCTTGGGCTTGTACGGTGGAACACAGAGAAAGGTGTACGGGAGAGTTTTTAAGGTTGAGTTTTTCTCAAAAACTACTTGACCTATTGCAAAAATTATTTCACTGTTTGATAGATAAAAGTTAAAACTATGTAACTGTAAAAGAATTAGTGAAATAGGTCCAGTAGTTTTTGAGAAAATCTCAGCGTTATTGAGGCCACCTGGATACTTATCTCTGTCTTCGACTGAAACACCCTGATATCAAATAATAATATTAAAACCCCTATAGCGAGACGGTCTGAACTTCAACCGCTCTCAGACTGTAAATTTGCAGTTATTACGACTGCAATAAAACTGCAAACCAACCGTGCAGCTCAATAGCAGTCGGTGTGCTGTTGGCGTGCAGTTCTAACGACAGTCAGGGTGCAGTCGTTGGAACTTTGATGCAGTCGGAATGCAGTCCGTCTGTCTAGATTCTGGAACCTAAAAATAGCATTTTAATTTTAACACAGGGCGAATAGAAATAGTGTAGTAAGTAGGAAAATGAAATTCTTTCGCGTTTTGAGAATTTTTGATATGACTATTCATACAATTTGTACCGATTAGTTGATCGATTTGTTTGAGATTTTATTTATTTATTCCAAAAGTCGAATGAACGAATAGGTACGGTGGAACACAGAGAAAGGTGTATAGGAGTTTTTAAGGTTGAGATTATCTCAAAAACTACTTGGCCTATTGCGAAAATTCTTTCGCTGTTTAATAGCTAAAAGTTCAAACTATGTAACTATAAAAGAATTATTAAATTCGGTCCAGTAATTTTTGAGAAAATGTCAACCTTATTGAGACACCCTGGATACTTATCTCTGTCTTCGACTGTACGCCCGTTTAAGTATTTTGTTTTATATTTTATTATTCGTTAATTTTAAAGTTCCCAAAAATACATGTGTAGTAACTATGTAATAGGTATAATTTATAAATATATTATTGGCAACACTTGTGATTGCGATGTGTCATTATTATATGGGTGTCGGGTTTTTATGGAAACAATAAAAAGTAAAAGTTATAGTAAGTGTTTAATTAATACACAGATATAACAATTGGCGACGAGGTAGTTGATTAGCCCACGATTTTGTAAAGATTTGTGTTGTGAACGGTTTAGCCCGAAAAAATAAGGCTACGTTTTTATTGTGAAAATTATAACCTCAAATTATGGTTAGTGTGAAAACATCTACAAATATTAAATGGATAAACTGAATATTGAGAAAGAAATAGAGAAAAGGTTAGTAGAAGGAAAAACATCGTGGATACAAACATTAAAGAAACCTGAATTACTTAAAATTACGACCGACTTGTACTTACAAAGTTCGGAAACCGATACAGTCGAAGACTTGCGAAAACGATTGCGGGCGTATGTTGAGTCTCAAAAACCAAGAAAAATAATGAATTTTGCTACAAATTTGGAGAATTTTAATGGCGGTAACTGGGAAGCCTACAAACAACAGTTTGAATGTTATGTAGTACTGAATGATGTCCCGGAAGATAAGAAAGTTCCATTGTTGATTACAAAATTAAATACGAACGTGTATGACGTTCTGACAACATTGTGTACACCAGTAACACCTAAAAATGAATCTTATAAAAACATTTGTGACAAACTTTACAAGCATTTTCACCCAGAAACAAACCATGCTTTACATCAAGCTGAGTTTAGGAACAAAAAACAAAAACAGAATGAAAACATTGAACAATATGTGCTTGAGTTAAAAAAGCTTTCAAAATATTGCAAATTTTCAAACTTAGATGAAGAAATAAAAGAGCGCTTGTTGAATGGAACACACTGTGATATGGTAAGATTTGAACTTCTTAAACAGGCAAACGAAACATTAACTACATTATTAAACACTGGTAAAACTGTGGAGACTGCATATAATATGGCATTTAATTCGGAGAAGAAAACTGAAGAATCTCAGATGTTTAAAGTACAACATAGTAGATTTAGAGGAAACACTAGCAAGCCAGATTGCCCGGAGTCACAGCAACATCATGGTGACAATTTTACTTCTGCATCCTGTTTTTGCTGTGGGAAAGTTGGTCACGTGAAATCTCAGTGTACACTACGGCAAAAGTTTTGCAGCGAATGTGGTGTACAAGGCCATGTATTTCGAGTGTGTAATAACAAATGAAAGCAAGTAGCAATGAGAACCATGAAAATAGATGACAATGTTGAAGAAAATATTGAAGAAAAACCTCAGTGTATTAAAATGAAAGACAATAGTTATTTAGAGACTTATGATATGTTTTACATTAAAGATCAAAATAATATACCCTCACCTAAAATACAAATAATGGTTAATGAGAAGTGTTTGGAATTTGAGGTAGACACGGGAGCTGATGTGAGTACAATTAACTTATCTGATAAAAATAAATACTTTCCAGATATACCATTATCTAAAGTAAATGTTTTATTCAAAAATTTTGATCAAACAACATCAACACCATTGGGTGTAATTGATGGATTATGCCTTAAATATGGATCAGTTATTGTACAAAATCAACGCCTGTATGTTGTGAAAGATGGTTTACCTAAAGTTATGGGAAAATACTGGATGTCCTTTTTGAAACTGTGGCCACCCAAATTTATGCAAAGTATTTGTGAAAATAGTAAAATTAGTCAAGCAGTAAAATCAAATAATGAAAATTTAGATGATTCAGGAGAAATTGAATGTAATGCAGTAAAATCTAAAATATCAAATTGTAAAATAAATTCAGCTAAGTCGAGTCAAATTACAAAATTAGTAAAATATAATAAAATAGTTTTGAAAGAGGGAAAGATAGAAAAAGGTTACAAATTGCAAGAAAATAAAATAAGAAATATAGATAAGAATGTTCAACGGGGTGACGATGTGTCTATTACAAAACTAGATGGATCAGTCTGTTTAAGTGGTAATGATGAAAAGATTGATTTACAAAAACATACTAAAAACAAATTAAAACAAAATAAACTAAAATCAAACCGCAGAAAAAATGTAACTATTAAAATTAGTAGTAATAAAATGAAAGTTTGTGTTTATGGAATGAATAAATTAGCTAAGATTGTGTCTTACTGTACAAGAATATCTGAGTTATTTAATGAGAGAGATTATCGTATAATACTTGATCAGAATTGTTTAAAATTAAAAAAATTGAGAAACTGTAAAAAAAAAAAGTGTATGTATAATTACTCAATTATGTTTATGTGATATTTTATCACATTTTGATAAATGTAAAAGTAAAACTTGTGTTATGTGTAATTTCTGATAGGTATGTATTTGGCAAATGCATGATATTTGGAAATATAAAGTCTTAAATGTTAAATTAAAATTTTATGATGTTTGGTATTGCTAAATAAAATGCATAAGTGCTAAAATGAAAAGGGAAAGACTTATAGCATAAATAATGTGGTTAGTTAGAGTTAGTTGAAACTAAAAGCTGGTAAAATTCATTAATCAGTTATGTGTTGTAAAATTAAAGGGATTTGCAATGTAAATAACACTAGTAAATAAGCTAAGGCTAGATAAAATTAATACAAAAATATATAATATATATATATTTTTTTTTAAAGCGGCGAAGAGTGTAGTAACTATGTAATAGGTATAATTTATAAATATATTATTGGCAACACTTGTGATTGCGATGTGTCATTATTATATGGGTGTCGGGTTTTTATGGAAACAATAAAAAGTAAAAGTTATAGTAAGTGTTTAATTAATACACAGATATAACACATGCATTAGGTATGTAATTTAGTGAACTAATTTTAAGAATTATTTCTACATTAGATATAAGCAGTGCTGGGCAATCATGAAAAAATATAATTTAAAAAAATCTAAAAAATTTATGCACGTTATGGCATCGCCTTAAGCGGTCCCCACTTTGCGTCAAAATTTAATTTGGCACAGCGGTCCCCCAAAGATGCTACAATTAATTCAAAATTTCAAATTGAGTTATCTGGTTAATGTAGATTTACTTTCGTCAAGTCGCTTCAATATAGATACACTCGACAGCACATCTATATGGTAGCACGCACACGATTTCTACTCCTATGATGCAAATAATACAAAAACCGAACAAGTGGGCTTTTTGAAAATGGCGGGAAACGACGGTTGCGAAATTATTCAATAATATTCAGTTTAAAGTCTACAGTGGGTGTTTTGTGTTTAATATCACGTTAAATTAATCAGAAAATGATCGCGAATGACAGTATGGTGAAGTTATTGGAGAATTCAAGCAGGATCTGAAGTTTGGCGCTATGGTCAAGATTCCCACTACGAGCTCGGGAGTGAACGTGACTGTCGAGCTGCTTCGTCCAGAGTGACGACGCTACGGCGACTCCTCTGGATGAAGACATGAAGACGCGGCTACCCAGGGTGAAGACGCTACGGCGACTCCCCTGGAGGAAGATAGAAGACTATTATACATTGAATTTTCTGTAACATGACATTGGCAAATGACGAACTGTCGAGTCCATTAATAAAATAAATAACCGGTCAAGTGCGAGTCTCCCTCGCGCCCCGAGGCTTCCGTGCAACGCAACTTAACCCCGTAACTTTGCTCTAACGAACAGATACAACTAGTATTAGAGACCAACTTATCTTTGCCATTATAAAAATATTATGTCCATACATCGACATAGTCCTGATTGATTGATCATCTGCAAATATGAGTTTGTAATTACAAGAAAATACTTTTGGGGAGATGTAATTTCAAATGACAATGCCAGATTCTGCCCCAAAATCAACCGCTAGTTGTACAAGATAACGAATAGATGTAAAAATATCTCGGTTTTTTATTAAAATTATTGGTTTGAAATAAAGTTTTGTACATCTAGCGAGTCGAAAAAAACAGCCTAATTAAGAATTCAGAAAATAGTAAGAAATCGAAGCGAATTATTCAATGTTTTTGTTATTCTTCTATAGGAGTTGCGAGAGTAGTAGAAGATGATACTGATTATGATTATGCAATATGAAACCTGTAATAAGTCCCCAACAAAATGATAGGTACAGCTTAAATGGTCACGTAGTTTGTAGGTGGGGCAAAGCTCCATTGAAAAGTGGCAATGTCTTTTACAGTTTTAGGATTTTTTCCTTTACTTGTGCTATAAGACCTTGCCAAATTTCATGATTCTAGGTCAACGTAGTAAGTACTCTATAAATTTTGGTTTTCTTGCATTTTCATACAAATATGCGAGAAAATGCGACATAAACGGTCATTTCTTTTGATTGCGTTGACGTAGAAGTTTGATTTTTTCACAACTGCATGAGGTTGCAGACCTGAATATTTCAACTTGATCCGTCCACGCGTTTCTTCTTATTAAACTAAAGAGCAAATCGTGAAAATAGGTGTATTTTGTTTTTATTTAACCCAAGTAAAGACTGTCGCATAAAATTGATACAATAAAGTCACGTCAACTCTACTCCTAACAAAACTCCTTTCAATAAGAGAGCAGTCCAGTCGCCGAGACCCCCCTAAACTCTACAGTAGCCCCTGTACCCTCCTCTTTTAATGTTTACTGAGGGACGAGGGAGGTCATGTTAGAATGGTCTTCGGAAGTATTCCTCGAATGTCTCCTTAATGGCGCATAGTCTTAAATAAAATGAATGTCTTCCAAGAGATGTAGTTGGGGTAAGCTATCATGACACTTCAGATAGCTCCAGAATATAATAAAATCTAATTTTGTAACTGTGTTGGGCGGCAACAAGTTTTGATAGTGTAAGCTTAAATATATCAGATAGGTAAGTACTAAATATGAATGAAAATTTCCGTGTGCTTGGTTTGGTAATTTAGCTATAAGTCAAGTGTTAAGAATACAAAATATCACTCTACAGTAGCATTACACATTCAATTCTCATGGACTTCTCATTTAATTCCATTTACCAATCAGCTATAGACTATACCTACTTAATTAGTAAGTGTACGTTCACTTCGTTTAAGAGGACAAAACATCAAATATATCCTTTGCGACAGTAATACGGAATTTCAATGGTTCATGGAGGTTGATTGTACAAACAAGCTTTGTTTATTAACTAGGTAGGTAAAATGGGAATTACCGTGTTAAACATTTATTTTATTGATGTTTCGATATTTCACCAGCATTGCAGCCATCATGGTCACGAGTAGACTGAAGTCGGTGAGTGTTGAACGTCAGAAGGCTGATACAAAACGATCTAACCTCTTTCGTGCTCGCTGACTGTGCTTAGTTGGAGTTTTTTATTAGACACATTTCTAACTTAATATATATTTTTTGTTTCTAAGTAAATTGATACCGTTCTTCGCAATTTAAACATTTCAGAACCCGTTCAACAAGAAACACAGAAAAAAACACCTCAGTGCCAACATACGTTACCCCAACTGCACTTTTCAATAAAACGTATCTCGTACATTTCAAAAGTGTTTCCACGTGAGGATTTCGTATTATGGCGTAGAATTATTATCTCTTTATGGTAATACCGGGGGATGATTGAAATACCGTGGCCGCGGGGTTGCTATATTGGCTTATAATGGTGGTATAGTTGCGGACGTTAATTTGATACTCATCGAAGGTAATGGTCACATATTGGTCTTGTAGTTATAAAATCTCTTTAGTACTTGTAAAATTGGAGTGCCACATTTCAATGGAGCTTTGCCCCACCTACAAAATTACGAGACCATTGAAGCTGTACCTACCTATCATTTTGTTGGAGACTTATTACAGGTTTCATATAGCATAATCACAATCAGTAGGAGTTGCGAGAGTAGTAGAAAATGATAACAGAGACAATGAATAATTCGCTTCGATTTCTTACTATTTTCTGAATTCTTAATTAGGCTGTTTTTTCGACTCGCAACTTGTACAAAACTTTATTTTAAACCAAAAAAAAACGGAGATATTTTTACATTTATTCGTTATCTTGTTCATCATGCGGTTGATGGTGGGGCAGAATCTGGCGTTGTCATTTACATGTTATACCTACGCATTTTTCTTGTAGATATACGACATAAGTATATTTAGAATGCTCGACAGAAGACGTGTTTGTGAAGTTTCGTGCCACCAATGTGTGTGATTGAGTGACGTCGAATGATGATGACTAAATCTATACATATAATAAGACTGTAAAAAAGTTGTGTCTGTACATTGGATATTTTTTGAAAACAAAAATTGTAATGTGTTTTAGGATCGATACTGATGCCAAAACACTAATTTTTAGAATTTTTGTCTGTGACTTTGTGCAAGTATCACGCCATAACTACTGAAGGGATTTTGATGGGAGTTTCACTAGGAGATAGCTGAAATATCCGGACAGCTCATAGGCTATAAGCCATGGCTGTATGTGATGTGGAAACAAGGATCCAGAGAGGAAGAACTGCCTCCTGATCTCCTCCATACTCTCCATCCTCGTCCAAACGAAGTTGCGGGGTACAGCTAGTAAATAATATATTAGTAAATAACAACAATTGTTACAATAACTAGACAAAATTGAATTACCATTGTGTCACGATTGTATTTCTGATTGTGACATATTATTACGAGAATTTAACGGATTTCGAGAAGCAATGTCAAGTTTGCGGCTTTATTAAAGGGATTCCAAGGGAATGAAATCACAACAGATTATTTCAAAATAAAGAATTTGATGCATTTCGTCATGTCGTTTCTTTTCTCCATATTTCATAACAGAAAGAAACGGCGAAAATGACATTGCCGGATTATGCCCCACCGTCAACCACAAGTTGTACAAGATAACGAATAAATGTAAAAATATCTCCGTTTTTATTTAAATTATTGGTTTAATAATTTAAAATAAAGTTATGTACAGTCGAAGGCAGAGATAAGTATACAGGGGGCCTCAATAAGGTAGAGATTTTCTCAAAAACTACTGGTCCGAATTTAATAATTCTTTAACAGTTACATAGTTTTAACTTTTATCTATCAAACTGTGAAATAATTTTTTCAATAGGTCAAGTAATTTTTGAGAAAATCTCAACCTTAAAAACTCTCCTGTACACCTTTCTCTGTGTTCCGCCGTAAAAGTTGCGATTCGAAAAAACAGCTTAATTAAGAATTCAAAAAATAGTAAGAAATAGAAGCGATTTATTCGTTATTTTTGTTATTCTTCTATAGGAGTTGCGAGAGCAGTAGAAAATGATACTGATTATGATTATGCAATATGAAACCTGTAATAAGTCCCCAACAAAATGATAGGTACAGCTTAAATGGTCACGTAGTTTTGTAGGTGGGGCAAAGCTCCATAGAAATGTGGCAATGTCTTTTATCCCCTGAAGTGAGGAAGTGAGAGGGGACGGTGAACCCGCCATAGTAGGTGTAGTTCTGGGGTCTAGTTCGTGACATCGACAGTCTACATCGACGGTCGCTGTATCGACAGTGCACTATATCGACTATTTCTATACCGTATTTTAGTATGTAGGGGGGCGCGAAATTTTTCACGTAGGTACTAAGTAGGTCGCGTCATGAAAACACATGAAAACGCATGAAATCACACACATGGTTATGTTACCTTACCATTATTTATTATATTTTACACTACTAGTATATATAAATCCACTTTTATTCTATTTTATTTTATAACACATAATCCATATCACCACATTAATCACAAACACATAATTCATAATATATTTCATGGTTTCATATTGTATTCATACATAACTCATTGACATACACCGACTGTCTCCTTTTGTCTGTAATAGCTTCTATTAACATGTATTGATATTATGTACTTATATTATTATATAGCATACTCATATGTATTCGTATCTTCGTCAGTGTCCGTACGTCATTGCATCAGCGGCTCCACTGAAAACCAGCGCTGCAGTAATGTCCAATTACTGCAGCACATGCTGAGCTGGAGACCTGTTTGGCACCACACCACTGCACTACGTATCTCTTTTCATTGTAATTTTTATTCTATGTATCTCTTATGTACTGTGCTCTGTGTGTGTGTCAAATAAATGTTTTCTATTCTATTCTATAAAAAGGTTGAAAAACACTTATCTTATCCTGATTGGATGCCAATGTGGCGGCACTTCGACCCATTGGGATCTTTTGTGCTCTCCCCTTTCCTTTATGCTCCTTCCTCCTCCCTAAAGATATAACTCAATAGGTCCGCTATATATCCTGTAGTCTTCTGGTTCCGGATAGGCCCGAGAAGACTCATTCGCTTCCTAGCCAGTGAGTTTCATTCACACAGTAGGTGTTTCATGGACTCCGTTTTGTCACCACAGGCTCTGCAGGTTGGAGATTCAGCTAATCCCATCCTGTGCAACAAGTCGTTCGTTGCTTGATGTCCCGTTAGCGCCCCAAATATTGAAAAACACTGCTTAGACTGTTTGGTTTTTCCATAGTAGTAGGTAAACAGTGAGTTTTTAACATCCTCTAAATAGGTTGCATCACACCACACCAGTCCGTAGTAGGGGTAATGGCTGGAGTCCAAAAAAGTTGCGCCGTGCTTGCGCCAATCGAGATGATAGCAGCTTCCGCTGAAATGAATCCAGGGCCAGTAATTACTGGAGTACGGAGAATTTATCTTATTACTCTCAATATTATTGGGGATGTTAACTGCTATATTACATAGGCTTTCGTCTTGTTCATTTCTGGATCAGTTTTGCATTCAGTCAAATCAAATCATTTATTTGCCAGAATACATGAAATCTCAGGATGGTAAATTGCATTGTCCAGTCCAGTATTCTACTTGTATACAAGCGTGCAAAGTTTTTTTCAATTAAGAGCCTTCATAGAGCCAATTAGCGCCGCCAATCTTAAAAAAATAATATTTTCCAATATAATCAATTTTATTAAAAAGCTATTTACAAAATATTTATTACGATAAATACTACTTTTCAATATACAATACATGGCATAATTGCGACAAGCTAAGTTGTAGTTCACAAATGTGCCAAAAACGGACGTTTTTCGCAATTATGCGAACTATAACTTACCGACATTGAATCACGTTATAAATAAGCATATAAAAAATAGTATTTATCGTAATAAACATTTCGTAAATAGCTTTTTTTAAGATGCCTCTTGATTTGAGTGGGTACAGGGTCCATATAAAATAACCCATTGCTTTTCATGATTCTAGGTCAACGTCAATACTAGGTAGTACCCTATAGGTTTTGGTTTTCTTGCATTTTCATACAAATATGCGAGAAAATGCGACATAAACGCCCATAACTTTTGCTTTCGTTGACGTAGAAGTTTGATATTTTCACGACTGCATGAGGTTGCAGACCTGAATATTTGGTATTAATTTCAACTTAATCCGTTTACGCGTTTCTGAGGCATAGGTCTCGAGAGACGGAAGGACAGACAGGTGGACAACAAAGGGTTCCTTTTTTTCCTTTTGAGTCACGGAACCCTAAAAAAGGACACCACGGTTCTAAACTGTTTCTTTCCGTGTACAAACTCCAATATCTAGTTAAACTACATGATTCTTATTATAATACCCTATTAGAACAAAGGTTTCCTCGGCCTTGTTAGTTAACGTAGATGCGAAGTTTGGGCAAACAGCGGGTTAAACCCATGAAGGCAAAAATTTCGCTGCATGGAGAGAGCTAGAAGTACTAATAGTAGTAGTAGAATAAGTAGTAGAGCGAGTGGTAGAGCGAGTGGTAGAGCGAGTGGTGGAGCGAGTGGTGGAGCGAGTAGGAGAGTAGTAAGTAGTGAAATAAGTAGTAAGTAGTGAAATAAGTAGTAAGTATGGAAATAAGTAGTAAGTAGAGAAATAAGTAGTAAGTAGTGAAATAAGTAGTAAGTAGTGAAATAAGTAGTAAGTAGTGAAATAAGTAGTAAATAGTGAAATAAGTAGTAAGTAGTGAAATAAGTAGTAAGTAGTGAAATAAGTAGTAAATAGTGAAATAAGTAGTAAATAGTTAGTAAATAGTGAAATAAGTAGTAAGTAGTGAAATAAGTAGTAAGTAGTGAAATAAGTAGTAAGTAGTGAAATAAGTAGTGGAGTAAGTAGTAGAGTAAGTAGTGGAGTAAGTAAGTAGTATTTTGATTGGGGACAGGTCCCTCCTTGTGATCACTTTCCCTCTCATACGTCAGAAGTTTTATGTTCGACTTGACAGCACTACGGAATGTCGATGTTCAAAATACCAATCAACGGCCAGCGAAATGATAATAATAACAATATACTAAGTTCGCTGTCAACGACATACCGAAAGTACAGAGTTTCATTGAATATTAAAACAAAGACAAAGTGAGTAGCAGAGACGCGAACAATTGTCATACTAGAGCAATTCTAAAAAGAGTTTGAGATGTAATTATGGCTTACTCCATCTGGCATTTATTGCTCCATTGTTAAACCTGATTGGTGACTCTAACTCCGCTGGCGCCGAGCCAGGCATTAACTGTTGAAGAATTTGATGTCTACTCGGATTCATTAGTGAGACGAATTTATGTTGGCCGAACTGCAGTGACTTTTAGATTAGCGCAAGTGGCAAAAGGAAAGAGATGCTTGAGTTTAGTGATAACAAAGTAACATATTAACCCACTAGCTGTATCCCCGCAACTTCGTTTGCGTGGAGGAGGAGGATGGAGGAGATCAGGAGGCAGATCTTCCTCTCTGGATCCTTGTTTCTAACTCAAAAGTCAAAGTCAAATTTCTTTATTGCAAGTGAGCACGTTGAGTACATTTTTGCACGTCAATATATTTTTGAATTTACATTTACACCACTTTGCAAGGAAAAGGTGCCAACGCTGAGGAGAAAAAGTGGCAAAAAACTCTCGGCAACACATCTTTTAAAACAATGATAATACAATGATTACTTAATAACTATACAGTACGTAACTATTATTAGCAACTTTATCCCTCATGCGGAACCGGCGACACACACCATGCATGTGCATCGTTTAAATAGTCATCTATCCTGTAATACGCCTTCTTAACAAGTGTTCCTTTAATGAAATTGTTTAAATTTCCTCTCTGTCAACGTCGGTCGTGACACTTTCTGGCAACTTGTTATAAAAGCGAATACAGTGCCCCATGAAGGATGTAATGACCTTACGTAGTCTGAACCCGGGAAATGCAAGTTTATCTCTATTTCTTGATTCATAACTATGTGTGTCACTGATTTTTGGAAATAGAGATATATTTTTGCGCACGTACATGATATTTTCATAAATGAATTGGCTAGTTACCGTCAGTATATTTATATTAACTAAAGCTGAAGACGACTTTTCTTCAAACCTCTCCCATACTACACTGGAAAATATGCTCCCAAAAATAAGATATTTCCAACAAAGTAGCGTATTTCACCGATACGTTACCGACGAACAATGTTCGCCACTTAGTTGATTAACAAACAAGACTTTCGGCGTCGGGGTGGGGAATGTTCCTGCCAATTATCTCAGTGATCTCTTTAACCACCGTCGCAAAAAGAGGGGTGTAATAAGTTTAATGTACGGCATCTGTTTCTGTCTGTGATATCGTAGCTTTGAAACTAGTGAACGGATTATGATTTAGTCTATGTTTCAAAGGTGGTGTGGCGTGCGTATATCGGAACGATCGCCTCTATGGCAACTTGGTAACCATGGGGATGAGGTTCTCTTGAAAATGGCGGGAAACGACGGTTGCGAAATTATTTGATAATTTTCCTTTTATCGTCTACAGGGACTATTTTGTGTTTAATATCACGATTAATTAATCAGAAAATGACAAGCTCGGGAGTGAACGTGACTGTCGAGCTGCTTCGTCCAGAGTGATGACGCTACGGCGTCTCCTCTGGATGAAGACATGAAGACGCGGCTACCCAGGGTGAAGACGCTACTGCGACTCCCCTGGAAGAAGATAGAAGACTATTGAATATATTGAATTTTCGGTAACATGACATTGGCATATGACGAACTGTCGAGTCTGTAAAAAGCAGCCACCTTCCGAGGTATGGTCTCTGGGAGATGGCAAGGAATACTAGATTGGATTGATCTCACCGAATTGCAGCTCCGCTGTCGTCACAAAGATAGGACCACCTGAACCATTCCACAGCCACACTGCCATCAATATTCTCTGAGTTACATCAATGAGCACCACATCTTTGACCTATTCGAATCACAATTACCACCCCCGGTTTTTCGCGCGAAAGGCGAACCACGAGAGTCAGTATGACAGTTGTTGTTGCGTTTTTTTAGTAAGGCAAATGCGCCAAAAGATCATACAGCCTTATAGCATTTCCATCGTTATCATCATATTTTCTAACTAGGTGTTGCATGGTGCGCGGGCCGCGCGCGGCCCGCGAGACTGCTTTGTTTTCGTGTTGTAGGCGCCGCAACTAAATAAACATTATCCGGATTGTTCGCTGTGCATATAATTCGTGCAAGCCATCCACTAATTATATCAAGCACCGCCCGAAAGTTGCAAGTTCAAAACTCTGTGAAAAACATTTATTCGGAAAGAGTTTGCTCATTTAAAGTAGGTTATTTTTGTGATTTTTGAAGCAAACAACGCTCGAAATGCCCGTATGCCAGAAACTTAAAGAAAGTTTTCAAAAGCCAAACGTTGCTAGCTGTACACAATTTCCATAACTTTGTTCATAATTCGAAAGGCAGGGGCATCTTTCAGCCTTTGGTAGCGTGGGGACGCTCCGGGCTTCGCCCTCCGCGGAGCTCGGCCTATGGCCTCGCAGCCGGCTCGGCCTTCGGCCTCGCAAAAGTTACTTGGAAGGTGGGAAGTTTTTTCTTCTTGGCAAGGGGACGCTTCGGGCTTCGCCCTACGCGGAGCTCGGCCAATGGCCTCGCAGGCCGGCTCGGCCTTCGGCCTCGCAAAAGTTACTTGGAAGGTGGGGAGTTGTTCTGCTTGGCAAGGGGACGCTTCGGGCTTCGCCCTACGCGGAGCTCGGCCTATGGCCTCGCAGGCCGGCTCGGCCTTCGGCCTCGCAAAAGTTACTTGGAAGGTGGGGAGTTGTTCTGCTTGGCAAGGGGACGCTCCGGGCTTCGCCCTACGCGGAGCTCGGCCTATGGCCTCGCAGGCCGGCTCGGCCTTCGGCCTCGCAAAAGTTACTTGGAAGGTGGGGAGTTGTTTCTGCTTGGCAAGGGGACGCTTCGGGCTTCGCCCTACGCGGAGCTCGGCCTGCGGCCTCGCGGTGTTCTATCGCTTCGGGCTTCGCCCTACGTGGAGCTCGGCCTTCGGCCTCGCCGGAGGGTGCTCGGCCTTCGGCCTCGCTATAGTTACTGATAGATATTTACCGCACGCAAGTAATCCTTTCGTTTCGTATATGAAAATTTATTGAGAAAATATTATGGTTAACTGCTCGTCCGCCATTTTGTTTTTCCAAAAATTGACAATTTTCTGGTATACTGCATCATATGTGCTACGAAGTGGAATTGGTTGGATATTCCTCATGCGCTCGTGCTAGGCCAGCTAATTCGTCAAAGTTTGGTCTGAAATGTCCAAATTTTCAATCGGCTATATTTCCGCCGCCATTTTGTTTTTCTTTTGTTTTTCAATTTCATCACAAAGTAGGTGGACCATGTGACACGCGTTCCAAATTTGATCGAAATCGGTTAAAAATCGCGTAGATGGCATCACGTGACCCGCCGCCATCTTGTTTTTTTCACTTCCCTATAGTTTTCCTCTGGTCCAATCACTAAACTATACAACTCCCCCCTACATCACTTTCACCTCCGGGAACTCCTTCAGACTAAACGGGCGCGTCAATCAGTGAGTCAGTGAGTCAGTCAGTCAGTCAGTCAGTCAGTCAGTGGTAGTCGAGCTATATATATTAGTAATACCAATTCCATTAGATTTTAGGATTCTTAACACTCGGCCATTCTGATAAATAGTGTCTGTCCCAGACACAGCAAAACAACAACACAGAACCGATTAAATGCGTCATTACAACATATAAAATTACTCCGTTGATTCCGGTACGCTAAAACATCTAGAAAATAAAGATCAACTTTTGCACCCTAACGTGTAAAAGCTTAAATAAATAAATAATCGAAACGCAATGTTGGATCAATACCACAAAACCGCGTATTATTGTGGATTCTGATTAAGTCGTCGTGTTACCGTTCCGGCCATCCGACATTCGAGAATGACCCATTCGAAGAGTCACTTAATTCCTGCAAAAAAAAAAAAAAAAAACACAACCTTACATAAGCCGTTTGGTTTCAGTATGTTCGCCGCAGCTTCCGTTTCCGCGCCATTTATATGAAGATCCTAACGTAGATATACCTATTCATTTTCCACAAGTCTTCATTGAATAACAATAACCTCTAACAGCGAGATATTTGGAAACTGATGAACAATATCGCCTCTGGTCTATATATTCATATTCCTTATTATGCTTCGTCGTCATCGTCGGCCTGTATCTGTCCACCGCTGGACGTAGGCCTTCTCGCCATCCTTCCATTGTCTTGTATTTATGACCGACGCATCCATTCCTTCCCAAATGTGCGCGATTGGTGATCTTCCCACGCTGCATCGTCCCGTGCGTGTCCTCCAGACTGTAGCTGTGTACGCCCAGCGATCGTCGTCTCTACGTGCAACTTGCCCTGCCCGTCTCCCCTTCAGGGAAACCATCCTTTCCCCAATCCACCAGCTTTGCCCGACGGCGGATTTCTGAGTTGGGTACTCTATCGATTATGCTTGCCACAAGGGTAAATAGTACGTTATAATTCATCCATCCATATTTAGATATCAATTTGGCCAATATTTGCGTCGGCTAGTCGCCGCTATCTGGCCATTGTTCCTTGCAAAATCTTCCAGGTGTTAATGTTTCGTGTGACAGTCATTAAGATGTAACACCATGTATGCAATGTACCACATGAAGCAATAAATTAATTTGATTTTTTATCTCTCCTTTTACTTGGACCATAGTCCTTATGCATGCACCACAGAACAACTAATTATTCGTGTGTCGCCGTCGTTCGCTTGCACACACAAGGTGCGACTGTTTGACCGTCAATCATATCAGGCGCCATCATGTCGCCCACACAAGGTACGACGGCCTACCTCGCTTATCGATATTGTTATATTAAATGCATATAATTTATATCATCGTATTTCTTACGTCTCGATTCTCAAGGTATTTTCAATGCAAGTTCACAGGTAGAGGTTTGTCAATTACAAAGAGTAGCTTACAGTTACTCGTAATGTTTCCTTTTATTATAAATTAACTGTCCATATTCCACAAGGTAAATGAATAAATCCATATGGGCACCGCTTGCACCACAAGAGGCTACGGCCTCAACCCGTTTATTTATTCGGGCACCGCTTGCACGCACAAGATGCTACGGCCTCAACCCGTTTGTCATACAGGCACCGCTTGCACACACAAGGTGCTACGGCCTCAACCCGTTTATTTGGGCACCGCTTGCACACACAAGGTGCTACGGCCTCAAACCCGCTTATATGGGCACCGCTTGCACACACAAGGTGCTACGGCCTCAGACCCGCTTATATGGGCACCGCTTGCACACACAAGGTGCTACGGCCTCAACCCGCTTATATGGGCACCGCTTGCACACACAATGTGCTACGGCCTCAACCCGTTCATTTGCTCAGCCACCGCTTGCGCACACAGGGTGCTACTGCCTCAGCCAGTTTGTCTACATGGGCACCGCTTGAACACACAAGGTGCTATGGTCTCAACCCCGTGACTGAAGCGTATACATCATCAGCTACTTTACGTCTCTCTCGGTCCGATAAATAGTTAATTATGGTCACGCCTTGATAGTCGGATTCCAGTTGCCAGTACTAGTTTAATACAATCCTTCGCTCTCTTTCACCATAGTCACTTTCCGACTCGGGTTCGCTAAAATTAACTCAAGGTTTAGTATTGTTCATTGAAACAATGTTCTTATTATTCCTATCAGAGATATTCCTCCCTTCCATGCCACTATAATCTCGTATGTCGTAGCCCAATATTGCTGTAACACGATAGGGCCCGCTAAAAGCTGGTACTAATTTGTGACTTCGCCGGGTGTCTGCGTGCCCCTTTCGAGCCATCGTGCGGCTGGGATACATGTGAATACACGCTAAATTTGTTGATGCAACGCAAGGACGGTGACTTTGCTGGCCGTATCTCACTCTTATATTCCGCTCTTATGATCTGTTTTTTTTCTTCTTCTTCACTCTTCCTTACCTAAGGCCAAGTTTTCATTGCTCTTTCAAGTTTCATCCTCATCATACTCAGCCCCTATGAGCCTAACTGGATATCTTCCTCTTCTCATGGCAGCGTCTTCTTAAGTAGGTTGGCGATCATTATGACAATCTGCACTCTCCACAACGCCGCAAGGAATAGAGACCTGGTACTATTGCCGACTGGATATAATCCACCCCATTTTCGCCATTAGCTTCTGCTATATGATGTCCTTAGGTTCCACTGCTTCCTAGTAACCCACTGTATATCATCAGACCAACGAGCTTTTGGGTCACTCAGATCCGCCCCATGAGTCCACCTCGAGGTCGCCACGCCGTTAGTATTCCATCTATTCTCTGCCTGATCGCATGTTCCCGCTCCAACGACGATGCCATTCTATTCCTTTCTGTTTACTCTACAACGTTTTGCTTCGAAGTTCTTCAACACTCACACTATTCGCTTCTAGAACTCCTTACCGTATCCATCAGTACCCACCTCCCAATCCTTGGATATGTTAAGGCGCAGGTCAAATATCCCTTTTGGAACCTCTAATTGTTACTTTCCAATTCCTAATCATTTATTCGTCCTCATAGGTAAAATAAGGTGGCATGGTATTTCTATAAGACTTCTCTAATGTGCCTCTTCGCATACGAAAATAATATCGGACTCCACACGATACAAATAATTGACATGTTTTATTTACTCGGAACGTTTGTTACTCTAGGAGCCATACTGATTACCTTTTTCCTTAAGAGTTGTTTTGGACATTTGAGTTTTAACTTGAGTGTTCCTTGGTCGCACGCTCCGATTCTACTATTTCAACAGCTCCGGGTTTCCTTTGACAACCATACAGCTTTCCAATAAGTACATTATAAAAACTAGGAGACGTCGGCAGCTTCAACTTTTGAGGAAGTTTTCAACTGGTTTCAAACAGCAAATGACCTTTCTGCACTTTCTCTACGTAGGTGTCGTATTAATACCGCCGCGCCGTGGTATTGGTAAGTTGATAAGCGTTATAAGGTAAATTCGTATAGTAGGCGGGTCACCAATTCGCCACCCAGAGGATGCCCGCCGAGTTCAGCTTGCGTATGCTTCATTTGACCTCTCTTTATTTCCCTTCACTTCCCTCGATTTCCCCTGACGTCCCTCGTCCTCTTTTGCCATATCTTGCCATGTCTTGCTGTGTCTTGCTACGTCTTGCTACGTCTTGCTATGTCTTGCTATGTCTTAAAATCTCCTAGCACCTCCTGGCAGCTCCTGACTTCTCTTGACTCCGACTCCACTTGACTCCTCCTGACACCTCTTGGCTCCTCTTGACTCATCTCGACTCATCTCGACTCATCTTGGCTCATCTCGACTCATCTCGACTCATCTCGACTCATCTTGATCTATGGCCGAGCGCTGTATTGCACGCGTAACGGCCATTACCGATCGGGGCAATCACCGTTATATGGTCGCACAAGCACCGGCCAGCAGATCTTGCCGTAAATATATTTTAACACTGATCTAGGTTGGTAGTTATTTCTGTATTGCAGCTAGGGATAACAAAAACTTGTAAGAACTTGCTCGAACATGAGATGTCACAGCTGTTTCAACTTCTTACGATGCCTCCCCACTACTGAAGGTTTTCCATCGGTTCCTCATATATTCCCCTGTTGTGGGCTAGCCGGAACATCTCTTCGAAGCTGATGACTTCCCGTAGGCGCTAGATATATCAAGGTTTGCGACGTTGAGAGTAAAATCTGGATTTAACTTTCAAATGGCCTATCTAGGCGCTTATCACTATAACTACATAGGTACCTGCACTTCATTTACTGGCATGACAAGCAACAACACTGCAACAGTATCGGTGTACAAACTTCAGATAGCGTAACAAATCATACCCTTCAATGACTGTTTCCTATTCCAAAGGCATCAATTGCAAAAGTAAACATTAGTATTCACTGGTTGATAATGAATAATATTATAATTGTACGCATAATTTTCATCTGATAATAGAACAGTGTTCTGTCTACCCAGTAGTAACAATAAGTTGTAGATGTCATTGCACATTATCTATGTTGCACATCACAAAGTCGGATCTGTGACACAAAACGTACAGTGTTACCTCTACATATATCAGTAAATAAATACAACATAATACAAAACCAACGATTATGTCTATTGGTCTCCAAACTTGATAGAATATCACTGCAAAGATCTTCTCTTAGGAGTTCCATAGGTCCATGCGTCCAAAAATATGTGAGTTTCCATTCTTCAGTAATCCAGTCTTTTCTTTCCTTCGGTTTCACCATTTTATACTTCGATTGGAATGACAAAGTATAGACGATTTGTACTTGCTTCTTGGTTTGTCAAGGGCTGACATTCTTCATTTATTTTCCTCTGTGTGACACCTATACTCCTTTATCCACAATATACTGACAAATAGTAATCATTACAAAGAATAAAAGCCATAAAATAATGCCGCAAAATTGATGAAATTATCCAAAGCCACCATGTATTCACAAGCCCTTAGTTAGGTCCACCCATGGTTAGGTCACTGTTTCGTTCACAACACGTAAAACCATGATGTAATTTTAGGAAAAATCATGTACAAAGCCAGCCAACATTACCTTCAATATTATATTGGACACTCTTAAGAAATCCACCAATCCATAACTTTAGATATACCGATATAGGCATAATACTCCACATGGCTTTAAATATTGTCTGCATCCTCATGATCTTAAGTACTGACCAGATATGGCATCCAAATCGTATATCAGCTTTGTAGATATGTACACTCTCTTATCTCTTCGCCCTGTCAATATGCTCCTTTATCCCATTGCCCCCAATTCACTTTTAATATACGAAGACATACGTCCATTGCGAGGACACCATATGAAAATCTACCGCACTGTCTCCAATACTAAATCGCTCATAACTTCTTAAATAGCAGAGTTGATCATGCATGGAACAAACTGTCTGATGATGTGGTAACTGCACCATCAGGGAACGCCTTTAAAAATTGCCTCGACATGTGGTTAAAAATAAACATTATTAACTTGATTATATTACATAGTGAATCATGATCATTAGACATCAAAGTTGTGAACTTACCAACACTGTGATATAGACACACCAGCATTATGCTGCAGTTCTATCAAATGTATAATAATAATATTCAACTTCAATTTTTTAAGTAGGTAGGTAGGTATGTAAATTCATCAAACTTAAAGTAATGGAATGTCCTGAAGGTTGGTGTATGAAGACTTACTTAACGGGGTAAGAAAACAATATCCAAATATTATATTAACATCATCCAACTTCAGGTTACACCATTAAACAGTGATGATGCAATGTTGCCATATCATAATCAGCCAGCAATATAAAATACATCAGTACAAGTTATTCACCGGACCAGACTGGTCACCGCTAGGTACATCTAAAATATCTCTGCTCACAGCCATAGAGACGATGCTCGACAGTTCCCAAACCACCGATTCCGTCATAACAAAGACCAGCGAAAATTCTTAATTCGTGACTCCGATCACCACCCGGCCCTAACTCACGGTCATTGTGAACAACCCTCAAAATTAAATCATTTGATTCATGTGACACACTTTACTGATTTATATCAATAATACTATTCAGTGCTATGTGTATGCCCTTTGTATGTCTTATTTGGCATCTATGTCCCCATGTAAATTTCCAGGGCGTATAGAACAAAGTGTAAATAATCATAATGCCGACCGGTACCTGCATACTTCAGCAAGTCGCCAAATAATTAAATTGAGCACTCGTATGTTGTATATACGCTTGCATGTTGGTAGACACCCTGCTGCTAACATGAAGATCAGGAAATAATATAAAAATAATCGCTTGTGAACAAACAAGTGTGCTAGAAACATTTTCGTATTGACGCTTATAAATAGGTACAATAAAATGTACACTCCAATGGTTGGTACGATGGCTACAAGCGTGTTAAGTCACATTTGCGGGCATGAGTCTATACCAATTCTGAACTGTAAAAAGCAGCCACCTTCCGAGGTATGGTCTCTGGGAGATGGCAAGGAATACTAGATTGGATTGATCTCACCGAATTGCAGCTCCGCTGTCGTCACAAAGATAGGACCACCTGAACCATTCCACAGCCACACTGCCATCAATATTCTCTGAGTTACATCAATGAGCACCACATCTTTGACCTATTCGAATCACAATTACCACCCCCGGTTTTTCGCGCGAAAGGCGAACCACGAGAGTCAGTATGACAGTTGTTGTTGCGTTTTTTTAGTAAGGCAAATGCGCCAAAAGATCATACAGCCTTATAGCATTTCCATCGTTATCATCATATTTTCTAATACCAATTCCATTAGATTTTAGGATTCTTAACAAGTCCATTAATAAAATAAATAAATAATGTTTTCTTCGCATTTATTGATTGTAAATATTATAATATTGGAACCTAATTTGATCTAGTTTCACTTCGAATCTTCATGTGGAGGACCAGGTAGCTGGTCCCCAAATTGGTGACCCCGACGTGATTGAAAGTGTTCTTAGCCATAGCGAGTTCGAAATGAGAGGCAAGGATGTGGAGATTCTTAAGACCATTAAAAAACGGAAACTCCAGCATCTAGGTCACATAATGAGAAACGAAAAGTTACAACTGATTCTTCAGGGAAAGATCCAGGGCAGAAGAAGGCCAGGTAGAAGGAGAACATCATGTCTCAGGAACTTACGCCAATGGTACGGCAAGAGTACCAGGTCTCTGTTCCGTGCGGCGTTGTCGAGATTGCCATAACGATCGCCAACCTTCGTAAGAAGACGGCACCATAAGAGGAAGTTCCTAGCCGAAGTTCTGTGCCATACATCGGCCGGGCATTCTAATGTCGGCACCAGACATGTGAGCGTCTTTGCAAAGTTTTAACTACCATTGAAAGCTTTGTACAGAATCTATAGCTAAGATGTCATGAAAAGCCGTCAATGAACATCGAATTTGAGCATTTATAGCAAACATTTGCGCACAAGTCTGGCGCCGGGGTAAGTGTATGAATTTAGGACCCATATTAATAAATCACTCTCAGCTCAAAAGTCAATCTTTGGGTTCCCGTTTAGGAATCGCGTAACCCGTGAGTAACGCCGTCTTAATAAACAAAACTCAATTCTCAAGAGAACTGTCAAACTCACACTTGAGAACGTATTTGCTGATTGCAGGCGAACCGCGACTTGAGAAAGACATCACGTGATACGCCCTCAAGATTAGTTTATTAATAAATAACATACTTGATATGGTGATCACGTCTTGAGAGCGGATCAGCTGAATTCGCTCTTTAAGGGTTTGAAGTCAGACTATTACTACGTGTCTATGAAGGGTTGGTGCCAGGATTGCAGCAGATGGATGTCCATCGCCTCTGTCTACCGCTAAGGGATACAGATTTTATTTATGTAACTTAGAATTCTATTTGTTCAGAAATTGCCTACATTCTAAATAACAATAGAATTACCTGTCCAAGTACAGTCGGCCACGTACGAGTGGCTCGTTACTAGGCACCTGTACTGTTTCCGGGCCATTTGCGTGGGTGTGGTATAAAAATGGCAATGTTTCCATGTACGTGCTGGGAATTGGCGGCCTTCGGGTACAGTCAGACGCAGTTTAATTTAAGGTAAGTACCGAAAGATACTTCTAATGCAAATGACAATGCCAGATTCTGCCCCACCATCAACAATAAATAAATGTAAAAATATCTCCGTTATTTTTAAATTATTGGTTTAAAATATAGTTTTGTACAAGTTGCGATCCGAAAAAAATAGCTTAATTAAGAATTCAGAAAATAGTAAGAAATCAAAGCGATTTATTCATTGTTTTTGTTATTCTTCTATTGGAGTTGCGAGAGTAGTAGAACATGATACTGATTATGATTATGCAATATGAAACCTGTAATAAGTCCCCAACAAAATGATAGGTAGGTACAGCTTAAATGGTCACGTAGTTTTGTAGGTGGGGCAAAGCTCCATTGAAATGTGGCAATGTCTTTTTCCACGTTATTTTTTTATTTTATTAATGACTCTACAGTTCGTCATTTGCCAATGTCATGTTACAGAAAATTCAATATATTATAGTCTTCTATCTTCCTCCAGAGGAGTCGCCGTAGCGTCATCACTCTGGACGAAGCAGCTCGACAGTCACGTTCACTCCCGAGCTTGTAGCAGGGACTCTTGATAAAAGCTTGAAACTTCAAATCTTGCTCAAATTATCCAATAAATTCAAGTCACAGACAAACAGACAAAAATTCTAAAAATTAGTGTTTTGGCATCAGTATCGATCCTAAAACACATTACAATTATTCTTTTCAAAAAATATCCAATGTACAGACACAACTTTTTTACAGTCTTATTATATATATAGATTGAGTATTTATTATTAATTAGATAAAACGGGAATTACCGTGTTAAAAATTTATTATTCAAAGTCAAAGTCAAATTTATTTATTTCAAGTAAGCACGTTGTGTACATTTTTGCACGTCAACATATTTTTGAATTTACATTTACACCACTTTGCAAGGAAGAGGTGCCAACGCTGAGGAGAAAAAGTGGCAAAAAAATACACAATTACTTAATCACTAGGTATTACACAACTATTACTATTGTTAGTAATCTAGACTTTAACCCTCATGCGGAACCGGCGACACACACCATGCATGTTGTAGCAACCGTCAATGAATGAACCGACAATTCAAGGTCGTTCAGAAACACCACTTTTTTACATTTACACCACTTTGCAAGGAAAAGGTGCCAACGCTGAGGAGAGAGTACTGAGTATTGAGTCTACTGATGGCTGCAATGCTGTCGAAATATCGAGACATCAATAATAAATGTTTAACACGGTAATTCCCGTTTTATCTAATTAATATGTATACAAACCGTGAAAGTTTAAAAAGTGATATGAGTATTTATTTATTGTGCAGGTTTTTTTTTATAATTTCTTATTTCATGGACAGTGGCGGCATAGGCCGTACTTTGAGTATTCGGAAAATGACAGTACGGCGTATGACGTAGTATTTTGATGCATTTAAAAAGACACAACAGCATCTCCCGCGGCGTTCGTAGGCGGTTTTCTTTGTGGCGCGGTCCCACTGTCATTCTGTGTAGAAAATAGGTATGTGTACTGTCAAAATAAAGTTTGTAGGTACATTTTTGTCGGTCTTGACACGCACATACTTAGAATCCCCCACGGTTATGACAGTAGTTGAGAATTTTCACTGTCATTTCGTAATTTCAACATGTCCATGAACGTGGTAACAAAACTGAGTCCAAGTGTACCTTTGCTTGTTTAAGAGCGGCGTGAGAAATGTTTGGTCTAGGTCCCCTTTGTTAGTGCCGCCCGCAGGCCGCGGGCAGCGGGCAGGGGGCAGCGGGCAGGGGGCAGGGCGAGGCAGGCGCAATATTAGCCTAACAGTGCGCAACGAATTGAATACGAAGAGCTATTATTTATTTCTCAGGTGAACTGCGATAGTACTGCGTAGGTCTTCCATTTCGAAGAACCGGGTTCGAACCCCAAAGGGTTTAGTGGGATGTGCCAACGCGAGTTCTCAGTGCTGTAATCACAGACCACTTACCCAATAGACATGAAATCGGTACAAATGACAATGCCAGATTCCCACCATCAACCGCATGATGTACAAGATAACGAATAAATGTAAAAAATATATCCGTTTTTGTAAATATTTTTCTTTTCCCCCAAATTGTTTAATTTACTTAAACGCTGTGCAGAATTAATGTATGTCACAAGCCTAACCATTCACTTAATTTTGTCGAGTGAATTCAAGGCCACCCAGTATATTGTATAAAGGTTTATTCCCGTTGTCCCCTACTCGTTTGTCTCCCACTGGAGGATAGTGCCAAATTTTTTTAATTTGTGTTGTTACATATTAATTAGATAAAACGGGAATTACCGTGTTAAACATTTATTATTGATGTCTCGATATTGACACTATTAACGAGCGGACATAATTGGCTCTTTTTGCAAAATGTGGGTACCTGCAAATATCAACAACTTTTCTCAACGCTGTCAGCGAACACGAAAGAGGGTAGATCGTTTTGTGTCACCCTTCTGACGTTCAACACTCACCGACTTCAGTCTACTCGTGACCATGATGGCTGCAATGCTGGCGAAATATCGAGATATCAATAATAAATGTTTAACACGGTAATTCCCGTTTTATCTAATTAATAGTACTATGCAAGCGATGGGGCCTCACGTATATAATAAGCTGCCCGCCAGCATCACAGACTCACCAAGCATAACCAGTTTTAAAAACAAGCTAAAACGGTGGCTTGTCGAGCGGGCGTTCTACTCCTACAAGGAATTCCTAGAATACAAATTCTAATTTAATTTCACTCTATGTGACATCATCTAATTTAAATTAAATTTCATCTAATTTAATTTTAATTTCATTTATATCTAATTTAACTCGAATTTAGTTTATCTTCATTATTTGTATTAATTAATACGAAGCATGTGAATTTGTGACTTATTTTAATTTATTTTATTATTTAAAACAACGACGTGTAATGTACAATTATTAATAAATATGTCTATGTCTAATATGTATAAAGTTATTTATAAAGTGATAGTTATGCTGTTGTCCCCCAGTGGTTGTTAATGCGTTATTTGAAGACTTCTGTCATTCTCCACGTTTCGCCAGTGGTTGTTAATGCGTTATTTGAAGACTTCTGTCATTCTCCACGTTTCGCCACAAAGACATGACAACCCGTTAATCTGTAACTCATTAATTAGTCACGATCATGATCATTGATCAGCACAATACATCGAAAGTCCGTACCAGGATCCGCGTTGAGTTGACAGTGGTCTGATTGATTATTCCCCGCACGACGCGGACTGATACCTACATTGTAAAATGGCTACCCTTGCAATGTTATGGAAATTAATTTTGCTCGAAGCTTTTGGGCCTTCGGTAACATGATAACAATTTTAGGCTTCCACGCTTTATTATCTATCGATCAACCGTATCTGTTAGGTAATAGAAATATAATAATTTATAATAATACATTGCCTCACAGACCACTTACTCAATAGACATGAAGCCGGTACAAAAGTGTTGAAATATGTATAGTACTCTTTCGTATATAATTTAAAACTCTGTCACATTCTTTGACTTCCTTCAATACAATTGTTTTCTCTAATATTTGTTCCTATTATTTTTACCAAATTTAACACGTTATCAGCACGAATTTAATGGAATAAAGTGAAACAATTAAAAGTAAGAAGTGTGCCGCATATTTTCGTATAGTGCAATATCATCGGGATCATTTTTAAAGTTGATAAAATGTCCGGTAATGATAATGGTGACGGTGCTCCGTCAGCCGGCACTTGTGACGGAACTGCAGCAGGTACTTCGATGGGTAGTATTAAAATATTGTCCTGTAGACAAGGATATACTACATGGAAGTTTAAGATGAGAATGTATTTGATGCACGAAGAACTATGGGAAGCGATTGTAGGTTATCCTGATGGCGATGTGACGCCGGAACCTGTGAAGGCTCGTAGAGATCAGAGGGCTCTCACAAAGATATGTTTGACCCTGGATGGCGGAGCTATAACCCATGTAAGAAGTGCGAAAACCGCTCTAGATGCTTGGAGTGCTTTACAAAATGCCTACGAAGATAAAGGTATGGGTCGTAAACTAGCACTGGAAAGAAGGCTATATAGATTTTGCCTTAGAGATTTTGAGAGTATTGAAGCTTATATAAATGCTGTTCTCAGCACAGCTCAGGATCTTGTAGATATTGGCAAGAAAATAGAGGATACTTCTCTCGCTGCAATAATCTTGGGAGGTCTTACTCCGAATTTCGACCCGTTAATTATGGCCTTGGAAAATTCGAATATTCAGGTTACAACTGACCTAGTGAAAACGAAGTTATTAAATGAAATGTCTAAAGCCAGTTCTGCTGAAGATAATTCTGCGTTACGGACGAAACGAGTAGAATCGAAAGGAAGTAGAAGAGAAGTCATTTGCTATGATTGTAATCAACCCGGTCACAAGAGACCAGATTGCCCTAACAAGAAGTTGAAGCAGAAGGAAGTTAAGCATGATTCAACTTCATTAAGTGCTTTGAGCGTTAGCGGTTCTGAAGACAAATGGTATATTGATTCTGGAGCTACTTCTCACATGACGTCGAGGTCAGATTGGTTATTAAATCTCAAGCCGTCCAATTCTGGTAAGGTGACTGTAGCCAATGGAGACGAATTGGAGTCTAAAGGCATTGGAACTGTTTCAATTAACACTAGGGCTGATATTATTGATAGAATCAGTGATGTTGTACGTGTACCTAATTTGAAAACGAATTTAGTTTCCGTTAAGAAGGCCGTAGATAAAGGATACACTGTAGTTTTTGATAAAACTGGTTGTAATTTTTATAAATCAGATGTATTCTCTTGTAAAGGTGATTCTGTTTTACATGGTTCGGAATATGGTGGACTATATAGTTTGGATTGTACAGTTACTAGTAATTCAAATTCTGACTCTTTTTGTGCAGGTAATAATAACCTGGCCCTTGATGTGCACACTGACTCTCTGTCTAGGTATCGTTTATGGCACAGGCGTTTGGGACATCTATGCCGCTTCGATATGAACCTGTTGAAGAGTGGACACGCAGTCGGGGTGGATTACAAAGAGGTCGACAAGGAACCATGTGTGGCCTGCATTGAAGGTAAACAAGCTAGGAAACCTTTGGCTGGTGCATATATACTTCTTCTTCCAATTCCCCATTTAGGAATGCTGTGTCCACATCTAGGTGTCTCATCTTCAAGTCGTTTTGCGCAGCAAAAGCAAAGAGCAAACGAAGGGAAGAGTTTCGAACAACCGGGGCGAAAGTTTCATGGTAATCTACACCTTCCACTTGGGTAAAACCTTTGGCTACAAGCCTTGCTTTAAATTTGACGACTGTTCCGTCAGCATCCCTTTTCTGTTTATATACCCACTTGCAGGGTATTACCTTTTTATTAGGTCTATCCACTAATACCCAAGTTCCTTTCTTAAGCAAGGACTCGTATTCATTCTTCATTGCAGCCATCCAATTATCTTTATCATCAGAATAAATAGCTTCTTTAAAAGTTTTAGGATCGTCAGGAGAATTACTTTCTTCATCAATATTAATCTCATCAGCTGCAATAAGACCTTTAGCCTTAGCTAAACGATTTCGGAGTGGATATCGTTCCTCAGATGCTTCTTCAGTTGTGGTAGGTTCCTCAGGTGATTCATTTTCATCAAACTCATCATTTACATGAAAATCTTCATTAGGATTAGGAATAACCTCCTCAACTTCATCTTTACTTGCTACTTCTTTTTCTTCTTCATTATCAGAGATTGAAGTACCGGGATCATCCAAAGCCTGTTGTGTTGGACTATCATTTGAGTCCGAAAAAATCAAAACAGAGGATGTGGGTGATGGTGCCTCAATATTTGCAATCGTACCACAATCCTTATCTTGCTTCTTCAAATCTGAGAAAGACTCTTCAAAAAACACAACATCTCTTGCTTTCACTAACCTTCTAGGGTAACGTGGATCCCGAAAATAATAATTGCTTGGATCTTCAGAATATCCAACAAAAGTATATTGTTGAGCTTTTACATCCAGCTTTTTCCTTTGACAAGAAGGAATTTGTACTAAAGCTCTACAACCGAAAACCCGCAGATGACTAACATCTGGTTTCGAACCATTCCATCTCTCATGAGGTGTACGACCTTTTAAAGCACTATGAGGGGATCTGTTCTTGAGGTACGTAGCGACATTGTAAGCATCTTCCCAGTACGCTTTAGGAAGAGAACTACCGGCTAACATTGAACGAGCCTTCTCCACTATTGTCCGATTAGCACGTTCTGCAATTCCATTCTGCTGTGGACTATAGGGAGCCGTTGTTTGATGCTCGATACCCTTTGAACACAAATAATCAGAATAGTCTCTATTGACATATTCAGTCCCACAATCTGTCCTAAGTGTTTTAATTAGACATCCTGTTTGCCTTTCAACTAAAGATTGGAAAGCGCAAAACTTATCCTTCACCTCCTTTTTAGATGCAATAAAATAAACAAATATTTTTCGAGAAAAATCATCAATGAACAATAAAGCATATTTGTTCCCTTGAAAAGAAGTCTCAGACATTGGTCCACAGATGTCACTATGGACCAACTGCAAGATAAAGTTTGTCTGCTGAAAAGGTCACTTTATGGCTTGAAACAAGCTGCACGGGCTTGGAATACAAAGCTGAGTAGTACACTATCATCTTTGGGTTTTATTCAAACTCCTTCAGAAACTTGTGTGTATACAAAACTTTTTGGAAGTGATCTCGTCATATTAGCACTCTATGTGGATGACATAATTATTTTTCATAGAGATGACAAATTGGCAGATGTTGTCAAACATGACTTAGAGAAGTTTTTCTGTCTAAAAGATTTAGGCAATTTAAGCTATTATTTAGGCTTAAATGTATATCGTGGGGACGATTGCGTTGAAATAAACCAGAAGTCATACATTCTGGATACGTTAAAGCGTTACAATATGTCGGAATGCAAGTCAGTTTCCACACCTTTGCAAAAGGTAAAGTTGTTGCCGAATGAAAGTGGTGAGCAGTGTTCATACCCTTACCAAAGTCTGGTAGGTTGTTTAATGTTCCTTGCGGTGAGCACTCGCCCAGATATTGCGTATGCAACAAGTTACTTGAGCCAATTTTTGACAAAATTTGATAAAAGTCATTGGCTAGCTGCAAAAAGGGTTCTGCAATACCTGAAAGGGACTATCGATTATCGTATCTCTTACAGAAAGTGTGCAGATTACCTGTTGGCGTACGCAGATGCGGACTGGGCAAACTGCCCTGTGACTCGTCGCTCGTACACCGGATTCTACATCTCCCTAGCTGGAGGTCCTGTGTCATGGGAAAGCAAGAAGCAGTCCACGGTCGCACTCTCATCGACCGAAGCGGAATACATGTCACTAACGCATGTAATCAAGGATGCCATATTCCTGAGACGTCTGCTTCGCGAGATATCGGGTAAGGCAGATAAAGTTGTTATATTCAACGACAGTCAGAGTGCACAAAAGATTGTTAAGAATCCTGTCCACCATAATCGCACTAAACACATTGATACGAAGTATCATTTTGTAAGACAGAAAATGGCCGAAGATTTAGTTGATGTACGGTATTTACCAAGTGTAGATATGTCGGCCGATGTCCTTACGAAACCCTTAGGTTCCGTAGCACATGCTAGGTGGGTCTCGCATATGGGTTTATACCTGTCTTAGAGGTTTTAAATTAAGGGGTGCTGTTGAAATATGTATAGTACTCTTTCGTATATAATTTAAAACTCTGTCACATTCTTTGACTTCCTTCAATACAATTGTTTTCTCTAATATTTGTTCCTATTATTTTTACCAAATTTAACAAAAAGACATTGCCAGATTTCAATGTAGCTTTGCCTCACCTATACAAAACTGCGTGTACATTGAAGCTGTACCCTATCATTTTGTTGGGGACTGATTACTTTCATATTGCATAATCATAAACAGTAAGAGTTGCGAGAGTAGTAGAAAATGATAACAAAAATAACGAATAATTCGCCTCGATTTCTTAATGTTTAACGCTCAGCACTATCTGTTACATTGTCTGATGGTGGGCCCACAATAAACAAAAATATGTCACGTTACAATGAATGATTAGCGGAAAAACTGAGAGGAAAATGTACAAAAACTTTTAAAATTGATTTCAAATTGAAAAAAACGGAGATATTTTTACATTTATTCGTTATCTTGTACATCATGCGGTTGATGGTGGGGCAGAATCTGGCATTGTCATTTGCAAGCGAAAAATTATGTCAATTATGAGCGCATAGAGACGAAGCGGGGGACAGGGGTGCCGTATTAAAGAGATGCGTCAATGTCGATAATATCTCTAGGTTCCACGTGTCGCGAAGTAATGTTGCGCTCATGGGCAGACACGGGCGTCCTCCTGGTACAGGTCTATGGGGTAAGTGGTCTGTGCATTTCCCAAACTAGGATTCACTGTGCTTAGGCCAAGAGACATTGATGAGACCCCTCAATGACATTGAGTAGTATCGGACTCATAATTACGCGTACTCCTTGCTTCAACACTCGCATCACACTCACACAGCACACTCCGGTGCACACAATATATTGTATATCTACATTTATCCTGTACAAATCTTAAATTTTAACCATTTACAATTTTAAAGTACAATTAATTTATACAAATTTTAAATTTAATGAAGTGCTTATTTACAGTTTTAATATTATACTTTACAATTATATTTTGTGACAGAAATAGGTACTACGATTTGCATGCTGACTTTAGAATAGTTTTTGTTTAGTATATAAGTTTAAATTATGTTGCACTGCCCTGACAGGGTTCATGTTGAGTACTGGATTTTTATGGAACACCTAGAATTAACCACATGATCGCAATAAAACATATTGACTTTGACTTTGACTCACAATGTTGCCTGCGTCCGTGTAGCCACATACTGGGGACAGCTGACAACCAGCGCTGTGGGCTCTGCAACAGCATTATTCCTAACTTACCCTAATTAATCTCTACTTATAAGCCTTATTATGCTGTCGTAACATTCTCCCCATCTCCTGCGCATTGCGATTGAGAAATTGAGCAGCAAAACGTCACAAACGTATAATTAATGAGCACATGTAGCCGGGTGACATTTGACATGCGCGAGATGAATGGAATCGTGAATATAAACCGCCTTCTGTCTCCTCTAGAGAGGGGGGCATGGTCTCCTCGATAGGCTGAAACCGAAAATAGGCAGGGTTCCCAATCTGCAAAATTAAAAAGTTAAAAAATCTATAATGAAGACCTTTTCTGATTGCTTATCATTATCTTTTCCGGTACACTTTAATTAAATAACTAAATATTGGTGGCGGTTATGTCATGTGTTACCTAATTATATGCTAAATGACAATGTCAGATTCTGCCCCACCATCAACCGCATGATGAACAAGATAACGAATAAATGTAAAAATATCTCCGTTTTTTATTAAAATTATTGGTTTAAAATAAAGTTTTATACAACATGCGAGTCGAAAAAACAGCTTAATTAAGAATTCCGAAAATAGTAAGAAATCGAAGCGATTTATTCATTGTTTTTGTTATTCTTCTATACGAGTTGCGAGAGTAGTAGAAAATGATACTGATTATGATTATGCAATATGAAACCTGTAATAGGTAAGTCCCCAACAAAATGATAGGTACAGCTTAAATGGTCACGTAGTTTTGTAGGTGGGGCAAAGCTTCATTGAAATGTGGCAATGTCATTTAACGTCTCTGAATGTATCCTTCTCATAATTTTAGTGTAGGAAGCCGACATTTTTAGACTTAACTATCAGATTTTGACAAAATAAAACCGCACGATATAGGTAGATTCCACAGCAATATGTCTGGTTCAGTCAGGCTCTCAGTCAACTTTAGGAGTAAATGTTACACAAAGGCCGGGGCTATTAGCTATAAAACTAGTTCAACATCCTTTTCTTTAAACCTTGTTTTGGCACGTCGCGTCGTTAAAAACGTTAAGTTAGAAATGGTACGTGATTTAAAACACCGAGGAATAACTTTTAAGGCGCTATAATGGTTGTCAAAAGCAAGAGTGAGACATAAGATGCCCCGCAGCGGCGGAGTGAAGAGCACGGCGCAGTGCCTCGATATTCGTATTTTTATTAATTTTGGCAGGGAAATAAATATACGCTAAACAAAATCAGATTTTTTTTAAACAAGCTCTCGTATTTATAGTACCTCTACATTTTGATATATGTTTTGTTTGAATAACTATTTCGGTTTAGATATAATTTTCATTTTAAAAGCAATGGAAGGGGTTGGCGATTTTTTTCTATCGAGCGAAGTTTGTCAAATCGTGTATCGATATTCATCAGTCTCTAAATAGACACCCCAAGATTGCTATATATTATTTTCAGATGTTTAATTTTAGTAGTTAGTGCCTTGATAGAAAACCTGTAAATCCGCGCATACGAAGCCTTAAGTTCATTAAAGAATCTATTTCCAGAAAACTATTGGATCAAAGTGGACAGACAATAAGGCAATGGATGGGTCCATAGTCCATCTAAGGGCAGATGTTAGGTCGAAAGTGACCGAAGGCGAATTTTGCCCAGCTCTAGTTTGCAACAGAAGTGTAACGTTTTGTACTTTGTTACCATTCTATTGTTGGAGCAAGTATTGTTGAACGATCTGCGCTGTTTGCCGCGTACGTGCCATTATTGTGGGTGCGGGGTGCATACAGTTTGTATTTAAATAGTACCTACGTACAAGACTGCAAGGCTGAAACACATAAAAAGACGGCCGCGTGCGAGTTGAACTCGCGCCGACTTGATCGAAAAATTCAAAAGTATAGTAACTAATCAGGAGTATGTCGACGTATGGACATAATATTTTAATAATACGCATCACGGTATAATAACAATTTAATACAAGTCCTATCTTCAAAATTTAAATTGCATAGCACTGGACCCCATCCTATGTCAATAAAAATCTATAATAATATTACCAATAAATATAAAAAATGAAAATAACAATACAAAATTTAATAGAACATTAAAACATTTTCTTATTGACAAATCGTACTATACCGTCGCTGAATTTTTGGATGATAAAATGAAATAAATTAATTAACTACATAATTTACTTATTGCCGCAATGTCTGCCTCTGTCATTCCATGTTGCTGTGCCCTACAGGGTGCAGGTGGCATAGTTTTAAGACCTAATGTATTAATGTACATTCTGACATGTGTATGCAATTAAATAAATTGAAATTGAAATAATGGCAAACATAAGTTTGTCCCAAAATACAGTTTATATTTTTATTAGAGCAAAGTTACGGTGTTAAGGTGCACGGAACCCTCGGTGCCCGAGTCTCGCACTTCGCCGGTTTTTAATAATAATAATAAAAACATCTTAAGAGACTCTCGCTAGACAGTTGGATCAAGAGCCGGATGCAGAAGGCAGTGCTGCTAGACACGGCACGCATTGTGAGGACGTTCCTCACTCTGGGATCCTAACCTCCGGCAGCTTGGATGCACATGCATCCCGCTGCCGTATTTATATATTCTTTAAATTTTATTTTTGAAATGGATGATGGGGCCAAACCAGATGGGGCCACCCTGGTGCCATGGTGCCTCGGGCGGTCCTTGATATGGGACGCCACCTGTGTGGACACTCTGGCGCCGTCACACCTCAGCATCTCTGCTCGCAGAGCGGGAGCCGCGGCTGAGCAGGCGCAGCTCCTAAAAAGCCGAAAGTATTCACAGCTCAGTGCTCATCATGAGTTCGTTGCACTGGCTGTGGAGACTTTCGGCCCGTGGTCGTCCGACGCGAAAAAATTTTGTACAGATATTTCCACCCGCCTGATCCTCGCCTCGGGTGACCCCAGAGCTGGCGCCTACTTCAGGCAAAGGCTGAGCCTCGCTATTCAGCGGGGCAACGCCGCCAGCGTGCTGGGGTCCCTGCCGCGCAGTGCAGAGTTAGACGGCGTGTTCGGGCTTTGATTGTAAATAGGATTTAGGTATTTAGTAATATTTTGTAAATAGCTTTTTGCAATGTATTGTATATTGAAAAATAGTATTCATCCTAATAAAAAAATCTTTTTGAAATGTATAAATGTATTAAATAAGAATATGTGTAAATAAAGAGAATAATATCTTTATTTCAGGCATTTACAATACTAAAAGTACAGTCATACAGCCATCCATATTCAAAATACAATAAAGTTATTTTTTTTTGTTTATCCTACATAGCTGTTTGGCTGCGTCTCAGAAACCCTTTACCCCATTTATCATTGTGCAAGGAAAAAAAGAAAGAACCAGCCTAATTCCCTCATATTACTCTCGTTCCAACAATCACACATGACCTAGTAACTCGTGATGGGAATTACCCTTTCCCATATTGCCGTATTTTTCCCGAGCCGCGGTTCATTTGTTTAATGGAATAGAAGCATTCCGCTGATTGGAGGCTTTTGCACACAACTATCTTGTAACCAGGTTTTATCATATCCACACATGTGAAGAACAAAGAAATACGTGTTGCTATACAGAGTGATTGGAAATTCGATACATTCCTTGAAAAGGGTGATACTAGAGGGGGTTTGCAACAAATTAGGCCCTATATATAAAGAAGGTTTCTGAGTTACGGTAGTTTAAATTTTATTTAGGAATTTTCTCACACATTTGTATGAATATGCAAGAAATCCAAACAATCCCGGTGACCTAGAATTATGAAATGACAATGCCAGATTCAACCGCAAGTTGTACAAGATAACGAATAAATGTAAAAGTATCTCCGTTTGTTATTAAAATTATTGGTTTAAATTAAAGTTATGTACAAGTTGCGAGTCGAAAAAAACAGCTTAATTAAGAATTCAGAAAATAGTAAGAAATCGAAGCGAATTATTCATTGTTTTTGTTATTCTTCTATAGGAGTTGCGAGAGTAGTAGAAAATGATACTTGCAATAGGAAACCTGTAATAAGTCCTCAATAAAATGATAGGTACAGCTTAAATGGTCACGTAGTTTTGTAGGTAGGGCTAAGCTCTATTGAAATGTGGCAATGTCATTTGGCAAGAAGCTAGATCTTATACTTAGCACAAGTAAAGGAAAAAATCCGAACTGTTTATTTGAAATTACGTCTTCCCAAAAATATATTTTTTTATTATAAACTTTTACTTGTAGATGATCATCTAATCAGGACCATGTCGATGTATGGACAAAATATTTTGATAATAGCAAAGATAAGTTGGTAAATCTAGTTGTATCATTTCGTTAGAGCAAAGTTACGGGGTTAAGTTGCGTTGCGCGGAAGCCTCGGGGCGCGAGGCCGACTCGGGCTTGGCCGGCCGGTATTTTTGATCATGCCAGCAACTTTTCTTTGCAAAGTAAATTCTATAAAAATCTCAACGTTTATATACTTACTTACTTTATATATACTTCCAGAAAATAATCTGAAATCTACACAACTTTGAACCCCGATAGGGTTCACAATCGCTGCAATGTATTATTTGTCTAAAGTTTAAGAATAGAATAGAAATATCTTTATTAGGCAACAAAATCCGGTCTTAAATAAATACAAACATATGTGAGTAATTAACTGTACAGATATGTTAGTACCTATACGTAAGTATATACTCCACCTATGTGAGTAGGTAGGTATATACATTGTGGTTATTGATGCTAAAAGGCCCCACGCTCAGCATAATGCTGACGGAGCTGACTCCGCCGAGCGCTGATTTTCAGCGTGGTTTAAATATACATACTTTATTATTTATTTGAATGTTTTATGTTCATTGATATGGATGACTACAGTTTTGTATTGGACATATTCTGTAAAATTTGAATTATTAATAATAATTCAATGTATCTACCAAAACCCACATAAGTCTATCTTACCAAAAAAATTGGCCATCCCTAAAAATGCGGAGTGACGTCACGAATCTCGCGAACATGGCCGACCGTGGAACATGGCCGTTTTTGACGTGTGGGAAAAAATGGGAAATATTTTATTTTTAATTTCATTTATTGCAGTCATCTTCTACTTTTATGTAATAAAAGTGATATATTTGGGATCCTAATGTGAAATAAATATTGTTTAATTGAATGTCGATATGAGTCAACTAGCTGTAATCAATAAATAAAATGTAGCAACCGTCAAATGAGCCGACAATTCAAGGTTATCCAGAAATGCCTGTAAACCCGCTGTAAACCAATAAATGGGTCATCGGAATCCGCCCAGTCGGCATCGCTCAGGACTCAAAGCCCAGCTCACGTGTCCGCTATTGTCCTGCCCAGATTAAGCCATTCACACGGAGACAATAGGCTTATTTAGTGACGTCAGCAAGGCGGCTACGTGGCCGCCGGAATACGCTTTGAATGCCAAAAGAGGGGATCAAATAGTTTTAAATATATCGGAGAAATACTTATTTATTATTTTATTTATGTTTATTCTTTATTTCAATTTATAGTATAAATTACACAATATATACATTACTGCTTATAAATTAAAAAAAGCTATTTACAAAATAAAATAAATACCTAAATTGTAAATAGACAATTAAAGTCCGAACACGCCGTCTAACTCCGCACTGCGCGGCAGGGGCCCAGCACGCTGGCGGCGTTGCCCCGCTGGATAGCGAGGCTCAGCCTTTGCCTGAAGTAGGCGCCAGCTCTGGGGTCACCCGAGGCGAGGATCAGGCGGTTGGAAATGTCTTTATGTTTATTGGTAAACTTCACAGCCATACTTATACATAATATTACAAAGAAATACAAAATCAACACATAATAAGCCAATAAAGAAGTTCATCTGTTTAAGAATAAAGTGAGGAGAACGGAACACAGTAATAATAAATAAAATATCATGAATAAAATAAACTAGGTGCTTAACATAACATATTGAAAGAGAGAGAGAGAGAAAAATAGTAAAATACTTGAATACTAACTTAACTACAAAAATACTAGCTTAACTACAAAAATAGAATATTATACGTATAACAAATAAATAACGTTCCAATGGGTGAGTAAGTGAGGAATACAACGCCGTTCTATGAGGCGGTTTAAAAAAAATACAGCTGTCAAGACTGACAAGCTTTTTTGTTACAATAGATGGCGTTGTCAAACGTCAAATTCTTTTGATTTGTCTTTGAATGACTTTAAAAGTCGAGTCCATAATAAGAAAAAAAAAATGTCACTGATTTTGTTTATTTAGATTCCTTGTTAAGCGCGCGAAACGCCATTAGCTACTTTTTTGTAAAAATTCTAATTAAATAGTTTCCGTGGTATTTAGTGATTACTGATCACGGTAAGTTAATCAGGAGATGTCCGCGAACGTTTCTATTAATTGGAGTGCTCGAAAGAAGTCGTGTTTGTGAAGTTTTGTGCTCTTAGCAAGGTTTCCTTTGCATAACTTGATGCTTGCGTGGATCGTTGCGGTAATTCGTTTAGGGGCTTGGGAGGGTTGTGCGTAGGTTTAGGTTAGGTTATCTTCATATATATGTACGTATTTATAAGAATTAGACATTCTATTCACATCAGACCAGGCTGTATGCCCTAGTTGGCCTTGCCTTTCCCTCTGGGAAGAATATAAAAACAACAACAACTCATCATCTACTCTAATATCAATTCCATTAGATTTTAAGATTATAAACACCTGTTTTTTTAGTGTTGAAGATTCAGGAAATCATAAATTGTTATTGATAAATAACTTACTCTACGAAATTATTTGTTAATCGAATATTGTATGAGAATTATAACTTGTTTAATCAACGAAAGTTTTAAAACACAATTTCAGTTGAACACACCGAAAATTATGGTGAGTCGATTTACGTGGGCATTTTATTATCGAAAATATGTGCAATATTAATTTTACAATATTGCACATATTTTCGATACCGTAGTTTCTGGAACAGATAATTTAATCCAACAAGCCTGCTGAACAAAACAGTTGCCAGAACTGCTACACAGCTGAAGTTACTTAGCTTAGCGTTCCTATTAATAAACGCAACTTAGGTGCGCGTTTAGGAATCGGGTAGCACGTGAGTAAAGCCGTATTAATAAACAAAACTCAGTTCTCAAGAGAACTGTCAAACTCACATTTGAGAACGTATTTGCTGATTGCAGGCGAACCGCGACGTTTACTTGAGTTCTTCCACTTGAGAAAGACATCATGTGATACGCCCTCAAGATTGGTTTATTAATAAATGACATGCTTGAGATAGTGATCACGTCAGAGTGTATCAGCTGAATTCGCTCTTGAGCTCAGACTATCAATACGGGCCTATGTGCATTTGGTTAGGATGATATTGCTATCAGTAATTCCAAGTATTCTAGTCTGCTGTCTTGATGTTAGCTTTCAGAATCAATGGATATACAATATCTTTATAAATTATCCGATTTCAAACGTTCTAAATTCATTGTCCATTTCTGGAAATTGAAATTCTTGGAACAACCTACGGGTCTGATCCGATTTACTGAATAATGTTTGGCAATTGTATAAAAGATTGAGGCGATTCCCAATCTAAGTTTCAAGACCTCTCTCACCTCTTATGGTTCCTAAACTGAACCGAATCGCTATTTGCTACAATGACGTTTGACGTCATTGTAGCAAATTGTTAGTTTAGGAACCTAAACTGGATCGCTACCTCTTAGGTGAGAGTTATTAGAGCACGAGGGAGAATATAACTATAAAATAACAAGGGTATAAAATAATATTGAAGAAAGTGTAATAAAATTGATTGGTTTTATAAAATTACTTGAAACACAATGAAATTAAAAATACGAATAATAATGAAACGTGTCAACTGTCGGAAGGCGACAAATTAAAAGTAAATCCTCAAAGAGGTTCTTCAACAAGAGTAACCCCGCTGTGTATAATACATACTCAACTCAAGCCTGTTTCCCGTAGGGGTAGACAGAGCCGATGAACTTCCATCTGCTGTGATCCTTACAATATACAATAGCACTCATAATTCATCCCTCATCGCTGCATCCCCAGGTATCCCCATCGCATACATGCATCTTGACGCAGTTTTACTGTTCATCATTTCTCATCTTTTTACAACCTAGAGGAGGTTGTAAAATGAAAAAAAATATTTCTTTCTTTCTCAACTTAGTCTAGAGATAAAATGATGCCGAGGTTCTCCTGTTAAGTACGGTGGAACACAGAGAAAGGTGCACAGGAGAGTTTTTAAGGTGAGATTATCTCAAAAACTACTTGACCTATTGCAAAAATTATTTCACGTTTGATAGATAAAAGTTTAAACTATGCAATTGTAAAATAATTATTAAATTCGGTCTAGTAGTTTCTGAGAAAATCTCAACCTTATTGAGGCCCCCTGTATACTTATCTCTGTCTTCGACTGTACCAGAGTACCTGTGTTAGGAGGCCCCGCTCTTCCATCTTACGGTCAATTCTAATGACAGAGTTGATTATTAGAGCTTATTGCTGTTATCTCATTAAGACAACAGTGGCTTCGTAGCCAATAGTTCCATCACCAAAATGTATGCAGGCTTAGTGCCTCACCTGGTATTCACTTGGTTGTGCAACCAATTTGTCGTCGACTATCAAATCACCCGCTGGTGGCGCAACTGGTGTCCTAGTGCAATAGTGCTCTTAGACGAAAGCGCGCTCAGCATTTCAAAATCTAACAACCCTTTCAAACAAGTTTTGATAAAAGAAAATCTTCTCATTTACCAGCATCCAAATAAAATGTGGTTCGTTAATAATCCTGTCCTCTAGAAGGCACCTCTTGTAGAAGCTTTCATGTATGCATCGAGATGCCTGTAACGAGCCTACCTTTAGGTCTAGGACTGGATAAGTGGCTCTTGGGGATAAGTGAAGGAGCTTCCCAAGGACTTGCTGTCTACAGACTAACGATCTACTGTTTGAGAATAAAGCCTTTAGGCCTTGAATTAGTTGGAATATATTTGTAGGTCAATTTACAGACACTTCAAGGTGTACCTATGTACAATCTTATTGTATGCACTTGCTGATTCTTGAAAGCATCTTACTATTTATGCGGTATATGCTCGGTGGCTCAATGGTTGGGTCAATGGACTTGCGATACGGTCCCAGGTTCGATTCCCAGCCAGGGCAGCCATGTACGGTGGAACACAGAGAAAGGTGTACAGGAGAGTTTTTAAGGTTGAGATTTTCTCAAAAACTACGTAACTTATTACAATATTGGCGCGAGCCGCCGCCGTGGAAACACCTAATTAATTCGCTCCGCTTTAAAAAATCGTAATAAATAGCAAAAGTAGTGATATTGCATCGAAACATATATCAAATTGTGCGCAATAGTAAGAGTAACTCGTTGGATGTAGTGAAAGTGACCGGCAGCAAACCGCTGAAGTACTGAAGCCGGGGAACCGCAGCCACGTGACTATACCTTTGGAATTTTTGGCATTCATCTGCATGCGGCACCTGATTTTCACCGGTGCCCCCTAGTGTTTTGATGTGCATTCGAAGAGTACCGGTCAGGAACACAACCTACTGAAATTTTGTAAATTTCTGACTGCGCGTTTTGGTCATATTTCCATAAAACCAAAAACCACGTGGCCACGTGTTTTGAGAAACCGTGGCGTCCCGAGCTAATTTACTTTGCCACTGGATCCTGGAAATAATAGACAGTCGACTGCTGCTTCGAGTAGGAAAATAAGACAGTTTTCATAGATTTAGGGCTGTTAAGGCATTGTGCAATTTAGAACAGCATACGCTGAATTTAACCATAACCTAAAGTCATAATATACCTACCTTTTAATTGATGTATAGCTGAATATAAGAGTCCTAAGTAGTATACAGAAGGAATTAAATTTTATCTTGAGTATATTGTGAGTTGGATAAATCCTGGCCAAACGCCATACAAACTTATTACATTGTTTCAAAACTTAACTTACTAAGTATTATTAATATAATAACTATATAACTGTTAACTTGTGTATAACAATTGTTGTTACTTAAACTACATGCAATAATAACTTGACTACTCTGTGCTTTTAAAAGTATAATACTCACTTGTATAAATTTACTGGTAAATATTTGATGAGAACCCTTCGTTACAAATCGACAGACAATAACTTATAAACTCACTCTATGATTAATATTAGAATTTTCTAGTTTACTGAGTCAGAATATTATTGTGGAAATTATAAAATACAAAGAATATATACATTACTCAGAATGTCGTCTTCCTCTAAAAACGTGAAACAGGTAAATGTAACGCATATCGGAGCCATTGCGGACAAGGCTGACAAAACGGTGACCACGGCTGGAAATCGCCTGACAAATATAGACTTAAAAACCCGAAAGAATGCTTTATTTGACAAAGCAACTAGAAAGTCAATGGACGAGGCTGCTTCTGTAGCCGGTGACGAAAATCAACCGAAACAAGGTAACAGTTCTTTAGAGTCTCTTAAAGCATCGGCTAATAAACTATTTCAGGACGCCAAATCAAATCTGGAACAGTCAGGAAACATAAAAACAACTATCCGGGAGCAGGTTATCTATGGTCTGACGGGGATGTACCAAATAATATTGAACCTGCACGAAACAAATCAGGAGATGCAGCTGCAAATAGAGAAGACAATGTCCGTAGCGCGGGAGGACTTGCTCCAGAAAGAGATAGAATGCACTAAAAGGATCGAATCCCTTGCATCAACAATCAAAGACGTAGATATACGTTCACCCGTAGAAGAAATATTGAGCGAAGTAAGGTTGATGAAACAAGTACTTCACAACACGGCCGTGTTGCCAAGTTCACAGCATGGGCCACCCAAAGCGAAATTAACACCGGAGCTAGATCCCATCCTATCAGAAATAAGAAAAGTAAGTGAAAAGATTACGGAGCTGAAGGGTGATGTAAGAGAGAACGCAAGCTTAATAAAAGGAGCGACAGATGCGATTACGACGGCTGCTTCTTCAATGAGGACAACAATTACATACGCTGAGAAAGTGGCAGGACCTCAGCGATCTCCAATTGAAAATCTGACACAAGTTTCGCACTCAATAATAGTATCATCAGAAAATGAAACAGATACTAGCGAAGAAGTAATAAAAAAGATAAGAGGAGCAGTGGAAGCAAAAAGTAGTGGTATAAGAGTAGATAGAGTAAGAAAAGCAAAAGACCAAAAAGTTATAGTGAGTTGTAAAGATAAGGAAGAGATCACCAAGATCATGGGAAAACTTAAAACACCGGACACGAAACTCCGCGTCGAGGAAACTAAAAATAAGGATCCTCTGGTGATAATAAAAGATGTGTTAACGTATAACACAGATGAAGACATCGTAGCCTCACTAAAGTCACAGAATACGAATCTATTAGAAGACATTGGAAAAGAGGACTTTCGGGTGTCCGTAAAATTCAGACGCAGAGCGAGGAACCCATACGAAAACCACGTGGTACTACAGGTATCGCCAAAAATATGGCAGAGGTTGACAACAGCGGGAAAAATCCACATCGACTTACAGCGTGTGTGTGTGCAGGATCAATCACCGCTAGTGCAGTGCACGAGGTGCTTGGGATACGGACATGGCCGTAAGCTCTGCAAAGAGCCGGCTGACCTGTGCAGTCACTGCGCCGGACCCCACCTGCGCGCTGAATGTCCCACTTACCTCGCGGGTGACGAGCCGACTTGCCGCAATTGCCAGGCAGCAAAATATGACAAAACGGACCATCATTCATTCGACGGAAGCTGTCCCATCCGTAAGAAATGGGACGCTATAGCTAGATCAAGTGTAGCATACTGCTAAAGTGGATATGGGCAGCGACAGCGATGAAGTGACCCTGGCCACAGCTCAATTAACTGCTCCGGAACATAAAACATACAAGGTTATACAAGCCAATCTGCAGCACAAGAAATTGGCAACGCAGGAACTTTTGATTGAAGCTCAAAGACTAAAAATAAGCTTTGCTATGGTTCAAGAGCCGTATGTGGGAGCCATAGGAGAACTCAAACAACATTCTGGTACACGTGTAGTTCAATGTGGTAAGAACAGGACAAAACCGGTGAAATCTGCGTTAATAATATTTGACGATGAAATAGGAGTTGTTGAAAATTCAAAATTAATAACGGAGAATATTGCGGTGGCAGTTTTAGAAACCAACAAGTGGAGGGTGGGAGTGATATCGGTGTACCTGGAGGACCACTTGCCAATCGAGCCATACATTGAAGATATTAAAAACATAACTAAAACCCTAAAACTAAAAAATATTTTGCTGGGGGGAGATGTAAATGCTTGGAGTACTTGGTGGGGAAGCAAAAAAGAAAATATCAGAGGAGAAGTACTAAGAGGTACGCTAGATGAGATGGATATGCAAATCCTAAACCAAGGTACAGAACCGACTTTTGACACAATAAGAGGCGGGAAAACTTTCAAGAGTAACGTAGACATAACAGTCTGCTCGAGCGGTATGCTGCCAAACGTTCACAACTGGAGGGTAGACAAATCTATAGTTAGTTCTGATCATAATGCAATCATGTTTGATATAGAGTTAAACAAACCAACTGAAGGAAGAATGAAAAGTTCAACTCGAATAAATAATACCAAGAAAGCAGACTGGACAACTTTTAGGAAAGAGCTAAAAGAAAAATTAGAAGATAAATCTTTAACAACTGAGGAAGTAAATAAAATAGAAACAAAAGAGAAATTAGAAGAGACAGTAAACAAATATATAAATAATATAACAGAGGTATGTAATAAATGTATACCAATGGTTAAAATAAAATCTAAAATACACTTACCTTGGTGGACGCTAGAGCTGAAAAGAATGAAAAAAGAAGTAACCACGAAGAGAAGACGAATAGCATGCGCAGCCCCCCGGCGACGCCAGCACGTAGTGGACGAGTACCTGGAAGCAAAGACAAAATACGAAAACGAAGCTATAAACGCACAGACAGAAAGCTGGAAACAATTTTGCACAAAGCAAGATCGAGAGAGCCTATGGGACGGGATATATCGAGTTATAGGGAGAACATCAAAACGACACGAGGACCAGCTTCTAGTGAAGGATGGAACAGTATTGAACCCAAAAGACTCAGTACAACATCTAGCTAGCACGTTCTTTCCAGAAGATGACGTAAGAAATGAAGGCCATGAACATCGAAGTACACGTGAAATGGCAAACAATAGTGGAAACGATTTACCTGCTGGTACACAGGATCCACCCTTTACAGAAGCCGAGCTCAGATACGCCATAAACAGTTTTAATTCTAAAAAGGCACCTGGATTAGATGGTTTTACTGCGGATATCTGTCGATGGGCAATTTATACGGACTTCCATGTTTTTCTGCAAATTGCCAATAAATGTTTGGAACTGGCTTGTTTCCCTGCACCATGGAAGAAAGCGGCAATTGTTGTTCTGAGGAAACCGGGAAAACCAGATTACACTAACGTTAAGTCGTACCGACCAATAGGCCTTCTCTCAGTGTTAGGTAAAGTTCTGGAGAAAATGATGGTGCGGAGAATAAGGTGGCATCTCTTACCCAGAACAAATCCTAGGCAATATGGATTCGTTCCCCAGCGCAGCACGGAAGACGCCCTCTATGATTTGATGCAACACATACGGGAAAACTTACAAAATAAGAAAATAAATGTCGTTGTGTCGCTCGACATAGAGGGGGCTTTCGACAGCGCATGGTGGCCGGCGGTTAAATGTCAAATAGTGAAAAAGAAATGTCCACAAAACCTTCGGCGACTGATTAACGATTACTTCGAAGACCGTAAGGTCGTGGTGCGATATGCTGGAAAAGAGAACGAGAGAATTACAGAGAAAGGATGTGTGCAAGGCTCCATTAGTGGCCCAACATTTTGGAATATATTGCTGGACCCACTGCTTGATGAAATAGACACCATGGGTGCGTACTGTCAGGCATTCGCAGATGATGTCGTTCTGGTATTCTCCGGGCACTCAGTCGCCAAAATACAAGAAAAGGCAAATCAGACCCTCGCACATGTGCACGAGTGGGGAGTCAAAAATAAGCTGAAATTCGCGCCTCATAAAACCAATGCTATGGTGATCACGAAAAAGCTTAAATTTGACAACCCGATTGTTCACATGGGTGGGGAAGATATATGTATAGTGGATGAAATCAAACTGCTGGGACTAACGATTGATAAAAAACTGACATTTAATAGCCATGTAACGAGAGTTTGTCAAAAAGCGGCAAATCTTTATAAACAATTATCTAGATCAGCGAAGATAGGCTGGGGACTGAACCCGGAGGTTATCAGAACGATATACTATGCGGTAGTGGAGCCGGTCATCATGTACGCCTCTAGCGTGTGGGTGTCAGCCACAGAAAAGATAATGGTGCAAAAACAGCTTAACACCATACAGAGGGGATTTGCACAAAAGATTTGCAAATCATACCGTACAGTTTCATTGAATGCTGCGTTGGTGCTCACAGGCCTCCTTCCGCTCGATCTTCGTATTCAGGAGGCGGCTCGTCTGTACGAAGCTAAAAGGGGCAAACCATTGCCGGCTCTAGCCGACAGACCTTTGGAAGAGCGCGTGTGCTTCATGGAAGCGATGCATCCCGCCAGGCAAATGGACATTGAATTTCAATGTTTGGTGGACATGCAGCCCGAGACAGTAGCCGAATACCAGGTCTCTGACAGCCAGATATACACAGATGGCAGCAAAATCTCTGGGAAGGTTGGGGCTGCATGCTCATACTGGAAGGAGGGAAGAGAAGTCAGGAGCAAGAAGCTGAAACTCTGGTCGTTCTGCACCGTTTTCCAAGCTGAAATGTACGCGCTATATCAAGCTACAGAAATTGTACTAAAGCTAAAAGAGAAAACAGTGAGCATCCTCAGCGACTCACGATCGGCACTGGAGCTCCTGAAAAGGCAAGACACTTTCCACCCACTGGCCTTCGAAATCAGACAGAACTTGGTTAAAATAAAGGACCAAAATCGAGTAGTCAAATTATATTGGATAAAGGCGCACGTCGGAGTGCCGGGTAACGAAAGAGCAGATGAGCTAGCAAAACAAGCGGCTTTGTTTAGCAAGACCGCGCCGGCCTATGACAGCTGCCCGATATCTTTCATCAAGCGAGAGATAAGAAAGGACTCACTGCAAGAATGGAGCAAGAGGTATGTCACTGGAGAAACAGCCGGGGTCACCAAATTGTTTTTGCCGGATCCTATATCGGCATATCGATTAATAAAGAAAATAGAAATTACGCCGACACTTGTGCAGGTGATGACCGGTCACGGAGGGTTCTCACAGTATTTACATAGGTTTAAGTGTAAATCTAGCCCAGGGTGTATATGCGACCAAAATGTGGAAGAATCCGTTGTGCATTTGTTGACAGACTGTCCTAAATACGACAGGTGGAGATGCGATCTGGAGATGAGAATAGGCATTACCGTGGCCCAGACAACATTCTGTGAAATGTTGTCCAGCAAAAATCACGGATCGCAATTCATACATCATCATCATCATCATCAGCCCGTATCAGTCCACTGCTGGACGTAGGCCTCTCCCAAAGCGCGCCAATCAACCCTACTCTCGGCCCTCTGCATCCAGTCCCTGCCAGCCATTTTGCGAAGGTCATCCCTCCATCTGGTCGGGGGGCGTCCCACACTACGTTTACCCGTTCGTGGCCTCCATTCGAGAACTCGTCTACCCCATCGGTTATCGGTTCTACGACAGATGTGACCAGCCCACTGCCACTTCAGTTTACTGATTCTATGAACAATGTCAACCACTTTTGTCTTCTGGCGGATATACTCGTTTCTTATTCTATCTAACAGAGAAATTCCAAGCATAGCTCTTTCCATAGCTCGCTGAGCGACCTTGAACCTGTGGGCCAGTCTCACCGTCAATGTCCACGTTTCGGCTCCGTAGGTCATCACTGGCAGGACGCACTGGTTGAAGACCTTAGTTTTTAGGCATTGTGGTATTGAAGACGAGAAGATATGACGTAGCTTCCCAAACGCTGCCCAGCCCAGCTGAATTCTCCTGTCACTCTCTTTCTCGAAGTTGTTCCTACCCAGCTGTAGAGTTTGTCCTAAGTAGACATATTTCTGAACAACTTCGACGACCGTGGCATCGACTACTACTGGTTCCGGGACGACCAGATCATTGAACATGATCTTGGTCTTATCCAAATTCATCCCGAGCCCGACACGGCGAGAAGCAGCATTAAGGCTATCCAGCATTGCCTGCAGATCCTGCAGCGACTCAGCCATGACCACTATATCATCGGCAAACCGAAGGTGTGAAATGTACTCGCCATTTACATTGATGCCACGTCCATTCCAGTCCAGTGTTTTGAAGACATCTTCCAGCGCGTTTGTGAAGAGTTTCGGTGATATAACATCTCCTTGTCTCACACCTCTACGCAACTGGATAGATCTTGTTTGCTGGTTCTGGATTTGGACGGTCATAGTGGCGGCGTCATACAGGCATCTCAGCACCTCGATGTACCGCCAGTCTACTTGGCATCGCTGCAAGGACTGCAGGACAGCCCAGGTTTCGATAGAGTCAAATGCTTTCTCATAGTCCACAAATGCAAGACACAGGGGCCGATTGTATTCCTCTGTCTTTTGTATAATCTGCCTCACTGTGTGGATGTGGTCTATGGTGCCATATCCTCCGCGAAACCCGGCCTGCTCCGGGGGCTGGAAGTCGTCAAATCTCCGTCCAAGACGATTCGTAATGACTCTCGAAAACAGCTTGTATACATGACTCAGGAGAGAGATAGGTCTATAGTTTTTCAATAGGGTTTTGTCCCCTTTCTTGAAAAACAGGACAACAATGCTCCTGTGCCATGCCTTCGGAGTTCTCCCACTCTGTATGACGGAGTTAAAAAGCTTCTGTAGCTCCATCAGGACAGGAGTACCACCTGCTTTCAGGAGCTCAGATGTAACCCCGTCTTCACCGGGGGCTTTTCCATTCTTAAGCTGTTTGAGAGCCAGTCCGATTTCGTCAAGACTCACATCCGGCAGGTCTTCGGTAAAATGGCGTGTTAACGTAGCTCGGGGATCATCGGTACTAGGCTCAGGTTGCGGTGCGTGAGGTGCGTACAATCGGCCGTAGAAGTCTTCGATCTCAGCGAGTATCTCTGGTTTGGAAGTGACGGTTCTGCCATTCGCCGACTTCAGTTTCGTCAGATGGCTTCTCCCCAACTGCTGCATGAATACTTTTGACCCTCGATTTTGCTCAATTGCCTCTTGTATGCGGCGTGTATTGGAGCGACGAAGGTCACGACGTATAAGCTTCCTTACATGCTTGTTGAGGGTCCGCTGTTCTGTCTGAGAGATTTGCGTAGCCTTTTCACGTCTTTCCTTCATGAGATCCAGAGTCTCCACTGAGAGCTTAGACTTCGTGCCAGTACGTTGCGACCTGCAAAACCTTACGCCTACGTCCCTGATGGTCTTCACCACTGTGTCAAACGCCTGGTCAACGTCAATTGTGGTTTCCAAGACATCGAATCTATTTTTCAGCTCCAGCTGAAATTTTTCGGAGCCGGTTACGATCTGTTGCAGGTTAGGTCGGAGCGTAGACTTCATCATACGGAGTCTTTCTAGCTTAAAATCGATATTCAGGGTGCCTCGCACGAGTCGGTGGTCACTACCAGTGTTAAACCGGTTAAGTACAGAGACATCCCTGAATATATGCCTTTTGTCCGTTATGATGAAGTCTATCTCATTTTTCGTCATAGAGTCGGGGCTTTGCCAAGTCCACTTCCTCTGAGGCTGCTTCTTAAAGAACGAATTCATTAAGAATAGCCCCTCTTTCTCCAGGAAGTTAACTAGCATTTGCCCCCTATGATTCCTGCAACCAAGACCATGTGGTCCGATTTTCGATTCGATGTTGCTCTGTACTCCCACTTTAGCGTTGAAGTCCCCCATGACAACGTTGAAGTGTGTCTTAGTGGTGTGATTGAGGGCTTTGGCTATGTCTTCATAGACAGCCTCCACTTCTTCATCCGAGTGTGCCGACGTTGGTGCGTAGACCTGTACTACCTTAAGAGAGTATCTCTCGGTAAGTTTCAAAATGAGGTACGCTACCCGTGGCGACACACTGGAGATCTCCATTACGTTGTCTACGAGGGCCTTATTCACCAGAAAACCTACCCCGCCTTGGGAGAGTTGATCGCCCTCTCGAAAGTAGAGTAGATGGCCCGATTCCAGGGTCAGTGTGTCCTCCCCCTCTCTTCGGACTTCACATAACCCTAGGACGTGCCAGCGTATCCTCTCCAACTCTACTTCGAGTTCCGCGATATGATCGTCCAGCCGCAGAGTTCGTCCGTTGTACGTAGCCAGGGTCAATTTTGTTTGGCAGCCTCCCGTAACCCGGGGATTCTTAGCACCCCCTGCCCCGCCGTTACCGTAGCCGCTGCCTTGGCTAGGAATAGCGGGGCGGCCGGGAACTGGGGGCCGGGGCCTTGTGGTGTGCATCATGTTTGGGAGGTGATGCCCGTAATCGCCACGCTGGGCAAGCGGGTTGGCGATCGCAGAGCCGGCCACCTCGCGCCGGTGACGCTGCTGCCCGTCACCGACCTGCTGCACTTGGCGCCGGCACGGTGCGAGCTGGGTATACCGCCAACTGTCGGTCGCCAGAGCCCCGTCCGTTGGTCGGCAGGGTGCACCACGTGCCGGTGAGGTTGGCAATTGGGTGGCCAATATTGTCGGTCCCCACCCCTTACACCCCAATTGCAATTCATACAGTATTGTATAAATATAGCTAAGGACGTAATATATAGGAATAGAACTAAATAAGATAAGTAATGAATGTATCTGTATATTTGTGAAAAATATATCAAAATACATTTAAACAAATTAGAGATAAGTAATAATTTGTATAGTATTGTATGGATTAGGCATAGACACTAAAAGTTATTTATAAACGACAAAATTATATCTATAATAGTAGGAATAATATAAAGTAGATGAAATAAGGAAAGAATGTATTCGTATATTATGTGTTAATATAAATGAATATATTTATATTAATAGAGAAATAAGTAAATAACAAAGAATAAGTATAAAATACAGAAATCAAATTGGGCATTCCATTAGTAATGTATAATTGTGACATTAATGCTGTGAGACTGATGTGTGTATCTTTATATATTTATATATTAAATAAGGGCTACCGGTCGTCATTTGTACAATACGTACAACTGATATATAAATAAAGAGCAAAGTTAAAAAAAAAAAAATGTACGCTATACAAAGTCTCCGATCACCATATCGGAGGAAATCCTGGCGAACATACATAAAAAAAAAAAAAAAACTTATTACAAAAATTATTTTACTGTTTGATAGATAAAACTGAAAACTATGTAACTGTAAAAGAATTATTAAATTCGGTCCAGTAGTTTTTGAGAAAATCTCAACCTTATTGAGGTCCCCTGTATACTTATCTCTGTCGTCGACTGTACCAATGAGTTATCCTCGATTTTTTCGACGGAAAAACTTACGTACATTTACCGAGTGCTCTCAAAACGGTGAAGGAAAACATCGTGATGAAACCTGCATGCCGCATGCAACCTGCTGCATTTAGAAGAAAAAATCTAAAGCATGTAAAATCCGCCAATCCGCAGTGGGCTAGCGTGGTGGATCATGGCCCCAGCTCCCTAGATGTAAGGGAAGGTCTGTGCCCGAGCAGTGGGGCAATATAAATTGACTGATGATGATGATGATGCGGTGGTAGATACCGTATAAATAGTAAGACGCTTAGAACATGATGAAAAAATTCTTGCCGTGGGCAGGACTTGAACCTGCGACCTTGTCATTCCGTGACAAGTTCAATCCGTCGCAGGTTCAAGTCCTGCCCACGGCAAGAGTTTTTTCATCATGTTCTAATTTATTCACCGAGCATGGATAATGCTTAATTCAAATTCTGAGTAAGATGCTTATTATTATTTAAAACAGTTCATGAGTCGTGGCCTTTCGAAGACAGGATATTGCAACCCCGTGGGAAATGCATGCGGTACTCACTCTCGGCTCTTTTCCGCGTGCACTTTACAGTCTCCCTACATTTGCTTAACTCACGTGTATATAGGCATCCTGTCTCCACTCTTGAACCAGAGCATCATGGCGACGTCGCGCACCGGCGCAGCCAGATCGCACGGCAGCCGCGTCAGGCCGCCGGGGGCAGACCACACCTGGATTACCCCTGGAAAAAAAGATGTCGTTAAAATGATAACATTAAATATTTGAAGAAGACCAGCCCGTTGGACTGATGCGGTTGCCAAAATCCGCCTTTGAAGAGGCTATGAGAGCACAAGACCGTGTCTCCTGGTGCCTTCATACATGCCAGCGGCACCTGCTGTTGAGGGTCACGATCTTCAGCATGATGTTACGATTATGGAGGAGGATGTAAGTAAAAAATTGCACGGCACTAACTACTAAAATTCAACGTCTGAAAAAAATATATAGCAATCTTGGGGTATCTATTTAGAGACTGAGGAATATCGACACGATTGGACAAACTTCGCTCGATAGAAAAAAATCGCAAACATACCCCTTCCATGTCTTTTAAACTGAAAATTATATCTAAACCGAAATAGTTATTCATACAAAATATATATCAAAATGTAGGGTAAAAATACGAGAGCTTGTTTTAAGTAAATCTGTTGGCGTATTTTTATTTCCCTGCCAAAATTCTTCCAAAATTTAAATACCAATATCGAGGCACTGCGACGTGCTCTTCACTCCGCCGCTGCGGGGCATCTTGTGTCTCAATCTTGCTTTTGACAAATACTTCCAAACAAACCAGACCCACATTGAACACCAAAGACTCATTATTTTCCGAGGTCGCATTTTCTAAAAGATAAAGGCAAACGTCAAAGGAATCATCTAAAAACTGAGGAAAATTCAGGCCTTGGAAAAGAGGCATTGCTCGAAACTTATTGTCCAGCCCTAACGCCACAGAAGACTACACAAGCAGTAGGTCAACTATGAGACAGATTTCATCTCGAATCTCTAGTACAACTCAAGTGGCACTTGTATTCAAAACATTGATCTCCTATAAACAACTAGATACACAGTCTGCCTTCTAAAAATGTCCGAGCGCAAAGAAGGTCCAAACGGATAAATGGACTCATTTGCTTTATTGGACATTATTTGGACGTTAACAATGAACCCTTATTTGGACGTTTTTTTAAATTGTTTTAGTAAGACCATTGTGTATCTAGTTGTTTATATGAGATCAATGATTCAAAATTAAATCGTATAGTATTCTAGATAACAAGGTTCATTTGTATTAGTTATTCTTAATTCTGTGTTCTTATCTTTCATGAGCCGATTTCATCACCTTCAAAACTCTCTCGTCTAAGTGCATCACGATTCCTCACGGACGTTGGCCTTTGGAGCGATATGCCGGTGCGCGGTCAAATAGACCTTTGAGGTCGCAGTGACCCTGGCTTGTACGGTGGAACACAGAGAAATGTGTACAGTAGAGTTTTCGGGTTGAGATTTTCTCAAAAACTATTTGACCTATTGCAAAAATTCCTTCACTGTTTGATAGATAAAAGTTAAAACTATGTAACTGCTGCGGTGTTTTTGTGTGGCTTTGTTTGATAAGCACTGCACTGGATCTTAGCTTCTTAGTTTTCTAGTGCTATCTTTTATATCACTATTTGCGTCTTATTTAATTAATTAGTATCTATAAGTGAAGACCTATAATTGGCTTCTTGCTTTTATTTAAACGAAAATGTAGTAGTTTATAAGCTGTTGGGTTTCCATGTCATAATAAAAAATAAAAATAAAATAAAATAACTGTCAAAGAATTATTATTAAATTTGGTCCAGTAGTTTTTGAGAAAATCTCAACCTCATTGAGGCCCTCTGTATACTTATCTCCGTCTTCGACTGATATCAAACTATAATAATAATCACCTTCAGGCTGCTGTTCAGCTGGGTTACTGCTTATAAGGTATTGTGCTAACACCACGTTAATACAGGAAAAGCTGGGATTTAATGACGCCTCAAAAGCTTTTGTGTACCCCACCCCCTCCCAACGCCTCGCCCCCCTTCTCTTCGCTAACTCGATTCACACGTTTTGGGGACCTTTGATGTCTCGATCCTCCTTTGAGGGATTTAGGGTGACGAGGAACGACGGAAGAACTATTTGGGAAATTGTAGGGAGTAATAACCTCAAAAATATAGATTACTTAGTTATTGGTTATGATAAGCCCTGACAGGTGGCAGGAGGTATATAATGAGATCTAAGTATTCATCATCATCATCAGTATATTTATATTACCCCACTGCTCGGGCACAGACCTTCCCTTACATCGAGGGAGCTCGGGCCATGATCCACCACGCGGGCCCAGTGCGGGTTGGCGGATTTCACATGCCTTAGATTTTTTTTCTTCTTCTACGACATGCAGGTTTCATCACGATGTTTTCCTTCACCGTTTTGAGAGCACTCGGTAAATGTACGTAAGTTTTTCCGTCTAAAAAACCGAGGATAACTCATTGGTACATGGCTGCCCTGGCTGGGAATCGAACCTGGGACCTCCATATTGCAAGTCCATTGATCTAACCACTGAGCCACCGAGCTCAGGTAAGGTATTGTAATCTCGGCACTGAGCCCGCGTGGTGGATAATGTCCCGAGCTCCCTCGATGTAAGGGAAGGTATGGGCCTGAGCAGTGGGGCAATATAAATTGGCTGATGATGAATTAATGAATGAATCAGGTGGTCCTGAATGTCTTGATGAACTTCAAAAAACATTGCCACATTTCAATGGAGCTTTGCCCCACCTACAAAACTACGTGACCATTTAAGCGATACCTAACATTTTGTTGGGGACTTATTACAGGTTTCATATTGCATAATCATAATCAGTATCATTTTCTACTACTCTCGCAACTCCCATAGAAGAATAACAAAAACAATGAATAAATCGCTTCGATTTCTCACTATTTTCTGAATTCTTAATTGAGCTGTTTTTATCGAATCGCAACTTGTACAAAACTTTATTTTAAACCAAAATTTTTTAATAAAAACGGAGATATTTTTACATTTATTCGTTATCTTGTACATCTTGCGGTTGATGGTGGGGCAGAATCTGGCATTGTCATTTAAAACCCATTATACATAATTCATTTATTGCATATCACACACATATTAGGTACATAACACAGTTACATTTCACTATACATGTGGACCCCGTCGGGCAGCAATATGGGAAGGCAGCTCGACATTGGACTATTTGAAATCATCGTCTAAGTATTTCTGTAATGAATAGTAACACTTGTTTATTAACATTTGCTTAAAAGCTTTTATGAACAATTTATTATTACTTTCGTTTTTCAATTTTTCGGGTAATTTATTTTTATTGATAAGACGTATGGGCTCTTGCTATGTAATTTTAATTTGGTTTTTTTGGAATTAAGTTTTGACCGTGTCTTGTTGGATATTGGCGATATTAAAACTAAACTAAAGGTAAAAAACAACATTTCCCCACATGCGATTTTATCCCTATAAGTTCCCAAGGGATGGCCACCCCTAAGATCCTTTGCGTCTCGCCGTCTGTCGCCACTGTCCTTAATACGACATCTTCTGACGTCTCGGACCTTTGATTGTGTCCAAAATTGTGTTTGCGTCTAATTGAAATTTCCCCTTGTTTTTTGGAGATTTCATCTGAAGTTTTATCATCGGAAATTGGTAATTGAACAGGAAATATTTGTCTCTTGTTCACGAGAATAAATTATTTACGATTGTGCACAAAGGAATTTCTAAGATTCTTTTCAATTTAATATCGATATCAGCAAAAAGTATCGAGTACTCCGAAATAATTGAAATATGGTGCAATTGATAGTCGTTAGTGGTTACCCACAGACCATTGCACTTACCCAATAAAATCGGTACAAATGACAATGCCAGATTCTGCCCCACCATCAACCGCAAGTTGTACAAGATAACGAATAAATGAAAAAATATCTCCGCTTTTTAATAAAATTATTGGTTTAAAATAAAGTTTTGTACAAGTTGCGATTCGAAAAAAACAGCTTATTTAAGAATTCAGAAAATAGTAAGAAATCGAAGCGAATTATTCATTGTTTTTGTTATTCTTCTATAGGAGTTGCGAGAGTAGTAGAAAATGATACTGATTATGATTATGCAATATGAAACCTGTAATAAGTCCCCAACAAAATGATAGGTACAGATTAAATGGTCTCGTAGTTTTGTAGGTGGGGCAAAGCTCCATTGAAAAGTGGCAATGTCTTTTGCAAGCGAAAAATTCTGTCAATGATGAGCGCATAGAGACGAAGCGGGGGACAGATGTGCCGTATTAAAGAGATGCGTCCATGTCGATCATATCTCTAGGTTACATGTGTCGCGAAGCAAGCAGACACGGGCTGTTACAGGTCTATGGGGTAAGTGGTCTGTGTTAGGAAGTATAAATTATATATTCCAGGTTTAAGGCGCTGACATGAGCCAACTAGCGCCGCCAATCTTAAAAAAATCATATTTCCAATATAATCAATTTTATTAAAAAAGCTACGTTCACATTGTTTATTGCTATAAATATTATTTTTTAAATGCTTATTTGTAACGTGATTCAATGTAGGTAAGTTGTAGTTCACAAATGTGCCAGAAACGGCCGTTTTTCGCAATTATGCGAACTACAACTTACCTACATTGCATCACGTTACAAATAAGCATTTAAAAAATAATATTTATAGCAATAAACAATGTGAACGTAGCTTTTTTAATAAAATTGATTATATTGGAAGATATGATTTTTTTAAGATTGGCGGCGCTAGTTGGCTCTATGAAGGCTCTTAAAAAGGTTACGCAAAGCGGACACGTTTAGGATACAGAATGACAGCCTGAGGGAATCCTAGATTAATCTATTGAGATCATAAATATATCCAATTCCAAACCAGAAAATGAGCAAGTAAATCGTAGGCACGCAATTAAGTATATCGTATATACGAAACACCATCTGATGTGGTGTTTTTCGCTCGTCTTAGCTCATTAATGGGCCGTAACACAAATTGGAGATAGCAGTTAATTCCGTGATGAAAGACACAAGCGGCACGCGAGTAAATATAATTGATAAAGCGTATTCAGTAGGAGAGCTCGGTGGCTCAGTGGTTGGGCCAATGGACTTGCAATATGGAGGTCCCAGGTTCGATTCCCAGCTAGGGCAGCCACGTACCAATGAGTTATCCTCGGTTTTTTCGACGGAAAAACTTACGAACATTTACCGAGTGCTCTCAAAAACGGTGAAGGAAAACATCGTGATGAAACCTGCATGGCGTAGAAGAAGAAAAAAAATCTAAGGCATAGAACCTTAAAAGTACTGATCTTTTCCGGTTGATGGTGAAACAATCATGAGCTGCATCCTCCAACCAAAGCTCCATCTAAATGTCCACCATATTGCACATATAGAGTAGGATTAGAGTTAAAATCCCTTCAATTAGGGCTAGTCTCAGTAGTCCGATGATTTAGTCCGGTGATCGGACTGATGAGACTTTTTAGTCTCAGTAGTCCGATGATTAAGATTAATTCAGATCATCGGACTACTGAGCCTTTTAGTCCGATATTTACACAATTCAACAGAGCCTTCCTAAAAAAAGGAAATGCTTTACTTTTTCCGACATATTTATTTTTTACTAGATGCTAAATACAAAGCAATTTTATACAGAAACAGAGATAGAATCTCGTGTTTTGCACCACGCCCTACATTAGTATCCTAATAATAATGTTTATAGGCGGCAAATGTTTCTGCGTAGCGTTATCTGATGCACGGCGGTGGTCCTGTGGCGTGACAGACGGTCGTACAATTATTTAGAATTGCACACATAAAATCATGCCTTGTGTAGCGAGTTGTGCCTAGTTTACTCAATGTATTTCAGAGTCTAAGGGGTAACACGAGTCATTTCTTATTGTTGATGGTCTTAATTGGAAATTGTGATCATGTAATTGATGTTTTGGAAGCCTTTGACACTGACTGAACAACTATGCGTAATGCACGGTGGAACACAGAGAAAGGTGTACAGGAGAGTTTTTGAGGTTGAGATTTTCTCAAAAACTACTTGACTTATTGCAAAAATTCTTTCACTGTTAGATAGATAAAATTTCAGACTATGTAACTGTAAAAGAATTATTAAATTCGGTCCAGTAGTTTTTGAGAAAATCTCAACCTTATTGAGGCCCCCTGTATACTTATCTCTGTCTTCGACTGTACATACCAAGATAGAACCAAGTTCATTTGAAGAAAGTTTAAATCCACATTGCATAATACCTTTAGGAACTGACCACCTGAGTTGTCCACCTAGTTGGTATGTTAGGAATAAGTTGGTGTGCCTCAGGGTTGTATGTTTGGCCCTGTGGAATACCTAGGCAGTTTGGATATAGATAACAGTGTAATCTCAAAGCTTTTGACTTCACAGGCATTTAGATTAGACTTATTGGTTGCCTCCAATGATTATAATATTCTTGAAGTGCCTCTCCGCTATCGGCGGTTGGCTGTCAACTCCGCGTACTAGTCCCTATCTTGAGCCGAAATAGTAGCTCAACGCTTGCGGTTTTCGTCTTGAATGCTTCGGAACCACGACTTTTTCGGAGGTCTCTGCTTCTACCTGTTATTTATTAATGATAATTAATTGGAGCAATTCGTATCTATCATTCCGGAATATTTGTCATATATATCCAGGTAGCAATAAATCATGAGAATTACGCTTACCCACTTAATTATTTATAAGCTCACGCCTGATTCCCATAGGGGTAGACAGAGACTATGGTCTTCCATCTGCCGCGATCCTGGCACACAACCCTTGCCTCCTCCACGTTCATCAATTTCTTCAAGCACGCTTACCCATCTGCTCTTGTCAGAGACTATGGTCTTCCATCTGCCGCGATCTAGCACACAATCCTTGCCTCCTCCACGTCCATCAATTTCTTCAAGCACGCTTACCGTGCTCTTGTCAGAGACTATGGTCTTCCATCTGCCGCGATCTGGCACACAATCCTTGCCTCCTCCACGTTCATCAATTTCTTCAAGCACGCTTACCCATCTGCTCTTGTCAGAGACTATGGTCTTCCATCTGCCGCGATCTGGCACACAACCCTTGCCTCCTCCACGTTCATTAATTTCTTCATGTACGCTTACCCATCCGCTCTTGTATATGCTGATTATATCCAGCCTGGAAGTACATTTGTGTTTCAACCCTTGCAACCGATGTCATTATACCGTATCGTGTTGACCATCCCGAAACAGGAGCTGAAGGGCCGTTCCACAGTGGCATGGAATTCCTGAAGTAATGAGAGCACATCGGCCCGATTAAGATTTAATTGCTCCGCGCCGCGGGTTGACCGCGTAATGGCCGGCCTTACGCGTCTCAATTAGTGCGCCATGCGTAACAACCGGGAAAAATGTTGGTATGCGAGGACAGGCAAGGGCGTCGCCAGGGGGGGGCAGTAGGGGCAGCTGCCCCCCCCTAGAGATTAGAAAAAATATCCAGCCCAATGCAAAGTCCTTAGTCAGGTACTGGAAAGGCGATGAGGCGAGAGCGAGCGGGGAGAGGAGAGTGCTACTGTCTCTCCTATTCCGTCCACGCGGCCGCGTCGTCGCCTGTTCTCACACACAGCTGTAATTTATATCGACTTGCCCCCCCCTGGGCCATCGGCTGGCGACGCCCTTGAGGACAGGCCATAAAGGGATATAACGTCCACATAAATTAAGTGGAGTAAATCATGCAACTTTGGTTGTGGTCAAGTCGAAACTAGGTTCCTAATAGAATGTCTCTGTCGTGGTCATATCGTCTAATTGAACATTTCATGAAACAATCGACAATTGCATGAAACGGTGGCATTTCACGAAATCGTCAAATGTCTATTTGTCATTTCAGGAAATAACTTGGACAAATCAATGAATAGAAAGCATTTGACGATATGGCCAACAAACGCACGGCTATTTCATGATATGACCAAACACAATTGACCGTATCGTAGAAAAATAGCAATGACTACCGCTAGAGGCGCCGAGAGCGCGCTTTGTCATTGTTTATGTTGTGTGAATAATAATGTGCAAATTATATAAGAAAGTGTGTTGGAAACTTGGAAAAGTGTTACTATAGGAAAATTGGCACCCTACATTAATGATCTGACCAAACGTGGTTGGACAAATCGACGAACGTTGACGTTTAAACTATTTGCCCAGCACAACTTGACGATTTCGTGAAATGTCACCATTTTATGAAATGTTTGACGATTTCATGAAATGCTCAATTTAACGATCTGTCCACGACATCTCCATGCCATATAAGAATGACTGCATGATGGCAAAAACCGGCCCATTGTACTGTTTGTTATGGCAGCAGGAAGGACTGCAACTTGCAGAGACTGAGAGAATCAAGATTGGGACGCATATTCCATTCTCTCTTCTTGTTGTGAAGTTTAGTGACTAAACATATTTGGGACGAGATTTATTTGGAAACGCCTTGCGATTCCAATATAATAACGCGTCCAGGGTGGTATTGAGGCTCCCTTGGTTCTGTAGTGTATCAGGGATGTTTGCAGATGCAGCCATCGACGGCTTTCATGCCATAGTATGCAAGAGAGCGGCGTCCCTGATGCGCAGAGTAAGAAACAGTACCAATGGCATCCTGAATGCGGTGTCTAATAAACCATGCTGCGCAATCTGGAGGCGTTGGCTCATAAGCCTTCAGATTGCTTTGCAACTGAAGGATTATTTTAAGTACTAACATAGTTATTAAGCTTAATGTATATTAACACACAATATGGACACTCAAGTCTAAAATAAAATATTTTGAATTTGATATTGTCAGAGTTATTCAGGCCAGTATACCTCTGGGATCACTGGCATGGCCTGATGGCAACAAGGAATTGATTTCCGAGGTACGGAGGGGTTCAGATGAAAATGACACTGGTGGTTTGCAAACCCGTCACGTTGACTTATACTCATTCGGTACACTTGATCACGTCAGTAAACTAACAATACCTATACTCAAGTATACAAATAAAAATCCTGTAACAGCAATGCGAAACGTGGCCGGAGAATGGTCCATGTGAGGCGATGCGATATATTGTGGTTTTCATCGCGTACTTGCAACTGTACTACGATTCCTTCTCTCTTATATAAATACAAGGGAGCATGAATTAGATATCCTTTTTTTTTTTTTTTTTTTCGTGGGGAAATGCTTGTGCATACCCGCCGCCTCAGGGGTAGCGACGGGTTATGTCGGACTCGCACCGACTAAAACCCCACGGTGGCCTCCTCCGCGCATTGTGGGGAACTCTGGGATCTCTGTTGAACTACACCAGAGTTTCCCACGCGCTTGCTATTACGCACTCCCCGGGCCGCTCGAGGCGGGCCCAGCACGCCCGCAGCGCTTGGCTGCAGCGGGACAGGACCACTCTGTGCCCGCTGCCTTCCGTGGGTCGCCGGATTTATCCGACTGGACGGCCAGATCCCCTCATCTGACCGGCCGCGACCCCGGGTGCCCCTAACCAGGGGCTAGTTGTGACGCATGGGGAGAGCATTGTCGCCTCCCCGGCGGCGGCGTCGCCGTCTTCGGGCGGGATCGGCTCGCTCACGGTCGCATTCTGCTTCCTCCTTTCTGACCATTACGGTCTCGCAGAATAGGACCGCGGCATCCCACGCCGCCCGGCTCATGAATTAGGTACCTAAGTGTAAGGTATGTATTTAAGTAGGCACCTGAAAATTCCCCATTTGTCATTCGCTGCCCTTTACCTGATCTTTAATCACCCTAAATGTCAACAAACCCATTTTAATTAATCAATAGATCACAAAATTCATAAACAAAGACAATTTTCTTCCTTGCAGCAATTACTCGGCCACTTCAAAGCGATCGCTCCAACCGGCTGGAAACAATAACGCTCCGCTAAAATTGATAGGGTTTTAATCAACGCTGCCTTTAACAGGGCACTTGTCTCTGTTGCCGTCAATTTAGCAACCATTGTCTGTTGAGGAGCGAAATAATGAGATAGGAAAAGATTATGGAATTACTATTTTAATAGAGGGAGATACGACGTAATATCTTAAGAGGAATTTCGTACAGTGCATAACACAGACCACTTACCCAAGAAACATGAAATCGGTACAAATGACAATGACAGATTCTGCCCCACAAAATTAAAATTAATTGTTTAAAACAACTTGTTTGCGAGTCGAAAAAACAGCTTAATTAAGAATTCAGAAAATAGCAAGAAATCAAAGCGAATTATTCATTGTTTTTGTTATTCTTCTATAGGAGTTGCGAGAGTAGTAGAAAATAATACTGATTATGATTATGCAATATGAAACCTGTAATAAGTCCCCAACAAAATGATAGGTACAGTTTAAATGGTCACGTAGTTTTGTAGGTGGGGCAAAGCTCCATTGAAATGTGGTAATGTCTTTTGCAAGCAAAAAATTATGTCAACGATGAGCGCATAGAGACGAAGACGAAGAACCCAGGAACGCCATCTTGAGCCGTTCTCAAGATTGACTTTAGACTGTCTAGTAAGTAGTATCTACGTATCATTGTAGACCATAGACGTAATAGTACCTAGTACGCAGCTAGAAACAAAATAATATGAAAAACAAAAAGAAAGAGAACGATACTCTATCATACAGACAAGATAGAACAGCACACAATAGGCACCTGTCGGATGGTGCATCACAATTCGCACCGGTGGAAAACAAGAACACAGGAAGACCTCGTTTGTATGTCTGTCCATCAGTCCTTTGTTTATCCACCTTTATCGCAGCTAACGTTATCGATAAAACTCCCAGCCACGCGGACATAGAACCCAATTCCTGGGGAACCCTAAAATTAAGGCTTCTGCTACGGCACTATCTACTAAAATTAAACGTCTGAAAAAATATATATAGCAATCTTGGGGTGTCTATTTAGAGACTGATGAATACCGATACACGAATGGACAAACTTTGCTCGATAGAAAAAAAATAGCAAACATAACCCTTCCATGTCCTTTAAAGTGAAAATTATATCTAAACCGAAATAGTTATTCATACAAAATATATATCAAAATGTAGGGTACTATAAGTTCTATGATATTCGTGTTTTTATGAATTTTGGCAGGGAAATAAAAATACGCCAATAAAAATCAGATTTTTTAAATCAAGCTCTCATATTTATAGTACCCTACATTTTGATACATATTTTGTATGAATAACTGTTTCGGTTTAGATATAATTTTCACTTTAAAAGACATGGAAGGGGTAAGTTTGCGATTTTTTCTATCGAGCGAAGTTTGTCCAATCGTGTATCGGTATTCATCAGTCCCTAAATAGACACCCCAAGATATATATTTTTTTCAGACGATTAATTTTAGTAGTTAATGCCGTGGTCTTCATAGAAAAACTGTAAATCCGCGCATACGAAGCCTTAATTCCCAGTCACCATACCCTTCTAAATCCCACCTTTGATTTCGTTTCACTAAACGATACGGGGATTACTAACGCAACTCGTATGTAAATCGTGCGTGGATTTTCTCTACACAATAAAAGCTAGGACTATTCCTGTTTGCACTTATTTTTATTTATTTTATTAATGGACTCGACAGTTCGTATATATATTATATATATATATATATATGTTCGTATATTGAATTTTCTGTAACATGACATTGGCAAATGACGAACAGTGTAGCTGCGTCTTCTTGCCTTCATCCAGAGGAGTCGCCGTAGCGTCATCACTCTGGACGAAGCAGCTCGACAGTCACGTTCACTCTCGAGCTTGTAGCGGGAACTCTTGATAAAAGCTTGAAACCCCAGATCTTGCTCAAATTATCCAACAAATTCACCATACTGTCACTCGCGAACATTTTCTGATTAATTTGACGTGATATTAATCTCAAAATAACCACTGTAGACAATAAAACAAAAATTATCAAATAATTTAGCAACCGTCGTTTCCCGCCATTTTCAAGATAACCCTGTTTGCACTTATAAAGTATAACGACAATAATTGTCGAGTTTTAGAATTAAAACTATAGTGAGCCACTACTACAAATTATTATATATAAACGGATATCACTCACTTATATTAATAAAGTCGGCAATTAGACCGACAGTTTCGACCGATTTCGACGGTCTTTTTCAAGGTGAGCGCGCCACGCAAAGTGCGCGAAGAAACGTCACCGGCGACGCGAATCTCAATATATCGTATGTTGAATTAAATAAAGTTGAATTCAAATTGTTGCTGAATTAGTCGCTTCGCCGCCACGTCGTCGGTCTGCGCTGGCTCTCAGGTATTGATGATGATAATAAAGCAGCGAAGTGGACGGAAGTCTTCGGGACACCTGATTATTTGTGGATATAACAGGAATACACCACTCGGCAGATAGAATTGATCCGAGTTGAGCCGAGCTCGGTCCGAACAAATGAAATAACGGTTTGAAAAAAGTCGATACCACAGGCAGAGACAAGGTAAACCCACCTCGTATTTATTACAAATCTAACAACAGGGTTAAATATAATTTATTAGCGGTAGAACAATGACGCTGTGTTTATATTTAAATTTCAAATATTTTGTTTCACCTACTGCAGGGTTACTCTCACCTCTTATAGCGATCCAGTTTGGGGTCCTAAACTGAACCGAGTCGCTATTTGTCAGTAGTAAATTGTCAGTTTAGGAACCTAAACTGAATCGCTATATTAGGTGAGAGAGCTCGGTGGCTCAGTGGTTGGGGTCTGAATGGACTTGCAATATGGAGGTCCCAGGTTCGATTCCCAGCTGGGGCAGCCATGTACCAATGAGTTATCCTCGGTTTTTTCGACGGAAAAACTTACGTACATTTACCGAGTGCTCTCAAAACGGTGAAGGAAAACATCGTGATGAAACCTGCATGTCGTAGAAGAAAAAAAAATCTACAGCATGTGAAATCCGCCAACCCGCACTGGGCCCGCGTGGTGGATTATGGCCCGAGCTCCCTCGATGTAAGGGAAGGTCTGTGCCCGAGCAGTGGGGCAATATAAATAGACTGATGATGATGATGATGACGATATTAGGTGAGAGTAACCCTGCTGAACTCGTAAGCCTAATGAAGAGTTAGGTACGGTGTAGAAAAGTTTACAGGAGAGTTTTTAAGGTTGAGATTATCTCAAAAAGTACTTGACCTATTGCAAGAATTCTTTCACTGTTAGATAGATAAAAGTTAAAACTATGTAACTGTAAAAGAATTATTGAATCCGGTCGAGTAGTTTTTGAGAAAATCTCAACCTTATTGTCTACCTGCTTAATGCTACAATGAATGCGCTCTCAGGCACTATTGGTCACGTACGCATAACTTAAGGTGTAAAGGCCTGGCTACCCATAGTACAGGGTATCCTAGTTTGGGAGCTGGTCCTTTTCCACATTCAAAATTTAATTAAGTATAAGTAGAGGCTGAGCCTAGCCATCCAGCGCGGGAATGCCGCCAGCGTGATGGGCACCCTCCCAAGAGGGTCAAGTTTTTTAGAATATTTTTAGTTAGGTAGATTTTTAGTTTAGTTTTTAATGTTTTTAAGTAGTTTAGTTTTATTATATTTGTGTAAGATTTATTGAATAAATGATTTATTTTAATATATAAAAAAAATTAAGTACCTATAATGCCATTTCAATTTCGACTAAAATAAGAATATGTATACTATAATTTTCGAATTAATAAACGATTTTTTCTTTTCTTCTTTCTTTCTACTTTTCTCTGTCTTCGCTTGCAGCACATCTTTTAAAATTACGTACTAATATGTGATGAAGAGTGTACCCGTTCTATGACCTGTCAATACTTCAATACTTCATTTATTCAACCTTAGGAGCTCTAGGGAACACTTGGTTATGTCATACATAATATAATAATCTACAGTAATATAAGGTACAGAATACAAACTAGGTTACGGCTGGATGCACGAACAGAGAAACAGGCCAAAGAACCGACCCATGGGATTTGAACTAATTGCGGCTGTAAAGAGCCTTGTCAATGTTTTACAATTTAGAGCAAGTTTTTAATGGATTCCCAATAATAAAATTAATTGCACTGAATGTCAAAGTAAGTTTCTGTAAAAATAAATGAATTTAATTTAAATAACATAAAATAATAGTCGGCTGTAAAGTGGCCACGTCATTAAATAAACAAGTTCAAATGTCAGGAAATATGCGGCTGTAAAAGGGCTGGCCGTGTCAAAAATATAATACTAAATGTCAAACAATTCGTAATATAGGCATGTCAAGAATATAATTGGAAATAATTTAGAAAATGGCTTTTTGAAAATGGCGGGAAACGACGGTTGCGAAATTATTTAATAATTTTCAGTATAATGTCTACAGTGGGTGTTTTGTGTTTAATATCACGTTAAATTAATCAAAAAATGTTCGCGAATGACAGTATGGTGAAGTTATTGGAGAATTCAAGCAGGATCTGAAGTTTGGCGCCATGGTCAAGATTCCCACTACGAGCTCGGGAGTGAACGTGACTGTCGAGCTGCTTCGTCCGCAGTGATTGACGCTACGGCGTCTCCTGTGGATGAAGACATGAAGACGCTGCTACCCAGGGTGATGACGCTACGGCGACTCCCCTGGAGGAAGATAGAAGACTATTTATACATTGAATTTTTTGTAACATGACATTGGCAAATGACGAACTGTCGAGTCCATTAATAAAATAAATAAATAAATTTAGAAAATGTCAGTTACTGAAATGGACCTCGCCATTCATATTTAAACGTCAACTAATTTCACTTCCAAACCGCTGTAGCAGTCGATCCGCAAACCATATTTCTCGTATTCAAATTAGCAATCTCTTCACAAAAAGCGGGACCGATTGCGAAATATAATTGGCGGTCCGGCTCAAAACTATGGAGCGGGCTAATTGTGTCCGTGCGCTGAATATGGATGAGGGATCGATCCCCAGCGATCCCCGCTAACGAGGGGGACGGGACAGACAGGCCTCACGTGGAGTGACTGCTGTGGAGACGAGTTGGACATTTCCCAGTTCTAGGCCCGTATTAATAAATCACTCTCAGCTCAAAAGTCAATCTTGAGAACGACCTCAATGGCGATAGCGTTCCTATTAATAATCGTAACTTAGGTGCGCGTTTAGGAATCGGGTATCACGTGAGTAACGCCGTATTAATTAACAAGACTCAGTTCTCAAAAGAACTGTCAAACTTACACTTGAGAACGTATTTGATGATTACAGGCGAACCGCGACTTGAGAAAGACATCAACAAGATTGGTTTATCAATAAATGACATAGTTGAGATGGTGATCACGTCTTGAGAGTGTATATGCTGAATTCGCTATTAGAGATACTGTAATTCTTGACAATACTCATCCTCGTTCTAGAAATACTGTCATCATCATCAGTCTATTTATATTGCCCCACTGCTCGGGCACAGACCTTCCCTTACACGAAGGAGCTGGGACCATTATCCACCACGCGGCACTACCTACATGTATCCTTTATGAAACTTCTTATTTTAGTACCACCTTTCCTAGGACAGACCTCGCCCAAAAAGACATTGCCACATTTCAATGGAGCTTTGCCCCACCTACAAAACTACGCGACCATTTAAGCTGTACCTATCATTTTGTTGGGGACTTATTACAGGTTCCATATTGCATAATCATAATCAGTATCATTTTCTACTACTCTCGCAACTCCTATAGAAGAATAACAAAAACAATGAATAAATCGCTTCGATTTCTTACTATTTTCTGAATTCTTAATTAAGCTGTTTTTTTTCGAATCGCAACTTGTACAAAACTTTATTTTAAACCAATAATTTTAATAAAAAACGGAGATATTTTTACATTTATTCGTTATCTTGTACAACTTGCGGGTGATGGTGGGGCAGAATCTGGCATTGTCATTTATGATGAGAATGTATAGGCACAGGACAGAAAGTAAAAATTCTAGAAGACACCTCACTTCTGACAACTCTAAGCATCTAACAGACGAATAACTAGCTAATGATGACACAAAAGAAAGATGTGGGAAATGAGGTTCCTTTTGAATCCGACCAAATTGCAAACTATCGGGATAGTGCTCCAAATACCAAAATACCCAATATCTTTTGATCGCTTTTTGTGCTCTCGTGCGAAAGTTATCGCTGATTACAATACATTTTAGGTTAATCTTCGTTTGTTTACTTAAATAAATAAAATAAAATAAGCCTTTATTGCTGTTTAAGTTTTTTTTACAATGCAGCCGTACCTATATAATAAATTTTTAATAAATTTTTGTTTATTGTCACTTAAGCATTTTCACTTAACTATATTGGTGAGCGCTAGCTCCCACACTAGGATTCCCTGTGTTGTGGGAGACTAGTCTCTCCCTGGAGTACAAATAATCGTTGAATGATTGTTATTATTACAAATAACAAAAAAAAACATTTAGCTGGCGATAAAAACGTATGTGTGTGTGTGAGGGTATGTGTGTAAGGGTGAGGGTATGTGTGTATGTGTGACGGTGACTGTGTGTGTGTGTGTGTGAGAGAGAGTGAGGTGTATGTGGGTATATATCTATATCTAGTTACTTAAGTCTAAATGACAATGCCAGATTCTGCCCCACAATCAACCGCATGATGAACAAGATAACGAATGAATGTAAAAATATCTCCGTTTTTATTAAAATTATTGGTTTAAAATAAAGTTTTGTACAAGTTTCGAGTCGAAAATTACAGCTTGATTAAGAATTCAGAAAATAGTAAGAAATCCAAGCTAATTATTCATTGTTTTGGTTATAATTTTCTACTACTCTCGCAACTCTTATTGATTATGATTATGCAATATGAAACCTGTAATAAGTCCCCAACAAAATGACAGCTTCAATGTCACGTAGTTTTGAAGGTGGGGCAAAGTTCCATTGAAATGTGGCAATGTAATTTGGCGTGCTACACTCTGGAAACGCCACAATTTTATACGTTATTGTGACATTTTTGAACTGATTTTAATTCAGTTTCAACAGAAAAATCCAATATCAAATTTCTGGCATCTTAGTAGCGCAACTTTCTAATACTGCGCTACATTGTAGAAATCCTTTCTGACAGCATCTCTGGTACATGATTAGTTCCGGGAGTCTGTACGGAGAACTAGCGGACTTGACCAAAGTTCGCCAAGTTTGATTAGAGTAGCGAGATGCAAACTTAGCGGAGACTTAGTCAATATAGGAGGCACGTAATACGATAATAACAATGTAGGCAAATACTTGAAGTTAACAAGAAGACAGAGAAAAGTACACAAGGGGCCGCATCATGGCGCAGGACTTCTTTAACGACAGTTATCATTAAAGTATTTTTTAGATTTATATAAAAAATTTAACATAAGTACTTATTTAAGTCACTGTTATTTTTTTAGGTGGGACAGAATCTGGCATTGACATTTAATCAACTCAGATTAGACAGAATCACAGCATTTATAAGTGGCTCGTAGTCCAGTTGCGAGTACACGTTGAAAACGATCGTACAAGTTAAGAAACGTTGGATGCCTGGATGGGTGACCGCTAGTGACACTTTCATCTGAGCCCATCCGTGCCTCGGGACGCACGTTAAGCAGTTGGTCCCGGTTTCTGTCGCTCGGTAGCAGTCGTTAGGCCACGTCAGAGGTCTACGGGTGACCTGAATAACTCTGACAAAAGGTTTGGTCACTAAACTACATGGAAAAAGGAATAAAATAAATCTTTATTAATCTTACATCAATGAAAGGTACATCAGAACTTATGGCTAACTGATGCGAGAGTCTGGTAGTTATTTGTTTGCAGTAATATTTTAATTACAAGAAAATATCAATGTTTTCACTAATTTTCTTCTCAGCTAGGTACTCCAATAATTATCAATTAGGTTGGTAAGGTCATCTGCAACTCTTGACAACCAAGTAATTGTTAATTTCATTAACCCTAGTAAAATATAAAGAAACCACACGAAAAAAAAATTGACTTCCATTGGTTCTCAGTTCCCCATAGCTATAGCCTATGTTTTTTAGAATTAAAACTATAGTGAGCCATTACTACAAATTATTATATATAAACGGATATCACTCACTTATATTGTTAAAGTCGGCAATTAGATAGCCTATGTTCTATAATATTAGCCATGTTGGGCTTGGCATGGTATTGTAAATCAGAACACTTTCTGAACAGCATTGTCCGTTTTACGCAGATAGCATTCAATGTTACCCGGACGTCGATATCTTGCTGCAGATGAGGGGTTTCGTGGACACAGCAAGGTGATAGACATGGCACAAATTTTAAGTACAAAGTTGACGACGTCACCTCTGTCCGAAGGGTACCGTGACCCGGGTGTACCCTGGCAAGGATGGCCAGGTACGCGTAGTGGACGTGCAGACTGGACTGTACAGACGACCGGTGACCAAACTCTGTAGACTGGACGTCCGGCCCCCAGCTTGAGTATTGGCTTCCAATACTGGAGGTGGCGATGTTGGGGCGCCAATACTCTTTTGACATTAATGACTGGCTGACGAAGACCATCGACTAACGACTGACAGGGACAATGACAGGGACTAAACAACAGGACAAAATAGAGACGATTTTACAAGACGACCGAACAATGGTTTTAACCGACTGCCAAAAGGATGAAAGTGGTGGCAGAGGAGTCAGCGGCAGCTTAAATCATATACAGCTGTTAGTGTTAATAACAGAATGGTACCCAAGGATTACAAAGTGCGGTAGATTGAGCACGTTCTGAACGAATGCCCGAGATATGGAGCCAGGAGGCTGCAGCTCGAGTTCGAGGTTGATGACCAAGTCATAGTCTCGAACTGGTGCTCCCTTGAAAGTTCAGGGTCTAAATTTGCCGAATTCTGTGTCGATGTCATGAAGGCGGTGGCACAATTGAATAAATAGACACACACACTCACCCTCACCCTCACAAAAAAAAACATGAATTGTACAATGGTCTATAATAACATTTAATGATACATTCAAGGACCCCGCAATATATACCTAAATCGGGGGAAAAAATTAAATAGAATCAAGAAGAAACAAAAAAAGTGCGGTAGACAAACTAAACGTTGGGAAGATGACATTAAAATTGCCGGCCTGGAATGAACCCGGATAGCAAAGGACAAAAACAAAATGCTTTTGAGGAGACCTTTGTGATAGGTAAACTATTACAACCATATGCTACATTCATAAACCTAGTTAAAACTCACTTTCCTTAAGTCGTGTTGCTATCCCTTTCGCACTTCGTTAAAAAAGGTTAAGGGAGAAAGGAACAAACGGTGGCGTAACTTTGAATCACGTTTATGAACACGCGCCTAACAGTTAATATAATCTGGCCAGTCATGTTAATCTTTGATATATGTAAATCTGTACGAATAATCTGTACGGTCTAATTGCCGACTTTAACAATATAAGTGAGTGATATCCGTTTATATATAATAATTTGTAGTAATGGCTCACTATAGTTTTAATTCTAAATCTGTACTGTTAAGAATAAACATTTTTTCTTTTCTTTTCTGTTTTTATTTCTATGACAATAGACTTTTTGCGTCTACAAAATAATTTATTTCTATGACAGTTTGCCATTCGCAAAGATATCCTCGAAACTAATTGCGTTTAAAGTTAGACCCAATTTAATTATCTCTTTAGTAATGTAGGAAAACAGCAACAAATGCTTATTAATGCAATTATATCTAATTTAAGCCACTCTCAAACTTCTCGTGTCACCGGGGCTTCCCCGAATTGTTGCCAAACAACTCCTCCCAATTCCTAGCTCTATGCCGCTCCGATACGATTGTTCTGAGCACTTCCAAGTTGCGCATTCAGTTTGCATCGAACAACGTTGCAACTCATTTTTACTGAAACTAGGCCATAATGAAGTGCTGAGAATTCTGTATTGATTGTGTTGACTCGATGAAGTTCTGTCCCATTGTGGGACAGGCTTTGTCTTTAAATAATGGCACGACAGTAGCCCCTAGTGCGTAATGTAGCATTTCAGAGAGCACAAGCATTGTGCTAGGTACAGTCGAAGACAGAGATAAGTATACAGGGGGCCTCAATAAGGTTGAGATTTTCTCAAAAACTACTGGACTGAATTTTTTTTTCCATTTTATATCTGCCATCGGCTCTTCAGCCATAATCAGATGTGTTCTGGGGTGGAATTTTATTTTGGGTGCAATTCCATTGAATAACACCGTCTACTATGGTCGAGAGGGCTTAGTCTCTTTGGTCTCTGGACTGAATTTAAAAATTCTTTTACAGTTACGTAGCTTTAACTTTTATCTATCAAACAGTGAAAGAGTTTTTGCAATAGGTCAAGTAGTTTTTGAGATAATCTCAACCTTAAAAACTCTTCTATACACCTTTCTCTGTCTTCCACCGTACTAAACGCAACGGGCCATCAACGCTTTGCAAGTCCAATATAATAACGCGTTTGTTTAATTTTGTTACCATAATTAAATAATTTACATTACACACACACATTTCCTATTTCTATTACATTTATATAAATTAGTGTGTATGTTTATTCTCCAGTCATTTTTAATTTTGGGCGCCGATATCTTGAGATATTGTGAACTTTTAATGGTGAAAATTCCTATAAACTCTTGAAAGTGCTGTGATCTCCAGTGAATCCTTCCTCCAGCCGTGCACGGACCGGTTTGGGTGAGTTTAGGGCATAAATTATTGTATGTAGTGTAATCCTACTCGATATTTTCATCACACAGGCGAACCCAATTTGACAAGGTAATTTTTCCTATTTTAGAGCCTATAAAACTAACCAGCGACCTGAATTTCTACACCCGGAGAACCCCATCTGAGGTCTTACAAACCAAAAAAGGTTTTCCCCACAGCGTTCAGGATGCTATTGAGGCTCCTCCCTATGTTCTCTAATGCGTCAGGGATGTCTGCAGATGCAGCCATCGACGGCTTTCATGCCATAGTACGCAAAAGTGGCGTCCCTGATGCGCAGAGTAAGAAACAGCCCCAATGGCATCCTGAATGCGGTTCTAATAAACCATGCTGCGCAATCTGGAGGCGTTGGGCTAATACTCATGCCTTCAGATTGCTTTGCAACTATTTTAAGTACTGACATAGTTATTAAGCTTAATGTATAGGCACTAACAGACAATATACAAACTGGAACCAAACTTCTGGAGTTCTGTGTGGACATTATGAGGTCAGTGGCTGCACTGACTAAGTAATGAATACCATTCACTAGTAGTGAATGGTATTCATTACCAAGTGCCCTGCACGAATTTAGCTTATTTTCTTCTGATTTTCTCATACGTACAAATCCTTTTTTTAAGATCACGAACCGCGCTGTTTCAGAATGAGCGCAGTTGTCTCTTTCGCACTCATTGAATTCACTATTTAACTTTGTAAACAACTTCGTTTCGTCGGTGCGGATCGTTGGGGCGGCACTCGCTATCAAATGCAGTTTTCTATAGAAATTTACTTGATGTTACGTATGAATTAATTAAATAAATGAAATGATGTTTAATTCCAGAAGAACTCAACATGCGTACAAACTAGTTGTATGTCTTCTAATCAAAATATTAAATAAATACTATTGCTACTACTCTAATATGATACGAAAGTTTAATTGATATTTTAATTTTTTGGGTGGGAGTTCACTGCACCAGCGCTCCTTAGGACGAACCGCCTCTGTTCACTACTTACTCGACACTTGTCTTGGTAACAATAGGGAGATGTGGACTAGTTTTTGATATAGGTGGTATTATTACATCTATTAAATTCAAGATCCTCGAAAGATAAACATCGAGGGAAATCTTAAGAAGCCCGACAAAAAAAAAATATGGACACTCAAGACTGAAAGTAACATAATATACCTATATTTAACCACTGCTCGTTCCTACAGGTTATCAATTAAGTAGATACTAGCTGTACCCCGCAACTTCGTTTGCGTAGAGGAGGATGGAGGAGATCAGGAGGCAGATCTTCCTCTCTGGATCCTTGTTTCCACATCACATACCGCCATGGCTTATAGCCTATGAGCTGTCAGGATAATTCACCTATCTTCTAGTGAAACTCCCATCAAAATCCCTTCAGTAGTTATGGCGTGATACTTGCACAAAGTCACAGACAAACAGACAAAAATTCTAAAAATTAGTGTTTTGGCATCAGTATCGATCCTAAAACACATTACAATTATTATTTTCAAAAAATATCCAATGTGCAGACACAACAGTCTTATTATCCTATAGTTTATCTTCGTTATAAAACCTACTACGCTGTTGACTGCCCAATAAAACCATAAAATAAAGCGTCAAAATCGCGCAATGCTACCTTATCTATTATGCAGCCTAGAATTTCATTCCGAATGGATCATTTGATACCAAATCTTATTATCATCGATATTAATACCAAGCGAACATTGGAAACGGAAATTTGAAATTGGTCCTCAAACCAAATTTGATTTTCTATTCAAATTGAAATCAGAAAGCAAATAGTACCTAGTTCATTCGGAGATTATTTAAATGTTTTACGGTCAGACTAGGAAAGTGAGGTAGATAAATTTGCAAAGAAACGAAAGAACATAAACTGAATGGAGTAACAGTAAGATTAGACGATTAGTAATTAAAGAAAACCCTAATATTCATTATAACACCTTGAAGAACACAGAAGGTAGGGTGACGTAAAATGTGACATGATATAACTGATCATATCACTTCACATATAAGCATTAGGAATAGACTCACAAATAAACTAGTCAAGTACTTAACAAAGCTATAAACTGCTAGTTTGCAGACCACGAGACCGGGGATAAAATAAATGATACATTTAATCGTATTCGAGAGGAACTGTATATAATTCGGGAAACACTTAATAAAACGCGTGAACTGGAGCGCGAAATACGCCCGGCGCTGTGTCTACGGAAATTGCGAGCAGAGATGCACCCGGTCTTGGATTGTGGCTGGTTTCGGGCACAGATTTGTCCATGAAGCTTACTTCATGGACAAATCTGTGACCGAAACCAGAATGCCAAATTAAGATTTGGGGAAACATTGGTCCGGTTTTTGTCATATTTCATTTTTATTCGCTAACAATGTTCATTGTGTTCGAAATTCATTGTAATCTAAAACAAGCAAACATTAACACTATTGTACAATATAATATCTACCTAATTAAATACGATTAATAAAATTCTATGTCAACAATTTCGAAATTAACTACTTATTCTAAACAATGTCAACTGAGAGGCAGATAACTGGGTACATACTAATAATATTAATGTCAACAAATAAACAAAAATCATCTCTCAGTAGTCAGGCCTCCCCGGATGCTTGCTGGTGACCTGAACAACTCCGATATTCTTCTTATAAGTAGTGTTTTAATGAGCAAACCTATTGTCAGAGTTTTTCAGGCCGCCCGTATGCCTCTGATGACGACTGCCGGCGAACGACAGATACGTATACGTAGGCTTACGCGGTGAAGTGGATGACGAAACGTTTGGTCGCCGACTGAAATACCTTTTATTGGATAGTGAATTGTATTCCTTTAAGGAATTTGACTTATTAATGGTGCAATCATAATTTATGCAATGCATAATATTGTTATATACTTACCTGCATAGTAATAATTATTATATTAATTTAATTTGACGATCAAATTACTAATGTGTATTTTAAGTATTGACATAACTTTAAAAATGACATTGTAATCTGAAATAAATGAATCTAATCTAATCTACTTTCCGAGGCACGGAGTCTTCTCCGAACAAGACAAAGAAGACCGGACAAGAAGAAGAATTCAGGAAAAACAGAACAACAGTCAATTTATTTATGGTTTCCAACAGATGGTACAGTCGAAGACAGAGATAAGTATTCAGGGGGCCTCAATAAGGTTGAGATTTTCTCAAGATATACTGGACCGATTTAAAAAAAAAATTCTTTCATAGTTTTAACTTTTATCCATCTAACAGTGAAAAAATTATTGCAATAGGCCAAGCAGTTTTTTGAGAAAATCTCATCCTTAAAAACTCTACTGCACCTTTCTCTGACAAATGACAATGAACATTAATTTCAAAAATTGTGCCGCCCAGTTAAAGGTAACCACAGCTCACAATTAAAACATGACATGATCGAACATAACAGTATTATAATTAAAACTATAGTGAGCCATTACTACAAATTATTATTGTTAGGAGTGTGAGTGAATGCTAAGTAGACGCAGTGAGTACATACTGCGTGACAGGACCTAACGTGAGTGGCGGTAACTCCCCGATAAGTGAGATCGATCAACGAATCCAGCTACAGCCATCGAACGCACCGTCGTCGGCGGGACAAGTTATGTCGGAGCGCGTACAGAGGGCGCTGATCAGCAGTGCGCGAAGAAACGTCACCGGCGACGCTGGCGTGGCGCGCTCACCTTGAAATAGACCGTCGAAATCGGTCGAAACTGTCGGTCTAATTGCCGACTTCAATATAAGTGAGAGATATCCGTTTATATATAATAATTTATAACAGTATTCCGTCATGTGGTATACAAGAACTTAAATTGTAGCTCTCAGCGGTAACGGTACCTACAAATCTTCTGGATTCATAAGCCTTGCCGTCCCTAGTAATAAATCTTTTATTTCTTTCAAATTGGCAATTTGATGACAATGTTGTTCAAGCTTAGCTACGTCTACGGCAGATGTATGTTTATGTACTTATGTAGTCTATCATCTGCAGTATATATGTCAGTAAAACCAGAAACTTCAGCTGCCCCTCTCTAATTGCCAGACGTCTCACAATTCTCTATTAACTCTAGAATTAATTCATTTCTAATGTTATAATATTTGGCAAACACATAGGGTTGTTTACGGCAATATTATCCAGATGTGAGCCTGATGAAATGCCTAGGTTGTATTTCTAGTAGATTATTAGATCGCTATGAATGACTAGATGGAGAGATGACCTTTGCAAGATGGCTGGGAGAGACTGGATTCAAAGGCCAAGAGTCGGATTGAGTGGCGTACAGATTATTAGGTTGCTATGAATGACCAGATAGAGAGATGACCTTCGCAAGATGGTTGGCAGAGACTGGATGCAAAGGCTGAGAGTCGGATTGAGTGGCGTGCTTTGGGAGATGCTTACGTCCAGCAGTGGACTGATACGGGCTGATGATGATTATGAATATGAGACGGAAGTAAGTGAGTAATTAGTACCCCAGTGTACTAAATACTCGATGTAGTATAGTGTAGTTATATTATTATACTAGGTGTTGCATGGTGCGCGGGCCGCGCGCGGCCCGCGAGACTGCTTTGTTTTCGTGTTGTAGGCGCCGCAACTAAATAAACATTATCCGGATTGTTCGCTGCGCAAATAATTCGTGCAAGCCATCCACTAATTATATCAAGCACCGCCCGAAAGTTGCAAGTTCAAAACTCTGTGAAAAACATTTATTTCGAAAAGAATTTTCTCATTTAAAGTAGGTTTTTTTTGTGATTTTTAAAGCAAGAAACGCTCTAAATGCCCGTATGCCAGAAACTTAAAGAAAGTTTTTCGAAAACCAAACGTTGCTAGCTGTACACAATTTCCATAACTTTGTTCATAATTCGAAAGGCAAGGGCTATCAGCCTTTGGTAGCGTGGGGACGCTCCGGGCTTCGCCCTTCGCGGAGCTCGGCCTGTGGCCTCGCAGCTCGGCTCGGCCTTCGGCCTCGCAAAAGTTACTTGGAAGGTGGGGAGTTGTTTCTGCTCAGAAAGGGGACGCTTCGGGCTTCGCCCTACGCGGAGCTCGGCCTTCGGCTTCGCCGGGGGGCAAAAGTTACTTGGAGGGTGGGGAGTTGTTACTGTTCGGTAAGGGGACGCTTCGGGCTTCGCACTACGCGGAGATCGCCCTTCGGCCTCGCCGGGGGGCAAAAGTTACTTGGAGGGTGGGGAGTTGTTTCTGTTCGGCAAGGGGACGCTTCGGGCTTCGCCCTACGCGGAGCTCGGCCTGCGGCCTCGCAAAAGTTACTTGAAAGGTGGGGAGTTGTTTCTGTTTGGCAAGGGGACGCTTCGGGCTTCGCCCTACGCGGAGCTCGGCCTTCGGCCTCGCAAAATTTACTTGGAAGGTGGGGAGTTGTTTCTGCTCAGTAAGGGGACGCTTCGGGCTTCGCCCTACGTATAGCTCGGCCTTCGGCCTCGCAAAATTTACTTGGAAGGTAGGGAGTTGTTTCTGCTCGGTGAGGGGACGCTTCGGGCTTCGCCCTACGCGGAGCTCGGCCTACGGCCTCGCAAAAGTTACTTGGGAGGGTGGGGAGTTGTTTCTGTTCGGCAAGGGGACGCTTCGGGCTTCGCCCTACGCGGAGCTCGGCCTGCGGCCTCGCAAAAGTTACTTGAAAGGTGGGGAGTTGTTTCTGTTTGACAAGGGGACGCTTCGGGCTTCGCCCTACGCGGAGCTCGGCCTTCGGCCTCGCAAAATTTACTTGGAAGGTGGGGAGTTGTTTCTGCTCGGTAAGGGGACGCTTCGGGCTTCGCCCTACGCGGAGCTCGGCCTTCGGCCTCGCAAAATTTACTTGGAAGGTGGGGAGTTGTTTCTGCTCGGTGAGGGGACGCTTCGGGCTTCGCCCTACGCGGAGCTCGGCCTACGGCCTCGCAAAAGTTACTTGGAGGGTGGGGAGTTGTTTCTGTTCGGCAAGGGGACGCTTCGGGCTTCGCCCTACGACCGAACCGCCGTACCCACCGCGTCCCCACCTTCCAAGTAAATTTTTCCGATGCCGAAGGCCGAGCTCCGCGTAGGGCGAAGCGTCCCCTTGCCGAACAGAACTCCCCATCGTTCAAGTAATTTTTGCGAGGCCGCAGGCCGAGCTCCGCGTAGGGCGAAGCCCGAAGCGTCCCCTTACCGAGCAGAAACCACTCCCCACCTTCCAAGTAACTTTTGCGAGGCCGTAGGCCGAGCTCCGCGTAGGGCGAAGCCCGAAGCGTCCCCTTACCGAGCAGAAACCACTCCCCACCTTCCAAGTTAATTTTGCGAGGCCGAGGGCCGAGCTCCGCGTAGGGCGAAGCCCGAAGCGTTACCTTACCGAGCAGACAACTCCTCACCTTCCAAGTAAATTTTGCGAGGCCGAAGGCCGAGCTCCGCGTAGGGCGAAGCCCGAAGCGTCCCCTTACCGAGCAAATACAACTCCCCACCTACCAAGTAAATTTTGCGAGGCCGAAGGCCGAGCTCCGTGTAGGGCGAAGCCCGAAGCGTTCCCTTGCTGAACAGAAACAACTCCCCATCTTTCAAGTAATTTTTGCGAGGCCGCAGGCCGAGCTCCGCGTAGGGCGAAGCCCGAAGCGTCCCCTTACCGAGCAGAAACCACTCTCTTCCTTCCAAGTAACTTTTGCCCCCCGGCGAGGCCGAAGGCCGAGCTCCGCGTAGGGCGAAGCTCGAAGCGTCCCCTTGCCGAACAGAAACAACTCTCCACCCTCCAAGTAACTTTTGCGAGGCCGTAGGCCGAGCTCCGCGTAGGGCGAAGCCCGAAGCGTCCCCTTACCGAGCAGAAACAACTCCCCACCTTCCAAGTAAATTTTGCGAGGCCGCACGCCGAGCTCCGCGTAGGGCGAAGCCCGAAGCGTCCCCTTGCCGAACAGAAACAACTAACCACCCTCCAAGTAAATTTTGCGAGGCCGCAGGTCGAGCTCCGCGTAGGGCGAAGCCCGAAGCGTCCCCTTACCGAGCAGAAACCACTCTCTTCCTTCCAAGTAACTTTTGCCCCCCGGCGAGGCCGAAGGCCGAGCTCCGCGTAGGGCGAAGCCCGAAGCGTCCCCTTGCCGAACAGAAACAACTCTCCACCCTCCAAGTAACTTTTGCGAGGCCATAGGCCGAGCTCCGCGTAGGGCGAAGCCCGAAGCGTCCCCTTACCGAGCAGAAACAACTCCCCACCCTCCAAGTAAATTTTGCGAGGCCGCAGGCCGAGCCGGACCGCGAGGCCGTAGGCCGAGCTCCGCGTAGGGCAAAGCCCGAAGCGTCTCCTTACCGAGCGGAAACAACTCCCCACCTTCCAAGTAACTTTTGCGAGGCCGTAGGCCGAGCTCCGCGTAGGGCGAAGCCCGAAGCGTCCCATTACCGAGCAGAAACAACTCCCCACCTTACAAGTAACTTTTGCGAGGCCGAAGGCCGAGCCGGACCGCGAGGCCGTAGGCCGAGCTCCGCGTAGGGCGAAGCCCGAAGCGTCCCCTTACCGACCAGAAACCGTCGTCATTCCGTCGTCGTACTTACTGGCGCTTAGACGTATACACGTTGTGACTGCTGCTAGCTACTCATTTATCTAGTCTAGGGATGGGAGTGGTATCGACTAATTCGTTGTCGATACTTCTTACACCGGCCGACGATGGATAAGTTTGTGACAAGAAGCTCTTCAACTGAAAGTCTCAGTGCCAAGAGACCAGCTGACACTGAGGAAGACTGGCAATCTGCTAAGCGATACGCGAAGATAAATATACATAAACAAAGGGAACAAGTTCCATGTAACAACAGGTTCAACAAACTGCCAGTAGACGATACCATGTCTACTCCCCTGCGCGATGCTATGACACGGAAGCCGCAATCAGGTCGTATACCTCCTATTATACTTGAAATACATCCTGAGTGGACGCATGAACACATTAAATCCATGATTTCCGAATATACTAAGAACTTCCATCTTATATATAAAGGTGGTAATAAAGTCACCATCCAGTGTTATAATGCAAATTGTCATCAACTCCTGAAAGAAGGACTTCAAAACCAGAATGCTCCGTTTCATACATTTAGTCGAAAGGATGAGAGAACCGCTAAAGTGGTAATCCGAGGACTACCAGATTTGTTAGAGGACGATATTCAAAATGAGCTCACGACACTTGGCTTTAAAGACACCATGGTTACTAAACTAAAGACGAAATCTACTGATGAATCACATTGTCCACCATATCTTATATCTCTACCGGCAGGGTCCGACATTGGAAAGTTCAGACAGATAAAATATCTGTGCAATTGTGTAATCAAAATCGCAAAATTTAAATCTAAAGAGTCTGCAGTGACTCAATGTTACAGGTGCCAAAGGTTTGGACATACTTCAAAAAACTGTAACCTTAAACCGAGATGCGTCAAATGTACGGGACCACACGCCACAAAGGACTGTCTAAAGAAAGACAGAAGGGAGCCAGCTTGCTGTTGTAACTGTAACTCTGACCACCCAGCAAACTTCAGAGAGTGTACTGAGCGATTAAATTACCTGAAATATACAGAGGCAAAACGCCAGTCTACGAAGAAACCTATTCCGGCAGTATCTACTACTGATGGACGTGCATGGTCAGCAGTTGTTCGTTCCACTGAACCTAAGACTTTGAACGTGACCCCTATACCTGTTATTAATGTGGAGAACAGATCGGAGCGCAGAATTTTCCAAGCCAAACGTAAAATAGCAACATCTCAAGAAAGCATCGCCGACGTGAAACAGCCTGCAGACTCTATGGATTCCACCACAACTGAGATAATGAAAATATTTACGGCTATTAGGGCCATAAAAGAACAATTTACCTCCTGCTCGTCCCTCATGGACAAAGTCTTATTAGTATTCACACATTTGGGTCAATATGTTTGACACAGTAAAGCTAAATATGTTATATTGGAATGCCGACGGCGTCCGTAATAAGCTTCAAGAGCTGACAGACTTGATGGTAAGTGATCTGTCTATTGATGTCCTTGCTGTTTGTGAGACCAAACTTGCCAATAAGACCGACTTCAATACTCCTGGATATACTTGCTACCGACAAGATAAACATGCTAACGGTCATGGACAGGGCGTGGCCCTATTTGTCAAATCTGACATACGACACTCAAGAATTTCTATTCCATTAACGAGACACCTCGAGGTTGTGGGAATTGAGATCTGCGTGTCTGGCTCAAACCACATAATACTTTCAATCTATCAATCCCCAAATCTAACTCTTGAAAATTACGACCTTGATATTATCATGAGCCTGGGGCCTCGTGTGGTTGCTATGGGAGATTTTAATGCGAAACACACCCTCTGGCTTTGTAGGGATACAAATATGCGTGGCAGGGTACTTTTCCAACATATGGTTACTAATGACTATGTTTTACATGCACCTAGCACACCAACTTTAACTCACTACAGACCTGATCATCATCCGTCCACTCCTGATCTGTGTCTTGCGAAGAACTCTCATGGCATCTCCGAGCTCTGTACGGTACCAGCTTTGGGCTCAAACCACCTACCGGTTTACTTGACTATTGATGGAACAGTTGCTCGTATATCTATTACTCGTTACAATTACGCTGCTGCTGACTGGAAAGGATACCGTAATTACCTTAACCAAAATATTATTCTTACCCAAGAAACATACAAATCTCGTTCGGAAATTGACAATGCTATTGTAAACTTTACGCAACATGTAAAAAATGCTAGAAATCTAAATATTCCTAAAAAGACCACACACCTAGGACCGAAGCCACTTCCGCGTTTTATTAAAAAGTTGATTACATCAAAAAACAGACTTCGCAGACATGAACAACACGAGCGATGCCCCTACAATCGGCAATTTTTAAGGTCATCTATAAACGATCTCCAAAAAAGAATCAACAGGTCGATTGCACAATTTAATGATAAGATATGGAGTACTAAACTTTCCAAAGTCGACAACCCGTCTGATGATATTTGGAGAATAATTAAAACCCTCTCTAACAAACAGACTACCATCCCACCTCTGCGCAAGAGAAATGGGACTCTGACGACTAATGTTAGGGAACAATGTAATGAACTTGCTGGATCATTTCATCAAAACATGTTACTTACTAATGACTGGTCTGATCCTGTGTCCGATGTTGCTACTATTAACGCCATTAAAAACCTGGAAAACTTCTCTTGCACCTCATTGCAATATGCTACAAGACCTAACGAAATTTGGAAATATATTCTCAAACTTAAAGCTAATAAATCGCCAGGAGTTGACGAAGTTAACAATCTTTTATTAAAAAATTTAACGACGAAGTGTATTGTTATGCTAACTAAAATCTTCAATGCTTGTTTTAAATTAAGCTACTTTCCTTCAACTTGGAAGATAGCGAAAGTAATCCCCATTAGAAAGCCAGGTAAAGACAAAACGATAGCTACAAGCTATCGTCCGATTAGTCTTTTGCCTACATTAAGTAAGTTATTTGAAAAATTAATTTCAACCCGCTTATTGCGATTCATGAGTGATCTCTTCATTGATGAGCAATTCGGTTTTCGTGGACAACACTCCACAGTGCAGCAGCTTGCTCGCGTCAGCGAACATGTTGCCCACAATTTGAACCTAAATAAATCCACTGGAATGCTTTTATTAGATATAGAAAAAGCCTTCGATACAGTCTGGCACGCTGGCTTACTGTTCAAACTTTCCAACAGTATACCCATAAATATTGTTAAGTTAATTGAGTCATATCTTTGTGACCGTGGTTTTGCTGTTCACTTTGGTGATGAGGTGTCTGACATGTTTGATGTTCCTGCAGGTGTTCCTCAAGGCTCGGTGCTTGGTCCGATATTGTTCCTAATTTACCTAAACGATATCCCAAAACAACCCCATACACAGCTGGCTTGTTTTGCTGATGACACAGCGTCGTTCACTTCGTCAGATGACTTAGACCTGATCATTAGTCGCTTAAACTTATCTATTGAACTATTGGTCGCTTATTTTAAGAAATGGAAATTAAAATTAAATGAATCTAAAACAGAAGCAATACTTTTTACAAGAAAAAGAAAACTACCGACAAGACAACTGACCATTAACAATTATAAAATTCCTTGGAGTAAAACCGTCAAATATCTGGGTATAAATTTCGACACTAAACTTAACTGGACAACACATATTACAACACTACGTGATAAGGGCTTGAGGGCCATGAATGCCCTTAGTCCCATCTTTAACCGGAAATCCAATCTAAGTGGACGTACTAAACTACGTATTTATTCGACGTTAGTTCGTCCATGTATCACCTATGCTGCGCCAGTGTGGAGCAGTACGTGTAATTCTAACCTCGAGAAACTACAGATAGTGCAGAACAAAGCCCTAAAAATTGCTTTTAATACTCCCTTCCGCACCAACCTTAGCGAGTTACATATATCAATTAACTTCCCGCGTCTACCAAAATTTATTATTGATTTGGCATGTAAATTCTATTTATGCAAAAACTACAAACATAGAAATAGTTTGGTCTCCAACATTGGTCGATCACGATATCGTAATTTGTCGTATGTCGATACTTACAACAGGTATCGCCTTCCGCATCACTATGTGCTCGGACTAGACTGACGATCACTTGCCACCGGTTACATACCTATCATTGCCATTACTAATGAGCTATGCTGCTAGGAATAAGGTTTATTTTTCACATTCCGATTACAAACTTAATTGTGTAATCGTAAATTAGAACCCATCTTTGTTTATTTTATTAGCTACCTACATTTTGTAGGACATATTTTATAATATTATATAATTATTATTTTGTAATATTTTATTATTTATACATTGTATATATGTACATTTAACTAAAATGCGCATACAACTGCATTATTGTAATATATTATTGTGATGTGAACTAGTGTAGTGAATTAAGATCAGTGAACAAGTTTTAAGAGGTTCGTAACCTGAGAAACAATTTAAATTTTTAAGTTAATGTAAGCCACTGCAATGTTTTTGGTATACATGTTATTGTATAATTATGCAAATAAAGAACTTTCAAAACTAACTAAAACTACCGACCAGAAACCACTCTCTTCTTTCCAAGTAACTATTGCGAGGCCATAGGCCGAGCTCCGCGTAGGGCGAAGCCCGAAGCGTCCCCACGCCACCAAAGATGAAGTGAAAGACGCCCATGCTTTTCGAGTTATGAACAAAGGTATGGAAATTGTGTACAGCTAGCAACGTTTGGCTTATGAAAACTTTGAATGAGTTTCTGGCATACGGTCATTTCGAGCGTTGCTTGCTTTATAAAACACAACCATAACCAATTTTACATGAACTCTTTTCGAAATAAATGACTATCAAAGTTTTGAACTTGCAACTTTCGGGCGGTGCTTGATATAATTAGTGGATGGGCTTGCGCGAATTATTTGCACAGCCAACAATCCGGAAAATGTTTCTTTACTTGCGGCGCCTACAACACGAAAACAAAGCCGTCTACCGCACGCTAGTAATCATTTCGTTTCGTATAGGAAAATGTATGAGGAAACTGTAACTTTTTGGAGAAGTCAATATTCTGGCCGCCATTTTGTATTTTAAAATATGTTAAACTTTATAATTAATGTACGGGATAGCATCTAACATGTGGCATTTAAACCGTTACGATAGCCCAAAATTTCTTTAACAAAGTTAGCGCCCAAACATGACTCTGACCAAAACTTTCATGCCCCATAACTTCCAGTGTTGCCAGGCGATTGAGATGAAAATGGTCAAATGTCATTTGGGTGAGGTGCCTTCATCGAACTGCATACCCAAATTTGGTTAAAAAGCGCTATTTCCATTTTCCCCATTTTTGGGCTCTGGAGGGTAAATTACCCTAAAAGTTGGGAAACTTTTTTTTTATTGCAACACCATTCATCGAGACCTACAATTGTCCCATACAAGACATTCCACTAAAATGTTTCCATTCACCCTAAAAATGAGATTGAAAATCTTGCCAAATTGTAATGAAAATATTATGGTTGACAGTTCGTCCGCCATTTTGTTTTTCCAAAAATTGACAATTTTCTGGTATACTACATCATATGTGCTACGAAGTGGAATTGGTTGGATATTCCTCATGCGCTCGTGCTAGGCCAGCTAATTCGTCAAAGTTTGGTCTGAAATGTCCAAATTTTCAATCGGCTATATTTCCGCCGCCATTTTGTTTTTCTTTTGTTTTTCAATTTCATCACAAAGTAGGTGGACCATGTGACACGCGTTCCAAATTTGAACGAAATCGGTTGGAAAATGGCGGAGATGACATCACGTGACCCGCCGCCATTTTGTTTTTTTCACTTCCCTATAGTTTTCCTCTGGTCCAATCACTAAACTATACAACTCCCCCCTACATCACTTTCACCTCCGGGAACTCCTTCAGACTAAACGGGCGCGTCAATCAGTGAGTCAGTGAGTCAGTGAGTCAGTGAGTCAGTGAGTCAGTCAGTCAGTCAGTCAGTGGTAGTCGAGCTATATATATTTGTAATTATACCTACTTGTGCTCTATAATTATGTTTACAGTTCTTTCTGCGTAATCGATTGTACTTGCGATATTTGCGTATTTTTTACTATGTACCTAGGGAAGAAACTAGTCTCCCACGACACAGGGTATCCTAGTGGGGGGACTAGTAAAAGACATTGCCACATTTCAATGGAGCTTTGCCCCACCTATAAAACTACGTGGCCATTTAAACTGTACCTATCATTTTGTTGGGGACTTATTACAGGTTTCATATTGCATAATCATAATCAGTATCATTTTCTACTACTCTCGCGACTCCTATAGAAGATTAACAAAAACAATGAATAATTCGCTTCGATTTCTTACTATTTTCTGACTTCTTAATTAAGCTGTTTTTTGCGAATCGCAACTTGTACAAAACTTTATTTTAAACCAATAATTTTATTTAAAAAACGGAGATATTTTTACAATTATTCGTTATCTTGTGTACAACTTGCGGTTGATGGAGGGGCAGAATCTGTCATTGTCATTTGTATCTAGAATGTAAGTATTCAATGTGTAATAGGTACTTACCTAGTTATTAAGTAATAGTATAATATTATATTATTTTAAAAGATGTGCTGCTGAGAGTTTTTTGCCACTTTTTCTCCTCAGCGTTGGCACCTTTTCCTTGCAAAGTGGTGTAAATGTAAATTCAAAAATATATTGACGTGCAAAAATGTACACAACGTGCTTACTTGCAATAAAGAAATTTGACAGTGTACAATTAACAAAATTTCATTTCAGTATATGAACGACAGAGACAGTTGCATTTAGGTTAAGGATCGACTGCTACAGAATTAGTTACATCGTCATGCCTAAATCTGGCATCATTCTAACTAGACAGGCCCACTTGCAGCCCACAGTAGGACTGCAGTTGTTCCCCAATTTCCGCTCCGAAGAGGCGCAGCTGCAGCCGCCTTGCATCGCTGGATTCTAGTCTTACTTGTGCTATCTGCATACCGAACTTAGGTATCAGCAACTAATCTAAACTATTCGTATAAATAGATTTTGACAGGACTGGTATTGTTTTTAGGGTTCCGAACCTCAAGAGGAAACAAGGAACCCTTATAGGATCACTTTGTTGTCCGTCTGTCGTCAAGACCAAAGTCAAAGTCAAATTTCTTTATTGCAAGTAAGCACGTTGAGTATATTTTTGCACGTCAATATATTTTTTGAATTTACATTTACACCACTTTGCAAGGAAAAGGTGCCAACGCTGAGGAGAAAAAGTGGCAAAAAACGATTCATTCCCGTAACCTCGCTTTCCCGTAAGCGCAACTCTCTTTACGTCGCTTTCCCATTACCGCAACTCTCGTTACCGCAACTCCCGTAACAGCGCGTTCCCGCTATGTCGCGCCGATTTTGATGACGTAGCGTCAACATAATAATTATTTTACATGATTTAATTATTTTAAATGATTTCTGTAAATGCTTGCATCTCCCTTGTAACTACTTCTTCTTTCCCCCGTTATCGTTATACATTGTATTAACCAGCCCTCTTCTGGCTATGAACAGACAATTTACCAGTTCAAGATGAATGACTCGGAACATTGCGCATGTAAATAAGGCGATGAACCACTTATCTCCCTTCGACAAATACAATGGACCAGCCATGTCTACTCATGTCGTTTCGAAAGGATAACTATTCTCATTCATACGTGACAAAGGCAGCGGCGCGCTGGGCGGCATCGCAGGCTTTGAATTAAATCATTTACAGCGCAGCTCTTCACGACACTCCTGGTCAGCCCACGTGCACCCACTTTTTCAGCTACGACGGGCCTTCTTACCAGGAAGACTATCAGCGTTTTCCTTCATCCTCGAGATGGAAGGTCCGCTGGATTCATCACACCTGGTACATGATGTCAATCATCTGATTTGATAGTCATTCACTCTATTCTGAACAAAACTGCCCACTGTTAAGTACATTTACCGAATGCTCTCAAAACGGTGAAGGAAAACATCACGAGGAGACCTGAATCCTGAATGCCGAAGAAGAAGAAAAAACTAAGGCATGGTGTCATCCACCAATCCGCAGTGGGTCAGCGTGGTGGAACATGGTCCGAGGTCCCTCGAGCTCCCTTAAGGAAAGGTTTGTGTCCGAGCAGTGAGGACATACAAATACTTCTTACTACAGTCTTGTCACGCTGGTGTGAAGGATGGGGTAAATAATTCCTTACTTCCACACTAGTGTGTGTGAAGTTCAGGTATATTTTATACCTAACCGTCGCACTTAATAGGTACTTATTACGAATTAGTATGAAATATGATGAAGTATGAAAGTAAAACAAAGTATGAGCACTATTTGCTCAAGTTTTACACCAACAATATTTATTTATTAAAAGGTTTACAATTAGCATACCATCAGCTACACGATCATTTTCAATCCTCTGCTGTATGTAGGCCTCTCCCTAGACACGACACTCAACACGATTATCGGCCTTTCGCATCCAGTCCCTGCCAGCCACATTACGCAGGTAATCCCTCCATCTGGTTGGGGGGCATCCTACGCTACGTTTACCAGTTAATGGCCTCCCCTCGAGAACTCGTCTACCCTACCGGTTGTCAGTTCTATCTAATATCTACGTCAAAATAAATTATTTGACCCGCTGACAAGTGTAATTGTGTACTGCTGCCATGGCTGCTGTCTTACTGCTGCGCACTGTCGTCTCTGCCTTTCATTTTTCTGAAGCTGCCATTGCTCTTGTCAGATGACACCCTCTTGCAAATATCTGGTCACATAACAATATTATGATGGTGAGAACAAATAAAATATTTTAAATTACTTCTGCACACCTTCGCATGATGAACATGCATGCAAATAGGACACTTCTGTCTTAGTTTATCTTTTCTCTCATCAAAACTCAATTGAAACATTCATTGCAGAGTTGATTTGTTTTGTTAAACAATAAACATGATTTATTATTCGTCTCGCGGCTACCAAAACTACAGCAGTGGGAAAATTGTATCTATGCATCGGTTCATGCGCAGTGCAAGCCATTCTAGCCATGTTTATTCTTTGTACACTTTCAATTTCTTGTTTCAAAAACTCTAATAATAATGAAAGTCGGTTAGAAGTTAGTTTTTAGCTTTATTTAGTACATCTTCACCTTTATCTTCTGTAGTTTTACTGGTATTCTCCACAGAAAGCAATCGCGAACGCTCTCAAGGTATCATCCGGTAATGCAGACTCGACCATGGGGTACAGCAGCAGAGCTTTGCCGCATAATTGTCGCAAAGTGATCAGTTCAGTTTCCTCCTGTGATAAAACGAAATTTAATTATTCGAGTACACAAACTTCTATAACCAGCTCGTTCGCATTTCTGCTAATAGTATTCCATTTATACCGGTAATCATCTGCCTCGTCCGGTTACATGCTCAGTGTCTCGTCTACTTCTCTGTTGATTTCCCCTGCCTGCTGCCAACATCTCATGTAAAATGGTGCAGGCAATCTTGAAAAGCTGTAGCAGCGCTTTGATTATTGTTCACGGTCGCTACAATGTGACATATTATAGTCTTTTGCGATGGAAAATAATGTAAAAACGGACTTAGGTTATAATGAAAAATCAAATCACATCACTTTTTTAAAACATGGTTTAATAAGAGCCATTTCACACGAACGATAGTTCACTTCACTTTTCATTAAATTAACCAACTCAACTTTTTAGTTGGTTGCCTTGGACCACAGAACACTATTACCCTGACGGGAAGAATGCCAAATTGCCCACTTCATATATGTATATATTTCGGCAGAGTACAAAATTATGTACAGATTAATTATTTAGCAACGTTATTTCGTAAGCACAAAAAAAGATTTCATGTAACAAACTGTATTCACGTTTGAAAATCCGTTAGCTGTTTAAAGATGAATTTTTTCGTTTACCCCTAAATCCGCTACATTTGACATCTGCAAAAATTGGCAACTACTAACAATCGGAGTATCGGACACCAACTGAAAGTCGGCCGTGTGATAGAACCCTTATTCAATCAAATCAAATAAATTCTACCATGACAATGACTTCACGATATTGACAACTTTGACAAGTGACTTACTTTTTTAAAGTTGCGTTCAGAAATCAACTTTTATAAAAACTCTTTGAATGTTATTCATAAGTTTAGGCTCACTCATCGTATTCATCACGGAATAAATTGATATTTTATTCCGTGATATTCATAATAATGGCTAATCCACCGTTTACATAAATATTGGTTTGGGTGTTCTAAACTCCTAAACTATGACTTAATTTATACTGAAGAACCTATTTTGTATGCCGAGTTCCTGCCAAAAACCTTAAACAATGTCTTAAAAACAGTATAATTTTAATTCTCGTCTATTGTTGTTATTCATAAACCTAGTCAAACCTCACTTCCCTTAAATCGTGTTGCTATCCCTATCACACTTCGTTAAAAAATGTTAAGATAGAAATGTACAGGGGGCGTAAACGGTGGCGTAACTTTAAGTTACGTTTATAAATAGGTACGCGCCCATCTCTATTTTCCAAAAAGTTTGCCCGACATAAAACTCGTTCGGTTTCAATGCTCGACATCCCACAAAAAAAATATTTCATTGCAGCAAGAAAGAACGACGTAACCCAACATTTCAAAATATTGTAGGTACGGTGGAACATAGAGAAAGGTGTACAGGAGAGTTTTTAAGATTGAGATTTTCTCGAAAACTACTTGACCTATTGCAAAAATTCTTTCACTGTTTTATAGATAAAAGCGAAAACTATGTAACTGTAAAAGAATTATTAAATTCGGTTCAGTAGTTTTTGAGAAATTCTTAACCTTATTGACACCCCCTGTATACTTATCTCTGTCTTCGACTATACACAGCCAATAATCTAATTTTATTATTATGTACAGATTCAATGAAGCTAATTTCTAACTCGAAACGTCTCTTTACTGATCATAAAACAAACCTCTGGCGCTTAATTAAACTATGCATTGTCCGAAGCGAGTGAAAACCGCGAGGCCGTAAGCCTATATCCGTAGAAGACGAAGCCAGCGTTACTTTTCCAAGCAAGGCAGAGCCAGACTATAAGGCTAATATCGATTTTCGCATATGGTAAAGTTGGGAGCGACTCTCACGCAAACAAATTTACTTATTCCCGTAGCAGTGATTTCGCTTCACAATGAATTCCCGTAGCGGTGAATCCCGATGCAGTGAGTGAAACTGCCAGCAACTGTCAAATCTGTCTAGAAACTGCCAGGAACTGTCAAAACTTCCAGAAACTGTCAAAGCTGTCAGAAAGTGTCATATCTGTCAGAAACTGTCACATACTGACAGAAACTGTCAAATCTGTCGGATCTGTCAGAAACTTTCAAATTTGTCAGAAAACTGTCATTTTTGACAGTTTCTCTAATTTTTGACAGATTTTGTAATTTTTGACAGTTATTGTCAGTTTTGACAGTTCTTGTCAGTTTAGACAGTTCTTGTCAATTGATGATAACCTCTTCCTTTTCTTTTATCTTGGTTAAAAATAAATCAAAGTTTAACTTTTTGTACCTGACTGTAGATATCAATGTAGTGAGAATTGACGTTGAGGGACTCACTGCATCGGGAGTCACCGCTACGGGAATTCATCGTAAAGAGAAATCACTGCTACGGGAATAAGTATTCTATATCAATTTAAAAATGGTGCAGTGAAAGTACAAAACTTTTTTATTCTATTGCCAAAAATGTATGTTTTTGAATTCGGTCAGTTTTTAATAAAGAATGCGATATGTTTTGGCGTTGAATTTTTTAAACTTTGTGATTACTTACTACAAACGAATTTTACTTATTATGTACTTATCTATTATTTTGCCTACATATTGCAACAAATTAATTTATTGCGTTTTAGCATTCGGGTGGTCTGTCAAAACTAATGTCCAGTATCATTGACCTGCCTAACTATCAAAAATTCAACAACGGCGAGCTCTTTGTCGCTGGTAACAAATAGACCTTGGCGATGTATGTTTAATGTACTGGGAGGCAGGTCTTCCTCTTTGGTCCTATGTTTCCACATCACATACCACCATGGCTTATAGCCTATGAGCTGTCCGGATATTTTAGCTATCTCCTAGTGAAAGTCCTATCAAAATTCAAGTAGTTATGGCGTGATGCCTGCCTGAACATAGTCACAGTCACAGACAAACAGACAAAAATTCTAAAAATTGGTGTTTTGTCTAGATGTAGTATGTCTTTTACAGTTACATAGTTTTAACTTTTATCTATCTAACAGTGAAAGAATTTTTGGAATAGGTCAAGTACTTTTGGAGATAATCTCAACCTTAAAAACTCCCCTGTAGGCTTTCTCTGTGTTCCACCGTACCTACTAAAATTTCACGTTGTATATATCTCTCAGTAGTTTTGTGATTTTGTCCGGTGCCGAACTACTGAGACCCTCTTAGTCTCAATAGTTCGGTGCAGGTGCACCGAACTGATGAGACTGAGGGTCCTCAGCTACGTGGTTCGGTACCGGAAAAAATCAACGAACTACTGAGGTTACCGAATGCTTTCAAAACGGTGAAGAAAAACATCGTGATAAAACCTGCATGCCGTGGAAAAAAATCTAAGACATGTGTAATCCGCTAATCCGCACTGGGCCCGCGTGGTGGATCATGGCCCGAGCTCCCTCGATGTAAGGGAAGGTATGCGCCTGAACTGTGGGGACATAAAAGTAGACTAATGGATAATGAATTGAAATATTGTAATTAGAGTATCGTATTATAAATAAATAAATAATAAATAAATTATTACGATACTCTGATTACAATAATTCAATTCATAATTACGTTTCGCGAAATATTCACTTCTTTTGCTAACTGTATCACACGTAGCGAAAAGTTGATATAGCGAGACTCCACGTAGCGAGAGTTGACGTAAAGAGAGTTGCGGTAATGGGAAAGCGACGTAAAGAGAGTTGCGCTTACGGGAAAGCGAGGTTACGGGAATGAATCCTAAAAACTCTCAGCAACACATCTTCTAAAACAATGATAATACAATGATTACTTAATAATTATACAGTACGTAACTATTACTATTGTTAGTAAGTTTATCCTTCATGCGGAACCGGCGACACACACCATGCATGTTCATCGTTTAAATAGTCATCTATACTGTAATACGCCTTCTTAACAAGTGTTCCTTTAATGAAATTTTTAAATTTCCTCTCTGTCAACGTCGTGACACTTTCTGGCAACTTGTTATAAAAGCGAATACAGTGCCCCATGAAGGATGTACTGTGATGTGACCATACCTTGCTAAGGTCATCTCTCCATCTGGTCATTCATAGCAACCTTATTCATTTCGCCCGTAGGCTTTGGACGTGGCCTAACGACTGCTGTCAAGCGACAACAACCGGGACCAACTGCTTGCCGTGCGCCCCGAGGCACGGAGGGGCTCAGATGAAATTGTCACTAGCAGTCACCCATCCAGGTCCTGACCTCGCCCAACGTTGCTTAACCTGTACGATCGTTTTCAACGTGTACCCGCAACTGGACTAGGAGCCCCTTAACAATCTACTTGAAATACAACCTGGGCATGTCATCAGCCTCACGTTACGCCTCGCTTAGCGGCGACTAATATTAGGCGTACGCGAATCGTTACTGATATTCACATTAGAACTTAGGCCCGTATTAATAAATCACGCTCAAAAGTCAATCTTGAGAACGACCTCAAGATGGTGTTCATATTAATAAACGTAACATAGGTGCGCGTTTAGGAATCGGGTATCACGTAACGCCGTATTAATAAACAAAACTCAGTTCTCAAGAGAACTGTAAACCTGAGACTTGAGAACGTATTTACTGGTTGCAGGCGAACCGTGACTTGAGAAAGACGTCACGTTGTACGCCCTCAAGATTGGTTTATTAATAAATGACATACTTGAGATGGTGATCACGTCTTGAGAGTGTATCAGCTGAATTCGCTATTGGGTTTGAGCCCAGACTATTAACACGGGACTTAGATAACAAGTCTGGTTGGAGCACAGACCTTGCCTAACATCGGGAGATATCGGGCCATGATCCACATTGGGCCCCAATTGTGGATCAGTGGATTACACAAGCTGTAGATCATTATTTTTATCGTTCTAAAGTATGCAGGTTTTCTCGCGATGTTTTCTTTCGTTTGATTCAGTAAATGTGCGTAAATTTTCCTTCGCAAAAACCGAAGTAAACTCATTGGTCCATTTGCTGAGCAGCCCCCTTACCATGAACTCTTATAGCAGGATTACTTCAATAATAAATTGATATTTCGTACCATGACGACCTTAAAATAAGCTTATTAAGGTCGTCATGATACGAAATAACAAAGTAATATTTAAGTAATCCTGCGATAAGAGTTCATGGTAAAGGGGGCTGGTCCTATCAAACAGAGACTTTGAATCGTCCAGTGACGCAAGCATTACGTCAATGAGCTCTTTCATAACAAAAGTATGCCAATTAATGTGTAACAATTTCGGTAGTATTATTATATCACCATCTATTGAGAAAAGGTCTCAGATCTCTTCCAAGTTGAGAAAAGCGTCTAACACTATGTCATTAATGTTTTATTCGCTCTCGGAATCGGTCTGCACTCCGTTAGATATCCAATCGTCATTTACAGTCTTTTCTTGGAGCAATCAAGCATCAGACGTTTTATAGTCACTATAAATACAGCGTTTCTCAATATGTGCATCATGCCTCCCTCTCGACAAATTTTAATATATATAATTGTAATAATGATCGTCTCGGCTATTTTAGAAACCAATAAATAATATATAATAATAAAGCCTTTATTTCATATGACAATAAAAAATAACATTTTGCTTAGAACTAGGACATAAAATTATTAGTTAGGTAGATGGCATTCTTTAATATGGTCTGGTGTCTGAACTAGGTAAAAATACCCGTGGTACAGATCACCAGGCTCCCTCTCCTAGGTAATGGACTAATACGACATACCTAATAGTTACAGATGCAGCGTGCGTGAGTGTGTGTGAGGGTGTGTGTGTGAGAGAGAGAGGATGTGTGCAAGAGGCAGGATGTGTGAAAAGTATGTATGCTCATCTATGTGTGTGCCAATAATCATTTTGATTTTATAATGTTCAAGTTTCGAAACTGCAATAATAATTCTTTTTTCGAAACTGGTTGCCAAATAAGAGAAATGATTCTGGTTTACAAGCTAGTGTGGAATCAAGAAAATAACTCCTCTAAGGCAACTTTGTGCCTCTTGCTTACGAAACTAAACAAAATCGCTTTCAATACTTCATTTATTCCATACCAATGAGGTTATGGCTGGATTTAGATCAGAGAAGCAGGGCCAAAAAACCGACGCACGGAATAACCCTAACAATTAAAATTAACAAGTAAAGAAGCCGTGTTATTTTTATTATTATTGGACTCGACAGTTCGTCATTTGCCAATGTCATGTTACAGGAAATTCAATATAATATATAGTATTCAATAGTCTTCTATCTTCCTCCAGAGGAGTCGCAGTAGCGTCTTCACCCTGGGTAGCCGCGTCTTCATGTCTTCGTCCAGAGGAGACGCCGTAGCGTCATCACTCTGGACGAAGCTTGTAGCGGGAACTCTTGATAAAAGCTTGATACGATCCTGCTCAAATTATCGAATAAATTCACCATACTGTCATTCGCGAACATTTTCTGATTAACTTAACGTGATATTAAACACAAAATAGCCACTGTAGACATTACAACAAAAATTATCAAATAATTTTGCAACCGCCGTTTCCCGCCATTTTCAAGATAACCCCGAGGCCGTGTTAATGATTTACAATTTTATTTTATTCACTTGGTTAATAAAATCATTTATTTTGAAAAAATCTCCTTTTTCTTTGTTTTTCACTGTACACAGTACAGGGAAATTATTGCGAAAACTTTGGGAATCGCATAAAAACATCACGTTATTCAAGTGAGATTCATGAAATTGGAATAGAAAATGGCGTCTCAAAATGGCGACGTTCACCCAGTCATAGTGCAATTTCCTTTCTGGCAGATGTCGGGGACTGCGTGAAACGTCTTATTTTATGAACTCACTGCTACATAAGTAATGTTAGAGTAAATTGCGTGGAGGGAGTCACTGCTCTCGAGATGGCTAAGTGAACGCTTTTGAAGACAGCATTCACTTAGCATCATTGACGAACATAACTTTTTTTTTCTATATTTATTTAGGGATATCTGTACACATAGTGACAATGTCAATCCCATCGTAACTATTCTAACTGACTTATCTATTTAAATTCTGAGGTTCTCTTGAAAATGGCGGGAAACGACGGTTGCAAAATTATTTGATAATTTTTGTTTTATTGTCTACAGTGGTTATTTTGAGATTAATATCACGTTAAATTAATCAGAAAATGTTCGCGAGTGACAGTACGGTGAATTTGTTGGAGAGTAAGATCTGGGGTTTCAAGCTTTTATCAAGAGTTCCCGCTACAAGCTCGGGAGTGAACGTGACTGTCGAGCTGCTTCGTCCAGAGTGATGACACTACGGCGACTCCTCTGGTTGAAGACGCGACTACCCAGGGTGAAGACGCTACTGCGACTCCCTTGGGAGGAAGATAGAAGACTATTACATATTGAATTTTCTGTAACATGGCAAATGACGTACTATCGAGTCCATTAATAAAATATTTAAATTCTACAAAAAAGCGAGGACAACATTTTAACTGGACCTGAAGTTGGCTCAGCCAAAAAGCCGTGGAATATACCTACATCTAATTTACATAAACCTAAACTATTAATAACATGTTCTCTTTTAGTCGCGTACCGGACACATTCCATCTCAATATGTTGCAAGTCTTCCTTGGTCCCACAACCTTCGCAGTTAGGAGATTCAACTTTGCGCATTAAGGGCCTTCCATGAGCCAACTAGCGCCGCCAATCTTAAAAAAGTAATATCTTACAAATTATTATTTTATTATTAAAAAAGCTATTTACGTAATGTTTATTACGATAAATACTATTTTTTAAATACTTATTTATAACGTGATCCAATGTCGGTAAGTTGTAGTTCGCATAATTGCGAAAAACGGCCGTTTATGGCACATTTGAAAACTACAACTTTGCTTGTCGCAATTATGACATGTACCTATTGTATATTAAAAAATAAATACAATAAATATATTTCTACTGTAATCAGGTTATTAGTTTCGTAGGTGGCCTATATACTATAAACATAGTACTTATAGGAAACCAGTTACGTAGAAGGATAAAATTATTTTTATAGGAAACCAGTTCCGTAGAAGGATAAAAAAATCCTTTTCGGAAACTGGTTTCCAAACTCCGGTTTCCTAAACGGCCGAAGGGGTTTATCCTAATAAACATTTCGTAAATAGCTTTTTTAATAAAAAAATAATAATTTGTAAGATATTACTTTTTTAAGATTGGCGGCGCTAGTTGGCTCATGGAAGGCTCTTAAGAATGCAAAAGACTTCGATGGAATATGTCCGGACCGTAATCTATATAGAATAATTATGTATCTACTGTATATTTATCTAGTTTAGTTATTAGTTTTTAGTAGAGACATTATCATCTGATTTTGATATTTTCTTGCATGCTTGAAATCTAAATGATAAATGGAGAAAAATTTACATCACGACCGGGATTCGTACCCGGGACCTCGCTATTCCGTGGCACGCTCTATTCCAACAGAGCCACCGTTTCAAATTATACCTAAGTCCAAATCAAGTGTCTTATTTTGTAAACAAAAACTACTAACAATTTATGCTTTAGAACATGATGAAAAAATTCTTGCCGTGGGCAGGACTTTTTCATCATTCAGAATTTTTTCATCATGTTCTAATTTATTCACCGAGCATGGATAATGCGTAATTCAAATTCTGAATTTATGCTTTTCTGTGATTATTGCATAGTTATTTTCACATTACTAGATCGGATCACTTTATTTTCACAATGATGTACAGGTTCGATCAATCAGTTCCTTCAGTGTTACATCACAACAGGTAATTAGACGATCATCATATTTTTGTTTACAAAATAAGACACTTGATTTGGGCTTCGGTATATATGCATATTCCACAAGATTATTACGCCAGCTGTTTACGAGACCGATAATCTTTGATAGTTTCCATATGAAGTTTATGATTCAAGACCGGCCTTTTAATTTGCAGGCCAAATGTTAGAATGATTCATATCAACCATGTGGTTATAGGAAAACTGTCATCATTGTTCTAGTTTACTAAAATGACTCAGCTGGTGAGAATCATCCTATTCTGGACTAGTCTAAGCCAATCGATAATTAATTACTCGAAAACAGATAAAAGTATACGGGGGTCTCAATAAGGCTTAAGGGCATTCCATTCAATTTTATTAAAAAAGCTATTTACAAAATGTTTATTACGATAAATAGGTACCATTTTTCAATATACAATACGTGGCATAATTGCGACAAGCTAAGTTGTAGTTCACAAATGTGCCAAAAACGGCCGTTTCTCGCAATTAACGCAATTCTAGCAACTACAACTTACCGACATTGAATCACGTTACAAATAAGCATTTAAAAAGCATTTCGTAAATAGCTTTTTTAATAAAATTCATTATATTGGAAGATATTATTTTTTTAAGATTGGCGGCGCTAGTTGGCTCTATGAAGGCCCTTAACCGAATTAATTAATTATTTTACAGTTGCATAGTTTTAACTCTAACCCTTAAGGTCCGAGCACATTTTGCCGGGCTGCAGCGTGTCGGGGCGGAGCGCAAAAATTCGCTCAAATCGCTTTAATACAATTTGTATGAACTATCGCACACTTTTTCGGGCCGCATGCTGCTTGCATTATTGCGTGGCGGATTTGCGTCCTTGCGATGCGGCCCGCCCCCGCCCCGCTGCGCCCCGACACAGTGTGCTATAGCAAGCGGATTGGAGTACACGCGCGCCCGTGTTCATTTTACGATATCTGGCAGTACACTGTACTCAAAATTCGTCCCGTCACTAATGTGCTAAGTAAGCATTTTGCGCTGCGCTGCGGCCCGCCCCGACATGCAGCGGCCCGGCATAATGTGCGCGAAGCAAAGGAACTCAGAACATTCAAAATTAAACTAGAATCCGCATTATTTGTCAAACAAATGACCTAATTTAATACTTCTTTCTGAATTTCTTCAGAAAGCACAGTCAAATAAACAGGATTCTTTGGAACTCTTGAAAAGCAGAAAACTATCCGAAAGTTTGCGCTCGCAATATGCATAATTCAATCTTTTCTAGTCAATGTTGAAGCTATAAAATGTTATCTCAACACCAACGGAAGTCGCCATCTTGAAGTGGCATGTAGGGTTGCCGTGCAACATGAAATTGCACGTTTAAAACTGATTTAGATAGTTATACAAATGGAAGGTATTTCATTCATTTCAGCATTGCTGTCGATATATCGGGATCAATGGTTAACACGGTAATTCCCGTTTTATCTAATTAATATGTATACAATCCGTGAATGTTTAAAAAGTAATATTTATCTTATCTTATAAATGTATTTCCTTGCAATATTTTTTTTTAATAAACTGCCATTTTATTCACATTACGATCTAGCCTAAATACAATAAGACTAATAAGTAATTTGATTCTGACCTAAAATTTCTATAAATTGACCCTTATATCTAAGAGTTAGTCCAACGACATTACTTAGAGTCTATTAAGGGCGATCACTTTGTTCACGTGTCTTACACTCGCGCACTATCACTACGAATTGTTTTCACTACACTACACTAACTCAAAAGCTTTGGTTCTTTTCTTTGCAATAAATATGAATCTAATATTATTCTTCCAACAACTGGCAACCCTATTCGCAGTCGCGGCAAACTTCCACATTAATGCATGAAACCTGCATATTATATTCTCGCATGATTCTCGCATGCATGACATATGCACGCGAAGTTTGCTTTGCATTTAAGGTGCAAAGGTGAATTGTCTTGCGAGATCTGTTCAGCTGCGAGATATTTCATACGGAATGTTAAAATGGTTATGTTTTCATACTTATTGCCTTCGTTTATTTGTAAAATGTTTGTTTAATGGTGGCACTTCACTTGGCTATTCGTATTTGCGTATTTGTCATAATTGCCATGTGTCGTTGGTATGCTTGACAAAATATTCGTCTTATTTGTATGTATGTTAAGTATTACAAACATCCAATAGCGGCATCATCAGAGCTCGGAACTCATGTTTGGCAACTCAGCTACGTGGTTGGGTACCGGAAAAAATCAACGAACTACTGAGGTTACCGAATGCTTTCAAAACGGTGAAGAAAAACATCGTGATAAAACCTGCATGCCGTGGAAAAAAATCTAAGACATGTGTAATCCGCTAATCCGCACTGGGCCCGCGTAGTGGATCATGGCCCGAGCTCCCTCGATGTAAGGGAAGGTATGTGCCTGAACAGTGGGGACATAAAAGTAGACTAATGGATAATTAATTGAAATATTGTAATTAGAGTATCGTATTATAAATAAATAATAAATAAATTATTACGATACTCTAATTACAATAATTTAGTTCATAATTACGTTTCGTGAAAGATTCACTTCTTTTGCTAACTGTATCACACGTAGCGAGAAGTTGATATAGAGAGACTCCACGTAGCGAGAGTTGACGTAAAGAGAGTTGCGGTAATGGGAACGCGACGTAAAGAGAGTTGCGCTTACGGGAATGAATCATTTTTATCGACGAACCAATACATTTGGAAACACTTAGGTCTAAAATAGAGAAAGGTACAGGAGAGTTTTTAAGGTTGAGATTTTCTCAAAAAGTACTGGAGTTATTTTCTGTACATTTACATATAGTGTTTACCTACTCTAAACTATCTACTAGTCAAAGGTTTTTTACAATCGGTCAATGTCAGGTTTTTAGTGGCCGTCAATGTCAGATTTTTACTAGCGGTCAAGTCAGATTTTGGCTAAAATTAGTACAAAAATTGGGTTTTGGTGGAAGAATTTTGGAATGACGGATTGACTTTTTTATTCGTTTAATTTTCTATATACATAAATACTCGAAATAACTTGACATTGGCGAAATTATCTCTTAAATTAGAGTAGAAGCCATTGAAATAAAAATAGATAGAACAGTACGAAAATTTCGTACGCGAAGGCTGGGACAGGACTACTATAGGAGGCCCCCCTATATATTATCTCTTTTGTATAACTATTTATCGCCGGCGTCGGGGCAGACCTCGGCGTAGGTGGAGAGACGATATCGTTAGATACAGGGATGGGTGGCTGAAGGAGGCTCAGGACAGGGATGGATGGAAGAGGAGGGGGGAGACCTTTGCCCAGCAGTGGGACGATTAATAGGTTAACAAACAAAAAACTATTTATTAGGAACAATTTGCCAAAAGAGATTTTACAAGGCATAGTACGTCAACAAGATTAGCTATAAAAAAAGGTCATGAATGAATGTAGAGGAAGCGAGAGTAGTTGCTAGGATTGCAGCAGCTGGAAGTCCATCGTCTCTGCCTACCCCTATGGGAAACACACGTGAGTATATGTAAGATGTATTATTGCAATAATTTGCGCGGTGCTACCACGTAAACTCGATAAACTAGCACGTTACGTCAGTGAACGCAGAAAGGGCCGCGAGACGCTGTTACATCAAAAGGGGCGAGCGCTCAGAATTGAGTTAGAAAGTGCGCGGTCCCATTGTCGAACGACATTTTGAGAGCAGAGCTGCCCAGCGGGTCTAAAGGTTGTCGCACATTATATCAACCCGGAACCGTATCATCACCACCCCGCCTGATCACCTCGCCGCCAACGTCGAGTGACTGACAGTGACAACCTCTGAAGTGCCTGGTTGCTCGTCTGGACGACGCCGCGCGTGCGGTTCGGCATCGCCTGGCGGCCGTCAACAAATATCATGTCTCATTTTCATTGCATAAAATGGCTATGATAGCCATAGCATCCGTTAAAAAGATGAAGTAAATAGGAGGAATGTGACAATTTCGAGGAATATTATCGGGAGGGGCAAGAGGGCGACCGCGACACTAGTGCGCAGCTCAGGTCCTTATTTCTCTGAGAGTGCGCAGGGACCGCCTGGCGGTAAGCGCGCCGTCCCCGCGCCCGCGAGACATCAGCGCGGGGACGGCCAGGCGCTGGCGTAATTGACAAGTGACGTGTGATTGACAGCTGTCAGAGGGCGAAGCGATGCCGTTACGGAGGCGATTAGTGTGCGTTGCAGTATGGAGTTTCGTACAAAGTATCTTGAACGCCAGAGATGAGGCGACGATTAAACCCTTATTGCTGTTTTTGAAATGCGCGTTCGGCCGGATCACTGACTCCCAAGTTACAGTTTTTAACCTAGTTTCAGAGTTCAGCGTTTCATTCTGTGTGCTCATCACCATAGCCTTCTAAGTTATAAATGTAATGATCAGTATTGGTATTGTAAGTAGTCTATTGTATTGTATAGTAAGTAGTCTATTTATTTTTATGTTAAGTATTGTAATGTATCAGTTTATTTATTGGTAAAAACAATTATTTATACTCATAAGTATAATTATTATTAGTAGGTAAATAAGTTTTTATTTATTTATGTAGGTAGGTACTTATCTTAAGTACCAGCTAATGATAGGTATTTAATATTGCTCAACAAGCTACCTATTCATACGCCGAATTCTCTACCCAAAGGTTGTCTGGAAGAGATCGCTTTGAGCGATAAGACCGCCAATTGTAATACTAACTGTATTAGCCTATTTCTTTTGTGTAATACTTTTTATTTTTTGTTGCAATAAAGAATATTTATCTTATCTTATGTGGATCAGATGGAGGGATGACCTTCGCAAAATGGCTGGCAGGGACTGGATGCAGAGGGCCGAGAGTAGGGTTGATTGGCGCGCTTTGGGAGAGGCCTACGTCCAGCAGTGGACTGATACGGGCTGATGATGATGATCTTATCTTATGTAATGTTTTGTAAAAAAATTGTGTTGGCTACTGCAAATAAATATTTTTTCCTATATTTTTTATTTATTAAAAACTATGTCGTCTCGTAAGACAATGTGACTGTGTAACACTACGCACCCGTTATTAGATCATAGCGGGCGCGATGCGGCAAAGGCGCCATGTTTTATGTATGCGGCGTCCAGCGTTGTAACGACACGCCGACGGCGCCGTTATTGTGCTGTTACGACCACTACCCTCTCGGTACTATAACTAGCTCTATTCGGAATTAGTTTATGCTCTATTGTGACACTAAGTTCACCCGCAAAAACGTCTTAAAATTTATTTATACATATATTTATGTCATAACAGTATACAAACCAAAGCACCACAAACGTAAGATAGTACTCATATACTTAAATTAATTATTATAATCGACGCTAATGTGGGACGCTACCTGCGTCGACACACTGGCTCCCTCCCATGTGCAGTTCACGAGCAGGGCGGCGGGGGCGGCGGCCGGCGCCGCGGAAAGTCTCAAGCGGCGTAAATATGCGGCTCTCAGCGAGAGCTACATGTTTGCGCCGTTTGGTGTAGAGACCATGGGGCCATGGGGACCAGAGGCGCGGCGACTGGTCAAAGAACTGTCGTCGCGCCTCATTGACTCGTCGGGTGACCAAAGGGCTGGCGCTTACCTCGGCCAGCGTATATCGCTGGCTATACAACGAGGTAACGTCGCCAGCCTTTTGGGCACTCTTCCGCAGGGCAGCCATTTGGCCCCAATTTTTTATTTATAGTTGTACTTATGTAAGACTCCTCTCAATAAAGTAGGAATTGTATAATAAAAGATGTATTATTATAATAAATATAGATAAACAAGCAGATTTTCTTGTAGACTTAAGACCTAAATACACTGGAGACCCTGTCATCCATCAACTCACAAAACTTCAGGCATTCACAACACACAGTTGTCCATTCACTCGCAAACACATCACACTCTGGTGCTGTTGTCAGGAGGGATTACTTTGGGAAAATACTTCAGTGACATTAAAGCTGCTGCATACGAAACTATGAGAAGAAGTAATCTCTTCTCTTTCTATATTTCTCCTCTCTACATTTGTGTCGTGTCATTTTCTGCCCTGAGGAATGTACGGAACACAGAGAAAGGTGTACAGGAGAGTTTTTAAGGTTGAGATTTTCTCATAAACTACTTGACCTATTGCAAAAATTCTTTCACTGTTTGATAGATAAAACTTAAAACTATGTACTGTAAAACAATTATTAAATTCGGTCCAGTAGTTTTTGAGAAAATCTCAACCTTATTGAGACAGGGTATACTTATCTCTGTCTTCGACTGTACTATAATTCTCGTATAAATCCTAATGTATGAAAACTAGCCGTGGTCATACAAGTACCTAAGTGTATAAAAAGGGTCCAAACAGAAATAAGTTTCGAATTACCTTCCCATTTCTGAACCCATAATTCCCATCGTGTCAAAAGTATTCGAAAAAGCTATTTATAATCGGGCGTAGGTACGCCTTGATGAACTCCTTCAACCCTACTCAAAAAGATTTTCTAGAGTCTGTATTTAACCTTGTATTCTTTAATGATTACCTTACAGAAGCCAGTAATGATGGAGGGCAGAGCGACGTCATTTAAACAGACTACAGTAAAGCCTTTGACCAAATCAATCACAATATCCTTCTGATCAAACTTTCCAAAATCGACATTAACGGTGGTCTATTAAAATAATTACCATCATAATGTTGAAAATCATTTACAGTAGGTGGTTACTAATAATTATACAATCCAAATTGATTTCTATCCCTAGTGGTGTCCCACAAGGTTCTATAGACTTTCTATCTTCTTTAGACTAAAGATAAAAGACAAATGAAATTAAAATCAAAATCCAAAACTAAAGTCAGAAGCTGTAGCAAGAATATTGACATCGTGATTGGCTATTCCACAAATGCACCTTACATTTTCCTATCCAATATAAAGCTTCCAACGCCTCGGCGTAAACTCATCTTGAAGCTAAAACTTTCAAAAGATGCTTCGAACAATATAAAACCACAAACTTGTCTCCATAAACTCGTCCTAAAACCAAATCTATTTCCACCGGGTATCTCATCAACGGCGAACGTTCAAGATTCAAAGATGGACAGTAGACCCTTAAACGAAACGTTAAAACGACCCTGCTCGGGTCTGTCAAACATTCTACACGTGCAATCTGTGGGTCAACTACACCAAAAAGTCATACAATGCCCTGCTGTACAATATAACAATGCGTTCAGGGTGCTGATGGGGTTGTCGCGATGCTGCAGCGCGTCAGGGATGTTTGCGGAAGCCGGCGTGGACGGATTCCATGCCATCATACGCAAGTGTCGCGTCCCTGATGCGACGGGTTCGCGGCAGCCCTAACAGCATCCTGAAGGGCATTGCGGATACTATGGAAAGTCCGATCCTGGGACACTGGGTACACTTACATGTCCCGGGATCTCAGAGTCGGACCTAAGTCGCATGTTATAGCGAGTAATACACCTCATGTAAACACTTCCATTGTTTTACATGTAACACTTATATGGTCCTTGTGACTGCAATAAATTGTTTGAATTTGAATAGGGGTCACAAATAGCCAAGTCCGACAGGATCTCTTAGAGTGGGCAGAACAGAGGGTTGATAAGATTTTATGTAATAAATAGCGAAAGGTGACGGTAGATAAAACAGTACCTATTAAAAATTAATCCCTAAATAGTAGAGGCAGGCTATGCCACATGTCATGTCAGGTTGAGCTTGGAATACAGTAGATAATATTAGAATGCAGTTAAGGACTAATTGACTTTAATTTGTGCGATCATTGGGTACAAATATGCGGAGTTATTGGTTGGGTCAATGGACTTGCGAAGGAGGTCCCAGGTTCGATTCCCAGCCAGGGCAGCCATGTAGGGGAGCGAGGGGCTTGTTGTAACATTTTTTAAAAACAATCATATATCTTGAGATATATTGGCTAAATTACCACTAACTAAACTTTTATCGGTACTCTAACCATTCTTAAATTAATTCTAATTGAAAAAATATCAAATCTGTGTCTCATTTCTTCAGAATTATATTTTTTTTAAAAAGAGGGAAGTGTTACATCTTACCCCGTGCTTGGGGCTTGTTGTAACATCTATTGGGGCATGTAGTAACAACAATAAAAACGAGAATGTGACACCTTCAATCATTTATTCTCTTCACATTTAGCTTTGTTTTCAACATATCATTAGGTATTTAACAAAAATATTGAGGTACTTCTATAAAATGAATCATCTATCAAATAATCATCTGAAACATACTTTTTCTATGAGTAATCAACACTTGTTTTCTAAAACTTCAGCTGCAGCTAACTCGTATACCTCCTGGCTTTGTTTCCCGCTCTGTCTTTCTCTTATACAGTCTCATTCAAAAAAAATAAAAATAAGGTATATTGCATTTTCAATCACATACATACAGCAATATGGGGGCAAGTTGTAACATGTTACAACATACCCCAAGATTTTGTTACAACTAGCCCCAAGGCATAATTTTTAATATTTATAACGATAACTATTAAATCAACTTAGTAATCTCGAAAACTGTTACACCACATCGTACATAGATAAATTTAACATCAAATGAAACACAGAAACCTCCAATTAGTCGATTATAATAAAGCCAATCGAAAGTTTACGAAAGCAAAATAATACATTACCTGGCGACAACGGAGGGCATGCACACACCCACTCAATACGCCACCTGGTGGACCTCTGACTGTGATGACGTGGCGTAGCGCGTTATAACGATAAGATTGAGTCAAAGAAATACGTTAATAAAGTTTAAATTCCTAGTGAAAAAGCCCTGTTACTACTTACCCCTGTTACATCTAGCCCCTTGCTCCCCTACTAATGAGTTATCCTCGGTTATTTCGACGGAAAAACTTACGTACATTTACCGAGTGCTTTCAAAACGGTGAAGGAAAACATCGTGATGAAACCTGCTTGCCTTAGAAGAAGAAGAAATTCTAAGGCATGTGAAATCCTTCGTGAGCCCGCGTGGTGGATCATGGCCCGTACTTCCTCGATGTAAGGGAAGGTCTGTGCCCGAGCAGTGGGAATAAATAGACTGATAATAATATTTGAAGTACCAGGCTACCAGCAGTGACAAAGAGGTGCCCGTCATTGTGTTAACTTGAAATTGGTGTATGTCGTGGATTATGGCTCGAGCTCCCTCGATGTAAGGGAAGGTCTGTGCCCGAGCAGTGGGGACTGATGATGATGATGATGCGGAGTTATTTTGGCCTATCGATTCCATTAGAAGTATTATGTAATCGTACTATAATGTTAACAACACTCGTTACAACTACAAGATCAACATGTGCTCCCATCGCGGTCAACACAGTATTGCACTCAGCGACATCGGATATTTAGAGATCGGCATCTGTTGGCGCAAAGCCAAAGATCAGGACAGTTTTAGCTCCTAACCTAAGCGCCACCTCAAAAAAATAACATCAACATCAGTCACATCATCAAAATAGAGATTGGAATCCTTGAAACACGCACCGTGATTCGTAGAAATGCTTTTTGCAAATCTTTTGATGGTTTATAATTAAATGTGGGTGCGAGTATGCGAGTAATTCCAGCACTCTGGAAAATGTCGTTTCATTGCAAATGACTAACCGACGGCTTCCCTGCGCCTTCACAGGATGTGAAGTTGTCGTATAGGTACCAATCTCTCGGTTAAATCTCCACTTATCAGGTACATTGAACATGTCCATAAAATATATAATCATCTTCCAAACGAAATAAAAAATGCAACAAATGAAAAAACATTCACACGACTGCTAAAACAACACCTACATGCTAAATGCTATTACAGAGTAGATGAATTTCTAAATGAGAAAAAACTTCTTAGTAACTACAATTTACTTCATATTTGAAGAAGAAATGTCGTCTCTCTCTTGTATTGCTGCGCCTAAACAAGGTCCATAAAGAACATTGTAACATTTTAATGTTAAGTATGTGAACATCTGTATGGAATGCAATAAATATATTGAGTATTGAGTATTGAATACATATAACACCAACCTGTTTCAATAAGATTCGCAGTTTACTTTAGCAACAGAACTTAACACTACAAAGAAAGAAACAATTTTCATATCAAAAGAAGCCAAGAGTAGTTTTTATCAAGAGTCCCGCTACAAGCTCGGGAGTGAACGTGACTGTCGAGCTGCTTCGTCCAGAGTAACGACGCGACGGTGACTCCTCTGGATGAAACCAGAAGACGCGGCTACCCAGGGTGAAGACGCTACTGCGACTCCTCTGGAGGAAGATAGACTATATATTGAAGTTTCTGTAACATGATTGCCAAATGACGAACTGTCGAGTCCATTAAAAAAACAAAACATAAACAACAAATTGACGTAAAATAGTCCAATGCCACAACGCAATGAAATTAGCAAAGGAAATTGTAAGATAATTTCCGAAGTGGCATTACTCAAAAGCCACAGGAAGCGCGGAGGTAAGTAGCTGTTGGCAGGACGCCAGGAGACAAATATAGACACGGGGAGCGGGACAAACTCACGGGACAAATGGACACGTGGAGGGACGCGGCCGGGTAAGATACTGGCCTGATTTTGGGGATTCTTGCTTCTTTTTTGGCAGGTTGATCTTGTCTGGACGTTGAGGGGACTTATTTTGGGAAAAGTTGCATCTGCTTTTGAAAAGTGAAGACCGCAGTCATGTCATGAAACTAGGGCCGAGATTCATTGTCTGTTTTGAGCGTAAGCTAAGGGTAACACCTAAGTAACCAGGATTTCGTTACCTGTTTCGCATTTTTTTCTTTAAAAGTAACCACGGTTTCGAAGTAGGAAAAATTTAACATCAGCCAATGAGAAGAAAAAATATTCTTACCCTATTTGAGCTCGCTCTTGCAAATGTCATACTTATTCCTTAAACGTTTCACAGTTTTTAGAATTAAAGCTATAGTGATGCTTTCTACAAATTATTATGGGTAGGTACTTATCACTCATTTATATTTTTGTTAGTATGTACATTGCATATAATGTAATTCCATTTTTTGGCTATGTTTTATTTTCCTTGTTGATTTCTAGCATTGTTTATGGTATCATGTAGCACCGAGGGTCGACAGGGACAATAAAACATAGTATTTATTTATTTATTTATTTATTGATTTATGAATATGATTATAAGTACCTATGTAATGTTATGAAATTCACAGTGCTTTAGTTTTAATACTGTAATGCTGTGAAGTATATTTTGAAATAAATAAATATTGTTGAAGTCGGCAATTAGACCGACAGTCCTGACCGATTTCGCGCGACCTTATGTGACAGTGACAGCAAGACCATTCCCATGAACTATAGTCCCATCAATCCCGTACATAGCGAATGTAGTTACATAGTTGCTAGCGAGCGAACTTACTTTTCCAACTAATGGTAATGGTACTGAAGTCCTCATCTAATTGCGTAAACGCATTAAGGAAATGAAACAGGATGTAGGAATCTCGTACAAGAACTCTCTTGAATTCTTACGCATAAATTTTTGTCGTGTTTACTTTAGTGAGATAGTGATTTCGTTGAATAACATATTATTAGATCAAACATTTGTATTTGCACTTATTTAGATATCCCTGGAATAAACATTAAGAGGATGCTGTAAACAAACAAGCCTCTATTAGGTACTGAAAGATCTAACATGGTTATCATCTCAATTTAATAATTCTTGATTTATTAACGTAGGAGAAGGCATAAATACTATCTATAACAAGCAGAATATATTTCAAAAAAACAAAAAACCTGACTGCAAAGAACTATCCCCTCTTGTATAATGTTTTTATACCCTACGGTAAGGAATGGACAGACATACCTACATACTCCCCAAAACATCAAATAGGTTCATGGTAATAATAACAATGATGCGCTCAGAGACGGGTCCCGCTAGGTGCATCACATATCCCTTCAAATTAATGTTCTCTAAGGGGCCTCTACGCGTTGGACCTATGTCTCTATGTGAAACCTGAAGAGATACATACATGGCCGAAGTACCGCAATACATTTCAGGTAACCGTTGCCTCTAACTCCAATCACAGACCACTTACCAATAGACATGAAATCGGTACAAATGACATTGCCACATTTCAATGGAGCTTTGCCCCACCTACAAAAATTTAAGCTGTACCTATCATTTTGTTGGGGACTTATTACAGGTTTCATATTGCATAATCATAATCAGTATCATTTTCTACTACTCTCGCAACTCCTATAGAAGAATAATAAAAACAATGAATAATTCGCTTCGATTTCTTACTATATTCTGAATTCTTAATCAAGCTGTTTTTTTCGAATCGCAACTTGTACAAAACTTTATTTTAAACCAATAATTTTAATAAAAAACGGAGATATTTTTACATTTATTCGTTATCTTGTACAACTTGCGGTTGATGGTGGGGTTGTCATTTAAGCCGCTTTGATTAAATTTTTATAGCCTATGTCACTCCTACAATCAAGACGAATCTAACGACACCTCATATGTTAAAATCCATCAAGCATTTAGGCTGTATGGAGTGCCATAGAATTAGACATACATACATACATACGTGTTACATCTAGTTGTTTATAGGAGATTGTTATGGAGGTGGAAAAATGATAGATGCGATATGATTCTACTACGAGTTTATTAAAACGATTTACAATGGGTGACATGACACAGCGAATAGGCACAGGTTATCAAGAACAGGAAACGGATACAGAAGTGACAGGTAGTTGACACCGACACAGTTCTATACTTTTTAAATTGCGTTTTGTTTATGCATTTCCAACACCCCCACTTAAACAAAACCATATCTAAAGAAAAACACCCCCTATAGTTATACAAGGTTAGGCAAACTGACTACATTTTAATTTGGCTGACTGTACTTACAAAAAAATACAATAAATAAATTTCAAATAATAAACATCCTGTGTATTATTTATCCAAATATAATTACAACATACTGTATCCTGTGCAAGTATCACTAACCAGTAAAATACATACAACATGTATATAAACCCTTACTTATATACCTACTACTACATATCTGCTCATTTACCTACTGATGGTATGGTAATACATAGCAGTTTGGCAAATTATCAATTTACAAACAAACCCTAAACAATAACTACAGTTACATCTTACATAGGCATGTAAATGAGTGCTACATCTCTTTCAAAGATGAGTTATTGAAACAATAGTTAAGTTTTTGACTATTCAGAGCCTTTGTTAACATATCTGCAGTCATATTCTCAGTACTTATGTACACAATTTTAATCAAATTATTTATCAAAGCTTCGCGAATGAAATGATGTCTCACATCTATGTGCTTTGTTCTACCATGAAACATCTGATTAGAACACAACTTCTGAGCAGACTGATTATCGTTATATATTACAATAGGACTGCAGGTATATAACTTACTGTAAAACTGGTCACCCTCGATATGGTTCAAATAAAAGCCTTGTGTACTGTAGTATACAGATCACTTTTTATTGGTGCTGGTGTAAGAACGAAGAATTATAAAATATCTGTCTGTCTTATACAAAATCAACCGCACAAACGATAGCGCGTTTTAAAATGCGTGTGGCGACATCTATTGCCAAAAAATGTGAAACTCAATATTAATATATTTAATTCGCTTTAAACATACCGCCCACCATGAACATTCTCAATGTTCATAACAAACAAACCGCCCACCATGAGGTAAAGCAGTTGAAAAAGTTGGCAATAAATGCGTGAACAATTAAAAACAACGTAACAGAAATTCTATACAATTCTACCGTAATAAATGAAACTTAATCTGCTACTGGTAGTATACACAGTTTGGAGGTTGGCCTCTTAATCAATGAACCATTGCACTTCAGAGTCACAACTCGCGTAACCTTGTCCAAACCTGGATGCTTTTCGACAACCTTGCCTAACAGCCAGCGGGCTGGAGGCAAGTTGTCCTCCTTGATCAAAACCACGTCCCCTATCTTAGGTTCCGGGGTTTGCCTTGCCCACTTGTAGCGATGCAGCATTTGTACTAAATACTCTTCCGACCAACGACGCCAGAAGTCCTGCATCATTCTTTGTGTCACCTGCCACCGTCTCAAACTACCTAAGTTGCAAGCTTCGTAGTTGCGTTCAGGTATGGTTACCATCGGCTCTCCAATGATAAAGTGACCCGGTGTGAGGGGCATTGGATCGTCAGGGTTACTGGACACTTGAGAAATTGGCCGAGAATTGAGGCATGCCTCAATCTGGGTTAGTACTGTGACCATTTCCTCAAATGTGAGAGTTGAGTCACCTATCACTCTTTTCAGGTGAAATTTCGTGGACTTCACACCCGCTTCCCATAGCCCGCCGAAATTCGGTGCGTGAGGGGGTATGAAATGCCATGAAACACTGTTGTCACTAAGCCAACTCCGAATCTCAACAGCTACTGAGGACTGCTCAGCAGCAACTAATGTTTGTAGCTCCTTGGAAGCACCGACAAAATTCGTGCCATTATCACTCCAGATATCACTGCAGTGACCTCTTCGGGCTACAAACCGTTTAAAGCCTGCGATGAAACCTTGAGAAGTCAAGTCACTTATGACTTCTAAGTGCACAGCTTTGGTGGCCATGCACACAAAAAGGCAGATGTACCCTTTGAAAGAACGATTGCCACGACCCTTGGACATCCTAATATTGATAGGACCTGCGAAATCTACACCAGTGTGCAGAAAGGGCCTGGTTGGAGTCACTCTACTTGAAGGCAGCTGTCCCATCAATTGGTTTCTAGAAACAGACGCATGACGAATACACGTAACACATTTACGCCCGTGAGACTTGGTAACATTCTTCGCCGAAATTACCCAATATTTGGAACGTAAATAATTGAGCGTCAACGACGCGCCTCCGTGAAGCGTTCTTAGGTGTGCAACGTCAACAATCAAGTCAGTAAGGTGACTTTTCTGAGGGAGTATAATCGGATGCTTTTTGTTGATATCTATGTCGGCATTTTGAATCCGACCTCCGACTCGCAATATTCTCTTATCGTCCAACATCGGACACAAAGGTTTCAGCTTGCTTTTACTTTTTACACTTCCTGTCTTCTGAATGTCAAGAATATCTTCTCCAAATTCTCGCTCTTGAGAATGCCTTATGCACACTTCAAGTGCTATTCCCAACTCTTCATTCGTTAGGTGAGAATCCATATGGCTGTCGCTGTCTCTGACTCTTAGAAATCTTCTGCAGTAAGCGATCACATGGAGTAGCTTCTGCAGAGATGAAAATTTTGTCCACACTGGATCATCTTCAGTTGGTGCATTTGTAGTCACGTGAGCCTTGATAGACCGTTGCTCAATATCGGTACTGATAGACTTCGGCCTGGTATACTCGACTGACTCATTCCGAAGCCAGTCTGGTCCGTGAAACCACAACGAATTGTGAGAAAGATCCTCTGGTGCCTGTCCTCTAGACGCAACGTCAGCAGGATTTGAAGCTGACTTCACGTGGGCCCAATGGTTGTTATCCAACTTCGACAAAATCTCAGAGACACGATTCCCAACGAATGTAGTCCAGCGACTGGGATGACTGCTCAACCACGCGAGAACCACTGTCGAGTCAGTCCATGCGTGAATTTGAGACGTAGGAATTTTCAAAACTTCAGCTACTTCCGTGAGTAGCTTGACCAAAAGGACAGCTCCCAACAGCTCTAGGCGCGGTATTGAAACCTGTTTAATTGGGGCTACCTTTGTCTTGGCAGTAACCAAGTTGACTTTAACCTCACCGTCCGCATCAACAACTCTCAAGTACACCACTGCTGCATACGCCGCGTTGGACGCATCGCAAAAGCCGTGTAGCTCTACACAGGAGTCGTCAGCTTTGGTGTCAATCCATCTTGGAATGTGAATGTCGCTAGTTTGGACAATCTCTTCACGGTAAGTTCGCCATTCCTTTAGCAATTCAGGTGACAGTTCCTCGTCCCAATCGATCCCAGAAAGCCAAAGCTTTTGTATAAATATCTTAGCTGTGATGACACAAGGTGCCACCCAACCCAGGGGGTCGAAGAGTCGAGAAATGTCTGAAATTACTTTTCTTTTAGTGATGGGGGCCTCTTGTTCAGGAAGTCGAACTGAATATTTAAAGGTGTCAGAGTCTCGGTCCCAAGAAAGTCCCAGAATCTTTATTACTTCATCAAACTTCGTTTCCACTTTCTTCTCCGGGTTCTCTCTTCCCCCCGAAATTGACTCTGTCAATTCCTTGCTGTTGCTAACCCATTTCTGCAGTTCGAAGCCACCATTGGTAAGTAATTTTGTCATGTCTTTGTGAATTTGAATACCTTCCTCTACCGTCTGACAACCTGTCATTAAGTCATCAACGTAAAATTCACTTTTGACCTTTTCAGCTACACTCGGACAGCTTTCGCCATCGTCGTGAGCCAGCTGCTGCAGTGTCTTCACAGCGAGGTAAGGAGCCGACGCTGTACCAAAGGTAACACGTAATAATCGATAATCTTCTATTTCTGTTTCAGGATCATCACGCCACACGATTCGCTGATAGTCAACGTGCTCTTCGGCTACCTTCACCTGTCTATACATCTTGACGATGTCCGCACACAGAGAGATTGGGTACTGGCGCCATGTCATAATGATATGACGCAGGTCTGGCTGTAGGGTAGGACCTACAAGCAAAGTCTCGTTGAGAGACACTCCGTTTAACCCATGACTAGAAGCATCGAACACCATCCTGAGCTTGGTTGTTGTTTTATCCTCGCGAATGACCGCGTGATGTGGTAAATAAACTGCTTCGGATCTCTTCGGATCATCATCACTCGGTACTCGCTCCATATGACCAAGCTCCAAGTATTCGTGAAATACTTCAGAGTACCTTGCTTTGATCTCAGGATTCTTCTTGAAGCGCTTCTCAAGAAGTTGGAATCGTTTCACAGCAATGTCTCTTGAATTCCCATATTTACATGGAGGGTCTTCATCACGGAATGGAAGCTGAACAATGTATCGTCCAGTTGAGTCCCTCTGTGTGGTGTGAGCATAAATCTCCTCGCATCGTTGTTCCTCCTGTGATAATATTTTCTTCGTGTTGCAGGAGTTCTCCGATTCGAGTTCCCAAAACATTTTGAGCATGTCATTGTCATTGGATTGTACATGCATGCTAATCACAACGTGATGCTGATGACAATGAGCTGAGTTGGATTGTGAATATGTTTGACCTGACAAGATCCATCCCAAAGCAGTATTTTGGGCTACAGGCGAGCCTGGAGGACCTTGTTTCATTCCATCTCTGAGAACCTGACCATAAACATCTGCGCCGAGCAAGACATCGATCTTGTTCGGTGTGTGAAACTCTGGATCTGCCAAAGCGAGATCTTGAAGTTCAGGCCAGTTGCATTCGATCAACTCTTCCGAAGGAAGGAGTGAAGTGATTGTACCTAACACGTAAGCTCGTACTTGGACTTTGAAACTGCGATCTAGACGTGATTGAATTGTCAGTATGACTATATACTTAGAGGCCAAAGCACTCTTATCACCGCCTAATCCTGAGATAATACTCCTCACGGGTATTTTCTTGAGTCCGAGTAATTGCACTGCTGATTCGGTTATGAATGTAGCCTGGGATCCTTGATCCAATAACGCCCTCAACAGTTGTGTATGGCCATACTTTGTCTGTGCTTCGACAAGAGCTGTGGCCAACAAAACCTGATTAGGTACAGTCTCTTTGGAGAAGTGTGTTGCTACACTTGGTGGTACACCAACACCCGGTGGCGAGTATCGCCATTCAGGTTGATTCATTTGAACTGGTGACGAAATCTGTGCTTTAGACGTCGTACTAACTTCAACTGCTAGATCTGACTTCTTACTGGTAGCAGTCGAGTTGTAGCTATTCGTGGGGTGAACCAAAGAATGATGTTTACGCTTACATATGCGACATGTTGTATTGACGCGGCACTGTTTGATGGAGTGGTTGGATCCTAAACAATTAAAGCATAATCGGTTAGTTTGGACAAAGTAATAACGAGTAGGGTAGTCCTCTTTAGCAAATTGCTTACAGTTGTATATCTTGTGGTTGCCTTTACAGAATGGACATGAATCAACATTGTTATCAGGATTGACTGCATGAAGAACTTTTGGCTTGTTATCAGATCTCGGCTTGCTCGATTTGGTATCTAAAAACTCTAACGCACGGAATCGAGCATTTAAAAACTCTTTAAATTGCTGTAATGTTGGTAGTTCATCGGAATAGCTGATCTGCGCTTCCCAGTGTTTACGGGATTCGGAATCTAATTTTTGACTGACCAGATGAATAACCAGTATGTCCCATGAACTAACATCAATTCCGAGATTCTGTAAACCATTCAGACTGTCTACAGTGTTGTCCAAAAGCTCTTTAATTGCACTAGATGACTCTGTTACAAGGGTGGATTGGCTCATTAACCGTTTCAACAAACCGTTTGACAAAAATCTCTTATTTTCGTATCTACTATTCAGAAGAGACCAACACTCCTCATAATTGGCAGCTGTGATAGATACATGGCGCAGAAGCTTCTCAGCTTCGCCCGACAACTGCCCCTTTAAATAGTGCAATTTGTGTACGTCATCCAAAGATTTATTGTTGTGAATCAAGGACTCGAATAAATCTTTGAATGAAGTCCATTCATCATACTTCCCTGAAAACACGGGAATTGGTACTGTCGGCAATTTGCAACTAACAACTGGAGTTGTTCCCTGTGAAGGTGACTTATGACTTACAGTACTCACAAACTCAGCCAAAGCATCTTTTAACTCAGACTTGTATTCAATGTAAAGCTCTTCGGTTTGATCATAAACGTCGTCGGTGAAATAATCATTTGTAAGGTCAGTTTCTTTAGCATCCTTTACAATGCTTACGTGGGTCTCTGTAAAAGACTTCCACTTCTCTTCAAGTATTTCCAACCGCGTTTGAATGTAAGACTGAGTTAAACGTGACTTTGGTGATTTACCAAAGTTTTTCTTTGCTTTAACAATAATTGAATAGGTGTCAATTTGCAACTGTAGTAGTGCATTCATTTTGAATTACTTACAAAAACTTTCTAAGTGTCTGAATTTAAAAACTTAAGTCGAAGATAAAAGTTTCAAATTTCCAAAAAATATTCCAAGTCCATGAAAACTTCTGAAAATTTTACAAGTGTTTGGCAGACATTTGAAAATCGGGCATAGGTTCCCCGTAGGTACACTTTTTGCCTAATTATTCTAAGTCCTAAACTACCACTTTCTAAATTCTACAAGTCCAAAATCTAACTAATTTCTTCTATCTTCTTGACACTTTAGAACGGAATGAATGTACTCACGATTTCACTTGCAAACCACTTATGACGTCACGCTCGACGTCATGCTCCTGAAGCCGCTGCAGCGCTGCCTCCAAACCCTCTCGACTCCTCGCTGACTGCCAGACGCCAAGGTCCTGGCCAGGTCAGCTCGCCGCGTGACTTACTACTATTACATAGAAATTCCTCAAGAAAATGCTTAATGAATAAAGCCTCTTTAGTAGCATCTGAAATAGCCATATATTCAGCTTCGGTGGTCGAGAGAGCCACCGTTTTCTGTTTTCTACTTTCCCATGACACCACAGAGTCTCCAATTTTAAATAGATATCCCGTATAAGACTTTCTGTCGAGCTCGTTAGATGCCCAGTCAGCGTCAGCGTATGCTGAGACATTCATGTTGCTTTTATGAAAAACAAGGCAATATTTCATAGTACCTTTTAGGTATCGCAGGACACGCTTCGCTGCTTTCCAGTGAGTCTCATCGTTGCAGTCGTTGAACTGGCTCAAGACACTCGTCGCGTGGGCGATGTCAGGTCTGGTACAAACTGCAAGATACATCAAACATCCTACTAGATTTCTATACTGAAATTCAGTGTTAGTTTCCTCAGCTTTCTGCAGTTTAAGGCCAGGTTCCATGGGTGTAGTGACAGGCTTACAATCTGACATTTTAAACCTGTCGAGCAATTTATTGATGTAAGTTTCAAGATCAAGATAGATTTTGCCGTCCTTTCTTCTTATACGCATGCCAAGAACATGATGTGCAGGACCTAAATCTTTCATCTCAAATGTTTTCATCAATTTTTCTTTTATATCTTTCTTCTGTGAAGAGTTATTCACATCTGTGAACAATATTATGTCGTCCACATATAAGGCCAAAATAAACAATCCATTTTTGGTCTTATTTACATACACACATGGCTCACATGCCATTTTTGTGAAATTCATACTTATCAGAGTGCTATTGATCTTCTCATACCATGACTTTGATGCTTGCTTGAGCCCGTAGATAGCCTTGTTCAGTCTAAAGACTTTATTTTCAGTGCATTTCTTTTTCATGAGCTCAGGCTGCTCCATATAAACCTCTTCTTTTAATTCACCATTCAAAAATGCCGTTTTCACATCAAGATGATCAATTTCCAGGTTTAGCTCTGCCGATAAGGCCAATAACATTCTAATAGTTGAATACCTTACAACCGGAGAGAAGGTTTCTTCATAGTCGACTCCAAATTGCTGTGAGAATCCCTTTGCCACCAATCTAGCCTTATATCTCACTAATTTTCCAGATGAATCTAATTTTCTCTTGAACACCCACTTACATTTGACTGGCTTTTTGCCTTTTGGCAAATCAACCAATGACCAGGCTTTGTTCTTTTCAAAGGATTCGAATTCTTCCTTCATGGCTGACAGCCACTGGTCACGATTAGAGCCACTCAGAGCTTGACTCACAGTCAGAGGGTCTAGATTATCTTGTGTGATATAAAAAAGAGAAGCAGGGCTCGACTCACCATCTTCTGGACTGTCTTCATCCTGTATAACTTGATCCCTTCTGGATCTTGTATTCACCCATCTCTCTGGTGTAACTACGTCCTCATAGTCTTCTGAAGACGTGTGTGCGTCCTCACGAGCTGGTACCCACGTACTGTCTGAAGTGTAACTGCATTCGGCTTCTGTTGTATTTCTTAAAGTATGATCTGAAAAATCAACAGGTTCAGACGAAATATCCTCCAAACTTTCAGCTGGTGAGTGCCACTCCTGGCTTTGTTCATCGTCACCACTGAACTGGACCTCCTCGTGTCTCTGGACTGGTTCACCATCCTGCATAGTCTGATTATTTGCAGTAGGTATCTTATTTTCTGTAATAACCTCACTTTTATCAGAAAATAATAAATCTGTGTACTGATTACACTCCTTTGTTTTATAATTGCTATAAAACTCGTTTTCCACAAAAACAACATCTCGAGCTTTGACACACGTGCCTGGATTACTGGGATCTAACAGTCTGTAGCCTTTAGTTTCCTCACAATACCCAACAAAAGTTAATTTTCGACTCTTTGAATCTAATTTTGTTCTATTTACTTTAGGTACATGAGAATAGGCTGTACAACCAAAAACTCTGAAATAACTCACATCAGATTTCCTTCCCGTCCATTTTTCCTGTGGTGTCATGTGAAGAACAGCTTTAGTGGGAGACCGGTTCTTGATGTATGCTGCAGTATTGACCGCCTCGGCCCAATACTGCTTGCTGAGGTTCGCATCCTGCAGCATACACCTCGCCGCTTCCATCAGCGTCCGATTGGCTCTCTCGCTCACACCGTTCTGCTCGGGAGAGTGGGGCACCGTGGTTTGGTGACGGATGCCACACTTCCTCAGCTCCTTCTGAAATTTGTTGTTTACATATTCAAGTCCATTATCAGTTCTTAATATTTTAATACATAACCCTGTCTCATTTTGAACCATGGATTTGAAAATCATAAATTTATCGAACACTTCATCTTTAGTTTTCAAGAAATAAATAAATATTTTTCTAGAATAGTCATCAGTGAAGGTCAAGAAATACCGTGCACCACTAAATGATTTCACTGTCATAGGGCCACAAAGATCAGAATGTATCAATTCTAATTTACCGACTGCCCTAGGACCTGACTTCTTAGGGAAAGGTAGCCTACACTGCTTCCCTTCTATACACGCTACACAAGGCTGAAACGATGATTCCTGATAGTTAATGCCAAGAGCCATACCTTGTTTAAGAAGTCGCATACTTCTTACATTTAAGTGGCCAAGCCGTTGGTGCCATAATTGCTGCGACACCTCTGCTTTGCTGTGCCAGGCTGATGCTGGAGACTCTGCAGCAACCACAGCCTCTGGACCGTCCAACATGTCCAGTCTGTACACGCCATCCTCACGTGTGCCGGTCGCCACCACCGCATCTCCGTCCAGCACCTTGCAGCCTTTCCTGTCAAAAGTTACTTCCAAGCCGCTCTCTGTCATCTTGCTGACAGACAGAAGATTCGTTGTCAATCCTGGAACATATGTAACATCCTTAATAGTCCTTAAATTACCCTGACTGAGATGTACTTCTATGTCACCGGAACCTGCGCTATGTAGTACATCATTGTTTGCTACTTTCACGTCCAATGGAGCACTATCAATGAAACTGTGCATTCTCGAACTGGAGTTTGACATGTGTGTGCTAGCCCCAGAGTCCACATACCAAGCGTCTCTCAGTATATTAGTCGCTAATGCAGTCAGCAGTGCACCATTGCTCTTTTGATCACATTTCTTGCTCGGAGAGCTCGGACAATCCTTTATCTTGTGACCTGTTTTCTTGCATCGGTAACACTTTATTTTTCCTTGCTTTACTTGCTTATGAATGTACAACGCAGTGTCCTCATTGGTCACGTCTCTTCTTAATCTTTCTTGAAGTAATTTGCTTTTAACAATGTCACTCGTGAGCTTTGCAGTACTGTTTTCTAATGCCATTATTAGTGGATCATAGTCAGATGGGAGACCACTTAGCATTACTACTGCTATCAAATCGTCGTCGAGCTGGGCATTAATATCCAATAATTGCTGACTTACGTCGGATATTTTGCTGAGGTAAGCTTCCATGCTGGGGAACTGATCTAATTTTAATCCAAACAGTACACGCAGCAGCCCTAACCTCCTGCACAGACCCTTGTCTTCATAAGCGGCTTTGAGGTTAACCCATGCTTCATACGCCGTTGAGGCATTTCTAACATAAGGGAACGAATTTGCCTTTACAGACAGACAAATTTTCGCCAATGCCTTCTGTTGGCGTCTGACATCACTAACCTTGGGCTCGCCGGTTGAAGTTCCTTCGACGCATTCCCATAAATCCTCGTGAATCAACAGCATCTTCATAAGGAATTTCCAGTTGTTGTAATTGCCGATTCCATCTAACTTTTCTATATGTGCGGCAGACTGCACGGCGGCGCCTGCGCCGGGCAATGATGGCGGGGACACGATGTTTTGCGACATTTACGAAAATACTCGCGGATATTCAATATTTATAATAACCACCACGTTCTGGGCCCATAACCTTTGTTATGGAGGTGGAAAAATGATAGATGCGATATGATTCTACTACGAGTTTATTAAAACGATTTACAATGGGTGACATGACACAGCGAATAGGCACAGGTTATCAAGAACAGGAAACGGATACAGAAGTGACAGGTAGTTGACACCGACACAGTTCTATACTTTTTAAATTGCGTTTTGTTTATGCATTTCCAACAGAGATCAAAGTCCATAGAGGACTATCTACCTATCTTCCTAAGACGAGAATATGGAGACAAAATTGGATGACCGGGTACAATATCACGGTGTCTCTGTTGGAATAGAGCGTGCGGAATGGCGAGGTCCCGGGTTCGATTCCCGGTCGTGATGAAATTTTTTCTCGATTTATTATCCTACACTTGTCTATGAAGCTGTTGGTTTATTATTATTCTGTAATACTTACTTAAATTTAGAAGATAATTTATTCAAATGTCAAGCTTAAAACTAATACAATAATATACTTATAACTAAATTATCCGTTGAACCTTCGTCAATCAAATAACCCGCCCCTTGTCATACCCGGTGCAAAGGTGCCCATAACGCTTGCGGCGTTACCGCGCTGTATAGCTATGGCTAACCTTTGCACCAGGTAGGACCCGGAGCGAGAGTCACAACCCCTCTCTCTAAGGCGACGGCTTATCTCAGTTATAAATTGTTTTGATGCCACCCCCAGCAACCCGACGTCGCCACCGCGAACGGAACGAAAAGGTAATTCTGCTGGAGAGCGGCATACTTATCTCGCTTACTTAAATAGATTGTTGCGGTATAATTCGTATCCTACGTTCAATTTCCAATACTCAGCCATCATTGCCAAAGAATTCTTTTCTAATGTAAATATTTGGAAGCCCATTATGTTATGAGTATGAAGCAAATGTGTCAAGCGCAGTCTCACTGAAGGTATTGTGAGTAGTTCGCTTGCTTTGTGTTTGTATTCTAAGGCTGGTAGCCATGAACCCGGTTTAACCTCACTTAACTTAAACCGTGTTTTGTCACTGTTACATTTATCTATATTAATAATTTCGTCAACGCGTACAATACATATTTCTTCGTTTTTTTCGACTCGCTAGATGTACAAGACTTCGTTTTAAACCAATAATTTTAAAAAAAACGGAGATATTTTTACATTTATTCGTTATCTTGTACATCTTGCGGTTGATGGTGGGGCAGAATCTGGCATTGTCATTTGTAAGCGAAAAATTATGTCAACGATGAGCGCATAGAGACGAAGCGGGGAACAGTAGTGTCGTATTAAAGAGATGCGTCCACGTCGATAATATCTCTAGGTTCCACGTGTCGCGAAGAAATGTTGCGCTGTTACAGGTCTATGGGGCAAGTGATCTGTGCCTCCAATATGCCTATCCCAGCCACGAAGGCTTTTAGCGATAAGGCCGCCAAAATTGTACATATTGTTTTGTATTTCTGTATTGTAATTGTTTGTGTCTTTTATGTACAATAAAGTGTATTTGAATTTGAATTGAAGCCAGCTACCTACAACACCGCTCCGTCAGTCCACCCGCCCAGAAAATAGCTCTGTAGAGTTGACAAATTGCCGGCTATCGGCTTTAGTGTCGGCCGATGCAATACTTAGCCGGGGTTTATGACCCTCCTCCGCCCCCGCCCCCCGCCCCACACAGCCGAGCCACATTTAGATCACACCTGTCTCTAACTAGTACTACTCGCATCTAGTTCAAATGTGTACATGCATCTGATTCTAGTTAGGTTACAGAAAATAGATTTGACGGACTTCTGTAAATGGTGAGAACGTGACAGTTGCAAAATTTTGTCTAGGTGGTTGTTTTACGTTTAATTAATCAGAAAATGTTCGCGAATGTCAATATGTTGGAGTTATCAAAGAAATATAGATCTAGATTGAGGAATAATAATTGAGCTAGATTCTAAAGTCTCACTACAAAGCTCGGGAGTGAACGTGACTTCAGAGATGCTTCTAGGGTTGACGACGCTTTAGCGACTTCTCTGAAGGAATACTATGAAAAAAAACAGAATTTACTTTAACATGACATAGGCAAATGACAAACTGTCGAGTTCATTATGAAAGAAAGGAATAGCTTTGTCGCAGAGCTCTCTTGAAGTAAGGTGAGGGAAGGTCTATATCAATAGGGATATTTGATAACTGATACAGTCAACTACAAACCGACTATCGTGCATGACGAGATTGATGAATGTACACGAAGCGATTATTTACCAGGATCGCAGCAGATGAAAGTAGGTACGTCTCTGTCTACAGCTACGGGAGACAGCGGAAGTTTAATATGTAAAATACCCAAACCAAATCCCCGTAATACAGTGTCCCATAAGAGAGAGATGACGGTCTATGAAGCTAGGTTTGGGTGCCAGGATCGCATAGATGGAAGTAGGTACCTAACTACGTCTATGCCCAAGGCAGTTTATTGTTTAAAAAAATACCCAAACCAATTCCCCAAGTAAGACAATATCGCAGAAGAGAGATGACTGTGTATGAAGCTAATCTTTTGTACCAGGATCGCAGCAGATGGAAGAAGGTACCGCTACGGGAGATAGTTTATTATGTAAAATGCCCAAACCAATTCCCCAAGTAAGACAATATCCCAGAAGAGAGATGACTGTATATGAAGCTAATCTTTTGTACCAGGATCGCAGCAGATGGAAGAAGGTACCGCTACGGGAGATAGGCTAGTTCAGGGCTTCCCAAACTGTGCGTCGCGACGCCCTGGGGCGCCGCGACACTATCCTAGGGGCGTCGCAAGGCGATCTACATAAATAAGCTGTCTGTATCAATGGCAATTACCAAACTTGAGCCCCATTTTGAGAAACTATGCTCAGAAAAGCAAGCACATCGTTCTTATTAATAGCCAACAAAGTATAATAAATATTTCTTTTCATGCTCGTCCTTCAGGTTTTTTTTACTCTTTTTCTAATGAAAATCATAGAGGTTATTTGAAGTTTTTCTGATAACTTGTTACTAGGCTACGGCTACAACTTTGGTAGGTACTTTTTGACCTAAGGGCGGGGGCGTCGCGACAAAAGTGGCAAATTCCCAGGGGCGTCATAGTTAAAATAAGTTTGGGAAGCCCTGGGCTAGTTTATTATGTAAAATACTCAAACCAATTCCCAGTAAGACAGTGCCGCAATCGGCTATTGAACTAAATCCTGACAAAGCGGTCGCTAGTCGCAAAACAGTGTCACTTTATTCCCCAGATTATGCAACCCGTAGATCCGAAGCCTCTATCGGGGACATTAAAATAGTTTATCGACACTTAGCCCCGCCAAATGTACCGTCTGCATATTTTACGCGATAGTCTTGGATTAATGCGGGTCCCATTATTGCGATTGTTATTGCAGATGTTGGGTTCTCTTGAAAATGACGCGAAACGGTTGCGAAATTATTTGATAATTTTTATTATAATGTCTACAGTGGTTATTTTGTGTTTAATATCACGTTAAATTAATCAGAAAATGTTCGCGAATGACAGTATGGTGAATTTATTGGATAATTTGAGCAAGATCTGAAGTTTCAAGCTTTTATCAAGAGTCCCGCTACAAGCTCGGGAGTGAGCGTGACTGTCGAGCTGCTTCGTCCAGAGTGATGACGCTACGGCGACTCCTCTGGATGAAGACATGAAGACGCGGCTACTCAGGGTGAAGACGCTACTGCGACTCCCCTGGAGGAAGACAGAAGACTAATGAATATATTGAATTTTCTGTAACATGACATTGGCAAATGACGAACAGTCGAGTCCATTAATAAAATAAATAAATAAACTATGCAATAATTACAGAACAGCCTAAAATGTTAGTACGATAGGGTAGTTTTTGTTTACAAAATAAGACACTTGGGCTCCGGAATCTGGTAGCCAGAAGACAAAAGTGGTTGACATTGCTCATAGAATCAGTAAACTGAAGTGTCAGTGGGCTGGTCACATCTGTCGTAGAACCGATAACCGATGGGGGAGACGAGTTCTCGAATGGAGGCCACGAACGGGTAAACGTAGTGTGGGACGCCCCCCGACTAGATGGAGGGATGACCTTCGCAAAATGGCTGGCAGGGACTGGATGCAGAGGGCCGAGAGTAGGGTTGATTGGCGCGCTTTGGAAGAGGCCTACGTCCAGCAGTGATACGGGCTGATGATGATGATGAATCTGGTAGCGAACAGTCCGCCGCAAACTATTTTCATACAGTATTATTTTCATTAAGAGCGAGCCTGGAGTCTTTGATCAAAACAATGGTATTGACAGAGGCAGATGACATCGGGTGCAACTTATATCCGTTCAATTTGGACGGGGGCCAGGCTCACTGAAATCAGGTCGACGGCGACTCTTTCGATCTGATGAAATAGACTGCGATGCTCCAATGTTATATATATATGGAGGAGTTAAATAAACTATAATAATAATATAACAACTCCTAATTAGTTTTTTTAACTGTTTAATGACAATGCCAGATTCTGCCCCACTATATATCGTACGATGAACAAGATAACGAATAAATGTGCAAATATATATAGACAAGTTTTGTACATCAAACGATTCGAAAAAAACAGCTTAATTCATTCTTCTTCATTGTTTTTGTTATCATTTTCTACTACTCTCTCAACTCCTACTGATTATGATTATTATGCAATATGAAACCTGTAATAAGTCCCCAACAAAATGATAGGTGCAGCTATAATGTTCACGTAGTTTTGTAGTTGGGGCAAAGCTCCATTGAAATGTGGCAATATCATTTATGGGCAACATTTTAAATTTAAACACAACATTATATTAAAAATAAAAGGACTAAAACTAACTCTAAAAATCTGAAAAATCTTATCTGTTTTAGTCATTGATCTCCTATAAACAACTAGATACATAGTCTACCTTCTAAAAATATCCGAGCGCAAAGAAGGTTCAAACGGATGAATGGACCCTCATTTGCTTTATTGGACATTATTTGGACGTTAACAATGGACCCTTATTTGGACGTTATTTAAATTGTTTTAGTAAGACCTTTGTGTATCTAGTTGTTTATAGGAGATCAATGGTTTTGGTCCTTAAATTAGCTTTATAAATCTAACCGGTTCTAATTAAGTATTTATGTTGTTTCTTATTTATTCAGAACCGGATGATATCCTATTAGTTATTAAAGATTGTTAACTTGTAACTAAATCTAAATGTTAGTACAGTAGTAGCTAGTACAGTCGAAAACAGAGATAAGTATACCGGGGGCCTCAATAAGGTTGAGATTTTCTCAAAAACTACTGGACCGAATTTAATAATTATTTTACACAGATTTTGAATTACGCATTATCCATGCTCGGTGAATAAATTAGAACATGATGAAAAAATTCTTGCCGTGGGCAGGACTTGAACCTGCGACCTTGTCATTCCGTGACTAAATTATTTTACAGTTACATAGTTTTAACTTTTATCTATCAAACAAAGAAAAAATTTATGCAATAGGTCAAGTAGTTTTTGAGAAAGTCTCAACCTTAAAAACTCTCCTGTACACCTTTCTCTGTGTTCCACCGTACTATAAAGTTTGGTTGATGAGTGTGTGTCTTATTTGTTTAACTACTTACTGGAATCCACGATCTCCAAACTGCTCCGTATCACCATCAGTACCACCACCACACTCAGGCTACCACGCACCATCGTCACCACATCGCCACCACGTCCGAACCACAAAATCAACACCACCACATTTTAACCACATTTGAAATTATTTGCCACCACTTTGTTCCACGTATTTTTTTGTCTATTTTCGCTTCGGAAATATGGATTCTATTTACGTATCTCTATGTTTTGGATGTCGTCCAAACATTTTTCTTGCTCCTACAGTAATTTGTGGACAGGCCGGAACTCGAAATCTGGAAAGAAGTAATATTTTTTTTTAAAATGAAGTCATGAAACAAGGAACCCTAATGGAGTAATTTTTAAATGAGAAAAAATAATAAAAATTAGATAAAACGGGAGTAACCGTGTTAAACATTTATTATTGATGTCTCGATATTTCGCCAGCATTGCAGCCATCATGGTCACGAGTAGACTGAAGTCGGTGAGTGAACGTCAGAGGGGTGACACAAAACGATCTACCCTCTTTCGTGTTCGCTGACTGCATTGAGAAAAGTTGTTGATATTTGAGACATCAATAATAAATGTTTAACACGGTAATTCCCGTTTTATCTAATTAATATGTATACAAACCGTGGAAGTTTAAAAAGTGATATAAAATAATAAAAGTCATTTGTTTTGAAATTGTTTGAATTTTCAATATAAGTCGAACAGATATAAACTGATGTCTCTTTCTGACGTATGAGAGTGAAAGTGACAACACAGGTGTCCTTAAAAAAATCTACTTTAGGCTCTCTCCAAAGCGCGGCGAAATTATTTCATTCACGAGTAAAGTAAACAGTTGTTATTAAAAGATCTTGGTAAAAATAAGGAATAGGTACTTTGTAAATACTTAAACAGTTGACTTATTTAATGGGAGTTTTGTTTAAATGTCTGTGGGTAATTTAGCGCGTGCCTAATAAAATAAAGATAACATTCTAATGTCACATTTGATTGTTAAATAAATGCTAATTAGGTAGAGTCATTACATAGTTATTTTATTATTATTATTATTTTTAGGGTTCGTAACCTCAAGAGGAAAAAAGGAATCTTTATAGTCTTTGTTGTCCGTCTGTCTAACCGTCTGTCTGACTGTCAAGACCTATATCTTAGAAACACGTGGACGGATCAACTCAATGAAATTAATACCAAATACTCAGGTTTGCAACCTCATGCAGCCGTGAAAAAATCAACCTCCTACGTTAACGCAATCAAAAGATATGGCCGTTTATGTCGAATTTTGGCGCATATTTGTATGAAAAAGCAAAAAAAATCAAAACTTATAGGGTACTTTCCGTTGACCTAGAAACAATAAAAGACATTGCCACATTTCAATGTACGAGAGTAGTAGAAAATGATACTGATTATGATTATGCAATATGAAACCTGTAATAAGTCCCTAACAAAATGACAGGTACAGCTGGTCATACAATGGTCACGTAGTTTTTTAGGTGGGGCAAAGCTCCATTGAAATGTGGCAATGTCTTTTGGCAAGAAGCTCTTACAGCACAAGTAAAGGAAAAAATCCGAAAACTGTAAATATGGAATTATATCCCTCCAAAAAAAAAATTCTTTTCGTTAGAGCAAAGTTACGGGGTTAGTAAGTTGCGTTGCACGGAACCCTCGGGGCGCGAGGCAGACTCGGGCTTGACCGGTTTTATTGGCATTACAAACTTATAATTGCAGATGATTAAATATTATTTTGATAATGGCAAAGATAAGTTGGTCTCTAAATCGAGTTTATCTTTTCGTTAGAGCAAAGTTACGGGGTTAAGTTGCGGCGAGCTGTCAAACTCGAGCGCGAGACAGAAGATGTCCCGCAGCGGCGGAGTGAAGAGCACAGTGACTCCATATTTGCATTTTTATTGATTTTGGATAAATTTTGGCAAGGAAATTAAAATGCGCCAATACAAATAAGATTTTTTTAAACAAGCTCTCGTAATTATAATACCCTACATTTTGATATATATTTCGTATGAATAACTATTTCGGTTTAGACATAATTTTATTGACATGGAAGGGGTATGTTTGCGATTTTTTTCTATCGAGCGAAGTTTGTCCAATCGTGTATCGGTATTCATCAGTCCCTAAATAGACACCCCAAGATTGCTATATATTTTTTTCAGACGCCTAATTTTAGTAGTTAGTGCCGTAGCCTTCATCGAAAAACTGAAAATACGCGCATACGAGGCCTTAAGTTGCGTTGCACGGAATTCTTGGCCGGTTTTATTTTAAACATTGCCATTGGTCATCTATTCGAGTTATTCTTAACCATGGTGGGTGATTCTCTGCCGCAGCTATTTCCGTTTCCTCCACCACATTACACATTAGTGCGAGTGGTATGACGACCATTCCATTCCACCGTTACACATGCGTCACTTCCGTTGCACAGTACATTTAGCTAGTAGGGACACTATGGCCAATACTCATAGACAATTTTAATTTTAGAGCCTTCATAGAGCCAACTAGCGCCGCCAATCTTAAAAAAATAATATCTTCCAATATAATCAATTTTATTAAAAAAGCTATTTACGAAATGTTTATTACGATAAATACTATTTTTTAAATGCTTATTTATAACGTGATTCAATGTCGATAAGTTGTAATTAGCATAATTGCGAAAAACGGCCGTTTTTGCCACATTTGTGAACTACAACTTAGCTTGTCGCAATTATGCCATGTATTGTATATTGAAAAATAGTGTTTATCGTAATAAACATTTTGTAAATAGCTTTTTTAATAAAAATTGATTCTATTGGAAGATATTATTAATACAATTAGACGCAAATAATAAGAACTGTCAAAAGTAAAAAGTGTTACCATTGATCTGCTGTCGACTGTACATACAAATAATACGAACATTGTGTCAAGCATACCAACCACACATGGCAATTATGACAAATACGCAAATACGAATAGCCAAGTGAAGTGCCGCCATAATAATAAAGGTTGTCTGGAAGATATCGCTTTAAGCGATAAGACCGCCAATTGTGATACTAACTGTATTAGCATATTTCTTTTGTGTAATTCCTTTTACTTTGCAATAAAGAATATTTATCTTATCTTATCTAATAGTTAAAAATTGACGTAACAATCATCCAGTGTCCCTACTCTGATATGCGTACACTGTAAGTACCTGCACTGTAACTTCCGCTCCAATAATACTCCCCGCGGAAGTGACGTTACCTTTTCGTTTAATTAAGTCAACCAATTAGCTGGAGGTTAATTGAATTGGATGCGCTTTTTCATACATCATTGTCATCAGTCTATTTTTAACCGACTTCCAAATAAAGGAGGAGGTTTACAATTCGTCGAATTTTTTTTTTATGTCCCCACTGTTCGGGCACAGACCCTCGAGGGAGAAGAATCACAATTGACAAGATTTAAGAACTATTAACATCAGAATTTGAATTACGCATTATCCATGCTCGGTGAATAAATTCGGTGGGCGTGGCGTGGCCTGTGGTGGCCCACCGAAAATCTTCATCTCTTTATACATACTTGAAGGATATGTTACGCAATTCCATCTATCGGACAATAGTAGTATTATTCCGACAACCATGTCTAACATTCCGTTAGAATCATGATTTATGATGATGCGCTCCTATTTTTACTCAGAATTTGAATTACGCATTATCCATGCTCGGTGAATAAATTAGAACATGATGAAAAAATTCTTGCCGTGGGCAGGATTTGAACCTGCGACCTTGTCATTCCGTGGCACGCTCTATTCCAACAGAGCCATCGTGATTCGTATCCAGATCGTGAATTTTGTCTCCATATTCTCGTCTGAGGGCCGGTAGCGACATCTATCCAGTAATTGTGCAATTACTCAAATTCATGTCTAACATTGCAGTTACAAATCATGTTTTTAATTGATGACGCGTTCCTTTTTCATATGTTTTGATATTTTCTTGCATATGCGCTATGCGAAACGAAAATCTAAATGATAAATGGAGAAAATTAGATCAATCCTCCGCATCTACTGGCCGAAAATAGTGTCAAACGTGGAACTCTGGGAGAGTCCTAAGCCCCAGTACAAAAATACATAGCAATCACAAATTATAATAATTGCAAATTATTATATATAAACGGATATCACTCACTTATATTGTTAAAGTCGGCAATTAGACCGACAGTTTCGACCGATTTCGACGGTCTTTTTCAACAAGTTAGCGGGACAAGTTATCTCGGAGCGCGCACAGAGGGCGCTCATCCGCAGTGCGCGAAGAAACGTCAACGGCGACGCGGGCGTGGCGCGCTCACCTTGAAAAAGACCGTCGAAATCGGTCGAAACTGTCGGTCTAATTGCCGACTTTAACAATATAAGTGAGTGATATCCGTTTATATATAATAATTTGTAGTAATGGCTCACTATAGTTTTAATTATAATAAGTGCAGTAAGTAGCAATCAGTTAAGCTTAGCGTAACATTGCGTGGGCTGACTCCATTTAGCTTAGCGCCTCTGAGCGCCTCGGGCCACTCGGCATTAATAAAATATCTCCTTGTCAAAAACACAACCTTTTCCCGGTTTCTGAGAAACTTTACGAAGTGTTTACCTTAATATAATTTTTTTATCTCGTGTGGTTTAGTGACCAAACCTATTTGTAAGAGTTATTCAGGCCACCCGTAGGCCTCTGACGTGGCGTAACGACTGCTGCCGAGCGACAGCAACCGGGACCCACTGCTTAACGTGCGCCCCGAGGCACGGAGGGGCTCAGATGAAAGTGCCACTAGCGGTCACCCATCCAGGCACTGACTTCGCCCAGCGTTGGTTAACTTGTCGAAGTCAGAGATAAGTATACAATAAGGAGATTTTCTCAAAAACTACTGTACCGAATTTAATAATTCCTTTACAGTTACACAGTTTTAACTTTTATCTATCTAACAGTGAAAGAATTCTTGCAATAGTTCAAGTAGGTATTGAGATAATCTCAACCTTAAAAACTCTCCTGTACTTTTTACATATTTTATTATTATTAAATAAAGTGTCATAGTATGACATTTTATTCACATTACGATCTAGCCTAAATACAATAAGACTAATAAGTAATTTGATTTTGAACTAAATTTCTATAAATTGACCATTATATCTAAGAGTTAGTCCAACGACATTACTTAGAGTCTATTAAGGGCGATCACTTTGTTCACGCGTCTTACATTCGTGTTGTATAATATGGCAAACAAGACTCTATCTACTCAAAAACAAGACGGGAGTGTAAGATCGCCGTCACTAGATGGCTGCTGTCACATAGTTATGACGAGACAGAAAACTTACTGCTTGTAACTAAATAAGTTTACACAACCTTTCAACACATACACATATACTCATGCACCCTCACATGCACCACACACACTCACACCCTCACACACACCCTTACCACACACACACCCTTAACACACAAACATACACTCGTCACACTGACACACATGCATGCACTACACACAAACGCACACATCGCTCTTTTGTTTTTGTTAATAACCTTTTTAAAATGTTTGTTTCTTCACCCTATTTTTCTTTTTAATGTCCATTATGTCTGTAAGGGGGAGGCCTGGTGACTCAAACACAGGATTAGTCCTAGCTTGAGCACCAGTCTTCCACCAAACTGTGTCTAATAACATGAAAATGTACCCTAATGTGGAAGGAAAATAAAAAAAACATTTGAATTTGAATTCGCGCACTATCACTACGAATGGTTATCACTACACTACACTAACTCAAAAGGTTTGGTTATTTTCAGTCTTCTCACTATGTCCGTGTTTTTGAGGCGCTGGGTTGCCTCGACATTCACATGATGATGAAGTCTGTGTTCGTGAGCTTCAGCAATTTTTTTTAGGATTTGATTGACTGTGTCCACATTAAGGTCTTTACATATATACTTTTTACATATAGACTTACTTACCTAGGTATTAATCGATGCAAACCCAAGTTAAAGGCCTTCCATTCCCATTCCGTTCCCAAAATCCTTTTCAAAGATTCCACGTCCACCAAAGGCCCCGCAAAAAGGTCTGAAGGCCGAAATTAGGCAGTCCGAGATGACAAATGAATCCAATTACGTACATAAATCATACAATCGTCCCTCACGATGCTTATCGCAAGTGCTGCTTCGGACAAGTGCCGGGTTCAATCCCAATGACTGATGTGACGAGGATTTTGAAGACACTACTTAAAGCTTCGTATGCGCATGTTTTCAGTTTTTCTACGAAGGCTACGGCATTAACTACTAAAATTTAACGTCTGAAAAAAATATATAGCAATCTTGGGGTGTCTATTTAGAGACTGATGAATACCGATACACGATTGGACAAACTTCGCTCGATAGAAAAAAATCACGAACCATGACAAAACTTAATACCTACTACTTAAAATACTTAGAATTCCTACACTAATTTGGAAAATTAAAATAAAATAAAAATGGTGTTTATAGGAGATCAATGGTCATATCTCAAATTAGTCAAATACCAGCAAACACTTTGGACCGTTCTTATTATCTATGTTGTAAGATTTAAAATCGTACTGCAAGGGTTACCATTGATCTGCTGTTGTCCGTACACAGAATAATCAAAACAGAATGCCACAAACGATACTGAATTACTGCCAAGTGCCAATAACACTATCTCACGAGCACTCATATCGACGCTAATCCAAACACCATCTCACTGTTGTGACACATGACATTCCGCCGCCATCTTTGATCCTAATTGCGGCGGCGCCGGCGCAGAATTTATTTAAATCGAACATTCTGAGAATCTGACTGAAGGGATCAAGGATTATAATTTAAAGAAATGTGAGTAACGACTCAATTCAGCTAAAGAGCCTTTGCCATCTGAAGATTAAAATACACTGGCACTGGATGGTATTCGCTTTTATAACAAGTTGCCTGAAAGTGTCACGACGTTGACAGAATAGAAATGACAATGCCAGATTCTGCCCCACCATCAACCGCTAGATGTACAAGATAACGAATAAATGTAAAAATATATCCGTTTTTGATTAAAATTATTGGTTTAAAATAAAGTTTTGTACAAGTTGCGATTCGAAAAAAACAGCTTAATTAAGAATTCAGAAAATGGTAAGAAATCGAAGCGATTTATTTATTGTTTTTGTTATTCTTCTATAGGAGTTGCGAGAGTATTAGAAAATGATATGATTATGCAACATGAAACCTGTAATAAGCCCCCAACAAAATGATAGCTACAGCTTAAATGGTTACGTAGTTTTGTAGGTGGGGCAAAGATCCATTGAAATGTGGCAATGTCTTTTAAACATTTTCATTAAAGGAACACTTGTTAAGAAGGCGTATTACAGGATAGCTGACTATTTAAACGATGAACATGCATGGTGTGTGTTTCACATGAGGCGCCAGTTCCGCATGAGGGATAAAGTTTAGATTACTAATAATAGTAATAGTTGTGTAATACCTAGTTATTAGGTAATTGTGTTATCATTATTTTAAAAGATGTGCTGCTGAGAGTTTTTGCCACTATTTCTCCTCAGCGTTGGCACCTTTTCCTTGCAAAGTGGTGTAAATGTTAATTCAAAAAATATGTTGACCTGCAAAAATTTACACAACGTGCTTACTTGCGATAAAGAAATTTGACTTTGACTCGCCGTTTTTTTTTTCGTTATTATTTATTCCCGTTGTCGCCCACTCGTTTGCTCACTGGTGGACAGTGACACAATCGCGTTTAGACTGTCATCTTTTACAGAGATGATATTTCATACACTACAACTACTGCCGTTGCATTTACGTTGCTTTTTAAATAAAGAAAAAATACCGCTCCTAAAACAAATATAGAGAGGTTTGATATTTTCTTGCATATGTGCTATGCGAAACGATAATCTAAATGATAAATGGAGAATTTTTTTCATCACGACCGGGATTCGAACCCGGACCTCGCCATTCCGTGGCACGCTCTATTCCAACAGAGCCATCGTGATTCGTATCCAGATCGTGAATTTTGTCTCCATATTCTCGTCTGAGGGACGGTAGCGACATCTAGCCAGTAATTGTGCCATTCCGTGCCACGGAATGGCGAGGTCCCGGGTTCGAATCCCGGTCGTGATGAATTTTTTTTCTCCATTTATCATTTAAATATATAGAGGATTCCTTGTTAAGCGCGCGAAACGCCATTAGCTACTTTTTTGTGAAAATTCTAATTAAATAGTTTCCGTGGTATTTAGTGAATAATGGTCACGTTAAGTTAATCAGTAGATGTCCGCGAACGTTTCTATTAATTGGAGTGCTCGAAAGAAGTCGTGTTTGTGAAGTTTTGTGCTCTTAGCAAGGTTTCCTTTTGCATAACTTTATGCTTGCGTGGATCATTGAGTTATTTCGTTTAGGGGTTTGGGAGGGTTGTGCGTAGGTTTAGGTTAGGTTATCTTCGTATATATGTATTTATAAGAATTCAGACATTCTACTAATATCAGACCAGGCTGTATGCCCTAGTTGGCGTTGCCTTTCCCACTGGGAAGAATTTTACCAAAAAAAAATATAGAGAAAGATTTCCTCGATCTGACCCGAGTCACGGTAGCTCTATTGGAATTCAACGCGCCAAATGTTGCTACATTTAATATTTAGATAGTGATCTAGACTAACAAATTAACTGTATTATATATTTAATTAGATATCTTTGAGAAAGCCTTTGATTGTCTTTCAAGCGCTTGTAATTCGAGAGATCAAAAGAGAAAGCTTCCCATTTTGTCTATTTCCAAGAAAAACTTATTACTTATTTCGTGACCCTTCTAAAACTTATGAAGTCTAACGACGTCCATCATTATAACACCCCTGAAACATGAGGCAAGGAAAAGTCGGTGGAGTTAGCCATATTTAGATCGCAGACTTAGCTTATGCATGACAATTTTGATCGTCTTTTAGATCGCAGACTTAGCTTTTGCATGACAATTTTGATCGTCTTTTAGATCGCAGACTTAGCTTTTGCATGATAATTTTGATCGTCTTTTAGATCGCAGACTTAGATTTTGCATGACAATTTTGATCGTCTTTTAGATCGCAGACTTAGCTTTTGCATGATAATTTTGATCGTCTTTTAGATCGCAGACTTAGCTTTTGCATGACAATTTTGATCGTCTTTTAGATCGCAGACTTAGCTTTTGCATGATAATTTTTGTCTCTGACACTCATTTATTCCATTGTTTGAATTTTGAACAGAAGTCGAATATATAGGTAAGTACATAATATAAATGGATGTCTCTTTCTAAAGTATGACAGGGAAAGTGACAACAAGAGCGAAGACCTGGGCCCTTGCCATGAAGTTTTACAGCAGGGTTATTTCAATAATAGTTTGTTATTTCGTACCATGATGTCCTTAATAAGCTTAATTCTTACCAATGTCATATTAAACGTTTGACAGTTGTAAGAGCGAGCTCACACTAAGCTTCTGCTCAAAATTGTCTATACATCTCAGCCCTGGTGATCATATTGAACTTGTGATATTTATGGAGTTGCCAATCTAAATTATCTCCCTTGTTATTTCGTACCAAGGCGACCTTAAAGTAAGCTTATTAAGGTCGTCATGGTACGAAATAACAAAGTATTATTGAAGTAATCCTGCTATAAGAGTTCATGGTTCCCTGCCCCTTATTCAAGATATACTTTAAACCACAGACCACTTACCCCATAGACCTGTAACAGGTGGGTGCCCGTGTCTGCCCGCACATGAGCGCAACATTGCTTCGCGACACGTGGCTCCTAGAGATATTATCGGCCTTGCCTTCGTCTCGACCCCTTTCGGGGTCTTACGTCTTTCTTTCAGCGGTTTCTTACGCTGCCTGCTACGACGGGCAGGTCTCTGTTTGCGGTTTTACCGGTGGTATTCCGGTTCTTCTTGCCGGCCGCGAGCGTCAAGCCCGCCGGGTGAGACCCTGTTCAGGGAGGCCCAGCGAGCGATCTCCAGCAGCCGACGATGAGTTGTCCTTGACGTTGCGCGTGGCGCGGTCGTCTTCTTCTTCCTTCACCACGAGGTCTCGTGGTAGGCGTTTGCGGTCTGGTGGTCGCGCGTGGAATATTATCGACATGGACGATCTTTAATACGACACCCCTGTCCCCCGCTTCGTCTCTATGCCCTCATCGTCGACATATTTTTTCGCTTGCAAATTTGTACCGATTTCATATCTATTGGATAGGTAAGTGGTCTGTGCTTTAAACTCTCTCCATGCGCGCGACGTTTCTTCAGGCCTAAAAAGGATGTCTAAAAATACCTACAAAGTAATGCCACTGATGTGACTGCTGTGCTGACGGTCTCAAAATACGTGACACTAATTGGAAATTGTAGGATCTTTGGTGACAAGGCGTGAACAGATTCAGAGCAAAGAAACTAACATGTGGTAGATGAACAACTAATTAAAAATAAACTTGAAGTTAGAATCACTAGGAAGAAACTAAAGGATTTCATGTACGACACTTCCAAGAAGTTCTAGAAAAGGATTGCAAAACGAGGTATTTTTTATTATTGATTCACGTTCCATGGTTTTCAATTCTTAAGCTTCTTTGTCATGATCATGTCAGTTCATGCCACCCATATTTGTGAGCAATTTAAAATAGATATTTTTTGGCATCTAAAACAGAGAATTAGTATAATGTCGTCAAAAATATCTAGCTGGCATGAAACAGAAATTGTTGGATCTAGAAAAATGACAGATGAACAACACTTATGATTTTTAAGGGGCTGCCAGCTGTCAAACTCAAGCACGAGACAGAAGATGTCCCGCAGTGGCAGAGTGAAGAGCACGGCACGCACAGTGACTCCATATTTAAATTAATTTGGGATGAATTTTGTCAGGGAAATAAATATACGCCAACAAAAATCTGATTTCTTTTAAACAAGCTCTCACATTTATAATAATCTACAATTTGAAATATATTTTGTATAAATAACTATTTCGGTTTAGACATAATTTTCATTTTAAAAGACATGGAAAGGGTATGTTTGCGATTTTTTTTTGTATCGAGCGAAGTTTGTCCAATCGTATATCGGTATTCATCAGTCTCTAAATAGACACCCCAAGATTGCTATATATTCAGGCGTTTAATTTTAGTAGTTAGTGCCGTTCATAGAAAAACTTAAAATCCATGCACACCCAGCCTTAAGCTAAATATTTCTAATGATATTTATGTCTTGTCAGAACCGCTCAAGGCGCCTACACGTTTCTAAAAATACAATACTTTTCGTTTCTACGATCTATTTTAACGTATCATTAAAAAGATTGATTTAAAAATGTAAACTCTCCCATTATACGTTTATTTTGACACTAACGCATATCACTCCTCAAATTCATTTAAACCGTGTGTTAATCAATCATTGCCTAACCCTTCTCTTTCTAACCTTACCAAAATAAACAGCTTCCTTGTTCTCCTCACACCGATTTCTTACTTTCAAAATGGTTTCTATTATTATTTTAAAATAGATTCAGAGCTGCATCCTATATGGCTAACCGCGTTAGAGAATAATTTCCGTAAAATCGTAATTTAAACACCAAATAAAAATAATATTTTTTACATCAAACCAAATGTATTAAAAATTACTGGGGTGAATCGACGGTTGCGAAATTATTTGATGATGTTTTATTATCAAATAATTTCGCAACCGTCGTTTTTCGCCATGTTGCCTTTAGCAGCTATTGATTTCTAGCTAAAATAACAACGGCCTTGGTCAGAGCAAATAATTTGTAAACAATAACCAATCAAACTCAGCCAGGAAGATAAATAGTCAGCAAATCGTTTTGAAAATGGCGGGAACTACGGTTGCGAAATTCATTTCATTTTAAAGTCTACAGTGGTTATTTTGTGTCCAATATCACGTTAAATTTATCAGAAAATGTTCGCGAATGACAGTATGGTGAACTTATTGGATTATTTGAGCAAGATCTGAAGTTTCAAGCTAAAATCAAGAGTCCTGCTACGAGCTCGGGAGTGAACGTGACAGTCAAGCTGCTTCGTTCACAGTGACGAGACGCTACGGCGACTTTTCTGGATGAAGAGAGAAGACTATGATATCTTTTTAAGGATATCTTGAATATGCTGTAAAATAAGTTATTATTAAATAATAAAAAAACCGCCTTCAAAAAAATAAACAAAAAGGAACTAAAAAGCATAAAATAATTAATTAATTACATCTACATACGAATATTGAAATAAAATATTATTGCTATGTACCTACTGATGTCTTTTAAGTCGGTGTCAAGCCAAAGCGCGCGCGTGTTGTATGTATGTGATGCGGCGGGAGCGGGAGCGGGAGCGGGGCGGCGGCGAAAGTAGTAAGTTACGTATCCCTATCGTATACCTATTTGGCTTGGCACCGACTTAAAAGACATCATGTACCTACATAGCAATAATATTTTATTTCAATATTCGTATGTAGATGTAATTAATTAATTATTTTATGCTTTTTAGTTCCTTTTTGTTTATTTTTTTGAAGGCGGTTTTTTTATTATTTGAAAGTCGGTTAATGACATTGTCAAATGACGAACTTGAACTGGAACTTAGTTTTTCTACTTTCTATCTTTTATTTCATTATTTGCGTCTTGTTTAATTACTCAGTATCTATAAGCGACCTATAATTGGCTTCTTGTTTTTATTAAAATAAAAATGTAGCAGTTTATAAGCTAGAACATGATGAAAAAATTATTGCCGTGGGCAGGACTTGAACCTGCGACCTTGTCATTCCGTGACACACTCTTACCAACTGAGCCACCACAAGCCACGCCACGCCCACCGAAAATCTTCATCGCTTTAACGGCAATTTTTTTTTCATCATGTTCTAATTTATTCAGCGAGCATGGATTATGCGTAACTCAAATTCTGAGTTTATAAGCTGTTGGTTTTCCATATCATAATAAAATAAAATAAATAAAATGAACTGTTGAGTCTATTAAAAAAAAAAGTTTGAAAACTGATTTTCTAATTCCATCTATAGCATCGCGATCCAGCGATGTAACGCTGCCAGTGTCTTGGGTATTCTTCATCATCATCATCATCAGCCCGTATCAGTCCACTGCTGGACGCAGGCCTCTCCCAAAGCGCGCCAATCAACCCTACTCTCGGCCCTCTGCAACCAGTCCCTGCCAGCCATTTTGCGAAGGTCATTCCTCCATCTGGTCGGGGGGCGTCCCACACTACGTTTACCCGTTCGTGGCCTCCATTCGAGAACTCGTCTCCCCCATCGGTTATCGGTTCTACGACAGATGTGACCAGCCCACTGCCACTTCTGGGTATTGTCTTCATGTAACTAAAATTTTAAAAAATAGTTCAGATTAGGTTTTTTAAATATTGAATGATTCTTTTTTATTTTATATTGTACCTTTTTGAAATAAAATTCCATCTAACCTATTGTCTTTAGTTGGAATCAAAATATCTGTAACGACTCGTACAGTCGACAGCAGATCAATGGTAACACTTTTTACTTTTGACAGTTCTTATTATTTGAGTCATAAGACTTGAAATTGTACTGCAAGTGTTACCATTGATCTGCTGTCGTCAGCCACAGAAAGTGCAAACCGGAGCAAATCATCTACAGTTTACAAAATGTCACTTAGATCAAAGAAATCCACATCAAACGCCTCTATAACCAACTACCAACTTACATCTTCACTCACATCCTCCCTTATTACTTCCACATAAAGCCTTTTCTCTTTTACATTAACAGTAGTGGTGTTTTAAGAATCTTCAGGATTTATACGATCGTTTTTTAAAGCGACGACAAACTTAGATTTGGCTTCGAACGTGCCTTTAATGATACGTTTAGTTCTCCCCTGATATTTGTTAACTATAGTAGCGTATTTTTGTTAAATTTATTTTATGATGTTTTAGAATAATACTTAACGTTGTTGTCTTTGAAGTTGTCGTTTAACAAATCTAGTTGGCAATTAGAGGGGTTGTGAGGCTGTATATCTTTCTAATGTTGGATATTTTCTTGCATATGTGCTATGTGAAACGAAAACCTAAATGATAAATAGAGAAAAATGACATTGCATTATATTTTTATTAATTAGTTTATTGTATTATATTGTAGGTTTATTTAACATATTTGAATACAATAGGTATTTTATTGCTTTTATAGTATTGTATTATGACATTTTTGCACCCGCTACGCTGTTTTTGATACAATATCTCCATCACCCGAAGGCCTGGAAGAAATCGCTTAAAGCGATAAAGCCACCTGTCTGTACACTAGCTAACTTTGGTTTTATATGTAACTGATGTATTTTCATTTGTGTGCAAATAAAGTATATTTGAATTGAATTTGAATTGCCACATTTCAATGGATCTTTGCCCCTCCTACAAAACTACGTGACCATTTAAGCTGTACCTATCATTTTTTTGGGACTTATTACAGGTTTCATATTGCATAATCATAATCAGTATCATTTTCTACTACTCTCGCAACTCCTATAGAAGAATAACAAAAACAATGAATAATTCGCTTCGATTTCTTACTATTTTCTGAATTCCTAATAAGTCTGGTTTTTTTCGACACGCTAGATGTATAAGACTTTGTTTTAAACCAATAATTTTAATAAAAAACGGAGATATTTTTACATTTATTCGTTGTCTTGTACATCTTGCGGTTGATGGTGGGGCAGAATCTGGCATTGTCATTTTCATCACGACCGGGATACGAACCAGGGACCTCGCCATTCCGTGGCACGTTCTAATCCAACAGAGACACCGTGATGTCGTACCCAGGTCGTGAATTTTGTCTCATGTGATGCGATGATGACGTCACATTACTGAAATAGTGTCTTAAATGGATGGATTAGCAGACTTGATCCATCCAAGTCATTTTCGGGAACATTAAAAACACTACCCAGTAGACTTGGCTGATCATGACGTTCCCACATGCTCATAGTTACTTGCAAAACATCATTCACCCTTTGTAGCGAATGATCGACGAAGATATTGTATCTTCATAAACATGTCAAGTGTATATTACAGCTCATTGGTAAACTAATCCGGGTGCCGCGCTCTATTAGCGGTAATTGTCAACAGTGGTGATATGGAAACACATTTTGGTCTAGTAATTCCCAAGACAAAACAGAGTCCATGAAACACCTACTGTGTGAATGTGACTCACTGGCTAGAAAGCGAATGAGTCTTCTGGGGTCGGCCTATCCGGAACCAGAAGACTACAGGCTCCTTCCCATGAGCTGCATAGCGGACCTACTGAGTTATATCTTTAGGGAGGAGGAAGGAGCATAAAGGAAAGGGGAGAGCACAAAAGATCCCAATGGGTCGAAGTGCCGCCACATTGCCACTCAATCAGGATAAGATAAGATAAAAGGCTTATTCCACTTTGGTCATAGTAGACTTTGGTAACACCTGCAAATGCTGTTGTCCAATTAGATCGGCTTCGTATGCGCGTATTTTCAGTTTTTCTACGAAGGCTACGGCATTAACTACTAAAATTAAATGTCTGAAAAAATATATAGCAATCTTGGGGTGTCTATTTAGAGACTGATGAATACACGATTAGACAAAATTCGCTCGATAGAAAAAAAATCGCAGACATACCCCTTCCATGTCTTTTAAAATGAAAATTATATATAAACCGAAATAGTTATTCATACAAAATATATATCAAAAAAAAAGGGAACTATAAAATGGAGAGCTTGTTTTAAAAAAATCTGATTTTTGTTGGCGTATTTTTATTTCCCTGTCAAAATTCTTAAAAATACGAATATCGAGGCACTGCGCCGTGCTCTTCACTCCGCCGCGGGCATCTTGTGTCTCACTCTTGCTTTTGACAACCATATAGCGCCTTAAGTAAGTATATGTTATGTCGATCATCAGCCCGTATCAGTCCACTGTTGGACAGTACTCTCCTAAAACACTCCACTCAAATCGATTCTCGGCCTTTTACATCAAGTCTCTGCCAGCCACCTTAAGCAGGTCATCTCTCCATCTAGTCGTGGCCTTAATTCGAGAACCGTCTACCCCATCGGTTATCGGTATTACGATCAGTTATAATGATCAAAACTCGGTTATTTTTTCGAAGAAAAAACTTGCGTTTATTACCGAATGCTCTCAAAACAAAGGAAAGCATCATGAGAAAGCAAGCCGAAGAAAAAGATTCTAAGGAATGTGTAATCCACCAATCCGCACTGGATCCAGTGGTGGATCATTTCCCGAGCTCAGTCGATGTATACAAATAGACTGACGATAATGAATGTTATTATTTGTCACTCTGTTGACATTCATGTGACCTCGCGTGAATGTAAGAGTCTTAACACGAGGTTAAACTGAGAGTTAATTGACGGATTACATCGCTATCGTCATTCACTGTGTTATTAAAGTAATCTCTCTATTACGATACTATAGGACAAAAAACGTGGGAGCTATTTATTTATTTTATTAATGGACTCGACAGTTCTTCATTTGCCAATGTCATGTTACAGAATATTCAATATATAATAGTCTTCTATCTTCCTCCAGAGGAGACGCCCTAACGTTAACGTCAACATTATTAAAAAAAGCTATGTACACAATCTTTATTAGGATAAACACTATTTTTCAATATACAATACATGGCATAATTGCGCCAAGCGAAGTTGTAGTTCACAAATGTGCCAAAAACGGCCGTTTTTCGCAATTATGCGAACTACAACTTACCGACCAATGTCGTCACGTTATAAATAAGCATTGAAAAAATAGTATTTATCGTAAAAAACATTTTGTACATAGCTTTTTTAATGAAATTAATTAAATTGAAAGATATTATTTTTTTAATATTGGCGACGCTAGTTGGCTCATGGAAGGCCCATAATGTTTTTTAAAGAAGTATAACAGTGGGTATGTTAAGTTGGTTTGGCCACTTACATACACATCGTGATGAAACCTGCTGGCGTAGAAGAATAAAAATCTAAGGCATGTGACATCCGCCAATCCGCAGTGGGCTCACGTGGTGGATCATGGCTCGAGCTCCCTCGATGTAAGGGAAGGTCTGTGCCCGAGCAGTGGGAATAAATAGACTGACAATAATATTTGAAGTACCAGGCTACCAGCAGTGACAAAGAGGTGCCCGTCATTGTGTTTACTTGAAATTGGTGTATGTCGTGGATTATGGCTCGAGCTCCCTCGATGTAAGGGAAGGTCTGTGCCCGAGCAGTGGGGACATATAAATATACTGATGATGAATAAGGCAAAAATATAAAATAAAACAGAATATGTATTGTACGCGTTGACGAAATTATTAATATAGATAAATGTTAATAGTGACAAAACACGGTTTAAGGGAAGTGAGGTTAAACCGGGTTCATGGCTACCAGCCTTAGAATACAAACACAAAGCAAGCGAACTCACAATACCTTCAGTGAGACTGAGCTTGACACATTTGCTTCATACTCATAACATAATGGGCTTCCAAATATTTACATTAGAAAAGAATTCTTTGGCAATGATGGCTGAGTATTGGAAATTGAACATAGAATACGAATTATACCGCAACAATCTATTTAAGTAAGCGAGATAAGTATGCCGCTCTCCAGCAGAATTACCTGTTCGTTCCGTTCGCGGTGGAGACCGACGTCTCCAAGAGTTGCTGGGGGGCGGCATCAAAACAATTTATAACTGAGATAAGCCGTCGCCTTAGAGAGAGGGGTTGTGACTCTCGCTCCGGGTCCTACCTGGTGCAAAGGTTAGCCATAGCTATACAGCGCGGCAACGCAGCGAGCGTTATGGGCACCTTTGCACCGTGTATGACAAGGGGCGGGTTATTTGATTGACGAAGGTTCAACGGATAATTTAGTTATAAGTATATTATTGTATTAGTTTTAAGCTTGACAATTGAATAAATTATCTTCTAAATTTAAGTAAGTATTACAGAATAATAATAAACCAACAGCTTCATAGACAAGTGTAGGATAATAAATCGAGAAAATTTTTCATCACGACCGGGAATCGAACCCGGGACCTCGCCATTCCGTGGCACGCTCTATTCCAACAGAGACACCGTGATATTGTACCCGGTCATCCAATTTTGTCTCCATATTCTCGTCTTAGGAAGATAGGCGTCTATTGACTTTGATCTGATTTAAACAACTAGATGTAACACGTATGTATGTATGTCTATTTCTATGGCATTCCCTACAACCTAAATGCTTGATGGATTTTAACATATGAGGTGTCGTTAGATTCGTCTGGATTGTAGAAGTGACATAGGCTATAAAAAATTTAATCAAAGCGGCTTAAATGACTATGGCAGATTCTGCCCCACCATCAACCGCAAGTTGTACAAGATAACGAATAAATGTAAAAATATCTCCGTTTTTTTATTAAAATTATTGGTTTAAATTAAAGTTATGCACAAGTTGCGAGTCGAAAAAAACAGCCTAATTAAGAATTTAGAAAATAGTAAGAAATCTAAGCGAATTATTCATTGTTTTTGTTATTCTTCTATAGGAGTTGCGAGAGTAGTAGAAAATGATACTGATTACGATTATGCAATATGAAACCTGTAATAAGTCCCCAACAAAATGATAGGTACAGCTTAAATGGTCACGTAGTTTTGTAGGTGGGGCAAAGCTCCATTGAAATGTGGCAATGTCTTTTATGGCAGTCTTTTTTTTTTTTAATTAACAAATGCTTGTTTCTTCTCCTGATTTAATAATCTCTATCAATTTACATACTAATGCCAGCTTTGTTCGGATAGGATCCTCACTAACATAAACACAGGCTGCACGTTTTTATGCATTTATTATATATTTACGCATATTATTTTAAGTTAGCTCTAAATGTCACTTAAGTAGTAGTAGTAGTAATTATAAGGTCACCTTGTATGTGTATCCCAAGTTCGATTCCCAGCTAGGGCAGCCGTGTACCAATGAGTTATCCTCGGTTTTTTCGACGGAAAAACTTAGGTACATTTACCGAGTGCTCTCAAAACGGTGAAGGAAAACATCGTGATGAAACCTGCATGTCGTAGAAGAAGAAAAAAAATCTAAGGCATGTGAAATCCGCCAACCCGCGCTGGGCCCACGTGGTGGATTATGGCCCCAGCTCCCTCGATGTAAGGGAAGGTCTGTGCCCGAGCAGTGGGGCAATAAATAGACTGATGATGATGATGATGTATGTGTAATATGTGTAATAAATATTTTTCATTTCATTTCATTTTTCATTTCATTTCATTATGCTAATTTTATTTCTACCACATCTTATAAACTACTGCAAGTAATAGATCAATCAGTTTTTAATTAACTGCGTTATAATGACGTAATTGCTGAATGTTTATACGTAAGTTAATTAATAAACAGTGTCCAAGCGTGGGCCGAATTAGCTATCAAAAGTTTATGATGTAAACAAAATTGTGATGAGCCAATAAAATCGTTAATTATCAGCAATTTTAAATTTTTTACAAATCAGAATTTTTTTGGCGATACGTTTTTTCGGTGAAATCAACTCTACTGGCTCGGCACGAGAATGAGTGAAGATTTATTATTTATTTATTTCATTAATGGACTCGACCAGTAGCGGATTATCCTAAAGGCAAACTAGGCACGTGCCTAGGGGCGCGAGATCACAAAGGGGCGCGCACGGAAGGCGTTTCAAAGTCAAAAAGTCAAATTTCTTTATTGCAAGTAAGCACGTTGAGTACATTTTCGCACGTCAATATATTTTTTGAATTTACATTTACACCACTTTGCAAGGAAAAGGTGCCAACGCTGAGGAGAAAAAGTGGCAAAAAACTCTCAGCAACACATCTTTTAAAACAATGATAATACAATGATTAGGTACTTAATAACTATACAGTACGTAACTATTACTATTGTTAGTAAGTTTATCCCTCATGCGGAACCGGCGACACACACCATGTATGTTCATCGTTTAAATAGTCACCTATCCTGTAATACGCCTTCTTAACAAGTGTTCCTTTAATGAAATTTTCAAATTTCCTCTCTGTCAACGTCGTGACACTTTCTGGTTCGTTTAGTTGACGAACCCCCAAAATTAGTACCTATTTAGTAATTACATAAAATAAAAAAGTCATATTATAAAGCTAGATTCCGACTCTGGTAAAACCTGCGTTTTCACGCCAGGCATTGGCACGATTTCGCTAATAATGTCGTTTTCAGTGTTTTTTGTGATTCAAAATCCACACTTAGAGCTTCCTAAGTGCGCCCCGTCTACTTCATTACACCTGCATCGCCAGATTTCATAACAAAAGTTGGTAAGATATAAAATCCGAGGGGCGCCGGGGAGGTGCTAGCTTAGGGCGCTGTCGACATTTAATCCGCCTCTGGACTCGACAGTTCGTCATTTGCCAATGTCATGTTACAGAATATTCAAAATATCATATCGTCTTCTCTTCATCTAGAGGAGACGCCGTAGCGTCGTCACTCTGGACGTAGCAGCTCGACAGTCACGTTCACTCCCGAGCTTGTAGCGGGACTCTTGACTATAGCGCCAAACTTCAGATCCTGCATGAATCCTCCAATAATTTCACCATACTGTCATTCGCGAACTTTAACGTGATATTAAACACAAAATAACCTGTAGACATTAAAATGAAAATTATGAAATAATTTCGCAACCGTAGTTTCTCGCCATTTTCAAAACGATTTGCTGACTATTTATCTTCCTAGCAGAGTTTGATTGGTTATTGTTTACAAATTATTTACTCTGACCACAGACCACTTACCCAATAGACATGAAATCAGTACAAAAGACATTGTCACATTTCAATGGAGCTTTGTCCCACCTACAAAAAGACAGACAGTGTCTTAAAAAGCGATATAAGAAAGAAAATATCGTTAACGCTATTTCTTTGGTTGATATCTACACGATCAAAAAACTGTTTAATTCCCACTCTAGCATCAATTAGGGTTCCTCAGTCAAATAGGGTAGATCTCAGCTCAAGTGTCTCACAATAGCCTCCCAAGCCGCGCCTCGCTGGATTAGAATATTTGGGATAGGCCTCGAATGGGATGAAAATCTAATTTTCTCTCATCGATGGGCATTGAGCGCTCTTCGGAATAGATTAGAATTCACCGTAATAACTTACTAAACTAGGTTTTGCGCCCGACTTTCCTAAGGGTCAACGTAGTCAAGAAAATGAAAATTTTATTGGTAACATTATGTTACAAGGTCATACAAGTATGTGTACAATAACGACGAGTGCGAGGGATAGAATGTGAAGATGGAGCTGGTATGTCTGTGTGATTTTAATTAGGATTTTATTATTATTATTAGAGTTTATCTCCAGGTATCACGGGTTTCAGAAAACCCGGTCCTTTGAAAGGCTTGCACGGAGACATAGGTTCAACGCGTAGAGGCCCCTTAGAGAACTTTAATTTGAAGGGATATGTGATGCACCTAGCGGGACCCGTCTCTGAGCGCATCTGACTGCACTTAGAGTTTATTATTATTGTATTTAATTAGTTTTTATGTCTATTATTTTATAAGTTTCTGTTATTGTATATATTTGAAATAAATATATTAAAATTTTAAAATTGTGTACAATAATTATTGTATATAATGTAAAATGTAAAAATTATTTACTTAAATCGAGAGTCGAAGTTAATCGAAGCGTCAATTTAAAAGTTGACATTTATCTTCAACGTTAAGGCAGTTGTCCGACCGTCGGCGATGAGCGAGTAGCGAAAGCTATCAACTATAAAACGCGTGGGCGAGCAGCGAGTGGCGAGTATAGTTTTGTAGCTCGACTATCAGCGAGTGTCGCTGAGCGACGGGCGATTACTAGCTTCACTCGCCCACTCGCCAGTGTAGCTCAGCGAGTGGGCGAGTGTCGCCGAGCGAGTACTCGCCGGCGGTGTGATCAGTCGGCGATGAACTATTAATATATGCATCTCTTTTGTTTACACGGAATGTAGTATCTTTTGTACGTTTCTTGGGCGAGAAAATAGACGGGATTTACTCGCTTACTCGCTGGTGGTAGCACAACTGCATAATGCACATACCTATTTGCGCTGGTCGATCGAATATGTTTGTCGTATTTGTCAAATACTTGACGTACATACAAATAAGACGAATATTTTGTCAAGCATACCAACCACACATGGTAATTATGACAAATACGCAAATACGAATAGCTAAGTAAAGTGGCACATGATGCGCGCTAATTTATGTCTCAGTACAATACAAATGCTTTACGTTGTGGAGATAAGAGTCAACTTTTAAATTGATGCTTCGATGACTTTCTACTCTGCTGTAGCATGAATTGACCTATAACTGTAGATTCTACTATCACTCGAAATTTAAACCCACTGGACATTGATCTCCTATAAACAACTAGATACACAAAGGACTTACTAAAGCAATTTTAAAAAAAACGTCCAAATAAGGTTATCGTCGAAATATTGTCCAATAAAGCAAATGATGTCCACTCATCCGTTTGGACCTTCTTTGCGCTCGGACATTTTTAGAAGGCAAACTGTGTATCTAATTGTTTAAAGGAGATCAATGCCTCTGGATTAGAAAATACGGAACCCTCGAAATTTTTCGAGTATCATCCCAAACGTCATAAAACAAGCGACTGAACCAAATTAAGTTATCGGCTACAATTAATAACAATAACTGGCCCGCACGGACGGAAGCGCTCGAGCTAAACTCATGATTTATGTGTTCCGATGCGATGTTACATTGTTATTTGTTGGCGACTCGTTTGGACAAATTCACCACCCGTCGCGGTGAGCGCCGGCCTTTACAACGGGATGTAATGGATTGGCTGGTTTTCATTCAGTATTACGAACTTATTACAGAAAATTATACACACACTATGTCTACCTTTCATCTCAAATTGTCGCTTCATGGGGTTTGCTGGAAGAAATCTCTGATAGAGATAAGTTACGCCCTTTGTATATGTCTTTTCTTATCTATGTTACAATGTAAATATCCAGTGTGTATACAATAAAGTGTTAATGAATGAATGAATTAAAATTCCAGAGTCGAAAATGTATAGATATGTTTATTTATTTATTTTATTAATAGACTCGATAGTTCGTCGTTTACCAATGTCATGTTACAGAATATTCAAAATATCATATCGTCTTCATGTCTTCATCCAGAGGAGTCGCCGTAGCGTCATCACTCTGGACGAAGCAGCTCGACAGTCACGTTCACTCCAGAGTTCGCAGCGGGACTCTTGAATTTAGCACGAAACTTCAGATCCTGCTTGAATCATCCAATAATTTCACCATACTGTCATTCTCGAACATTTTCTGATTAATTTAACGTGATACAAAACAACCACTGTAGACATTAAACTGAAAATTATCAAATAATTTCGCAACCGTCGTTTCGTAACGACCGACCACTCTGTAGAAAATATTAGAATTAAAAAATACTAATGTTGAGATTTTGCCAAAAACTACTGGACCGAATTTAATAATTCTTTTTACAGTTACATAGTTTTAACTTTCATCTATCTAACAGTGAAAGAATTATTGCAATAGGTCAAGTAGTTTTTGAGATAATCTCAACCTTAAAAACTCTCCTGTACACTTTTATTAGAGCTCGGTGGCTCAGTGGTTGGGTCAATGGACTTGCAATATGGAGGTCCCAGGTTCGATTCTCAGCCAGGGCAGCCATGTACCAATGAGTTATCCTCGGTTTTTTCGACGGAAAAACTTACGTACATTTACCGAGTGCTCTCAAAAACGGTGAAGGAAAACATCGTGATGAAACCTGCATATCGTAGAAGAAAAAAAGAAAATCTAAGGCATGTGAAATCCGCCAACCCGCACTGGGCCCGCGTGGTGGATTATGGCCCGAGCTCCCTCGATGTAAGGGAAGGTCTGTGCCCGAGCAGTGGGGCAATATAAATAGACTGATGATGATGACACTTTTATTTGTGTTAGAACGTGCATACGCTCTACGCCTTTTCGCTCATAGTAGAGTAAAACTCTAGTGAAATAAGTAGGGTTCCTTTACCTCTGCTCACTCCTCCCTCCGGTCCTTTAGAATAATGTTAATTTAGTAATTAACTGTAATCCTAAAACTCCATAATTCTGACCATAAAATTTAATATTCTTCAACGGAAGCCGTTACGTCCAATTAGAATAAATTGACGCCGGTTTCCGCTTTTGTAATAAGTACAGACTCAAAAGTATTTCATTTTATCAGAATGAAAGAAACGAGTGACTCAAATATACACATGTAGGTAGTTAGACGAAGTGGGCATGGCCTGCATATAATATACCTTGACTAAAAGCATGAATACTCACTACAGGAACAGAAACTGTTACGCTATGTCGGTAAGAATTTTTAATCATTTGCCTGACCATTTCAAGACATATCCAGTTAAGAAATTTAAATCTGCGGTGTACTCATGGCTGGCAGAGAAATGTTTTTATTCAGTTCAGGAGTACTTAAGCACTGATTGAATTTACTGTTTGTGATTGTTTTGTTGTAGGTATAATGTGAAATTTGCATGTCATTTTATTGGCTAAATGTGTTGAACTATATTAGAAATTAAGAACTACTGTAACCACATTTATGCAAATAAATATCTTATCTTATCTTATCACTTTACCTATCTTTTATTTATTTATTTTATTAATGGACTCGACAGTTCGCTATTTGCCAATGTCATGTTACAGAAAATTCAATATGTAATAGTCTTCTATCTTCCTCCAGGGGAATCGCAGTAGCGTCTTCACCCTGGATAGCCGCGTCTTCATGTCTTCATCCAGAGGAGTCGCCGTAGCGTCGTCACTCTGGACGAAGCAGCTCGACAGTCACGTTCACTCCCGAGCTTGTAGCGGGACTCTTGATAAAAGCTTGAAATCCCAGATCTTGCTCAAATTATCCAACAAATTCACCATACTGTCACTCGCGCACATTTTCTGATTAATTTAACGTGATATTAATCTTAAAATAACCACTGTAGACAATAAAACAGAAATTATCAAATAATTTTGCAACCCGCCATTTTCAAGAGAACCTTTTCCTATCTTAATTTGAAAACATAAATTGGGGGGAAGGGGGGGGGGGGGGGGGGGGCAGCATGTCGTCTATAGGTAACAGTAACCATGGGCCTTAGCCAATAACACAATTTCTTGATTAATTACGTTTATAGGCAGTTTTCTTCCTGTGTTTTGTTTTGGTATTATTTATGGATTCCTGAGCATTCGTCAAAGGTTAAAAAATAAATTTAGAATAAAAATCCATTGGGCTGGTCGGACTTTTAAACTTCTGGCAGATCTTATAATATCACAATCACATCACTTATATCACATCACATTTAATTTTGTAAAAATGTAGTAATTAATTAGTATTATAGGTAACATACATATGTTGTTAGCATGTCAGTGGCAGCAAGGCTCTCTGGCGGAGCCTGAAAAACAGCACCCGTGCTGAGGCCTCGACCCATTCGCCTATTTTTAGTATTACGATATATTTTTGTATAATTATGTTTAATGGTGAATAAAATTCTTTTTATTTTTTTATTTAGAGGCCCAGATGAGACTACACCTTATTACTAGTTACTGATTGAGTCAATGATAGAGTCCTCCCATCCCTCCCGTGTGGTCCCCGCGCCGGAGGAAGTATCGAATTGAACAGGTAATCAGCTCCCTCTAGCCGCCGCCGTGCGACCGTGGCATGTCTACGTCTAGTTACCGTCAGCTGTTCAGCCAGCTCATAGGTTCTCAAGCTTATTTGGGCACTTATACTCAATACTCAATATATTTATAATTGATTAAAATAATAGGATGTGTAAAACAGTAGTGACTAAGTATGAAGTACTTCTATTTCGCTGGGACTTTTATTATTTTTTCTCATTTAAAAATTCCTCCACTGTCTAGTAGCATGTAGGTGTTGTTTTAGCAGTCGTATGAAAGTATTTTCAATTGTTACATTTTTAATTTCGTCCGGGAGATGATTATATATTTTCATTGACATGTTCAATGTACAGTCGAAGACATAGATAAGTATACAGGGGGCCTCAATAAGGTTGAGATTTTCTCAAAAACTACTGGACCGAATTTAATAATTCTTTTACAGTTACATAGTTTTAACATTTATCTATCAAACAGTGAAAGATTTTTTGCAATAGGTCAAGTAGTTTTTGAGTAAATCTCAACTTTAAAAACTCTCCTGTACACCTTTCTCTGTGTTCCACCGTACCTGACAAATGGAGTTTCAGTCGAGAGATTGTAACTGGTACAAGTTTCGTTTTGCGGTTTGATCTGAGTGAGTACTTGGTTGGGATATCTTCTCGTTTTTTATAGAATTTGGGATATTTTCACTTATTATGGTTCCGAACCTCAAAAATAGGAACCCTTATAGGATCACTTGGTTATCCGCCTGTCAAGACCTATGTCTCAGAAACACGTGGACGGATCAAGTTGAAATTAATACCAAATACTCAAGTCTGAAACCTCATGCAGCCTTCTACGTCAACGCAATCAAATGATATGACCGCTTATGTCGCATTTTCCAGCATATTTGTATGAAAATGCAAGGGAATCCAAACCTATAGGGTACTTCCCGTTGACCTAGAATCATGAAAAGACATTGCCACTATTCAATGGATCTTTGCCCCACCTACTAAACTACGTTACCATTGAAGCACCTATCATTTTGTTGGGGACTTACTACAGGTTTCATATTGCATAATCATAATCAGTATCATTTTCTACTACTCTCGCAACTCCTATAGAAGAATAACAAAAACAATGAATAAATCGCTTCGATTTCTTACTATTTTCTGAACTCTTAATTAGGCTGTTTTTTTCGAATCGCAACTTGTACAAAACTTTATTTTAAACCAATAATTTTAATAAAAAACGGAGATACTTTTACATTTATTCGTTATCTTGTCTTGCTGTTGATGGTGGGGCAGAATCTGGCATTGTAATTTGTACCGATGTTATGTCTATTGAGTAAGTGGTCTGTGCTCTATGCAATGTATTCGTCGAGCCCCGAATGTTATGATAGCCGCAATCAGTGGCTGACATACGGCCGCCTTGACCCTCGGCCAGGAATTGGAGCGGATGCTCTAGCTAGACAGGATCTCCGAGGTGGGCTCACTCACTATTCAATGTTGAGTCAATGATTGTCATAAGGCAAAATCAAGGTGGGGGCTTGTGAAAATGGCGGGAAACGACGGTTGCGAAATTATTTAATAATTTTCAGTATAATGTCTACAGTGAGTGTTTTGTGTTTAATATCACGTTAAATTAATCAGAAAATGTTCGCGAATGACAGTATGGTGAAGTTATTGGAGATTTCAAGCAGGATCTGAAGTTTGGCGCCATGGTCAAGATTCCCACTACGAGCTCGGGAGTGAACATGACTGTCGAGCTGCTTCGTCCGCAGTGATTGACGCTACGGCGTCTCCTGTGGATGAAGACATGAAGACGCGGCTACCCAGGGTGATGACGCTACGGCGACTCCCCTGGAGGAAGATAGAAGACTATTTATACATTAATTTTTTTGTAACATGACATTGGCAAATGACGAACTGTCGAGTCCATTAATAAAATAAATAAATAAAATAAAATCAAGGTGTATGTATATTATTAACTAGCTGTACTCCCCAACTTCGTTTGTGTAGAGGAGGAGGATGGAGGAGATCAGGAGGCAGATCTTCCTCTCTGGATCCCTTTTCTACATCACATACCGCCATGGCTTATAGCCTATGAGCTGTCCGGTTATTTCAGCTATCTCCTAGTGAAACTCCTATCAAAATCCCTTCAGTAGTTATGGCGTGATACTTGCACAAAGTCACAGACAAAAATTCTAAAAATTAGTGTTTTGGCATCAGTATCGATCCTAAAACACATTACAATTATTCTTTTCAAATAATATCCAATGTACAGGCACAATTTTTTTACAGTCTTATTATATGTATAGATTTATTGTACGTCAGTGTGCCTGCTCAGAATACGATCTCAATTTAATAGTTTAAGGTTAGCTGTAAGAGAACTCTTTAGGGTTAAGCTCGCCGTTGTAACTATGTGTTAATTTTAAGGTTTTATGTACAATAAATAATACAAACAAACAAAACAAACATCCTTGATTACCAATATCAGGTTCAATCGTAATACAGATAATGGTTTCTATGACAGGAGCCCCCAACAGCTTTAATGAGACCACGTGGGATACCTAGCTAGGTAATAAATGATACCTAGAAATGTCGGCATTGCGAAGTATCCGCCGTTTAGAGTTTTTGCCCCACTCAAGTATTTTAATGAAAATAATGTGTGACAATTTATCACTAAGGTGATTGAAGTCGGAAACCATTACAGATATTGAATTACTTACAATTATTTAGATTAAAGTTAATACGTTCTTCATGGAGCCTTGTATTCGCTTTTATAACAAGTTAAGATTTAAGGGCCTTGTGCCAACTAGCGCCGGCAATCTTAAAAAAAAATATATCTTCCAATATAATCAATTTTATTAAAAAAGCTTTTTAGAAATTTTTTGTTAGGATAAAAACTATTTTTTAATATACAATACATGGCAGTTATTAGTATTAGTTAGGCAAGCTAAGTTGTAGTTCACAAATGTGCCAAAAACGGCCGTTTTTCGCAATTATGCGAACTACAACTTACCGAAATTGAATCACGTTATAAATAAGCATTTAAAAAATAGTATTTATCGTAATAAACATTTTGTAAATAGCTTTTTTAATAAAATTGATAATTCAATTCAAATACACTTTATTGTACATAAAACAACAATTACGGAAAAAGATTACAGAATAATACAAATATAATGTACAATTTTGGCGGCCTTATCGCTAAAAGCGATCTCTATTATATATAAGCGATATCTATTATTGTTATATTGGAAGATATTATTTTTTTAAGTTTGGCGGCCGCTAGTTGGCTCATGGAAGGCCCTTAAATTAATAAATAACAATGTGAATAATTAACCAATCTCCTAGTCAAGAAACTAGATAGGACAGATCATCCTGGTAAAAACAGATTAAGACAGCCGACTCCTAATTACATGGGAAGTTACTAAGGCAAAGAAGAAAAAAAATAACAGCACTTAATTTTACACTATTAGAAAATTAATCGAATTACCTCGCCATTCCGTTGCACGCAATTTTCCTACAGAACTACCGAATCGGATTTAGGTACTCAATGTTTTAACTAATTAAAAAAACTTAATATTTGACGCTACTCTATCTGACAATCGCTAAAATCTTATTTAAATAAACAACTAAAAGTAAACTAATAAATATATCCAACTCTTACCTGCCGAGAGATACATCCAATTCACTTCACACTAGATAAAAACAATCCTTTCGTTCAGAAACTGGCTGGAAAATTCAAAATAGGAACACACATTTTCTAAATTCGCCATTCACTATCGTAAAATTAACGGTATTTATTGAAAATTCTCGAATTTCGAATTTGGAACGGCGAGCGCGCGCGCCGCTCGCAGCTAAACTAAACTTTAATACTACAGATTCTTCTAATTCACGATTTTACGCGCGACTCATGGTTACTATAAATATACTGCTTGCTTTGCTCGACAGCTTTGGACTCTGTTGCTACGGAATAAGCGTTAATATGGGTATTAGCGGTCTTATGGTGATTAACTTAAACAAGTCCTGCAAGGCCTGTCACATTCGTGTGTGAATAATTATTGATAATAACTGGATTTAGATCTGTATGCAAAGGATAACTTATAAGATAAGAAGCGATTGGTTGTCGAGTGAAATGACTCTTATTGGATAACGAATTAATTATTCTAGCAATCTTAAGCACCCTTCACACAATACAACAATGCGGCTGACATAAGTGCTGAAATAAATTAACCCTCTTACTTATAACAAAACACTAATCAAGCACTGAGCAACATATTAACTAATCATTATTTAAACTCTTAATAAGTGATTAGGTAACCTTTTTTTACTTATAAACGTTATTTAAGCAGTGATTAGCTAATCGTCATTTTAAACACCAAAAAATATTCAGGTACGGTAACACTGCTGAATGTATTGAAAAAAGAACGAAAATTGGGGTAATGCCTACTCCAAAGTCCTTAAAAAAGTAATCAGCAGTATCAAATGGAATCAGCTGTTCCGAATTCGTTCCGCCATTTTGTTAATTAAGCATACGACGTTGTTTAAACTGACAGATACTTATTCGGTTCTTCAAGAGTTGATTAAGTTTAAATAGCGTTTATAAGTAAACATTTTTTATAAACAATTGTTAAACAAGGTATTAATTTTAATCATCAATTTATTTTATTAATGGACTCGACAGTTCGTCATTTGCCAATGTCATGTTACAGAAAATTCAATGTATAATAGTCTTCTATCTTCCTCCAGGGGAGACGCCGTAGCGTCAATCACTGTGGACGAAGCAGCTCGACAGTCACGTTCACTCCCGAGCTCGTAGTGGGAATCTTGACCATGGCGCCAAACTTCAGATCCTGCTTGAATTCTTCAATAACTTCACCATACTGTCATTCGCGAACATTTTCTGATTAATTTAACGTGATATTAAACAAAAAACACCCACTGTAGACATTAAACTGAAAATTATTAAATAATTTCGCAACCGTCGTTTCCCGCCATTTTCAAAAAGCCCCAATCATCAATTATAAGTAAGGCTGTTAATAAATAAAAAACCTGTCAATTGCGAGTCGGCTGTCGGACTCGCGCAACGAGGGTTCCGTGCTTCATAACATTTTCTCTAACGAAAAGATAAACTAGATCTAAATCAAAGACAAACTTATCTTTGCGTTTTCTGATAACGTCATACATCGACATATCAGGCGTCAACAGCAAATATAAGTTTGTAATTACAAAATAATAATTACCTCGTGATGGAACCACAAATGACAATGCCAGATTCTGCCACACCATCAACCGCAAGTTGTACAAGATAACGAATAAATGTAAAAATAACTCCGTTTTTTATTAAAATAAAGTTTTGTACAAGTTGCGATTCGAAAAAAACAGTTTAATTAAGAATTCAGAAAATTTTAGAATTAAAACTATAGTGAGCCATTACTACAAATTATTATATATAAACGGATATCACTCACTTATATTGTTAAAGTCGGCAATTAGACCGACAGTTTCGACCGATTTCGACGGTCTTTTTCAAGGTGAGCGCGCCACGCCCGCGTCGCCGTTGACGCGGGCGTGGCGCGCTCACCTTGAAAAAGACCGTCGAAATCGGTCGAAACTGTCGGTCTAATTGCCGACTTTAACAATATAAGTGAGTGATATCCGTTTATATATAATAATTCAGAAAATAGTAAGAAATCGAAGCGATTTATTCATTGCTTTTGTTATTCTTCTATAGGAGTTGCGAGAGTAGAAGAAAATGATACTGATTATGATGATGCAATATGAAACCTGTAATAAGTCCCCAACAAAATGATAGCTACAGCTTAAATGGTCACGTAGTTTTGTAGGTGGGGTAAAGCTCCATTGAAAAGTGGCAATGTCTTTTACAGTTTTCGGATTTGTTCCTTTACTTTTGATATAAGACTTAGCTTCTTGCCAAATTTCATGATTCTAGGTCAACGGGAAGTACCCTATAGGTTTTGGTTTTCTTGCATTTTCATACAAATGTGCGAGAAAATGCGACATAAACGGCCATATCTTTTGATTGCGTTGACGTAGAAGGTTGATTTTTTCATGGCTACATGAGGTTGCAGACCTGAGTATTTGGTATTAATTTCACTGCTAAAATTATCAACAGCTTTCTCGACATCCTACAATCGTACAACTTTTCATTTATAGAGTTCAGTTAATTGGTTTATCAAAGACCTTACCAATTGCGACCTAAATCCATTAATTCAGCCCTAATTAGCTACAATTCGTCCTCAAGGCCGGTGATCATAATTTATATTAGGTACTCTTGTACTTTAAGTTAATAGAAATAGCCAAAAAAAATAACCGAGAGGAAATTTTATTCATTTATTTATTAATTTTATTAATGGACTCGACAGTTCGTCATTTGCCAGTTACAGAATATTCGAGATATCTGAGACCCGTATTAATAAATCACTCTCAAAAGTAAATCTTGAGAACGACCTCATTTATTTATTTATTTTATTAATGGACTCGACAGTTCGTCATTTGCCAGTTACAGAATATTCAAGATATCTGAGGCCCGTATTAATAAATCACTCTCAGTTCAAAAGTCAATCTTGAGAACGGCCTCAAGATGGCGTTCCTATTAATAAACATAACTTAGGTGCGAGTTTAGCAATCGGGTATCCCGTGAGTACGGCCGTATTAATAAACATAACTCGGTTCTCAAGAGAACTGTCAAACTCACACTTGAGAACGTGTTTGCTGATTGCCGGCGAACCGCGACTTGAGAAAGACATCACGTGATACGCCCTCAAGATTGGTTTATTAATAAATGACATACCTACTTGAGATAGTGATCACGTCTTGAGAATTCGCTCTTGAGGGTGGGTTCGAGCTCAGACTATTAATACGGGCCACAGTCTTCTCCTTCCTCCAGAGGAGTCGCCGTAGCGTCGTCACTCTGGACGAAGCAGCTCGACAGTCACGTTCACTCCCGAGCTCGTAGCGGGACTCTTGACTAAAGCACGAAAGTTCAGATCTTGCACAAACAATCCAATAAATTCACCATACTGTCATTCGCGAACATTTTCTGATTAATTTAACGTGATATTAAACACAAAATAACCACTGTAGACTTTAAAATGAAATGAATTTCGCAACCGTAGTTTCTCGCCATTTTCAAAAGTCGATTTGCTGACTATTTATCTTCCTAGCAGAGTTTGATTGGTTATTGTTTACAAATTATTTACTCTGACCACAGACCGCTTAGCCAATAGACATGAAATCGGTACAAAAGACATTGCCACATTTCAATGGAGATTTGCCCCACCTACAAAACTACGTGACCATTGAAGCTGTACCTATCATTTTGTTGGGGACTTATTACAGGTTTCATATTTTATGTTGTATATATAAAATAAATAAACAATAAACAATATTGCATAATCATAATCAGTATCATTTTCTACTACTCTCGCAACTCCTATAGAAGAATAACAAAAACAATGAATAAATCGCTTCGATTTCTTACTATTTTCTGAATTCTTAATTAAGCTTTTTTTTTCGACTCGCTAGATGTACAAAACTTTATTTTAAAACAATAATTTTAATAAAAAACGGAGATATTATTACATTTATTCGTTATCTTGTTCATCATGCGGTTGATGGTGGGGCAGAATCTGGCATTTTCAAAGTCAAAGTCAAAGATATTTATTGCATGACCACAGGTAATAATAATAGTTCTTAAGGTAATAACTAAGTCCGCTGTAGCCTACCAATATGGTGTACAATATTATGCCTATTATTTTATATACTATCAATATTAATAGCTAATTATAATAATAATAATAATTTAATATTAATCAAATGTCAAAATTAAATTAAATACAAATGTCATTCATACAATTTTCTGTCAAAGAATTCTTTTAAACTGTAAAAAAGTTTGCCCAACAACCACTTATGTAGAGTTTTTTTAAATTTAATATCGTCTAATTCTTTAAATTCGTCTGGGATGTTATTATAGATATTTACCGTCAAATAATATACACTATCTTGAAAGAGCTTAGTACGATGAGCATGCGTCGGCATTAATTTGTCATTCCTTCTAAAATTTTTGCCACATTTGTTTAATTTGTCGAATAGTGTCATATGTTTTCTAACAAACATAGCAACTTGTTTGATATAGAGGCAGGGCATTGGCAATATTTCATATTTGGCAAAAATCGGCTTACACGAGTCTCTCTGAGATGCACCACAGAGAGCTCTTACACACCGTTTCTGCAATCTAAAAGCCTTTATGGAGTCTACGGAATTTCCCCAGAATATTAGACCATAGCTGAGGGTCGCTTGCACATAACCAAAGTATGCCAACAGTCCAGCTTTCTCTGAAGAATTGCTAATTATCCTTCTTAGAGGATATACAAATTTCCTTAGCTTATTGCAAACGTCTTCTATCTGTTCTTTCCAGTTGCAGTGACTATCGATAATTACACCAAGGAACTTCGTCTTTTTCACCTCTTGTAAATTTTCGGATTTATATTCTATATTTAAAACTGGCATTATCTTCCTTACATTGTGAAATTGCATAATATTAGTTTTTGTCAGATTGATATTCAGTTCGTTATTGTTCATCCATTCTATAATGTCTCTTAATGTTGTATTAATCATTTGCTCATAGTTTTTATCCTCTAAACCTTTAATAATCGCTGTACTATCGTCAGCAAACAGTACCATTTGATTTTCTGTTTGGTTTGGTAAATCATTTATATAGAAGAGGAATAAAAGAGGGCCTAGGATACTTCCTTGCGGGACGCCCCTTTTATTCTCTCTATAGTTGGATCTTACGCTTTCTACAGCTTTAGTCTTTTGACAAAGATTCTGAAGTTCCGTGCATTGCTGTCTATTATTAAGGTAAGATTTTATCCATTCCAGCGCCTTCCCTCGGATACCATAACGTTCAAGTTTGTTCAGTAGTATACCGTGGTTTACAGAATCAAAAGCTTTTGACATATCCGTGAATATAGCTGCAACCGGAACCCTTTTGTCCACACATTGGTACACTGTCTGCATCAGTTGGTAAATAGCTAGATCTGTGGATCTATTTTTACGGAATCCATTTTGTTCGTTTACTAGCAAGCCGCATTTTTCAGCAAAATTATCTAATCTTTTGTAAAACAATTTTTCGAAAATTTTAGATATTACGGGTATAAGAGTCACGGGCCTATAATTATTCAATTCATCTTGTTGTCCCTTTTTGTATATGGGTTTGACAATGGAACATTTCAGGCCCATTGGAAATTCGCCATTTTCCAGCGTCACATTGAAAACATGTGTAAGGGGAATTGCTATTTGTGCAGCTGTTTCTTTTAGGACCATGGTACTTATATCGTCGTAGCCTACTGCTTGTGTGTTCTTCAGCGCTTTTATTTCTTTCACCATTTCTTGTGGTGTTACAGGGTTAAGATACATAGTTAGCGGGTTGGAACGTATCTTTTCATATATGTTTATACCCTCTGATTTTTGTGCCACCGGGATTGAGTCAATGAAGAAGTCATTGAAAAGCGTAGCCATCGTATCTGGTGTTTTGAGGACCCTTCCATCAACATTGATTGAGTCAATCATATGTGGCATGCTATTTCTGCCAGTATAATTTTCTATAATTTTCCAGGTCGCTTGACATTTATTTTTTGAGTTTTCCACTATTCTATGGTTTGCTTTTTTTAATGAGGTCCTAATGCATCTTTTTAGCAGATTTGAGTAGCGATTATAATTATTTCTTTTTTCCTGGTTTCTTCCAAATTTAAGCTCGTTATACAAGGATCTTTTAACTTTACTTGCTATTTTAATTCCTTTTGTTATCCATTTATTTTTGCTTTCATTTTTAATCTTTACTTTAATCTTAGGGAAACATAAATCATAAAACAGCTTATACGTGTCATGAAAGTATTCGAAAGCTCTGTTTGTGTCATTTTCCAAAAATACTTCAGAGAATGACAAACTACTTATGCAGCTACTGAATTTGTTCATGTTTTCCTGACAATAATCTCTCTTAGATATATACCAGAACTTCGTCAAGAATCTCTTTTTGGTCTTTAATGTTATAGTTTGTCCTGTGTGATCTGATAATAACAGGTCATGTACTTTGGTTATTCCATTTTTAAAATTGCAAATGATGTTATCAATACATGTTTGGGAATTCTCTGTCACTCTAGTAGGCTCATAAATTTGGGGATAAAAGTTAAAGGTTTCTAATGTCTGTATAAATTCATTTTTGACATGGTTGTTTTTGTTTTTTGCTAAAAGATCAATGTTAAAGTCGCCGCAGATAATAACTTTTCTTTTATTCTTATTATGAAGTTTAGTTAGTAGCTCCTCTAGATGGTCAAAAAATAAGTTAATATTATTTCTATCCGGAACTCTATAAATGCTAATTAGCACTATGTTTTCCTTTGGTATTAAAACACCACAGCACTCAAACACCATTTCCACGCCAATTTTTTCTATTTCTATTAGTTTTTTATATTCTACATCTTTTCTGAGCAATATACAGCTTCCTCCTCTGTTAAAATTCCGATTTTTCTTGTCACCGCTTGAGTTTGTCTTCTTTCTTAAAAATGAATTGGCTAATGTGTAACCATTGACTTGAAGCTTATTTTGCTCACCATCCTGCACGAAATGTTCCGTAAGACAAATGGCATCTGGGGATAAACTTTGTTCTTCTTGTAGTTCGTTAATAGCAATAGTTAGTTGTTCAATTTTATTTGATATGCCTCTAATATTTTGATGGAAGACACAAAATTTGTTAGTCACGAAAAAAGCTTGTCTCCGACCTTGTATCACTTTGAACGGCAGCTGAGTTCCCTATACCTTGTTCGTTTTTGTGTTCGTTCCTAGTGCTGCTGCTATTCTTGTGCCCATTGTCAGCCTCCTCGTCGTAGTGATTTTCGTCTATATTAATGCAACTCTTATTATTTACGTTATTATGACTTCGAGTGTTTAATGCAACATGCAATTTAGAGAAGTGGTTTTGTTGAACTTTTTTACGGTTTACAATATACAGTCTCTCGTAATTTCGTTGACTTATTTGTTTATTTATCGTTGCCTTTATATGTCCACCAAGACTAAAGCGTTCGATCGCTGTATTAGGGGAGTCAATGGCACTAGGTAAATTATCATGTCTACCAGATAATCTACGCGTGAATTCAAATCTAAGAATGTCCTGGTGAACATTCTGGCATATGTGTTTTACAATATTGTCCGGTGGACCCAATGAATAATTTAAATCAACAAATTCCACATGCAATAACTGCGAGCTAAACAACCTGAAAAATGAATTAATCTGCTCAACATTTAGATGCCTATTGTTAAACAATTCACATAATATTACGTTAGTATTTTCCAGCTGGCAAAGATGGTAGTACAAAAATGAACTAAGCTTTGTAGGATTTACATCATTCTGTCCGGATAATATCACTATGTAATCTGATTTATCAAAGTCCAGACAAAAAGTATGAATAGATTCTAGTACTTTGTCCGTCGTCGCACCAGGTTTGAGTAGGCCGATTACATCGTATTTTTCACCAATCTCCTTCTGAAGTAACTGTCGTACACCTCGGCCTTGTTCGTCGCCAAGTATGCAAATGCGTGGTTTTGAAGTGGTTGATGGCCTTTTACCGCCTTTCCGTGGAGAGTCGTTCAACTGAATCGTCGCTTGTGATTTTGTGGTCCTCTTTGTATGTGGTTCTTTCTCTTTTTGAATGTTATCGCCAGGTTCCTTTCCACCTTTGGCGTTACTATATTCTATTTCTAATATATTTTCAGCTATATTCTCATATGTATCATCAGGCCTATTGTGTGTCAGGGTGCTATTTCTCTGAGATTCTTCTACTCTGTCGTCGTTTATATTATTTGTTTTCTGTAATAAGTCTTCAACCTCAACCTCGGTCTCATTACTCAGATAAATAGAGCTGTTACGCACCGGTGAATCTACGTTTAAATTGCATGGAAAATTTCCCAGTTTTCTCTCTTTAGCCTTTTTATTAGAACAGGTACTCTTAGGTGTGGAAATTCGTGAAAAACCAACTGTCTTGTAATTTTGTATTATTTCTTGGCAACGCTGTAACTCTTTCTTTAGTTTATGATTTTCCATACCATAGTTCTCTATTTCCATATGAGCTCCATCCAGTTCCATTTGTAATTGCTCTAATTTCAACTTTAGCATTGTTACCTGTGCACATTCCAGGGTTGTATCGGGAAGACTTAAAGTCGTTTTATTGAGAGTAGTGCTCTTTGTTTGTGAGTCTTCATCGTCACTTATAATTTCGGAGATGTCATCAAATGATTTTGAAAAAGGTTTCCTTGTTGTAATATAATTATCCATTTTAGTTTTTTTTATTAATAAAAGAAGAATATAACAAATTCTAAATGTAAAAAAAAAAAAAAAAAATCCTTAGCCGAGAATTGAACTCAGGTCAGTGCAACCAATCTCAGCATATAAGCTAACTGCTTATCCGCTGGGCCAAAGCATCCATGCATCGGCGGGGTGAATTTAGCGACCTTATTCCGGTATTTGTAATAGTGGTGAATGAATCAGCTGTTTCATTCAATCCGTCTCGATATGTGGCAAGTAGCGCTGATTTTATTGCGTGCACTTATAATGTAGGTAACTTCACTTCTTTATGTAATCACAAAAATCTCTAGCATCGAGATGAAATAAATTGTTTATTTTAACATTTAATCCATTCACTAGTTATGTTTTGTAAAATATAAGACCACTATTGTAGATTGTTTATTAGTAATTGGGAGTAGGTAATCTTATTTTTTATTGCACTAAACTTGAACACTTATATCTTTCCGGTTTTATAAGATTTCATTGAGATAACAATTATTGTCAATATTTATAACACAATTAACGTATTTATTGTCTTTTTATGGTTTTAAACACTGTTTAACTATTTTATAAATTCGATAAACATAGAACACCGCTACTCTGGATGGCTGCGCCACCTACCCTCTCCTTGCATTGTCATTTGCAAGCGAAAAATTCTGTCAACGATGAGCGCATAGAGACGAAGCGGGGGACAGGGGTGCCGTATTAAAGAGATGCGTCCATGTCGATAATATCTCTAGTTGCCACGTGTCGCAAAGCAATGTTGCGCTCATGTGCGGGCAGACACGGGCGCACTCTTGTTACTGGGATAGGGGGGAAGTGGTCTGTGGCTCCGACTGATAGGACCGTTGTTGTTTTAGCTAGAAATCAATAGCTGCTAAATGCAACCCTGGGTTTTGAAAATGGCGAAATTATTTGATAATTTTCAGTTTAATGTCTACAGTGGTTGTTTGTTTTTAATATCACGTTAATTTAATCAGAAAATGTTCGCGAATGACAGTATGTTGAAATTACCTATTGGAGGATTCATGCAGGATCTGAAGTTTGGCGCTATAGTCAAGAGTCTCGCTACGAGCTCGGGAGTGAACGCGACTGTCGAGCTGCTTCGTCCAGAGTGATGACGCTACGGCGACTCCTCTGGCTGAAGACAAGAAGACGCGGCTACCCAGGGTGATGACGCTACGGCGACTCCTCTGGCTGAAGACAAGAAGACGCGGCTACCCAGGGTGATGACGCTACGGCGACTCCTCTGGCTGAAGACAAGAAGACGCGGCTACCCAGGGTGATGACGCTACGGCGACTCCTCTGGCTGAAGAGAAGACGATATGATATTTTGAATATTCTGTAACATGACATTGGCAAATGACGAACTGTCGAGTCTAAATAATAAAGGCAACCCTGTTTTTTCACATGGCAACACCGGAAAATTGTTGAACCATTGAAACATGTATGTTAGTAGGTAACATTAGTATTGTGTCATAAATGGAAATAGACCAAAATATCATAACGTAAGACAATCTTAACTACATTGTCATAGAAGCTACTTTCGAATACAAACTACAGTTGAACTAAATTGCGTTGAACAAGAGGTTCAAAAACCTATTGAAATGTAAAAATCTGTGTTTCGAACTCGCGGCGACAGTTTCGACATACTCTTAAGTAATTGTCCACAATTGTACAGACAATGACAGAGAAAAGTGTACGGACTTCATTAAGGCATTTTTTTTAAACTACTTGATCTTTATTATATATAAACGGATATCACTCACTTATATTGTTAAAGTCGGCAATTAGACCGACAGTTTCGACCGATTTCGACGGTCTTTTTCAAGGTGAAATCGGTCGAAACTGTCGGTCTAATTGCCGACTTTAACAATATAAGTGAGTGATATCCGTGTATATATAATAATTTGTAGTAATGGCTCACTGTAGTTTTAACTCTCCCTTCGGCTTCATATACCCTTTACTATACACCCAGTAGGTATACAATCAATCAAACAATTTATTTGCTGAAAGTAGGTATTACAATGGTCTTAAAGTATAATGTGTCACTCGCTACTTTCTACCACAATACTGTTTTGTGCAAATATTTAAACACATAAAATCTAAATACAAAATAAATGTCAAGTTAATCATTACAGGGGTATACTTTTATCTGTTGTCGAGTGTACATTCTTGCGAGATGACTGGCCAGCTATTGTCGCACAAGTGGGATGCCTAGCAATATAGTTATTTGCAAATTGGATCTGTCTGGGATTTGTACTACGCCTGTGCTCATCGATCTAATACCTACCTATGTATTTCACTTTTTAAACTTTCACGGTTTGTATACATATTAATTAGATAAAAACGGGAATTACCGTGTTAAACATTTATTATTGATGTCTCGATATTTCGCCAGCATTGCAGCCATCATGGTCACGAGTAGACTGAAGTCGGTGAGTGTTGAACGTCAGAAGGGTGACACAAAACGGTCTACCCTCTTTCGTGTTCGCTGACTGCGTTGAGAAAAGTTGTTGATATTTACAGGTACCCCCATTTTACAAAAAACGTTTCCTTCTGACGTTTAACACTCACCGACTTCAGTCTACTCGTGACCATGATGGCTGCAATGCTGTCGAAATATCGAGACATCAATAATAAATGTTTAACACGGTAATTCCCGTTTTTATCTAATTAATACCTATGTATTGTCTCATAGTTAATCGTTTTGTTTTTAAATGCTATTTTATTATAACAACATTTGTAAATTAGCCAGCTGTCAAACTCAAGCGCGAGACAGAAGATGTCAGCGGCGGAGTGAAGAGCTCGGCACAGTGGTCTTATTACAAACTTATATTTGCACATGATCATCTAATCAGGAGTATTTTGATGTATGGACATAAAATTTTGATAATGGCAAAGATAAGTTGGTCTCAAAATCTAGTTTATCTTTTCGTTAGAGCAAAGTTACGGGGTTAAGTTGCGTTGCACGGAAGCCTCGGGGCGCGAGGCCGACTTTTTTTTTTCTATAGAGCGCAGTTTGTCCAATTATTTGAATTTCATAATAAATGCATATGGATTTACAAAATAAAATTCATATTGCATGCAGCCGTAACTTTAACCGAACATTAGAGTATACGAAATGCAAAAGATTATAGGTAGGTAACCAAAGTTGAAGAATCCGACTCAAAAATTTCAGCACAGCAAGCATTATTTTAATTCCAAAGGATATTGCCCAATATCCTTAGGTCACAGGCTCTAAAACCCGAGACCGTAAACCAAGAACATTATTGTTTTATTATGAATCGTTTCCATTAGGCGGATTGAAGACGAAGCGAACGGCGTCCTGACGCAGCGTTTATACACACCCTAATAAAGAACATAGAGATAGCATTGTCGTTTAATGACATCCATTTCTGATTTATTTGAAGCGGTTTACGAACTTCCTCTGATATTTGGAGGGCAATGGAAAAGTATGTCTATATCTTTTTTGTCCCAGGTAAAACACGGTCACGTGTACGGTGGAACACAGAGAAAGGTGTACAGGAGAGTTTTTAAGGTTGAGATTTTCTCAAAAACTACTTGACCTATTGCAAAAATTCTTTCACTGTTTGATAGATAAAAGCTAAAGCTATGTAACTGTAAAGAAATATTAAATTCGATCCAGTAGTTTTAGAGAAAATTTCAACCTTATTGAGGCCCCCTGTATACTTATCTCTGTCTTCGACTGTACCTATGTTATAATTATCATCATCAGTCTATTTATATTGCCCCACTGCTCGGGCACAGACCTTCCCTTACATCGAGGGAGCTGGGGCCCACCACCACGCGGGCCCAGTGCGGGTTGGCAGATTTCACATGCCTTAGATTTTTTTCTTCTTCTACGGCATGCAGGTTTCATCACGATGTTTTTCCTTCATCGTTTTGAGAGCACGCGGTAAATGTACGTAAGTTTTTCCGTCGAAAAAACCGACGATAACTCATTGGTTCATGGCTGCCCTGGCTGGGAATCGAACCTGGGATCTCCGTATTGCAAGTCAATTGACCCAACCACTGAGCCACCGAGCATATGTATAGGTACGTGTAAGCATCACATCACATTGCTCAAATAACTTCGAGTTTCAGACGCTACATAGGTACAAATTTAAATAGATTTTACGAAGGCTACCGCATTAACTGCGTATTTTTATTTACCTGCCAAAATTCATCATAACTTCATAAAAATACGAATATCGAGGCACTGCGCCGTGCTCTTCACTCCACCGCTGCGGGGCATCTTGTGTCTCACTCTTGCTTTTGACAACCAAGTTTAAGTTCTTAAACGCGTTTATCGAACTGTCAAAGTACAATATTAATTTTCAATTGCGTTTAGGATAAACAAATGACAATGCCAGATTCTGCCCCACCATCAACCGCAAGTTGTACAAGATAACGAATAAATGTAAAAATATCTCCGTTTTTTTTATTAAAATTATGGGTTTAAAATAAAGTTTTGTACAAGTTGCGATTCGACAAAAACAGCTTAATTAAGAATTCAGAAAGTAGTAAGAAATCGAAGCGATTTATTCATTGTTTTTGTTATTCTTCTATAGGAGTTGTGAGAGTAGTAGAAAATGATACTGATTATGATTATGCAATATGAAACCTGTAATAAGTCCCCAACAAAATGATAGGTACAGCTTAAATGGTCACGTAGTTTTGTAGGTAGGGCATGAAAAAATTCTTGTGTTTTCATCATGTTCTAATTTATTCACCGAGCATGGATAATGCGTAATTCAAATTCTGAATGGTTATATTTCTTTTAAATCGATACATTCTGTCGATGTGTGTGATTCCAGTGGCGTAAAGTTGCGAACAGGAACTAGTTTCCTGTCTTACAGTATCTGTAACTCTTATTCCTTGCAATATCCTTTCCAACCCAACTGAAAGTACTCCCGATATTTCCCACAGTCCTTTGTTTCCTTGCTACTGTTTAGATTTTTGCGGTTTTCTTTTGTACCGATAAAATCTCTTTATTTCACAATGCCCTGGCTTTTCTCGACATTACAAACTTACATTTTACTGTTCTGCAAAGAGACTCGGTAATGTCTTTGATATGAAATTTAACTTTGCCATTAGCAAACGTATCTTTGTTGAGATTTGAACGTTCGTCCAGTCCTTCAGTGTCGTTTGATTCTTATTCGCTTTGTCTTGGAGTTTATATTTCATTGGTTTCTCTTACAAATTATGTATATCGTTGTATTGTTTTTTACTTATTAGCGGTGTTTTTGCTCGGCTACTTTTCTTTGAGTGTGGCAATTGTTTCTTGTGTTTCGTCCTTTGATGTATTGGCACTTCCCTTATTATTTTCCGTAATTATTTATTTTGCTGTTTGTGTTTAAAGATTTCTTTTTGTTACCGAATTGGTTTCGCTATTCGAATTATAATGATTTTAATTATAACATTATTGGTTACTAGCTTCTGCTCGCGACTTCATCTGCGCAGGATCTTTATAAATTATCTTCTTCTTTGTCGTTACACTCTTGGCAGAGTGGTCGTGGTCGTCATATCAGTCGCAGTGCCTCACAACACGTCGCCACTCGTCTCTGTCGGCTGCCCTCCTGGTGCAGACGTGCAAGGGATCGGCCACGGCTGCCCTGATCTGGTCCGTCCACCGCGTTGGCGACCTGCCGCGCGCTCGGGTACCGTCAACCTTGCCCTGAACCAGTCGCTCAATCGATTCAACTCCACGCCGAGGCACGTGCCCAAAGAATATCAGAATGCGAGCCTGAACTACAGAGGATAGACGTTGCTTTATAAATTATAGTCTATGTGTTATTCTGATGTATGAGCTATATTATTGTAAAGTTTCATTAAAATCTATTGAGTAGTATTTGCGTGAAAGAGCAACAAACATATATCCAATCCATAGAAACTTTCGTGTTTAATTAGTGGGATGCGATGCGAAGGTTATCAATGACTTAATCCGAATGATGGCGGTCGTAGCTTCAACGCGAGCACGGTTAGAAAAATTATCATATAAGTTAAGCAACGTACCAATATCATGGTTCGAAACCGTTAGTTACTTTAAATTTAAGTAAATTAATTTTCTTATTTGAAAACATAATCGAACGTAGTTCTAGCAGGTAGGTATAATTCTGAAAAGTAATCTATTTACTTTATAAATTCTTTAACTGCAGATGTAAATACTATCTGGAAGTGGCTTGCACATCTTCGCTTAATATGTTTGGCATTTTGCGTAATGGGAATATTGACTCAATTGTTTTATTACATAGTACAACTCGCGTGGTCATGCTGAAAATACATCTGAAATTAGTTTTCGATATTCCAACCAATACCAGAGACATACGTGCTTCATTCATTTTTGGCAACAAGAATTCAGTATGTACCTTTCATTGAATTAGTAAGACATGACATCTTACAGCGTCGAAGACGTGTTCCTTCTGGCTTAAAACACAGGAAGATATGTGAAGCTGTAGGTCAACCTTCATTTATTACTAAGGTCTAGCCTTAGTAATAAATGTGGCTGTCAGCAACACCGCGCCGCTAAGGCTCCGATACATAGACATATCTTCGTAGCTTAGTTTGGACTTCGCACTATATTTATTTATTTTATTAATGGTCTCGACAGTTTATCATTTTCCAATGCTATGTTGCAGAATATTCAAGATATCATTGTCTTCTCTTTCTCCAGAGGAGTTGCCGTAGCGTCATCACTCTGGACGAAGCAGCTCGACAGTCACGTTCATTCCCGAGCTCGTAGTGGTGAGACTCTTGATAATTGCTTGAAACTTTAGATCTTGCACAAATTATCCAATAAATTCACCATACTGTCATTCGCGAACATTTTCTTGATTAATGTAACGTAATATTAAACACAAAATAACCTGTAGACATTAAAATGAAAATTAAATTAAATAATTTCGCAACTGTAGTTTCAAGCCATTTTCAAAAGCCTGCCCCCTTACCTTTAACTCTTATAGCAGTATTACTTTCATAATACTTTGTTACTTCGTACAATGACGACCTTAATAAGCTTACTTTAAGGTCGTCATTGTACGAAGTAACAAAGTATTACGAAAGTAATACTGCTATAAGAGTTAAAGGTAAGGGGGCTGGTCTTAGTTATGTAGTTAGTAAAGTTTTTGTGACTGCAATAAATCGTTTGAATTGAAATAGCGTCCATGTGTCAAAATGAAAGCGATTACGAAAACTATGAAAGTCTTTGCTAGTAGTCAGATTCGTTGCGCCTTCTAGCTCGTAGAAGCCAGTTCCGTGGTCCGGGTATCTACATAAATATTGTTTTCTATGAATCATTTGGTCCGGTGGGCTTGTGTCTGTTTGTTGTTCCGGGGATGGATTACGGTACGCTTCAATTCCACGTAGCGCCCTGCGGGGACAGTCGGACTCAGATAAAAGTATACATGGTAGCCGTGTCTATCAAAAGTTATAGAATCCAACATTTGGGCGACATTACTATTGTAATTTTCGCCCGTAAGCAACTCGCCCAGTATCATTAAAGCATGTGGGCCAGTTTACTACGTGAAAATTTACAAAAGGGAAACTCGCCCGCGGACCAGATATTTTGTGGGCGACTTTGCGACTAAGCCAGCCTTGAATCCATTCAACAAAATTAAATGGATGGTTAGGCTTGTGACATACATTAATTCAGCACAGCGTTTAAGTAAATTAAAGAATTTGGGGAAAAATAAAAAAATAAAATATTTACAATAAATTCAACTTACAATTGTTTTAATTTGATGTGCATCATTACTGTGCTTTGGAGCTTTTTAACATTTTAAAGTATTATTAAACGATTTCTTTCACTGGAATTTGACCTAATGGTCATTTCTATGATCATTCTTTAACTCTTTAATGTACACAAAGTTGATTACAATACAATACATGGAATAAGATGTACATAAGGTGTGCTTAACTCTAGATTAGAGTTCTCTACCAGCAAACCAGTGTGAGAGAGAGATGAGATCTGGAGCAGGCAGAACATGTGCACACAAAATTAATGTTATATATAATTTATAAAACTTATACTATATAAACCATACCTACATGCATCATTATGTGACTTGTGACGTACTTAGTTCAATTTTTTTTCAGTTTTTATTTACTAAAAAATCTTACCAATTTAATATTTATCATTAGTACAACTCCCAGTATCAATTTGTCGAATGAAATCAAGGACACCCTGTATAGGCTTCATTACGGTTGAAATGACATTGCCACATTTCAATGGAGCTTTGCCCCGCCTACAAAACTACGTGACCATTTACTCGATCATTTTGTTGGGGACTTATTACAGGTTTCATATTGCATAATCATAATCAGTATCATTTTCTACTACTCTCGCAACTCCTATAAAAGAATAACAAAAATAATGAATAATTCGCTTCGATTTCTTACTGTTTTCTGAATTCTTAATTAAGCTGTTTTTTCCGAATCGCAACTTGTACATAACTTTGTTTTAAACCAATAATTTTAATAAAAAACGTAGATATTTTTACATTTATTCGTTATCTTGTTCATCATGCGGTTGATGGTGGGGCAGAATCTGGCATTGTCATTTATATTTACACCACTTTGCAAAGAAAGGGTGCCAATGCCAACGCTGAGGATAAAAATAGATTTTTTTTCCTTGTAATCGAAGACAGAGATAAGTATACAGGGGGCCTCAATAAGGTTCAGATTTTCTCAAAAACTACTGGACTGAATTTAATAATTCTTTTACAGCTACATAGTTTTAACTTTTATCTATCTAACAGTGAAAATTTTTTTGCAATAGTTCTGGTGGTTTTTGAGAAAATCTCAACTTTAAAAACTCTCCTGTACACCTTACTCTGTGTTCCGCCGTACACTTTCCTCTGACTTAAACTGTACTGTGATTTCGAGTTTATTATTGCTTTTACGTTACATCATTCCGTATTATATCCGTAATCATTAACCCACTTTGTATATGGTAATATTTTGGTTTTACAGAAATAGAAAATTATTACATTAGAAATATTTCTAGGAAGTTTATTCGTGAACGCGACGGTAGATGTAAATACACATAAAAGACTTAATATTATTTTGTATGCCACGGCACGTGTCTGACACGATCAAGATCAAGAGTCCCCGCTACGAGCTCGGGAGTGAACGTGACTGTCGAGCTGCTTCGTCCAGAGTGACGACGCTACGGCGACTCCTCTGGATGAAGAGAATACAATGATATCTTAAATATTATGTAACATGACAGTGGCAAAAGACGAACTGTCGAGTCCATTATTAAAATAAATAATAATTACCGTATGTATGTAAATCTATTCCTCATCTATTCCTACATCCTGGAACCTTTAAAAAGGTATATATCGGTGAGCTTTTAACTATTCCTTCAATTCAAGAAGGCTTACGTAAGCTTATCTAAGTAAGAATTATTGCTTATTCATAATATAAATTTTCCTTAACTAGTATAGTCGACAGCACATCAACCAACATAAACCCAATGAAATCTAGCTCGTATTACAGGAAGTTAAAGTAACATTTGATATACTGTCAAACCTCGATGTAATAGACGATGCTTACCTTGCTACGCGAAGCCAGGGTTGCCAGAATTTCAGAAAAAATTGGCTGTTGGGGAATTTTTGGGGAAGTGGCATCGCTGGGTAAAGATCGGTAGAAAGTTTGAGTAATGACCACTTAATTAGGGTGTAATATGGCTTACAATCCCTTGGCAGATGCTCAAACTTTCTGCCGACTGTTAAAATTCAACTTGGAAACGTTAAATATAAAATGTGATCATGTGTAGGTATTCTGTTTGTTTGTTTGTATACACTTTATTGTACAAATTTTTACAGAAATAACACTGGACAAAATACAGACAAGAGACTAAATTAGTACAAAGGCAGACTTATCCCGCTCAGGGTATTTCTTCCAGTCAACCTTTGAGTAGTTGATAAAAGCATTTGCAAGCGGGTGTCGCTATTCATATACATTATACATTCTACAAGACAATAATATTTAAATAAATACACATGTGAACAATGAACAAAAGTCTGTATTCTTGACAAGGTGGTTTTTGGAGATTCATTTTATGGGTGGGGGGGGGGGGGGGTGGGGGGGGGGGAATCAATTTGGGGAAATTTGAAAACTCCCATCTGGTAACCCTGCGAGATTATACTATATTGTCATAGTAACATTTCCTTATAAACGAATCTTTACGATGATATCTATCAAGCAATAAAAAATAATTCAATAAACCTAGAAATCCTTATAAGAAATTATATGTGATTAAGATTGTGAATTTTACGACTTATGAATTATTTAAAGAACTGTGTGCTTGTTTGGCAGACCACCCAAAAGGAAACTAAACTAAGATTTTTTCTAAGGTTTTTAATCGAAAATACTGTTTAGCGTACCCTAAACGCATTTAAACCCGTAAACATATACTTTTGACATCATACCGAGGAATCAGGGTCCTCTACACGAGCTATCGGTACTATTTTTGTTTCTAAACTGTCGCTTTGAAAACCCCTCATTCTAAGAAGCTCTCTTTACACAGACTTTTAAAAAGATTCACGATTTGCTACATTTGTATTTTATGTGTGTTAATTTCTCTTCAGGAAGGTTAGCCAAATTCAAATTTTCTTTCACTTTATGAGTACCTACAGTCGAAGACAGAGATAAGTATACAGGGGGCCTCAATAAGGTTGAGATTTTCTCAAAAACTACTGGACCGAATTTAATAATTCTTTTACAGCTACATAGTTTTAACTTTTATCTATCAAACAGTGAAATAATTTTTGCAATAGCTCTAATAGTTTTTGAGAAAATCTCAACCTTAAATACTCCTGTACACCTTTCGCTGTGTTCCACCGTACACTTTCCTCTGACTTAAACTGTACTATGATTTCGACTTTATTATTGCTTTTCCGTTACATCATTCCGTTTTATATCCGTAATCATTAACCCACTTTGTATATGGTAATATTTTGGTTTTACAGAAATAGAAAATTATTACATTAGAAATATTTCTAGGAAGTTTATTCGTGAACGCGACGGTAGATGTAAATACACATAAAAGACTTAATATTATTTTGTATGCCACGGCACGTGTCTGACACGATCAAGAGTCCCGCTACAAGCTCGGGAGTGAACGTGACTGTCGAGCTGCTTCGTCCAGAGTGATGACGCTACGGCGACTCCTCTGGAGAAAGAGAAGACTTGAATATTCTGTGACATGACATTGGCAAAAGACGAACTGTCGAGTCCAATAATAAAATAAATAATAACCGTATGTGTGTAGATCTATTCCTCATCTATTCCATTATGGAACCTTTGAAAAGGTATATATCGGTGAGCTTTTAACTATTCCTTCAAGAAGGCTTACGTAAGCTTTTATCTATGTAAGAATTATTGCTTATTCATAATATAAAATTTCCTTAACTAGTATAATCGACAGCACATCAACCTACATAAACCCAATGAAATCTAGCTCGTATTACAGGAAGATAAAGTAACATTTAATATACTGTCAAACCTCGATTTAATAGACGGTGCTTGCCTACGATAAGCCAGGGTTGCCAGAATTTCAGAAAAAATTGGCTGTTGGGGAATTTTTGGGGAAGTGGCATCGCTGGGTAAAGATCGGTAGAAAGTTTGAGTAATGACCACTTAATTAGGGTGTAATATGGCTTACAATCCCTTGGCAGATGCTCAAACTTTCTGCCGACTGTTAAAATTCAACTTGGAAACGTTAAATATAAAATGTGATCATGTGTAGGTATTCTGTTTGTTTGTTTGTATACACTTTATTGTACAAATTTTTACAGAAATAACACTGGACAAAATACAGACAGAGACTAAATTAGTACAAAGGCAGACTTATCCCGCTCAGGGTATTTCTTCCAGTCAACCTTTGAGTAGTTGATAAAAGCATTTGCAAGCGGGTGTCGCTATTCATATACATTATACATTCTACAAGACAATAATATTTAAATAAATACACATGTGAACAATGAACAAAAGTCTGTATTCTTGACAAGGTGGTTTTTGGAGATTCATTTTATGGGTGGGGGGGGGGGGGGGAATCAATTTGGGGAAATTTGAAAACTCCCATCTGGTAACCCTGCGAGATTATACTATATTGTCATAGTAACATTTCCTTATAAACGAATCTTTACGATGATCGCTATCAAATCAAGCAATAAAAAATAAATCAATAAACCTAGAAATCCTTATAAGAAATTATATGTGATTAAGATTGTGAATTTTACGACTTATGAATTATTTAAAGGACTGTGTGCTTGTTTGGCAGACCACCCAAAAGGAAACTAACCTAAGATTTTTTCTAAGGTTTTTACTCGAAAATACTGTTTAGCGTACCTACCCTAAACGCATTTAAACGCCTAAACATATACTTTTGACATCATACCGAGGAATCAGTGCCCTCTACCCGAGCTATCGGTACTATTTTTGTTTCTAAACTGTCGCTTTGAAAACCCCTCATTCTAAGAAGCTCTCTTTACACAGACTTTTAAAAAGATTCACGATTTGCTACATTTGTATTTTATGTGTGTTAATTTCTCTTCAGGAAGGTTAGCGAAATTCAAATTTTATTTCACTTTATAGTAGCTACAGTCGAAGACAGAGATAAGTATACAGGGGGCCTCAATAAGGTTGAGATTTTCTCAAAACTACTGGACCGAATTTAATAATACTTTTACAGTTACATAGTTTTAACTTTTATCTATCAAACAGTGAAATAATTTTTGCAATAGCTCAAATAGTTTTTGAGAAAATCTCAACCTTAAATACTCCTGTACACCTTTCGCTGTGTTCCACCTTACACTTTCCTCCGACTTAAACTGTACTCTGATTTCGAGTTTATTATTGCTTTTCCGTTACATCATTCCGTATTATATCCGTAATCATTAACCCACTTTGTATATGGTAATATTTTGGTTTTACAGAAATAGAAAATTATTACTTTAGAAATATTTCTAGGAAGTTTATTCGTGAACGCGACGGTAGATGTAAATACACATAAAACCACGGCACGTGTCTGACACGATCAAGAGTCCCGCTACAAGCTCGGGAGTGACCGTGACTGTCGAGCTGCTTCGTCCAGAGTGATGACGCTACGGCGACTCCTCTGGAGAAAGAGAAGACTATCTATCTTGAATATTCTGTGACATGACATTGGCAAAAGACGAACTGTCGAGTCCATTATTAAAATAAATAATAATTACCGTATGTATGTAAATCTATTCCTCATCTATTACATCCTGGAACCTTTAAAAAGGTATATATCGGTGAGCTTTTAACTATTCCTTCAATTCAAGAAGGCTTACGTAAGCTTATCTAAGTAAGAATTATTGCTTATTCATAATATAAATTTTCCTTAACTAGTATAGTCGACAGCACATCAACCAACATAAACCCAATGAAATCTAGCTCGTATTACAGGAAGTTAAAGTAACATTTGATATACTGTCAAACCTCGATGTAATAGACGATGCTTACCTTGCTACGCGAAGCCAGGGTTGCCAGAATTTCAGAAAAAATTGGCTGTTGGGGAATTTTTGGGGAAGTGGCATCGCTGGGTAAAGATCGGTAGAAAGTTTGAGTAATGACCACTTAATTAGGGTGTAATATGGCTTACAATCCCTTGGCAGATGCTCAAACTTTCTGCCGACTGTTAAAATTCAACTTGGAAACGTTAAATATAAAATGTGATCATGTGTAGGTATTCTGTTTGTTTGTTTGTATACACTTTATTGTACAAATTTTTACAGAAATAACACTGGACTAATTACAGACAGAGACTAAATTAGTACAAAGGCAGACTTATCCCGCTCAGGGTATTTCTTCCAGTCAACCTTTGAGTAGTTGATAAAAGCATTTGCAAGCGGGTGTCGCTATTCATATACATTATACAAGACAATAATATTTAAATAAATACACATGTGAACAATGAACAAAAGTCTGTATTCTTGACAAGGTGGTTTTTGGAGATTCATTTTATGGGGGGGGGGGGGGGGGGAATCAATTTGGGGAAATTTGAAAACTCCCATCTGGTAACCCTGCGAGATTATACTATATTGTCATAGTAACATTTCCTTATAAACGAATCTTTACGATGATATCTATCAAGCAATAAAAAATAATTCAATAAACCTAGAAATCCTTATAAGAAATTATATGTGATTAAGATTGTGAATTTTACGACTTATGAATTATTTAAAGAACTGTGTGCTTGTTTGGCAGACCACCCAAAAGGAAACTAAACTAAGATTTTTTCTAAGGTTTTTAATCGAAAATACTGTTTAGCGTACCCTAAACGCATTTAAACCCGTAAACATATACTTTTGACATCATACCGAGGAATCAGGGTCCTCTACACGAGCTATCGGTACTATTTTTGTTTCTAAACTGTCGCTTTGAAAACCCCTCATTCTAAGAAGCTCTCTTTACACAGACTTTTAAAAAGATTCACGATTTGCTACATTTGTATTTTATGTGTGTTAATTTCTCTTCAGGAAGGTTAGCCAAATTCAAATTTTCTTTCACTTTATGAGTAGCTACAGTCGAAGACAGAGATAAGTATACAGGGGGCCTCAATAAGGTTGAGATTTTCTCAAAACTACTGGACCGAATTTAATAATACTTTTACAGTTACATAGTTTTAACTTTTATCTATCAAACAGTGAAATAATTTTTGCAATAGCTCAAATAGTTTTTGAGAAAATCTCAACCTTAAATACTCCTGTACACCTTTCGCTGTGTTCCACCTTACACTTTCCTCTGACTTAAACTGTACTCTGATTTCGACTTTATTATTGCTTTTCCGTTACATCATTCCGTATTATATCCGTAATCATTAACCCACTTTGTATATGGTAATATTTTGGTTTTACAGAAATAGAAAATTATTACATTAGAAATATTTCTAGGAAGTTTATTCGTGAACGCGACGGTAGATGTAAATACACATAAAAGACTAGAAAAGTTAGGTAGGTACCTTTTTCTACTGATTGTACTTTTGTTTACGTTGACAAGAGTCTTCAGGGGGCAGGTCTCATACAAATACCTGTGGCAATTGCTCAAATCTCTACATCAGCCGAATCGGTTTTTTCTCAGACCCAAAACAGCTCCGAGAATCAATTCGTATAAATCAAAAAGACGTCACGAGTCCGAATGGCGTGTTTTATCTCAATGCGTCCAGCACGGCCTCAATTTCACGCGAGGCCGCTCAAAAAGGCACAAAAAAGGCACGGAAAAGGCAGAAGGAAAAAGGCTGAAAAATCTGCTCGAAGCGACACCTTTGACAAACTGAAAGGCGACAGGATTGGATCGAAATAGCACTAAAGGATGACATATCGCTATTTCACCAGACGCTATGGTGTTTTTTGGCAATTTGACGTTGGAAATCTATGTTGCAGAATGTGTGTTAGAAATAGTTACAATTTATTTATTTATTTTATTAATGGACTCGACAGTTCGTCATTTGCCAATGTCATGTTACAGAAAATTCAATATATAATAGGCTTATATCTTCCTCCAGAGCAGTCGCCGTAGCGTCATCACTCTGGACGAAGCAGCTCGACAGTCACGTTCACTCCCGAGCTTGTAACGAGAACTCTTGATAAAAGCTTGAAACCCCAGATCTTGCTCAAATTATCCAACAAAATCACCATACTGTCACTCGCGAACATTTTCTGATTAATTTAACGTGATATTAATCTCAAAATAACCACTGTAGACAATAAAACAAAAATTATCAAATAATTTTGCAACCGTCGTTTCCCGCCATTTTCAAGAGAACCAGTTACAATTTATACGGAGGTAGATAGAGCGGTAATGAGTAGACAACCATGTAAGCCCGTATTATTAAATCACTCTCAGCTCAAAATGAGCCAACTAGCGCCGTCAATCTTAAAATAATAATATCTTCCAATATAATCAATTTTATTAAAAAAGCTATTTACAAAATGTTTATTACGATAAATACTATTTTTTAAATGCTTATTTATAACGTGATTCAATTTCGGTAAGTTGTAGTTCGCATAATTGCGAGAAACGGCCGTTTTTGGCACATTTGTGAACTACAACTTAGCTTGTTGCAATTATGCCATGTATTGTATATTGAAAAATAGTATTCATCAAAAACATTTTGTAAATATTTTTTTAATAAAATTGATTAAATTGGAAGATATTATTTTTTCAAGATTGGCGGCGCTAGTTGGCTCATGGACGGCCCTTCTCAAGATGGCGTTCCTATTAATAAACGTAACTTAGGTGCGCGTTTAGGAATCGGGTATCACGTGATTGTTATATTTGACAAATAATTACCATGTGTGGATAGTACGTGTGACAAAATACTCATCTTATTTATTTATTTTATTAATGGACTCGACAGTTCGTCATTTGCCAATGTCATGTTACAGAAAATTCAGTATATAATAGTCTTCTCTCTACCTCCAGGGGAGTCGCCGTAGCGTCGTCACTCTGGACGAAGCAGCTCGACAGTCACGTTCACTCCCGAGCTCGTAGCGGTAACTTTTGATAAAAGCTTGAAACTTCAGATCTTGCTCAAATTATTCAATAAATTCACCATACTGTCATTCGCGAACATTTTCTGATCAATTTAAAGTGATATTGGACACAAAATAAATAACCACTGTAGACATTAAAGATAGAAGACTATTGAATATGTTGAATTTTCTGTAACATGACATTGGCAAATGACGAACTGTCGAGTCCATTAATAAAATAAATAAATAAATAAAGAATAAAAACATAGATCCCTTAGTTTTACCTATATTTTCATTAAAAATGTAATAAAGAGGGGTTAAAAATATTTAGATCTTGTCAATTGAGCTGGTATTGAAGAAGTACCTATATCAAATGGTCGTAGAATCTGGTCTAGATTGAGTGTGAATCGGAAACAGAAGAGCCGAGCCAGTGTTACCGGTGTGATCGGGTCACACCGGTAACACTGGCTTTCGGCAGGCAACAGTCCCGAGACAGCAGTCCCTGGCAATCACGGCAGGTAATCGCACTGCAGCCAGAATACGACGGCCTAATAAATAGCACATGGCTCACATAAAACGGGGGGCCGACTCCAGGGTTGGCACGGGACTGCAGATTGTTATTAACTTCCAAAGATGGAGTGCGATTAATACGTCACACAAAACTTGTCCTGATGAAGACTTAGACTAGGGTTATTTAATTTAATGTCAAATGCAAGAAGGAATTTTAAACTGTTTTTAGGCTAGATTTTTTTTTCTAGGGAGTTTTAAAGTATTTTTAGGTAGTTTTTTTTTGTATTTTCAATATTTTTAAGTAGTTATTGTAATAGATTGTAATATTATTATTAAATAAAGAATTATGCATCAGAAGGAATTTTTATATTGTGCACAAATCAGCGAAATATTTTCTTTCTATTTTTCTTAGTTCGTCTTTTTTTTTCTGTTCATAATGAAGCGATGTAGGTACTAAGGATGAGTATCAAAGACAGCTATTGGCGAGAGCTTGGCGTGAGCTCGCTCTTAGAACTATCAAAAATATTAGCAATTAAGCCAATTATTAAGTAAAAGCGTGCTGTCGCTAAAGAAATTATTTGTATCACAGCCTTAGTAGTAGTACGAGTTGCCAATTACAAGAGATAAAATGTGTTTCATTACGTCAATCTACGACTTTCAGACCACGTCTGATTATTTAATCAGATCAGTGTAATTCCAATTTGACATTTATTGTAATATTATTTTGACATTTTTTAGTATTTTGACATTTGCTACATTACTGTAATTATTAAAATGTGCTATATAACTTTTAAATGTAAATGTACTTATGAATAATGTGCACAAGTGTTGTCTTCAACTATTATTTATTGAATTTCTGAATGAGAAAAAATCAGATCAGTGTAATTCCAATTTGACATTTATTGTAATATTATTTTGACATTTTTTAGTATTTTGACATTTGCTACATTACTGTAATTATTAAAATGTGCTATATAACTTTTAAATGTAAATGTACTTATGAATAATGTGCACAAGTGTTGTCTTCAACTATTATTTATTGAATTTCTGAATGAGAAAAAATAATAAACAATTATTGCCTACTTCTTAGTTACTACAAATTGCATTATATTTGAGCAAAAAATGTCGTCTCTCCCTTATATTGCTGTGCCTAAACAAGGTCCATAAAGAACATTGTAACATTTTAATGTTAAGTATGTGAACATCTGTATTATAACTTATGGAATGCAATAAATATATTGAATTGAATTGAAATCTGTAACGAGCGACAACCCTACCTATACACTGGCCGTAACGAACACGGATTAAGTCAATAACTGTAAACTGATGCGCAATAATGGGCGCATGTTTACGTTGTACGAACAGACAACAGTCGGTACTGTGCCTGCGTATACCGGGGCATTAGGGAGTCAAGGTGAAACTCACTGTACATACGGTAACACAGTAAAACGAATACAGAAGGGTCAAGGTTGTGAGATTTTCTCAAAATACACTTGACCGATTTTTAAAATTCTTTTACAATTACATAGAGTGTACTCGAATATATATCTACTAGTGCAAGAATTTTTTCAATACACCCAGTGGTTCTTTAAAAAAAAGAATGTTTCTATTTTTTTTTCAGTATCATTATTACCATGAGTTGATGCACTAAGTTCGTTTGCTAACGAGTACGTTATAGTATTTTAGGATTTAATTTTTTGTTGGAAAAAAACTAAAATTTAAATGGATAAGTATTTGGAAATTTAAAAATATTAGTTTTAGTATACATAAACATATATTAAATAAATAGCAGATATTAAATACTAATCGTCTTCCCACTTTGTTTAAATAGAGGGGCTCGTAGTCCAGTTGCGAGTACACGTTGAAAACGATCGCACAAGTTAAGCAACGTTGGGCGAGGTCAGGACCTGGATGGGTGACAGTGACACTTTCATCTGAGCCCCTCCGTGCCTCGGGGCGCACGTTAAGCAGTTGGTCCTGGTTGTTGTCGCTCGGCAGCAGTCGTTAGGCCACGTCAGAGGCCTACGGGCGGCCTGAATAACTCTCACAAATAGGTTTGGTCACTAAACCACACGAGAAAAAAACTTGTTTAAATTAATTTTCTAATTTTAATTCTTAATATGTAATCCGTATTCTTAGCGTAGAGTTTTTGTTTATATTTTTTTTAAATCATTTATAGGTACAATTTGCACCCTGTATTCACGGCAACAATTATCTTTGAATATTCCACAGTATAAAGCCGTGCACACACACAGCTATCGACATGCGATCCGCTCATTTGCCATCAAGTGTACACAAGGTTTTTACGTTTTTTCAGCAGAAATTGATTTTCTTTTCAGACATCAAAAAATACCTATACCACAGCCCAAATCAAGTGTCTTATTTTGTCAACAAATATGATCGTCTAATTACCTGTTACCAGTTGTGATGTATGACGTTATCAGTTTCGAAAACGCAAAGATAAGTTTGTCCCTAAATCTAGTTTATCTTTTCGTTAGATCAAATGTTATGGTAAAGTTACACGGAACCCTCGGGGCGCGAGTTCGACAGCCGACTCGCACTTGGCCAGTTTTTTTTTCCTTTTGAAGCACGGAACCCTAAAAATGCTGTCGTTTTTTTGTACTTGTTAAATAATCTTGTTTCTTTACAACTTAGACACCCTCTCCTTGCAAAGTTGTGTAAATGTGAATTTAAAAAAATGTTTATGTGTAAATCTATACACCATTGTCTTTCAATAGCAATACGATATATATCTAAAGTCATATTGATATATATCGTATTAGTCATATTGGGTTCTCTTGAAAATTGCGGGAAACGACGGTTGCGAAATTATTTGATAATTTTCCTTTTAACGTCTACAGGGACTATTTTGTGTTTAATATCACGTTAAATTAATCAGAAAATGTTCGCGAATGAGTACGGTGAAGTTATTGGATTATTTATGCAAGATCTGAAGTTTCAAGCTTTTATCAAGAGTTCCCGCTACAAGCTCGGGAGTGAACGTGACTGTCGAGCTGCTTCGTCCAGAGTGATGACGCTACGGCGACTCCTCTGGATGAAGACGCGGATACCCAGAGTGAAGACGCTACTGCGACTCCCCTGGAGGAAGGTAGAAGACTATTGAATATATTGAATTTTCTGTAACATGACATTGGCAAATGACGAACAGTCGAGTCCATTAATAAAATAAATAAATAAAGTCATATCGAGTTATTCCGTGTGGTCCTACAGGCTGTTACTAAAATTAGTCTTCAATTTTATTGTCCATACCTTTGTAAGCTCATTCCTGGCATTATTTGCCTCCAATATAAACAGGATTGTAAGGCGGCGTGCACACCGCCGCTGCAGGTAATAATTAAATTGCTACTCAATTCATTCACATATTATACACTGTATCTATATCCTAAATAACTATATTTTTTTGACTGGCACTCTACGAGACGGCTAAATAGCCAGTGTAGGTGTCAGGAACTAGATAAGATGAATGGATGCACCTTTTACTATGTATAAATGAATATTGCTATAGTATTTAAGTTATTTATCTAAGTATATATGTATAAATAGCGCTATAGTATCTAAGTTATTTATCTAAGTATATTTAAAAGTAGTATTGTTTTATATAGACTTTGCGTACATTACCTAAGTGTAGTATCTATGTATCAGTTTAGTGTAAATAAATGAATTTGAATTTGAAAGGTAAAACGTCGCAATGCGTGAACTTATTTATGTATTTATAAACTCACGCCTGATCCCCGTAGGCAGAGACGATGTACTTCCGTCTGCTGCGATCCTGGCACACAACCCTTGCCTCGTCCACATTCATCAATCTCTTCATGCATGCTCGTCGGTTTATAGTAGACCGTACTTGACCCTTTTTCAAGACCTCGCCAATTTGGTCGACGTAGGTGCCGACTCTCTCTGCATTGCGTAAACTTTTCGGCCTTCATTAGCTTTGCGCTTTCATTGCTTAGAGTTTAATAAATAATATTCAGTCCCCTTTCTCGCTTCCCATTTTTCATTTCATTTGAATGAGCTTTAATATTTAGATAATGATGCGAATTTGTGCAAGTTTTGAGAGAGTTTAACTGATTTTTTATTCGGTATAGTGTAATTTAATGATAATTTAAATCATTTAGCTGCTGTAGAAGTCAGTGGTTCGAATAATGTTAAATCCCGGTCTTCAGAAAAAAATCTCCATTAATTATTACATAATATAATATATATTTATTATTTTTTATGTTTTGATTTTTCTTGCATATGCGCTATGCGAAACGAAAAAATGCAGAATGAAAATTTTTCTCCATTTATCATTTATATTTATTATTAATATTTATGAATATGGAATCGCTAATTTCTGAAATTAAATAACACCATGAAACAATTAATGTCAATACCTGTATTCCTTTGGTCGATTAAGCAATCATTCTAAATCAAGACCGTAGTTTAAAAATGCTGTAGATATTCGGTAAGTCGATTATAGTATGACCGTCTAAATCAGTCTTCGCCTGCGCGGTACAGGGATGCGGGGGTAACAGAAATGCGCCTGCCGCCCGCACCTCTCTCGGTCCCCGTTGTCGTCATACCCCCGCGTCCCTGTACCGCGCAGGCGAAGACTGATTTAGACGGTCATATAGTATTATATAGGAGTTTTTCCAAATAGAGTTTATTCGATTTGGCGTTTTTCGCAGTAGTAATACGGACCCCTGCGGCTCGTTCAGGCCCTGACTTCATTGCTTCATGAATAATAATAATAGGTAATGTATCATAATCATATATCTTTATTGCAAATAAACATTGTACATATAACGCACGTAAAAATATATCTATACATATAATAAGACTGTAAAAAATTGTGTCTATACATTGGATATTTTTTGAAAAGAATAATTGTAATGTATTTTATAATCGATACTGATGCCAAAACACTAATTTTTAGAATTTTTGTCTGTTTGTCTGTGACTTTGTGCAAGTATCACGCCAGAACTACTGAAGGGATTTTGATCGGAGTTTCACTAGGAGATAGCTGAAATATCCGGACAGCTCATAGGCTAAGCCATGGCGGTATGTGATGTGGAAACAAGGATCCAGAGAGGAAGATCTGCCTCCTGATCTCCTCCATCCTCCTCCTCTACGCAAAGAAGTTGCGGGGTACAGCTAGTATATTATAAATTAATACTATTGAAAGTGTAATTTCGTCTTCATGTGCAGTGTGTATGCTGCCTTAGGCGCGATCCCGAAATACGTGCGCACTCTGTATAAATACCGTGTAAAGGCATTTCTTTGTGCCGATACACCAACGACTGATTTGTGAACAGCTGGTGCGAGCCGGGACATAGACTAAACTACCTACTAGAGAAACAGAGGCGATACGAAACTTGAAGCTTATGAAAACGGACGCTTGCAAAATTGTTTGATAATTTTGATTGTCCAACGTGTTGATTTTGTGATGATTTATCACGATAATTATCAGAAAATGTGTGGGAATGGACAGATTAATGACAGATTTTTCGGATAATTTATGCAAGATCTACAGTTTCCAACTAGAGTCAAGAGTCCCACTATGAGCTCGGGAGTGAACGTGAGTGCTGAGCTGCTTCGTCCAAGGTGACGATGGCGAGGAGCTATTTCCACCACAGCGGAGAGGAGAGGAGACGAGAGGAGGTGTTTTTAATAACAATCAGATTTCGTTCCATCTCCTAAGCGGAGAGGAGAAATCTGATTGGTTATTCAATCTCCTCTCGTCTCCTCTCGTCTCCTCTCGTCTCCTCTCGTCTCCTCTCGTCTCCTCTCGTCTCCTCTCGTCTCCTCTCGTCTCCTCTCGTCTCCTCTCGTCTCCTCTCGTCTCCTCTCGTCCCCTCTCGTGTCCTCTCGTCTCCTCTCCTCTCCGCTTTGGTGGAAACCGGGACGAGCTGATGGATTGAACACATTCTCAAGCCAAACTCAAACAAATATTAAATAGAGATGTCAGTAAGATTTAAGACTTAGATAGGTACATGGATAATGCGACATCTAGTTGAAAATGTACCTTTCGCAGAATATCCCTTATGCAAAATGTCCCTTTCTCATGTCTCGTCCATTGATCTCCTATGAACAACTAGATACACAGAGGTCTTGCTAAAACAATTTAAAAAAACGTCTTAATAAGGGTCCATTGTTAACGTCCAAATAATGTCCAATAAAGCAAATGAGGGTTCTTTCATCCGTTTGGACCTTCTTTTCGCTCGGACATTTTTAGAAGGCAGACTGTGTATCTATTTGTTTATAGGAGATCAATGGTCTCGTCCTATCTTTACTTTGCCATTGCCTAGTCTATGCCCGAGTATGGCCGTGTATTTATAGTAAGAATGCGCCTCGATCGTGCGACAGCGCAGCGGAGCGGCGGATTAGTATCGACACGCGCGGTCGCGTGCCGCAATCCCTCTTGTAATTTCTGTGAGCCTGGTCAGGGACGAGCGCAGACCACTTCCCCCATATCCCTGTACCAGGAGTGCAACCGTGTCTGCCCGCACATGAGCGCAACATTGCCTAGCGACACGTGGCACCTAGAGATATTATCGATATGGACGCATCTCTTTAACACGGCACCACTGTCTCCCGCTACGTCCATAGCGCTCATCGTTGACAGAATTTTTTTGACAATGACAGATTCTGCCCCTCCATCAACCGCAAGTTGTACAAGATAACGAATAAATGTAAAAATATCTCCGTTTTTTTATTAATATTATTGGTTTAAAATAAAGTTTTGTACAAGTTGCGATTCGAAAAAAACGAACATAGTAAGAAATCGAAGCAAATTATTCATTGTTGTTGTTATTCGTCTATAGGAGTTGTGAGAGTAGTAGAAAATGATACTGCTTATGATTATGCAATATGAAACCTGTAATTAGTCCCCAACAAAATGATAGGTACAGCTTAAATGGTCACGTAGTTTTGTAGGTGGGGCAAAGCTCCATTGAAATGTGGCAATGTCTTTTGACCGATTTCATGTACCACTATGGTCCGATAGATGGAGTTGCGTAACATACCCTTTAAGTATGTATAAAGCGATGAAGATTTTCGGTGGGCGTGGTGTGGTCTGTGGTGGCTCAGTTGGTAAAATCGTGTCACGGAATGACAAGGTCGCAGGTTCAAGTCTTGCCCACGGCAAGAAATTTTTCATCATGTTCTAACCATTATTGTCTATCGCATATGATTTAAAATAAATTGTTTGTACCCAAAGTTACGTAACAGTCGGTTAACTGTAAGTTCATAACGTGCGGTCGTAGTCCCGACATTGTTTGTTCAGGTCTGTTTATAAAACATAGAGGCATGTATTCACTGTAAACATGTTCTACTAGCTAATTAACTAGCTCCTGAAATATGAAATTATTCTTTATATTCATCATCATCATCATCAGCCCGTATCAGTCCACTGCTGGACGTAGGCCTCTCCCAAAGCGCGCCAATCAACCCTACTCTCGGCCCTCTGCATCCAGTCCCTGCCAGCCATTTTGCGAAGGTCATCCCTCCATCTGGTCGTGGGGCGTCCCACACTACGTTTACCCGTTCGTGGCCTCCATTCGAGAACTCGTCTACCCCATCGGTTATCGGTTCTACGACAGATGTGACCAGCCCACTGCCACTTCAGTTTACTGATTCTATGAACAATGTCAACCATTCTTCAATTCTTTATATTAGAATGGCGGTATCTATGTGATCTGAGCATAGAACTTTTTCTACGCAAACGAAGTTGCGGGGTACAGCTAGTGTCAAATAAATGTCTATTCAATCAATCACTATGTCCGTGTTTTTGAGGAGCTGGATCGCGACATTCACATGATGATGAAGTCTGTCGATGAAAAGTCTAAACTTGATCCTTCAAGCGAAACCTGGAGTCCCATAAAGCATGGTGTATATCACGAGTGCAGTCGGCCCATTGCAAACTTTCAATTACCGAGTTGGGCCCAGTCGGCACCTGGAGAGACGCCAACGACAAACTATACATACAGGATGTCCTCAATTGCTCATGCGATAGTTTAGAACTAGAAGAATAGGGTTCCAAAGTTGCTGAAGAAAGACAGACGACTCCTAAATGCCTTATTAGAGACTAGCTGTACCCCGCAACTTCGTTTGCGTAGAGGAGGAGGATGGAGGAGATCAGGAGTCAAATCTTCCTCTCTGGATCCTTGTTTCCACATCACATACCGCCATGCCTATGAGGTGTCCGGATATTTCAGCTATCACCTAGTGAAACTCCCATCAAAATCCCATCAGTAGTTATGGCGTGATACTTGCACAAAGTCACAGACAAACAGACAAAAATTCTAAATATTGGTGTTTTGGCATCAGTATCGATCCTAAAACACATTATTCTTTTAAAAAAATATCCAATGTACAGACACAACTTTTTTACAGTCTTATTTATATGTATAGATTTCATACAACAGGCGGTCATATCGCTGAGAGAAGGAGGGTTATGTTTTTCGATTGCATGTATGTATGTATGTCTAATTCTTTATCCCGCCCTGCAGCCTAAACGGCTTGATAGATTTTAACATATGAGGTGTCGTTAAATTCGTCTTGATTTTAGTAGTGACATAGGCTATGAAAATTTAACCAAAGGCGGTTACATTTTTTGCAGTCGGTTTTTTTATCTATTGTGCTTCATATTTTGAACACCCTGTATCGGCCCGCGCCAAACTAGCAGCCAGCCGATGCCGTATGAAACTCGAAACTACTATAAATTCTACTATTCAATTTTGGTTTAGAACCCAGACACTGGACTGTCAAAAGTTCTCACTCGCCTTAAGGTGCTCCATCACCGGGAGCATTCGCGTGTAATGTAACGTTACAGATTCGAGCATTACATCAGTGAGGGAGAAAAACAGCGTCAGTCAGGGAGGTAGTATTGTAATGTAATGTTCAAAGTCGAATCTGCAACGTTACATTACACGCGAATGCTCCCGGTGAGGGAGCACTTTAACAGACTATTCACATGTACGGTGGAACACAGAGAAAGGTGTACAGGAGAGTTTTTTGAGAATAATGTTGAGATTTTCTCAAAAACTAGCAACTTGCAACTTCACCATAACATTTGCTCTAACGAAAAAGATAAACTAGATTTAGGGACAAACTTATCTTTGCGTTTTCGAAACTGATAACGTCATACATCGATACCAGGCGTCAACTGCAAATATAAGTTTGTAAATACAAAAAAATAATTAATTCGTGATAGAACTTCTGCAGTTTTGGCATATTTTCATTTACTTGTGCTACTTATAAGACTTCTTGCCAAATTTCATGATTCTAGGTCAACGGGAAGTACCCTATAGGTTTTGGTTTTCTTGCATTTTCATACAAATATGCGAGAAAATGCGACATAAACGGCCATATCTTTTGATTGCGTTGACGTAGAAGTTTGATTTTTTCACGACTGCATGAGGTTGAAGACTTGAGTATTTGGTGTACTTGATCCGTCCACGCGTCAGACAGACAGACAGACGAACAGACAGACAACAAAGTGATCCTATAAGGGTTTCTTATTTTCCTTTTGAGGCACGGAACCCAAAAAACAGCAAAACACTTCGCTGTCCCTACATTTTTAACGATTTTAGCTGAAGTTGTGAACACTTAACAACCATAACTAATCTTTTCTTTCGGTGTACTGTATGCATGTATTTTTATATATCTATACATATAATAAGACTGTAAAAAAGTTGTGTCTGTACATTGGATATTTTTTAAAAGAATAATTGTAATGTGTTTTAGGATCGATACTGATGCCAAAACACTAATTTTTAGAATTTTTGTCTGTGGCTTTGTGCAAGTATCACGCCATAACTACTGAAGGGATTTTGATGGGAGTTTCACTAGGAGAGAGCTGAAATATCCGGACAGCTCATAGGCTATAATAAGCCATGGCGGTATGTGATCTGAGCATATAACTTTTTCTACGCAAACGAAGTTGCGGGGTACAGCTAGTATATTTATATATACGCGGTGGCGGCCAGTCTTAATAATGTTTCTAGTTTTTTCCCCACACTTACATGCCCTAAGTCTTACTTCACATAGTCATTACCTACTTACAGCTCCAAGCTAGCTGCTAGACGGACCTAGGACAAGAAGCTATAATGCCTAGACTCAATTACGCGGTTACTACAATCTTAGCGCAAAAACTAAATCGAACAAGTACTCACAAAAACCATGGGAGTTTCTAGTAATTGCTAGGAAGGGTTTAGTTGTTTTCTCCTTACGATACGATTACGATTTAACAATAATAAATACTGGGCTGGTCACATCTGTCGTAGAACCGATAACCGATGGGGGAGACGAGTTCTCGAATGGAGGCCACGAACGGGTACACGTAGTGTCGGACGCCCGACCAGATGTAAGGATGACCTTCGCAAGGTGGCTGGCAACTGGATGCAGAGGGCCGAAAGTAGGGTTGAGTGGCGTGTTTTGGGAGAGGCCTACGTCCAGCAGTGGACTGATACGGGCTGATGATGATGAATAATAATAAAAGACATTTATTCATCAAAACACAAAACAGCAATACAAACCAGTTAATTATTTTAAACAATATATAGTATAGATGAATGGGTCAGGGCCTCAGCGCTCGTTTTCAGTCCCTTCAGTCTTGCTGCCACACACACTGACAACATAAGTACATTCAGATAAATCAGGAAAATATTAGGTAACTACCTATAGCATAATAATAATGAAAATAAAATAAAAAGTATGACTAATATGAACATGAAACAAACAAGAAATCTAAGATTATGCAAGTGTTTGTACAATATCAAAATTAACTCAGATAAACAGTATTTAATACAAGTCTAATTTCAAGAAGAGCATAGTTTTGTCGTTTAATCGTTTGTCGATCGTTTTGTGTGATGATCATTGATCTCCTATAAACAACTAGATACACAAAGGTCTTACTAAAACAATTTAAAAAACGTCCAATTAAACCATTGTTAACGTCCAAATAATGTCCAATAAAGCAAATGAGGGTCCATTCATCCGTATAGACCTTCTTTGCGCTCGGACATTTTTAGAAGGCAGACTGTGTATCTAGTTGTTTACAGGACATCAATGGATTTGGTATAACCATTAGCGGTAAGCACAGACCACTTACCCCCGATCCCTGTACCAGGAGTTCGCCCGTGTCTGCCCGCACATGAGTGCAACATGCTTCGCGACATGTGTCACGTGTGATAATATCTCTATTATCGACATGGACGCATCTCCTTAATACGGCACCCCTGTCTCGCTTCGTCTCTATGCGCTCATCGTTGACAGAATTTTTCGCTTGCATATTTGTACCGATTTCATGTCTATTGGGTAAGTGGTCTGTGGGTGATCATGAAATCGGTACAATTTTGCAAGCGAAAAATTCTGTCAACGATGAGCGCATAGAGACGAAGCGGGGGACAGGGGTGCCGTATTAAAGAATCCATGTCCATGTCGATAATATCTCTAAGTGACACGTGTCGCGCCATGGGGTGGTACGAGGCGGTGCCAAGCGTACCGGAGTGTACGAGGTGCCGCCGCCTGAATGAGGGCCCGGGCCCAACTACGCAGTGCGCGAACCGCACGGCGCCCGAGTGGTTCGAGGCTCAGACGGGGAGGAGGAAGGTGAGGGATGAATGGATGATGAATTGTGGGCTAGTACAGCCCACAATGGGGAGTGCTCGGGGCGCCAGTCGCCAGATGTATCGCAGTTCCCGTGGCTCGGCAACAATGGCACGAGGTGGATCACCCCAGGATGTTTAGTCGGTATGCTGCCCCTTCAGGGCGGTGAGCCCGACATAATCAACACGCTCCCCCGGGCGTGGTGGTACATGGTTTGGCATGTTTTACCTGGATAAATAAAAAGGTGGCACGTGTCGCTAGGCAATGTTGCGCTCATGTGCGGGCAGACACGCGCCCTCCTGGTACAGGGATATGGGGGAAGTGATCTGTGTGATCACCTAACATCGTCGATACTAAATCCTAAGTGGCTGTACTCAAATTATAGCTTGTAACATTGATAGCTGGCAATTACGCGTGACACTTCCACGAGAGTGCGATCATTCATATTGCAAACACAATCTCCGGCTCAGCTCCTAGGAATTTCTCACGAAAATACACTTTTTTATTAATGGCCTCGACAGTTCGTCATTTGCCAATGGCATGTACAGAATATTCAAGATATCATTGTCTTCTCTTCCTCCAGAGGAGCCGCCGCAGCGTCGTCACTCTGGACGAAGCAGCTCGTCCAGCTTTCTGGAATCAGAAAATGTTCGCGAATGACAGTATGGAGAAGTTATTGCATAATTCATGCAAGATCTGAAGTTTCAAGCAATTATCAAGAGTCCCACTTAAATATATTGAGTATTGAGTCCCGCTACAAGCTCGGGTGTGAACGTGACTGTCGAGCTGCTTCGTCCAGAGTGATGACGCTACGGCGACTCCTCTGGATGAAGACATGAAGACGCGCATACCCAGGGTGAAGACACTACTGCGACTCCTCTGGACTAAGAGAAAAGACTATGATATCTTATTAACATTAGGTATGTAACGAGATTGGCAAATGACAAACAGTTGAGTCCGTTAATAAATTAAATAAATAAATAAAGTTTGAAAACTAAGGTACGTATTAATAAATCACTCTCAGCTCATAAGTCAATCTTGAGAACGATCTCAAGATGGCGTTCCTGTTAATAAACGTAACTTAAGTGCGTGTTTAGGAATCGTATATCACGTGAGTAACTCAGTTCTCAAGAGAACTGTCAAACTCACACTTGAGAACGTATTTGCTGATTGCAGGCGAACCGCGTCTTGAGAAAGACATCACGTGAACGTGCCCTTAAGGTTGGATTATTAATAAATGGCATTCTTGAGATGGTGATCACGTTTTTAGAGTGTACCAGCTGAATTCGCTCTTTTGTTTGAGCTTAAGACTATTAATACGGGCCTGGCTAAGGCCCGTATTAATAGTCTGAGATCAAACCCGCACTCAAGAACGAATTCAACTGATACACTCTCAAGACGTGATCACCATCTCAAGAATGCCATTTATTAATAAACCAATCTTGAGGGCGTATCACGTGATGCTTTTCTCAAGTGTAAGAACTCAAGTAAACGTCGCGGTTCGCCTGCAATCAGCAAATACGTTCTCAAGTGTGAGTTTGACAGTTCTCTTGAGAACTGAGTTTTGTAAATACGGCGTTACTCACGTGATACCCGATTCCTAAACGCGCATCTAAGTTACGTTTATTAATAGGAACGCCATCTTGAGGTCGTCCTCGAGATCGACTTTTGAGCTGAGAGTGATTTATAAATACGGGCCTAAAATCCACTTTGCATTGCTGAACCAAAATAAATGTCCAGTGTAAATATATTATCTCTTACAACAGGTCCGGTAATAACATGGTAAATATGGCGGCTAGGTGAGCCGCAATGAATAATTGATTGGGATTATCGGCGCGCGTCTCATCAATGATGCGTATTTAATTATCGCCGTCCATGTAAATCGCGGGCGATAATTCAATATTCATATTAGACATGATGTAATTATCTTAATATCGTGTAGTTATTTTAATAAACGCGGTGGTTCTTGTAATGGTAATAATATTAACAGTTGTAAAGTTCATAAATAAAACATGGCCCAGAAGGTCGCCTTGAGCAGACACGGGCGCCCTCCTGGTACAGGGCTATGGGGTAAGTGGTCTGTGTACATAGACATGTATTTACAAGCAATGTAAGACTGTACGTACAGCTACGGAGAGCTAACAATATTGTGTAAACAATAGCGCTCAGGGCTTCATTAAAATACGCCCTTTGATCTAGCTACGGTCTAGATTCCATTACAGGAGGTTATTTCCAACATTACAAAACTTGCTACCTTATAATAAAACTTATATAAATGACCATGCCAGATTCTGCCCCACCATCATCCGCAAGTTGTACAAGATTTCGAATAAATGTAAAAATTACTCCGGTTTTTATTAAAATTATTGGTTTAAAATAAGTTTTGTACAAGTTGCGATTCGAAAAAAACAGTCTAATTAAGAATTCAGAAAATAGTAAGAAATCGAAGCGTAAATTCATTGTTTTTGTTATTCTTCTATAGAAGTTACGAGAGTAGTAGAAAATGATACTGATTTGATTATGCAATATGAAACCTGTAATAAGTCCCCAACAAAATGATAGGTACAGCTTAAATGGTCACGTAGTTTTGTAGGTGGGGCAAAGCTCCATTGAAATGTGACAATGTCTACTAAGTATCTTAAAAATATGCAATTCAAAATCAATTTAGCAAATCAAATATGATATCGCGTACGGGTGGAGGTGGAAAATATAAAATGTAAGCGCGACTGGAGACGACACCGCGCGACAAACGCACAGACTCGTGCTTGTCAAGCGATCTCCACATAGTCTAGGAGCTGGGCAATGCTTTGACGGGGACTTGTTGACGTTTGAAGGACGTGGATTTTATTCATTTATTACTACACTATATATTAATGGACTCGACAGTTCGCCATTTGCCAATGTCATGTACAGAATATTCAAGATATCATTGTCTTCTCTTTCTCCAGATGAGTCGTCGTGGCGTCATCGCCCTGGAAATCCGCGTCTTCTTGTCTTCATCCAGAGGAATCGCCGTAGCGTCGTCACTCTGGACGAAGCAGTTCGACAGTCACGTTCACTCCCGATCTTGTAGCAGGACTCTTGACCATAGCGCCAAACTTCAGACCCTTCATGAATCCTCCAATGGTTTACATTACAACCCAAGTTAAACCCATGAAAGCACAAATCAAAAAATGCCTTCTAAAAATGTCCAAGCGCAAAGAAGGTCCAAACGGATGAATGGACCCTCATTTGCTTTATTGGACATTATTTGGACGTTTTTTTTAAATTGTTTTAGTAAGACCTTTGTGTAGGTATATAGTTGTTTATAGGAGATCAATATATAATAAATGTGTTAAAATCGTTCAGCATCGCGGTACTATATTTTGGGAAAGCGATCAAAACATTCCCACAGGATTATTCGGTAGTTTTGTGACAGGCCTTTGAAATCTGAAACCATCGTTAGAGTAAAGCCGCTTCGGACAGCCTATCACCCATCAGAATGAATTGGAAACTAACCTAAACCAATCCTTTTAGTATTTAAAAAAGATTTCCAGATAGTTGTTCGATTTTACTGGTGGAGTGGAAATAACAATATACATACATACAGACACCTGACGGGGTCTGTCATTGAGTGCATTCTGATGCGCTCAGAGACAGGTCCCGCTCGGTGCGGGTGAAGCGATTTATTAATTGTTTTTGTTATTGTTCTATAGGAGTTGCGAGAGTAGTAGAAAATGATACTGATTATGATTATGCAATATGAAACCTGTAATAAGTCCCCAACAAAATGATAGGTATAGCTTAAATGGTCACGTAGTTTTGTAGGTGGGGCAAAGCTCCATTGAAATGTGGCAATGTCTTTCCTGTTTCCGATTTTCACTGAATTTTTATTTATTAAATCGCGGATATTAAATTAATTATTCAGACGCAACAGCTCCTAGCCTATAATTCTCTTCAACCAACACGGTACACTTGTCCCGGAATGGGTTTCCATTTAAGCGCCCCTCAGCACGCGTGGCGCCCCTCTTAGCGCCCCTCTTGCGCCCCATTCGAACCACTACTAGGAATCAGTGGTGTAGGAATAAATCGCGTTGGAAAATTCCCATTTAGCTTCCACTAAAGTGATTTGTGAACAACATACCAGTGCGCGAGGCGTAAGCTCAGGTTTACATTTGTGTGAGTGATCGCGGTACAAGAGGTGAAGTGCGGTGCGTGCGCGGCAGGGTGGCGTCCCGCTGGGGACGCGTCTCTCCTCAAGCCGAATATCACTCGACACCTCAGCTCGACACTATCTGTGTGCACTCACACAAATGCAAACCTGAGCTTACGCCTCGCGCACTGTACCAGTGGGGAATATGCCAGTCGAAAGCATAATAAAACACACGCAACTTATACAGAAATGGGCTTCCTACCACCTATTATATAACCTGACAGCGTGGTGCATGGCTCTAACCAGTGTTGTCAACTTATTTATTTATTTATTTATTTATTTATTTATTTATTTATTTATTTATTTATTTATTTATTTATTTATTTATTTATTTATTTATTTATTTATTTATTTATTTATTTATTTATTTATTTATTTATTTATTTATTTATTTATTTATTTATTTATTTATTTATTTATTTATTTATTTATTTATTTATTTATTTATTTATTTATTTATTTATTTATTTATTTATTTATTTATTTATTTATTTATTTATTTATTTATTTATTTATTTATTTATTTATTTATTTATTTATTTATTTATTTATTTATTTATTTATTTATTTATTTATTTATTTATTTATTTATTTATTTATTTATTTATTTATTTATTTATTTATTTATTTATTTATTTATTTATTTATTTATTTATTTATTTATTTATTTATTTATTTATTTATTTATTTATTTATTTATTTATTTATTTATTTATTTATTTATTTATTTATTTATTTATTTATTTATTTATTTATTTATTTATTTATTTATTTATTTATTTATTTATTTATTTATTTATTTATTTATTTATTTATTTATTTATTTATTTATTTATTTATTTATTTATTTATTTATTTATTTATTTATTTATTTATTTATTTATTTATTTATTTATTTATTTATTTATTTATTTATTTATTTATTTATTTATTTATTTATTTATTTATTTATTTATTTATTTATTTATTTATTTATTTATTTATTTATTTATTTATTTATTTATTTATTTATTTATTTATTTATTTATTTATTTATTTATTTATTTATTTATTTATTTATTTATTTATTTATTTATTTATTTATTTATTTATTTATTTATTTATTTATTTATTTATTTATTTATTTATTTATTTATTTATTTATTTATTTATTTATTTATTTATTTATTTATTTATTTATTTATTTATTTATTTATTTATTTATTTATTTATTTATTTATTTATTTATTTATTTATTTATTTATTTATTTATTTATTTATTTATTTATTTATTTATTTATTTATTTATTTATTTATTTATTTATTTATTTATTTATTTATTTATTTATTTATTTATTTATTTATTTATTTATTTATTTATTTATTTATTTATTTATTTATTTATTTATTTATTTATTTATTTATTTATTTATTTATTTATTTATTTATTTATTTATTTATTTATTTATTTATTTATTTATTTATTTATTTATTTATTTATTTATTTATTTATTTATTTATTTATTTATTTATTTATTTATTTATTTATTTATTTATTTATTTATTTATTTATTTATTTATTTATTTATTTATTTATTTATTTATTTATTTATTTATTTATTTATTTATTTATTTATTTATTTATTTATTTATTTATTTATTTATTTATTTATTTATTTATTTATTTATTTATTTATTTATTTATTTATTTATTTATTTATTTATTTATTTATTTATTTATTTATTTATTTATTTATTTATTTATTTATTTATTTATTTATTTATTTATTTATTTATTTATTTATTTATTTATTTATTTATTTATTTATTTATTTATTTCATTTAAATGTCTAGCATTACAGTCTTAAACTAATGCACTATACATTTCATAATTTGTCTTAGTCATATTATTAAATTATTATGTCAATAAGAATAAAAATAATGCAAATGTCAATACAATAATGAAAATGTCAACTTAGCTACTTTATAGCTGGATTTAGCAATTTTTTGATGTCAGGCACCTACAATTTTTTGAAACTTGTAGCTCATTTTTTTAACCAATTTTTCTGGCAACTTTTGGTTGTTGGCCAGAGCGGTGAAAAATAAAGGTGCCGGCTGGGAATTCCCGAAAAAATTAAGTAGTAATATAGTATCATATAAAAAGTATAATATAATGTAAAATATAGTTAGTATTACTACTATAGTTTATAGCTGATTTATTTGTGTTTTATTTTGTTAATTACATTTTAATTGCAATAAATATTAAAGCTTTAATAAAAGATTGCTGTGTGATTTCTAGTAATACACATATACATATTCTTCGCCTAAATAAGTTTGGCGCCCGGTTTCATTGTACGATACCAAATTGTTGTTGACATAACCAAGTGCTCTGTAATGTTCCGTATGGTTAGAAATAAAGTATATGAATATGAATAATCATGTAAAGCGGTATTTATTTTTACTGGGAAATGACAATGGCAAATATGGCGTGATACTTGCACAAAGTCACAGACAAACAGACAAAAATTCTGAAAATTAGTGTTTTGGCATCAGTATCGATCCTAAAACACATTACCTACAATTTTATCTTTTCAAAAAATATCCAATGTACAGACACAACTTCTCTATTCTATTTATGGGTATTATATTATACAATATTATATACAAGTACTTACATTTTATGTATAAAATATAATAGTCGCTCAGAATATTTTATTTTCGATAAGTAGGTATGTGAAATTGCACTATAATGCTACCACTTCCTAACACACTGCTTCTCTACCCAAAGGTTGTCTGGAAGAGATCGCTCTCAGCGATAAGACCGCCTATTGTATAATAGTTGTTTAAGCTTAATATGTGTATCTGTTTTTGTGCAATAAAGAATATTTATCTTATCTTATCTTAACTTTTTTACAGTCTTATTATATGTATAGATTATGTATGAGAATTAGAAAAAATAACAAACAATACCAATAATAAAACGCATGTGGCCGCAGTATGCAGAGATTCACTCGGTATAAATCATGTTACGACGTTCTAGGAAGCGCCGGCGCACATTAAACTCATTTTATGAGGCGACTCATTAAATTCACAATGAGACAAAATAACAAACTCTTTCCCATAAGATGGCTTTCGGCATGATGGAGCTATTATGACGTCACTATTATGACGTCACTTGATTTATTACAACTACTACATTTAGCTTCGGGATCTCTTGAAAATGACGAAACGACGGTTGTAAAATTATTTGATAATTTTTATTTTAATGTCTACGGTGGTTATTTTGTGTTTAATATCACGTTAAATTAATCAGAAAATGTTCGCGAATGACAGTATGGTGAAATTATTGGATAATTTGAGCAAGATCTGAAGTTTCAAGCTTTTATCAAGAGTCCCGCTACAAGCTCGGGAGTGAGCGTGACTGTCGAGCTGCTTCGTCCAGAGTGATGACGCTACGGCGACTCCTCTGGACTATGCTATATTGAATTTTCTGTAACATGACATTGGCAAATGACGAACTGCGAATCCATTAATAAAATAAATACATTTCCCTAGATTTTATAATCAGAATCACTACTCTTTATTGCAAGTACATTGTGTACATTTTGCAACATTTTTTTAAATCTACATTTACACCACTTTACAAGGAAAAGGCCACTGCCGAGGAGAAAATTGAATGACGAATAGATTTTTTATATAAAAAATATATTTGCATACAATGTACCTAATTGTTACTGAATAAATGAAATGAAATGAAATATTTACTTGTTTACCAAAATATAATCAATTTTATTAAAAAAGCTATTTACAAAATGTTTATTACGATAAATTTATTTCTATATATGCTACATAAAAGTATTTTATATATATATATATATATAATATGTCATACTTATAAAATACATTTAAGTAGCATATCTTGTTTACCTAGATTACTCTAGACGTGAAGCAAGCAACGTGCCGATTTTTTTTTCATTCGTGAGAAAACATTAACCTTCTTTAGAAAGTCGGTTAAATAATGTCGGGCTTATGAGAAACAATATTTTACAAGTCTCACTTACTGAGTGAGACAGCGAAAAGGCGTGACAAACGTATTATATGTTTTTATGGCGAAGATGGTATTTTGGAAGAAAACGTATAAGGAATATTTTTTGCCATGGACTCAAAGTCAATGCCAATTGGCTAGAGAAGATGTTGAGATGTAGGAGAGATAGACGCAAATATGAAGAGTTGAATGGTACAGAGACGGGGATCGAACCTGCAACTCAGTTGCCGCAGCCTCATACCCTAGCCACTAGGCTATAGTGGCTTTCATCATCATCAGCCTGTAGCAGTCCACTGCTGGACGTAGGCCTCTACCAAAGCACGCCACTCAACCCTATTCTCGGCCTTTTGCATCCAGGCATACCTTGCGTAGGGTCAGACCTTGCGTACGATTCCTCCATCTGTTAGGACCCCACAGTGAGTGTACCCTTTCGTGGTAATCGAGAATGTCAACCCTCATTGGTTATCGGTTCTTTGATAGATGTGACCAGCCAACTGCCACTTCTGCTTGCTGATCCTATGAGAAATGTCAACTAGGTATACTACTGTCCTCTAGTGGCTGTCTTCTTCTCAATGTTTCTCTTCTCATCGAAGGTTGGACTACATCATGGCAATTTTCACCCTCTGCCCGGAACAAGGAGCCGGTGCTGCAGCCGAACCAATCACGTAAATTCTTTAGCCAAGAGTGTCTTCTCCTGCCAAACGCTCCTCCATTGGCTTTACTCGTTGCCAACTAATTTGTAAGCGAACCAAGCTGGTCAAAACGCAGCGACCGCGAAACGCAGCGACCGTGAGACGCATCATGGCGCAGGACTTCTTTAACGACAGTTATAATTAAAGTATTTTTTAGTATTATATAAAAAATTTAACATAAGTACCTATTTAAGTCACTTTTATTTTTTAAATCTTGAGACACATCTTGATGTCTATATGTGGAGATTTGTAATTAGCTTCTAGACATTATTAAGTAACCTAAAGTTATTGTAGCTGTAAATCTTCCTTAAAATAAATAAATAAATAAATAAAAACTATTGTTGTCAATGCAATACTGGTGCCTCGCCGTTCGTTAGGACCAACTTTGGCAATAAATCGTCCGAAACGCAGCCGACGTCGCGGGGCGAGTTGCTGCCACGCTTAATTAAATTGGGCCCATACGTCAAAGTCTATTCTGGTAATTCTAAAAATAGTCTCCATACATTCCCCCCATCAGTTTCCCGTAGGGGTAGGCAGGCCATGTCCTTTCATCTGCTGCGATCCTTTTTTTTTTTTTTCGGGGGGAAAATCATCCAGATATTATGATACCTCCTTGCCACGGGGAGGCGAGGATGGTTATGTCGGACTCTTACCGACTAAAAACCCCTCGGTGTTCCGTCTCGCCGCCCTATGACAGAGTCACGGGGAGACTTGCGAATTACTTCCGCGACTCCGCCGGCGTGTGTCCGGGGGGACCCTTCTCTGCTGCGATCCTAGTACAACTCTTGCTTCATACACCGTCACTCTTCATTCACGCTCGTTGGTTTGTTGCCCTTGTTTACAAGCATCTTGCTCGACGTATCGTTTCGACAGCAAATTTGTTCGACGTATGTCCTTTTCGGTCTACCTCTGCCGACCTTTCCACCAACATTCGCGCTACAGGGTGCCCTTGAATTCATTCGACAAATTGAAACTGGGAGTTGTACTCATGATAAATAATAAATTGGTAAGGTTTTTTAGTAAATCAAAACTGCAATTTTTTTTAATTAAGTACGTCACAAGTCACATAATTACCTTGGAAATGACCATTAGGTCAAATTAAAAAATTACAATTACCTTAAAATGTAAAAAAAATTCCAAAGCACAGGTGCGATGCATATTTTTTTTGATAGTTGAATTTATTATAAGTATTTTTTTCTCTCATACTGTTTAATTTACGCTGTGTAGAATTAATGTATGTCACTAGCCTAACCAGTCGAATGAATTCAAGGCCACACTGTGTATTTATTCCTTACATGACTCTTCTTTCAGTTAGTTTAGTATCCAAAAGACCTGATGGATCCCAATGATTCGTCTTGATCACAAAACTGACATAGGATAGATACTTTTTTAAACTACGTTAACTTTTTCGTCGTACGACGAAAAAGAGGAGTGTCTTTCAGAGTCATCGTAGCTCCTAAACGGGGGAACGGATTTTGATTCAGTTTTGTTTGTTTGAAATGTTTTTTGATTGACAGTGACAATTTTTAATATTCAAAAAAGTCTGATTTTCTGTTTTACTAATAATTTACTTACTCACTTTATGTGAAATCATCGCATTCGCATTATAAAAACCCATTCCCCGCATCCAAACACTTACTAATAAACGCAAAGTAAACGCAACGCACACAGTATTTACACAACAAATTGACAAAGCTTTGTTTGTTTGTGTGTGTTTGTTCACTCGTCTTTAATTTGTCTCGTCGTGTGATACGCGCTATATCATTTACTGAATTGTTGTGTTTGGGGCGTACTACCCAAACACAACTACCAAAGTCAATACTTCAGAATCAGAAACGTATCTCTTTATTTCAAATAACTTCAGATCAGCATCTTCTTCTTCTCGTGTCGATGGCTTCAAATTAGATGCGGCCGGCCCAGAAGGTCGCGACCGCAACCGCTCGCACGGAGGCCGCCCATAGATCCGCGTCCGTGCACGTGGTCGGGCACGCGGGGCACGCAGTCATGTGCTGCGTGGTTTGTGTCGGTTGGCCACAGGGGCACTGCGTGCTGTCCTCGGGTATATATCACCACCTCGCAAGATTTTGTTTGCAGCGGCCTACTACAGATCGAAGACGATTCAGCGCCCGCCAGATCAGCCAGCCCAGCGAGTAGCCCGTTGGGAGGCCTTCCGAGACAGGCGGGCACCGTTTCGATTCCGGATCTCGGGACCGCCACAGGGAGACTCTAGCAGCTGCTGGCGGTTCCGTGAGCGGTTCCACCGATCTCAGAAAGCTCTTCCGCGAGCGCAGTCTGGAGCGTACTGTGCGATAACCGTGCAGGGGATGTCGGCGGTCATGAGTCTGCTTTGTCATTTCGGTGGCGCTAATTACCTTTCTTCGGATATCCGGCGGATCAGCATGATGACATTAGTTGATTTAAGCAATTAAACATATTTATTCAACTACTAACAATCTAAATCGCAAGCAAGTCACGTTGTGGTATCCAAGAGATGGCACCAGAAGACAGGGACGCCCAATCAGAACATGGGAAGACGAAATTCATCTGATCCTGGGACCATACTGGACAAGGGTGGCAGCAGATAGAGTCCAATGGAAGCAGTTGGAGGAGGCCTATGCCAAAAGGGACACCGTACTAAGAGATCTTGTAAACAATTTTTTAAAACTTCATAACGTTCGGAGTTAAATGGCTTTATTATTAATTACCGACAGTTTCGACCGATTTCGACGGTCTTTTACAAGGTGAGCGCGCCACGCCCGCGTCGCCGTTGACGTTTCTTCTCGCACTGCGGATCAGCGCCCTCTGCGCTGAACTGTCGGTCTAATTGCCGACTTTAACAATATAAGTGAGTGATATCCGTTTATATAATAATAATTTGTAGTAATGGCTTTATTATTATTATTTTTCAACAATCTAAATCTATAACTGACAAGAAAAACAGTCCAGAAACGACCAGTGCATCGTCATAATCGTCAGACTCTGAATCAATCGCCAAAAGGCCCCGTTAAAGCTGGCTAAAGGATAACGGCCCATATCTTGGCCGGCGGGATGTGGCCGCGCCCACACGACACGCCAGCCGGCCTGAGTAATATCGCACCGCGAGTAGGACTAAGTTCCTCTACTTTATTGTGAACCGTTAAATTTTACAGCCATGCATAAGCCCGCTGTCGGTCACAGATTATGGAGGAAGCCAGGACAGAGGAGTCACTTCAATGAAGTATATTCGATTGTGTTTTTAATGGTATGACACAACAAACTAGGTGAAGAATTGCTCTAGAAGAATTGCCGGTGTCGTTGCAGCCCTTAGTACTGAGATTTACCTCGTGTCCTTGAAATTTTACACTGGATTATTTACCTCTCATCGGAATCACTCACAAATCACAGCAATTATATTTGATGGCAGAATTAGGTATGGCGCCCAGCAGACCATGCCGACACATCCACATTGTCATATCAATTCTGGACTATTGACTTAATTCTATATTCCTCTTGAGGACGGATGGAACAGCGAGAGCGACACAGAATTCTAGACTACTTTTTTATGAGAAACAATTTGAAAACAAGAAGACAGGCACCCGATAGTAAGCTAAGGGTGACTTGCTTTATAAGATAACCCTAGAGTTGACGACTTAACTCGTGAAAACTTCATACATTTTTGTCGGGTTAAGTCACTAACTCTAGGTTTTTTTTCCTCTCCCACTGTAACTCCTCTTTGAGCAGAATCAACAGTGGCGTTTAACGATACAATGGGGCTAAATTCCGTACGTTACATATAGTCACGCCTCGGCTATTTAAAGAAAAGAAAGAAGAATAGAGTATGAAGAAATTGTTGCTCCCTGCTGTGAGCTATGAGCAGAAGGTTACCTTCTGTAATAGTGCTAATAATAACTATGGCAGAAGCGCTTAAAAGCTTAACTCTAGGGTATCTTATATTGCAAGTGACGTAAGTGTGGTAAAAGCTACGTCGACATGATATAACTTCATCGTTTTGATAGACAATATAGAAGCTGGATTCTGCCTACAGCCACATCTGCACTGTTCACCGCTGGCAACTCTTTGACCATCGGACCGAGTTTTACGTTTCTGGTTGCACCATTTTTTCTCCTTTTGCATCGCAAAGTTGGTAACACTGGCGACCGTCACATGTCCACATGCACTGGGACCACGCACAGGGCATGCACACAGTACTGACACAATAGTTATATGTAAACTTCTTCTGCCTCCATTCCCTGGGTTCTGATTCGACCTTCTTTTTTTAACCCAGGTAAAACATGCAAATCATGTGTCACCACGCCCGGGGGAGCGTGTTGGTTATGTCGGGCTCACCGCCCTGAAGGGGCAGCATACCGACTAAACGTCCTGGGGTGTTCCACCTCGTGCCATTCTTGCCAAGCCACGGGAACTGCGATACATCCGCGACCCGACTGGCGCCCGAGCAGTCCCCATTGTGGGCTGTACTAGCCCACAACGTATAATCTTCTGATTCGACCTACCTATATTTTTCCAAAGTACTAGAGAACTAGTAGGTTCTGCAGATAATCATGAATTATATTGTATAAGTTTATTTTATCGTCGAGTTACTTACATCAATAGCATAATCTTAGAGAGCTCGGTGGCGCAGTGGTTGGGTCAATGGACTTGCAATACGGAGGTCCCAGGTTCGATTTCCAGCCAGGGCAGCAATGTCCTCGGTTTTTTCGACGAGAAAACTTACGTACATTTACCGAGTGGTCTCAAAACGGTGAAGGAAAACATAGTGATGAAACCTGCATGCCGTAGAAAAAAATCTAAGGCATGTGAAATCCGCAAATCGACGCTGGGCCCGCGCCTTGCCAAAAAAATCTCACTATAGTATGACCGTCTAAATCAGTCTTCGCCTGCGCGGTACAGGGACGCGAGGGACGCGGGGGTATGACGACAACGGGGACCCAGAGAGGTGCGGGCGGCAGGCGCATTTCTGTTACAACTCATTTCGCTCGCCCCCGCACCTCTCTCGGTCCCCGTTGTCGTCATACCCCCGCGTCCCTCGCATCCCTGTACCGCGCAGGCGAAGACTGATTTAGACGGTCATACTATAGTTCAATAAACTGAACTGTACAACTGAGCTAGTGGGAGCAAATAACCTAATTAAGTTATTAAAAATGAATTAATTATGTAAAAGACTCAACTTAACTGTGGTACGTTTTCCTTAAAAATAGGTGTAAATGACAATGCCAGATTCTGCCTCACCATCAACCGCAAGATGTACTAGATAACGAATAAATGTAAAAGTATCTTCGTTTTTTTATTAAAATTATTGGTTTAAAACAAATTCTTGTACATCTAGCGAGTCGAAAATAACAGCTTAATTAAGAATTCAGAAAATAGTAAGAAATCGAAGCGAATTATTCATTGTTTTTATTATTATTCTATAGGAGTTGCGAGAGTAGTAGAAAATGATACTGATTATGATTATACAATATGAAACCTGTAATAAGTGCCCAACAAAATGATAAGTACAACTTCAATGGTCACGTAGTTTTGTAGGTGGGGCAAAGCTCCATTGAAATGTGGCAATGTCTTAGTAAAGTTTAAAATAAATAAATATGTCAATCAATGTATTGTGTTGTGACTCTACCGTACATACTAGCACCGTAGTTCAGTCACACATGTGAAGTTTAAATTAAACGCCATTTTTAAAGATAGCCCATTATTTTCGGTTGTTTTCAAACCGGCTGAGTTTTTCAGGGAATAGAATATTTTAGTCGATGCATTGTGGGCTGTGGTGGCTCGATGGTGATAAGATTTTATGGTATGGATTTGATGCGATTTATCCTCAGTCCAGGTGCGAGTACACGTTAAGCAACGTTGGGCGAGGTCAGTACCTGGATGGATGACCGCTAGTGTCATTTTCATGTGAGCCTGTCTGTCTAGGCGCGCACGTTAAGGGGCGGCGAGCTGTCAAACTCGAGCGCGATACAGAAGATGTCCCGCAGCGGCGGAGTGAAGAGCACGGCACAATGACTCCATATTTATATTTTTATTGATTTTAGATGAATTTTGGCAGGGAAATTAAAATACGCCAATAAAAATCTGATTTTTTTAAAACAAGCTCTCGTAATTATAATACCCTACATTTTGATATATATTTCGTAATAATAACTATTTTGGTTTAGACATAATTTTAATTTTAAATGACATGTAAGGGGTATGTTTGCGATTTTTTTCTATCGAGCGAAGTTTGTCCAATCGTGTATCGGTATTCATCAGTCCCTAAATATACACCCCAAGATTGCTATATATATTTTTCAGACGTCTATTTTAGTAGTTAGTGCCGTAGATATCATCTAAAAACTGAAAATACGCGCATATGTCGCTCGGCAGCAGTCGTCAGATGTATGAATGGCTGAGAGAAAGGTTGGCAAGAAAGATATCCGTGCCATGGGGTGGTACGAGGCGGTGCCAAGCGTACCGGAGTGTACGAGTTGCCGCCGCCTAAGTAAGGGCCCGGGCCCACGGACGCAGTCGCCAACGTCGACTCAGTCAACGTTGGCGACTCAGCTGAGTTTTGTTTATTAATACGGCGTTCCTAAACACGCAACTAAGTTACGTTTATTAATAGAAACGCCATCTTGAGGTCGTTCTCAAGATTGACTTTTGAGTTGAGAGTGATTTATTAATACGGGCCTATATGCTTGTAAGGAGGAGGAGGAAGGTGATGGATGAATGGATGATGAATTGCGGGCTAGTACAGCCCACACAGTGCTCGGGGCCAGTCGGGTCGCGGATGTATTGCAGTTCCCGTGGCTCGGCAACGACACGAGGTGGAATACTCCCGAAAGTTTAGTCGGTATTCCGCCCCTTCAGGGCGGCGAGCCTGACATAATTAATACGCTCCCCCGGGAATGGTGGTACACGGAAACTTGTTTTACCTGGGACATAAACAAGGGCATGGCAGACGCTTACGTGCGGCCTGAATAACTCTCATATTTGGTTTGGTCACTAAACACACCCAGTTCTCAGTCCTAGTGCAAACAGCAGAGAGCTACACCTCAGGGTATCAGCTCGTGGACTCAAAGCCGCCGAAGAGACGCCTTCAAACAAGCTTCAAAATGAACCAGCTCTTTTGATTCACGAAATTGACGTCGTACATTTGGTCCAAGTCATAAGCTTGGGAAGAGATTTTAAAATAAATAAAATCATTGCCACATTTCAATGGAGCTTTGCCCCACCTACAAAACTACGTGACCATTTAAGCTGTAGCTATCATTGTGTTGGGGACTTATTACATGTTTCATATTGCATAATCATAATCAGTATCATTTTCTACTACTCCCGCAACTCCTATAGAAGAATAACAAAACAATGAATAAATCGCTTCGATTTCTTACTATTTTCTGAATTCTTAATTAAGCTGTTTTTTTTCGAATCGCAACTTGTATAAAACTTTATTTTAAACCAATAATTGTAATAAAAGGTTCACTAATGTTTGACAAAAAACGTATGACAAATGATCATTTTACAAATTATTTTTGAAAAAGTAATCATTTGACAAACTTATCATTTACTAAAGTGATCGTTTTAAAAGTGATCATTTGACAAAAATCCATTTTATAAATATTTAACATAGCAAATGTTGTGAATGCTAAACCGTCATTTTGCAATTGATTAAATGACCAAAGTATTCCTTTTGCAAGGTCGCCATTAGACAAAATATTGGGTAAATAAGTGGGTATTTTATATGTATAATTGTTAATAAATGAACTTGCTTTTTGAATACAAAAAAAAAAACCTAACATCGAAGTCTCTGGCTTGGAGCGAAGCTGCGCTTCGCTCCAAGCCAGAGCCTTCTGAACCTAAACATCCGTGTCGGATCTGGTTAGAGAGTTGGTCGGGGTGTCCCTTCATTTGATAAAAAACAAATTACAAATTTATGTATAATTGTTAATAAATGAACTTGCTTTTTGAATCCAAAAAAAAAAAACCTAACATCGAAGTCTCTGGCTTGGAGCGAAGCTGAGCTTCGCTCCAAGCCAGAGCCTTCTGAACCTAAACATCCGTGTCGGATCTGGTTAGAGAGTTGGTCGGGGTGTCCCTTCATTTGATAAAAAACAAATTACAATTACCAAACAATGCATTTTGTCAAAGGTTTTTATGCCTTGCGTTGTTTTATCTATTAACGTATATAATAAGTGAATAGTTTGTTAAGTGATGTTTTGAAGAAAGAAACTTTGTCTCGTAATTGTTTTGTCAAATGAATTATTTATAGAACCATTACTTTGTACAAAGATGAACTTATGAATCATAATTTTGCCAAACGTTGTTTGTGAAATGAATTGTTTGTAATTTGTTTTTTATCAAATGAAGGGACACCGTAATAAAAACGGAGATATTTTTACATTTATTCGTTATCTTGTACAACTTGCGATTGATGGTGGGGCAGAATCTGGCATGGTCATTTGCAAGTGAAAAATTCTATCAACGATGAGCGCAATCGACGAAGCAGGGGTGCCGTACTAAATCCATGTCGATATCTCTAGGTGCCACGTGTCATGTGCGGGCAGACACGGGCGCCCTCCTGTTACAGGTCTATGGGGGAAGTGATCTGTGGTGGGCCCGGGACCTCCCTGTTACAGTCCTACCTATCCTTATCCGCGTCAGCTCAAGGCTCGAGGCACACCATAAAGTTGCCACTGAAAAATACATTCCTCTCTCCCAGCCCCGCACTGCGCGCGAAACAAGGCCTTTGTCATGTTGTGCCTCTTTTATTATTATTTTTGACGGGATTTTCGACACGACACTGACTTGTGGCATGTGCTTCGAAAGCAATCCTTTTGCATTTATAAATAAATATATGATGATGATGTATGAGTTGAATGGTGATAAACTAAGCTGTGAATTTTTTCACAGCTTAGTTTATCACCATTCAACTCATACATCATCATCATTTATTTATTTATAAACTCACGTCTGATTCCCGTAGGGGTAAGCAGAGACTTTCATCTGCTGCGATTCTGGCACACAACTCTTGCCTCCTCCACGTTCATCAATCTCTTCATCCATGCTCGTCGGTTTGTACTCGTAGTAGACCGTACTTGGCCCTTTTTCAAGACGTTTGTTCGCCAATCTGGTCGCCGCACGTTCTCCTCGGTCTACCTCTGCCGACCCTTCCGTCAACATTCGCTCTGTGTATTTCTTTCGTTACCCTTCCTTCACTCATCCGCTCTAAGTGGCCAAGCCAACATAACATACCCTTTTCAATCCTATTTATTACAATTTCTTTCAGACCACACCGTTCTCTAATCACTACATTCCTAATCCTGTCACTCAGTTTCACTCCACACGTACTACATCATCATCATCATCAGTCTATTTATATGTCCCCACTGCTCGGGCACAGACCTTCCCTTACATCGAAGGAGCTCGGGCCATGATCCAAGCGGTCCAGTTGCGAATTGTCGGATTACATATGCCTTAGATTTTTTTCTTCTACGGTATGCAGGTTTCATCACGTTTTCCTTCACCTTTTTGAGAGCACTCGGTAAATGTACGTAAGATTTTCCGTCGAAAAAACCGAGGATAACTCATTGGTAACTGGCTGGGAATCGAATCCGGGAGCTCCGTATTGCAAGTCCATCGACCCAACCACTGAGCCACCGAGCTCTTTTGACTGCGACTTATAAAGACTTATTTCTCCTCAGTGTTGGCATTGGCACCTCCTCCTTACAAAGTTGTGTAAATTAAAATAAATGCAAATTGTGTTTACAGGTTTTATTACTATGTTTTTGAGAGCATTAAATAGTCGAACCAATATCATGCGAGTTCTTTTACCACGAGTGTCCTACTGCCATATTCCCACAGATCTAGCCTTATTAATCATCTTCTTTCTATTCTGTAATCAGCTTTCTATTCGGTATTCTCTGTCTTCTTCTGCATTCCTCTCTTTTCTGCATCTCTCGCATTTCTCTCCAGCGATTCCTCGAAAATACTCTTAGTTTTCCCAAAACCTCATCGTCTCCAAACTTTACAGCGTCAACCCTATCATATAAAACTTAAGCCACGCCATATCCATATCCCGAGGCCGAAGTTGCCGACCGGATCGTAAAATTTTACAACTGAAAACTGTAACTGTAAATTTTACAGCCAGCCCAATCTGTTGAGTTGAGATCATACGAACATATGGCGCGGTCGGGCGGCCTCGTTCGATAAGTTTGAAACATCATGTATCCTGTTTAAGGAGAAGACAGTATTAGCGAATTTAATTATCATCGTATCAATATTATCGATATTAATTAGAAAAAACGGGAATAACCGTGTTAAACATTTATTATTGATGTCTCGATATTTCGACAGCATTGCAGTCATCATGGTCACGAGTAGACTGAAGTCGGTGTAATTCATATGTACGTATATAAACCAGATTGTTTTCCTTTACTTGTGTACCTAGCTTCTTGCCAAATTTCATGATTCTAGGTCAACGGGAAGTACCCTATAGGTTTTGATTTTCTTGCATTTTCATACAAATATGCGATAAAATGCGACATAAACGGCCATATCTTTTGATTGCGTTAACGTAGAAGTTTGATTTTTTCACGGCTGCATGAGGTTGCAGACTTGAGTATTTGGTATTAATTTCAACTTGATACGTCCACGCATTTCTGAGATATAGGTCTTCTGAATTGTAGATAATTGTAACACGGCTTATGCGTGATCTTTGGACTTCCTGAAATCTGTACCATGACGGTGGAACACAGAGAAAGGTGTACAGGAGAGTTTTTAAGGTTGAGATTTTCTCAAAAACTACATCACCTATTGCAAAAATTCTTTCACTGTCTCACAGATAAAAGTTAAAACTATGTAACTGTAAAAGAATTATTAAATTCGGTCCAGTAGTTTTTGAGAAAATCTCAACCTTATTGAGACCCCCTGTATACTTATCTCTGTCTGACCAAGAGCTGGCAGCTACCTCGCTCAACGGATTAGCATCGCGATCCAGCGAGGTAACGCTGCCAGTGTCTTGGGTACTCCTCCCAAGTGTCAAAATTTTAAAAATAATTTAATTTAGGTTATTAAATAATGAATGTTTGGTTGGAGTGCTCGAAAGAAGTCGTGTTTGTGAAGTTTTGTGCTCTTAGCAAGGTTTCCTTTGTGTAGATCTATGATTGCGTGGATCGGGTTTGGGAGGGTTGTGCGTAGGTTTAGGTTAGGTTATCTTGGTATATATGTATGTATTTATAAGAATTCAGACATTCTACTGACATCAGACCAGGCTGTATGACCTTGTTGGCTTTGCCGTTCTCTTGAAAATGGCGGGAAACGGTGATTGCAAAATTGTTTGATAATTTTTGTTGTAATGTCTACAGTACTTATTTTGTGATTAATATCACGTTAAGTTAATCAGAAAATGTTCGCGAATGACAGTACGGTGAATTTGTTGAATAATTTGAGCAAGATCTGAATTTTCAAGCTTTTATCAAGAGTCCCGCTACAAGCTCGGGAGTGAGCGTGACTGTCGAGCTGCTTCGTCCAGAGTGATGACGCTACGGCGACTCCTCTGGATGAAGACATGAAGACGCGGTTACCCAGGGTGAAGACGCTACGGCGACTCCCCTGGAGGAAGATAGAAGACTATTTAATATATTGAATTTTCTGTAACATGACATTGGCAAATGACGAACAGTCGAGTCCATTAATAAAATAAATAAATAAATGGCGGGAAGCGGCGGTTGCAAAATTGTTTGATACTTTTTGTTGTAATGTCTACAGTGGTTATTTTGTGATTAATATCACGTTAAATTAATCAGAAAAAGATCGCGAATGACAGTACCTATGGTGAATTTGATGAATAATTTGAGCAAGATCTGGGGTTTCAAGCTTTTATCAAGAGTTCCCGCTACAAGCTCGGGAGTGAACGTGACTGTCGAGCTGCTTCGTCCAGAGTGACGACGATGAAGACGCGGATACCTAGGGTGAAGACGCAGCAGGCTCCCCTGGGGGAAGATAGAAGACTATCTATTAAATATATTGAATTTTCTGTAACATGACATTGGCAAATGACGAACTGTCGAATCCATTAATAAAATAAATAAATAAATATTTCCCCAAGCGGACCATAATATTGAACTGTTATACCATATCCAAATGTTTATATTTAATCATAAAACAATAAAAATTAAAAATAACTATTATAATATTAACCTAGAAAATATAAACTGAACTAAAAACTATATATGCAATAGGTCGGTTGAACTATCTGAATGGCTTAGCATTACAGATAGTTCAACCGATCCCCGTATACCATATCCTATATTCCAATAAGGTATCCTTACATCACACTGTAAGCATCACTAAACACAATATTTGGCAACTTTACGTCACTGGAAACTATTTTCGCATCGCATCTGCTCCCGACCTAACCGCCATGAACTTATGATAATGCTTCTCACTGCATAATACAGCGCTCACTCAGTGTTGCCAACTCAAGAGCGGATCCACCTATATGGGGCACGATGGGCTTACCCCACAGATCACTTACCCAATCACTCACTTACCCCATAGACCTGTAACAGAGGTAGCGCAAAATTGCTTCGCAACACGTTTAACCTAGAGATATCGGCATGGATTTAATACTTCTTGCAAATGACATTGCCACATTTCAATGGAGCTTTGCCCCACCCACAAAACTACATAACCATTTAAGCTGTAGCTATCATTTTGTTGGGGACTTATTACAGTTTTCACATTGCATAAACATAATCAGTATCATTTTCTACTACTCTCGCAACTCCTATAGAAGAATAACAAAAACATTGAGTAATTCGCTTCGATTTCTATCTTCTGAATTCTTAATTAAGTTGTTTTTTTCGACTCGCAACTTGTACAAAACTTTATTTTAACCCAATAATTTTAATAAAAAACGGAGATATTTTTGCATTTATTCGTTATCTTGTACAACTAGCGGTTGACGGTCGGGCAGAATCTGTCATTGTCTTTTGTACCGATTTCATGTCTATAGGGTGCACAGACACCTTACCCAATAGACATTAAATAGGTACAAATGACAATGCCAGATTCTGCCCCACCATCAACCGCAAGTTGTACAAGATAACGAATAATGTAAAAATATCTCCGTTTTTTTATTAAAATTATTGGTTTAAAACAAAGTTTTGTACAAGTTGCGATTCGAAAAAAATAGCTTAATTAAGAATTCAGAAAATAGTAAGAAATCGAAGCGATTTTCTCATTGTTTTTGTTATTCTTCTATAGGAGTTGCGAGAGTAGTAGAAAATGATACTGATTATGATTATGCAATATGAAACCTGTAATAAGTCCCCAACAAAATGATAGGTACAGCTTAAATGGTCATGTAGTTTTGTAGGTGGGGCAAAGCTCCATTGAAATGTGGCAATGTCTTTTGCAAGCGAAAAATTCTGTCAACTATGAGCACATTACAATTTGCTGTCTTTCAGTCTCGTAGGGTTGGCAACACTGTCTCTATTACTCTACTTTTTAGTCAACACCTTCCCTGCCCCCCTCGTGCAAAGCTCTTGAGGAACCCCGGAGGGGGAGGGTGCAGATTGCTACAGCTCCCACAAGCTGGTCGTGAAGCATTGAAGATATGGTAATATCTTCTCTACGTTGCGAAGATATTTCGCGTTTTGATTTGTACCTATACTGAACTGTGTTTTAGTGGTTGTTTAGGAGTTTTCAGTTTTAGGAGAACTTGCGCGGAAGAAGATAACCTCGGGTTAAACTTAACCCCGGTCAAATAGCACCAAAGACTTACTACGTATTGTCAACATAATTAACCAGGTTAGACAGTATACTTATTTTATTTATTTTATTAATGTACTCGACAGTTCGACATTTGCCAATGTCATGTTACAGAAAATTCAATATATTCAATAGTCTTCTATCTTCCTCCAGGGGAGTCGCAGTAGCGTCTTCACCCTGGGTAGCCGCGTCTTCATGTCTTCATACAGAGGAGTCGCCGTAGCGTCATCACTCTGGACGAAGCAGCTCGACAGTCACGTTCGCTCCCGAGCTTGTAGCGGGAACTCTTAATAAAAGCTTGAAAGCTCAGATCTTGCACAAATAATCCAATAACTTCACCGTACTGTCATTCGCGAACATTTTCTGATTAATTTAACGTGATATTAAACACAAAATAGTTCCTGTAGACATTAAAAGGAAAATTATCAAATAATTTCACAACCGTCGTTTCCCGCCATTTCCAAGAAAAACCGACAGTATACTTACCACTTTTGCAAGATTCCTTGAGAAGCACACGAAACGCCATTAGCTACATTTAAAAAAATTCTAATTAAATAGTTTCCGTGGTATTTAGTGATTAATTATTGCGTTAAGTTAATCAGGAGATGTCCGCGAACGATTCTATTAATTGGAGTGCTCGAAAGAAGTCGTGTTTGTGAAGTTTTGTGCTCTTAGCAAGGTTTCCTTGCATTAACTCGATGATTACGTGGATCGTTGAGTTATTTCGTTTAGGGGTTTGGAAGGGTTGTGCGTAGGTTTAGGTTAGGTTATCTTCGTATATATGACTTCTTAAGAAACAAAGGCTTATAAGCATTGATCTCCTATAAACAACTAGATACACAGTCTGCCTTCTAAAAATGTCCGAGCGCAAAGAAGGTCCAAACGGATGAATGGACCCTCATTTGCTTTATTGGACCCTTATTTTGATGTTTTTTAAATTGTTTTAGTAAGACCTTTGTGTATCCAGTTGTTTATAGGAGATCAATGCTTATAAGTATACAATATTCTTATTCCTTTACTGAGAAAAGTTCTTAAGTCACCAAACCAATATATTATATAACCTTCCTTCCACTTACCATAATGTACCTACTGCTCGTATATATGTACAAACCTAGATAGGCAGGTACATAGGTACCTACATAATCTCATGTTCCGCTCACCAGAGTAATTTGTAACCCAATAAATTAACCCCAAGACATATTTATCAAGTACAAATTTCCCTAGCACTCCAACCAGACCTCATATAAGCAACAAAACCTTCTACTATAATGACACAGTCGAAGACTCCCTTCCCCTCTCCACTCAAACATCTCCAGAGCCCCGAGGGGAACGAAACCAGAACACTGAAGCTCCTCAAACTGGCTACCATTATCTATTCACTATTCATTTTTCAACCACTACACGCAAATATCGTCTTTATACCATTGTGATAAAGAACACACATCCTCGTAAATTACTGAGCATCAACTTCTGTACAAAGTTGTTTGTGCGGTTTTGTTAAAGGATTTCCGTCTTTGTTTGGATGTGGTAAGGTTGTCGGATGTTTATCGTGATTGTTGTGTGGTGAATAAAGATGAATGGAAGTGTCAGTCTGTCTCGCGGCGGGTGGTCTTTGACAGACAGATGCTCCTTTCAGGCGCGTAGGTACCTTTCAAGTTACGGATTGTAGGCGCCATTTTAATTTCAGCATGTCGAATTTGAGTTTTTGAACGCATTTTTGGATGATTCGGAAACCTAATAGTTAAATATGTCATTAGTTCCTAATTTCTCTAATTTAAAAGATATTTCAAAACTGGTTCTCTTGAAAATGACGGGAAACGACGGTTGCAAAATTATTTGATTATTTTTGTTTTATTGTCTACATTGGTTATTTTGAGATTAATATCACGTTAAATTAATCAGAAAGTGTTCGCGAGTGACAGTACGGTGAATTTGTTGGATAATTTGAGCAAGATCTGGGGTTTCAAGCTTTTATCAAGAGTTCCCGCTACAAGCTCGGGAGTGAACGTGACTGTCGAGCTGCTTCGTCCAGAGTGACGACGCTACGACGACTCCTCTGATTTTTTTGTAAAATGACATTGCCAAAATTTACGACGAACTGTTGAAACATAAAATAAATAAATATAACAAAGTGTATGACGCAAAAGCTAATGAACTCTCCAAATTAAACAAGTTAGAAACAATACTTTAAATATTTTAAATCCTTATTGTAACGTGGGCACGGTAATAAATGGACTCCGTCCCATTGCCGTGTCAACTTCACAGCGCTAAGTTCAGATTAATTGTTGCCCGTGGGCCGGTGACATGAAGTCAGATTTAAGGGATTTGAGGACTTAATTTAGCCACCAGGAATACTGTATTTTGAGCTTACATCATCAGTCTATTTATATGTCCCCAGTGCTCGGGCACAGACCTTCCCTTACATCGAGGTAGCTCGAGCTATAATCCACGACATACACCAATTTCAAGTAAACACAATGACGGGCACCTCTTTGTCACTGCTGGTAGCCTGGTACTTCAAATATTATTATCAGTCTATTTATTCCCACTGCTCGGGCACAGACCTTCCCGAGGGAGCTCGGGCCATGATCCACCACGCGGGCCCAGTGCAGATTGCCGGATTACACATGCCTTAGATTTTTTATTCTTCTGCGGTATGCAAGCATAACGATGTTTTCCTTCACCGTTTTGAGAGCACTCGGTAAATGTACGTAAGTTTTTCCGTCGAAAACATGGAAAAGTCATTGGCAAATGCGACAAAAACGGCCATATCTTTTGATTGCATTGACGTAGAAGTTTGATTTCTTCATGGCTGCATGCGATTGCAGACCTGAGTAGTTAGTATTAATTTTAACTTGATCCGTCCACGCGTTTCTGAGAAACAGACCTCAGACTGACAACAAAGTGATCCGCTGTTTTTCGTGGACCCACTAAGTTGACCCACTAGTGGGACCACGAGGGAGACTTATTTCTCGTAGACCCACTGCTTCATCGGACTGAATTGGATTACTGTTGATAAAGGACAAAGCATAAGGTGTGACTACGGATCGGTCAACGTATACTTCCCGAGTAGTTGAAGAGCTGAAAACTTACTACTACTACTTAACTTAAAGCTGTGTAAATGGACCAGGAAAAGGTTCCCTTTTTCCTTCTGAGCTAAAAACCCTAAAAAATAATGATGTTGTAAAACCATTGTTTATCCCCAAGTTAACTATACCTCAGTGCAAACGATCCTTAAGATTCCCTGTCAAGTAACTGGCGTGTGTGGTCGCTCATTAGCTGCGAGTTGTCTTCATTAGCGTATGCAGGCGTCGCGTACCACAGTGCTTGGTTGTGGTTACTGCGCTTTGAGTCTCGTTGTTGTAACAAGTGTTGTTCCGAGCATTCCAGTATGAAAATGTAGGTTCATGTAGGACTGTAGGTACAGTCGAAGACAGAGATAAGTATACAGGGGTTCTCAATAAGGTTGAGATTATCTCAAGAACTACTGGACCGATTTTAATCATTCTTTTACAGTACAGTTTTAACTTTTATCTATCTAACAGTGAAATATTTTTTGCAATAGGTCAAGTAGTTTTTGAGATAATCTCAACCTTAAAAACTCTACTGTACACCTTTCTCTGTATTCCACCGTACCTACTTTGTATACACGAAGACAGATAAGATAGTATATAGAAGGCATTAAGGCCGAGATTTTTTTTTTAACTACTAGACCGATTTCAATAATTCTTCTACAGTGACATAGTTTTAACTTTATCTATAGTGAAAGAACTTTTGCAATAGGTCAAGTAGTTTTTCAGACAATCTCAATCTAGACTCTACACTTTTCTCTAAAAATACATAGGTATTTTTTTGGGTGAGCAAATGTTAGATGAAGTTGCACGGACCCCTCGGTGCGCGAACCCGAAAATACTCCTTTAAGGTACCACTGACTTAACTACCATTCCTGAAACTTATGAAGACATCGCTGAGATCGAAGACTTCTACGGCCGACTGTACGCACCTCACGCACCGCAACCTGAGCCTAGTACCGATGATCCCCGAGCTACGCTAACACGCCATTTTACCGAAGACCTGCCTGATGTGAGTCTTGACGAAATCGGACTGGCTCTCAAACAGCTTAAGAATGGAAATCCCCCGGTGAAGACGGGGTTACATCTGAGCTCCTGAAAGCCGGTGGTACTCCTGTCCTGATGGAGCTACAGAAGCTTTTTAACTCAGTCATACAGACTGGGAGAACTCCGAAGGCATGGCACAGGAGCATCGTTGTCCTGTTTTTCAAGAAAGGGGACAAAACCCTATTGAAAAACTATAGACCTATCTCTCTCCTGAGTCATGTATACAAGCTGTTTTCGAGAGTCATTACGAATCGTCTTGGACGGAGATTTGACGACTTCCAGCCCCCGGAGCAGGCCGGGTTTCGCGGAGGATATGGCACCATAGACCACATCCACACAGTGAGGCAGATTATACAAAAGACAGAGAAATATAATCGGCCCCTGTGTCTTGCATTTGTAGACTATGAGAAAGCATTTGAATCTATCGAAACCTGGGCTGTTCTGCAGTCCTTGCAGCGATGCCAAGTAGACTGGCGATACATCGAGGTGCTAAGATGCCTGTATGACGCCGCCACAATGACCGTCCAAATCCAGAACCAGCAAACAAGATCTATCCAGTTGCGTAGAGGTGTGAGACAAGGAGATGTTATATCACCGAAACTCTTCACAAACGCGCTGGAAGATGTCTTCAAAACACTGGACTGGAATGGACGTGGCATCAATGTAAATGGCGAGTACATTTCACACCTTCGGTTTGCCGATAATATAGTGGCCATAACTGTGTCGCTGCAGGATCTGCAGGCAATGCTGGATAGCCTTAATGCTGCTTCTCGCCGTGTCGGACTCGGGATGAATTTGGATAAGACCAAGATCATGTTCAATGATCTGGTCGTCCCGGAACCAGTAGTAGTCGATGCCACTGTCCTCGAAGTTGTTCAGAAATATGTCTACTTAGGACAAACTCTGCAGCTGGGTAGGAACAACTTCGAGAAAGAGAGTGACAGGAGAATTCAGCTGGGCTGGGCAGCGTTTGGGAAGCTACGTCATATCTTCTCGTCTTCAATACCACAATGCCTAAAAACTAAGGTCTTCAACCAGTGCGTCCTGCCAGTGATGACCTACGGAGCCGAAACGTGGACATTGACGGTGAGACTGGCCCACAGGTTCAAGGTCGCTCAGCGAGCTATGGAAAGAGCTATGCTTGGAATTTCTCTGTTAGATAGAATAAGAAACGAGTATATCCGCCAGAAGACAAAAGTGGTTGACATTGCTCATAGAATCAGTAAACTGAAGTGGCAGTGGGCTGGTCACATCTGTCTTAGAACCGATAACCGATGGGGTAGACGAGTTCTCGAATGGAGGCCACGAACGGGTAAACGTAGTGTGGGACGCCCCCCGACCAGATGGAGGGATGACCTTCGCAAAATGGCTGGCAGGGCCTGGATGCAGAGGGCCGAGAGTAGGGTTGATTGGCGCGCTTTGGGAGAGGCCTACGTCCAGCAGTGGACTGATACGGGCTGATGATGATGATGAACACAGTACCAAAAGTATTTTGGCCAAAAGAGCTATAAATCGAAGTGAAACATTTGTTGGCTTGACTTGTAAATGTCTTACGACACCTATACGACAGTAGTTTCGTAGTCTCTAAAGAAACGAGCCTCCACCTTAAGTAGTTGTCGTGAATATGGTAAATAGTCCGTGTGGATAATGAAGTACTGCAGTGCGACAGATAACCCTACCAGTTGTGAAAAATGGTACTTTGATGGGCTCATATTACCATGGACAGAGGGTACTTCTTCTGACATTGAGTTTGATACCTAGGCTCGAAGGTGATGGATGAATGGTCATTGTGGGCTAGTACAGCCCACAATGGGGACTGCTCGGGCGCCAGTAGGGTCGCAGATGTATCGCAGTTCCCGTGGCTCGGCAAGAATGGCACCCCAGGACGTTTAGTCGGTATGCTGCCCCTTCAGGGCGGTGAGCCCGACATAACCAACACGCTCCCGGGCGTGGTGACACATGATTTGCATGTTTTACCTGGGTAAAAAAAAGCCCGTATTAATAAATCACTCTCAGCTCAAAAGTCAATCTTGAGAACGACCTCAAGATGGCATTCCTTAGGTGCGCGTTTAGGAAACGGGTATCACGCGAGTAACGCCGTATTAATAAACAAGACTCTGTTCTCAAGAGAACTGTCAAACTCACACTTGAGAACATATTTCTCAGCAAATATGTTCTCAAATTGTCAATGTGTCAAATTGAAAGCGATTACGATAACGATCGGAGTCGCGGTCACCCCACTGTCCCCTTCGTCTCTATGCGCTCATCGTTGACAGAATTTTTCGCGTGCAAATTTGTACCGATTTCATTTCTATTGGGTAAAGTGGTCTGTGGTTAGAACCTACATAAAATCGCTAGTATGTCCACAGCGTCTCGTTATGAAGCTTCTCATCTCCAGTTGGAATAGAATTGTATGTTCTAACTGATATGCATGACTATTCATTACTCTTGAGTTTCCACAAGGCTATGATGTATCCCAATTTCCATAATACAGCGTATCCTAGTTCGTTGTAAGACGTGCAAATAGACGGACATGGGTTCTGGTAGTGAAGATATAGTTACATAGTTAAATCCACAGACCACTTCCCCCATAGCCCTGTACCAGGAGGGCGCCCGTGTCTGCCCGCACATGAGCGCAACATTGCCTAGCGACACGTGGCTCCTAGAGATATGATTGCAAGTTGTGATGTTCGTCTCGACCCCTTTCGGGGGCGGGGATACTGCTCGGGGCGATGCCCCTTTCAGCGGTTTCTTACGCTGCCCGCTACGACGGGCAGGTCTCTACATTGACGCATCTCTTTAATACGGCATCCCTGGCCCCCGCTTCGTCTCTATGCGCTCATCGATGACAGAATGTTTCGCTTGCAAATCATTGCCACATTTCATTTTTATGTTGCATAATCATAATCAGTATCATTTTCTACTACTCTCGCAACTCCTATAGAAGAATAACTAAAACAATGAATAATTCGCTTCGATTTCTTACTATTTTCTGAATTCTTAATTAAGCTTTTTTTTTGACTCGCAACTTGTACAAAACTTTATTTTAAACCAATAATTTTAATAAAAAACGGAGATATTTTTACATTTATTCGTTATCTTGTTCATCATGCGGTTAATGGTGTGGCAGAATCTGGCATTGTCATTTGTTGCTAAAACATATTGCATTTGTTTTTAATTTACATTTACACAACTTTGTACGGAAGAGGTGCCAATGCCAACGCTGAGAAGAAATAAGTCATATAAGTCGCAGTCAAAAGAGCTCGGTGGCTCAGTGGTTGGGTTTGGACTTGCAATAAGGAGGTCCCGGTTCGATTCCCAGCCAGAGCAGTTACCAATGAGTTACCCTCGGTTTTTTCGACGGAAAATCTTACGTACATTTACCGAGTGCTCTCAAAACGGTAAAAAGGAAAACGTGATAAAACCTGCATGCCGTAGAAGAAGAAAAAAATTTAAGTCATGTTGAAATCCGCCAATCCGCACTGTGCCCGCGTGGTGGATCATGGCCCTAACTCCCTCGATGTAAGGGAAGGTCTGTGCCCGAGCAGTGGGAATAAATAGACTGATAATAATATTTGAAGTACCAGGCTACCAGCAGTGACAAAGAGGTGCCCGTCATTGTGTTTACTTGAAATTGGTGTATGTCGTGGATTATGGCGCGAGCTCCCTCGATGTAAGGGACGGTCTGTGCCCGAGCAGTGGGGACATATTCATAGGCATGATGATGATGAAGTCGCATGTAAATTATTTAATCAAATATTTGAACATTAACACTCGCATCATTATTAGCACCTGTTTATGCGTAAACACACGTAACATATTCGTTACAGAATTAATCCCTCCTCTCCAATTAGACGAGAGTACACTAATGCATGATTAGCATCGCCAAATGATGTACTTACATCAAGACACGCCATTACCTCCGATACAAACTTGACATTTGCATTCAACTAAACGAATTCTGCACCAATATCAACCTTATCAGCTAGTGCTAAGGCTGTTGAGGATAAAAATGAGGCTTTGCCAGCAGCAAGATGTAGTAAGTAGGAACCGTCAACAATGCGGTTTGCACTCATGCTCGCGTACTTAACAGGCAGATACTTATTTGGGCGTTCAACGCTAATTCATTTTTCATCGAGTACCACATAATTAGTAATAAATCTAGTAATAAACCTAGATCTACTACCAGATATAGTAATAAATCTAGTGATATGTTCAGAGAGAGAAAAAATACGTCTATTTATAAAGGTTGTGAATTTCTGAAGAGCTACCTACCGATTTTATAATTTATTTTACTAGTAGATAATTTGGACACACTATATTATAAAATTTATTGAATAATATAATACATGATTAAAAACTAACATTAAATAACTAAAAACTAAAACTACCTATAAATAAACTATAAATAAAATTATTGTAAAGAATTTTCGCAAATCAGTCGAATACTTTTTGAGAAAATCTTAACCATAATAACTTTCCTTTCCTTTCTTGAGATTGTCTGAAAAACTACTTGACCGATTGTAAAAATTATTTCACTGTTAGATAGATAAAAGTGAAAACTATATAACTGTAAAGAATTGTAGAAAATCGGTCCAGTAGTTTTCGAGAAAATCTCAACCTTATTTAGGCCCCTGTATACTTATCTCTGTCTTCGTGTGTACGATTAATAGTGTCTGTTGTCTGTCTTCAACTAGAGTACTAGCTCTTATATCACTAATATCTGTACCTATAGAATTATCTGTTGGTGCCCGATGAAGTATGAATATACAGCTAACGCTCGGACTACAACGTGTGTAATACAAGGAGATCGTTTGCATAGAAAGTAAAAGCTTCATCTGCCACGAGTAGGATAAACATATTCCATGTCATGATAATTATGTGCAAAATATATATATTTTCACATAAGTGTAAAGTAAAAAGTATGAAGACCATGTATGAAAGGGGAAGATAAGAAAGGGTAGTGAAAACCTACCTCTCGCTATTTAAAATTCTTAATTTCCCTAAATAGTTGGTTGCCTGGAAGAGATCGCTTTTAGCGATAAGGCCGCCAAAATTGTACATTATGTTTGTATTATTCTGTAATCTTTTTCTGTTATTGTTGTGTTTTATGTACAATAAAGTGTATTTGATTTGAATTGAATTGAAAATTAATTGTTCTACGAATCTTAGATTTTTGCGAAAATAATTGTGACTTTTCTTCTTCAATCCTGTACAGATAACAGCATATCAAGTGTAACACTTTGGACTTTGGACCGTTCTTATTATCTGGTGTCGTAAGATTTAAAATCGTACTGCAAGTGTTACCATTGATCAGCTATTGTCCGTACCTGTCGTTTTAAACTTTTATATCTCTCAGGTATAATAGGTACATTTATCGAATGATTAATTCCCTGAAGTCATAAAATTCTTATTGAAACAAAAAGAATAAAAAGTTATTAACACTAACTTATCAATGAAGAATCACTACTGGTATCTAAGTAACATATAAATAAAAATGTGAAGGAAGCTGTAACTAAACTGGACGCATAACGTCAAACCCGCCGCCGTGATGAAACACCTAAACCGAAACCCGAATCAAGTGTCTTATTTTGTAAACAAAAACTACCCTACCCTACTAACATTTTAAGCTGTTCTGTGATTATTGCATAGTTATTTTCACATTATTAGATCGGGTCACTTTATTTCACAATGATGTTCAATCAATCAGTTCCTTCAGTGTTACATCACAACAGGCAATTAGACGATCATATCTGTTTACAAAATAAGACACTTGTTTTGGGCCGCGGTATAGATAAAAAGTATTTCCCAAACAGGCGCGATCTACACGCGGCCTGCGGCCAGTTGAAACGCATGCCCCGCCCCATTTGATCCCGTCGTAAACGTCCAGTAGGTAGTGATCTGAGGCCTAGGCCGCAAATTCCGCCTGTGTGCGTGTCAGGCTTAAGCTGATTTCCAGTTTTTTTGCTGTGTTTGATTCAGATTCAGATTCAGATTTATTTATTCATAAAATAATTTACACGTCACACATTACATTTACAATTCATTATATGATATAATTTACAATTGTAATAATTATTAATTAGTATATAAATAACTAATAAAATTTATTTAAATTAAAAATTTTTGTTCTATAAGTTCCTTAATACTGTAAAATTGTTTTTCTAACAGCCAGACCTTCAGTTTATTTTTAAAGGACATGGCGGAAGGTGCGTTAACCACCTCGTCGGGCAGCCGATTGTAGATCTGTGGCCCGAGTATGTATACTGACCTCTGGGACTTCGCTAACCTATACGACACCGGCGCCAGTTTATTTTTATATCGTGTGTTATACGAGTGACTGTCGCCGCTTTTACTGAAAGACGATAAGTTCGTGTGTACAAATATTGCCATCTGATAGATTGCTATGCTCGGTAGGGTCATTATTTGATACCGCTTAAAGAATTCCCTAGCGGAGACGTCGTCCGGCACGCCGGCGATGGCGCGGACGGCGCGCTTCTGCATGACGAAAGCTCTATTGACGTCTGCGGCGCGCGCCCACAGCTCCGCGCCGTACGACAGCGCAGCGTGGACGGTCGCGAAGTAGCAGGATCTCACGACCGCGGCGCCGGCCGTGGCCGCGAGGCGGCGCAACGCGAAGCACGCCCGGCCCAGCCGCACGCACAGCCCGTCTATGTGCTGCTCCCACAGCAGGGCGCTGTCGAGCTCGAAGCCCAGCAGCCGCGTCGAGGAGACCTGCTGGACGCTCAACCTCCCGGCGCGCACGCTCATAGGGGTCGGGGCTCTGCCGCCCAGGTTGAAGTGCACAAAACAGGTTTTTTCCAGGTTTAAAGCCAACCCGTTTATCTCGAACCACTGAGCGAGCTGCTGGACTACGACATTCAGGTTGGCCTCGAGCTCAGGTAAGGACTGCGCGGTGACGACGGCGGCGACGTCATCGGCGTACATGTATACCTCCGCGCCCGCGAGCACACGGGGTAAGTCATTAAGCAGCAAGCTGAACAGGGTATTCGACAGGCACGATCCTTGGGGGACGCCCATCACATTCGTTAGCTCCGAAGACTTCGCGCGCCCCTGATCGCCCGTCACCACCTGTGTTCTGTTGGACATGAAGGATACCAGCAGCGCGAGCGGTGGCCCGCGCACGCCGTAGTGGCACAGCTTGGCTGCGATGAGGTCATGGTCCGCCGTATCGAAGGCGCGCGACAGGTCGCAGCACACGAGCGCCACGTGGCGGCGCGCCTCGCGGGCGCTCAGCACGCGCCACACCACCTCGCGCACCAGGTCAGTAGTGGAGCGGCCGGCCCGGTACGCGTATTGTCTCTCAGACAAGATGTCGTTTGCCGACAGGTACGACAGCAGTCTCCGGTTCAGACCCACCTCTAGTACCTTACTGATCGCGGGTACCAGAGATATAGGCCGGTACGATTTGATCTCTGCCTTTTTGCCTTTGCCTTTGTATAGTGGTGATATTTTGACTTTCTTGAGAGCGTCGGGCACCGTGCCGTGCATGATACAGGCGTTGAACAAGACACTGAGGATCCAGCTTGTATAATATTTAAATATGTAGCCTTGTTAATTAGAAATTTTAGTTACTAATTGATTTCCGACACAATAATAATTGTACATGGAATTAAATAAATGAAAATGAAATGAAATGAAATGCTCAAAGCTGGGCCTATGCATGTGAGCAATGAAGCTGATATTTCGTAGATATCAAGACTTTTCTTAGGGGCTATATGTCTGTGTAGTATTTTTACCACTTCATCAGGTGTGAACAATGCCAGGCGGATTGAGGAATCGCTGGTTGTGGCCACTGAAGCCAAGACCGGTACCGACCGTATCAGGTCAGCGGGGGGCGCTCCACAGCGGGACGCGGCCGCTATGAACTCCCCGTTCAGCGTGTCCACTATCTCCTGTTTGGAGGAGAAGGGTTGCCCATCAGAGTTCTTTTTTAGTAGGTCTGTGTAGTCGACACGATCGCGCCGGCCGCGGCCCGTCTCCGCGTTGATCACCCTCCACATGCACCTGCTTTTGTTTGGGTCATTGGCGATAAGATTGTTAAAAAAATCTGTGCGTTTAGATTTCAGCATTAAATTATATTTCTGTCTTAATTTATCAGCGACTGCTGCGACGTTATCGTCAAGTGGAAATTTATTTTTTATATCTAATATGTCAAATACTAATAATTTTAAATCTTTAATTTCTTCATCGATCCACCCCTGTGATAAGGCTTTTCGTATGCGGATTTTTTTCGGGAAACAAATTTCTAATTTATTTAGGATGATATTTACTACAATTCTTGCCAATTCGTTACAGTTTGTCGAGTGCTTGGCGACAACGTCGCACCAGTCTACCGATTCGAGCGCTGCGTGAAAATTGTATTTGTTCGCGCGGCTATAGATCCGGCTGGGCATGGGCTGGGGGTCCGCGGGCGCGGCGCACGCCACCGCCACGCGCTGCGCCGTGTGGTCGCTGAGGTGCGTCACGACGGGCGCGACGCACACGCAATGCACGGGCAGGTTCGAGTACACGAGGTCGAGCGCAGTGGCGCTGTCGCCCTCCACTCGGGTAGGGAAATCGACGTGCTGGTTGAAGTAGTATACGCTTAACAGGTCATCGAGTTTCTTTTTTTCATTTGACTTTGCTAGATAGTCTATATTAGTGTCCCCTAGTATAATACTATCTAATTTATCGTTATTTATTTTTTGCAGCAATTTTTCGAACAGTTCTAAATATTTATTTACGTTAGTGAGGTTGGAATGGTATATACCTACCACTAGTATTTGGACGTCGAGCAGGTAGACCGCGCATACGTCGAAAATTTGCTCGACAGATAGATCGCAGTAATCCTGTCTATTTATTGCCTTAATTCCGGAGCGTGCGTAAACGCAGCTTCCACCATGTTCGATATTAGATCTACAGTAATGTGAAATAAGGTCATAATTAATCAATGTAATACTTTCTAACTGTTCCTTACGGAGCCAGTGCTCGGTAATGATCAGTACGTCACAACTTAACTCTTTAGACAGTAACACTTCTAATCTAGTCGTCTTATTGGTAATACAGCGTATGTTTTGATGACATAGCGTTAGAGTTTTTGTAGTACTTGAGATCACTGTGTTAGTTTTATGCGAGGGCGCCGTCGCTACTGGTGTGCGCTGTGCGGGCGGTGGGCGCGGCGCGGGCGGGCGCACGGGTCGCGCGCCCGCCGCTGCGCCGAAACCACTCGCTGATCTCGGTGCCCGGAGGCCAAATGTCGGCGGACATGAAGTAGTCGAACTTACTGCTGGGCACTGACAGGGCGAAGGAAGCGTAGTGTTCGTGTTTCAGCTTCAGTTTCTCGACGTTGTATGTGGTACACTGGTTTTTTCGCTGCATGAACGGCTTTTATGGTTTCGGGCGTCGTATCCGGTCTGAAAAAACATGCGTGGATTTTACGCGATCGCTCTACCGTTTGCAGCTGGTCGTCCGCAGTGCCGGTACCGGTCACCACGATACGCTTCGGGTGACGGTTTCGCCGTTGCTTAGATTTAACGACTTGCCAGTCGGTCATGTCTGCTTCCTTTTCAGGTGACTTATTGTGCGTTGGTGCGCAAGGTACGTCGGTTTGTGACGGTGATATTTCGCTAGGAACCTGCAAATCATCCGTTTGTGTATCGGCGCTCGTAGGTATGCTGTGCGCTTTGTTTGCCGGGGCGATCAGCTGTGCGGCGGTCGTCGGTCGGGCCGAAGTAGCCGCCCCGCCGCCGCCGCCCGCGCTCGTCCCGGGAACCGGTAAGGATCCCCTCCTCAGCCGTTTGTTTCATATTTAAAGCTTGATAAAACACTAGCTAAATAATTATTGTGACCTTTTATTCCAAATAAGTCGGCCATTCTTCTTATTATTCTGCACATAGTGCCAAGCGAGCTCTCCAACAAACACCAGAACACTGGCTCCGTACATAAATCCAATAAACACGAAAGCTCCTAACAAGTGCTGAATGCCTAAAGGCTCTATAGTGCTCGTCCCTTCACCGCTAACTGTATGAATAAACAATTCCTCATTCCATTTATCTATTAAACCATTCTCGGAGACACTGCGAATAATTTTGTTAAACCTTTCCAGCATCGGGAACCATTTCCTAGCCAACAGTATGACGCCGTACTTGTACAAGTTGTCGCTTTCCGGGAAGCAGTAGATCAATGGCGCACCTCTCCCTAATTTCTGGTCCTGGTACTCTGCCTGTCGTCGTGACGAGACGACGGCGAAATTCCTCGCCAAGGCAGCGCGCCCTATCCCCTCGGCGAACGTCGTCGGCTCGTATTTGCGATACAAATAAAACGAGCTAGCGTTATTAGTCTCAAAATAGGATCGGTAAATCTCCCTGCCTCCCAGGGGAATTTTAGACTGTATAAGATCCGCCTCACTGTTTATCTGCTTCTCAAATCGCGGGTGCATTAGGAAACTTCTCAAGAACGACTCGTAGGATATACTCATGTTGATACTGAAGCAAAGCCAGAAGAAGATTAGAATGCGGAACGTTGCGCTTTTCGGCTCAAACGACGCGCCCCAACCGAGCAGCATACTGAACGTCATTAGGAGGGAATATGTAGGCCATTTAGTTACTTTTCTGTCGTTTTCTCTGTAGTACATGTAGTGAAATACGATCCCCATTATTACTAGGCTCGCAAAAGTAGCCACCCACGTTGACCATTGGAATATAATGACCAAATTGTTCCAAGTGGACGCCTGTCCGGCTTTCGGGACGCACCAGGTCATCTCGTCTTGCGTGTAACTCACTGTAGGATCGAACCACTTCCTGAGAGTCCTAGTCACCTCAATATTGCCTATAACTAGGTCAACTGAATCATTTCGGAGCATTCCATACGAACCAGTCGCAGTTCCGTTCGGGAAAACGGTCCCCCAATTCTCAGCGGTCTCGGACATTCGAATAATCAAACTCATGTTTGTGAATTGACTTATAATTTTTACGAGACTAATTTCTCCGCCCTTCTGGAATTCGTAAGCGTCGTCTAAAGTAGTATTTGTTGATTTTCCCGACGGAGGTATTATGTAAGGCTCCGAGACAACCGCGAAGGCTGTCAGAGGACACCCTTTCATGTCTGGCGGGAACATTTCCCTTTGAGCTTCTATTTGATGTATAACGTTATTTTTACATCTATCCAAGATGTATACTGTATCACATTTGCCGCCGCAGTTGGTGTCATTGTACGGGCTCCACGTATACGAAATCACTTCTTCGTCTTCAGGTGAATAAATGAATATCATCGTTTTTAGAAGTTTGTAATGTCGTAGTTCATTAATAAAATTGATAGCTATCTTTTCACCGTCCTCATCGATTTTTGGTTGGTAGAAAACTATGGCTTTCGCTAGCGGGTTCCAGGTGGGCAACTTGTTTAGCTGCAATATATTTCTCGTTAGTTCAGACTTTTCTTCTAAAATCAACATATAATTTTTAGCTTTCTCCGGAAAATGGGATGCGTTCGCGTGGGGATAAAAGGAATCCTTCACCATGACAGAGTAGCGAATGCCTCCGTGTATGGTTTGCAATAACAGCCTCTGTGTTGTCGAGACATAAGAGTTGATGTTGATTATGACTATGCTTCCACTTAGGGCCTTCTTCTCGACGAAATATTTTGCGGAGAGTTTTAAAACACATTCTGCGGTTTTTGCTATTTGATCCGAGTTGCCGGTCGTCATTAGTAACGGGTTCTGGTTTATTGTTGGAGGAATATAACATAAGAAGCACAACATCAACACTTTAGCCGACATCTTTCTGAAAGCTCAGACTGATGTATGAGTAACATTAGCAAGAAATGTTTCAGCAAATAGCGGATAATTTTTATGCCGACATTTCATTATTTCAAGGGTAATCGATATAAGTATTAGACAAAATAGTGGTCGTTATTACTGACATTTCAGTCTCAATCATGGTCATAACTTGCATTTTAAAATAGGACTTAAGGCTGTTGCAGATCTCAATGACGTCATTAAATTAAATACCGTCCCCTAAAGACGAGAATATGTAGACATAATTCAGGACCTGGGTAAGATATCACGGTGGATCTACAATACAATACAAACGTTTATTGATAAAATGACACATTTACATGTCAATTGTATAGGTAAGCTTACATCAAGTACATTTTCGACAGTTGAAGAATTCTTCAACTGTGTAACACGCCATGCCCATTAACATATCTTTAAGTTTTTTTTTATGAATGTGGTATGACTGGGAGCATCTTTTATTTCACCAGCTCTGATAGAATAGAGCGTGCCACGGAATACCTCGTCCTTAGTTCGAATTCCGGTCATGATGAAAAAAAAATCTCCATTTATCATTTTGTCATCAAATTCATCATCATCTGCCCGTATTAGTCCACTGATAGACGTCTTCCAAGGCGCTACACTTAACACGATTCACGACTTTTTGCATCCAATCCCTGTCAATCACCTTCCTTCCATCTGGTCAGGGGGCGTCCCACACTACGTTTACCCGTTAGCCTCCATTCGAGAATTTTGTATTTGTATGAGATATTGATTAATTTTTATTTTTTATTCGAAAAGTCGTAGAACAAAAGTTGTTCAGTTGCCGATACTGAACACCCTCCCCTCGGTTTCATATACCCTTTACGTTACACCCTGTATATGAAAACACTCTACATTGATTTCTTCTTTTTGTTTTGCGATAATTAGAGATGTTTGTTTTACAGTAACTTTTCAATGCCAATATGGCACAGGTTTCAACGTCCATTGCAATAAGATGTTATTCAACATCTTGTATGATTAAATGATCTATGAGATCTGAATAAATGAGTTATGAGTTATGAAGCTACATATCTCCGTCTCCCTTTAAATGCATTCTAAAGTATAGTGACCGTGGACTTGCTATTAACTTAAAAGTCAAAAGTCAGGTCATCAAGTCTGATCTTGAAAATTACTTTGATTCGAAGAAATAAGCAAATAAAATGGCCACTTAAAATGAAACCAGGAGTTGGTTTCATATTTGAAGAGCTGTGGTTAGGTTAGGACAATGAATTTTGAGAAAATTGAATCTCAATTTAAGTCTTGAGAGAATCAAATAATAATTCAGAATTATTTTGCGTAATTACATATAATACTTTTCTCCTCAGCGTTGGTACCTTTTCCTTGCAAAGTGGTGTAAATGTAAATTCAAAAAATATGTTGACGTGCAAAAATGTACTTGCAATAAGAGATTTGACTTTGACCATAAGTTATTTATATTTGTGATTTGTCAATATGTAGTTTATTGTGAGTGTTTCTGTTTTATGAGTATTGTTGTAGGTAAGTATGTCTGTATTGTATTTTATGTTTATATGTATACTTAATAGGCAACACATACTTAATAATCTATACATATAATAAGACTGTAAAAAAGTTGTGTCTGTACATTGGATATTTTTTGAAAAGAATAATTGTAATGTGTTTTAGGATCGATCATCATCATCATCATCATCAGCCCGTATCAGTCCACTGCTGGACGTAGGCCTCTCCCAAAGCGCGCCAATCAACCCTACTCTCGGCCCTCTGCATCCAGTCCCTGCCAGCCATTTTGCGAAGGTCATCCCTCCATCTGGTCGGGGGGCGTCCCACACTACGTTTACCCGTTCGTGGCCTCCATTCGAGAACTCGTCTACCCCATCGGTTATCGGTTCTACGACAGATGTGACCAGCCCACTGCCACTTCAGTTTACTGATTCTATGAACAATGTCAACCACTTTTGTCTTCTGGCGGATATACTCGTTTCTTATTCTATCTAACAGAGAAATTCCAAGCATAGCTCTTTCCATAGCTCGCTGAGCGACCTTGAACCTGTGGGCCAGTCTCACCGTCAATGTCCACGTTTCGGCTCCGTAGGTCATCACTGGCAGGACGCACTGGTTGAAGACCTTAGTTTTTAGGCATTGTGGTATTGAAGACGAGAAGATATGACGTAGCTTCCCAAACGCTGCCCAGCCCAGCTGAATTCTCCTGTCACTCTCTTTCTCGAAGTTGTTCCTACCCAGCTGTAGAGTTTGTCCTAAGTAGACATATTTCTGAACAACTTCGAGGACCGTGGCATCGACTACTACTGGTTCCGGGACGACCAGATCATTGAACATGATCTTGGTCTTATCCAAATTCATCCCGAGCCCGACACGGCGAGAAGCAGCATTAAGGCTATCCAGCATTGCCTGCAGATCCTGCAGCGACTCAGCCATGACCACTATATCATCGGCAAACCGAAGGTGTGAAATGTACTCGCCATTTACATTGATGCCACGTCCATTCCAGTCCAGTGTTTTGAAGACATCTTCCAGCGCGTTTGTGAAGAGTTTCGGTGATATAACATCTCCTTGTCTCACACCTCTACGCAACTGGATAGATCTTGTTTGCTGGTTCTGGATTTGGACGGTCATAGTGGCGGCGTCATACAGGCATCTCAGCACCTCGATGTACCGCCAGTCTACTTGGCATCGCTGCAAGGACTGCAGAACAGCCCAGGTTTCGATAGAGTCAAATGCTTTCTCATAGTCCACAAATGCAAGACACAGGGGCCGATTGTATTCCTCTGTCTTTTGTATAATCTGCCTCACTGTGTGGATGTGGTCTATGGTGCCATATCCTCCGCGAAACCCGGCCTGCTCCGGGGGCTGGAAGTCGTCAAATCTCCGTCCAAGACGATTCGTAATGACTCTCGAAAACAGCTTGTATACATGACTCAGGAGAGAGATAGGTCTATAGTTTTTCAATAGGGTTTTGTCCCCTTTCTTGAAAAACAGGACAACAATGCTCCTGTGCCATGCCTTCGGAGTTCTCCCACTCTGTATGACGGAGTTAAAAAGCTTCTGTAGCTCCATCAGGACAGGAGTACCACCTGCTTTCAGGAGCTCAGATGTAACCCCGTCTTCACCGGGGGCTTTTCCATTCTTAAGCTGTTTGAGAGCCAGTCCGATTTCGTCAAGACTCACATCCGGCAGGTCTTCGGTAAAATGGCGTGTTAACGTAGCTCGGGGATCATCGGTACTAGGCTCAGGTTGCGGTGCGTGAGGTGCGTACAATCGGCCGTAGAAGTCTTCGATCTCAGCGAGTATCTCTGGTTTGGAAGTGACGGTTCTGCCATTCGCCGACTTCAGTTTCGTCAGATGGCTTCTCCCCAACTGCTGCATGAATACTTTTGACCCTCGATTTTGCTCAATTGCCTCTTGTATGCGGCGTGTATTGGAGCGACGAAGGTCACGACGTATAAGCTTCCTTACATGCTTGTTGAGGGTCCGCTGTTCTGTCTGAGAGATTTGCGTAGCCTTTTCACGTCTTTCCTTCATGAGATCCAGAGTCTCCACTGAGAGCTTAGACTTCGTGCCAGTACGTTGCGACCTGCAAAACCTTACGCCTACGTCCCTGATGGTCTTCACCACTGTGTCAAACGCCTGGTCAACGTCAATTGTGGTTTCCAAGACATCGAATCTATTTTTCAGCTCCAGCTGAAATTTTTCGGAGCCGGTTACGATCTGTTGCAGGTTAGGTCGGAGCGTAGACTTCATCATACGGAGTCTTTCTAGCTTAAAATCGATATTCAGGGTGCCTCGCACGAGTCGGTGGTCACTACCAGTGTTAAACCGGTTAAGTACAGAGACATCCCTGAATATATGCCTTTTGTCCGTTATGATGAAGTCTATCTCATTTTTCGTCATAGAGTCGGGGCTTTGCCAAGTCCACTTCCTCTGAGGCTGCTTCTTAAAGAACGAATTCATTAAGAATAGCCCCTCTTTCTCCAGGAAGTTAACTAGCATTTGCCCCCTATGATTCCTGCAACCAAGACCATGTGGTCCGATTTTCGATTCGATGTTGCTCTGTACTCCCACTTTAGCGTTGAAGTCCCCCATGACAACGTTGAAGTGTGTCTTAGTGGTGTGATTGAGGGCTTTGGCTATGTCTTCATAGACAGCCTCCACTTCTTCATCCGAGTGTGCCGACGTTGGTGCGTAGACCTGTACTACCTTAAGAGAGTATCTCTCGGTAAGTTTCAAAATGAGGTACGCTACCCGTGGCGACACACTGGAGATCTCCATTACGTTGTCTACGAGGGCCTTATTCACCAGAAAACCTACCCCGCCTTGGGAGAGTTGATCGCCCTCTCGAAAGTAGAGTAGATGGCCCGATTCCAGGGTCAGTGTGTCCTCCCCCTCTCTTCGGACTTCACATAACCCTAGGACGTGCCAGCGTATCCTCTCCAACTCTACTTCGAGTTCCGCGATATGATCGTCCAGCCGCAGAGTTCGTCCGTTGTACGTAGCCAGGGTCAATTTTGTTTGGCAGCCTCCCGTAACCCGGGGATTCTTAGCACCCCCTGCCCCGCCGTTACCGTAGCCGCTGCCTTGGCTAGGAATAGCGGGGCGGCCGGGAACTGGGGGCCGGGGCCTTGTGGTGTGCATCATGTTTGGGAGGTGATGCCCGTAATCGCCACGCTGGGCAAGCGGGTTGGCGATCGCAGAGCCGGCCACCTCGCGCCGGTGACGCTGCTGCCCGTCACCGACCTGCTGCACTTGGCGCCGGCACGGTGCGAGCTGGGTATACCGCCAACTGTCGGTCGCCAGAGCCCCGTCCGTTGGTCGGCAGGGTGCACCACGTGCCGGTGAGGTTGGCAATTGGGTGGCCAATATTGTCGGTCCCCACCCCTTACACCCCTTAGGATCGATACTGATACCAAAACACTAATTTTTAGAATTTTTGTCTGTTTGTCTGTGACTTTGTGCAAGTATCACGCCATGACTACTGAAGGGATTTTGATGGGAGTTTCACTAGGAGATAGCTGAAATATCCGGACAGCTCATAGGCTATAAGCCATGGCGGTATGTGATGTGGAAACAAGGATACAGAGAGATCTGCCTCCTGATCTCCTCCGTCCTCTCCATCCTCATTCTCTACGCAAACGAAGTTGCGGGGTACAGCTAGTCTATTCTAAAAAGAAGAAATATTAAAATGAAACGACCAAAATCATTTGTATTTTACATATTATATTATTATTTCAAAACTGTCGCTTTAATACACGAAACGAAACTTGGTCCGACCGAAGTCGAGTGTACAACAACTTCAGTTAATATTATTTGTGTACAAATGAAATATGATTACATTGGACATGTTATATAGACACAGCAAGTAACATAATCTTTGGAACATACTTCAATATAACAGCTAAGCAATACTCAATCCGTATGTTAAAGTTAGGGTAGTCGACTCTATTTACTCGACCCATTTTTTTTGGAAAACGATGTTTTTTAATAAATAATTAAGAATGCTTCCAGTGAGTACAACCCTTAAAAAGTAATATCTCGCAATTTAATCAATTTTATTTAAAAAAGCTATGTACAAAATCTTTAGTAGGATGAATACTATTTTTCAATATACATGGCATAATTGCAATAAGCTAAGTAGTAGTTCACAAATATGCCAAAAAACGGCCGTTTTTCGCAACTATGCGAACTACAACTTACCGAAATTCATATTAGGTTAGATATTAAATGTAACATTAAAAACTATATGAAATAAACTAAAACTATATGTACAAATAAAAATTTTAAGATAAAAAAAACTTGCCCCAGGTCCCCCACAATTGGCAGCGTGCCCAAAAGGCTGGCCGCGTTGCCCCGCTGTATAGCGAGGCTAACGCGCTGGGCGAAGTATTTGCCAGCCTTTTGGTCACGCGATGCCTCGACCAGGCGCCGCGACAATTCTTTAGCGAAATGGAATCACGTTATAAATAAGCATTTAAAAATTATCCTAATAAAGATTTTGTACATAGCTTTTTTATTAGAATTGATTATATTGGTAGATATTATTTTTTAAAGATTGGCGGCGCTAGTTGTCTCATGTCAGGCCCTAAATACCACAATCAACTGTTAAAACTAAGGAATTAGGTATTTGTGCATATGGGTGACATCTACTCTACAAATATGAACACACAACACCTCACAGACCACTTACCCCATAGACCAGTACCAGGAGGCCCGTGTCTGCCCGCACAAATGAGCGCAACATTGCTTAGCGACACGTGGCTCCTAGAGATATTATCGACATGGACGCATCTCTTTAATACGGCACCCCTGTCCCCCGCTTCGTCTCTATGCGCTCATCGTTGACAGAATATTTCGCTTGCAAATGACAATGCCAGATTCTGCCCCACCATCAACCGTATGATGAACAAGATAACGAATAAATGTAAAAATATCTCAATTTTTTTTAAATTATTGGTTTAAAATAAAGTTTTGTACATCAAACGAGTCGAAAAAACAGCTTAATTAAGAATTCAGAAAATAGTATGAAAACGAAGCGAATTATTCACTGTTCTTGTTATCATTTTCTACTACTCTCGCATATCTCGATTATGTAATATGAAACCTGTAATAAGTCACCAACACAATTATGGCTTCAATGGTCTCGTAGTTTTGTAGGTGGGGCAAAGCTCCATTGAAATGTGGCAATGTCATTTATACCGATTTTATGTCTATGGGGTAAGTGGTATGTGCAACACCCATATAGAAAACAAATACAGCTATTTATAACCTAAAGTCAGCTTCAAAATCAAAGCAACTTAAATTAAAAACTATAAAATGCTTACAAATATTTTAGCCTTGATTACCTCTTTATATTATCAAAAATTGATTTGAATTGAATACAATATGATATGGTATTTGTTAAGGCATGTAAATCAACGAAAGGTGTGATTCTGTCATGGCTGCTAAATCTAATTCTGAACAAGCTATCCCGGTTACTCTTATGGTACATATGAAGATAGAGATATAGTATACAGGGGGCTTCAATAAGGCAATTGTCCCAACGCCAGCGATTAACTATGAGCTATTATTTCGCGCAAGAAACGTACAGTCGAAGACAGAGATAAGTATACAGGGGGCCTCAATAAGGTTGAGATTTTCTCAAAAACTACTGGACCGAATTTAATAACTCTTTTACAAATACATAGTTTTAACTTTTATCTATCGAACAGTGAAATAATTTTCGCAATAGGTCAAGTAGTTTTTGAGAAAATCTCAACCTTAAAAACTCTCCTGTACACCTTTCTCTGTGTTCCACCGTACAATATATTAATTTATTTCAAATTTTATCCAACATAACGGGTTGCCCCAAGGCGTAGGACAGTCATACTCATACAATTAAAATAAAAAGTAAGTACATAAGAGTACCGGGTCTCTGTTCCGTGGGGCGTTGTCGAGAGTGCAGATTGCCATAATGATCGCCAACCTTCGTAAGAAGACGGCACCATAAGAAGTAAGAGTGAGAGGGACGCCTCGTTTATCGACGGTTAAATTTAACATGCGACACTCCAGAATCGACAGTATACAGTCATAACAAACATAAATTACAGCGCCGTATCTATAGAAAATTCCACTTCAAAAATTTTAAATTTTCGGTACAAATCATCAACCACATTTACCGTAAATTACGACTAAAATTGACTGACAAACAAATATATCGGTACTAACATTTTGTGCCGTAAAACAAGTGTGACATACACCGTACAATATCACTTAAAATACATTACATAATAATTGTTAACTATTTACAATAAATGCAACTTCAAATGCCTAGAACCTGTGCCTCATAACAATCTATATAAATATGTTTCTTCGTCTTACTTTAATGCTAATTAAAGTTTCTTTAATCGGAAAGAGGAAACGGGACGGTGGATGTACTACCTAATTGTAAAAATATAAGCTGCCTTTTATATGTATAATATAAACGACTTGAAGAGGAGACTGCATGCAATTATCTACACTGGGTCACTGGGGAAAGCCTGTTAAATTCTGATTCAGAACACAGACACTTCAGATGTGCTTTCTTTAATGACGTCTTTGTTAATAAGAAGCGGCCCAAACAGCGATCCTTTAGGTACACCACTCAATACTTATGTAAATAATTATAATATCTGGTTTCCTATTTTGTATTTATTGTATTGGTTCGTTGTGTGAATAATATTGAAATGTGTGGGTTTGCAATTGTTTGTAACTACTTTTATTGGACGTGAATTCGTGTAACTGTTTATCAAATGCCTTTTCAAATTTTATTTTAAATGTGTTGTTAGTGGATTTATATTAATTTCACAGTTCAACAATCCAAAGATTATGCCTCTAGAGGTTTCAGATCGAACACAATCCATAACATTTATTGAGCAAAGGGAAGTGTTTGTGGAAAGTATACAAAAATAATAATTCACTAAGTTTCCATACCAAATCTACAAGCTCGTACGTCGTTACGCGTTCTACGATAATGTACATCGGCTGAGCGTCTAAGTCCAAGCCTTAACCCCATGATTATGTTCCACTCCACGTCCTAACTCGACTACTCCCCGCGTCTCTTCTAAAAATATTGTATAAGACCTAATAAATATAGGAAAGATTGAAATATTGAAAGTGTAAAACTGTAGAACGATATGCTTCATTTTCGTGATGGCAGCCCCGAATTTATTAATGCGATGTCTTATTCTGATAGAGTTTGGAATAGAACAACGATTGTATAGATAGATCAAACTTCAATATTTGGACGAACAACTACTAGACTAGACTATGAAAATATTACCTACATTGTTATATTGAAACTATCTATCGAGTTATAGGATAAGAAAATAGATGACGATGAAGTTATAACAACACAAAACGCTAGATGTCGTCACAATTTGAAATCTGATCATGATATTGATATTGTCTATCCAATCCACTAAGTCTTAGTGTTAAGTTAAACTATCAAAGGCAATGTAGATAGAAAAGATATAGGTATTGCAAATACACGTATTTTAAGAATAGCAATGTACAATAGAAAAATGCAAACTTAATGAAACAAAATTTCTATACAATATTACATATAAATGCAATTCCAGATTCTGTAGACAGTAGTATCATATAGTTATTCAAATTGATCATCAAAATTGCACAATCCGATCTCACAAGTGATTCATTAATAACATTACAATAATTAATCAATATTTACAATTTTAAACACTTGCGTATCAGTCAGTATTCTTCTTACTTTATCGTCTTAACGCCTTAAAGCAACTTATTCCTTATTTCTCATTTATTAACAATCACGCATTTTGTTTCAGCTTTTATCGACCGGTACGTCTTTATCTTTGTCAACCTGCGAGGTTAGAGGGCCGAGGCGACTACGGGATTTGCCATTGCGAATATCCATTCACCTCAATAGAACTACTTACGGTGTTGATATGTCCAAAATATCCGTAACGTCACATCACAAATTGAACGAAACATCATTTTCAATAGTTTTCAAAGCACTGTCCTCACTGACCTGAATTATACTAGAAATATCATGCTAAGACCAAGATTCATTGACAGTTTTGAATGAAAGCTTAACATGAGCTCTGTACAGTCGAAGACAGAGATAAGTATACAAGGAGCCTCAATAAGGTTGAGATTTTCTCAAAAACTACTGGACTGAATTTAATAATTCTTTACAGTTACATAGTTTTAACGTTTATCTATCAAACAGTGAAATAATTCTTGCAATAGGTCAAGTAGTTTTTGAGAAAATCTCAACCCTAAAAACTCTCCTGTAGACCTTTCTGAGTTCCACCATACCTACAAATGTCAAATTCCATAGACGTTGTAAGAGCGAGTTCATGCTAAGCTCATGTTCAAAACTATGAATGTCGCCCCAAGAGTGTTATTTAACGGAAATTGGTATTAGTATTTGTTATTGTTAGACCTCTATGGTCATTAGAATAGTAATCAAAATTGTATTTTTATAAGAAAACTAGGTGTTGCATGGTGCGCGGGCCGCGCGCGGCCCGCGAGACGGCTTTGTTTTCGTGTTGTAGGCGCCGCAACTAAAGAAACATTATCCGGATTGTTCGCTGTGCAAATGATTCGCGCAAGCCCATCCACTAATTATATCTAGCACCACCCGAAAGTTACAAGTTCAAAACTTTCATAGAGTCAATTATTTCGAAAAGAGTTCATGTAAAATTGGTTATGGTTGTGTTTTATAAAGCAAGCAACGCTCGAAATGACCGTATGCCAGAAACTTATTCAAAGTTTTCATAAGCCAAACGTTGCTAGCTGTACACAATTTCCATACCTTTGTTCATAACTCGAAAAGCATGGGCGTCTTTCACTTCATCTTTGGTGGCGTGGGGACGCTTCGGGCTTCGCCCTACGCGGAGCTCGGCCTATGGCCTCGCAATAGTTACTTGGAAAGAAGAGAGTGGTTTCTGGTCGGTAAGGGGACGCTTCGGGCTTCGCCCTACGCGGAGCTCGGCCTACGGCCTCGCAAAAGTTACTTGGAAGGTGGGGAGTTGTTTCTGCTCGGTAAGGGATGCTTCGGGCTTCGCCCTACGCGGAGCTCGGCCTACGGCCTTCGGCCTCGCCGGGGGGCAAAAGTTACTTGGAGGGTGGGGAGTTGTTTCTGTTCGGCAAGGGGACGCTTCGGGCTTCGCACTACGCGGAGATCGCCCTTCGGCCTCGCCGGGGGGCAAAAGTTACTTGGAAGGTGGGGAGTTGTTTCTGTTCGGCAAGGGGACGCTTCGGGCTTCGCCCTACGCGGAGCTCGGCCTGCGGCCTCGCAAAAGTTACTTGGAAGGTGGGGAGTTGTTTCTGTTCGGCAAGGGGACGCTTCGGGCTTCGCCCTACGCGGAGCTCGGCCTGCGGACTCGCAAAAGTTACTTGAAAGGTGGGGAGTTGTTTCTGCTCAGTAAGGGGACGCTTCGGGCTTCGCCCTACGTATAGCTCGGCCTTCGGCCTCGCAAAATTTACTTGGAAGGTGGGGAGTTGTTTCTGTTCGGCAAGGGGACGCTTCGGGCTTCGCACTACGCGGAGATCGCCCTTCGGCCTAGCCGGGGGGCAAAAGTTACTTGGAGGGTGGGGAGTTGTTTCTGTTTGGCAAGGGGACGCTTCGGGCTTCGCCCTACGCGGAGCTCGGCCTTCGGCCTCGCAAAATTTACTTGGAAGGTGGGGAGTTGTTTCTGCTCAGTAAGGGGACGCTTCGGGCTTCGCCCTACGTATAGCTCGGCCTTCGGCCTCGCAAAATTTACTTGGAAGGTGGGGAGTTGTTTCTGCTCGGTGAGGGGACGCTTCGGGCTTCGCCCTACGCGGAGCTCGGCCTACGGCCTCGCAAAAGTTACTTGGGAGGGTGGGGAGTTGTTTCTGTTCGGCAAGGGGACGCTTCGGGCTTCGCCCTACGCGGAGCTCGGCCTGCGGCCTCGCAAAAGTTACTTGAAAGGTGGGGAGTTGTTTCTGTTTGGCAAGGGGACGCTTCGGGCTTCGCCCTACGCGGAGCTCGGCCTTCGGCCTCGCAAAATTTACTTGGAAGGTGGGGAGTTGTTTCTGCTCGGTAAGGGGACGCTTCGGGCTTCGCCCTACGCGGAGCTCGGCCTTCGGCCTCGCAAAATTTACTTGGAAGGTGGGGAGTTGTTTCTGCTCGGTGAGGGGACGCTTCGGGCTTCGCCCTACGCGGAGCTCGGCCTACGGCCTCACAAAAGTTACTTGGAGGGTGGGGAGTTGTTTCTGTTCGGCAAGGGGACGCTTCGGGCTTCGCCCTACGACCGAACCGCCGTACCCACCGCGTTCCCACCTTCCAAGTAAATTTTTCCGAGGCCGAAGGCCGAGCTCCGCGTAGGGCGATGCGCGAAGCGTCCCCTTGCCGAACAGAACTCCCCATCGTTCAAGTAATTTTTGCGAGGCCGCAGGCCGAGCTCCGCGTAGGGCGAAGCCCGAAGCGTCCCCTTACCGAGCAGAAACCACCTTCCAAGTAACTTTTGCGAGGCCGTAGGCCGAGCTCCGCGTAGGGCGAAGCCCGAAGCGTCCCCTTACCGAGCAGAAACCACTCCCCACCTTCCAAGTAAATTTTGCGAGGCCGAAGGCCGAGCTCCGCGTAGGGCGAAGCCCGAAGCGTCACCTTACCGAGCAGACAACTCCTCACCTTCCAAGTAAATTTTGCGAGGCCGAAGGCCGAGCTCCGCGTAGGGCGAAGCCCGAAGCGTCCCCTTACCGAGCAGAAACCACTCCCCACCTTCCAAGTAAATTTTGCGAGGCCGAAGGCCGAGCTCCGCGTAGGGCGAAGCCCGAAGCGTCACCTTACCGAGCAGACAACTCCTCACCTTCCAAGTAAATTTTGCGAGGCCGAAGGCCGAGCTCCGCGTAGGGCGAAGCCCGAAGCGTCCCCTTACCGAGCAAATACAACTCCCCACCTACCAAGTAAATTTTGCGAGGCCGAAGGCCGAGCTCCGCGTAGGGCGAAGCCCGAAGCGTCCCCTTGCTGAACAGAGACAACTCCCCATCTTTCAAGTAATTTTTGCGAGGCCGCAGGCCGAGCTCCGCGTAGGGCGAAGCCCGAAGCGTCCCCTTACCGAGCAGAAACCACTCTCTTCCTTCCAAGTAACTTTTGCCCCCCGGCGAGGCCGAAGGCCGAGCTCCGCGTAGGGCGAAGCTCGAAGCGTCCCCTTGCCGAACAGAAACAACTCTCCACCCTCCAATTAACTTTTGCGAGGCCGTAGGCCGAGCTCCGCATAGGGCGAAGCCCGAAGCGTCCCCTTACCGAGCAGAAACAACTTCCCACCTACCAAGTAAATTTTGCGAGGCCGAAGGCCGAGCTCCGCGTAGGGCGAAGCCCGAAGCATCCCCTTGCCGAACAGAAACAACTCCCCACCTTCCAAGCAAATTTTGCGAGGCCGCAGGCCGAACTCCGCGTAGGGCGAAGCCCGAAGCGTCCCCTTACCGAGCAGAAACCACTCTCTTCCTTCCAAGTAACTTTTGCCCCCCGGCGAGGCCGAAGGCCGAGCTCCGCGTAGGGCGAAGCCCGAAGCGTCCCTTTGCCGAACAGAAACAACTCTCCACCCTCCAAGTAACTTTTGCGAGGCCGTAGGCCAAGCTCCGCGTAGGGCGAAGCCCGAAGCGTCCCCTTACCGAGCAGAAACAACTCCCCACCTTCCAAGTAAATTTTGCGAGGCCGCACGCCGAGCTCCGCGTAGGGCGAAGCCCGAAGCGTCCCCTTGCCGAACAGAAACAACTACCCACCCTCCAAGTAACTTTTGCGAGGCCGTAGGCCGAGCTCCGCGTAGGGCGAAGCCCGAAGCGTCCCCTTACCGAGCAGAAACAACTCTCCACCTACCAAGTAAATTTTGCGAGGCCGAAGGCCGAGCTCCGCGTAGGGCGAAGCCCGAAGCGTCCCCTTGCCGAACAGAAACAACTCCCCACCTTCCAAGTAAATTTTGCGAGGCCGCAGGCCGAACTCCGCGTAGGGCGAAGCCCGAAGCGTCCCCTTACCGAGCAGAAACCACTCTCTTCCTTCCAAGTAACTTTTGCCCCCCGGCGAGGCCGAAGGCCGAGCTCCGCGTAGGGCGAAGCCCGAAGCGTCCCCTTGCCGAACAGAAACAACTCTCCACCCTCCAAGTAACTTTTGCGAGGCCGTAGGCCGAGCTCTGCGTAGGGCGAAGCCCGAAGCGTCCCCTTACCGAGCAGAAACAACTCCCCACCTTCCAAGTAAATTTTTCTAGGCCGCAGGCCGAGCCGGACCGCGAGGCCGTAGGCCGAGCTCCGCGTAGGGCAAAGCCCGAAGCGTCTCCTTACCGAGCGGAAACAACTCCCCACCTTCCAAGTAACTTTTGCGAGGCCGAAGGCCGAGCCGGACCGCGAGGCCGTAGGCCGAGCTCCGGGTAGGGCGAAGCCCGAAGCGTCCCCTTACCGACCAGAAACCACTCTCTTCTTTCCAAGTAACTATTGCGAGGCCATAGGCCGAGCTCCGCGTAGGGCGAAGCCCGAAGCGTCCCCACGCCACCAAAGATGAAGTGAAAGACGCCCATGCTTTTCGAGTTATGAACAAAGGTATGGAAATTGTGTACAGCTAGCAACGTTTGGCTTATGAAAACTTTGAATAAGTTTCTGGCATACGGTCATTTCGAGCGTTGCTTGCTTTATAAAACACAACCATAACCAATTTTACATGAACTCTTTTCGAAATAAATGACTATCAAAGTTTTGAACTTGCAACTTTCGGGCGGTGCTTGATATAATTAGTGGATGGGCTTGCGCGAATTATTTGCACAGCCAACAATCCGGAAAATGTTTCTTTACTTGCGGCGTCTACAACACGAAAACAAAGCCGTCTACCGCACGCTAGTAATCATTTCGTTTCGTATAGGAAAATGTATGAGGAAACTGTAACTTTTTGGAGAAGTCAATATTCTGGCCGCCATTTTGTATTTTAAAATATGTTAAACTTTATAATTAATGTACAGGATAGCATCTAACATGTGGCATTTAAACCGTTACGATAGCCCAAAATTTCTTTAACAAAGTTAGCGCCCAAACATGACTCTGACCAAAACTTTCATGCCCCATAACTTCCAGTGTTGCCAGGCGATTGAGATGAAAATGGTCAAATGTCATTTGGGTGAGGTGCCTTCATCGAACTGCATACCCAAATTTGGTTAAAAAGCGCTATTTCCATTTTCCCCATTTTTGGGCTCTGGAAGGTAAATTACCCTAAAAGTTGGGAAACTTTTTTTTATTGCAACACCATTCATCGAGACCTACAATTGTCCCATACAAGACATTCCACTAAAATGTTGCCATTCACCCGAAAAATGAGATTGAAAATCTTGCCAAATTGTAATGAAAATATTATGGTTGACAGCTCGTCCGCCATTTTGTTTTTCCAAAAATTGACAATTTTCTGGTATACTACATCATATGTACTACGAAGTGGAATTGGTTGGATATTCCTCATGCGCTCGTGCTAGGCCAGCTAATTCGTCAAAGTTTGGTCTGAAATGTCCAAATTTTCAATCGGATATATTTCCGCCGCCATTTTGTTTTCCTTTTGTTTTTCAATTTTATCACAAATTAGGCGGATCATGTGAGACGTGTTCCAAATTTGAACGAAATCGGTTGGAAATTGGCGGAGATGGCATCACTTGACCCGCCGCCATCTTGTTTTTTTCACTTCCCTATAGTTTTCCTCTGGTCACATCACTAAACTATACAACTCCCCCCTACATCACTTTCACCTAGCGCGACATTTCTTTAACAAAGTTAGCTCCCAAACATTACTCTTACCAAAACTTTCATGTCCCATAACTTCCAGTGTTGCCAGGCGATTGAGACGAAAATAGTCAAATGTCATTTGGGTGAGCTACCTTCATCGATTTGCATACCCAAATTTGGTTAAAAACCTCTATTTCCATTTTCCTCATTTTACTGTTCTGGAGGGTAAATTATCCTAAAATTTTGGAATTTTTTTTATTTATTGCAACACTATTCATCTAGACCTACAATTGTCCCATACAAGACATTCCACTAAAATGTTGCCATTCACCCGAAAAATGAGATTGAAAATCTTGCCAAATTGTAATGAAAATACTATGGTTGACAGCTCGTCCGCCATTTTGTTTTTCCAAAAATTGACAATTTTCTGGTATACTGCATCATATGTGCTACGAAGTGGAATTGGTTGGATATTCCTCATGCGCTCGTGCTAGGCCAGCTAATTCGTCAAAGTTTGGTCTGAAATGTCCAAATTTTCAATCGGCTATATTTCCGCCACCATTTTGTTTTTCTTTTGTTTTTCAATTTCATTACAAAGTAGGTCGACCATGTGACGCGTGTTCCAAATTTGAACGAAATCGGTTGGAAAATGGCGGAGATGGCATCACGTGACCCGCCGCCATCTTGTTTTTTTCACTTCCCTATAGTTTTCCTCTGGTCCAATCACTAAACTATACAACTCCCCCCTACATCACTTTCACCTCCGGGAACTCCTTCAGACTAAACGGGCATGTCAATCAGTGAGTCAGTCAGTGAGTCAGTCAGTGAGTCAGTCAGTGGTAGTCGAGCTATATATATTTGTAATACGCTGTCCTTCTAAATTTAAAAAATTGTGTCAACCAGACTTCCAGAATAAATTCCACCAAGATATAACTTGCTTTTAACTTTTAACTTAAATTATACAACAGTATTTTAAGTCACGCTTTTGTTTTACCAAAAAATAGCAACTCTTGACATGATATTTCTAGTTAGATTCGTATACTGTGGTCTTCCTAGACGTACCACTCTTTGATGCCATCCCTCTTGACCGGCTGCGCGGGCGCAAGCGGCGCGCTTGCTCCGTTGCGGTTCAGAGGCAGTGGCTGGAGATTTCTTGAAGCGCCACCTTGGAGAGCGCTCGAAGCTCCACTTTGATAACTTGAATGGGCCTGGAAAAACATGCAAATCGTCACCAATCTGTCTCTAGAACACAGGACAGTAGAAAAAACCGGCCAAGTGCCAGTCGGACTCGCATACCAAGGGTTTCGTGCAACTTACCATCGATATATTGCTCTAACTGAAAGATAAACTTATATTTGCGGCTCGAAGTACTCTATTGCTGTTATTCATAAACCTAGTTCTTTCCTTAAATCGTGCTATCCCTTTCACACTTCGTTAAAAAGGTTAAGATAGAAAGGGGCAGGGAGCTCTAAACGGTGGCGTAACTTTATATCACGTTTATGAATACGCGCCTATAGGTTTTGTTTCTTTTACGGTTTCATACAAATATGCGGGAAAATCTGACCTAAACGGTTACTTTTATTTGCGTTGACGAAGAATTTTGAACGGCTGCATGAGATTGGATTGCTTTGTATTCCCTACATCACGGAGCTCTAAAAAGGAAGATAGTTTGTGACTTCAAGATCTTTGATCCGTTCGCTCCCCCTGACTCCACCAAAATGACTATGAGGGTGTCATGGGGAATCTATTCCCCGTACTAATATATAGAAGGTCGTAATCATACTACAATGTTAAATTATAAGAAGGCAGTAAGACCCGTCATATAGTGTACCTGATTGCCCAGCAGCGCCGCGCTGGCTCCCTGCTGGTAGCTCTTGTCCTCCGTCACCTTGTACGACGGGTCCAGCTTGAACACGATGTACTTGAGCACGATGATCACGATCAGGATTATTGCTATCAGCACCGACGCCACTATACCTGCAAGAATGTGACATGGCAAGTTAAGAAAAGTACTGTATGTAATATAATCTGCAAGAAACGATTAATGGTGATCCTGTCTTAGGCCATTCCGGGGCCTTTAGGCATACAAGAATATGAAGCCCTGTTGGAAAACAAAAAGTGAATGACAAAAAAATTAAAATGTTCACTGTTTAGAAGAAAAACTGATCTGGTGTCCGATTAGCATTTTGACTTGGAAATGTTGGCGCTAATTCTTATTGCAGCTCAAATGTAAATAGTTCAAAATGGGTGATTTTCCTCTAGTGCATTGCGTGGCGTCGGTCGTCACATCGGATTTCATATTGAGGCGTGCGACGACTCAACGCACATATCGGGCATGTCACAAGAAATATATTATGTAAAACGACGCAGCAAGATGGGGCATCACCCTAATACGGAATTAAACCAAGATACTGGCCAGAGATTTACAAGAGGACTAAAGAAATCGGACAATAAGCTTGGTTAGATAGATAGATAGATAAAACATTTATTCATTTCTACAACACACAATACATATACACAGAAGAAATACACAATTGGTAGATAAATATAGATAACTAGAATAAAGAAGGTTACAATATAAATAGAAAGAATACAATTATACAATAATGAAAGTTCAACAAAACAAACAATATTTTAGGTATTGTCTGTGTGTCGCAGTAATGAATGGGCGCTGACTCAGCATGTTGCTGCGCGCGCGCACGCACGGGGCGGTGCGCGCGCAGCGCTGGTATTCTGTCAGTGCCGCCTAGTGACGTCACGGTCACTACACCACGCGAAAATAATAACCATGATATACAAGCCAGGACCAGGTGAATGGTTTTTCTACTTCGTTCGAGCCAAATATTTAATAAGAATTGGGGAGCCGGTTAACTAACGGGTAAGTAGACTTACTTACCCGATTTTTTTATTCGTTAATTTTCTACTTACATGAATACTCTAAATAACTTGACATTGGCGAAATTATCTCTTGAATAAGAGTAGAAGCCATTCAAATAAAAGTAGTAGTAGTTTAATTACCGACAATAGTGGCAAAGAACTCTGATTCCGGCGGCACCACCCTATTGTCCGTGGTCTTCGGGTGGTACCACTTCGTCGTGATCTCGTGCTCGTATCCGTTGTAGTCCGGGTGGACTCGGCCAGGTACCCTGTCCTGCTCGCTCTCGTACGTCGGCGTGTGTGCTTCCATCTCGTTCTCTCTCCCATTCTCGTACTCCGGTATGTGGTTTGCGTCGTCCTCTGTGGCGTGCGTGGTCTCGCCCGGCGTCTCGTGGCCTGTCATTGTGGGCGTGTGATGGCCCGTGTACGTGTGCTCTGGAAAATTTAAGGATGTTTTTAATTTAATAGAGAAAGTAAGATTTCGGGTTCGGGTAGATTAAAAACGTAGAGATGTTTGGACGACCATCTCTTAAGTCCCAAATCCCGCATCCCAAACGGTTTCAATCTCACTGGCAGATGCCTGGATAGAGAGACCTCAAGGCCCGCACTTCTCACCTGAAATTAGCGGTGAAAAGATTCGGTCGTCGTAAAATTTTCGTCTTAAGATGAAATATGAAGGTGGAGGAAATGACCTTTGGTCGAAGGAGGCTCAGGACAGAGATGGGTGGAAGAGGGAGGATGCCTTTGCCCAGCAGTGGGCCTGGTAGTGATTTATAGTTTTAAAAAAGATGAAATAATTACGTGGCCGTATCTAGCAAAATTGAAGTTAAAATAGAGCATGCTTTTACAAACGATTAAGTAATAACATTAATTTGTCTTTGGTGAATAGAAAAATAGTTGGTTTTACCCGACTTCCCCAGAAAAAAGGTAATGTTTTTCGGGTGCAGTATATATGTATGTCCATTCCTTCCTGTCATGTTGTAGCCTAAACGGCTTTATGGATTTTTATGTATGAGGTATCGTTAGATTCGTCTTGATTACGGGAGTGTCATAGGGTATTAAAATTAATCAAAAGGGGATAGTTTTTGCAGTCGGTTTTTTGTTTGTTTTTTGAAATAAGTTCTGCTTGTTCATATATGAGTTGTTCTTTGTTTTTGTTTTTATTGGTGATTCTAGCTTATTTACCTCGGATATATGTTTTTCGGGGTCCTTGAGTATCCCAAGTATATTTAATATAGACCAATCTTTTTCCGAACAGATACCTATATGCGTTGTTCAAAATTAAACATTGAACTTGCTATCGAAGTTTTATCGCACGTGCATGGTATTGTAATGTAGGCTTCTTAGGTTGTATTGGAAAAAGAAGAAATTAAGTTGTCATTATTGTTATAGTAGAGTTGAAGGCAGACATTAAAAGCATATTTTTATAATAATTAATTTAAGTATTTTATTTAATAGTTGACGTCTCGGGATAAGCCCGAGACGCTACAGTATCATCATCCCTCACCATCAGTAACCGTGGTCTCATCCTCGCCACTGTCCACGGTGGCGGCGTGTATGTTCCCGTGGTCCGGCTGCGTGGTGCGGCTGTCTGTGGAGTGAGTGTGGCCCGTGGTGTCCCCGCCACCCCCAGCAGTGGATCCCGCCAGGGTGCGGTCCACGTGCTCGGTGGACGGGACGGTCGGGGGAGACGTCATGCTGTGGGTGCTGGAGGCGCCGGACCTGGGGAATGAGAGGTCCAGGGAACTTATTACGACTGAAAGTAAATAATGAGAAATATTTCGAACACTTCAATACATTGTTCATGCACCAACGGCGCCACTAAAACCTGAAAAGCAATGTTATACTAGTACAGCCTTACTTATAATCGATGATTAAAATTAATACCTTGTTTAACAATTGTTTAAAAAAAGTTTACTTATAAACGCTTCAACTCCTGAAGAACCGAATAAGTAGCTGTCAGTTTAAAGAACGTCGTAGGGTTGTTTAAATGCTTAATTAGCAAAATGGCGGACCGAATTCGGAACAGCTGATTACATTTGATACTGCTAAATTCATGAATAATCTTTTTAGTGTTTTGTTTAAGTAAGAGGAGTAATGTTTAGTTATAGTTTTTTTATTCTATATTTATTTATGGATATTTGTACACATGGTGACAATGTCAATCCCATCGTAACTATTCTAACTAACTTATCTATTTAAAAGACATTGCCACATTTCAATAGAGCTTTGTCCCACCTACAAAACTAAGTGACCATTTAAGCTGTACCTATCATTTTGTTGGGGACTTATTACAGGTTTCATATTGCATTATCATAATCAGTATAATTTTCTACTACTCTCGCAACTCCTATAGAAGAATAACAAAAACAATGAATAAATCGCTTCGATTTCTTACTATTTTCTGAATTCTTCATTAAGCTGTTTTTTTCGAATCGCAACTTGTACAAAACTTTATTTTAAACCAATAATTTTAATAAAAAACGGAGATATTTTTACATTTATTCGTTATCTTGTACAACTTGTGGTCCATACAACCATCAGGTGGGGCAGAATCTAGCATGGTCATTTAAAATAAAAGCGAGAACATCATTTTAGCTGGGCCTGAAGTTGGCTCAGCTAAAATGCCGTGGAATATACCTACATCTAATTTACATAAACCTAAACTATTAATACTATGTTCTCTTTTAGTTGCGTACCGGACACACTCCATCACAATATGTTGCAAGTCTTCCTTGGTCCCACAATCGTCGCAGTTAAGAGATTCAACTTTGCGCATCAAGAATGCAAAAGATTTTGATGGAATATGTCCGTCTGTAAGTCTGTTTAGTTATAGTTAGCACACGATGAGTTGGAGACCATTTTGACATGACCATTTCACTACTTACTTTACTCTCTTCTTTGTACTTAGTTTTTATACAGTGTAAACACAATATAAGAGAGCTACACCAACAAACTGCATTGCCGTTTAGCGACCGATGTGAACATTGCATTCTTTATTACAAAAAAAAAACACTCTTTAAGCCTTGCGTCTCCGTAGAGATGATAGCATCTCCTTAGTGGTTGCGGCTGGCAGCCTTTTTGCTTATGTATATAAAACAAAAGAAGACGATTGTCATATGTTTTTTGATTCTCCTGTAAATAGTCGAAGCATACATTTCTTTTATTTTTGCTTTGTTTTTTATCCCGCAATTAAATAGTTATAATTGTAAATATCAACACGGCGTTTTATTGTAACATTTGGAGTAACTTATGGTTACTCCAAAAAACTTTGCTTCAACGTCCAAATGCATCTATCGCATCTAATGTTACCAATCATTGATTCCGGAACCATTCGAAACACTCACGTAGTCATATGGTGTTCAGGTTCTGTGATATCCTCAGGGTTGGAGCCGGATCCCTCGAGGCAGTCTTCGTCATCACAAGGCTTCATGATTTTTCCACTCGGCCCACCCTAGAAGAAAATATTTATCAATCAACACACAGTATTGAACCTCATACCTATAAACAGTTTCTGTATCTCGTCTTATAGTAATGGTTGCGCAAGCGCATACAGAGAGCTCGGTGGCTCAGTGGTTGGGTCAATGGACTTGCAATACGGAGGTCCCAGGTTCGATTCCCAGCCAGAACAGCCATGTACCAATGAGTTATCGTCGGTTTTTTCGACGGAAAAACTTACGTACATTTACCGAGTGCTCTCAAAACGGTGAAGGAAAACATCGTGATGAAACCTACATCCCATCCCAAAATAAAATCTAAGTCATGTGAAATCCGACAACCCGCACTGGGTCCGCGTGGTGGATCATGGCCCCAGCTCCCTCGATGTAAGGGAAGGTATGTTCCCGAGCAGTGGGGCAATATAAATAGACTGATGATGATGATGAAGCGCATACAGATTAAGCGTCTCACTCGGCAACAATTGACGCGCAACACGTGACGCTCAACAGATCAGCAACGTTGCACGACAACGCGCGACGTTGCCAGCTAGCGCGCAATATGACCAATGATACCGCAAGTTCCTTGTTGCCGTTCAACATGATGAGCAACATGTCGCGCGTCAAAAGTTGCGAGGCTTTGTGTGTCCAATCCGTCACCTTGTATCCTATCCTCGCCGGCGGTCTCCTGGTGGACGGCACGTAGACCGGCGTGATGAGGTCGTCTCCCGAGCCCGCGTCGGGCAGCACGCACGCGTCCTCGTCGTCGTCCCGGCAGCCAGAGCCCGCGCCGGAGTACACCAGCTCGTCCAGGACTCCAGGACCTCCATAGCCTGAGGGAGGCGTCTGGAAGAGATGATGATTTGGTTGACATTGTACTTCAAATTGCGCAGTGGGTGGGTCCATGGACCAGATTCGATTCCCAGCCAGGTTAGCCATGTACCAATGAGTTATCCTCGGTTTTTTCGACGGAACAACTTACGAACGTTTAGCGAGTGCTCCCAAAATGGTAAATGAAAACATCGTGATGAAACCTGCATACCGTAGAAAAAAAATCTAAGGCATGTGAAATCCGGCAATCCGCACTGGACCCGCGTGGTGGATCATGGCCCGAGCTCCCTCGATGTAAGGGAAGGTCTGTGCCCGAGCAGTGGGGCAATATAAATAGACTTATGATGCACTTCAAATTGACTACAAACCCCAAAGGAGCCACACCATACTACCAATGAAGAATCTTTACCTGCTGCATCCTGTTAATATCTCTGTCGAGCGGCGTGGCTGCCCTCCTGGCGTCGCCGCGCACCGACACGGCCGCGTCGCCCGCAGCCGCCAGGTCCAGCGGCCGCACGCCGTCCACCGCCAGGCCCGCCACCACGCCGCTGAAGGCACGCGCGCCGCCCCCGGCCGCGCCAGCACCGCTAGTACCGCCAATGGTGATGGTGGACATGCTGTTGAAGATTGTCGATTGCTGGCCACCTGGAAACATAGTTGTTTGTATAATTTCACTGTACTATATTCTAAAATGAAGAATGACAAAATAAGGATGGTGTCAATCACTGTCCACCAGTCGCCACATAGACAAGTGTCTAATTTTCAAGAAAACTTAAAAGGATTAAGCAAATTAAGTGAAAGTAAATGTGAGGACTCCCTTCGACCAGATGGAGGGACCTACGCAAGGCACGGACTGGATGCAAAGGCCGAGAATCCTTTTGAGCAGCAGTGCCGCTCAAAACCAGGCCAGCTGTGGACTGATTCGGGCTGATGATGACGCATACCTTGTTGTCCAGCTTCACACATTGCAGCTGCGGTTTCTGGTGAAGTGCGTCAAGTTCCTAGTGAAGTTCGCTATAAACTGGTTGCCTTCATCATGTTAATATCAATGACCTTGCGGGTGCCGTATGTTGACCGCAGCGTTGTCTAGCTTCACGCTGCGGTTCTTGGGACGCACCACGTTGTCCACAATGAACAGATTACCCCTCATCTAAGATCATTGTGCTAGTAGCGTACCTTGCGGGTGCCGTATGTTGACCGCGTAGTTGTCCAGCTGCAGCGCGGCGCGACTCCCGTTCCTGGTGAAGCGCGCCACGTGGTACGCGCCGTCGTCCACGCGCGCCGCCTCGTCGCCCAGCGGGTGGTCGCCGCCGCCCACGTTGTACACCATGAACAGGTTGCCTTTGATCTGGTCACAAACAACAGCATGAATGGGGTGCTTTGCTTGTATTTACGTACTCGAAATCTAAAGTTTTCTCCATCTTAAGCATGCTGTATATTCTTACTTTTATGAATTTCGTTGCCCGCTGTCACCACTATACCGAAGCCCAAATCAAGTGTCTTATTTTGTAAACAACCCTACTAACATTTTAAGCTGTTCTGTGATTAATGCATAGTTATTTTCACATTATTAGATGTGATCACTTTATTTTCACAATGATGAACAGGTTCGATAAATCAGTTCCCCAGTCTTGCATCACACACAACAGTTAATTAGATAATAATATTTGTTTACAAAATAAGACACTTGATTTTGAATGCGGTATACGTAGGTTAAGAAACGTTCTATAGGTTCTGGGTAATTCGTTATACACAGCTCTGGGAGTCGAACCTAATCGCCGTCTCTTTAGAGTACTTTAGATTTATCTTGTGAAACATGTTATTTCATTTACCCTTTCCTGGTCCGGGGGGGGGGGGGGGGGGGGGGGGGTATCTGATGGGCCTATTTGGTGAGTCCATATGAGGCTAACATGGTCACCAAATGCTAAAGGCCTCGGAAATAAACCTAGATTAAAAAAACGGTTTGATACTCACGATCTCCATCTGCATGTAGTCCTGCGTGTTCGAAGACTCTATCCTCAGCAGCACCGCGTCCGACTTACTGGTGACGAAGCCCAACGCCACTCTGTCGGTCTCCGTGTCGGCCACCGAGCTCGCGGGGTACGTGTACGTGATGACGCCGCGCCCAGGACCGAATTCATAGGCTATGGATTCTGAAACGAGAAGACGTAGCTTCCAAGAATTTTGCATTCGTAATGTAGGTTTAGTATCATATGTGTGGGTGACATGACAATTAAAGATTATTCTTATTTGATAATTATTTCAAAGTAGACATAAAATGAAAAGGCTAAAAAAGGACTGAAAGTTAAAGAATTAGTCAATCTTTATAATGACCAAAATACACTTCGACCAGATTTCTTTGGAGAATCTTAACTTTCGGATGCTTTTCGGATTTTAAGGATGCGTTTGATATCCACCTATCCTATCCACATAGCATAGCACTGGCGGAAACGGTGTCACCTATGCTATGCTTTGATATGGAAGGATGCGTGGAGGGATGCCTCCTAATATGGGTTGGAGCTATGGATGCGCGAGCGATGCGCCTTCCCTGTCGCTACATCGCATAGCTCGAGCTGTGCTTCCTCGCACAGCTGCCTCGCGGCGGCGCATCTTCGTAGCACATCCTACTCACTCCACCACACAGCGTAGTATTAGTCGAAACGGTCACATAGTTTCGTAGCTTAGCTTTCGCATCCTTGCATCATAGCTGCATAGCACATCTCAGCCAAAGGTAGGATATAGTTGTATAATATTATGAACCACTGCCTACCATCGTAGCAGGTGGGTCCGGTGAACGAAGTGAGGTCGCAGTCACACACGTACGTGTTCCATTGCTGCACGCACACACCTTTGTTCGCGCATGCGTTGTGCGTGCACTTTGTAGGACCTGGAACGAACAATCATCAATATCATCAATCTCTGTATTTTATAGTTATTTTTAAGGAAATAATTTTCTATAGCATCATCACAAACTTTCCAAATTTGTTAATCATCAAGGTTACATCAAAATGGTGATTGCCTACATCATTTTGCTGTAAAGAAGCCACTGAAAAATTTTGTAGACAATCATCAAGTTTCTCCTCAAATCTTCCAAAACTTACATCATTCTGTTTAACAGGATCTATTTGGAGGACTAGCCGCAACGACTAACATCAACTTTTACTAGTGCTCAAGTCCCGTCCTTGTCAGATTTTGTCGAAAAATAGTACACAAACGCTCGCGCAGACTTTGACAGAACTTAAGCGCCTAAAAAAGGTATTGCGGTTAGCCTTCCCGGTTTCTTACCTTCGCACCCGGATACCAGCGACGAGCTAGGAACCACAGCGTCTTCTATCAGCGACGGGGACTCCCCCGGCAGGTCCAGACTGGACATACAGCCTTCAAAGCCTTGTCGCGACAACACGCCTACAGGCAGCGCTGAATACATGTCCTTCGGTACACCACCCACGTACAGAACGCTGTCGAGTTCCAACATTAGGGTCGAACCTGGAAGATAATTTGGGAGGAATTAGTATAACTTATTACACAGCTGAGGGGCTAGACCACGTGATCGGAGACCAGCCCGTTGGTTTGATGTGGTTGCTAAAATCGGCGTGCCCTTTGAAGAGGCTGTGAGAAGGGCACAAGACCGAGTCTCCTGGTGCTAAAACGGCTCCTGCTGTTGAGGGTCACGAATTCACGATACTCAGTAATGAGGCAGCGATTATGGAGTCTTCTATGTGTAATTCAATCCGAACTCCCACGATGGAAGGAAATGTATGTGCCCCAACAGTGGAGCCATAAAAATAAACTGTTCATCATCAGTCTATAGATGATGATAAACCACAGTTTAACTTTACCCCGACCAGGGAAGCATGACTGCCAGGGACTGCAAAAAGCCTAGAATCGTGATGATGGAGTACCTTGGGAGAGGTCCCCATACAGCAGTGTCAGTATTCGGGCTACCTACTTACATACATTCATCTAATGGGTCTATCTCATGAGATATATCATGATCAAAGATTCTGAATCAGAATCCTTGCTCCACTGACGTAATTACATTCTGCATCCTAGTTTTTTCCTGGCCTTTGAACTTATGGTTACATGGTTTTAGTTTAAATGCGGAAGAAACACTATTTGCGGAGACTTATCTAACTATCTTGCTGCTAGTTGAACTTCCTTAAAAAAATATTAGCGTACGTCTTTTAAACAGTGTTTTTGGTACTCACTCGTAGTGTGCATCTCCAAATCCTCATCGACTTGCAGTGTATGGATCTTGGGCGTTGGTCTCCTGACCGATACCGTGTGCCATCTATTGTCATTCAGGAAATTCTTCAGTTTATCTTTCATGGTAACCACTCCATCGCCAAGGTTGAAGACGCAATGTATATGACCGTTGACCAGCTCTATCGCGATAAAATCCTGTTTCTTTCCTCCATTGTAAAACAGCAAGCCATCCATCTCAGTCGTTCGAAAGTAGAAGTCCAGATAAGTATTCCCATACGCTTTCAATAAAGGTAGTCCCACATACGTGTGCTTCGATTTAAACGTGACAGACTTGTAAACGTTAAGCGAGTCAGGCTTCACGAACTTTCCGGTGAAAACTAAGTTGGCAGTATCATAGATGTTGTTATTCTCATCGCCGCTTCCAATCCCCATGGATTTAGCCATATCTATGTACTTTATCCCGTTGAAAACAAACTTCTGTAGATATCCAACAAAGTTCGGCAACGTTGAAGTCATTTGGATTTCTTCCTCCGGATGAAACAATCCCCCTAAATGTAAACTCGAGATCTCCAAAGTAGAAGCCCTCCCTAAAATAGTTTCAGCTGCAAAACACATCAAAATAAATGATAGAATGATTTAATTAACTAAAGTAACACTTAACCACAACATTGACTTTAAAATAAAAGAAAATAGCAAAACAAATGCTTCATAGATCTTCATTAGCAGCATTTTCAACATTTATTTACAACCATTTCAAGAGCACAAATGTTTTTACAAGATAAAGTCAAGCTGAAGATGATTATAATAGTGGTTAGTGACCGATACAGTACAACAATATCCTAGCGTAGCGGCTAGAAGAATTTAGAATTTCATATCACCAATTGTTACGAACAGCATAGCTTACGACATCCTAAACTTACGAGGCCTACAATACATTCTAAAATAGTCAATAATGTAAGTCTATTAAAAAACCTGATCTATTCTTAGACATTATATATTATTTAATCACACTAATTTATAATAGATCAGGTTATGGACAAGTTCATCAAGATCAGGTCAAGAACAAAAGAGATCGGAGGCTCAGTGGTTGGGTCAATGGACTTGCAATATGGAGGTCCCAGGTTCGATTCCCAGCCAGGGAAACCATGTACAGTCGGAGACAAGTATACAGGGGGCCTCAATAGGGTTGAGGTTTTTGTCAAAAACTACTGGACCGATTTGATAATTATTTTACAGTTACATAGTTTTAACTTTTATCTATGAAACAGAGAAAGAATTCTTGCAATAGGTCAAGTAGATTTTGAGAAAATCTCAACCTTAAAAACTCTCCTGTACACCTTTCTCTGTGTTCCACCGTACCAATGAGTTATCCTCGGTTTTTTCGACGGAAAACCTTACGTACATTTACCGAGTGCTCTCAAAATGATGAAGGAAAACATTGTGATGAAACCTGCATGTGCCGTAGAAAAAAAATCTAAGGCATGTGAAATCCGCCAATCCGCAGTGGGCCTGGTGGATCATGGTCCGAGCTCCCTCGATGTAAGGGAAGGTGCCCGAGCAGTGGGGCAATATAAATAGACTGATGATGATGAACAAGTTAATAGATATGATCACATACACAAGGATACTACAAGGGAAGAACTAAATGAAAAAGTAGTAAGAAATCAAGGCATTAAACTGAAAGGTGAAGACCAAGTGCCAGCTAGAAACGAACATAAAATAAGCGACTAGTCTACATCTAATAGGACGGCTAACACCAAGGAAGACATCTTTCGAAGTTTGGTTTCTTGAAAAATGCCTTTTATCAAGTTTTCTTGAAAATATTCCAAGAAAACTTTAATTGCCTTAAGTTCTACAATTTGAGTTTGCTCCATTTCAAGCTTCAGTTTTAAAATCTGTACATTAGTTGCTACTTTTGTAGTAATTTTAAACGTCCAGACATATTTTGGTATCCCAGGGTTTCTTTAAATCGGAAATATGTACTTATTCGCGGATCTTATTTGTTTATTTGTGCTGGGTCGAGCATCAACATCATCTAGTTTCATTCACATATTTATAAAAACTAGAGATATCTTTGAAGATGTCTCGAAAATTTAACCAATATTGATGTCTAAAATGACTTATAATCTTCTTGTGGTAGCCACATACGTAGCGATTTACTGGCGTAAATTTAGGCTTACACAAGTAGGTATATTGTAACGTGTGTTGGAAGCAAAGAGCCTCAAGTAAGTACCGATACTTGTACCAGCCTAGATTTGCGCAAGTAAATCGCTACGTTTTGGCAATGTCTACACTTCTTATAATATTTTTTTTATTATTATTATTTATATAATATTTATCGTGATCTGGATCGCGATCCGATGGGTACATTCAGAATTAACAGCCAAAATTAGCGGTTTCAGACTAATATTGTGTCAAATTCAGAGTTTTTTGTGAAGCCAGCCATAATTGTGAAATTAGAATCTCAAAAACCGCTGAAATTGTCACGATATTGGCGTAAAAACGTTTAGTTTTGTTAATTATTCTGAACGCACCCTGCAGATCGCGATACGGATCACGATATATATTAAGGCGTGTATTCATAAACGTGATTTAAACTTACGCCACCGTTTAGACCCCCTATTCCTTTCTATCTTAACTTTTTTTAAATTTGAAAGGGATAGCAACACAATTTAAGGGAAGTGAGGTTTAACTAAGTTTATGAATAACAGCATTTATGTGTCGACATCGCCTTTGACTACCATTAGGGCTACATGCCTCTCCGAATACACACGCCTTCAATGGAGCCAACCCTTCCAAACCTTGCTACATGAGGGTAAAACGAAACGGTGCTCGTGCGGCCCGTGCATACGTACACAACATACCGCGCACGGGCGGCGCGCCGTCCACCTGCAGCTTGAGGTTGGACGCGCGGCGGGAGAAACGCACCGTGTGCCACGCGTCGTCGGCCACGTTGGTGCCGGCCAACAGGTTCTGAGGGGAACAGAGATAACAACTTAGCATGGTCGGTATTGCGCATGCCCAAGGTTAGATTCCCATTGGACAGGCATCGCAAGTAGCACAAAGGAGTCGTTGGCCACGTTGGTGCCCGCCAACAGGTTCTGAGATAACATCTTAGAGCCCCGAAACTAGGACGGAGGCAAACAGGACCACCTAGTTCACCAGTACCAAAAGTATCATCATCACGCCCTCCGTGCAATAAGTTTAGAGGTAAAAAAAAGCTGTCCTAGCCTCTAGGACCAGCCTCAGGCAAGTGCTAGGGGAGCACCGGTGCGTTAACAACAACAAAAAAGGCTAACACAGCCTAGTATGCACTCGCTAAACGCTGTATCAAGACGGAAAGCCGAGTGCACATGACTGCGTGCTCCTATGATGTATGTTGACACGGTTGGTAGGTATAAGTTACATTTTAAAAATTCCGAATGGCATGGTAATCAGAGCAGCATGCATATACCGCAGCCCAAACCAAGCGTCTTATTTTGTAATCAAATTTTGATTACTGATTGATTAAACCAGTTCATCATTGTGAAAATAAAGTGCTCCGATCTAATGATTTGAAAATAAATACGCAATAATCACAGAACAGCTTAAAATGCTAGTAGGGTAGGGTAGTTTTTGTTTACAAATTAAGACACTTGATTTGGGCTTCGGTTTAGTGCTGATTATCGTTAACGTTACGTATTCTCACAACCCCACCTTTTCCCTGTCCCCCAGGCGCACGTTGGCCCTGACCCTGCCGGCCGCCACGGCCAGCTCGATCCGGTCGGCCGAGTGGTCGGCGGCGGTGCGCAGCAGCAGGCCGGCGCGGGACGTGCGGAAACGCAGCATCAGCTCCTCCGTCTGCGTCACGTGCTCCGCGCCCAGCGCCGCGCTCAGGTGCTGGCTGCCGTTCAGGAAGATCGTTGGAGATTCTGGAATACATTTGGGAAACAGTTTTATTTCACCTCAATGGATGGTAAGCGAAGATGGAAGATGAGGTCGAAGATAACTTGCGCGAGAGACCAGCTTCCTTGACATCAAGAACTACACCTGAAGATGTACTTGCCAGGAGATAGTCAATGTGGAATAGGTACAGACAGACTAGGCAATCATAAACATAAAAAATTATATAAGTAATAATCTGGAATATTTATGTCTATATAAATGTGTATATTTTTGTATCTATACAACTCTGTTGGTTTAAATAAATGATTTGTATTATTTTTGTACTTCAGTCTTCATCTTTAGGTGTAGTTCTTTGAAATTCCAGTCCTTGAATATTTTCTTGTACGTGATATGCAGCAAGAGTTTGATGTTGCAGGGCAAAGTTGACGGCAACCGTGCACGGGGCAGGTCTTCGGTGAGAAGGACGGACCTGTCCACCTATTACCGCCGTTCTCAAAACGATGAAATCATATCATATCATTGAGAGGGATAAGTCTTAGATATCAGAGCAGCCGTGGTTGATATACTATCTGTACCAGGAGGGCAGCCGGCAGAGACGAGTGGCGAAGTTTTGCGGTATCTCAATGCCACTGAGGTGACTACGACTACAGTAGCCACGACTCTAACTAACTGCATTTTCTTCGCTTACCTGTTCCTGTTGACATGCTATGCTTTTGTCCAATTTTGAAGGCACGAGTGGTATTTGATAACTTGTAGGAAGTAGTCGTTCAAATTGTATGCCCCATGAGTCATATAAAGTTCCTGGAGTGCGTACCTCGTCCGCACGTGGGTCCCCCGAAGCTGGTCGCCGCGCAGTCGCACAGCGGGCGGTTCCATCCCTCCGAGCACAGCCCGCCGCGCTGGCACGGCGCGCTCGCGCACTGCTTCATCAGCACGTGGCACGCGGGACGCACGGACGCTGCAATGACAAACAGTAACCGACATTAGGAATGACATGAACATGGGCCAGCCCCCCAATTCCGCTGAGATATTTTTATCATTAATGGACTCGACAGTTCGTCATTTGCCAATGACATGTTACAGAATATTCAAAATATTAAATCCTGTACCGTAATTCGAAGCCTAATAAAACAATATGAGAATAACACTCTTGATTTCCGCTTTCCGAAGTCATAATACGTCACGTCCGCAAGCCCTTTCCTCCCACGCGCACCCCGCACCCCACCACTACCGACGGCAGCTAGGCGGGGAATCGCCATTTCACTTCATTGGCATTAAATTTCCCGACCCGTACGGTCGCCTAACCTAACCTAGCGTGAGGTTGACCGAATTTAATTTATTTTAGTCATATTATACGTAGCAAAGTATTTGCAAATCTTTACTTATAAAAGTGAAAGATAAAATAATTTCACCACGTTTCTGTGGTGCATATTTTTAACGGTGTTACCGTTCGGTTTGATTTTATTAATTATAAAAGTATTAGAAACGTCCGGCCCGCCAGCAGGAGGAGACGAATACGGAAGATGGAAGGATAGCAGCAACAGGTGTATTTAACATGGCGCGATATTATGTTCTAACGGCGGCGCTCGCAAGCAACGTTGCGTTAAGGAATGTTCGCTAAACTGTAAGTTACATCGCTCATTACTTTAAGCATGCAAATTGAAGTTGTTTTCTTCAGTATTGGGGCCATTAGTGCTACGCAACTCGCAAGGCACACCCGAGTCCAAACATAAGGGTAATTAACGGGCACCCGAACACGTGGGTACTCGCACCCCCAGAATAGGGTAACTGGCCCAGGAGTACTGAATTCAATCGCTCTGTGCGCACATATTGGATTTCAACTATTTAACCTTAAAATACCCTCGTTATTTTCAATATTCATATTAATTTGATACACGTGGTGTTAATTTGCTTATACAAGAACTATAAGACGACCACTCATTAGGGCAGCGAAGTGGACAGAACACGATATTTTATTTCATTTATATACTTACGTGATTTTGTCTTAGAAATATGCATACCATGCAATACCTAAGGCTAAATACAATACTCGCAATGCACGTACATTGTGGCAACATGTTGGCGACGCTAGCTGGCATTCTACGGCAGTCTGACGCCACTATCAAGGATTAACTAACATTAGGATAAGCTTTTTTCCAGGATTAACTAATTTTTTCAGCGGAGTAAGTCTAGTGTACGAAACATTAAACCCTGTATTCTGTTGACATCGAGGGAGTAATACTGTTTTACAGTAATGTTCAGTGTAAAGATGGATTCGGAATCTCGAATACGCTGAAATTTCAAAATGGAAATCGTGGCAATGCTGATTACCATACACTGTTGCTGATTGGCTGGCGCGCAAATTGTGGCACGAGTTGTTGGTGTGAGAACGCAATCTAATAGTTATTGTGCCGCGCAAACCGTGCCGCGCACGTGCGTTCTGGTTTGACAACACATGCAGCGTCGCCACAGGAAGCTGATAGTATGAATAAATACTAATGACAAGGATTGCATTTCCTGTGCACCACAGAAATATCCTTTTCCCAACTTGTGGGTCAACATCAGTAATGGTGCAATGAGACAATTGGAGAGGGGTAAGTAAGTACCGAGTGACTAGAGACGTTCTCCAATTAACAGATCAGAGCGGACTCTTCCTCGTCCCACCGGGTCAGGAGAGTCGCGTCTAGCATGAGTCCTATGCTTTTCATGTCGATCAGTTGAGCTACCACCATTGGGAACAGAACGGGCTCCGCCCTACATTCCTATACCGGCTTCTACCTTATTCCGGTCATGACATCATGTTACGAGACTACAACACCAAGGATACACCGCGCCTCACAGAAAGAAAGCACAACGAGCTATTATCCCAAGGGGTCCTACAGTACTTCCCCAAAGGGTTTCCTAACTGATGAGTTCAATTAAGTCTCTTAAACTCAACGAGTGTCGGACTTTCGCGTGACTCATAACTACTACGACAACAAAAGTATTTGGATTGCCATCGTGTACCATTGGCTTCACCTACAGACGCTGTCTCCGATACGTCTACAGAGGCGGCCTCCATACCATATTTGCCACCCGGAACCCGAGTTACGCTCTGAGATCGCCTGGCGAATGGGTCTTTCATGTGGCTAACAAGTCGAAATATAATTTGAATAAGAATGAAGATGTATTGTCATTCCGCAGACATCGTAGAAGTTAATTTGATATTAATAAATTGGCAAAATGGGAACCAGTTTACCAAGGACTACCCACAAGCAAACCTCATAATCCCCACGGGACTAGAGTTATGTGCTATCATGCCAATCGAACTGCTGAAAGGTGGCGAGGACCACTGCCTAGGTATGCTGAGCTGGTATGGTATAGAGGTCAAGGGACTACAGACTCCCTCTCGGACCCACAGACATCTGTTGCATTGCATTGATGTACTTATCATAATAGAAACTACCAATCTTGGTTGGAATGCGGAAATTAGACCTAGATCTACTCCTAGATCATGATTACCAAAGCTAGAAAAGTACTGTTCACATTGTATTACATTCTAATACAGAAGATACTATTACGTCATCCATACTTCAAGCACCAACACCCGCGCTTTGCGGTTTCGTATTACGCCGTACTATACTAGTACGCGTATTGTGCATAATATGACATCTCCGTTCGCCGGGTTATTAATTTCCGAACACTTCGACAGACCCTAAACGATAACAGCATTGTCGTCGCCTACCCTCACAACGAAGGCGCGACAATACGTAACGCAGAAAATGTAAACAATGCAATCTACTTGCAATAAGTGATATGAACCTGACTACATGATTAAAATCTTTCAACTTACAACTACCTACATAAAGACATTAAGATAGAAAATAATGTATGCATATTATTATGGATATACGGCGATCGATTGCTAGAATCGGATTTTAGCGAACAGAACTCCATCGTCACTGGTCACTCCCCCGGCGGAGCCAGTACATGGTAGTTGGCGCAGCACAGGCAGGTCGGCCCTTACATGTGCCGTGTTACGATACTGGAAATAGAATAAAATGTAACTCAATTCTAATTATGATTCTCGCCCCAATGGTTTTCGACCTTTGTCAGCGTGTAACAAAGTATCAGAGTTATATACGATAAGCTGGTTTTTGTAGCAATTATATCCGTCGTGTCGTGTCGTGTATATGTTGCCTACCAACGGTGAGAGACAATAACATACAAACTGATTTGTTCTACCCACAACATCAATAATGTTGTTTTGTTTGAATCCCTACACTATTACAATTATCATAATTGTAGGTAGTGAATTTATTAGGGAACGATATCATCGAAAAATTATCGTTACATTTCTACCGGTGATTTCTACCTGAAAAGGCTTCAAAGCGAACGTTTTTTAGGCATGATGATTGTGGTTTTGTGATCAACCCTATTCCATCTAAACCTGTCACAATTGTCTAACGACCGACTACTGTTAAAAGACAACAATCCGAACCGATTGTTTTACGGTTCATACGAAAATTTATCTAGCGGTCACCCATCCAAGTACAAACTGCACCCAACATTGGTGAACGTGTACCTACGATCCTTTTCAGCGCGTTCTCACAATCGGACCACGAACCTTGTGACTTGAAGCGTGGCACTGTTTGGTATATAGTGTACAGAAATTATATGTAGTGCCAGCATTCTAACAGCTATGTAACTGCGGAGCGTCGGCTTCACTTAGCTGCGCTTCTCGACCATATATTCGAATTCAAAGTTATTTTCTTGCCGGCTACGCTGCGCATATTATACCTCCCGCCCGGTCGGGGGCTTCAACGTACAGTCAAGTTTTTTATTCCCATAAATCGAGTATACTTTAAATTAGGCACTAGTTCATAGAAAATAATGAAGAATAGACATGGAACGGACTTAAACACACAAAAATATATAGAATGTTCTAATTTGTTCACCGAGCATGGATAATGCGTAATACAAATTCGTTTCTAACCCAATGTTAGACGTGGTTGTCGGAATACTACTACTATTGTCCGATATATGGATTTGCATAACATACCCTTTAAGTATGTATGTATAATACGATGAAGATTGTCGGTGAACATGGCCTGTGGTCGCTCAGTTGGTAAGAGCGCGACACGGAATGGCAAGGTCGCAACTTCAAGTCCTGCCCACGGCAAGAATTTTTTCATCAGGTTCTAATATATAGAATATATTATATATTTTTCAAAGATTTTACTTATCACGGCCGGTTCCTTGTGCCGTTTGTTGCAAACAGCGCCGCAGTGCGGTGGCAATGTGCAACTTATTCCGGTGAAGTTTTACAATACAGTTTATGGATAAGGTTTAATAGGAATGGTTCAAACAAAACTCGCCACCCAGGTCAGTTTTCGAAACCAATTCTTAAAATCTGTCGATTTAATTAATTAAACCGAATCAAATAAGGCCTCTAATATATAGCTCGTGAACGCCATTGTTCTTTATGCGAGCGAGACTCTAAAACTTTCCTCTCAGATACTAAGAAGTTGATGGGAGATCCACCTAGGTGAATGAGGATTTTCATATTGATACAAACTCTCTGATACATCTATACATTTTGTATATTATAGAGTTTACACCCAAACAATTTGGCGAATTTGAATCAGGGGTTTATTGTGTAACCTAACATCAAGTGTATAATACCTACTTACGGTTTACCTACCTAGAGGTATACATTGTGAAAATTGTATTTTAACTCAAGGCGATGATTTATAACTAGATTAAACTGCACAGCTGTAAGTACAGCAGGTGATGAGAAATTTGTTGGGTAAATTAACTAAGGTACCTAACATGCCCGCAAGCGGCACCTTTCTGTCAATACCTTCAAAAAGGTCAAGATATCCGATTTCATCACCTTTCTGTCAATACCTTCAAAAAGGTCAAGATATCCGATTTCATATGAAATTAAGGATATTTTCTTTTTTAATCGATTAGATCAGCGCAAAGGCATACCATAGGTACAAATGTAGATAAACTGACAATCAGTTAAGTATTTGTTACACAAGTTACAAATGATATGGGTACCTACTAAAGGATAATGATTGTTCATAATCGTACTATTTCGATGCATAGAGTATGGCTCTTTTTGCTTATGTATTAAGATAATCTAGTATGTTCCCTCATACTACAAGGCTTTACATATTTTGCTTAAATCAATTAAGCAGATCACATTGGCATATTTAATTGGTACCACCACCACTACCACCAGGCGATAACAAACACGTCTCTCATATTGTTTTATTAGGCTTCGAATTACGGTACAGGATTTAATAGAGACGTTTTACCTGAAAATAAAACGTTTATTAAATACTTACCTAATTCGAAGCCTAACACTTTCTAATTCTGCCTGGTGGCTTTTATATGAGAGATGCAATGAAGTGAAATGGCGATTCCCCGCCTAGCTGCCGTCGGTAGTGGTGGGGTGCGGGGTGCGCGTGGGAGGAAAGGGCTTGCGGACGTGACGTATTATGACTTCGGAAAGCGGAAATCAAGAGTGTTATTCTCATATTGTTTTATTAGGCTTCGAATTAGGTAAGTATTTAATAAACGTTTTATTTTCAGGTAAAACGTCTCTATTATATCGTCTTCTCTTCATCCAGGGGAGTCGCCGTAGCATCGTCACTCTAGGTATCCGCGTCTTTATGTCTTCATCCAGAGGAGCCACAGTAGCGTCATCACTCTGACGCCCCGAATCAGATGGAGGGATGACCTTCGCAAGATGGCTGGCAGGGACTGGATGCATAGGGTCGATAGTGGGGTTGAGTGGCGTGCTTTGGGAGAGGCCTACGTCCAGCAGTGGACTGATACGGGCTGATGATGATCGAATTATATGTAATTTAATGGTGCTATTGAGGCTCCCTAGGTTCTGTAGTGCATCAGGGATGTTTGCATATGCAACCATCGACGGCTTTCATGCCATAGTACGCAAAAGAGTGGCGTCCCTGATGCGCAGAGTAAGAAACAGTCCCAATGGCATCCTGAATGCGGTTCTAATAAACCATGCTGCGCAATCTGGAGGCATTGGGCTAAAACTCATATGCCTTCAGATTGCTTTGCAACTGAAAGATTATTTTAAGTACTAACATAGTTATTAAGCTTAATGTATACTAACACACAATATGGACAAGTCTGAAATAAAACTTTTGAATTTGAATTATTGTGAATATAATATAATTATTTCATTATTATGAGCTCTGCTTCTCCCCAGCTATATTTTCAGATCAGACTATAGTATACCTAGACTTGTAGATTGTATAGCAAACAACCCGCATTACCCAGCCTGTCCCCGGGGAGGAGTGGCAATGAATACGTTACTCTGTTCAATCCTGTCGGTTGAAAGTAATTTGAATTCTCGCTCAAGTTTTATGTTACACATTTACATTGTTATCAGCATAACTTGTTTTTGTGGGAGAAAGTATTTGCAAACGAATAGAAAATTGAGAATTTTTTGATTTGGGAATTTGCCCTCGAGCCAAGTAAGTTATTGTCCTGAATCCTGACCTCACTTATACACCAGTGTGAACCATAGGAATAATAATTCCCGATTATTATTTATATGATTCACACCAGTGTGAGAGGTCAGTGTAAAGGTTAGTCAGCCGTGGTTTTCTTTATTGTGAAGGACATTGGTGTAGCAAAGATTAGCAGGGCAAAAAACGAAGATGATGATGATAATTGGATCCTAGGATGCTGGAGCAATGAGGCCCGAAGACATGATATTTACTGGAACTTTAATTACAGAACTGATGACAGACTGCGCGAAACAGGACCTGGTGTTGCCGTTGTTAAAACGATACAATGATATCATGAGACTGATATCAACGCTATGGCACTGTCCTAAATGTTTTGGTAATGGTAATATTCCAAATTAGCGATGTTTTTATAAGGGCAAAGTGCAATGCGGTCTACTACAAACCGACGAGCGTGAATGAAGAGATTGATGAAAGTGGAGGAAGCGAGAATTGTGTGCCAGGATCACAGCAGATGGAAATCCATCATCTCTGTCTATCCCTACGGGAATCAGGCTTGAAATTTTGGTGGTAATTATCCTACCATGACCATAGTAAGTTTGTCGGAGCCCAAACCCCGATTAGGAGCTTAGTCATCGGAGCAGTTGAGTAAAGTACGTTACCTGAATCCTGCTGCCTAGCGTATGCTGTCAAGTCCTGCGGCTTCCCATTGAGCACCAGGTCCCTGATGCAGCCCACGAAGCCCTGCCTCAGGGCCGCCGTCCACAGGGCGGGCGGAGTCCGCGAGGCGGAGTACTCGGAGCCCAGACCCCCGACGAACAGAGGCCCGTCCAGCTCCAGCTGGTTAGATTCACCTGGAATTAAGTCACCTAAACATTATGTCAAAATATCTAATTGCTGATCAATAAATGGGTCGTTTAAGATCATGAAGTTACATAACATGATCATCTTCGTCACTCTTGCATGGCAAATTTTAGCATCTCTGTTGCTTATTTGGTTTTTTCAATAAAATTCGTACATATAAAAACAGAATATGCATCTTTCTGAAGTATAAGTATGAAAGTGACAAAAAAACAAAAGCAAATATACTTTAAGCTCTCTCCATTTTAATCCTTCATGTTTAGGACATTGGGCTTCTTTTAAGTAGACCCGAGTTCCTGGTCGGCGATTTACCATGAGTTTTTCCCAGACTCTCCAAGAAAATTACCAAAAATTCTCAAAAACGCCGAAGAAAAATATCCGTGAGGAAACCTGTCTGAAGCAAAATTCTAAGGCATGTGTATTTTACCAATCGGCAGTGGATCCCTCGATATAAAGGTCTATGATACTAGTATTTGATGATGATGATAACCATGAAATGACTGGGTAGAAAGGAAGAAAGACAAGTTTTGCGAAAAACTAGATGTACTAGGTAATATGGGACCACAGTTAGTACAAACTTTGGCTGCTCCACTTTAGCACTTTCAGGTATTTTAAGACCTAAACCACTCACCAGGAGTTTTAAACTCAGCATTAGCTCCATCCACAGTGACTCTCCCGTCTCTCCCGGTCCGTCTGAGGAGAAACTCGTGCCAGTTGGAGTCGTCCACTCGTCTCCGGGATGCCCTGACCCTCACTCCACCAGAGCCAAGGTCCACGTGCACGTAAATGTATCCGTTGAGCATCTCCACGGCGAAGAGATCGGCCTGTAAGGTATGCTTCAATGAAAGCTCCTACACTAGATAAGAAAATAAATCGGGCTCTGATGTGCCACATTAGTGCTAGAATAACTAAAGATGCAAAGATAAACTTAAGATAATCGTAGTGAAAATATACCAACCAAAAAATCATTTAGTGCAAGATTCAGATTACCATTGCGATGTAAGTAGATTTCTAGAGACTTCTTCCAGATTTCCATATTTACTCTTAGGAGTATGTTCTAAGAGAGTAAGGCCCGTATTAATAGTCTGAGCTCAAACCCGCCCTCAAGATCGAATTCAGCTGATACAGTCTCAAGATGTGATCACCATCTCAAGTATTTCGTTTATTAATAAACCAATCTTGAGGTATCACGTGACGTACCTATTCAGTATGAGTTTGACAGTTCTCTTGAGAACTGAGTTTTGTTTATTAATAAGGCGTTACTCACGTGATACCAGATTCCTAAACGCGCATCTAAGTTACGTTTATTAATAAGAACGCCATCTTGAGGTCGTTCTCAAGATTGACTTTTGAGCTGAGAGTAATTTATTAATACGGGCCTAAGAGTCTATGTTTGACAGTCGTAAGAGCGAGATTACGCTAAGATCGCGCTCAAATTTGTGTCTAAAGTCGATATTCATAGACAGTTTTGAACACGAGCTCGCTCTTATGACTGTTAAAACTATATGTAATCTGACAGTTGTAAGACCGTTGAGTTCGGTCTTACATCTGTCAGATTACATACATCCAGCTCACACTGGAAACTGTCTACGAATATCGGTCCAAATCTCGACCTTAATATCATTTAAATAATGTTATAAAGAAAAAAGTTACTACAAAGCCTTATTTTACTAGTAACATAAAAATTTAATAAGCACAATTCACTTATTTCTAGTTCTCCAAGAATTCAATTCGAAAATAGAAATAGCAGCTCGCACCGAAATCGATAACGGCGTAACTTTGGAAAATAAAAAAAGCCGTTTCGTCTGCACGTAGTACATGCAAACTATTCACAGCCAATCGGAATACTAACATTTCGTTGGCTCGACATGCAAATCTAGAAATTGGAGTTCACGCTTTCGCCTAAATTGCTACTAGAGTCAAAATCTAAAAGATTCCTTCAATATAAAATTGTAAAAAGTGTTGAATTTCAAATAAAGAATAAACTATATTAATTAGATAAAAACGGGAATTACCGTGTTAAACATTTATTATTGATGTCTCGATATTTCGCCAGCATTGCAGCCATCATGGTCACGAGTAGACTGAAGTCGGTGAGTGTTGAACGTCAGAAGGGTGACACAAAACGATCTACCCTCTTTCGTGTTCGCTGACTGCGTTGAGAAAAGTTGTTGATATTTTTTTATCGAGACATCAATAATAAATGTTTTAACACGGTAATTCCCGTTTTTATCTAATTAATATGTATACAAACCGTGAAAGTTTAAAAAGAATAAACTATTTCTCTAATACTCTAATAAACAATCGTCTAAACTAAATCATGGTTATAAAAAGTGAGTTTCTAAGGCGCAATCAATGGTGCGAATTTGTGTAGGTATTAATAAAGCCCTTTCTATAAAGCTTACATATATAACACTTATCCCTGTTACAGTTGCAGTGTTCATAACAGTTTAGCAGATAGTATACAAATTATCGTCTAATACTCCTAGCTTGAGCGTGAGTCACAATCAGTGCTGGGTTCCTAAATCGGGTACTTGACCATTGTTTCAAGTACAAGACGGAATAACTCATTTTTGGGGACTGTGTTTAAAATAGACAGTTTCGACCAATTGCGACAACTTTTTCAAGGTGAGTGAGAAAGCCACGACATGAATCTGAGTGAATCATAACAATAAGACGAAACGCCGCTGGCAACGCGGGCGTTCGCATTCAAATTTATCAAGGTCAGTGCGATCGACCGCGTGCCCGTGGCGACATGAATCTGAGTGAATCATAACAATAAGACGAAACGCCGCTGGCGACGCGGGCGTTCGCATTCAAATTAATCAAGGTCAGTGCGACTGCATCATCGGCACGCGTCTTAGTTACACACTAAGACGCGTGCCGATGATACAAGTGCAAGGCGAGACGCCGCGGGCGACGCAAGCGTATCGCACTCACCTTTATCAAGGTCAGTGCGTTCAACCGTGTCGGCCCGCGTCAGAATGCAAGGTAGAACGCCACTGGCGACGCGGTAGTTCTCATTCAACTTTATCAAGGTCAGTGCGACCGACCGCGTCGAAGCAAGCAAGGCGAAACGCCACCGGCGCCGCAGGCGTTCGCATTCACCTTGATAAAGGCCATTTAAATCGTCCCAAACTGTCGGTCTTAATATTAGTCTCCATAAAATAGAGTATATTATCCATTTTAAACAAAATATAATTAAATATTAGTAGCCATTCAATCGTGGTTTTTTTTAAACTAAACTAACTCTGACAGGTCTATAAATATTGCCTCTGCCGAAGTTATAAATAAAGGATGGCATTATTGCTGTCAAAGTTAGCTTAAAATTAGAAAACACGGTAGAATCGCTACTAATAGCTCTATAGTTTTAATTCTAAAACTGGCCATTGTTTTTAGATACTACAGTGCACACCAAACTTACAAATTGAAACATAAAACACTTCAATATTCAAGTGGGTGAAACTTTATAAGGTACCATACACAAATTCCCCTAAATCTGTGTCCTGACGGTTCTGATAAGGTAATTAAGTACTCTCTGAGACTCCACCTACCATGCAGCGACCACAATGGATAATTCTCAGAAATTACGTAAATAACTTCTGTTAAATTATTTTACAACTGCTTATTATATTATAGTGGCACTTCACTTGCCATGTGTGGTTGGTATTCTTGACAAAATTTTCGTCTTATTTGTGTGTACGTCAAGTATTTGACAAATACGACAAACATCCAATAGCGAATACGAATAGCAAAGTGAAGTGTCATTAGGCTAAAATGCCAAGTTAATTAAGTCAGTCTCTAATTTGTTATCCAATGTGGTTTATTAGGGAATTGCAAGTTTATAATTAACTTTATGTAATGGATGATCATAATCAGTTTTTCTTCTTTCCTTAACATAATATATCTAAGGCCCATATTCATAAATACAGTTTTGAGTAAAAACTTAGCGTGAGCTCAACAGTCTTGTAAGACTGAACTCAAAGTCAACTCACACTCAAAACTGTATATAAACATTAGCTAAGACTACGATCGTACAAGTTAAGCCACGTTGAGCGAGATCAGGACCTGGATAGGACCGCTAGTGACACTTTCATCTGAGCCCCTCCGTGCCTCGGGGCGCACGTTGAGCAGTTGGTCCCGGTTGTTGTCGCTTGACGGCAGTCGTTAGGCCACGTCAGAGGCCTACGGGCGGCCTGAATAACTCTGACAAATAGGTTTGGTTACTAAATCATATGAGAAAAGAATTAGAGCTAAGACTAGGAACATTTTAAATAAATTAGAACATGATGAAAAAATTCTTGCAGTGGGCAGGACTTGAACCTGCGACCTTGTCATTCCGTGACACGCTCTTACCAACTGAGCCACCACAGGCCACGCCTGTAAATCAAGTAAGAAATCTAAATATTTCAATAATAAACATACCTCCAAAAGAATAGCAGACACTGCTATAACAATAATTGTACATTTCAAAGTTATTCCTATGAAAATGGTAACTGATATAATTTCCCAGAACAGAGACTACAATATTTAGATAACCCTTTTCTAAAATGAAACTCCTACTTCAATGTTTGTTCAATTAACAAAATTATAATAACTCAACTACAATATGCTTATGCCTTATTTAAAAAAGACAAAGAAAACTTTGTAAGTGAGAGGTTCTAGAGAGGGATGTACGATCAATATAACAAGGGTTCTCTTGAAAATGGCGAGAAACGACGGTTGCAAAATTATTTGTCAATCTTAATTTTAGTGTCTACAATGTTTAATTAATTTAATTTTACGTTAAATTAATCAGAAAATGTTAGCGAATGAAAGAATGATGAATTTATTGGATAATTTGAGCAAGATCTGAAGTTTCAAGCTTTTATCAAGAGTTCCCGCTACAAGCTCGGGAGTGAATGTGACTGTCGAGCTGCTTCGTCCAGAGTGAAGACGCTACTGCGACTCCTCTGGAGGAAGATAGAAGACTACTATATATTGAATTTTCTGTAACATCACATTGGCAAATGACGAACTGTCGAGTCCACTAATAAAATAAATAAATAAATATTCAGGAATGTCATAACATAAAGGTTGAGATTATCTAAAAAGCAGGTATTTGACTTGTCAAATACTATTAAGAGATGGAGATCTATAAAGATCTGTCGGGGCGGCTCGTGGAGTCCACACGTGACCAAAATGCTGGCCTGTATTTCGCCCAAAGAATTAGCTTGGCTATTCAGAGGGGAAATGCCGCCAGCATTTTGGGCACGCTGCCGGAGAGCGGGGATCGGTTGAACTATCCGTAATGCAAGCGATTCAGATAGTTCAACCGACCTATTTTGTACATATAGTTTTATTTTATTTTAGTTATATTTTAGTAATTTTATTTTTAGTTTAATATTGTAAGTTAGTTTATATTTTTAGTTATTTGAATAAATGATATCCCCTTAAAAAAGATATGTACACTATCTTTATTAGGATGAATACTATTTTTCAATATACAATACATGGCATAATTGCGACAAGCTAAGTTGTAGTTCACAAATGTGCTAAAAACGGCCGTTTTTCGCAATTATGCTAACTACAACTTACCGAAATTGAATCACGTTACAAATAAGCAATTAAAAAAATAGTATTTATCGTAATAAACATTTTGTACATAGCATTTTTAATAAAATTGATTATATTGGAAGATATTATTTTTGGCTCGAGGAATAAATGAAATTAAATAAATGAAACATTTTCCATCAAAGAAACTTGCAATCCCCTATCAAATGATGAAGCTTCATGTAATGACGATGAAAGTGATCTCTCAGATGGTGATGATGATGATTCTGTTGCCGATGTCGGTCCACCCCCAAAAGCTTCACCCCCTTACCGTGCAACCTACCCTTGGTGGCTTCGCGCCCATGTTGAACAAGATCAGTCCATTGGGCTCGTTCGTGCGGAACTTGAAGGATATGGTGCCAGTCTTCACAGCTTCCCATTTCGGTAGAATCTGTGGAGATAAGATTAGATTAGAGCAGTGGTTTTCAATCTTTTTGAATACGCGAGCCATTCACAGGTTAAAAAATTCTGACGACCCAATTACAGATGTGTGTGAGAACAGGCGACGACGCGGCCGCGTGGACGGAATAGGAGAGACAGTAGCACTCTCCTCTCCCCGCTGGCTCTCGCCTCATCAGTACCTGACTAAGGACTTTGCATTGAGTTGGATTGCATTTTTTCTAATCTCTAGGGGGGCATCGGCAGATGCAACCCCCCCCCCCCCCCCCCCTGCCTCTTACCATACAAAAAGTTAGTCTAATTCTAAAAATACTACGTTTACTTATGATTTTCAGTCAGTCTGCAAGAAGCCGCGAGAGTTTTGAAAATAAGTACAAGGTACACCACGATTTGACAATTTTTTAAAAAATAAATAAACCCTAATAAAACCATACTACTTACTAAAATTGTATTTATATTGTAGTGACGCTTGCCTTTTTCCTTTTACCAGCGACCCCAAGTAAGGCTTCGCGACCCACAGATTGAAAAACACTGGATTAGAGTATCCATAAACGTGATTTAAAGTTATTCCACCGTTCAGCCCCTTTACCATAATGTCTTATAGCAGGATTACTTCAATAATACGTTGTTATTTCGTACCATGACCGTTCAGCCCCTTTACCATAATGTCTTATAGCAGGATTACTTCAATAATACGTTGTTATTTCGTACCATGACGACCTTAAAGTAAGCTTATTAAGGACGCCATGGTACGAAATAACAAAGTGTTATCCTACTATAAGAGTTCATGGTAAGGGGGCAGGCCTTCGGCAGTTGTCCGCAATTTTCAGTTTAATGTCTACAGTGGTTGTTTTGTGTTAAATATCACGTTAAGTTAATCAGAAAATGTTCGCCAATGACAGTATAGAGAATTTATTGGATATCTGAAGTTTGGCGCTATAGTCAAGAGTCCCGCTACAAGCTCGGGAGTGAACGTGACTGTCGAGCTGCTTCGTCCAGAGTGATGACGCTACGGCGACTCCTCTGGATGAAGATATTATATATTGAATTTCCAGTAACAGGACATTGGCAAATGACGAACTGTCAAGTCCATTAATAACATAAATAAATAGTAAAGAGATGCTTGACATTTCTTTGGTAGATGGAATAAGCCACGAGTTCTATCGATACAGAACAAAAGTAGTTGACTTGCTCATAGGATCAGGAAACTGAAGCCGTACAAATGAAAGAAAAGCCTTGATCGGAACCAGTTCCGAAACCCTTGTTCTATAGACCGAAGCGAGGCTGACGACATCTATCATAGAACCCCATGAAAATATATAGACAAATAGTTTGCCCGCAAACAAGGCAATGAACAATAGTTTGGGGGTGATACCTGTGGACATTGACGGTGAGACTGGCCCACAAGTTCAAAGTCGCTCAGCGAGCTATGGAAAGAGCTATGCTTGGCATTTCTCTGTTAGATAGAATAAGAAACGAGTATATCCGCCAGAAGACAAAAGTGGTTGACATTGCTCATAGAATCAGTAAACTAAAATGGCAGTGGGCTGGTCACATCTGTCGTAGAACCGATAACCGATGGGGTAGACGAGTTCTCGAATGGAGGCTACGAACGGGTAAACGTAGTGTGGGACCCGACCAGATGGAGGGATGACCATCGCAAGATGGCTGGCAGGGACTGGATACAGAGGGCCAAGAGTAGGGTTTAGTGGCGCGCTTTGGGAGAGGGCTACGTCCAGCAGTGGACTGATACAGGCTGATGATGATGACGATACCCCACTTAAGCCCCTTAAAGCCAGAAATTAAGCAATAGTTATTTAGGACTCTTCATTAAACCTGTAGAAACAGCCAATCGACAATCGAACGGCCTGAATAAACAATTTTTTATCGGTTCTGATCTCGCCTGACCCCCCGACCCCCCTGCCACCCGACCCCCCGACCGCGCAGGGACTGCAAATGACCCCTGCAAGGCCGCACGTGACCGACTGACTGATTTAAACTATTCGAATTGGAGTAGGTAAATTATAAGGGAATCGTAGTACTGACAACATTACAGCAGGTCAATGGTACTTGCAGTACGATTACAACTCTTACGACGCAGATAATAGGAACGGTCTAAAGTCCAAATTGTGACACTTTTTGTTATTTGATGGTACTGTGGAACACCTTGTACAGGAGAGTTTTTAAGGTTGAGATTATCTCAAAAACTACTTGACCTATTGCAATAAATCTTTCACTATTCAATAGATAAAACTGTGTAATTGATGGGATAGACGAGTTCTCTAATGGAGGCCACGAACGGGTAAAGGTAGCGTGGGATGCGCTCCGACCAGATGGAGGGATGACCTTCGCAAGGTGGTTGGCAGAGACTGGATGCAAAGGGTCGAGAATCGGGTTGAATGGCGTGCTTGGGAGAGGCCTACGTCCAGTGGACTGATACTGATGATGATGAAGTTGCATTAAAAGTACCAGGACACTATGATACGCATAGAGTATCATTGTCATGTTGTCCAGCGTATGTCTGTAGAGCGCTAACAGCAGTAGCGTCGAGTGTAGTGCCTTGGGAGAGGCCTACGTCCAGTGGACTGAAACTGATGATAATGAAGTTGCATTAAAAGTACCAGGACACTATGACACGCATAGAGTATCATTGCCATGTTGTCCAGCGTATGTCTGTAGAGCGCTAACAGCAGTAGCGTCGAGTGTAGTGCCTTGGAATAAGCCTACGTCCAGTGGACTGATACTAATGATGATGAAGTTGCATTAAAAGTACCAGGAGACTATGATACGCATAGAGTATCATTGTCATGTTGTCCAGCGTATGTCTGTAGAGCGCTAACAGAAGTAGCGTCGAGTGTAGTGCCTTGGGAGAGGCCTACGTCCAGTGGAGTGATACTGATGATGATGAAGTTGGATTAAAAGTACCAGGACACTATGACACGCATAGAGTATCATTGTCCAGCGTAAGTCTGTAGAGCGCTAACAGCAATAGCGTCGAGTGTAGTGCCTTGGGAGAGGCCTACGTCCAGTGGACTGATACTGATGATGATGAAGTTGCATTAAAAGTACCAGGACACTATGACACGCATAGAATATCATTGCCATGTTGTCCAGCGTATGTCTGTAGAGCGCTAACAGCCGTAGCGTCGAGTGTAGTGCCTTGGGAGAGGCCTACGTCCAGTGGACTGATACTGATGATGATGAAGTTGCATTAAAAGTACCAGGAGACTATGACACGCATAGAGTATCATTGCCACGTTGTTCAGCGTATGTCTGTAGAGCGCTAACAGCAGTAGCGTCGAGTGTAGTGCCTTGGGAGAGGCCTACGTCCAGTGGACTGATACTGATGATGATGAAGTTGCATTAAAAGTACCAGGACACTATGACACGCATAGAGTATCATTGCCATGTTGTCCAGCGTATGTCTGTAGAGCGCTAACAGCAGTAGCGTCGAGTGTAGTGCCTTGGGAGAGGCCTACGTCCAGTGGACTGAAACTGATGATAATGAAGTTGCATTAAAAGTACCAGGACACTATGACACGCATAGAGTATCATTGCCATGTTGTCCAGCGTATGTCTGTAGAGCGCTAACAGCAGTAGCGTCGAGTGTAGTGCCTTGGGAGAGGCCTACGTCCAGTGGACTGATACTGATGATGATGAAGTTGCATAAAAAGTACCAGGAGACTATGACACGCATAGAGTATCATTGCCATGTTGTCCAGCGTATGTCTGTAGAGCGCTAACAGCAGTAGCGTCGAGTGTAGTGCCTTGGGAGAGGCCTACGTCCAGTGGACTGATACTGATGATGATGAAGTTGCATAAAAAGTACCAGGAGACTATGACACGCATAGAGTAACATTGCCATGTTGTCCAGCGTATGTCTGTAGAGCGCTAACAGCAGTAGCGTCGAGTGTAGTGCCTTGGGAGAGGCCTACGTCCAGTGGACTGATACTGATGATGATGAAGTTGCATAAAAAGTACCAGGAGACTATGACACGCATAGTGTATCATTGCCATGTTGTAAAGCGTATGTCTGTAGAGCGCTAACAGCAGTAGCGAACGTACCTACTTCTAGAGACAATGACCCTTATCTTTTCTGTGTTGTGTAACCAGTTAAGCAACGTTGGGAGGTCTGTACCTGGCTGGGTGACAGTGGTTGCTCTGATCCCCTCCGCAGTCGGTCGCTGTCACGCGGCCGCAGTCGTCAGGCCATGTCGGAGGCCTACGGACGACCGCAACAACTCTTATTCAGGTTTGGTCACTAAACCACACGATATGAAAAAGGTATGTCCTCAAAAATCTAGCGAGAAGTCAGGTCTTCTAGATCAGTGTTTCCCAAAGTGGTATATATCGACCTCCAGGGGTCTGCGGCGACCAGCCCCCTTACTATATGAACTCTTATAGCAGGATTACTTATAAATACTTTGTTATTTCGTACCATGACGTCCTTAATAAGCCTACTTTAAGGTCGTCATGGTACAGTCGAAGACAGAGTATACAGGGGGCCTCAATAAGGTTGAGATTTTCTCAAGTACTACTGAACCGATTTTAATAATTCTGCCGGTGGGTGGCTATTTTTTATATATTTATATTATATATTTTTCTATTTGTTTTTGATATTGAAATGTATAAATATATTAAATAAGATAAAAAAGAAATAAAGGAATAATAATAATAAATTCTACTAAGGTACAGCTTACAGATCAAGTGTAACACTTTAGACTTTGGACCGTTCTTATTATCTTCGTCGTAAGAGTTAAAATCATCCTGCAAGCGTTACCATTGATCTGCTGTTGCCCGTACTACTCTAAGGCATGTTATTAAGGCATACACCGCCTAATCCGATAAAAGCAGGCTTTAGGCTTAAAGCCTTTAGAGTACACACGACATCACATTCACATAGCAATCTAGACCGTATTACCGTCACGTAAAGCTCCACACTCGACGTGATGTAGACAATACGAGACCCGTTAGCACTAGATCCATATAAATTGGAAATTAGTGCCTGTTCGCCATTGATCTCCTATAAACAACTAGATACACAGTCTGCCTTCTAAAAATGTCCGAGCGCAAAGAAGGTCCAAACGGATTAATGGACCCTCATTTGCTTTATTGGACATTATTTGGACGTTAACAATGTACCCTTATTTGGACGTTTTTTAAATTGTTTGTGTATCTAGTTGTTTATAAGAGATCAATGTAAATAAATTATATAACTATTTAAAGACATGAGATTTTACACTGTTGATCCCGGATTAGGCCTACGTACGGACAACAGCAGGTCAATGGTAACACTTGCAGTGCGATTTCAACTCTTACGACGCAGATAATAAGATCGGTATAAAGTACAAAGTTTTACGCTTTGATGTATGAGTTGTTCTCGGTCGGATTTATATCTTACGGAAGACAGATAAGTATACAGGAGGCCTCAATAAGGTTGAGATTTTCTGAAGAACTACTGGACCGATTTTAATAATTCTTTTACAGTACATAGTTTTAACTTTTATCTATCTAACAGTGAAAGAATTATTGCAATAGGTCGAGTAGTTTTTGAGAAAATGTCAACCTTAAAAACTCTCCCGTACACCCTTATCTGTTGGACCGTACCTACACTTATTTGTTGTGCAAGTGGTGAAAGGAAATAACAGCTAATTTAATTTACTAGGCGCTTTGTCAGTCTCCCGTATGTAGGTAATGGACCTCCATCTGATGCGATCCTGACATATAACTGACGCTTTATGATTATTTATCTTATTAATGGATTCGACAGTTAGTCATTTGCCAATGTCATGTTACATCCCTGAATGGTATTAGTATTTATTTAATACCTACCCACTTAGTTCTAAAATTATGCCAGACATGCAAGTCAGGCATATATTTCTGTACTTCAGTTCATTTTATTAATAATGTTGAGTAGCTATGATGTAAAACCTTTAGTTTTAAATGTTTTGCAAAAGCGTGTCAGCTTGTATAAAACTATAATCCAAAAATTTGTTATTTAAGGTTGAATAACTGTACTTTACTTTACGGCAAATAAAGACATTTTAAACACAAAAAAAAAACAATGTCATGTTACAGACTATTCAAAATATCATATCGTCTTCACTTCATCCCGAGGAGTCGCCGTAGCGTCGTCACACTGGACGAAGCAGCTCGACAGTCACGTTCACTCCCGAGCTCGTAGACTCTTGACTATAGCGCCAAACTTCAGATACTTCATGAATCCTCCAATAATTTCACCATACTGTCATTCGCGAACATTTTCTGATTAATTTAACGTGATATTAAACACAAAACAACCACTGTAGACATTAACTGAAAATTCAACTATCAAAAAAAATATTGATTTGATGTGCATTGCTGTGATTTTATCAATTTAATATTTGTCATGAGTACAACTCCCAGTTTCATTTTGTCGAATGAATTCAAGGACACCCGTATAATATGCCGTCTTCTACCCTAGATATTTCCTTGAAGACGCATTGTTGAAGATTACTATATCAACCAACTGCCCTAGTAAATGAAGCGGTTACAAATATCGATTCAATAATTCCAACTAAGTGCGACTTGGTTGAATTAGTCGAGTGGGCGGACGTTGAAATAAGTTACCACGAAACACTGAATGTTAAAATAGGGGTGTTTCTATGAAAATAAATCCAGTAAATCATGTTCCACGATAAAGCCTTCGGACGACAATGGGGTGACGCCGAACGAATTACCCATGGCTACGGAAATAACTGATAAACTAAATTGCGGCATTAATATTCTGTAACGTAGTTACAACGCAATTAGAATTCATAAAGCGTAATAAGTATTGGAAATACGAGATAGGTATCCCATAAAGGAGTATAATATGTAGTGTATAATGTTCTGAAAATTTAAATTACAGTACCTACTAATGGTTTTTACCAAGAACCGTATACTGAAATATATCAATTACCTATATAGACGATATCATCCTAGTTGGTGGCGACCTTGCCTTCTGTGCAGGGCGATTTGGGTTCGATGGCTTATAATAATAATAATGTTCACTTGTCCAAGAAAATCAATTTAAACGAATTAATCGTGTGCGATATCGTCTCTCCACCTACGCCGAGGTCTGCCCCGACGCTGGCGACCGTCCGATGGCACCCATTCTTTCATTCCACCCATGGATGGGTGGCTGGAAGAGGCTCAGGACAGGGATGGATGGAAGAGGAGGGGGGAGACCTTTGGCCAGCAGTGGGACAATATATAGGTTAACAAAAAAAAATCGTGTGCAATCACTATTCCGAGAAAAGACTAGGAATGAAATAATGATATAACCAAAGAAGTAGCAAAGAGCAGAACAAAAGATCATAAGCCTGTCAGACATAATTCAATAGTGGTAGACACAAACGCTGAAGCAATAGAAACCGTAGTGCCCTTCGCGACAGTCACTAACCGCTTAACTCGCAATCCAATAACCTCTATTCCCGATCTAATCAGGGTTCAGTGGCACTTCGGACACTCGGCCAAATTCGAGAGTCCGGAGCTAGGAGTGCTCTTTAAAGCGCCTTCAAATGCTACGATTCATTGCTTCGATCAAACTGAAGAAAATCGTGACAATCGACCGCTTCTAAAGTCATCTTTTTTCGTGTGGTTTAGTGAACAAACCTATTTGTCAGAGTCATTCAGGCCGCCCGTAGGCCTCTGACGTGGCCCAACGACTGCTGCCGACAGCGACCGGGACCAACTGCTTAACGTGCGCCCCGAAGCACGGAGGGGCTCAGACGAAAAAGTATACCAGGCCTACTCCTGTCCTTTAATACCGTGTACCGCCCGGGGGAGCGTGTTGATTATGTCGGGTTCGCCGCCCTGAAAGGGCGGAATACCGACCCTTACAGCCCACAATGGGGAGTGCTCGCGGATGTATCGCAGTTCCCGTGGCTCGGCAACAATGGCATGAGGTGGAACACCCCAAGAAGTTTAGGCCTTCTTCTGTCCTTGGTCTTTCCTTGAATATTCAGTTGTAGAAGATCCGTTAGTTTTTATTCCTCATTATGTGATCCGCCAGAAGACAAAAGTGGTTAAATTTGCTCATAGAATCAGCAAACTGAAGTGGCAGTGGGCTGGTCACATCTGTCGTAGAAACAATAACCGATGGGGGAGACGAGTTCTCGAATGGAGGCCACGAACGAGTAAACGTAGTGTAGGACGCCCCCCGACCAGATGGAGGGATGACTTTCGCAAGATGGCTGGCAGGGACTGGATGCAGAGGGCCGAGAGTAGGGTTGAGTGGCGCGCTTTGGGAGAGGCCTGCGTCCAGCAGTGGACTGATACGGGCTGTGATCTAGTAACTGGAGTTTGCGATTATTTATGGATTGTAACGGAACGATGCCGTCACAGACAAAACCCAACTAAAATCGTCGATCGTAAAGAGACACACTATCCATTTACTGTTACAATTTTGGCAATGTTTTTGTTGCGATCTCTGATACCGTCTTTTACAGCGAAACAATATTGACAGTATGGATTCGTAGTTTCGATCAGTCTACAAGTAGAAATTATTTCAAAAATCCCGACTGCCTTGCCGACCTTTTGATTATTATTTTATACCCTATGACACTCCCGTCATCAATACGAATCTAATACCTCATACACCAACAGCCATCAAGCCGTAAACAGGATGCTAGGAAGGAATGATACCCGAAAAACATTACCCTTCTACTGGGCCAGTCGGGTAAAAAGATCGTATAGAGAAATCGTATCAACACGACACGATTTCTCATCAGTCGCCTTACCTAGCCTGTCTTTTATGGGACGGGTTTTAGGTTGGCGAACATTGATCTCCTATAAACAACTAGATTCACAAAGGTCTTACTAAAACAATTTAAAAAAAACGTCCAAATAAGGGTCCATTGTTTTTATTTATTTATTTTATTAATGGACTCGACAGTTCGTCATTTGCCAATGTCATGTTTCAGAAAATTCAATGTATAATAGTCTTCTATCTTCCTCGAGGGGAGTCGCCGTAGCGTCATCACCATGGGTAGCCGCGTCTTCATGTCTTCATCCACAGGAGACGCCCGTAGCGTCAATCACTGTGGACGAAGCAGCTCGACAGTCACGTTCACTCCCGAGCTCGTAGTGGGAATCTTGACCATGGCGCCAAACTTCAGATCCTGCTTGAATTCTCCAATAACTTCACCATACTGTCATTCGCGAACATTTTCTGATTAATTTAACGTGATATTAAACACAAAACACCCACTGTAGACATTATACTGAAAATTATTAAATAATTTCGCAACCGTCGTTTCCCGCCATTTTCAAAAAGCCGGGTCCATTGTTAACGTCCAAATAATGTCCAATAAAGCAAATGATGACGATTGATCCGTTTGGACCTTCTTTGCGCTCGGACATTTTTAGAAGGCAGACTGTGTGTCTAGTTGTTTATAGGAGATCAATGTTGGCGAACGACTTTTCACGATGGACCATTCTTTTTAATTGGTTCACTCGGTGCTCGGCGGAAAGCTATTGTGCAGTAAATGGGGTGCGAAGGGTTCATTGTTGACGGGAGGTTTGACAAAAGAGTCAATGTAACTAATTTGTAGGACTGAAAAGATATCCAAGTTATTTATTTTATTTTATTTTTATTTGATAGGAAAACTTACAGCTTTTATGTGTGTAATATGGGTTATAAACTTAAGTTAAAAACTAAGCCATTTACAAGTTTTCGCCAATAATTTAAATATGTGGGTTAGTTTTAGTAAATTATTAATGAATTAGAGTGTTTACAACTATAGATATACCCTAATGCCTTGATCACACGTACCGAGCAAATGGGCGAGACAGTGCTCTCGGCCGAGTACTCGGTACGTATAAACATAGCGCCGAGTGCTCGGCCGAGCGCTCGGCCGAACGAAGCGGCGAGACAGGAGCTCGGCACCCGTTCTACTTACTAGGCCGAGTGTCCACCCTCCCGCTTCCCCGCACTGTCTCGCTCGCTCACTCGGTGTGTCTGAACGTGCACACATCTCGCAACTCGCCACTCGGCCACATGCATGATTGTCGTCACGTCACCGCGCGCGCCTTTTCTCGCGATAATTTTAAATTCAGCAGGATTAGAGGTAGAAGTACCTCTAATTCTTTAAAAACAGTGTTTGTAGCGCCAAAATCAGATCTTCTCAACATCCATGGTCTTGTCCAAATCCGGCGTTGCTCTTTTTCCAACAATTCCTTTAATTCTTCTGCTAATAGTGGAATGAGTAACTTTGTATATTTTCTAATAATCTTTTTACGATCCATCGTGTCCCAATCGTGGTCTCAACAGAACTGAACTGACTGTGCTAATTTCAAAATACGTGTGAACAGCTACTCGCTTACATCACTGTCTCGGACGAGAACCATTTTACTGTCTCGCCCGTTTGCTCGGTACGTGTGATCAAGGCATTATGCTTAACCTTAAGGTTATGAAAATTACACCAATGCTTATATTAGTGAGTGCCATACATTAGGGAATATGACGATAAGTTCATACAGAGCGAGATTAATATTAGAAATCATTATAAATGAGTGATTTGCAGCGAGATGTCTTGTTGAAGAATATATCCGTGCGAGAAGAGAAGTTTCTGTTAAAATCGGTGCAAATTCGTCAGATACACGTATTGCGCTTGAATTTAGAGTGGGATCTGGGAAGGTGAAGTTGTAGGCAGTTACGTCAGTCAGTTATATATATAAAGTACTTGTATAGATTTTATACAAGATGTAAAGAAAAGGATATAATTAAGTCAATGGGAGAGTATTCAGTATAGATATCTGAACAACTTTTGTTCAAAGACTTTTCCGATCAAATATATCATTTTAGAAAACAAAAAATCAGACTGCCAAATACTATTTTTAAACGTTTATTTATAACGTGATTCAATTTCGGTAAGTTGTAGCGAAAAACGGCCGTTTTTGGCATATTTGTGATCTACTACATATTGAAAAATAGTGTTTATCCTAATAAAGATTGTTAAATTGATTAAATTAGAAGATTTTTTTTTAAAGATTGGCGGCGCTAGTTGGCTCATATCAGGCCCAAGGGTTATTCATAGAATCTTTTGGAATAATAAAATATGACGACGAATCAGCTATGAATTCATCAAAGAAATAAACTGAGCTAATTTTAGCCGACATTGAAAAGAAAATATCCAACTTTTCCTTTCCGATTCTTATGGAAATAGGTAATGCCTGCGGAATTCATTTCAGCATAAAGCAAACTCTTCAGGGAAACTCGTAAACTATACGATTCGCAGCAAGCCCACGCGACAGTTGTAAAAGATTGAGCTGACGCAACGTACGATCGAAGAATAGTCAAACATCACTTCTCCTTGATCGATCGCGAGCAATTGATGAGGGTTTACTGCGTCAGGAGCGATGAGCGATCGCTTAATACTTTATCAAGTTTGTTCGGTAATACCGTTTTCTTGGTTAAGTAGCTTTGACCTACGAGATCTTGAAGAAAACGGCCAATTATACCGGCTGGGGAAACTCATGATAGCAAAATACTTCAGTGATATTCACAATCCGCATGCAGACAAGCTAATATGGATCATCATCAGTCCGTATCAGTCAACTGCTGGACGTAGGCCTCTCCCAAAGCGCGCCACTCAACCCTACTCTCGGCACTCTGCAGTCTCTGCCAGCCATCTTGCGAAGGTCATCATTCCATCTGGTCGGAGGGCGTCCCACAATACGTTCGCGGCCTTCATTCGAGAACTCGTCTACCCCATCGGTTATCGGTTCTACGGTGATATGGATGAGGACACCATATCATAGATGGTTGAAACAGGCGGGCGAGGCGGTCATAAGAAACATGATCCTTAACCTTTGTCTGTTTCGGCGCATCTCGGCCAAAATTTTATTGACACTTTGGGGCAATATTCCAGTCCGTACAGAGATACAGTCTGGAGGCCGCCCACGCGACATCGCAGCGTGTGAAGACCACCGATGCGATAGTCTGACGACATCTCTTGCACATGTGGGAAGAAATGGATGCGTACGGCCATAAATAGAAAACAATGGAAGGATTGCGAGAAGACCTACGTCCAGCAGTGGGCGGATACTGGCTGACGACGACCATTCCGGTTCGGAGAAGTTTATGAATGGAGAGTAGAAGAAGGCTAGATACAGGGACTTAGTGACTGCATTAAGGGGGAACCCCTTAGCAACAGGTTTACGAGCAGCCTGAATAACTATGATATAACTAGGTTTGTTCACAAAACCACACAAAGAGGAGTCTAAGAATATATAGGTCAAAGCTAGACAACCTCCTAGCCCAGTCGGTAGTCTGGGCCCTTGCACACCTGCCCTGTGCACGGGGTTCTAGGTTCGATTTCCAGTCCATAAGGTGCTTATACCTAAGGTATAACCACTTTCCCGAGCCTGGGTGTAATTTGTGATCATTTCTGTGTATGTCTCTGGACCAGCTCAGGGAATCCTCATTCAGGCCATGAGTGTGATTACATTTTAATATGTGGTAAATATCACAACTGGACTCACCAAATGCGCGTCCCTGGTGGTGAAGGTGACAGGGTCCGCGGAGTCGGTGGCTGTGCAGGAATACTCCAGCCTGCCTGTCACCGTGATCAGCTTGCTGCCAGTCCGCGCCAGGTCTATCAGGTTAAGCCGCAGCGTGTCTGCTGAGAACTCCACCTGGGGAATGATAGCTCGTGAACAAGTTTCTTGGAAGGCATTGAGCTGGAATATGTAACTCTTCGTGATTGACTGTTCCGACCTAAGTTGTGAGATTGTGAAGTACTAAACCTAAGATCATGTCAGTAACATTTTATTGCCAAAACTACTATTTCTTGGGTTAGAAAAATTACATACATAAGCTCACGCCTTTATTTCCCGCAGGGGTAAGCAGAGACGATAGACTTCCTTACTGATATCCTGGCATAAAATAGCACACATATCCTGGCATACAATAGCACACATATCCTGGTATACTATAGCACAGATAGCGATCCTGGCATACAATAGCACACATAGCGATCCTGGCATACAATAGCACACTAGTGATCCTGGCATACAATAGCACACATAGCGATCCTGGCATACAATAGCACACTAGTGATCCTGGCATACAATAGCACACTAGTGATCCTGGCATACAATAGCACACATAGCGATCCTGGCATACAATAGCACAAATAGCCATGGCGTGATGGGATGCGAACCTCATCGCCGTCTCTGAGCACATTTAGTTTATATTATAATAAAGTGAAGTGAAAATTAAAGTTCTAATATAGCCATGTAACAGACAAAATAATGATTAAATCACATTTTTCGTTGGAACAAACGTGGCAACAGTCGATGCAGGATTTGGCAAGTGTCTTCTCGTTTCTGTGGTCAAAACCCTGAAGTGGGTGGTCGCTGTGGGTGAGTCGCTAAGCCACAGTAAGTTTACCTTCTTGAGACACCCGATGAAGTTGGTATGAACCCTGGCGCCGGGCAGAGCTCGTGCGTTCAACGACCCCCCGACGTGAGCCCTCGAGCTGGCCAGCATGGTGAAGGAGCCAGCTACATGAGAATGCTCCGAGTATACGTCGTCTACTATCGCCGATACCTGTGGAAGAAGAATGTGACTTCAAATATCGGTATCTGGAAATTATACAATGGAGTCTTCATCATCAGTATTAGTCTACTGTTAGATGTAGGCCTCTCCCAAGGCGTAACACTAAACACCATTCAAGGCTTCCTGCATTCAGACCATTGATAGACATCTTGCGTAGGTCATCTATATATTCAGGGCAGTCCCACATTACGTTTATTCGTCCGTGGCCTCTATTCAAAAACTTGTCTACCCCATTGGTTATCGATTCTATGACAGAGTGGCCCACTACCACTTCAGTTCGCTGATCCTAATCGTATGATCAATGTCAACAACTAATGGTCGAATCAAGGAGGACGCTTTTAGGGGTTGGAGAAAAATCGAAGAGATTTCGACAACCTTCGCATGGTGAATCTAGGTCGAAATAAATGAAAGATCTCTCTCGAAGGTATAAAATTCTCCAATATTCATTTTCTTGCATAAATTATTTCCCCAAAAGCCTTATACACACAGGATCTTGACACTTAACGGTTTCACCTTCACCGCGGCACTTGAGAATGTTCGTACAACCCATCGATCACTATAATTTAGTAGGCCCTTAATGAGAGCCACCGGGGTACTTCGTGTTCCCAACAGCCCTGCGTGTACTCACAGCCCTTCGGCTCACGCGAACGGGGCGACCTTGAACTCGTACTGAAATAATTCAATGGTATTTCGGAACCTACGGAGTATTACCATATTCTACCTCCCAAGTCAGACACGGGTACTTCGTTTATTGAATCAGTGGGATTTCGAGCATTGATAGTTATTTCCGGCAGTTTATTAGATTTTTTTCGGCAATAAGGTTGATTGACAGTTAATCTTGAAGATCGATTCAGTTCTACATGTGTAGGAACGATATTCACCAAGTGAAACCCAATTCACTTTGTGAATATCGATCCTCCGGTTTTTTCTCTCATATCTCCATCTCCAATTACTGGATAGCATGATTCATGAGTCTTTTTCATGGCACTATCGTCGTTTCGTGCATATCATTAATAAATAATCTAGTTATGTGCTAATTTACACCAAAATAAACATCTCCTTTCTGGACTTCTCTTTTGTTTTCCATCCCTTTCTTTTTCTGTTCTGTTTCTATTACTACGTTTAGTATTATTGTCTAGTATTGTCATTTGTGTTTATTGTTTGCATCCTTACTAATTCTATCGCTTATACTTACTGAGGATTCGATCCTCACTCTGGCTCGTTCCCGGCTCAAAGGCTCTCATTGGCCATCATCAGCCCTATCAGTCCACTGCTGGACGTAGGTCTCTCCCAAAGCGCGCCACTCAACCCTACTCTCAGCCCTCTGCATCCAGTACCTGCCAGCCATCTTGCGAAGGTAATCTCTCCATCTGGTCGGGGGCGTCCCATACTACGTTTACCCGTTCGTGGCCTCCATTCGAGAACTCGTCTACTCCATCGGTTATCGGTTCTACGACAGATGTGACCAGCCCAATGCAATTCAATGCGGCTAGCGTAATGGTAACCTTTGAGCCAGGGGCGTCCCATGTCTTCTTTTAGATTTCTTTAGTTTTAGTTTATTTATTTCTTTTTTAGATATTATTGGTATTGTTAATTTTATTATGGTTATTAAATAAAGTTTGTTATGTATCGAACTTATAATTGCATCATCTAGTTGCTCCTATGTTGTAACATTTATCTCAACCTTTTGATTTTCTACAAAACGATATCGAAACTCGAAACGGGAAAATGAATTGAATTTTTATAAGCTCCATCTTATTTTCAAAGTAAACTCAAAGAAACCCTTTAATCATTTTCCTGTCGAAATATTTAAGGAAAGTACAAGAATTTAAACTTTTAGGAAGTTTTTACAAGTCATCGGTTTGCAAATTGTTTACTACTTGATCAACACGTGACTTATTATAGAAACGTGACAGGTGAAAGCTTATTAACCCTATTTTTTTATTTATTATTATTTATTTAAAATACGGTAACACAGCATTACAGTTGTAAATACTAATTCACTGTGAACTTAATAGGTAACTATATAATAAAATTCACATAATTAAAACTAACTATGAAAATTAAACAAAGATTATGCAAAAAAAAAGTGTATGTATGTACCTTCCTTCCTGCCATCCTGTAGCCTAAACGGCTTGATGGTTGTTGGTGTATGAGGTATCGTTAGATTCGTCTTGATTACGGGAGTGTCATAGGGTATTAAAAATTAATCAAAAGGGGACAGTTATTCTGCAGTCGGTTTTATGATTTTTGAAATAATTTCTTTTAGCGTACTTGACCTATAACTTGCTTGCTAATGTCCTAAACACAACATCAATCTACGAGTAAGTAGTTTTGTCTAAGATAAAGGCCTCTTATTATCCTGGAGCCTGGGCCGCAGTTTTTATGGCCACAATAACGGACCAGAATGATGGGCTCTCGAGACCGCCCGTTTTATGGCCACAACGGACCGAAATGATGCGCCCCCAAGACCGCATATTTTATGGCCATAACGGACCGGAATGATGCGCCCCCGAGACCGCATATTTTATGGCCACAACGGACCGAAATGATGCGCCCCCAAGACCGCATATTTTATGGCCACAACGGACAGGAATGATGCGGCCTCGAGACCGCATATTTTATGGCCACAACGGACCGGAATGATGCGACTTCGAGACCGCATATTTTATGGCCATAACGGGCAGGAATGATGCGCCCCCGAGACCGCATATTTTATGGCCACAACGGACCGGAATGATGCGCCCTCGAGACCGCATATTTTATGGCCATAACGGGCAGGAATGATGCGCCCCCGAGACCGCATATTTTATGGCCATAACGGGCAGGAATGATGCGCCCCCGAGACCGCATATTTTATGGCCACAACGGACCGGAATGATGCGCCCTCGAGACCGCATATTTTATGGCCACAACGGACCGGAATGATGCGCCCTCGAGACCGCATATTTTATGGCCACAACGGACCTAAAGATGCGCCCCGAGACCGCCTGTTTTATTGCCACAAACGATACGCCTCGATGGATACTCGATTAACTGTGAAATATTGGACGGGAATATACCTAATAGTTATTTTGTACTTAGGGCACGTTAGGTTGTTGCGTATTTTACCGAGTGTTCCGTAGATATCTAAAAGTGGAATAAATACATGTTGAGAGCATAAGTAATATTTATTTATTTAAACAGTATTGTCACAGCATTACAGTCACTTAACCAATGCACTGTGCAATTCATATCATATTATTATTCACTAATCAGTAGTCTAATTGAATTATTAATATAGTCAAATTATTAAATGATTATTAGATACCTATGTCAGTAATTATTATACATTAAACATTAAAATATTTATAATTTCATATTCGAGTATTAAACGGAAAGAAAGATTACCACTGAATCTAAATTAGTAGACTTATTTTATAGCAGTGCAAGCCTAATTAAGTAAAAGACATTGCCACATTTCAATGGAGCTTTGCCCCGCCTACAAAACTACGTGACCATTTAAGCTGTACCTATCATTTTGTTGGGGACTTATTACAGGTTTCATATTGCATAATCATAATCAGTATCAAGTTCTACTACTCTCGCAACTCCTATAGAAGAATAACAAAAACAATGAATAATTCGCTTCGATTTCTTATTATTTTCTGAATTCTTAATTAAGCTGTTTTTTTCGAATCGTAACTTGTACAAAACTTTATTTTAAACGGATATATTTTTACATTTATTCGTTATCTTGTTCATCATGCGGTTGATGGTGGGACAGAATCTGACATTGTCATTTAGCATTACTACAAAAGTAAAATATTCATAGCTGTGAACACTAAAAACGGTATTTATGAATTCCGAGCGAGCAGATGTCGCTAAATGGCGCTATTAATTCGCATTACAGTACAGTCACGATTGGCAAATATTCGCTAAGTTCGCTAATTGAGGGAGGGAGAGCCACTTCGCTGAATTACAATGTACTTGCTGGGACCTTTAGTACACAAAAGGGTTTAGTACAGTCGACAGGACATCAACCCTTTCTTAGCTTAAGTCGCGGTTAGAAGAGTGATATATTTTTCCTTATACATAAAAAGTCCCCTTATTTTTGTTTGACGACGATGTACTTCCACCTGTTATATGCGATCCTGGTACATAATTCTCGCTTCCTCTACAATAATCACTCTCTTGATGCTCGAATGTCGGTTTGTTAAACCCACAGACCACTTACCAGGAGAGCGCCCGTGTCTGCACATGAGCGCAAAATTTGCTGCAAGACACGTGTAACCTAGATATATTATCGACATGGACGCATCTCTTTAATACGGCACCCCTGTCCTCCGCTTCGTCTCTATGCGCTCATCGTTGACAGAATATTTCGTTTGCAAATTTGTACCGATTTCATGTCTATATTGGGTAAGTGGTCTGTGGTTAGATTAAATGACAATGCCAGATTCTGCCCCACCATGAACCGCAAGTTGTACAAGATAACGAATAAATGAAGAAAAAAATTAAAATATAGTTTTGTACAAGTTGCGATTCGAAAAAACAGCTTAATTAAGAATTCAGAAAATAGTAAGAAATCGAAGCGATTTATTCATTGTTTTTGTTATTCTTCTATAGGAGTTGCGAGAGTAGTCGAAAATGATACTGATTATGATTATGCAATATGAAAACCTGCAATAAGTCCCCATCAAAATGATAGGTACAGCTTAAATGGTCACGTAGTTTTGTAGGTGGGGCAAAGCTCCATTGAAATGTGGCAATGTCTTTTGTGCCGATTTCATGTCTATATTGGGTAAGTGGTCTGTGGTTAGATTGAATTTGGTCCGTTTTTAAAATATCGCCAATTTGGTCCTTCCCTCTGCCAATGAAATGCCATTTAAAACAAAATCTTTCTATTTAGTAGCGGAGGGTCTTTGGAAAACGGCGCGAAACGACGGTTGCGAAATTATTTGAACAGTGAGTGTTTTGTGTTTAATATCACGTTGAATTGATCAGAAAATGTTCGCGAATGACAGTATGGTGAAGTTATTGGAGAATTCATGCAGGGTCTGAAGTTTGGCGCCATGGTCAAGAGTTCCCGCTACGAGCTCGGGAGTGAACGTGACTGTCGAGCTGCTTCGTCCAGAGTGTCGACGCTACGGCGACTCCTCGGGATGAAGAGAAGACGATATGATATTTTGAATGTTCTGTAACATGACACTGGCAAATGACGAACTATCGAGTCCATTAATAAAATAAAATGTTAATAAGTTTTAGTAGCATTAGATTCCCTGAAAAGCGCGCGAAACGAAATTAGCTACTTTTCTGTGAAAATTCTAATTAAATAGTTTCCGTAGTATTTAGTGATTAATGATCACGTTAAGTTAATCAGGAGATGTCCGCGAAGGTTTCTATTAATTGGAGTGCTCGAAAAAATCGTGTTTGGGAAGTTTTGTGCTCTTAGCAAGGTTTCCTTTGCATAGCTTGATGGTTGCGTGGATCATTGAGTTATTTCGTTTAGGGGTTTAGGAGGGTTGTGCGTAGGTTTAGGTTAGGTTATCTTCGTATATATGTATGTATTTATAAGAATTCAGACATTCTATTAACATCAGACCAGGCTGTATGCCCTAGTTGGCTTTGCCCTCCCTCTGGGAAGAATATTACCAAAAAAAAATTAGTAGCGTTAACAAAAGTCAATTTCACACAGTTCAAAGTAATAACATATAATATCGAACAAAAGACGCACTGATCAAAATGTTCTTTCCAACATCCATAAAACTCCTACACTCTGAGACCGCCCCCGCAGAAGCCCCGCCACATGTGTCTCAAGAGGCACCACTTACCCGCATCACCCAATATGTTTTACGAGTAATAACCGAAGAAACAAATTACGCCCCCGCACTCGGGGGGAGGGACGATATGAAAAAAGTTCGCACAGAACCTCAAAGTTACGGGCGAACTTCTAAACTGCTTCAAACCGCTCGGTCATTTCAAATTGAGCCAAATATATTAAAGTCTCGCAGTGTCCCTTGCAGAGGGAACGGAGGGCTACATAATTTGTTTCTTTTTTATTTATTTAGTACATTTAACATTAAAGAAATATAATTTAGTATCTAAAATAGCAACTCTCGCTCCGGGTCCTACCTGGTGCAAAGGTTAGCCATAGCTATACAGCGCGGTAACGCCGCAAGCGTTATGGGTACCTTTGCACCGGGTATGACAAGGGGCGGGTTATTTGACTGACGAAGGTTTACCGGATATTGTAGTTTTAAGTTTGACATTGTATTAAATTGCTATTTTAGATTTAACATTTGGTAAGTTACAATTTGAGGATAGATGCAAGTGGTAACTCAGCTCATGGCTCAGGTCTGTACTTACCACCGAAACAGTGAATATCTGACTCCTACCTAGCTAAAAACCTAAGTACAGGTTAAACCGAGGGTTCATGTTGAGTGGTAGTGTTCTCGTTCTTGTGAGCACTTTTAAAAATATTTCTTTATAGGTTGAAATAGATGTTTGATTGAACAACAACGCCATTCAACCAAACATCTAAATGTAGATTAGCTGAGTGGCTGAACACAACGATCAATACAGCATACAATGCATGTATGTATGTGTGTATGTATGTATGTATGAATATTAATATGGGTTTTTATACTACTTTAACATATAAGTATTTAGTATCTAGACTTAAGTAAGTACATATTGTTAGTATGTGTATCATACTGTTATTATTTATATTGGTGTATGTGTTACTTATTTCTTCTTATTCTTTATTTAGTTTATGCAAAACACTGCCGTTTATTTTTTGTTAATTTCCATTGAAATTTCTGTTAGGTGTCCTGGGTTTCAACTCGCTGGAGGTGAGGCGCAACGTAGCACTTATGACGATGGCGTGTCGGATCCTCCGCGGTGAAATTCACTGTCCGCAACTAGTTGAGGCCGTATGCAGCCTGAACGTGCCTGACCGGTACCTACGCGCGCGCAGCCACCGCCTGCTGGCGCCGAGCGCGGCGCGCACGGTCGCGCACCGCACCTCGCCGCTAATGGCCATGCCCACTCGACTCAACGCACTGCTGGCAGCAGCGCCGCATTGCGACCTGTTCGCCGACCCGCTGTACAAAGTGCTGCGTGAATGTTTGTTGTTATGTGAGAATGATGAATGAATGAATGCGGCTGGATTTCTGTATTGTGTTGTGATATAGTGCTATTTTGTATTTTTTTATTATTATTATTGTTATTGACATTTTCATTATTGTATTGACATTCGCATTATTTTTATTCTTATTGACATTTTCATTATTGTTATCCTGCAAATTAATTTAATAATATGACTAAGATAAATTATGAAATGTATAGTGCATTAGTTTAAGACTGTAATGCTAGACATTTGGATGAAATAATAATAAATAATAATAATAAATAATAATTGACCTCGGTTGCCTGGAAGAAATCGCTCTGAGCGATAAGGCCGCCTTTGTACAAATTGTTTACTCTCTGTTTTCTATGTATATGCTTCTTTGTGCAATAAAGTGTTTATCTATCTATCTACAGCTAGACGATGCTAAGCTACCTGGTTGAATGTCATTTTGCTGGAGGAATCATCAAGGAACTGGACAGGCTGCAGGCGCTCTTTGGTGTCGAAGGCCAAGATCCACTTTAGGTCACTGAGCCACCGGAGTGAGTAAGTAATCATCAAGGGAGGAATAAAAAGTTGTTAGTTGACATTGCTCATAGAATCAGCCTCAGAGGAATCAGCAAACTTAAGTGTCAGTGTGTTGGTCACATCTGTCTTAGAACCGATAACCGATGGGAGGAGGTAGGTTCTCGAGTCACAGAACACTTACCCCATAGACATGAAATCGGTACAAATTTGCAAGCGAAAAATTCTGTCAAGTGATAGGCGCTATTAGACGAAGCGGGGCAGGGGCGCCATATTAAACCCGTTTCGATATCTCAAGATTACACGTGTCGCGAAGCAATTTTGCGCTCATGTGCAGGCAGAAACGGGCGCCCTCCTGGTACAGGTCTATGGGGTAAGTGGTCTGTGTTCTCGAGTAGAGGCCGGCTAAACGGGTAATAGAGCGAGCACTCATAGTATAAAGAAGATTCATAAAAAAACTTTCTAGGTCATCTACAACCGTAGACACAGGTAGTTTGAAAACCTTTAATTAGTAATCCAACTACCCAAAATCTTAAACTGTACATGTCTAATTATACGCAGTCCCAAGAATTAGCGATGCAGATGAGGATATAGCCCAACACGTCGTCGGGGACCTTATCACGGTATAGCTTGTATATAATTTATTGGCCTACTTGTTCCGGGTCACCCTATATAGCCTTTTAACGCGTTACTACGGAAACTCGACAGTTATTCACTGACACAGACCACTTACCCCATAGCCCTGTAACAGGAAGGCCCCCGTGTCTGCCCGCAAATGAGCGCAAGATTGCTTCGCGACACGTGGCACCTAGAGATATTATCGACATGGACGCATCTTTAATACGGCACCCCTGTCCCCCGCTTAAAGTCAAAGTCAAATCTCTTTATTGCAAGTAAGCACGTTGTGTCCATTTTTGCACGTCAACATATTTTTTAATTGACATTTACACCACTTTGCAAGGAAAAGGTGCCAACGCTGAGGAGAAAAAGTGGCACAAAAACTCTCAGCAGCACATCTTTTTTGCACAAAGATTGACCCTTAAATCCAAACACTATATCGTAAGTAACAAAAGATTATTGTGTAAATTACGAAGCCTTGAAGACACCTGTCAATCTTTATTAGAGTAATTCTCGCTAAGTGCATTTATGGGTACCTAGTATATGGTTTCTTAGAACGGCTAGAGGTGGCTTGTCAATCAGCATTAACGATTCTGTCCTATCTACTTAGATTTAACACTATAGTTCTGTATCTAGTGCTTTCAATATTCTATCCATAAAGTAGCCTCAAAACATTGATCTCCTATAAACAACTAGATACACAGTCTGCCTTCTAAAAATGTCCGAGCGCAAAGAAGGTCTAAACGGATGAATGGACCCTCATTTGCTTTGTTGGACATTATTTGGACGTTTTTTTTTAATTGTTTTAGTAAGACCTTTGTGTATCTAGTTGTTTATAGGAGATGCCTCAAATCCATGATACGGTTCCTCTTATAGATTAGATGTTTTCTAAGAATGAAAATGATTACCAGTATATTAACCGATAATTTAAATGGAATAGGTATGTGTTTCCTCTAGAAAATGTCAAATCAAAGTGTTTTGCGGAATGTTACCCGTGCAACTCAATTTGTTCCCGTTTCGTCCCATATTCCCGTTTCTTCATATTCGCACCACATTGTACATTTTCCAGATTCGTCATAATTCGGAATTTAATAGAGGTACTTGCGTCGATACCCTAGCGCCGTCCCATCTTGCAGTGACTGTTAATAAGGTCGGCTATGCGGCAGAATCTGCTGAAAACCTCAAACGGCGCAAATACGCAGGCCTCGGCGATTATATTACGTATGAGCCGTTTGGGGTGGAGACGCTGGGACCATGGGGGCCGGGAGCACACCGCCTAATGAAGCAAATCTCCCGGCGCCTGGTCGAGGCCACGCGTGACCAAAGGGCTGGCGGCTACTTTGCCCAACGTGTTAGCCTCGCTATACAGCGAGGCAACACCGCCAGCCTTTTGGGCACATTGCCAATTGTGGGGGACTTGGCGCAGGTTTTTTATATATAATTTTGTTTAAATAGTTTAGTTTTAATTTTTTATTACCATAATGCATTTTAAATTACAATAAATAAGGTAATTGGTAGACGCATTATGATTATTCGTAGGAGCCGTCGAGTAACTGTCGAGAATTGATCGAAAAACCAATAGTACCGCCCCAAAATCGGGGATTAATATTTACATAGGCAAATTGTACAGTACCTGTCGGCAAAGATACGCTGACTCGTACCGCCCAGCCCGCGGCCGTTTCATGGAAATCGAGAATTTAATCGATTCCAAATAATTGCTTTTCCTTGTATTTTTGGGGATTTCAAAATATTTTGTTAATTTCGACGCCGTTCTAATCTAACGCGTGAATGAAATGTGCGGATTGTGTTTGTCTTTTATATATAGTATAGTATAGAAGTAGTATAGAAGAACGTTCAAATAATATCAGCTGTTATCAGCCATCTTCTAAACAAAACGAAACTAGCGCCGCCCGTGGCGGATAATCATACTAAGTCAACACTACAGCGGCTTTTAAGTCAGCTGAGATGTTGAACGTTTTATGCGCCATAATGATCCAACCACAAAACTAGATGTTTGGTTTTTTCTTTTTTATTGTTATTTATTTATTTATTTATTTATTTATTTATTTATTTATTTATTTATTTATTTATTTATTTATTTATTCAATTATAACTGACTGGTTTACAGATATCACCAAAGCACCAAGTCAGTGGATACAATAAGTAATTACAATAATTCTTAAAATAATAGTTTATACAATGAAATTAGTTTAAATTAGAGTTACCTACTATTAAGATAGGTACATATATTTTTATACAAAGAACACCATGGATCAAAAAAAACATCAACATCTTTTATTGCGTTTATGAAATTGTTAATTAAGTTTACGGCACGAGCCGTAGGCGCATTGCTCGCGTGCTGCGTCCGTACGACGTCGGTGAGCACGAGCAGCGGTCTCCGGCGGCGCACGCCCGCACGCACGTAGTGCTCCGGTACAAATAGACCGATACGCTCTAGTACAGATGGGTTGTCAATCTTGTGACGCAAAAGCATGCAATAATGGACAATGAGGAGCATCATCCGTCGCATCTCCAAAGTCTCAAGCCCCACCATGCCAGATACAAACAATGAAGGGTACAGGAATGGATAGTAGCCGTATTGTTTTTTATATAGATACCTAGCAAATTTTCTTTGGATTCTTTCGATCATTAAAACATATTTTTGTTCAGATGGGCTCCAGACAATACAGCTGTACTCCAGTTTGCTACGAACAAAAGCGTTGTATAACAATAACGCGATTTTGGTGTCACGAAATTGTGCAGCAGTACGCATGATAAATCCAAGACTTTTATTGGCACTTTTACAGACATCTTTAATGTGGCCATGGAATACAAGTTTTTTATCTACGGTAACACCTAGATCACGAATTTGGTCAACACGTTCAAGAGCATTACCATCTAACTGATACCTGAACATGATAGGTGTTTTGGATCTTGAAAGTGTGATAGTTTTACATTTGGATACATTTAATTGCAGGCGGTTGGCTTTGCTCCATTCTACCACTGCGTCAATATCATTTTGAAGATTGAGGCAGTCCAAACTATCAACGACAGGGTGCAATAATTTTAAATCATCAGCGAAAGTTAAGCACTTACTTTTCCTAATGACTGTAGGCAAATCATTTATCATCATTAGAAATAGGGTTGGACCAAGAGAACTGCCCTGACTTACGCCAGAACGAGTGAAGTACTCATCAGATCGGAATCCGGCCAACTGCACATATTGCTTACGGTCCTTGAGGTAGGTGGAAAAGAATTTAATAAGTTTAGGTGTGCAACCCAATAATGAGAGCTTTGCCAAGACTAGGTCGTTATCGACTAGATCAAAGGCCTTCCTAAAATCAAAATAGGCGATATCCACCTGTTTCCCTAGATCCATTTGACTCGTAACGTAATCCACCAAGGATATGTGACTGGTCGTGGTAGATCTTGCCCGTCTAAATCCATGCTGTGTATCATCTAGCCGGATATTGATTTGATCTATCAAACATCGATTCAAGATACACTCGAAGAGCTTGCCAAAAACGGAAGGTACAGCTATGGGTCTAAAACTATCAACATTAGTGGAAGCGGCCTTTGGGATCGGAGTAACTCTAGATACTCTCCATTTGGTAGGATAGAAACTATGTTGCAATATGTTGTTGTTATATGTATCTTTAAAAGTTTTATTCGTTTCTATTAAAGCATTGCAAATCATAACTGTGTGAAAAGGCGTCGGCCGCAGATCGTTCCACATATGCGGCAAGTTCGCAGCAAATAAGCAGGAACCTCATTATAATTTCTCTATTGCCCGTCCATTGTGGCCGCACTATTGTCACCGCCATTCACCACGCTCTATTATACCGCGATATTGAGCTTTATGCCAGGAGGGAGATGTACGCGAAAGGGGAAAAATTTGGTTTAGGTTTAGCAGAGAAAATATTCCTATATCTAACTAATAAAAAAACTTAAAAACCTTGAATTCATTCGACAAAATTAAATGAATGGTTAGGCTGGTGAGTTTGTGACATACATACGTCAAAATTGGTCAAAAGACATTGCCACATTTCAATGGAGCTTTGCCCCAGCTACAAAACTACGTGACCATTTAAGTTGTACCTATCATTTTGTTGGGGACTTATTACAGGTTTCATGTTGCATAATCATAATCAGTATCATTTTCTACTACTCTCGCAACTCCTATAGAAGAATAACAAAAACAATGAATAAATCGCTTCGATTTCTTACTATTTTCTGAATTTTTAATTAAGCTGTTTTTTTCGAATCGCAACTTGTACAAAACTTTATTTTAAACCAATAATTTTAATAAAAAACGGAGATATTTTTACTTTTATTCGTTATCTTGTACAACTTGCGGTTGATGGTGGGGCAGAATGTGGCATTGTCATTTGTCGGTCGAAACGAAACACCGGCTTCAACAAAACAAGTGAGTTTAATCTGTGTACCTATAATAACAATTCGAAGTTATGGCTCACTATAGTTTAAGTAATAAAACAAAAACTTACCCTGCAAAAACTCGTGAACGGCGTAATCTGAAAGCAAACCAAATATATTTATTAGTCATTTTATAATTTTATAACATGGACTCCTGCCCCTGCACCTGGAAAAAGAGACAGAGGGAGACCAAAGGAAAGATGGCTGGACGATATAAATAAAACTGCTGGTAAAAATTGGATAGAGACAGCCAACGACAGGGAAAAATGAAGTAAAATGGAGGATGCCTTCACTCGTTAAGAGGTCCTTCCTCCTCCCTAATCGTTGCCTCAGTGCTGAGGATCGTGACCCTCAACAGCAGGTGCCGTCTTGGCATGTATGAAATGGTGCCAGGAGACACCGTCTTGTGCTCTTCTCACAGCCTCTTCAAAGAGGTCCTTAATATTAGATAATATAAATGCAAATAATTAAATTAAATTAGTATAAACACATGACTTAATATTATAAATGAAATGTATAAATGAAATATATTAAGGAAATAAAAGACTGTAATAATAATAATTTACGTCGGCGTCGGGGCAGACCTCGGCGTAGGAGAGACGATATCGTTAGATACAGGGATGGGTGGCTGGAAGAGGCTCAGGACAGGGATGGATGGAAGAGCAGGGGGGAGACCTTTGCCCAGTAGTGGGACAATTTATAGGTTTAATAATAAAAAATTAATTACTACATCGCATGCGTATTAAACATACATTTTCCGAGGACAAAGGGTTTCATTTAAGTACATCCATTAATATGAAATTACAAGAAGGCAGCTTCCATTCCAAGCCGTCCTGTCCCGTTACGCACTCCACATATTAAACTTGTAAGGCGGCGAGCCTTTGAAAACCTGCAAAGCCTCCGCCGACAGGGCTCGGGAACTTCGGCTTGTTTCAAAGGGACTTGTGTTCTCACAAAACACACAACGAAACTTTGTGCGGTGACCACTACTCACTACACGACACACTCAATATTCTAGAAAACCAGACATAGGGACGTTGCCAACTCTATCGCAAACTCGCCCACAAAATAACTGGTCTGCGGGCGAGTTTCCCTTTTGTATATTTTGACGTAGTAAACTGGCCCACATGCTTTAATGATACTGGGCGAGTTGCTTACGGGCGAAAATTACAATAGTAATGTCGCCCAAATGTTGGATTCTATAACTTTTGATAGACACACCGTTGCCAAAATGACAAGAACCGCCAAGAATGACAGGAACTGTTAAAAATGACAAGAACTGCCAAACATGACAAGAACTGTCCAATTTGACAAGAACTGTCAAAAATGACGAGAACTGTCAAAAACAGAATGTGTTTTTGACAGTTCTCGTCATTCACAGGTTCAGCCACAGACCACTTACCCAATAGACATGAAATTGGTACTGCCCCCCCCCCCCATCAACCGCATGATGTACAAGATAACGAATAAATGTAAAAATATCTCCGTTTTTTATTAAAATTATCGGTTCAAAATAAAGTTTTGTACACACGAAGACAGAGATAAGTATACAGGGGGACTCAATAAGGTTGAGATTTTCTCAAGAACTACTGGACCGATTTTAATAACTCTTTTACAAGACATAGTTTCACCTTTTATCTATCCAAAAGTGAAAAAATTATTGCAATAGGTCAAGTAGTTTTTGAGAAAATCTCAAAAAAAATAATTAAAAACTCATAAATTAAAAACTCTACTGTACACCTTTCTCTGTCTTCGACCGTACATCAAACGAGTCGAAGAAAACAGCTTAATTAAGAATTCAGAAAATAGTAATAAATCGAAAGGAATTATTCATTGTTTTTGTTATCTTTTTCTAATACTCTCGCAACTCCTACTGATTTTGATTATGCAATATGAAACCTGTTATAAGTCCCCAACAAAATGATAGGTACACAGCTTGGTATCTTAGTTTTGTAGGTAGGGCAAAGCTCCATTCAAATCTGCCAATGTCATTTATTAAAGTAATAAATGTCATTGTAGTTTTTAAACTGTGGTAAAGTAAAAAAAAATGGGGGCGGTGAAAAACAATTGATTTTCAAAGTGGGTGGTAGACGAAACAGGGGGGTGACCGCGACTTCAATCGTTATGGTTATCGTTTTCATTTTGACACTTGAACGATATACATTGCTGCGTTTCGTTGTCGTTTGTTAAAACTTGCAAAAACATAGCAGCAATGTATAGCGTCCATGTGTCAAATTGAAAGCGATTACGATAACGATTGGAAGTCGCGGTCACCCCCCAGGTTTTGAGAACCTCTGGTATAGACAATAGTGGTGCCAATTCCGAAAACACTTGAAAATGTCGGGAAACGACGGTTGCGAAATTATTTGACAATTTTCCTTTTAATGTCTACAGGGACTATTTTGTGTTTAATATCACGTTAAATTAATCAGAAAATGTTCGCGAATGACAGTACGGTGAAGTTATTGGATTATTTATGCAAGATCTGAAGTTTCAAGCTTTTATCAAGAGTTCCCGCTACAAGCTCGGGAGTGAGCGTGATTGTCGAGCTGCTTCGTCCACAGTGACGACGCTACGGCGACTCCTCTGGATGAAGATAGAAGACTATTGAATATATTGAATTTTCTGTAACATGACATTTGCAAATGACGAACTGTCGAGTCCTTTAATAAAATAAATAAATCACTTGATGCGGTATCAACTGTAGGTAAGTACCTACATATAATCACGCGAATCGCTCATAAGACATCATTATCATATCGATTGTTCTAGGAATCCTATCGCTTTGAATAAACTAAAGCGAATATCGATTCGCTGATGAAACGTTTTATAATGACAGTACACAGAATAGAAGAAGTTCGTTATAGAAGTAGTTCGTTAGGACATTAATACACAATGCTTTCAAAATGTCATCATCATCAGCCCGTATCAGTCCACTGCTGGACGTAGGCCTCTCCCAAAGCGCGCCAATCAACCCTACTCTCGGCCCTCTGCATCCAGTCCCTGCCAGCCATTTTGCGAAGGTCATCCCTCCATCTGGTCGGGGGGCGTCCCACACTACGTTTACCCGTTCGTGGCCTCCATTCGAGAACTCGTCTACCCCATCGGTTATCGGTTCTACGACAGATGTGACCAGCCCACTGCCACTTCAGTTTACTGATTCTATGAGCAATGTCAACCACTTTTGTCTTCTGGCGGATATACTCGTCTCTTATTCTATCTAACAGAGAAACTCCAAGCATAGCTCTTTCCATAGCTCGCTGAGCGACCTTGAACCTGTGGGCCAGTCTCACCGTCAATGTCCACGTTTCGGCTCCGTAGGTCATCACTGGCAGGACGCACTGGTTGAAGACCTTAGTTTTTAGGCATTGTGGTATTGAAGACGATTATTTCAAAATGTGGTGAGCTGAAAGTATTGATTGGATGCAACCCGATAGGTGCAATACATTATGTACACGGATCTCCTACATGATATCGAAATACTTTTTATCGAATGTTGTTTCGTCGATGACGATTTATCGAAAATATTGTCGCTCGAAGGCTTGATACTTCGAATGATTACTCGATTACTCGAACGGACTTAAATTAAAACAATAATGGTTATTCACAAAAACAAAATATGGAAACACTGGCTCAACACACACCAGAGTTCTAATAGAAAATAGGATAGGTGTACTTGCCTAAAACAAATATGTATTTTTATGTTTATTTAGATTTTAGATTAGAGTAGGTATAAGTACTTAACTTATTTACGTATTGTGCCTTTATTAATATTTATTTTAATTTTATTTACTGTAGTAATATTATAGATACTATTTACCTGAGAATAAATGATTATTATTATTATTAGGCAGTTGTCGCACCGCCGGCGATGAGCGAGTAGCGAGTAAAGCTATCAACTATAAAACGAGTGGGCGAGCGGCTTTAGGCCGCCAGCGAGTAAGCCACCATGGGTTATTTTTTCGCGCAAGTAATGTACAGCTAACAGCACTTTGGACCGTTCTTATTATCTGCGTCGTAAAATTTAAAATTGTACTGCAAGTGTTACCATTGATCTGCTGTTATCCGTACAATAGATAGTACACTCCGTGTAAACAAAAGACACGCAGCGATACTCGCTCGGCGACATAATATTTATAGCTCATGAGTGGAGGGCCGGAAAAATACTGGTGCTCAGCATGTCGTTGAAAAGGGTAAATCCTGTATTTTACCATGGTGGAGGGGATTTGAAAAAAAAATGGCGGACGAGACAATAAATCCAGAAAAGACATTTCAATGGAGCTTTGCCCCACTTACAAAACTACGTGACCATTTAAGCTGTACCTATCATTTTGTTGGGGACTTATTACAGGTTTCATATTGCATAATCATAATCAGTATCATTTTCTACTACTCTCGCAACACCTATAGAAGAATAACAAAAACAATGAATAAATCGCTTCGATTTCTTACTATTTCCTGAATTCTAAATTAAGCTGTTTTTTTCGAATCGCAACTTGTACAAAACTTTATTTTAACTAATAATTTTAATAAAAAACGGACGCATTTTTACATTTATTCGTTATCTTGTACAACTTGCGGTTGATGGTGGGGCAGAATCTGGCATTGTCATTTATGTACAGCTAATAGCAGATCAAGTGTAACACTTTGGACGGTTCTTATTATCTGCGTCGTAAGTGTTGAAATCGTGTTACCATTAATCTGCTGTTGTCCGTATAAACTTTGAATATTTATGAAATACCTAATTATATTCTTTATACTATAAAGAATATAATTATATTGTTAAGTATAGGCTTCTATGGGGCGGTTGTAGGTCTCGGTACGCAGTGTTGCCATGACCCCTTTTTAACATTTATGTTCTTTGGTGGGATTATTATTTCTTTTGGATTTCTCCTGGAAACAAAGAGTTACCAAACTCACCTCCTGAATCCTCCTGTGCACGGTAAGCTTGTGCCACTGGTGGTCATCGAAGCGGGTCTTGGCTGGTTTGATGTGCATCTCCTGCTTGCCGTTGCCGAGCCCCATGGTGAGGGAGACGCCGCCGTCACGCACGGCCAGGTTCAGATAGTCAGCTTCGTGACCTGGGAACACGAGGTGGACCTTAGAACACATAGGTATATCGTTGTCAGTGCTTCAGCAATAGCCTATTGAAATATCCCCACTGTTAATAAGACGAACGATTCGGTTTCTTTAACGTAACCTCGACTTACTGATAGATCGTAAGTAAGAAAGAGAAAGGTGTATAAGAGAGTTTTTAAGGATGAGATTTTCTCACAAACTACTTGACCTATTGCAATAATTCTTTCACTATTAGATAGATAAAATTTAGTACTATGTACTGTAAAAAAATTATTAAAATCGGCCCAGCAGTTCTTGAGAAAATCTCAACCTTATTGACGCCCCCTGTATACTTATCTCTGTCTTGGACTGTACCTGTCGGTTATGATGATAGATTTGTAGGTAATTAGTGAATTGTGAAAGTTATTTAGAAAATACCTTCTCCTGTAAAAAAAGCAAAATGTTCTTCCTGAAAAGGCTCGATATGGTCCGTGTGAACTAAACGATTCATTTCATACAATTTAGCCCGCTCGCGTATTGTCGTTGTTGCATAGTTGTGGCTGTGGTACAGTCGAAGACAGAGATAAGTATACAGGGGGCCACAATAAGGTTGAGATTTTCTCACAAACTACTGGACCAAATTTAATAATTCCTTTACAGTTACATAGTTTTAACTTTTATCTATCAAACAGTGAAATAATTTTTGCAATATATCGAGTAGTTTTTGAGAAAATCTCAACCTTAAAAACTCTCCTGTACACCTTTCTCTGTGTTCCACCGTACGTGTGAAACAAACCTTAGGACCCAACAACTCGTGTCATTGTCGACATATTTGTCGTTAGAATTGGTGTTTTTATTGGGCACGTGTATAGATATTATTATTATAACATAACTGTAATCTTGACTGACTTTTAAATTATTTGTATTATTATTTATGTTCTTTTTTTTATGACATCTGATTAATAATAATTTTATTAATAATGAATTGACCATGAATTGTATAGTGCATTGGTGTTTGACTGTAATGCTGTACTTTTTTTTTGAATAAATAAATAAATAAATATTTAAGTGGATGTTTGTAATGTTATTTTATGTTTGTAATGTCCATTTATATTGATTATGTTGTGAATATTATTAAAGTGACATGTAGTGTTTTAGAGATATATCTCTGTAAGCTATATAAATATCCAATCATTTATTCTCAAAATTTAAAATAATTAATATTAAAATAACCAATATGGGTAAATAAAACATTATAAAAGGTCCACGTCGTCGTGCAGCTCCCCTCCACAGGGCATCGTGCTGAGGACGCTGGCTGCATTACCTCTCTGTATGGCCAGGCTAAGCCTTTGCGAGAGGTAAGCGCCAGCCCTCAGGTCGCCGGAGGCGTGGATCAGCCTGCTCGAGATTTCATGCACTATTTTTTTTGTGTCAGAGGACCACGGGCCCATTGTTTCCACGGCAAGCGCCGCAAACTCATGGTGGTCAGGTGACAAACGTGAGTATTTGCGGCGCTTGTGTATAATAAGTATAATAAGCTATATTGTATGTGAATAAATAAATGTACCAATGTAATGCCATGTACCGCGTGGCTGTGGCATTATGCTGAGGCAGCTGACCCCTTCCGGCGTTGCACATCAATGTCAGATCAGTCAAGGAATTTGTAATATTTGTATTTGTGTATGTGCCTGAATAAATGTATTTTCTTTCTTTTTCTTTCTTTAAATAAAATTGGCACAGTCCGGTCGTAACTCACCCGTGTAGAAGAGCAGTCCATTGGGCTGCCGTGTCTTGAAGTAGAGTGAGATGGCGTCTTGCGCGCTGACGATGGGCTCTCCGCCAGTCTGCGTCAGGTCGTAGGAGAGGAACTCGCCGCCGCGGAACGTAGCCTCCGACGGAGCCTTGTCTGGAACAAACAAAAAGTTATTATTAGTAATAAATCATAAGACAAATAATAAATCATATATGCCTCTGCCCTGACGCAGACTTCGGTCTGTTTGGGTTGCTACTGCAACACCGCAGCATACCACTGTGAAACGCTTACCTGGCTCATTTATTCATATAGACTGGTGGAAAATTTGGTTTTATTATATAAGAAATAAACAAATAAATAATAATAATACAAAGACCCGGAACCAGTTGTAGTCACACGACCCTCGAAGTTGTTCAGCAGTAGTTACGTCTAGTTAGGTCAAACTCTGCAGCTAGACAGGAACAACTTCGAGAAAGAGAATGACACGATAATTCAGCTGGGCATCATTTAGGATTAACATCATATCTTCTCGTCTTCCATACCACTCAATGCCTGAAAATAAAGGTCTTTAACCAGTGTCCTGCCAGTGATGACATACGGAGCCGAAAAAAAAATTCCGTGAGTGCCGTTTGCAATGCTATTCCATAATGTTCCCATTTTGAGGCGTGCAATTGGTCTTACGAAACATATTCAAGCATAAAAGTCGACATTATTTAAAAAAAGTTTATAAGTCTATGAAGATCGGATTTCAGCCCACTGTGCGCCGCGAGCCTGCAACGTGTACAAACGCACCGAGGTTCTCTTGAAAATAGCGGGAAACGACGGTTGCAAAATTTTTATGATTTTTATTTTAATGTCTACAGTGGTTATTTTGTGTTTAATATCACGTTAAATTAATCAGAAAATGTTCGTGAAGTTATTGGATCATTTGAGCAAGATCTGAAGTTTCAAGCTTTTATCAAGAGTCCCGCTACGAGCTCGGGAGTGAACGTGACTGTCGAGCTGCTTCGTCCAGAGTGATGACGCTACGGCGTCTCCTCTGGATGAAGACATGAAGACGCGGCTACCCAGGGTGAAGACGCTACTGCGACTCCTCTAGAGGAAGATAGAAGACTATTGAATATATTGAATTTTCTGTAACATGACATTGGCAAATGACGAACTGTCGAGTCCATTAATAAAATAAATAAATAATACAAACGCACCGCAACGCCACGGCAAACAACGTAATTGCAATTGAATCGATAATTACATTCATTCATTAGGGACGAGGCCACGACCGCCTCGTGCCTCGGGTGAGGCCGCGGTGGCGGAAATAACTACAGGGTACCGGAAAGGGTAGTAAGGGTGATTTAAGTAAGTCAAAATTGATATGGTCTATTTTACCCCCTTAATTATATTTTTGGGTTCCGTGCCTCAAGAGGAAAAAAGGAACCCTTATAGGATCTAATTATTATATATAAACTGATATCACTCGCTTATATTGTTGAAGTCGACAATTAGACCGACAGTTTCGACCGATTTCGACCGTCTTTTTCAAGGTGAGCGCGCGAGTGAAATAAGAATTTAAACTTAGTTAATTAGTTCCTTGTTAATTTCCAAAATTAATAAAAAAAATATCTTACTAAACTTCGCAAAAACTCGATGTAAAATGCATCAATGAATTATAGTTCCATAATTTGCTGGCAGCCCCCGGCGCCCGGGCTTGCAACTTTAATCGCGCTGGCAACACCTGCGCGCGACCAATTGATTAATCGCACAACTTCGAGGCGGCAACTTTTTAACAACTTTACCGTACAATTCTTTAATATTGCAAGATACTGCACCAGCTGGCGTGAGGAGCGAACCGACAGCGCGCGACAGAGCCGAGGCAGTCCTACGAATGCTCGCCAAATAATAGTTGACTTTATGTATGTAGCGTGGAAAAGATACCATAAAAGTATGGTGACATGTACGGCGGAACACAGAGAAAGGTGTACAGGAGAGTTTTTAAGGTAGAGATTTTCTCAAAAACTACTTGACCTATTGCAAAAAAAATTTACTGTTTGATAGATAAAAGTTAAAACTATGTAACTGTAAAAGAATTATTAAATTCGGTCCAGTAGTTTTTGAGAAAATCTCAACGTTATTGAGGCCCCATGTATAAGTATATCTCTGTCTTCGACTGTACACTTGTGCTTACAGTCGAAAGCACATCAAGTGTAACATTGTAGACTGGTCTGCACCATAACAGTTAAATTCACACTGCTAGTGTTACCATTGATATATGTGGTAGACTGTACCATACCTAGTGGTGTGTGACTAATACTCTCCTACTCTCGCTCCACACCGCGAACGAACACAGTACGGGATGTGATGAAAATCAGCGCTGTGCCCAGTCACCCCAGTGGCTGGGCACAGCATTTCAGCTGATCACAGGCCTTTTACTCATATTATTTTAAGTTAGCTCTAAGTGTATAAATAAGGTCACCTTGTATGTATAATGTATAATATGTGTAATAAATATTTTTCATTTCATTTCATTAATAAGTTGAGAATAAACCCAGAAAATATGACATGTTATTCTAGTGTCATGTTAAAGGCATTGTAATTCTTTCTTTTCTAGTCGGTCAATTTCCCAAAAAAAAACCATTTACAACGACATATCTGCCTCGTCAATCCCTTAATTCACGTGTCAATGAGGGGGTTTCAAAGTGACATTTAAAAGAAAAAAAAATAGCTATTTATAGATGGCGTTGCGCGCAGTCACGAGAGATCTTAAAAAATACACACGGACTATGAAACAAATATTGTTAATATCAGCTGAATAATATTTTTTTTTTCGTTTTCGTAATTTTAAACAATACGAATTAATATTTCTAATAGATACCACAAAAAATACGCATTCAAATCTTAACAGGGTTAACCCGTGAATTGAAGCTTTATAATGTTGATTTCACACCGAGGAATCAGTGCCATCTACACGAGCTATCGGTACTATTTTTGTTACTTAATTGTCACTTTGAAAACACCTCATTAGAGTATTGGTATTCTATACTAATCTGTACGCGCCTCACAATTATATCAAAATTCCTTGCGAACGGTATTTTGTTGCGCTGCTCACGCGGCATGCCTCGCGTGGTATACACGGCGTTCGGTTTCAAGTTTATTTATTTACATGAAACTTTTGAAGCAGATTGAGCAAGTTGTCTGCAAAGTTTATACTAATACCATACTTGCCGGCTCCCGGGAGAATAGTTGCTTTTAGGAAGGAATTTTCACAACAACGTATATTGTGAGTACTTATTCCATAATATTATAAATGAATAAGGTCCAACTGAGGTTGAGAGAGCTCGGTGCCTCAGTGGTTGGGTCAATGGACTTGCAATATGGAGGTCCCAGGTTCGATTCCCAGCCAGGGCAGCCATGTACCAATGAGTTATCCTCGGTTTTTTCGACGGAAAAACTTACGTACATTTACCGAGTGCTCTCAAAAACGGTGAAGGAAAACATCGTGATGAAACCTGCATGTCGCAGAAGAAAAAAAAATCTAAGGCATTTGAAATCCGCCAACCCGCTCTGGGCCCGCGTGGTGGATTATGGCCCGAGCTCCCTCGATGTAAGGGAAGGTCTGTGCCCGAGCAGTGGGGCGATATAAATAGACTGATGATGAGGTTGAGATTCTTCGACAATTTTGAGCGCAATAGTTTGGAGACAAAAGTTTTGTGATTAAGGCAGTTGTGACTGCCTTAATCACAAAACCGCCGCCGCCGCCGGCGAGTAAGCGAGTAGCTATATAGTATTTTCTCGCCCAAGAAACGTACAATAGATAATACATTCCGTGTAAACAAAAGAGACGCATATATTAATATATCGCCGACTGTTCACACCGCCGGCGAGTACTCGCTCGGTTAGTTTGAGAACACTCGCTTATTAGAGCAATTGGGACAGAAAATGAAACGTTCCTCAAAAGAACCGCATCACGTCTGTGTATAAAATGATATAGAAAATATTCTCTTGGCTGGCTCAGAGTCAAGACTCAAAAGACATTGCCACGTTTCAATGGAGATTTGCCCCACCTACAAAACTATGTGACGATTTAAGCTGTACCTATCATTTTGTTGGGGACTTTTTACAGGTTTCATATTTTAGAATTAAAACTATAGTGAGCCATTACTACAAATTATTATATATAAACTCACTTATATTGTTGAAGTCGGCAATTAGACCGACAGTTTCATATTGCATAATCATAATCAGTATCAGTTTCTACTACTCTCGCAACTCCTATAGAAGAATAACAAAAACAATGAATAATTCGCTTCGATTTCTTACTATTTTCTGAATTCTTAGTAAGCTGTTTTTTTCGAATCGCAACTTGTACATAACTTTAATTTAAACCAATAAGTTTAATAAAAAACAGAGATAATTTTACATTTATTCGTTATCTTGTACAACTTGCGGTTGATGGTGGGGCAGAATCTGACATTGTCATTTATGTACAGCTAATAGCAGATCAAGTGTAACACTTTGGACGGTTCTTATTATCTGCGTCGTAAGTGTTGAAAATCGTGTTACCATTAATCTGCTGTAGTCCGTATAAACTTTGAATATTTATGTAATACCTAATTATATTCTTTATACTATAAAGAATATAATTATATTGTAGTATCGTTTCGTGTTATTTTCACAGGATACTTAATTCGGTTTACGAGGCGGCTCCGACAAAGGCTTACAGCCTGCTTGTTACCTGGACCTGTGAATTTATTAGCGGCAGATAGCGGGCTTTTTAGCGGGACTTGCAATCATAAACAAGATAACATTTGGCGGACAAACTTATAACAGAGCGGGTAAAGTTAGAATTTTTTTTGGAAATTTTCAAATTTTATAAAAAAATTATAAGTTTGGAATTTTGAAAATTCTTGATTACTATGTCGTGGACCTCTTGAAAATAAATGTCATCATCATCATCAGCCTGTATCAGTCCACTGCTGGATGTAGGCCTCTCCCAAAGCGCGCCACTCAACCCCCTCGGCCCTCTGCATCCAGTCCCTGCCAGCCATCTTGCGAAGGACATCTCTCCATCTAATCGGGGGGCGTCACACACTAAGTTACGAAAATAAATGTATGAACTTAGATTTTTTGAGAAGAATAGGATCGTGGACCTGCTAGGAAGGACCCACTCAGATTCATAATACAGGCTGTGGGTTTTACTCATGATAAATATTAAACCGGTAAGGTTTTTTAATAAATGAAAACTGCAAAAAAATTAAACTAAGTACGTCACAAGTCACCTTAGAAATGACCATTAGGTAAAATTTCAGTGAAAGAAATCGTTCCAAAAAAATTAGAAATACCTTATAAAATAAAAAATACAAAGCATAGTAGCATTGTACGTCAAATTAAAAAAAAAATTATATGTAATTGAATATTTTGTAAATATTTTTTTTATTTCCCCAAATTGTTTAATTTACTGTGCAGAATTACTGTATAGATAGATAGATAAAACATTTATTCGTTTCTGCGACACACTACAATACATGCACAAAAAAAAGAGGTTCAAACATGGAGAACAGATAAGTATACTACACTAAGGAAGGTAACATGAAGTGTTTTAGGTATATACTGTCTGTGTGTCGCAGCAATGAAAGGGCGCTGACTCAGCATGTTGCTGCGCGCGCGCACGCACGGGGAGTATGTCCCAAGCCTAACCAACCATCCATTTAATTTTGTCGAATGAATTCAAGGCCACCCTGTACACACAGGAGGCCTCAATAAGGTTGAGATTTTCACAAGTAAGTACCTCTTGACAGATTGTAAAAATTCTTTTACTAGCGGATAGTTTAGAATACATACTATATTATGTAACTGCAAAAGAACCTAACCTTACCATTTTAATATGTATCATGAGTACAAACCAAAATAACAATGCCAGATTCTGCCCCACCATGAACCGCAAGTTGTACAAAATAACGGATAAATGTAAAAATACTTATCTCCGTTTTTTATTTAAATTATTGGTTTAAAATAAAGTTTTGTACAAGTTGCGATTCGAAAAAAACAGCTTAATTAAGAATTCGGAAAATAGTAAGAAATCGAAGCGATTTATTCATTGTTTTTGTTATTCTTCTATAGGAGTTGCGAGAGTAGTAGAAAATGATACTGATTATGATTATGTAATATGAAACCTGTAATAAGTCCCCAACAAAATGATAGGTACTTACAGCTTAAATGATCACATAGTTTTGGAGGTGGAGCAAAGCTCCATTGATATGTGGCAATGTCTTTTGTCGAATGAGTTCAAGGACACTCTGTATTTTCGAGTGTACGAGAGTATGGTAAGTATTCCTCCAAGATTTCCAAGAAATTATACAAAGTATGTCCGCTGGGATGCAGTGTATGGTGTTATCTAGCTATCTCACTCTCACTAGTCGCAATATGTAGGTCGCTCTCACTCGCACTGCCAGTAGCTTAGTTAGGGTTACCACCCGTACAAAATTCAAAGTCAAATCTCTTTATTGTAAGTAAGCACGTTGTGTACACTTTTGCACGTCAATATTTTTTGAATTTACATTAAGGAGCTCGTAGTCTAGTTGCGAGTACACGTTGAAAACGATCGTATAAGTCAAGCAACGTTGATCGAGGTCAGGATCTGTATGGGTGACCGCTAGTGACACTTTCATCTGAGCCCCTCCATGCCTCGGGGCGCACGTCAAGCAGTTGGTCCCGGTTGTTGTCGCTTGACAGCAGTCGTTAGGCCATGCCAGAGGGCTACGGGTGACCTGAATAACTCTGACAAATATGTCACTAAACCACACATAAAAGAAAGAATTTACATTTACACCACTATGCAAGTAAGAGGTGGTAAAGCCGAGGAGAAAAATTGGCAAAAAACTCTCAGCAGCACTTTTTTTTTAAATAATAACAATTTAATTTCTTAATACTCATACTCATTTATTCGTCCTTAGGTACACTATGGAACACTTGGTTACGTCACGTTTCTTACATATTATATGTTTGTACACATTGATTAATTATATGTCAAATCACATGGCTGGGTGATGTGAGCGCAAAGAGCAGCACAGTAACACTGCTCTTAAACCTAGTTCATAATATTTAAATTTGCACAATTATTTTTGCACTATGTAATTACACAATTATTCCTATTATTAGCAATCTAAACTTGATCCAGCAGTGGACTGATACGGGCTGATGATGATGAAACTTGATCCATCATGCGGAACCTCGTCCTTATTTCTCTGAGAGCATCGTTTAAATACTACTACTATTGTTATTTTTAGGGATCCGTGCCACAAAGGAAAAAAAGGAACCCTTATAGGATCACTTTGTTGTCCGTTTGTCTGTCCGTCCGTCCGTCCGTCTGTCTGTCAAGACTTTTATATCAGAAACGCGTGGCCGGATCAAGTTGAAATTAATGAAGCCTCGGTGCTGATTTTTCTGTGGTACTTTCTTCGTGAATTACTGAAAAGGTCTCTGTTTATGCCAGTTTTGGAGAATAAAACTATTTTACTTTACGAATCAATGTGGCAACCCTATTGCAGGTAGTGTGGCGCTAACTCAATCATACAGAGGTCGGGCCTTCGGTGTCTTGTTCCCTTACTAAACTTATTGGGTTATTCGCTACTGTACCGGTGTTGGCTCTTGTGATATGGTTAATATAGCTTTGATAGTTTATTTATTTATTTATTTTATTAATGGGCTCGACTGTTCGTTATTTGCCGATGTCATGTTACAGAAAATACAATATATTCGTCTTCTATCTTCCTCCAGGTGAGTCGCAGTAGCGTCTTCACGCTGGGTAGCCGCGTCTTCATGTCTTCATCCAGAGGAGTCGCCGTAGCGTCATCACTCTGGACGAAGCAGCTCGACAGTCACGTTCACTCCCGAGCTTGTAGCGGGAACTCTTGATAAAAGCTTGAAACTTCAGATCTTGCATAAATAATCCAATAACTTCACCGTACTGTCATTCGCGAACATTATCTGATTAATTTAACGTGATATTAAACACAAAATAGTCGTAGACATTAAAAGGAAAATTATCAAATAATTTCGCAACCGTCGTTTCCCGACATTTTCAAGAAAACCAACACGTTGTTCCTGGTATTTTCAACAGTCTATAGGGTGCGGTGATAAGTATTGAAACGGAACGGAATGTAACGGGAAATGTCCGTTTACTTGAGGCCGCTACGACGCTACGGCGTAGCACGCGCTCGTAGCAATTGCGCGCTACAGGGTTTCGAATGATGACTTCAATATTATGGTAGTTTAATACTAAATACTCAGGTCTGCAACTTCATGAAGCCGTGAAAAAATTAAACTTCTACGTCAACGCAAACAAAAGATATGGCCGTTTATGTCGCATTTTCTCGCATCTGAAATTAGTTCTTCGATATTTCAATGAGGTGTTTTCAAAGTGACAGTTTAGAAACAAAAAATAGTACCGATATCTCGTGTAGATGGCACTGACTCTTCGGTATGAAGTCAAAATTATAAAGCTTCAATGCACGGGCTAGCCTTGTTTATTAATTGAATGTGTATTTTTTGTATCGGTACTACTGATACACTGATGTATGGCAATGAATGTTGGGTCCATACCCAATAAACTACCATATTATTGAAGTCATCATTCGAAACCCGCTGTAGCGCGCGTTGCTACGAGCGCGTGCTACGCCGTAGCACCGTAGCAGCCTCATTGCACAAACGGACACTTTCTTTACATTCAGTTCCGTTTCAACACTTATCACCGCACCCTATTGACTGTTGGAAATCTCTTTCTCTTTACTCTCTACTCTCATCCTTCTTCTGCCATCAGAAGAAGGATGAGATTAGAGTCAATGCTGTAGAGATGCGCTCATTGCGTAGTATGTGTGGAGTGAGACTGAGTGACAGGATTAGGGATGTAGTGATTAGAGAACGGTGTGGCCTGAAAGACAATGTAGTAAATAGGACTGAAAAGGGTATGTTACGTTGGTTTGGCCACTTAGAGCGGATGAGTGAAGGAAGGGTAACGAAGGAAATACACAGAGCGAATGTTGACGGAAGAGTCGGCAGAGGTAGACCGAGGAGAACGTGCGGCGACCAGATTGGCGAGGTCTTGGAAAAGGGTCAAGTACGGTCTACTACAAACCGACGAGCGTGCATGAAGAGATTGATGAATGCGGAGGAGGCAAGGGTCGTGTGCCAGGATCGCAGCAGATGGAAGTCCATCGTCTCTGCCTACCCCTACGGGAATCAGGCGTGTGTTTATAAATAAATAAAATTCTAAAATTTTGAGAAATGAATATCTTGATCAGTAAAAAAACTTGAAGCTCCCATTACTTCTGGTATCATTAAAGTCGCCCCCAGTCGGGGCAAGTAACACAATACCCGGTCCCCTTAGCCACCCCTTAGCCGGGTAAAGTTTTCAAATAAATACGCCCGGGTGGAGCGCCAGAGTTTTATCGGGACGGACGGACGGACGGACAGGTAAATTATCGTTTTTTTGTACAAACGACTTGAGTTACAAGTTACAATACGCGGTAGATGTAAAAGGTAACTATAAAGTTACAAAAATTCGCTCTTAAAACTGACAAAACAACTTCAGATATAAGGCAATGTTTAGTATAATAATAATAATAAAGTCTTTACTTCATCTTCATCAAGACAGAGATAAGTATACAGGAGGCCTCAATAAGGTTGAGATTTTCTCAAAAACTACTGGACTGAATTTACAAATTCTTTTACAATTACATCGTTTTAACTTTTATCTATCAAACAGTGAAAGAAATGACAATGCCAGATTCTGAGCCACCATCAATCGCAAGTTGTACAAGATAACGAATAAATGTAAAAATATCTCCATTTTTTATTAAAATTATTGGTTTAAAATAAAGTTTTGTACAAGTTGCGATTCGAAAAAAAAAGCTTAATTAAGAATTCAGAAAATAGTAAGAAATCGAAGCGAATTATTCATTGTTTTTGTTATTCTTCTATAGGAGTTGCGAGAGTAGTAGAAAATGATACTGATTATGATTATGCAATATGAAACCTGTAATAAGTCCCCAACAAAATGATAGGTACAGCTTAAATAGTCACGTAGTTTTTTAGGTGGGGCAAGGCTCCATTGAAATGTGGCAAAGTCTTTTTGCAATAGGTCAAGTAGTTTTTGAGATAATCTCAACCTTAAAAACTCTCCTGTACACCTTTCTGTGTGTTCCACCGCACCAATGAGTGATGGACTTTACAAACACTGTGAAGTGGACATATCAGCGATGAGCTGCCTGGACATACTTTGATGAAAACACTCATAGTATGCCTGGCAATCATAATCATTTTTACAATGGAAAAATTAAAGCCTCGGCCCTTGGACTGCCCTTTACGTCCTAAATTATCCACTTCGTTAATTAGATACATCCCTTCATAAAGAGTGCGAACCGGGTTTTACCTAAATATAATATATAATATACCGCGGGCTATCATTGAGTTACATTTTAACAGAGAACACCTTATGTGACGGGAGGTGGCGCGGCGGCGGCGCTTACTTCACTAATATTGCATAGGATGTTATTCATAATTATAAATTCATAAGAACACTTATGTAAAGGCGCTAACTTCACGAATATTGAATGTTTATTAACCTGTAAGTTATGCCTCAATCAAGGATTACCTTCGATTCATATTCGTATTGTTTATCACTGCATTGTCAGTCGACAGCACACAAGCATTTAAAAATATATAGCAAACTTGGCCTTATTGTCGTCATATACTTTACATACTATACATAAACAAATATGTAAGGCATCTAACAAAGAAATTGGCCGTCGCCTTAGAGAGAGGGGTTATGACTCTCGCTCCGGGTCATACCTGGTGCAAAGGTTAGCCATAGCTATACAGCGCGGCAACGCAGCGAGCGTTATGGGACCTTTGCACCGGGTACGACAAGGGGCGGGTTATTTAATTAATTTAGGTAAGTATTTATTTTAATCACGTTTTATTTGTTATTATAGGTATTAGTTTTTATTGTTATTAGTTTGTATTTTTAGCTTATTACTGAATAAATTGATATATTTACAAAGAAATAAATTGAATTTAATAAATACACAACACACACAAAGTGCAGTCAATCATTGTAACACTTTTGACTTTATACCGTTCTTATTGTGTGCGCCATAAGAGTTGAAATATTTCAAGTGTTATCATTATTGTACTGTCGACTGTACGGTGGAACACAGAGAAAGGTGTACAGGAGAGTTTTTAAGGTTGGGATTTTCTCAAAAACTACTTGATCTATTGCAAGAATTCTTTCACTTTTTGATAGATAAAAGTTAAAACTATGTAACTGTAAAAGAATTATTAAATTCGGTCCAGTAGTTCTTGAGAAAATCTCAACCTTATTGAGGCCCCCTGTATACTTATCTCTATACCCATTGGAGAAGGTTTTAATCAGTACAGAATTATAGGTCGTTCGGCTCGTGTAGGGTCTCTCGTTTATCTATTAGCTCGCAGCGCATCGCGTGGGCGAGAAAAGTACAGACATCGCATTTTATTCATAATCATTGTTATTTCAAAGAGTAGCTGAGTAGCCGTGTTTATAACTCATGAAAAATCATCTTTTTCGCGTTATGCAGACTTGTTGTTACATGAATCTGAAAAATAATGTAGTATGAGGTATTGTAAAATGAATCTAACAATACCTCATACACCAACATCCATCAAGCCGTTTAGGCTACAGGATGGCAGGAAGGAATGGGCATGCACTCGAAAAACATAACCCTCCTTCTTGCGCAGTCGTGTAAAAATACGGGGCAGCACATAGGCCAGGGATCGCCAAATCAAAGACCCCCGAGAAGGGTCCCCCCGGACACACGCCGGCGGAGTCGCGGAAGTAATTCGCAAGTCTCCCCGTGACTCCGTCATAGGGCGGCGAGACGGAACACCGATTTTTAGTCGGTAAGAGTCCGACATAACCTTCCTCGCCTCCCCGTGGCAAGGAGGTATCATGATATCTAGATGATTTTACCCCCGAAAAAAAAAGGGGTCGCCAAATGGCGGACCGCGGTCCATATTGAAGCCCCCCTGTATACTTAACTCTGTCTTCGACTGTACTATGTCCCTATTATTTTGTCCCAGCCTTGATTTTCCCGATACGGGACACTTGAGTGGAGAGCCTAAAAAATCCTTACAGCTACTCAACTCACATTCAAAACTGACTATCGACCTATATGCCGACGACGGTTCCCAATTCAAATCTCCGGCCGCGTTCGGGTGCGCTCGGCCGTTTCCGGCCGCTGTAATGGCGGCTCGTCCCACGGAAATGGGGCGACGCGATGACGCGGCACCGGCCGGATATAGTGACACCTTCCACCTTCACCGGCGATCGAAAAGGATGGACTGTCCGTCTATCTATAGAGTGTGAGCAATCGAGATAGGTCAGTATGAAAAAAGGGCTTATTCCACCTTGGTCATAGTAGACTTAGGTCACACCTTCGAATGCTTCCACGTACGGTCGAAGTCACAAGTCAAAGTCAAATTTCTTTATTGCAAGTAAGCACGTTGTGTACATTTTTGCACGTCAAAATATTTTTGAATTTACATTTACACCACTTTGCAAGGAAAAGGTGCCAACGCTGAGGAGAAGAAAAAGAAAGGTGTACCGGAGAGTTTTTAAAATTGAAATTTTATCTTTGTGTACAGCTGATCAAGTGTAACACTCTGTACGGTCGAAGACAAAGAAAGGTGTAGGTACAGGAGAGTTTTTAAGGTAGAAATTTTCTCTAAAACTACTTGACTTATTGCAACAATTATTTCTCTGTTAGATAGATAAACGTTAAAACTATGTAACTGTAATATAATTATTAAAATCGGTCAAATAGTTCTTGAGAAAATCTCAACCTTATTGGGACCCCTTGTATACTTATTATCTGAGTCGTAAGAGTTAAAATCGTACTGCAAGTGATACCATTGATCTGCTTACCTTTACACTGAACCTAAGTGAACTGCTACTAAATAGAGATGTCATGCTGTGGAGTAGAGGCGGGCAGCAGGCACCCACTCGGGGCGGTCGGTTTAATTGGAAATTCAATTTTGACACCGAGTGTGTTCACTTTCCGCTCAGATTGCGTTCGGCTGAATGAACGGCTTTAAAAACGGTTATATTGAAAAGCTTATTTCACTACAACCATTCTCATATCTCAAATCCTGGCGCATTTTCTGAGTAGTAGCCATAAGTACTCGAGTTAGCAAATTGGTTTACAATATACAGGGTGTAACGTAAAGGGTATATGAAGCCGAAGGGAGGGTGTTCAGTATCGGTAACTGAACAACTTTTGTTCTACGACTTTTCGAATAAAAAATAAAAATAAATTAATGCCTCATACAAATCGATCAGCTGACAGGTACGAAATGTATGAAAAGTCAAAAATAAATTCGCGATAATCGAAAAGTCGTAGAACAAAAGTTGTTCAGTTACCGATACTGAACACCCTCCCTTCGGCTTCATATACCCTTTACGTTACACCCTGTATATAAAAAATTGTGATTTAACTTTAAGACTTAAACCAGGTTATATTTTCGGTGCAAGAGTTCTGTTAATGAGGTTAAATGTATTTAATTCATAAGGTATTTTGGAAATGTTGTAACTAAAACATATTAGAAACTAGTGCCAGGTCTAAAAGTACCAACATTATCATTCTTTTTATAACTCTGCCTGTAGGAAAGGCAATAGGAACTACACTAAATCTGACATGGCTATAAACTATGTCAGATTTGGTTGCAGGCTCTTCCATCCAAAAATTTAGGTACTATTTTGGATAATAACACCTTCCGTTCAGCCGTATCCTTACGTATTGGTGCTCCGTGTGTAGCACCACACAGGTGTGCATGCGGAGACAAGGTCGACCGCCTCGGCCACCACGGACTCAGCTGCAGCAGGAGCGCGGGCCGCATTGCTCGCCACAGCGCAATTAATGATGTCATTCGTCGGGCCTTCGGAAGTTCCAATGTCGCCGCCGTATTAGAGCCGAACGGACTCATGCGCGACGACGGAAAAAGGCCTGACGGAATGACACTCATTCCATGGAAGATGGGACGGCCTTTGGTGTGGGATGCCACATGTGTCGATACACTGGCGCCGTCCCATCTTCCTGAAACGTCTCAAAGGGCGAGTGGCGCTGCTGTAGCGGCTGAATTCCTCAAGCGGCGCAAGTATTGTGGTCTCGACAGAGGCTACATATTTGTGCCGTTTGGGGTAGAAACGCTGGGTCCGTGGGGGCCGGGAGCGATGGAGATCTATAAAGATCTATCGGGACGGCTCGTGGAGTCCACACGTGACCAAAGTGCTGGCCTGTATTTCGCCCAAAGAATTAGTCTGGCTATTCAGAGGGGAAATGCCGCCAGCATTTTGGGCACGCTGCCGGACAACGGGGATCGGTTGAACTATCTGTAATGCAAGCCATTCAGATAGTTCAACCGACCTATTTTGTACATATAGTTTTATTTTAGTTTAGTTATATTTTAGTAAGTATACTTATACGATTAGATGACATCATTCTTACCTTGTCAGATTTGGTGTAGTTTAAAAAAACGTACTCCAGAATTATTAACATTGTAAGTGTACAAAATCGTGAAAGAAGGAAATAATTTTTCATTTTCAGTGCTCCAGTCTCATTATTGAAACTACTTTGCATGCAAAAACCCTTAGTTGCAATTTATTATAACGAGGTTAATACCTGTAAGGGATTAATACAAGCACTTTATAGCGCCTCGCCGTACACGCTCTGCTGAGCCACATACGATGCGGTACGGGTCTCATTTAGTCCCGGAAGTAATTTCAGCTCATAAAGCTCCACCATGTGAACTATTCACAAATCCTTCGCATTAATTAACGCTATAATTCACCAATTCCATTCAAATAACAATCGGAGCGTATAACAGAAGCAATAACTTCACTTTATGGTGCCTCGGGGGCATTAACATGCAGATTGTTACCGCTATTCCGGTTTGCAGGACCGGATCTAGGGGGGCGACAGTTTGAAGGGGTCGCGGGCGGCCAGATTAGGCCTGGCAGTCGATTCGGATAAATCTGGTGACAAGGGGCTAGTCCAGTTGCGAGTATACGTTGAAAACGATCGTACATGTTAACTTTTTGATCACCAAAGACGGCCATAGCCGACAACGGGACATCGTGGCATGAAGGCCATGTCTGGATATTGTCACGACAAGTTATCACGTCAAATTAGTCTAAAATATCATGTATGGTGGCGTTGAGGGTGCATCACTTTCTAACATTGACGTAGCGAAAGGTTAATCAGGTTAACCATGTTTGGTGAAGTAAGTACTTGGTGGTACTGATCACCTGGATGGGTAACCGCTAGTGACACTTTCATCTGAGCCCCTTCGTGCCTCGGGGCACACGCTAAGCAGTTGGTCCCGGTTGTTGTCGCTTGACAGCAGTCGTTAGGCCACGTCAGAGAGCTACGGGAGGTCTGAATAAATCTGACAATAAGTTTGGTCACTAAATGTGTAGCAATGAATATGATTGATGGATATCAAACGCATCCATAGCAACGTAGCATAGCACATCTCTGGTGGACAAGAACCCTAAGGCGAGAGGGGGCGCCCCTACCAAGACCTGCCCTGCAGATCCGGTGCTGCCGGTCTGAACCGGTTCGCGCCGGCTATAACCGGATCAGTCTGCGTGCGCTGTAATCTGCGCGTAGATCTCCAAATTGGGCTGGACACGGTCGTTACTTTGATGTACGATATTTTTATAATGGACTTGGAATATAGGACCTCAAATCTTAGGCATGTGTAATACACCAAACTGCCCTGAGCTCGCGTGGATCATAGCTCAAGCTACGTTAGCCCTCAGATCAGTAAATCAACAGTGGAGACATTTAAAAATAGCCTTATTGGTGCTGATAATGTGGTATTCCCAGGCCGATTATAATAGGCTCTAGATAGATGGACTGCATTTCAACTGCACCAATCGTGCAGCTCAAATGAAATGCACACCGACTGCAATTTTGTTGCACGGTTGGTTTGCAGTCGTGCTAACTGCATCCAAACTGTAATCGGAGTGCAGTTGAAATGCAGTCCATTTCTATAGAGCAAGTGCCAGCGTAGCTCCTGCTTGTTGAGCAGGAGCTACGCTGGCACTTGCGACTGTCAAATTTGAACTCCACTCATACTCAACTTTCTATTTTATTAATGGACTCGACAGTTTATCATTTGCCATGTCGTGTTACAGAATATTCAATATATCTTAGTCTTCCTCCAGAGGAGTCGCCGTAGCGTCATCACTCTGGACGAAGCAGCTCGACAGTCACGTTCACTCTCGAGCGAGACTTAGATAAAAGCTTGAAACTTCAGTTCTTGCTCAAATTATCCAATAAATTCACCATACTGTCATTTGCGAACATTTTCTGATTAATTTAACGTGATATTAAACACAAAATAACCACTTAGACATACAAATTATCAAATAATTTTGCAACCGTCGTTTCCCGTCCCGTGACACGGATTTGAAGCCGTACCGTTGCTAGGCGACCAATCTCGTTGCGAAGGTCGCGTACCGCGTACCGGGTCCCGGCGCTAATTACTGAGTGTAATGTATCACAATTACTGTATATCGTGGTGTTCGCTTGAGGCAGTGGGTTTGACGGCTGACGTATCATATTTCATATAGCGTAGAAGGAAATAGATAGATAGATAATCATTTATTCATCAAACATTTTGTAGAGAAATACAAAAATAAAAGATGTATCACCATACGCCAAGTTCAACTAGTCAATATTATACATGGAAAACAGAGTCAATTTTTATTCTATACAAATACAATGGTTACATAAAAAGCTACAGTTGTACAATCACAGATATTGTATGGCTGTAGAGGGGCCATGTTATTCTGACGAAAATCAAACCATTCACCACCCATTTCACACACAGTCACTCATCTCCATTTCATTACGACCATTCATTACAAGTATTTTTGAGGCATAAACTCATTGATTTTATATATCGTGTTACTTAATAAAAGTTCTTTTAAACCTGTTCTAAAGGCTATTATGTTTAGTTTCTGATTTTAAATTTTCTGGTAATTTATTGTACAACTTTTTACCCATGACTCTCGGCAGTCTATTTGAAAGGGCTAAATTAAAAAAAAAAAATTTAAATTAAAATATATAGGATGTCCTTGAATTCATTCGACAAATTGAAACTGGGGATTGTACTCATGATAAATAATAAGTTGGTTAGGTTTTTTTAGTACTTAAATCAAATCTGGAAAAAAAATTAACTAAGTACGTCACACACAAGTCACACAATGACCTTAAAAATGACCATTAGGTCAAATTCTAGTGAAAGAAATCGTTGCAAAAAAATACCTTAAAATGTAAAAAAAAACTCCAAAGCATAGTAACGATGCACATCGATGAATTTATTGTTAGATAATAATGTTTTATTTTTCCCAAATTGTTTAATTTATACTTAAGGCGCTGACATGAGCCAACTAGCGCCGCCAATCTTAGTTGTAGTTCACAAATGTGCCAGAAACGGCCGTTTTTCGCAATTATGTGAACTACAACTTACCTACATTGCATCACGTTACAAATAAGCATTTAAAAAATAATATTTATAGCAATAAACAATGTGAACGTAGTTTTTTTAATAAAATTGATTATATTGTAAGATAGGTTTTTTTTAAGATTGGCGGCGCTAGTTGGCTCTAGGAAGGCTCTTAAACGCTGTGCAGAATTAACATATGTCACATCACAAGCCCAACCATTTAGTTTGGTCGAATGAATTCAAGGCCACCTGTATAACTGTAACAGAATTACTTTCGATCCAGTAGTTTCAGAGACAATCTCAACCTTATTGATTAGTATACAGGGGATACTTATCTCTGTCAACCTTTCTTTGTTAGACCATACAAGGTTGATCCATTTAATGCTACGTATTTTTTTAAATATATAAGTAATTTTATATCGGATTCTAATTATTATGATACATAATGAATTATCCAGTTTCAATGTCAACATTGTTTACCCTGCGACCCTGTATAACTTACACATTGTTAAACTTTTCAGGAAATACAAAAGCAATTTCGACCCGAAAAGTCGCTGACGGAGCGAGGCGCAATAGCGCCCGCTCGGTGGGCCACATTAGCATACAGCCATAGTAAAACAAAAAGAGCAAGCTATCTTCAAGGAAAGGTAATCGCGCCGGTTGAATGTGCGAGTGTCGTATATGTCGCACAATTGTGTTTTACCCGACTGCGCAGCAAGGAAGGGTTATTTGTGTGGTTTATAGTATTAAAATCAACAAACACTAATCATGTCGTCATTTTATATTTTGTAGATTTAAGATATAAACATTTATTTGAATGTTATATGTGGAAACTTATAATTGGCATATAGGTATTATTAATAAGTTCATATTGTAACATACGCTGTAAGTTCCCCGAACAAAATAAAATAAAATAGAATGTAAATCAAACTGGGAGCAAAAGTAGTCTTATTTTCAACTGAACAGATGGGGAAAAAATATCTCACTACTTCAGTTAACTGAACTGGACAACTGAACTAGTGACAACTGAACTATAAACGCACAGCGACACGGTCACACCAGACTTCGTCAGTCGGGGCCACCCAAGCACAAACTATGCAGTATGCTCGTAGGCACACATCACAGCGATCAAGTGTAATACTTTGAACTTTGGACAGTTCTTGTAATCTGCGACGTAAAAGTTAAAATTGTACTGCAATTGTACCTGGTACGGACAACAGCAGATCAATGGTAACCCATTACGTGTTACGGACAACACGTAACCTGGGCAACATGGGTTACCATTGATCTGCTGTTGTCCATACCAGGTGCTCAAATCTGATTTGTAGCTACCGCTTTTGGTTATTTACGCGACCGCGATGCAATTTGAAATTTAAATTATAATGCAATAACGATGTTAATCCCTTAACGAGGTTAACCTTCGTGATACGTGATCGACAGCCCCACGAAGTAGGAACTTAAGTTTCCTAAGAGGCCGGAGATAGCCTACTCTTTTTATTTTACTGTGACTTCGCGCCCAAATTGAGTTCACCGGCCGAGCATATCACGGAACCAATATGGCCGCCGGTATGCTCGGCACAGTGTAGTGAGGAAAAGCGTGGACACTGCTCGTATTCAAGGATTGTAACTTGTTTTATTGTAAATTCTAAAATTGAGATCAGTATGCATATAGGCCTTGAGATGAGATTTTTGGTTTGTTATTGTTAATCCTGTGTAATAAATAGGTATATACACTTGTTCTGCCTGCTTCTTTCGTTTCCATCTCACACTGGTCTGAGGGAGAGAACTCTGGGGTTAAGCACACCGTACATCTTATTTCGTGGCTTGTATTAAGGTGTAACTTTAAATATGATGAAAAATTTCTAGCCGTGGGCAGGACTTGAACCTGCGACCTTGCCATTCCGTAACACGCTCTTACCAACTGAGTTACCACAGGCCACGCCATGCCCACTGAAAATCTTCATTGTATTATACATACGCATAATACAAATTCTGAAAGTGTGTAACTTCTTTAAATGGTACATTATGTTGAAAATTTACATTATTTAGACCACAGCACACTTAAATATTATTCTGTCCCTTTTATTATTCAAGGCTTTGCCTAGTGGTATATTAATAACAAATAAAAATAATGTCCTCCATCCCAACAAATTAATTAGGTGGTCACTCGATTATAAGATTTTTGTGTTGACTAATCTAGAGCCAATTTATATGGCAATAAAATACAATCAAATTGATGACCGTCTTTTTGCAAGTCGTTTAAAAACTATCACGTTTGCACACTTTCTATACTGTGTACATTTTTCAGTTGCAGGCCTAAAACGAAACCCCCGCACCATGAAAACGTAATCGACTTTTAGCCCAACGCAATTGCTTATATTCACACCCTCCTTAGGTCCTATCTAGACGGACTACTAGACAACGACGTGACAGCGACTAAATTGTCGCCGGGCTGAAAACTCAATCGTATAACAAATTAAATTAGAGTTGATTTGCGCACCAGTGTGTTGTTATACGATGTGCCTTAAGGCGCCTAGCTTAATTGTGTTTCTTCTTAATTGTATACATTTTTTTCAAATGACTGTAAATAAATTATCATATTGGGGATTACCTGTTAAGATATTGTAGTGGTAATAAATATTTTTATATATATAAAAAAACCTACACGAAGACAGAAAAGTATACAGGGTGCCTCAATAAGGTTGAGATTTTCTCAAAAACCGAACCTAATAATTCTTTACAGTTACATAGTTTTCACTTTTAGCTACCTAACAGTTAAAGAGTCATTGCAATAAGTCAAGTAGTTTTTGGGATAAGTTCAACCTTACAAACTCTCCTGTACAGGACCGTATAAAAACTTATTCCTAAACTTCCTAAACGCAGCGCTTTTCAGCGTAGTGCAATACGAGCCAACATTCGATGGCGCATGCATGCTGTTGCGTGCAATGTGGCCTCTTGTTGCGTGCAATGTGGCCTCTTGTTGCGTGCAATGTGGCCCCGCGTCGTGCAATGTGGCCCGTGCGCCAACTAATGTGTCCATTCCGCGGCTCTGATAATTGGTCTTGTGGTCTGCTTTGTAATTCTGTTACGCGAATGCTGAGAATACAGAACAAAACATACTCAGTCTTTTTTGTAGCCATTAGGGAAATAAATTAGAGTACAACCGCCACTACCGCCGAGGCCAGTTGAAAACCAGCGATATGGCTCGCTGTGGACACAGCACATGTTGAGCTGCTCTCTTGGGCCGATATTGGGCAACCTTTCGTTTGGTAACACATAAAACATTACTTAGCATATTATCTATATACAAATACACTTGTTTACTATATCCATTTTACACAAACACTTTCACACAAATACTCACCCACCTTACACACGTACACACCCAGTCACCCACCCTAGTATAGTTCAAAGGGAAGATAGCACTAGGCTCTTAGTTCAAGCTCGTTATCATACCGTTATCAGGTATATATTCTAGCAGGGAAGAGGTGCATGTCGAGTCCCAGCGCTACTACACACCTCGGTGTCAGCTCAGCTGAAACATGCACCTTTTGCCACACCACTTAGCATAACTATTACAAATATATATAGCTCGACTACCACTGACTGACTCACTGACTGACTCACTCACTCACTGATTGACCGTCCCGTTTAGTCTGAAGGAGTTCCCGGAGGTGAAAGTGATGTAGGGGGGAGTTGTATAGTTTAGTGATTGGACCAGAGGAAAACTATAGGGAAGTGAAAAAAACAAGATGGCGGCGGGTCACGTGATGCCATCTCCACCATTTTCCAACCGATTTCGTTCAAATTTGGAACACGCGTCACATGGTCGACCTACTTTGTGATGAAATTGAAAAACAAAAGAAAAACAAAATGGCGGCGGAAATATAGCCGATTGAAAATTTGGACATTTCAGACCAAACTTTGACGAATTAGCTGGCCTAGCACGAGCGCATGAGGAATATCCAACCAATTCCACTTCGTAGCACATATGATGCAGTATACCAGAAAATTGTCATTTTTGGGAAAAACAAAATGGCGGACGAGCAGTAAACCATAATATTTTTTCCATATATTTTCCTATACGAAACGAAAGGATTACTGGCGTGCGGTAAATATCTATCAGTAACTATAGCGAGGCCAAAGGCCGAGCACCCTCCCGCGAGGCCGAAGGCCGAGCTCCGCGTAGGGCGAAGCCCGAAGCGATAGAACACCGCGAGGCCGTAGGCCGAGCTCCGCGTAGGGCGAAGCCCGAAGCGTCCCCTTGTCAAGCAGAAACAACTCACCACCTTCCAAGTAACTTTTGCGAGGCCGAAGGCCGAGCCGGCCTGCGAGGCCATAGGCCGAGCTCCGCGTAGGGCGAAGCCCGAAGCGTCCCCTTGTCAAGCAGAAACAACTCCCCACCTTCCAAGTAACTTTTGCGAGGCCGAAGGCCGAGCCGGCCTGCGAGGCCATAGGCCGAGCTCCGCGTAGGGCGAAGCCCGAAGCGTCCCCTTGCCAAGCAGAAACAACTCCCCACCTTCCAAGTAATTTTTGCGAGGCCGAAGGCCGAGCCGGCCTGCGAGGCCATAGGCCGAGCTCCGCGTAGGGCGAAGCCCGAAGCGTCCCCTTGCCAAGCAGAAACAACTCCCCACCTCCCAAGTAACTTTTGCGAGGCCGCAGGCCGAGCCGGCCTGCGAGGCCATAGGCCGAGCTCCGCGTAGGGCGAAGCCCGAAGCGTCCCCACGCTACCAAAGAAAAAGATGCCCTTGCCTTTCGAATTATGAACAAAGTTATGGAAATTGTGTACAGCTAGCAACGTTTGGCTTTTGAAAACATTTTTTAAGTTTCTGGCATACGGGCATTTCGAGCGTTGCTTGATTTAAAAATCACAACAATAACCTACTTTAAATGAGCAAACTCTTTTCGAAATAAATGTTTTTCACAGAGTTTTGAACTTGCAACTTTCGGGCGGTGCTTGATATAATTAGTGGATGGCTTGCACGAATTATTTGCACAGCGAACAAACGGATAATGTTTATTTAGTTGCGGCGCCTACAACACGAAAACAAAGCCGTCTCGCGGGCCGCGCGCGGCCCGCGCACCATGCAACACCTAGTTACAAATATATATAGCTCGACTACCACTGACTGACTGACTGACTGACTCACTCACTCACTGATTGACCGTCCCGTTTAGTCTGAAGGAGTTCCCGGAGGTGAAAGTGATGTAGGGGGGAGTTGTATAGTTTAGTGATTGGACCAGAGGAAAACTATAGGGAAGTGAAAAAAACAAGATGGCGGCGGGTCACGTGATGCCATCTCCGCCATTTTCCAACCGATTTCGTTCAAATTTGGAACACGCGTCACATGGTCGACCTACTTTGTGATGAAATTGAAAAACAAAAGAAAAACAAAATGGCGGCGGAAATATAGCCGATTGAAAATTTGGACATTTCAGACCAAACTTTGACGAATTAGCTGGCCTAGCACGAGCGCATGAGGAATATCCAACCAATTCCACTTCGTAGCATATATGATGTAGTATACCAGAAAATTGTCATTTTTGGGAAAAACAAAATGGCGGACGAGCAGTAAACCATAATATTTTCTCCATAAATTTTCCTATACGAAACGAAAGGATTACTGGCGTGCGGTAAATATCTATCAGTAATTATAGCGAGGCCGAAGGCCGAGCACCCTCCCGCGAGGCCGAAGGCCGAGCTCCGCGTAGGGCGAAGCCCGAAGCGATAGAACACCGCGAGGCCGTAGGCCGAGCTCCGCGTAGGGCGAAGCCCGAAGCGTCCCCTTGCCAAGCAGAAACAACTCCCCACCTTCCAAGTAACTTTTGCGAGGCCGAAGGCCGAGCCGGCCTGCGAGGCCATAGGCCGAGCTCCGCGTAGGGCGAAGCCCGAAGCGTCCCCTTGCCAAGCAGAAAAAAACTACCTACCTTCCAAGTAACTTTTGCGAGGCCGAAGGCCGAGCCGGGCTGCGAGGCCATAGGCCGAGCTCCGCGTAGGGCGAAGCCCGAAGCGTCCCCTTGCCAAGCAGAAACAACTCCCCACCTTCCAAGTAACTTTTGCGAGGCCGAAGGCCGAGCCGGCCTGCGAGGCCATAGGCCGAGCTCCGCGTAGGGCGAAGCCCGAAGCGTCCCCTTGCCAAGCAGAAACAACTCCCCACCTTCCAAGTAATTTTTGCGAGGCCGGAGGCCGAGCCGGCCTGCGAGGCCATAGGCCGAGCTCCGCGTAGGGCGAAGCCCGAAGCGTCCCCTTGCCAAGCAGAAAAAAACTACCTACCTTCCAAGTAACTTTTGCGAGGCCGAAGGCCGAGCCGGGCTGCGAGGCCATAGGCCGAGCTCCGCGTAGGGCGAAGCCCGAAGCGTCCCCTTGCCAAGCAGAAACAACTCCCCACCTTCCAAGTAACTTTTGCGAGGCCGAAGGCCGAGCCGGCCTGCGAGGCCATAGGCCGAGCTCCGCGTAGGGCGAAGCCCGAAGCGTCCCCTTGCCAAGCAGAAACAACTCCCCACCTTCCAAGTAATTTTTGCGAGGCCGGAGGCCGAGCCGGCCTGCGAGGCCATAGGCCGAGCTCCGCGTAGGGCGAAGCCCGAAGCGTCCCCTTGCCAAGCAGAAAAAAACTACCTACCTTCCAAGTAACTTTTGCGAGGCCGAAGGCCGAGCCGGGCTGCGAGGCCATAGGCCGAGCTCCGCGTAGGGCGAAGCCCGGAGCGTCCCCACGCTACTACTACGATAATGTTTATTTAGTTGCGGCGCCTACAACACGAAAACAAAGCAGTCTCGCGGGCCGCGCGCGGCCCGCGCACCATGCAACACCTAGTATATTGGATTATAACTTACTACTTGATTGATTTTTTTGTAAGCTTATGTAATTGGTGTATGGCAATAAACATACTTTCTATTCTATTCTATTCTCTTTTGTGCATGCCGCACCAAGTACCACTGTCTTATTTGTTTTTAATTGTTGATATTTTTTCATGGTGTATGTATTGTGGTGTCAAATAAATGTTTCTGTCTTTCTTTATAATATAATAAAAACATCTTATTTATATTAATTAAAAAATGTTTTATTCGCTTTGATTTTTTCTTGTATAGAAACTAAAATCTTAACATTACCTATTGTAGGTATAGTAGAAAATTTTCGGCATGACCAGAATTCAAACCAGCGGGGCAGGGACCTCTCTATTTCGTGGCACGCGTTTCTCCCAAATTAACAATTCTATTTAAATTGGTTTTATTTTGGATACTGGATATACTTACAAATGAAATTAAATTACATCTGTAAAATACAATTCGCTTTGTGTCTGACGACCGCGGTTTCAATTCGTAAAACCACAGACTGGTCGTGTGAGCTAATTGAAACGTATGTATTTAAATTAGATTCACCATATTCTAGAATTACAAAGAGTTACATATTATAATTAATGCAGCATGGCATTAGGCCCGCCTGTACATTGTGTGTAAAGAATAAATAAATAAAATAGCCAGGGTTGCTTACAAAATACGCTGACTCAATTGAGTTGAGTTGAGCTCGGTGGCTCAGTGGTTGGGTCAATGGACTTCCAATACGGAGGTCCCAGGTTAGATTCCCAGCCAGGGCAGCCATGTACCAATGAGTTATCCTCGGTTTTTTCGACGGAAAAACTTACGTACATTTACCGAGTGATCTCAAAACGGTGAAGGAAAACCATCGTGATGAAACCTGCATGCCCTAGAAGAAAAAAAATGTCTAAGGCATGTGCAATCCGCCAATCCGCACTTGACCCGCGTGGTGGATCATGGCCCGAGCTCTCTCGGTGTAAGAGAAGGTATGTGCCCGAGCAGTGGGGCAATATAAATAGACTGATGATGATGATGACATTTAATAAAAATATGCATATTATATTTATTATAGATACTTACCTACTCTTAAGATTGCGTGCGCAACTTATACAAGTAGTTAAAAAAAGTATTAGGATTCTTCTACGTGTCTTTTATATCTAATGATATCCGAAATCCGTATAAGTGGATTATCAACGACATTAGCACGCATATATCGTTCCCAAATATAATGTACCTAAGTACTGGCACGTGGAGCCGATCGATTGAACGACATGATTTGCCCATTAGGCGGCTGTCACCATATTTGATAACTCGACACGTATTGGATAACATTTTGAAATGAAATGAAATGAAATTTATTAATTGTACGTTGGATACTTACATTCTAGATACAAATTCACTAGTCCCCACACTAGGATACCCTGTGTCGTGGGAGACTAGTTTCTTCCCTAGGTAGGTACATAGTGAAAAATACGCAAATATCACAAGTACAAATCGATTACACAGAAAGAATTGTAAACATAATTAAGTAGGTACACTAATATAATATTTTTTTATTATTTTAATTCAAATACTTTATTGCATTACGTAAGTTACTACATAGATTGAATTTTGGACATTATGACAAATTAGGAGAAAGAAGGCATATTCTATTCAATATGAAAACTTTAATTATAATTGATTATTACTAATAGATAGATTTAGGTTTTATAAAATTTTGTCCGAATTATAAAAATAAAAAGTTTAAGACATACGAAAACAGCATAATTTATAACCGTCACTATATATTTATTTGCAATCTTGTCGGTATAATTATTTAATTTCATTATTTATTTAATTCAAGTTATTGTACGGACAACAGCAGATCAATGGTAACACTTGCAGTACGATTTTAACTTTTACGATGCAGATAATAAGAACGGTACAAAGTCCAAAATGTTACACTTGATCTGCTGTTAGCTATACAAAAAGTACTGTTGAGAGTTTTTTTGCCACTTTTTCTCCTCATTGGCCTTTTCCTTGCAAAGTGGTGTAAGTGTAAATTTAAAAAAAGTGTGTTGACGTCAGCGATCTTTGTTAAAATTTCGCTGGTTGACGTGCAAAAATGTACACTGTTTACTTGCAATAAAGATAATTTAACTTTGAAAAAGACACACAATTCAAAACATGACATGGTTCAAATTATTATATATAAACGGATATCATTCACTTATATTGTTGAAGTCGGCAATTAGACCGACAGTTTAATTTGTAGTAATGGCTCACTATAGTTTTAATTCTAAAATGACATGGTTCATCGTTTTGAAAATAGCAATAACAGTTGTCTAACCTAACTTCGTCAGATGACTCCAAAAACATGGCTAGGGTCCTTTTTAAATTCAAAACGCTGCACATTCATTCCGTGAATGGTAAACTATAATATAAAAGTATGGACTAACTAAAGTCGAATCGTAATATTTTAATCTTTAATAGGTGTGACGTAGGTGGAAGCATTCCAAGGTGTGACCTAAGTCTACTATGACCAAGGTGGAATAAGCCATCTAAAAGTATGGGTGTGACCAAAGTCACCTCGTAATATTTTAATCTTTAATAGGTGTGACGTAGGTGGAAGCATTCTAAGGAGTGGTCTAAGTGTACTATGACCAAAGTGGAATAAACCAGGCCAGTGCAAGTTGTATCGCCGAAGCCAGCCCTTAAGGGCTAATTCATACGGCTCACCGAACTCGCCCTATAAACTTGAAAGGGGAATTTTTAATCAATAGTTCAATTTGGACGGCTATTTTGGGAGATAAGTAACAGTTATACTTAGGTACGGTCTAACACAGATAAAAGTGTACAGGAGAGTTTTTAAGGTTGAGATTATCTCAAAAACTACTTGACCTATCATAAGACGTATGTTTTTTATAACGTATCACGTTGACTATCTAATGCCTCCATAATTACATATATTAAGAACTCTATTCAAGTTCAACGTGTTACCACTGATGTGTTGTCGACGGTGCATTGCCTGCATTCACTCTTATGCCCCACGATATACAAATCTCAATATGTACACATATTTTTGGATTACTGTCTAGACCATACATTTAAGACTCTGATATTTCAATTATACAATGATTGTAATCTGTTTTGTGTACCAAATAAAATAAAATAAATAAAATAAAAATAAGAATTATTTCATTGTTAGATAGATAAAAGTTAAAACTATGTGACTGTAAAATAATTATTAAATTCGGTCCAGTAGTTCTTGAGAAAATCTAAACCTTATTGAGGCCCCCTGTATAGGAAAGTACTTATATCTGTCTTCGGGTGTACCTACTTATAATTTATCTCCTTCTACTATTAATTCCTTAACTCATAAACTGAGAAACGTATCTTTCTAACCATTGATCTCCTATAAACAACTAGATACACAATCTGCCTTCTAAAAATGTCTGAGCGCAAAGAAGGTACAAACGGATGAATGGAATCATTTGCTTTATTGGACATTATTTGAACGTTAACAATGGACCCTTATTTGGACGTTTTTTAAATTGTTTTAGTATAAGACCTTTGTGTATCTAGTTGTTTTAGGAGATCAATTGTTTTTAACGAAGTGAGAATGTGACTTTCATCAACAGTGCACTAATTTCATGTACACTACCGAAATTAGATTGGTAGTCCAATTTCGTTAACGCTTCAGCTTTCGTTTGTAGAAATAGAAACACTGCGAAAGAAAAACGCATTTTGATCGCCGAATACTAAACCACTGATTCCAATCTTTCGTGTAACAAAATGGAATAAGTACTAAAATAAAAATAAATTGTTTATGGTTCAATGGAAATAGGGTCGTAAATAGCGGTAGGTAATAGCTCAGCATGCCAAAGGTCACGGCTGAGCCAAGGTCGTGGTGTTCGGTGCTCGGCCATGCAAATTCACTAATGGACTCAAATGGTGCATTACGAACAAATTGTTCTAGGAAGCAGTAGCTACACTCAGTAGTCAGTACCGTCTTTACCATTAGGGCACACGGGGCCCTTGCCCGGGGCCCCCGTCCTCACGGGGGCCCCGAAAGACCGATATTACACTTTACAATTTATTTCCTATTTTGAACCATCTATATTTGAGCTGCACCGACTTAATGTTTTAGCGCCAATTTAATATGGATTCAAATACAATTAGCTATGTAAGTATAATAAATATTGTACGCCTGCTATAGGTAGATTGTGGAAAGGATACAATATATATTATAAGACCTATGTACAAACTCGCAATCTTGCAATAAAGATATTTTGATCACTAAGAATTACCGCTAACATTTCTAAGTCAAAATGTTAATCGGACACCAGATCAGTTTTTCTTCTAAACAGTGTAATATTTTAATTTTTTGTCATCAACTTTTTATTTTCCAATAGGGCCTCCATATTCTTGTGTGCCCAAGGGCCCCGTTGTTTATTTATTTGTATTCTAAAATTTTGGAGTGTACCCGAGTAGGTAGTTGTTGGTAACTAACCTATCTCCAGTAACTAGTCACGGACAATCATGGTGGTTTCGAGTGTCTGGTCTTTGTGCCCGACATCTCTAAGGATCGTAGTATTGTATTGATGGAATTTTTTTGGAAATATTTATTTATAACAATATTTTTATAGTATTGGATAGTTCGGCGAGTAGGTAGTTGATAGTAACTAACCTATCTCTAGTACATATTTCGAGTGTGTTTCGAGTGAGTAAGTCTTTGTGCTTCTCATCTCCAAGGAATGGTTTAGATGGCTATTTATTATAAATATTTGGTAGAAAAAAAAATAATAAAAAAAAAAAATATTACAATTTGGCAAACAACACACATTTTTACAAGCCCCTGGCTACACTTAAGCTAACAACATAATTCTAGGTAACAATACAATGTTGATGGAAGCACTCAGATTAGGAATCGCATTAGGTCACCTACAAACCAGTCATGTTTGCAACAAATTCTTTGACTTTACTACCTTTTTGCAATGTATTGGCGTTGTAGCTAATTCTGAAACGGTTAGTGGTCGAATACTAAACGCAGCTGTCACTGTCGTTCATACAGGGTGACCTTGAATTCAGTCGACAACAATTTGTCGAATGAATTCAAGGTCACCCTTTTCAAAACAACTTTTCATTCCAATGAATTGGGAGTTGTACAGTCGACGACAGAGATAAGTATACAGTGGGCCTCGATAAGGTTGAAATTTTCTCAAAAACTACTGGACCGAATTTTATAATTCTTTTACAGTTACATAGCTTTCACTTTTATCTATCGAACAGCGAAACAATTTTTACAATACGTCAAGTAGTTTTTGAGAAAGTCTCAACCTTAAAAACTCTACTGAACACCTTTCTCTGTGTTCCACCGTACTTAGATATTAAATTGGTAAGGTTTTTAAGTAAAACAAAATTGCAAAATTTTTATTTATCTAAGTACGTCGCATCTTTAGAAATGATTTATAATAATTACCGTTAAGTCAAATTTCTGTGAAAGAAATCATTGCAAAACAAATAAAACTACCTTAAATATATAAACTCCAAAGCACAGTAACGATGCACATCAAATAAAAAAAAAATTGACAGTTGATTTTTTTTTCTTCATTTTTTTTTAATGTTTAATTTACTTGGTACCAGTGAAGAGTCCCTAACGGTACTCATATTAAGTAATCTCTCCCATTATATCGTTTGTTAGATAACTTTATTCCAATTGAAATAAACAGAGTAAACACGAGCAAGTCTAGGTTTTCTAGGACTAATGGTACACTGCTGGAGCTAATGGTTGTGGACTTGCGAAGTACAGGGATGTACTACACATTTTAGGGGGGCCACAGGGCCACAACATGGAATGTAACATATGGAGTGTTCATTGCATAATTCATACCGAGGATATATCTGGAATTAGTTTTTTTAATATAACACCCTAAAATATTTTTTAACTCAATCAATTGCCTCTATTAACTTTTTCTATTTTATTAAAATTAATTTTAATAAAAACCTATGAAATAAATAACTTTATATCAATTATAATTAATGCTTCCCTTTTAATACCAGAGTTATTCAGAATTTGTTTTATGTATTACGCCATGCTTGGAGAACAAAGAAGAAAGAAAAAAAAACAGATTTATTTGTCACTACATTACTATACGCTACATAAAATCGTACAAGACAATAATAAATACATAAACACACCGATCAATCAAAAATAGATACTTAAAATTAAACAAATTGTCACAGAATGACAAGGTCGCGGGTTCAAGTCCTGTCCACGGCAAGAAAAGACATTGCCACATTTCAATGGAGCTTTGCCCCACCTACAAAACTACGTGACCACTTAAGCTGTACCTATCATTTTGTTGGGGATATATTACAGGTTTCATATTGCATAATCATAATCAGTGTCATTTTCTACTACTCTCGCAACTCCTATAGGAGAATAACAAAAGCAATGAATAAATCGCTTCGATTTCTTACTATTTTCTGAATTCGAATCGCAACTTGTACAAAACTAAATTTTAAACCAATAATTTTAATAAAGAACGGAGATATTTTTACATTTATTCGTTATCTTGTACAACTTGCGGATGATGGTGGGACAGAATCTGGCATTATCATTTTTCATCATGTTTAAACCAGAGATATTGTTGATAAAATATTGTGCGCATGGCTTTTTAACAAAACGAACTTTGTATGGAATTAATAATACGTGACGTCATTCCTTACTGTTCTGATTTTCAAATGTCGGTATCTATGTTAATATTCAACTGATTTCGGTTGATCATAATTTTAAATGATAATAAAAACAATTTATTTTCCAATAGGTGCTGCAGTGCTCGGCAACAGATATACTATCGATTTAAAAAGTATAGACTATCGACCTTGGAAAATGGTTTTATGGATCATTTTATCCTTATTGGTAACGGTTGAGAGTGAGAGTTTTTTGCCACTTTTTCTCCTCAGCGTTGGCACCTTTTCCTTGCAAAGTGGTGTAAATGTAAATTCAAAAATATATTGACGTGCAAAAATGTACACAACGTGCTTACTTGCAATAAAGAAATTTGACTTTGACTTTGGTTGTGAAACTCAGTTGGACATGGCGTGACGGCCGGAAGGGAAGTCTCATCAAAATAGTAAGGGCCTTGTTTAGAGTTCCCTCACTTCGTCCCTGGATTGTTAGTAGCTCCTCGCTCGCAGCTCTAGGTCTCGCGCCAGATTAATAGTTGAAGTAAAAACCGGAATGCTAATGGTTTTGTTTAATTACAGACATTACATTTAATTTATCACCTTTCTCTAAGGTGGTGCTCTTGTTACTTAAGCTTTTACTCACATACGTACCTCGAAACCAGAGAAAACAATGGTCCACAATAAGGTTGAGAGTTTTTTTAATGAACTATTTATTTACTTTATTAATGGACTCGACAGTTCGTCATTTGCCAATGTCATGTTACAGAAAATTCCATATATTCAATAGTCTTCTATCTTCATCCAGAGGAGTCGCCGTAGCGTCATCACTCTGGACGAAGCAGCTCGACGTCACGTTCACTCCCGAGCTTGTAACGGGAACTCTTGATAAAAGCTTGAAACTTCAGATCTTGCATAAATAATCCAATAACGTCACCGTACTGTCATTCGCGAACATTTTCTGATTAATTTAACGTGATATTAAACACAAAATAGTACGTGTAGACATTAAAAGGAAAATTATCAAATAATTTCGCAACCGTCGTTTCCCGCCATTTTCAAGAGAGCCATGAACTACTTTACTTGGCCGAATGTAAAAATTATCTTACAACCATTGATCTCCTATAAACAACTAGATACACAGTCTGCCTTCTAAAAATGTCCGAGCGCAAAGAAGGTCCAAACGGATGAATGGACTCTCATTTGCTTTATTGGACATTATATATTGCGATTTTTTTTTCTGTGGAGCGAAGTTTGTCCAATCGTATATCGGTAAAATACTTGTTCTAAACAGATACCCCAAGAATGCTATATCATTTTTCAGTTTATTATTAATTTTAGTAGTTTAATTTAACTGCGTTCTCACAGAGAAAAGTGTAGTGATGAGTTTTTAAAGTTGAGATTATCTCAAAAATTACTTGACTTATTGCAAGAATTCTTTCACTGTTAGACAGACAAAAGTTAAAACTATGTAACTGCAAAATAATTTTTAAATTCAGTCCAGTATTTTTTGAGAAAATCTTACTCTGATGGCTTTGTGTTCGTGTGTACTTTTTGAGAAAATTACCACCCATCTTTTTGCGTCGGAGGTTAAAAAGTTACACTTTGATATAATAGCTATCTAGTTTCTATACAAAGTAGTGTCCGACCGAACTTTCGGTTTCGGCCTAGTTTCGGCCAAATAACGGGTTTCGGCTTAGTTTCGGTTTCGGCTATAATTCGGCCGAAACTACGGCCAAAACTGAAACTGAGTTCGAGAGCCTATAATAATCATATAACGTTATAATATTAAAATCGTACATAATTTATTATTTATAGGGTAAGTCCGGGGGAGATGGCCATACGGGATAGATGGCCCACCGAAATATTTCGGAAACTTATCACCAGATGTCGCCTGTTAGCGCTCAGTTCGCTTCACATCGTGCCTAAGTGCAACGTCACAGGAATATTTTGGCGAAAAAAATACGAAAAATGAGTAAAATCCTTCTAATTTGTTCCGTATACTACTAAACATTTTTAGATAGTTTATGTTTTATGTCGTGGTGATGTGATTTTGTGAAAATAAAGGGTTTTTATGTATTTTATGCATAGTTCATGAACGGTATCGTGTTATAACCTCAAAATTTCATATGAATTGTTTCTACTTGTTTACATTATAGGTATGGCCATCTGTCCCGGGCAATTAGGAGAGATGGCCATGTATAGTAGGTGTATGATGGCCATATGTCCATCTAACCCTGATACACTTTGTTTTTTATTGTGTTGTTCTATTATGTACGTATTATGTATGAACTATTGACATCTGATGTACATATTGAAACAAGGAGGTGTGTAGAAGAGAAAAAAAGTTTGCAAGCCCAAAAATAAAAAATAAAGTAAGATTGAACCTAGTCAGTCGGAAAAAAAACCCGAGTACGGCGAGGAAGCGAAAGTCAATTAGGAGAATCTGACAGTAGTGAAGAAGATGCCGAACCGGTTTTGTATGATGTATCAGACGAAGACGGCAATAAAGAAGATGATAAAGTATACAATTAAGTACTGGTCATCTCTCCCCTACTCATATGGCCAACTCACCCGGACGCTACGGGAGAGATGGCCCACTGTGGTTTTTTTTTTAAATTAGTTTTAAGGTTCATCTCGCTACAATTTGTTACTATTGTGATAATTATCCAAAATATAGAAGTCCAAAATTTATTTTAAAATAAAGATACATACAATAAAGTCTATACTTTTATTTTGACGGCTCTCCAAAAAAACTATGGCCATCTCCCCCGGACTTACCCTAAAGGGAGTGATAATAAGTAGTGCTTAAGGATTACTTCAATTAACAGAGACTTAATTGTGTAATAAGTGATTAATAAATAAAAACTGACTGATTATAATTGCCCATTTATACAGGGTGTAACGTAAATGGTATATGAAGCCGAAGGGAGGGTATTCAGTATCGGTAACTGAACAACTTTTGTTCTATGACTTTTCGATTTTCGCGAATTTATTTTTTGACTTTTCATACATTTCGTACCGGTCAGCTGATCGATTTGTATGAGACATTGATTTATTTTTATTCGAAAAGTCGTAGAACAAAAGTTGCTCAGTTACCGATACTGAACACACTCCCTTCGGCTTCATATACCCTTTACGTTACACCCTGTATATTGTAAACCAATTTGCTAACTCGAGTACTTATGGCTACTCAGAAAATGCGCCAGGATTTGAGATATGAGAATGGTTTGTAGTGAAATAAGCCTGTATTTTCCACGAAAATTTAACCTTATATGGAAGTTTTGGTTTCGGCTCTGAAACCTAGTTTCGGTCTGACACTAATACAAAGTTAGCATCTAAAAGTTGTTTTTCCCTCGAGTCGGCAATTATGTCACTGTCGCGAAAGGAAATGTTGGGGCAAAGGAAAAAGTACCCGCATTAAATGTCACTTCGGAGTTGACAGACAACATAGGATCAAGGATGCGTAGGATTATTGTAAAAACCAGCAGTTTTTAGCTTTTAAATAATCGCCTCTACAATTTTATGTAATTTCAGTATTACAGTCTACTTTGTGAAGGACATAGACCTACTAGAGAGTGTGCAGAGGAAAGCAACTAAAATCCCATTCGCCTTAACCCCTATGAAAAGAGACTGAGGATATTGCAGCAGACATTGAAGGAGAGAAGACTGAGGGGAGATTTGATCGAAACATTCAAAACCCTGACCTTCAGATACAACCTCCCAGACTTCAATAAGGCAATGTTTAGTATGACAGACACACGACCGCTGTGAGGACACCACATGACATTAGACTGCACCACCTTCAGCACCAATGTCGCTCGTCACTTCCTCAGCAACAGAGTGGTTCAGGCCTGGAACTCACTTCCAGACGGCGTTGTCTCTGCTGTCTCAGTTAACGCATTCAAAAATAAATTGGACAGTTATTTTAAAACCATTGATAAGAATAATACCACTAAGTGATAGAGTTTACTAACACTGTGAAGTGGACATATCAGCGATGAGCTGCCTGGACATAATTGTATAATAAAATAATAGTTCGGATTTTTATTACGCATTATCCATGCTCGGTGAACAAATTAGAACATGATGAAAAAATTCTTGCCGTGGGCAGAACTTGAACCTGCGACCTTGTCATTTCGTGACAAATTCCGTGTCACGGAATGACAAGGTCGCAGGTTCAAGTCCTGCCCACGGCAAGAATTTTTCATCATGTTCTAAAATAGTTTTGCAGTGTGTCGATCTCATATACTGGCCCAATTATTATGGGTTTGAAACATGTGTAAGGATTCCTCCACTAATTAGGACATGTATTAGGTATTGAAGGATACTAATAAGGAATGTACAATGACTAATTAGGGCAGACGTTGCCTAAGGACGTAGGTTTGACAAGAGATTACATTGTTACTTACGACGTTAGAGAATTGAACTTACTGTGTATTTGTAGAAACTTAATACAGCGCCATCTAACGATGACGGCCGAGAACTGTACTCATGAACTTCAGTATAATTGTTGGCGACTGGCTGGTTCCGCGGCCAGTTGTCAGTGTGCAAAAATAGAGACAAGTCGTTGTATTTTATTAATTTACTTGATTACAATTATTTCCATTTCAACCGAGTTTCCATCACTCCTGATCCATTCGCAACAATAATGGTATAATGTTGAAACAAACACGTGAGAGAACAAAGTCCCTTTAGATCGCGTGCCAAGCTCGCGTTCGTTCGCACTCCGGACGCCGAAACTCTTGGCTTAAAAGCTGCTAAAACATAGAATAATAATAGACGTTACAAATGCGATATGGAACCGTTTATACACGGATCTCATACAAGGACAACATTGCCCACATAGCATCTCTAACCTCTACCATTGTTCTGTGGCTAAACCTAATGTGCCATCGGGGCCAACGAATTGAGACGGGTTAATAACACGCCTTAATAGTAAAGGTAAACCCTATTACTGATTCTATTCCTGGGAGAGTTTGCTGGCTTAGAGGTCAGCGACGCAATTCTTACAGTTACTGCCTTGTACAGTTGGATACTACCAAGAATATATTTTATACTACCGAAAACAGTGGGAGCAGAGCTTTGAGATATTTCAAAACAGGTTTTGTGTGCATTTAATGTAAAAGATTGCTCTAAAGCCTAATTGGTAAATTCCGTTTTGGGTAACCTCTGAAGTCGTCCACGTTGAGACATGAAATATTACTTTTACTACGGTATCTTCCGCAAATGTTAGGACAGTGGCTTCAACAGAGTCATTAATGTACTTTAGAAAGAGCGTTGGCCCAAACACACTGCCTTGCGTAACGCCGTTGGAGGAAACAGCATAGTCACTATATGTGTGGTCAAAAAGCACTGTCTGCTTTCGGGTCCAGATATAGGAACGGAATCATTCCAATGCGGTTCACTTCACACCCGAAAACTCTATTATCCTGAGGAATATTGGTCAGGCCACCGTATCAAAAGCCTTTGCCAATTCGAGCAACAGCCAATACACTTTTGATTGTCTGCAGAGTAGTTATTTATAACTGAAAGATCTATGTAATCTATACATATAATAATACTGTAAAAAAGTTGTGTCTGTACATTGGATATTTTTTGAAAATAATAATTGTAATGTGTTTTAGGATCGATACTGATGCCAAAACAATAATTTTTAGAATTTTTGTCTGTTGACTTTGTGCAAGTATCACGCCATAACTACTAAAGGGATTTTGATGGGAGTTTCACTAGGAGATAGCTGAAATATCCGGACAGCTCATAGGCTATAAGCCATGGCGGTATGTGATGTGGAAACAAGGATCCAGAGAGGAAGGTCTGCCTCCTGATCTCCTCCATCCTCCTCCTCTACGCAAACGAAGTTGCGGGGTACAGCTAGTATTATATAATTGCCGACTAACCTCTTTCACAGAAGGCTCCCTCGTAGTCGCCGTCCCTGCACTCGCACAGCGGCCCGTCGTCCGTGCTGATGCACACGCCGCCATGTTGGCACGGGTCGCGGCGCTCGCACGCGTCGCCGCTAGCGTTGCGACTTAGAGACTGAAACAATTGAAATTAGATTGTTAGCTGATTGATTGTGATTGTTTGTGAGTATATCCGCCAGAAGACAAAAGTGGTTCACATTGCTCATAGAATCAGTAAACTAAAGTGGCAGTTGGCTGGTCACATCTGTCGTAGAACCGATAACCGATGGGGGAGACGAGTTCTCGAATGGAGGCCACGAACGGGTAAACGTAGTGTGGGACGCCCCCCGACCAGATGGAGGGATGACCTTCGTAAAATGGCTGGCAGGGACTGGATGCAGAGGGCCGAGAGTCGGGTTGATTGGCGCGCTTTGGGAGATGCCTACGTCCAGCAGTGGACTGATACGGGCTGATGATGATGATGATGTTAGCTGATGTAATTCAGCTGGCTAAAGTACCAGTGATGACCAGGGTCAAGCTATGCCTCTAATACGTGAAGGAAATGGTCTGGAATAGATTAAAAGTTACATACATAGATTGATAGACTGTGCGGATACAGAATTGATACAAAACTCTAGCAAAGTACCAATCTGACTTGGTTAAATTCTAGATACATGCAAATGAGACTTATTTATAATGCTAAAAAGTATAAAGTCTGACACATACACGGGCGATCTGCACGCGGCTTGTGGCCTGCGGCCAGTTGAAACGCATACCCCGCCCCATTTTTTGACGTCGTTAACGTCCAGTAGGTAGCGATCCCTAGGTATGTGTCAGACTTAATTCCATACAAACTACATACTAAACTTATTTTGCCAATAAGGGATGAAGCATGACTTTTCAAAATCACAAACTGCTGGCAGAATTCTAGTTCTAACACCATCGGCTAATATCTCTCCCTCTCTTTCCGTGGTTAAAACAAATACAACATTTTATAAACGAATATCACTCACTTATATTGTTGAAGTCGGCAATTAAACCGACAGTTTCGATCGATTTCGACGGTCTTTTTCAAGGTGAGCGCGCCACGCCCGCGCCACGGCCGTCGAAATCAGTCGAAACTGTCTGTCTAATTGCCGACTTCAACAATATAAGTGAGTGATATCCGTTTATATATATTAATTTGTAGTAATGGCTCACTATAGTTTTAATTCTAAAAATACATTAACAAACTACATACAAGCCCACTATTTACACTATAATTACTCTTACAACAGTTGTGACTAGAGCCCCAACAAGCCCACAGACGCAGGAAGCAATAATCGCACCCCAGAGCAAAGTTTCCGGCCTGAATTATTAAGCATCACTTACAAATATCTAATCTTCGGATCGTGTATTATTAACGGGGCTCCTATCCAACTTTCAATGGTTTATGGGAAACATTTATGTTTATTTTATGAAGTTGAAGAGTTCTTCCTTTCTCTGACGTTGAAATTGTTTTTTAACCGACTACCTGAAGTAGTAATGTTTTCAATTGTATGTATGTCGGTTTCTTTGTGGCCCCATGCAGCATCAAGCTGTTTCAACCTCATTAGGTGTAGTTAAATTCGTCTTGATCACCGAATTGACTTCGACTAGAATACATTGTATGCCTCAAAAGCAGTATTTTTGTAATAATTAAGTTGTACAGTCGAAGACAGAGATAAGTATACAGGGGGCCTTAATAAGGTTGAGATTTTCTCAAAAACTACTGGACCGAATTTAATAATTATTTTACAGTTACATAGTTATAACTTTTATCTATCAAACAGTGAAATAATTTTTGCAATAGGTTTTTAGTTTTTGAAAAATTCGCAACCTTAAAAACTCTCCTGTCCTTCTCCTGACCTTTCTCTGTGTTCCACCGTACCATCGTTTCTTGAATCAATTAGTATCAATAATAATAAAATAACAGACCCACAAATTGTGTGCAATCATTTTAATAATCACTTTCATCACTGACTCTCTTACAGCTCATACCGGGGCACAGCAACCCTGCATTGCATTTAATGGAAAACACAAAACAGACTTGCAAATCATATTATCTCTTTATTGCAAGTAGACACGTTGTGTACATTTATCTTGTCAACATTTTATGGATTTACATTTACACCACCTTGCAAGGAAAAGGTGCCAACGCTGAGGAGAAAAAGTGGCAAAAAACTCTGAGCAGCACATCTTTTAAAATAAATAAATTTCACACAGCATCCACAAAGAGATCTCTGTGCGCCTGGTGGATGTGTCTAATGACCAGAGGGCTGGCGCATACCTCGCGCAACGCATTGCCTCGCAATCCAGCGAGGCAATGCAGCCAGCCTTCTGGGGACACTCCCCGCGGTCGCTGACCTGGGGCAAATTTTTTATTTATAGTTTTTTTTAATTACATATTACTGTCTTTTTTGAATATTTTGTCGTTAATAAATAAATTATTATCTGTTTTAAAATAATAATAATACAATTACTTAATAACTAGATATTACACAGCTATTACTATTGTTAATAATCTGCACTTTATCCCTCATGCGGAACCGGCGACATACGCCTTCTTAACAAGTGCTCCTTTAATGAACTAGTTAAGTTACTCGTGAAACTAGACATAGGTATATAAGTAGAAAAAACATATGTTTTATCCGAACAAAACCTGTTAGGAGCAGTTGAATCCGGTTAAAACCCGTCGTTATCAGACGATCGTTAACGTCCGGTGCACGTTGGGCCGGAGATTAGCCCCCGGTAATGACAGTAACATTATCTGCCGGCATTAACGACAGAGCTTCGTCTCCAATGTCATCAACGTTTCAAATTAAACCTTCTTAATAAAAGGATAGGGTAGCTTACTAAACTTTTTAATTACCTAAATCAACTCGTGTGATACATCTGAAATTAGTCGATATATCCAAATTAACACCAGTGTCAGTGAGCTGGTCACATCTGTCGTAGAATCGATAACCGATGGGGTAGACGAGTTCTCGAATGGAGGCGACGAACGGGTAAACGTAGTGTGGGACCCGACCAGATGAAGGGATGACCTTCGCAAGATGGCTGGCAGGGACTGGATGCAGAGGGCCGAGAGTAGGGTTGAATGGCGTACTTTGGGAGAGGCCTACGTCCAGCAGTAGACTGATACGGGCTGATGATGATGAACACCAAAGAAGTTGATGGCTAAAGTTGTACTTCGTCCATTTTGAAACTTAGTACGAAGTTTGTATGGAATTCTTAGTATCTGATTTCTGGTTTTTAAATGTCTGTAACTATGTCAGTTTTCAACTAATTTTAATTCTGTTTCCACAGTTGACCACCAATTAAAGTCTAATTTGTATAATTAACGAAAATATTAATTTTCAATACTTATCAACTACCCAATTGAAAGTAGTTCTTCGAACATGTTCAAGGTCCTGACGGTCGATAATGTCAAGAACAATGTACAATGTTGTCATGTTGTAACATCCTTGGGCTTACGTAGATTAAGTTGGCGATGTTTCAAAGGGTAGTCTTGCAGACTACAAACTGACGAGCGTGCATGAAGAGATTGATGATAACAGGATGTGAGAGTTGTGTTCCAGGATCGAAGCACATGAAGGTCCATCATCTCTGCCTATACCGCCACAGAATATATAATAGTACAAGTAATACCGCTTCGGCAAACAGGTGCAAGTTTATGTATATCAATTCTTACAGGATAGAACCGAAGGATCAAAAATATTGAGGAGCTTGGCTCGCTGATGAATAAAAGACTGAAATAAGATGGAAACTGAATATATTAACGTAAAAAATGGAAAAATATACTATTTCGTAGGGGGCCACGCACGCAACTGACAATACAACAAAAAGGAACAATGATTTTAAAAATGTTAAAAATAAACTAAAAATTCCCTCTAGCCAGTCGCTAACAACGGGTTTGTACACAATTTTATCACAATTCTTAAGTTTAGCTACGACCAAATTCAAAATAAGTCGTTCTTAGTAAATTATTATTTATTTTATTAATAGACTCGACAGTTCGTCATTTGCCAATTCCATGTACAGAATATTCAAGATATCAATGTCTTCTTTTTCTCCAGGGGAGTAGCCGTGGCGCCAACACCCTAAGCATCCTCGTCATCTTGTCTTCATCCAGATGAGTCACCGTAGCGTCATCACTCTGGACGAAGCAGCTCGACCAGTCACGTTCACTCCTGAGCTCATAATGGCTTGATAATTGCTTGAATCTTCAGATCTTGCACAAACTATCCAATAACTTCACCATACTGTCATTCGCGAACATTTTCTGATTAATTTAACGTGATATTAAACAGAAAATAGCCACTGTAGACATTAAAAGGAAAATTATCCAATTATATTTTACATCTATAAATATGGCAAGGCAGAAGACACACAAATCGTCTCCTTTCTGGAAACTCCTATCATATTCCTTTCCACATTCACCATTCGGTTAGCCATTGCACAAATCAAATCACATTTGTATTCTGTAGCTTCAACAGCTGATTCCTCAGATATACCAGCAATATTTTCGTGATTTTTATTATTAGAGATATCGATTTCCAAGTTCAAAGCTCCAGATATAGAGTTGCATGTTGCGATGATGTTGCATTTAAATAAGTTACGAGACGAATGGGTTCGTGGCACGACAGTCCTAGGTCAATGTCTTTGTTTATTATCGAAACACGATTTCGTTTTGGATTACTTTCTACTGGGATTAAAATGGCATCAAATAAACTATTGCATTCCGTAACATCTTTGGGATTTTTTCAATATCTGGATTTATTATATAAAATACAATGTCAAACTTAAAACTAAAATATCCGGTAAACCTTCGACAGTCAAATAACCCGCCCCTTGTCATACCCGGTGCAAAGGTACCCATAACGCTTGCGGCGGCGTTACCGCGCTGTATAGCTATGGCTAACAGCGCAACGTATCCAATAGCGGAAACCCCAACCCTCTCCATGCATATATTCAATAGATATTACTTATTTGAATAACCAAAATACCATGTTATTATATATTTCTATATAGTGAATAAATAAATAAATTAAAAAACCTTTGCACCAGGTGGGACCCGGAGCGAGAGTCACAACCCCTCTCTCTAAGGCGACGGCCAATGTCTGCGACAAATTGTATGGCTATAAATGGGATAAATCTTCAATTTACCACATCCTTCATCATCTGCCTTGATTGTCTATTTAAATGACAATGCCAGATTCTGCCCCACCATCAACCGCAAGATGTACACGATAACGAATAAATGTAAAAATATCTCCGTTTTTTATTAAAATTATTGGTTTAAAAGACTTTGCTTGTACATCTAGCGAGTCGAAAAAAACAGCTTAATTAAGAATTCAGAAACTAGTAAGAAATCAAAGCGATTTATTCATTGTTTTTGTTATTGTTCTATAGGAGTTGCGAGAGTAGTAGAAAATGATACTGATTATGATTATGCAATATGAAACCTGTAATAAGTCCCCAACAAAATGATAAGGATAGATTAAATGGTTTTATAGGTAGGGCAAAGCTCCATTGAAATGTGGCAGTCTTTTCATGTCTATTGGGTAAGTGGTCTGTGTGTGTTCCTGTCGTGTTTCCAGATTTTCATGGCAAGGAGATTAAGAATAAACATGCAAATTCTCGTTGAATGCCATGATCGCAGCAGATGTAAGTCCATCACCTCTGCGTATCCCTGCGGGAATCAGGCGTGAGCCTATTTATATAGGTACCTGTGTATGTAACCCTCGTTTATTAACACATAAGTGAGTGCAAATGTTCGCCAACAAATTGTTATGCAATTTGGCGAAGCTTAGAACTAAGTAAAATGTGTAAAATTATTGTTGAGTAAATAAATTTAAAAAAAAAAACTCTTGCGGGACAACGCTGGCAGCCTTTTGGGCACGCTGCCTATAGCAGGTTTTTTTATCTTTAATATTTTTTATTGTAGTAAGTTTGCTTTTTAGATAGGTTTAGTTTTAGTTTAGATGTAATTATTAGTTTGTTTAGTTTTATTATATTTTGTTTTTAAGGTTTCATTATGTGAATAATTATTTAATTATCGTGACTATCGCTATTTAAAGGAAATTAATTATGTATGACAACAAGAATTATCAAATTATTTTTATTTTTATCACAGAATGGACAATTATTATAAAATGTAAGATTAAATTAATATGACAACTTATAAGATGCAGTAATGTAGAGTCAATAAAGGCTTTTTTTTATATTTTATTTATTTCATTATGTGAATAAAACTCTCGTTTGTGTCCTGAATGTAATCAGATTTTTTTCAAAAGCTATTAACTTGCTAATCCGTTGCATGTTTGCATTCTCGTGCCAGGAAATGGCTTCAACAGCAGGCACAAAGTAACCAACTAGGACGCATAATTTAAGTTTAATTGGCTTATTGAAAAACCACGTTTTCTGTTCTATAATTGCTAGAATAGTGGAAATTGTAAGCATGTGGTAGTTGGTTGACTCAATTATTTATATTGCCTGAATCAACTCCCGTGATTATGCTGAAGACATCTGAATTTAGATAAGATTAAGTATAGTATAGTTGGTATCCGTCCGAGAACAAAAGTGGTTGACATTGCTCATAGAATCAGTAAACTGAAGTGTCAGTGCGCTGGTCACACTGTCGTAGAACCGATGGGGGAGACGGGTTCTTGAATTAAGGCTACGAACGGATAAACATGTGGGACGCCCCCCGACGTGATGGAGGGATGATTTTGGCAAGCTGGCTGGCAGGGACTGGATGCAAGATTGGCTTGCTATGGGAGAGGCCTACGCCCAGTGGACTGATACGGGCTGGTGATGATGACTCTTGACCTGATGCTATAGCATCCAATGTAATGAGCAGGATACACCAATCGTCGCCAACTCACAGGCAGTGGTATCGTACTTGGTCTTATTGGAAGGGTCCCAGACAGGTGATTACTGAATAAATATACTCATCGCCTAAAACACCTCGCCACAATAATGCGACGAGCAGAAGTTCTGCAAAGTCAATAATAACTTGCTTTCACAAAGACACAAGAAATTAAGTATTAATAAGTTGTCGAGGGACAAAGTTTGCCTTTTAGTCGGTGAGGATTATGTTACCACGAGTTGCTAAGGGTGGATAAGAATTCATCATCATCAGTCTATTTATATGTCCCCAGTGCTCGGGCACAGACCTTCCCTTACATCGAGGGAGCTCGAGCCATAATCCACGACATACACCAATTTCAAGTAAACACAATGACGGGCACCTCTTTGTCACTGCTGGTAGCCTGGTACTTCAAATATTATTATCAGTCTATTTGTTCCCACTGCTTGGACACAGACCTTCCCTTACATCGAGGGAGCTGGGGCCATGATCCACCACGCGGGACCAGTGCAGATTGCCGGATTACACATGCCTTAGATTTTTTCTTCTACGGCATGCAGGTTTCATCATGATGTTTTCCTTCACCGTTTTGATAGCACTCGATAAATGTACGTAAGTTTTTCCGTAGAAAAAACCGAGGATAACTCACTGGTACATGGCTGCCCTGGCCTGGAGTCTGAAGTCAATATAAAAGCTCCTAGTATATATTCCTATCTCCTGGGAGCCGTGACTGCGTTAAAAAATAGATCATCTGTCACAGCGAAGCGTCCCACGCGAGGCACCACAAATATCACTTTCCTAATGTTTGAGTAATACCTATCATAAACGCTCCTGGAATAAAAGATGTGTCCAACATATATAGGCTTCGTATGCGTGGATTTTCAGTTTTTCTACGAAGGCTACGGCACTAACTACTAAAATTAAACGTCTGAAAAAAATATATAGCAATCTTGGGGTGTCTATTTAGAGACTGATGAATACCGATACACGATTGGACAAACTCCGCTCGATAGTAAAAAAATCGCAAATATTCCATGTCTTTTAAAACGAAAATAATTCATACAAAATATGTATCAAAATCTAGGGAGGGTATTATAAATACGAAAGCGTGGTAAAAACAATCAGATTTTTGTTGACGTATTTTTATTTCCCTGCCAAAATACATCCAAAATTAACAAAAATACAAATATGGAGTCTCTGTGCCGTGCTCTTCACTCCGCCGCTGCGCGTCATCTTCTGTCTCGCGCTTGAGTTTGACAGCTGGCAGACCAGTTTCTTTCAACCACCTTAATAAACTGGATGGGGTGTAAGGGGTGGGGACCGACTATATTGGCCACCCAAATGCCAACCTCACCGGCACGTGGTGCACCCTGCCGACCAACGGACGGGGCTCTGGCGACCGACAGTTGGCGGTATACCCAGCTCGCACCGTGCCGGCGCCAAGTGCAGCAGGTCGGTGACGGGCAGCAGCGTCACCGGCGCGAGGTGGCCGGCTCTGCGATCGCCAACCCGCTTGCCCAGCGTGGCGATTACGGGCATTACCTCCCAAATATGAGTATTGGCGCGCTTTGGGAGAGGCCTACGTCCAGCAGTGGACTGATACGGGCTGATGATGATGATGATGAATAAACTGGACATGGATTTTCTTTCTCGAAAGTGGGCCAGTCGAATTGTGATCGAACAAAACGGCTCAGTAGTCCGATTTTCTGTATCATCGAACTACTGAGACGATGAAGTCTCATCAATCCGATTATCGGGCTAAATAGTCGGATTAAGAGCCTTCATATAGCCAACTAGCGCCGCCAATCTTAAATAAATAATATCTTCCAATATAATCAATTTTATTAAAACAGCTATTTACAAAATATTTATTACGATAAATACTATTTTTCAATATACAATACATGGCATAATTGCGACAAGCTAAGTTGTAGTTCACAAATGTGCCAAAAACGGCAGTTTTTCGCAATTATGCGAACTACAACTTACCGACATTGAATCACGTTATAAATAAGCATTTAAAAAATAGTATTTATCGTAATAAACATTTCGTAAATAGCTTTTTTAATCAAATTGATTATATTGGAAGATATTATTTTTTTACGATTGGCGGCGCTAGTTGGCTCTATGAAGGCTAGTTAAGCAACGTTGTGCGAGGTCAGTATCTGTTGATCCCGGTTGCTGTCGCTCGGCAGCAGTCGTCAGGCCACGTTACTCTGACAATAGGTGCGGTCACTAAACCACACGAGAAAAAAAGCTATGAACTAACCAACGCTAATTCGGGCTAATCTGCCTCCCCCACACGTTGGGAAGCACAGACGAAAAGGTTGAACCGCGTGGGCGCTGCGAGTGCGTGGGAAGACTCAATGGAATGGAAACACACGTACGTATTTCACGCTCGTGCCCGCCGCCGGGGAATCGCCCGGAAAATGGCGTGTACAGTCGACAGCAGATCAATGGATAAACAGAGAAGTAGGTAAGGGTGAGATTTTATCAAGCCGATTGATAAAAAAACTTTAATATGTAACTTATTTAATACCAAAAGCCTCTACAGTCAGTCACAGTTCACAAACATATTTTCAACAATAGGTAAATACAGAGTGTCCTTGGATTCATTCGACAAATTGAAACTATTGTACTCATGATAAATATTAAATTGGTAAGGTTTTTTTAGAAAATCAGAACTGCAAAAAAAATTGAACTACGTAATGAATAAATTGAAGTACGTCACGCACCCTAAAGCGCGGTTTATACTGAAGTGGCGTGGCGCGGACGTATGGCGGAAGCTTGTAGTCAAGAAAACATAATATAAATCTTAATAGTACTGAGAATAGAGTCGTATTTGTCGTAAAGAGAACTGCGTCCGCGCCACTCGGCGACAAACGCCCCTCGCCTCCGCCATGCGCTGGCACGCAATTCTCTTTACGACAAATACGACTCTATTCTTAGTACTATTAAGATTTATATTATGTTTTCTTGACTACAAGCTTCCGCCATACGTCCGCGCCACGCCACTTCAGTATAAACCGCGCCTTAGATATGAGTTGTTGCTCTTTCACGCAAAAACTAATGAATGTATTTCAATGAAACTTTACAATAATATGGCTCATAAATCAGAATAACACATAGGCTGTATAATGATCATGCGCAGACGAAGCCGCGGGCAGAAGCTAGTAAATAATAAGTATGTAAAACACTGGAAAATGCGATTCACCGCATTCAAATGAGATCCGACCTTACCGCAACCGGCGCGTCTGTAATATCGCCCCGTATCTATGTGAGGTTAGGGTCCGGGCCGGCCGCCCTGACGTTCACCGCTGACGTCACGGGCCCCAGCCCGCCGACAGCCCGTGACGTCACGGCTCGCCACGCTTATTTATACATTACGTAACACAGCCTGTGAGTAGCGGAGATGTTTATCTTAATAACTTTAAAACGAGAGAGCGCGGCAGGTAGAGCAGATTTGAGGCACTGCGCCTTGCTCTTCACTCCGCGGTGCATCTTCTGTCTCACTCTTGCTTTTGACAACCATATAGCGCCTTAAGTACTTACGTAGGTAGTCATGTTACTTAAGTTGTGTTCAAAAAGTTTCACAACGTATTTACTTGCGGTAAAGAGATTGATTCTGATATTCATGAAGCAAGGAACGGCTTAAGGAGTAACCCAAATGCCATATTTACATCGCAGTAAGGATTTATTACCAACGGACCCCGTGTGTCTGTCCCCTCACGGGGGCCGTTGGGATTTGAAAATAATTTCATGTCCAAGGACCCCCTTGCCAAGTACGTGGGGTCCGTTGGGAAAAAGAACTCCTAACGGACCCCCTCTAACCGCCTTCCAAATAAATTTAAAAAAATATGTCAATTTCGTTTTGTGTGAAATCTGGTTCGCAAATATGAGGTTTGTCCTTCGTCACTGTTTGATCCTATAAAAAAATATGAAACTTTTAAAACATCTTTCAGACTCACAGAGCACCCCCACTAGAGTCCGCATATGAGGGCCCCCGCTGCTGCCAAGCATACTAGTTAGTACTACTCTAATAGCGCCACGCCTCAAAACATCGTTTCATTCGCTTATTGAACGTCCTCATGAGTTTGTCAGTGAAAATGAGGTAAAAAACTATCTAAATATGTCTTACTGTACGGTAAAATTATGTGGAAAGTCTTGTAGAACATCGAATCTTCAAAAGGATAGCACTTAACCCGACAACACTTCATACATATTGCACTGGTTAAGTCGCTAACCCTAGAGTTATGTGCTGTTATTCACAAACCTAGTTAAACCTCACTAACCTAAAATCGTGTTGCTATCCCTTTCACACTTCGTTAAAAAAAGTTATGATAGAAAGGGGCCTAAACGGTAGCGTAACTTTAAATCACGTTTATAAATACGCGCCATACAGTGGGGGTTATAGTGACAACCATAGCGAAATCTATGTCTCGCCCACAATACACACAATTTATACAAATTCTAAATTGTCCACATTTCATTTAATACGGCCCATAACGAGAACTAACAGCCTCGACCTTTCGATAACAAACGGTCAATCGCGAACTTTATTTATGTCGAGGGTTCCGTAATGGGAGCTGTCGGACCCAAAAGTTGGAGCTCAAAGATTTAAGTGCATTTACAGAATTCGATTGTGAAATTGGAGAGCCAAAACAACGCTAATATTGGATATTTGGAGTGAGTAAGGACAAACAGAGAAAACTAGGTAAGTAGGTACCTAAGGGTGAGATTTTATCAAGCCGATTGAAAAAAAAAACTTTTATAATACACACTTATTTAATACCAAAAGCCGAGAATGCCTCATGGGATTAAGTCCGCATTATATTGTGTATGAAGAATAAATGAAATTGAAACATTGCCACATTTCAAAGGAGCTTTGCCCCACCTACAAAACTACGTGACCATTTAAGTTGTACCTATCAATTTGTTGGGGACTTATTAGGTTTCATATTGCATAATCATAATCAGTATCATTTTCTACTACTCTCGCAACTCCTATAGAAGAATAACAAAAGCAATGAATAATTCGCTTCGATTTCTTACTATTTTCTGAATTCTTAATTAAGCTGTTTTTTTCGAATCGCAACTTGTACAAAATTTTAAAAACGGAGATATTTTTACATTTATTCGTTATCTTGTACATCATGCGGCTGATGGTGCGGCAGAATCTGGCAAACATTGCCAGATTCTGCCCCACCATCAACCGCATTCATTTATTTATTGTAATTTATATTGGAATTGGAATGAGAAAATTAATAATATAATGTAAAACATTATGATATTAAATTGTAATTTCCTTGCAGGGTTCGTGTGAGAGTCAATAATAATGTAACACCATGTTTGTAGGACAACAGCAGATCATTAGTAACACTTACAGTACGATTTTAACTCTTACGACGCAGATAATAAGAACGGTCTAAAGGCCAAAGTGTTACACTGCTGTTAGCTGTACCACATGAAGAAATAAATTGATTTGATTGATTGTAAAGAATTTTTTTAAATCCTTCAAGGACACTTTGGAACGTTCTTATTATCTTCGTCGTAAGAGTTGAAATCGTACTGCAAGTGTTACCATTGATCTACTGTCGAAGACAGAGATAAGTATCCAGGGGGCCTCAATAGGGTTGAGATTTTCTCAAAAACTACTGAACCAAATTTTATAATTCTTTCACAGTTACATAGTTTTAACTTTTATCTATCAAACTGTAAAGGAATTTTTGCAATAGGTCAAGTAGTTTTTGAGAAAATCTCAACCTTAAAAACTCTCCTGTACACCTTTCTCTGTGTTCCACCGTACCTAACTAATTGAGAAAACCTCGACCTTTATATTTTTCTGTGATCAGCTACATCTTCGTTACACAATTATTTTATGCTATATTGCCGTCGCATAGAGTACCCTATTTATTGCCATTGCTATGCCGTGGGCTGTACATTCACCTGGGCCCTTTGCCTGCGGCTGGCGAGGCAAAGGGCATCTAGATAGCGCGTTATAAATTGGGCAATATGCGAGACCCATCTAGATCGTTGCGCGGATACACAGCCAAATAGCTTCAAAAAATTATTTAGGTTTCAGCCAACGGAAGTGGTAGCACTTAACCCTTGGAAATCGCTGACTGGTAAAACCCGAGGGATTTATTTATTTATTTTATTAATGGACTCGACAGTTCGTCATTTGCCAATACTTTAATCATGTTACAGAAATTAAAATTACAGAGACGGCTACTTTTATATTTGATTTGATACAAAATTTTTATCTTTTTCTATAAGCTGTTACAGAAACTTCAATTATACTTAATAGTATTCTATTTTCCTCCAGAGGAGTCGCCGTAGCGTCGTCACTCTGGACGAAGCAGCTCGACAGTCACGCTCACTCCCGAGCTTGTAGCGGGACTCTTGACTATAGCTCGAAACTTCAGATCTTGCTACAATTATCCAATAAATTCACCGTACTGACATTCGCGAACATTTTCTGATTAATTTAACGGTACTACGACATTACCTAACACGATAATAACATCATCATCATCAGTCTATTTATATTGCCCCACTGCTCGGGCACAGACCTTCCCTTACATCGAGGGAGCTGGGGCCATGGTCCACCACGCGGGCCCAGTGCGGTGCGGCGGATTTCACATGACTTACATTTTTTCTTCTACGGCATGCAGGTTTCATCACGATGATTTCCTTCACCGTTTTGAGAGCACTCGGTAAATGTACGTACGTTTTTCCGTCGAAAAAACCGAGGATAACCCATTGGTGCATGGCTGCCCTGGCTGAGAATCGAACCTGAGACCTTCGTATCGCCAGTCCATTGACCCAACCACTGAGCCACCGAGGTCTCATAATAACATCGTGTAATAATTGATGACGGTTTCCTTTCAGACAAATTGTGATGTGTTCGATGAGCAATGCTCTCACACGGCCACTTAGTTCTAGTGAATTGATTACGTGTGATCATTAGTTTTGATGATCCATCAATCAACATGTGAGTGTAGTGGAGTGGCATCATACATATAGACCAGTCTTCCTCAAAGTGGGCATTAACGCCCACTTGTGGGCGCTGGAGGCCTAGAGGGGGGCGGTAAGTGCTCCAGAATTATTTCAGAATGTAAGTTTAAACTCCAGACCAGACTAATATAGCACAAATTAATTAAAGTAATAATTGTCATTGTGGTTTTTACACTGTGGTAAATTAAAACTTAAAGTAATCGGCTTTATTTTTATTTATTTATTTTATTAATGGACTCGACTGTTCGTTATTTGCCAATGTCATGTTACAGAAAATTCAATACATTCAATAGTCTTCTATCTTCCTCCAGGGGAGTCGCAGTAGCGTCTTCACCCTGGGTAGCCGCGTCTTCATGTCTTCATCCAGAGGAGACGCCGTAGCGTCATCACTCTGGACGAAGCAGCTCGACAGTCACGTTCACTCCCGAGCTTGTAGCGGGAACTCTTGATAAAAGCTTGAAACTTCGGATCTTGCATAAATAATCCAATAACTTCATCACACTGTCATTCGCGAACATTTTCTGATTAACTTAACGTGATATTAAACACTAGTCCCTGTAGACGTTAAAAGGAAAATTATCAAATAATTTCGCAACCGTCGTTTCCCGCCATTTTCAAGAGAACCAAGTAATCGGCTTAAAATGCTTTACGTGTGTAAGTACTCTAAAACAATTTTTACAATCGATAAAGTAGTTTTTTGAGAAAATCTCAACCTTATTAAAGCCCCTGTAAACTGTACTCTGTCTCCGACTGTCCATTTCCTGCCATTTATTCCAGTATGAAATCACAAGGGCCGCATCCCAGCGCTCTCATTAAAAATAACTTGGACAAACGACTCGCGGGAGAGTGGGGCGTAACGGCACACACTCGTCCGGACATCGCCGCTGAATTTATGACGCGATGTCAAGTCATGTGACGTCACAACATGGCCGCCGCAATCACGGCCAAGTGGAGCTCTTCTACTGACCGAATTTTAATTTTTCGTGTCACTGTTACATTATACAATTAAAAGCCTAGTAATTAAATGGAACAGTAATTTGTTTTAACAGAGTGATTTAACAAAATGAACACTATTTATAGGTTCTCTTGCAAATAGCGAGAAACGACGGTTGCGAAATTATTTGATAATTTTCCTTATAATGTCTACAGGGACTATTTTGTGTTTAATATCACGTTAAATTAATCAGAAGATGTTCGCGAATGACAGTACGGTGAAGTTATTGGATTATTTATGCAAGATCTGAAGTTTCAAGCTTTTATCAAGAGTTCCCGCTACAAGCTCGGGAGTGCACGTGACTGTCGAGCTGCTTCGTCCAGAGTGATGACGCTACGGCGTCTCCTCTAGATGAAGACATGAAGACGAGCCTACCCAGGGTGAAGACGCTACTGCGACTCCTCTGGAGGAAGATAGAAGACTATTGAATATATTGAATTTTCTGTAACATGACATTGGCAAATGACGAACTGTCGAGTCCATTAATAAAATAAATAATAACATTGTTTATTTTAGCTATTTATATCTACCAACCAACAAGAATTGGGCATCAAGCAACGTCTATCCTCTGTAGTTCAGGCTCGCATTCTGACTTTCTTTGGGCACGTGTCTCGGCGTGGAGTTTTATTTATTTTTTATTTATTTATTTAAAGACACAAAACAGACATTGACATAGTTATTACAAAAATTAAATTCTATGGTGTTGAGCTAGTCGCAGTCCAAAACATGCGTCATGATTGCACAATTAATATTGAAACAAGTCGTGTACAATCCCTAACTAGTTGAATCGACTGGTTCAGGGCAAGGTTGACGGTCCCCGAGCGCGCGGCAGGTAACAGGAGGGCGCCCGTGTCTGCCCGCACATGAGCGCAGCATTGCTTCGCGACACGTGGCACCTAGAGATATTATCGAGATGGACTCTTTAATACGGCTTCGTGTCTATGCGCTCATCGTTGACAGAATTTTTCGCTTGCTACATTTCATGTCTATTGGGTAAGTGGTCTGTGCATCTCTCTATTACTCTATGAGTGAGCATAGACAAATACAAATGTTATTAAACCGGTATTTCATTGGATACAAAAACATCAATTCCAGAGTTTCATTGGTTTCACGCAGACGCTTGTTGCATGAAAATAAACACGATTATTGAAACGCAGCAAATGGAAATAGCTGTCGAGTGGCGCTCCGTCAGCCTGCACCTGCCGATGCTAAGGGCATTGACTGCGCGAGGGTGCCAGCAGACAGGCATGCAATTAATTTTCAGATTAAAATTACTGGAATTGCTTTCCTGGATTCACGGTTTTTTTTAAAGAGGAAAGTAAAACAAGCTAGCTGGTAAACTGATGACCGTGACCGTTGCCTACACAGAGGCCCGTATTAATAGTCTGAGCCAAATGAAGTGCCACCATTACACAGAGATTTTCTAAGGCCCGTATTAATAGTCTGAGCTCAAACTCGCCCTCAAGAGCGAATTCAGCTGATACATCCTCAAGACGTGATCACCATCTCAAGTATGTCATGAGGGCGTATCACGTGATGTCTTTCTCAAGTCGCGGTCCGCATGCAATCAGCAAATACGTTCTCAAGTGTGAGTTTGACAGTTCTCTTGAGAACTGAGTTTTGTTTATTAATACGGCGTTACTCACGTGATACCCGATTCCTAAAACGTTACGTTACGATTATTAATAGGAACGCCACCTTGAGGTCGTTCTCAAGATTGACTTTTGAGCTGAGTGATTTATTAATACAGGCCTGGGTCACAATCTAAATAGCCTTTGAGGTATTATTTAATAATACCTCAAAGGCAATTAATATTATTAATTTTCATTTGAAACGCGTCGTGTGCTGGAAATTACACATGCTCGCGCCGACCACGCGCAGTCTAAGAAAACAAAACCGCAGTAGTATTACAAGAAGCTTACTTTAAGGACGGCATGGTACGAAATAACAAAGTATTATTGAAGTAATACTGCTATAAGAGTTCAATGTAAGGCCCCAGGACCCGCGTCAGCCTCGCGCACGCCACGCGCTAGCATTGTGTCAACGCGGGGCGTCCGCGGGTGGACTTTGATAAATGCAATTTGAGATTTATTGATGTATCATAACATAAGTTCATAACTCATAATACTCTAATTATATATTTTTTTTGTCTCCACTTCTTGCCGCGATCTGTCTCAATTGACATTTAGCTGCAGTTTTGGTGCTCGGGTATTAGTCCCAGGTCGTCCAGTGACGAGCCAGGAATTGGTCAGTGGTCCGGGAGTAGATTGTCCTCCGGTATTCTGCGTTTCAGCCTTCTTGTCTTAGGTTGTCTTCGTTCTTCCTATCTCAAATTATATGCAGCAAAATTCAACGAGGGTGCTACGCGCGTTGCGTGCGCGAGGCATGCGCGAAGCGAACGCGCGTCCTGCGCGTGGTCGGCGCGGGCTCGTTCGAAACACGGCCTTACTCTTCACACCGAAACACAATAACGCCAATGCATGTTATTTGCGAGCAGAAATAGGTAAGACTGATACTTATTTAATCGACTTCTGCACCGAGTTCTACCCGCACTAAAAGTAGCCTATATTGCAATAATTCTATACATATTATTATATATAAACGGATATCACTCACTTATATTGTTAAAGTCGGCAATTAGACCGACAGTTTCGACCGATGCGCGAAGAAACGTCACCGGCGACGCGGGCGTGGCGCGCTCACCTTGAAAAAGACTGTCGAAATCGGTCGAAACTGTCGGTCTAATTGCCGACTTTAACAATATAAGTGAGTGATATCCGTTTGTATATAATAATTTGTAGTAATGGCTCACTATGGTTTTAATTCTAAAATTTTATACATGTTAAGATAAGATAAAAGATAAGATAACGTTTATTTGACACACACAAACAATGCACAATACACAAGAAAAAGAATAGACTAGTACAATACAAGGTGCCGGTGCAGTGGTGTGGTGCCAAACCGGTCCCCAGCTCAGCGTGTGCTGCAGTAGTGGTACTACTACAGCGCTGGTTTTCATATAAGTATGTATGTTGATATAAGTAGTATACTATAGGTATATCAGTAACGTTATTTTTACGTCAGAACCATTAAGCGGTTTTATCACCTGCGGGGCTGTAAACCGGCTGGATTAAGACGCGTAATAAAAAGATGACGGAGTCTTGAATTTTGAAGGCTTCGCGTTAAATTTTCACACTTCAAGTTATAATAGTTTTTGATGGGATTTGTTGTTTCACTTTATTAAATCTAACTTAAATTACTTGATGAATTAATTACGCTAATGATTTATTATTATAAGCTTTGTCTTAAAACTTTTGAGAGGCTCAAATTACTTTTGAATTAACGACGTATCTTATTTGACGATCATATTTGTTTACAAAATAAGACAATTGATTTGGGCTTCGGTATACAATAACCTAATGGCTGGGGTGTGTCTATGTGATACCAGCGTCGCAGGTTCTATCTGTGCCTCTGGACATATTGTGGAGGACCGCTTTTAGTATTTAGTAAAATCCTTGTAGAGTGGATGATATTAATCTTAGATTAATATTAGGAACGGGATAGTTTCATAATATAAGAACTGATAAAATAATACTCACTTTTTCTTGAGGCTGTATCTCTTTCAAAGAAGATTAGTAATATTTTTATTTAGTCAGATTAGGTAGTAATAGTTCTCCTCATGGAAATGGTAATACCCTTTCCATGTCTTTATAGAAAAAAAATATATGACGGATGGTCATGAATACGGGAAGCTATTTGATCGAAACGCAAGCGCCCCCTGGTGGCAATACGGCGCTTCGACGGAGTCTAGGACTACCGCACGAGGCGATGCGACTTCACTTCAGGTCCAGTCGCCACGTGTGGCACACGAAGCCTAGGAACTGTCATAACGTTTCGACAAGTGTGATTCGTAATATTGTTACGAAGATAAGAAAAGTGATTGTGAACATCAACCATCGCCTAATTCCCACCCCACGCTTCCAGTATGTCGGATAGCCATCCCGGTCGGCCTCCTGTTCCGACATAATATATAAATAATAAAATAGCGATTTTTTTTTCTATCGAGCAAACTTTGTGCAATCGTGTATCGGTATTCATCAGTCTCTAAATAGACACCCCACGATTGCTATATACTTTTTCCAGACTTTTAATTTTAGCAGTTAGTGCCGTAGCCTTCATAGAAAAACCGAAAATCCACGCACAGCCAGTTTTAAACAGTTTGAGATGGTGGACAATTCTATTTAAAAGAACATTTTCATACAAAAGAAATACAATACACAGCGATATACAAAAGAATAGTCCGAGTTGCATACAAAGATGTTCCGTTTCAGAGCATCAACATGCTAAAAGCACTCGCGACTCACTTTGAGCACTAGGCAAGTAGGCACTAGGCGCCCCCTGCCGAGATTAAAAAGCTATCGACGCCATGCAGGAGTGTAATGGACTTTTAATGGGGGCCCATTTAGCCCCGAGCTCCCCTGATGCTATTTAGTGCCTTTTGTGAGGCCATTAGACATGTGGCTACTTGGAGCTACAATATTACGATTTTTAATATAACTATTTTTTATTATTATTAATGGACTCGACAGTTCGTCATTTGGCAATGCCATGTTACAGAAAATTCAATACTTATATAATAGTATACTATCTTCCTCCAGAGGAGACGTAGCAGCGTCTTCATCCAGAGGAGTCGCCGTAGCGTCGTCACTCTGGACGAAGCAGCTCGACAGTCACGTTCACTCCCGAGCTTGTAGCGGGACTCTTGATAAAAGCTTGAAACTTCAGATCTCGCTCAAATTATTCAATAAATTCACCATAATGTCATTCGTGAACATTTTCTGATTTACTTAACGTGATATTAAACACAAAATAGCCACTGTAGTGTAGACATTATAACAAAAATTATCAAATAATTTTGCAACCGTCGCGTCGTTTGCCGCTTGCTGCCATTTACAAGAGAACCCCTTAATATGACTAGATTTTAGTCGGAGCCGTTAGATAGGTCGGTCAACATTCCCTGTGCATCGTATCTATTCTTTTAATATCCCTGTATTCCCAAATCACTATGAAAAATTGTTTAATTGTAAAGGATATTGATCAATTTGATTCCACCTCAATCCAATATGCAGGGTGTAACTCCCCGCATTATGGTGACGAAGGACATTGCTGTCAGGACAGCTCGTTAATGGCGCGGGGTTGACCCAAAACTGTCAAGTGGCAATGAACTAAAAGGTGCATTTACACAGTCACTCTATCGCGCGTTTTCAGGAGCGTACAGGAACGGTATCTCTTTTTAAAGTTAGTTATGCTAAGGTTCTTGTTATCGCAAAGAGTGGTTGTTGTGTTGGTGTGTTGAAGTGTGTGCAGTTCAAAATCCGGTGTGCCTGGTCTTTCACTTCCCCTTCCGAGAACCTTTACACGCGCGCTCTTTCGCGCACTATTTGCTGTATCGCGCGCGATAGAATATCTGTGTAAAGGCAGCCGTCATAGGTTTTAGTAAACCCGACTACATTATCTGCTTCGAGGAAACTAAAGAAATAAAACTATAGTAAGACATTACGTCAAATTGTTATTATGTAGGTACACACTTTTTGGTTGAAGGCATTATTTAGAGTGGTTACAACCATAAATTGAGTGAATCCATGTGTATACAGGCTTACACAGGGTGTAACGAAATGGGTAATCATACCTAATCATATCTTAAGGATCGAAGCCGAATAGAAGTAATGGCTCATATAAATAGATCAGCAGATTGGAACAAAGCATATACGAAAAGTCTAACAATGGGGACCTATTATTGGATTATTTTCATGACTACTTATTTATTTAGCTGTTGGTCTTACCAAAATTGTAAAATAAAATAAATAAAAAAAGTCGAAAACATTTTTCGCGAAAGTCGTAGAACAAAAGTAGTTACCTCCCATTGGGCTATGGCATTGCTATACACCGTATTTTTTTAATAGGGTTAGGGCTGCCATCACCTAAATTGCCGATGCCGGATAAACACGGCAAAAATTCCGGACATTTGGGCGAAATATGCTTTTTCCCCGGACACCTCTCAAAAAATATTTTTTGCAACAAAAATCGTCGTCGTCGACTATTTTGCCGTGCCTTCTTGAATGCGGGGTGAATTATTATGAATGAATTTTTAAGTAAGATTTATTTCAATTTATCACTTATCTTTAAAAAAATTATGTTTCCCCTTCAAACTAGGACAAATCCGGGGAATCCCGGACGGCTGGTAGGATGTATCGCAATGGCAATTTTGAACTAAAATTTCAACTAAAAACTCCTAAAACTTTATTCAAAGTAACTATCCTTTGAATTACCCGTTTAATTAACTTACGAGGATTGGCGATAAAAGCTCTCATTTAAACGGTAGTGAAAAGTGGCATAATCTTCAATGGCGTTCCTCATTTATGCAAATCAAACGCTAAATTATAGCACGGGAAAGGTATTCAGCGCGATTTGAGGACGAGAGTTGAAATGCACCAGCCGTTTCATGCTTCAATGCTGCTGTGAAAACGTTTGCCCAACAACCACTTATGTAGATTTTTTAAAATTCAATATCGTCTAACAGCATTACAGCTTACTTATTTATTTTATTAATGGACTCGACAGTTCGTCATTTGCCAATGTCATGTTACAGAAAATTCAATATGTAATAGTCTTCTATCTTCCTCCAGGGGAGTCGCAGTAGCGTCTTCACCCTGGGTAGCCGCGTCTTCTTGTAGCGTCATCACTCTGGACGAAGCAGCTCGACAGTCACGCTCACTCCCGAGCTTGTAGCGGGAACTCTGGATAAAAGCTTGAAACCCCAGATCTTGCTCAAATTATCCAACAAATTCACCATACTGTCACTCGCGAACATTTTCTGATTCATTTAACGTGATATTAATCTCAAAATAATCACTGTAGACAATAAAACAAAAATTATCAAATAATTTTGCAACCGTCGTTTCCCGCCATTTTCAAGAGAACCTACAGCTTACTTATAATCGATGATTAAAATACCTTGTTTAACAATTGTTTTAAAAAAAATACTTATAAACACTATTTAAAGTTAATCAACTCCTGAATAACCGAATAAGTAGCTGTCAGTTTAAACAACGTCGTATGCTTAATTAACAAAATGGGGGACCGAATTCGGAACAGCTGATTCCATTTGATACTGCTGATTACTTTTTTAAGGACTTTGGAGTAGGCATTACCCCAATTTAGGCAAAATTTTCGTTCTTTTTTTGAATTCATATACCTAGCCAGCATATACCTAGTCCACTGTCATACTCTCTCTCTCTCTCCTGGGACTCGAAAAAATAGAACACAGCACATATATACTATCATTTTACTATTATAATGTGAAGCGATAGGTCGTCCCGCCGGTCCCGCCAGTCCCGCCACTTAGCGAGACAAATCACGCGCGGGACATAAATCTGAACGGAACACTCCGTGAGGAAATTTCCTTGTTCGGATTTAATCTCAACCATTTTACGTTCATCTTTATAGAATTTCTTTCACTTCCTGTCTATGGAAGATATTCATTTTGAGTATACGAGCTTAGTTTAAGTTTGGTCAGATTTCATGCATTTTTGACAGTCGTTAAAGACTATGAATCATCATCATCATCATCAGTCTATTCATATTGCCCCAGTGCTCGAGCCTTCCCTTACATCGAGGGAGCTCGACCCATAATCCACGACATACACCAATTTCAAGTAAACACAATGACGGGCAAGGCACCTCTTTGTCACTGCTGGTAGCCTGGTACTTCAAATATTGTTATCGGTCTATTTATTCCCACTGCTGGGGCACAGACCTTCCCTTACATCGAGGGAGCTGTAGCCATGATCAACCACGCGGGTCCAATGCGGATTGACGGATTTCACATGCCTTAGCTTTGTTGTTCTTCTATGGCATGCAGGTTTCATCACGATGTTTTCCTTCACCGTTTTGAGAGCACTCGGTAAATGTACGTAAGTTTTTCCGTCGAAGAAACCGAGGATAACTCATTGGTACATGTCTGCCCTGACTGGGAATCGAACCTGAGTCCTCCGTATCGCAAGTCTAAGTGACCCAACCACTGAGCCACTGAGCTCTTTGAAGACTATGAATATCGGTCTATTAATCAATAGAATTTCACTAGTGTCTAATGACAGGTGTTTTTGTTCATGACAAATAACTTTAAAAAAACAGGCGAATCAGGCCAACGCACTCAATGAAATTGATTTCAGCCTCGTTGGAACAGTCGACAGCGCCTCAATAGGATAGTGAATTAAAAAAATATTGCCTTGTCTGAAACTCCGTTTTAAATCTTACGACGCAGATAATAAGAACGGTCCAAAGTTCAAAGTGTTACACTAGATGTGCTGTACCCCTGATCTGAATGTCGGCGTAATGCTTCTGAATCGATTTTACTGACTGTTCTTTGAATAAAATAATGTCGCGGACCTGCTGGAATACAATCTGCAATTATAATTTATGAGGGATTAGAAATGCAATTAAAGACACAGATAGGATTTAATTATAATGAATTCTAACTAAGAATTTAAAGAAACAAAGTCGCGGTTAATAACTTTACAACAAGACAGTTCCTAAATGGTATTAAACTTAGCATCAAAAAGTCGACGCTGCGTACAAAGGCGATTACACCGCTTTGTCCAACTGTCCCGCGTCTCCCCTCAATGACTTGCAGTACTGAGTAAAGTGCTCGGAGGCTTCGGCTCCTTCCGTGACCGAACGCATAGGGTTGACAGTTTAGATTATAGATATTGATAAAATCAATGATGAGTTGGACACCGTTTTTTTTTACTTGGGGAAATGCTTTTACGCATCTCACCGCGCCAATAAGGAGGGGCGCGGTGACTATGTGGGACTCCCGTCACGTATGTACGGTCTTGTACCCACTAAAACCCCAAGGTGTTCAACTCACCACGATTGGACGAGGTTGTGGGAACGCAACGCCAAATACCACAACCTCGTCTGCGGCCCCCGCGTGGGCCCGTCTTCGGGTTTATACCCCTATACCTCCGCTTAAGGCGTCTCGGAACACAGGACGTCGGCGGATCGGGAGCGAGAGGGGGTTTTTCTCGCCCTCCCGCTCCGCCGACTCTTTCGCCGTCGTTATGGTGGCGCAGAAGTCCGCCACCATCTTCCATCCCTCCTCGCTGCCCATTGCTCGCACGATGGCGGGCAGCGAGAGGTCGCCTCCACCACACACAGTTGGACACCCTGCTGAATAGTCAAAGTCAAGTCTCTTTATTGCAAGCAAGCACGTTGTGTATATTTTTGCACGTCTACTTTTTTTAAATTTACATTTACACCACTTTGCAAGGAAAAGGTGCCAACGCTGAGAAGAAAAAGTGGCAAAAAATCTTTCAGCAGCACATCTTTACCCTGGCGCCAGACATAGTCAGTCTTAGTCAAAAACGCTCAAATTCAATGTTCATTAATGCCTTTTTATGAGGTCGTAGTTATAGTCTGTACAAAGCGTCAATGGTAGTTACCTAAATGTTTGCAAAGACGCGGCCTTAAAATAATAACAATTACAAATATGTGTTCGCGAATTCGTCTTTAGGACTCATTCGAATGTCGACGACTGTTTTTTTTTTTTAATTTTAAAGGTAAACTTACTTACAAATTATTATATATAAACGGATATCACTCACTTATATTGTTGAAGTCGGCAATTAGACCGACAGTTTCGACCGATTTCGACGGTCTTTTTCAAGGTGAGCGCGCCACGCCCGCGTCGCCGCGCGGTGACGTTTCTTTGCGCACTGCGGATCAGCGCCCCTGTGCGCGCTCCGACATAAGAACCGTCGGCGGCGGGACAAGTTATGTCGGAGTTAAGTGAATGATATCCGTTTATATATAATAATTTGTAGTAATGGCTCACTATAGTTTTAATTCTAAAATACTTACCTACAGTGTTTTGTATAATACAAAGTCTTCATAGGCTTGCCCAATATGATATCAAATCTCAAATTAAATTATTAATCTTATTTTTCGAAGAACAAAATAGGTTTTGTTACTAAAATATCCGAACTTTATTTGGCTTATTCCACTATTCCCCGTTGACAATCCCCGTCAACGGGGATTAGTGAACTTTTTGTTCATTAATCCCCGTTAACGCCAATTGGAGCTTACAATGGGGATTAATGAACTAAAAAATTCATTAATCCCCATTACGTTAAAAATAAAATACTAATGTAAGAATCAGGTACCTTCTATTTATTATTGGATAAGAACTCACTTATTGATTATTTTTATAATCAAATTAAATTAAATTTAAGCCTGATTACAATACTTAAAAAAAAATTACTTAAAAATTTACAAAAAAAAAGAAATCAGAATCACAAACGTTGCTATCAACTTTTATATTACCTTGACTATTTTAAAAACATTCAGAGCTCCTCGGAGCCTGAGCAACCGATTCATCACCATTTATAATAAAATCAGATTTTTAACTATTAGTTAGGTTTCTTCAGTAAAATGTAAAATCTGTGATTACTTGAAAGTAACTATCTGTATTTTATTTTATAGTACTTATGTTTTCTTATTAACAGCTATTAATAAGAAAACATAAGTACTATAAAATAAAATACAGATAGTTACTTTCAAGTAATCACAGATTTCAATTTTAATAGTAGGTATTAAAATCACAGTTTAATAGTTAAAAGACATTGCCACATTTCAATGGAGCTTTGCCCCACCTACAAAACTACGTGACCATTTAAGCTGTACCTATCATTTTGTTGGGGACTTATTACAGGTTTCATATTGCATAATCATAATCAGTATCATTTTCTACTACTCTAGCAACTCCTATAGAAGAATAACAAAAACAATCAATAAATCGCTTCGATTTCTTACTATTTTCTGAATTCTTAATTAAGCTGTTTTTTTCTAATCGCAATTGTACAAAACTATATTTTAAACCAAAATTTTTAATAAAAAACGGATATATTTTTACATTTATTCGTTATCTTGTACAACTTGCGGTTGATGGTGGGGCAGAATCTGGCATTGTCATTTGTCGCGATTATTGCTTTTTATTGTTAATTTCTGCAATGCTGCTGTGAGTAGATATGTATTATCTATGGTGAGTAGGCGACTGAGCAAACCATTGAAATTAGGTACCGAAAATAGTAAAGGTAATATAAAAGTTGATAGCAACGTTTGTGACTCTGATTTTTTTTTTGTAAATTTTTTAGTAATTTTTTTTAAGTATTGTAATCAGGCTTAAATTTAATTTAATTTGGTTATAAAAATAATCAATAAGTGAGTTCTTATCCAATAATAAATAGAAGGTACCTGATTCTTACATTAGTAATTTATTTTTAACGTAATGGGGATTAATGAACTTTTTAGTTCATTAATCCCCATTATAAGCTCCAATTGGCGTTAACGGGGATTAATGAACAAAAAGTTCACTAATCCCCGTTGACGGGGATTGTCAACGGGGATTAGTGGAATAAGCCCTTTATTTTGACCTGGTGGTCAGGACTTCTTTGACTTATAGTCAGGACTCCTCTAATTTCGAAGTGTGAACCCTACGCCCTTCGTAAAGGCTGCCGGAATGGCCGTTCCCTTGGACAATAGTATTCCACAGGCCTTTGCATTTCACCAATTAAGTGTATGCTGGATAATGTGACCTATAGATTTTATCAAACACAAATTGAGGTAAATAGAAGCTTGGCCATTGTTATGAAAATGCTTGTTTCAGAATGACCGATGCACAATACTAATTTTATTTATTTATTATGTACAAACTTACACCTAACAGTTAATAAACCATACATGCAAGTCACAATTCACAAATCAAAAAATCTTAATTAGGTTACATTATAAATTATTAAAATATCAAAATATAAATATCATTGATCATCAATTAATTATGAACATTATAAATGTCTTATTGAACTTATGAACATTATAATTAGTCCGTTTTCGTCTTTGTACGGTGGAACACAGAGAAAGGTGTACAGGAGAGATTTTAAGGTTGAGATTTTCATTTTTTTCAGTCCAACGACATTACTTACAGTCTACTAAGGGCACTTTGTTCACGTGGTTTACATTCGCGCACTATCACTACGAATTGCAAAATCACTACATGCGTAGTGTATTGAAAACATGCGTGTCAATATATTCGATAATAATTTGTGTGACGTCATTGACAGCTCGTCAGCCTTGATAACTTTTCTTTTAACCAATTATATTAAACACAGCGTAAATAGTAAAACTTGACTCCTAAAGTTCATTGTGGTTGAAATTTTTAACTTTGCGCCAACTTCACAAGTTAAGTACTTCGTTAACTTTAAGCCTCTTATGAAACACTCTTCAACAACTACGAACCATTTAAAGAGTCTTAAATAAGACAACAAACGACAAAGCTACTTAAATGTTCTTACAATAAAACTTAGATATCAATCCTTAGAGCAGTCTTTCCCAAAGGGATATGGTTAAAAACAGTATTATGCTTTTGTTAATTATTTAATTTATTTATTTATTTTAAGGAAGATTTACAGCTACAATAACTTTAGGTTACTTAATAATGTCTAGAAGCTAATTACACATCTCCACCTATAGATAGCAAGATGTGTCTCAAGAATTAAAAAATAAAAGTGACTTAAATAGGTACTTATGTTAAGTTTTTTTATATAAATCTAAAAAATACTTTAATGATAACTGTCGTTAAAGAAGTCCTGCGCCATGATGCGTCTCACGGTCATACTTTTTACTGTTCTATATAAAAAATATACAAAATACTGTTTTTATATCCGCTGGTATCCGGAGTCATAAATTGTGGAGAGGCTTATGAATATTTCAAAAATGATAATAAATTGTTGACTTGTGCAAAAAGCTCCAAAAAATAGTTTTTAAAACGTCAAAAAAATAAAATACTGTTTTTATTTTGTAAAATACTGTTCATTTTAGTTCTCCGACCTTAATTTCTCGTACAAAAAGTTGGGAACCCTACCTGTAACTGGTAGAACGATAGATAAATTGGACGCATCTAACTACCTAATGAGAGGTTTTCAAGGTTACATTTAAAGAAGAAAGAAAGTACCGCTATCCCCGGTAGATGGCACTGACCGGTCTGATGTCAATATCAAATGCGTTGTTATTGCTTGTAACTTGGGCTTGTCGTATTTCATACCTAGTATTAATTTGTACTGTATTGTATAAATTAGACAAACAAACCAATAATAATAAAATATTCCGCTTGAATTTTTTTGTCATGGTGCTGTGTTTTTACGATGATACCGCACTTCGGTGCAACGCCATCTATTATCAACTTAAAGAGCTTTTTTCCGCTTTACAAGGGTCGCGGCCCAGACGACTTTGGGAACCACTGCTTTAGTAACTCGTTTATAATTCTCCAACAAAAGATAACTTAGTACCCACTTAAGACTGCTTTACACCCCTCCTAGTGACACAGTGTTGCCAACTTGACAGAAATCCCGTTAGACGAGCGGATTGGGATGAGGTGGTAACGGGATAATTAATTACTCGTATAAGTAACGGATTTTTTAACGGGAAGACAACATCTAATATCTATTTTCTCACTTGTCCTCCTACATTATGGTTATTAGCAGACTGTTAGCCATAAATGGAATTTAAAGTTAGTCCTCCGTTTTTTAAGAAGTGTGGAAACGAAAACAACACGGTTTAAGAGAAGTGAGGTTTAAGTAGGCTTTATGGCTAACAGCATAATATTATGGTTATCTGCCCCACTTATGGGCAATACAATACTGGGATTAGTTTAAGTCATGGTTTAAAGAAATCTGTAGTCAAATTTGACAAGGCCCATGTGGATGCAGTCTACTGTAAAACGATCGAGCATTAAGAAATTGATCGAGAGTTGTGTAGCAGTGTGTGTGTTGTGTGGCAGTGGGCTGGTCACATCTGTCGTAGAACCGATAACCGATGGGGGAGACGAGTTCTTGAATGGAGGCCACGAACGGGTAAACGTAGTGTGGGACGCCCCCCGACCAGATGGAGGGATGACCTTCTCAAAATGGCTGTCAGGGACTGGATGCAGAGGGCCGAGAGTAGGGTTGAGTGGCGCGCTTTGGGAGAGGCCTACGTCCAGCAGTGGACTGATACGGGCTGATGATGATGATGATGTGTACCAGGATCGCAGCAGAGGACATAGTAACTATCTAGCTCTACGGGAAACAGACGTGTGTTTATGTATGTGTGTAGCAAAGTTTGTTTGAATTAGGACAACGAAATTCCAATAAAACATTGGTAACACTGGCTACACCCCGTCTGTTGAGCATTGACCCCGCGAAGATTTCGGGGTGATCGCACCCACTGTACAGGGATTTATTGAGTCTGGTACCAGGGTAGCATACATAAAGAGAGCTGTCGAAAGAGCTAGGCTCGGTTGTCTTGGAAACGAGATTATCTGCCAGAGAACAAACGAAACAAAAGTAGTCGCAATAAGGATTAGCAAGTTGAATTGGCCTGGCTGGTCACATCTGTCGTAGAACTGATAACGGGTATAGTCCGATAAAGATAAGTTGATTTTGCATGGTTTTTAAAATTAATTCAGAACTGATATTTTATTTTTTTAATAAATGTATTGGCCTATTCTAACATTTTGTGTCTGATTTCCCACCACAATTTAGTTACGGAAGTATTTAAAAAAAAATTATTATGGTTGATTTATTATCTCATAGCTAACTTAAAAATAGTAACTGAAATATTTTAGCACGTACTTATGTATTTTAGTAAGCACTATTATTTACAACAAAACCCCACCCTGAAATGTCCCCGCTTAATTCATTTTTGTGTTAAAATTCGCATTTAATTCCCTATTAAAAGCATAAAAACGGTAACTAAGTAAATAACGTTTTATTTTCATGTAGGTATAGCTATTGTTAAACACATTTATTAAACATTTATTATATTCCAGTTCTAATTTAATTCGTTCAAAAAAGTTAGATTTATCGGACTAGTAGACGAGTTCTCGAATGGAGGCCCCCGTGACAGATGGAGTCACGATATGACAAACGTAACAGAGGCTCTTCTCTTGCTTTTTTTATTGTATGAATTGTTATAAGTCGAAACATCAAACGATGTCTTTAGTCTCCTAGCCTGTCCTCATAAATATACTTTAGACTCTCTCCATAATGGGGGCAGCGATCTCTTTCTGACGTATGAGAGTAAAAGTGACAGCAAAGGCGGCTGCCTGTTCCCATGCAAACTTACTTTAGACTCTCTCCATAGGGCATAGATAATTTTATCCTTCTTATTTATTTATGACTCGACAGTTCGTCATTTGCCAATGTCATGTTACAGAAAATTCAATATATTCAATAGTCTTATATCTTCCTCCAGAGGAGTCGCAGTAGCGTCTTTACCCTGGATAGCCGCGTCTTCATGTCTTCATCCCGAGGAGTCGCCGTAGCGTCGTCACTCTGGTTCGTCCAGCTCGACAGTCACGTTCACTCCCGAGCTTGTAGCGGGAACTCTTGATAAAAGCTTGAAACCCCAGATCTTGCTCAACTTATCCAACAAATTCACCATACTGTCACTCGCGAACATTTTCTGATTAATTTAACGTGATATTAATCTCAAAATAACCACTGTAGACAATAGAATAAAAATTATCAAATATTTTTTGCAACCGTTCGTTTCCCGCCATTTTCAAGAGAACCATTTTATCCTTCATATTATAGACCAAGGTCTTGCATAGAGTAATACAAAAGTAGATTCAGAGATGGCCTTGGTCAGAGCTACCTATTTACGCCGTTTGGGGTCGAGACAATGGGGCCGTAGGGCCGGACGCTCGACAGCTCATCAAAGAGCTGTCCAAGCGACTGGTCGAGGAGTCCGGTGACCAGAGGGCTGGCAGCTACCTTTTCAGAGAGGGAATGCTGCCAGCCTTCTGGGCACTGTGACTCCCGATGCCCTCCTAGAGGACATATTTTATTTATAGTTAATTTATTTATAGGTAGTTTTAGTTTTTAGTTATTTAATATTAGTTTTTAATCATGTCTTATTTAATACGTATCAATTAATAAACAATAATTTATAACAAAAGTAGATTCTATCACATATTCAGACTGCAAAATAACAAACCCACTAATTCATCCTGTTGATGCGGCGCTAACTCCATTGTAAGCTCCACAGAGATACTTCGGGGCATGAAATTAAAAGTTATAGCATTAACTCCTCTTTAGCATGCAAACCTGGTAACTCTACTTTTGAGACGAACTTTCTCTTGTTTATAAATGAGGAATTATCACGTGTCCTTATGTGTGCTGAATGACATAGTTTACATACTTACCTACATCTCCTGTCTGTAGCGGTGGGCAGACGATTGACCTCCATCATGTGCTGCGATCCTGGTACACAACCGTCGCTTCATTCACGGATTGTAGTAGAATTTGACCATTATTTAAGAGACATTGCCACAATTCAATGGAGCTTTGCCCCACCTACAAAACTACGTGACCATTTAAGCTGTACCTATCATTTTGTTGGGGACTTATTACAGGTTTCATATTGCATAATCATAATCAGTATCATTTTCTACTACTCTCGCAACTCCTATAGAAGAATAACAAAAAACAATGAATAAATCGCTTCGATTTCTTACTATTTTCTGAATTCTTAATTAAGCTGTTTTTTTTCGAATCGCAACTTGTACAAAACTTTATTTTAAACCAATAATTTTAATAAAAAACGGAGATATTTTTACATTAGTTCGTTATCTTGTACAACGTGTATTCGGTAACTTGCGGTTGATGGTGGGGCAGAATCTGGCATTGTCATTTTTACATATTTGGTCGATGCGACGTATATTCTCATCGGTGTATACAGAAATACAAAATTATTATTTTATTTCATGTGCATCGTGCTTTAAAGTTTTTAACATTTTTTTTAAGGTATTTCTAATTTTTTACATTGATTTCTTTCACCTAATGGCAATTATTATAATTTCTAAGGTCATTGTGTTACTTGTGACGTACTTAGTTCAAAATAAATTGCAGCTTTGATTGACTAAAAAAACATGTACAACTCCCAATATCAATTTGTGCATCAGTCAACTTTCTTATTTATTTTATTAATAGACTCGACAGTTCGTCATTTGCCAATGTCATGTTACAGAAAATTCAATGTATAATAGTCTTCTATCTTCCTCCAGGGGAGTCGCAGTAGCGTCTTCACCCTGGGTAGCCGCGTCTTCTTGTCTTCATCCAGAGGAGTCGCCGTAGCGTCATCACTCTGGACGAAGCAGCTCGACAGTCACGTTCACTCCCGAGCTTGTAGCGGGAACTCTTGATAAAAGCTTGAAACCCCAGATCTTGCTCAAATTATCCAACAAATTCACCATACTGTCACTCGCGAACATTTTCTGATTAATTTAACGTGATATTAATCTCAAAATAACCACTGTAGACAATAAAACAAAAATTATCAAATAATTTTGCAACCGTCGTTTCCCGCCATTTTCAAGAGAACCCCAGTCAACTTTCTTGTACAGTTCTTTCCTTCATGGCCCCAAGCCTTGAATTTCATTGGTCGGCACAAAGGCTGTACTGAATATAATTTTAAATTCCCGCATTTTACGTTATTTCATAAACATCTCAATTCCCGCGTCCGTGGCACGTACTGGCCGTAAAGCCTGACTTTATGGCAAAACCGACCTTGTTGCCTCGGCCGACGGCTCATTTTAATAAGCAGAGGGGAGCTTTGTGGACTTCAGTAAATCCCGCCAAGAAATTCCACCGTGCGTTGTTTCAGGAGCGGGCCGAGGCATAAGCGCGAGCGGGAATAACTATTTTAATAGCGAAAAGTGACGTAATGACGTGTACTTAGATAGGTTTTAAAGTCAAAGTCCTTTATTGCAAGTAAGCACGTTGTGTACATTTTTGCACATCAATATATTTATTTGAATTTACATTCACACCACTTTGCAAGGAAAAGGTGCCAACGCGGAGGAGAAAAAGTGGCAAAAAACTCTGAGCAGCACATCTTTCGCCCACAGTTGTAACTTTGATTTTCTCAAAAACTAGGTCCTGTCGAAGACAGAAAGGTATACAGTAGAGTTTTAAAGGTTGAGATTTTCTCAAAAACTACTTGACCTATTGCAATTATTATTTCACTGTTAGATAGATAAAAGTTAAAACTATGTGCTGTAAAAGAATTGTCACAATCAATCCAGTAGTTCTTGAGAAAATCTCAACCTTATTGAAACCCCCTGTATACTTATCTCTGTCTTCATGTGTAAGTGACCGATTTTAAAAATTATTTTATTAGTAGATAGTTTAGAGTAGGTTTCAGAAAGTACTGATTTCAGAAATCAGTCATGTACTGTTTGAGAAATTCTCACCCTTAAAAACTTTCCTATTCACCTTTTCCAATATGTACTCGCAACTGGACTACAATCCTCTCTTTTAAACAAGTAGAATTTATTTAAATAAAACGACTGCATCATTAAGTACTATGATTAAATTTTTATTTTCAGAGATGGATGGAAGAAGATGGGGGAGACCTTTGCCCAGCAGTAGGACTTATAAGTTATTAAAAAAGTGATCCTATAAGAGTTCATTATTCGTGTTTAGAAAGGAACCCTAAAATTAATTTAAAAACCAAAACACCCGACTGCCAAAAATTTTAGACGCTTTGATTATATTTTTATAGCCTATATCACTCCTACAATCAAGACGAATCTAACGACACCTCATATGTTAAAATCCATCAAACCGTTTAGGCTGCAGAGCGTGCCAAAGAAATTAACATACGTACACTTGAAAAACTTAACCCTCCTTGCGCAATCGGGTAAAAATGCCGTACCGCCGCCGTCCCTAACTTATGCCACCGCGTGTGACACCGCGGTCGCTTTGACCGCCCACTAAATCAACATGGCGTCGCCTCGGACTGGACTGTATGAATATCTTAACTTAATATTAATACGTTACTTGTGAAAGGGCGCTGTTCTCACACACAGCCAATCGATTGTGACCTTTCGTACCTACGATATCTGTATTAATCATATCATATATATGTATATAAAAAGTTTCGTTTCTGAGAAGAACGTTTCATCAAACCAATTTAAAATTACAGAGTACCTACCTACATGTACGGTCGAAGACAAAGAAAGGTGTACAGTAGAGTTTTTTAAAGTTGAGATTATCTCAAAAACTACTTGACCTATTGCAATAATTCTTTCACTGTTAGATAGATAAAAGTTAAAACTATGTAACTGTAAAAGAATTATTAAAATCTGCCCAGTAGTTCTTGAGAAAATCTCAACCATATTGGGACCCCCTGTATACTTATCTCTGTCTTCGACTGTACTTACATTATTCTATTTCGCTGGTTCTACCTTTTACCTGACTGCGCAAGAAGGAGGTATACATATATGATATTGTTAATAAAATTGATTATATTGGAAGATATATGAATGGTGAATATCCCATAAACTTTTTGACATTATACTTAAGTAAATACTGTTTTTTATTCGTTATTAATTTAATAACACCTTTTCAATGTTATACATAACATTATTTCTATTTCATTTTGACTAAGTTATTTATTGCTATTTATTACCTGACGATCATTTTTTACAAATATGACTATATTTGACATAATGTACTACCTATATTATTGTATAGTATTTTATTGTGTAAAAATGAAATAAAGAAATCTAAATCTATAATTTTTTTCAGATTGGCGGCGCTAGTTGGCTCTTGTCAGCCCCTTAAATCCTGGAAATGCAAGTTTATCCCCATATATCTCATCTTTATTAATAAACTCTCGTACGATATGAATCTAGATTTAGTTTCAGAGGTCGCGCCAGTATTCATTTAAAGCCTAGCATTCAGTTAAAGGTCGCAGTCTCGTTATATCTCGGTCAGAGTGCCAAGCTAGCATAAATAAACATTTTACATGGAGAGAGCCTAAAGCATATTTTGTATGGAGGCAGTCTCCGCCCGTTGTCACTTTCACTTCCCGTATAAACCGACAAAGGTATTTTGGTGTGTGGCAAAAATCGGAACTAATGCCGTCATCTCGTAAAACACCTTTGCGAACAGCGCCGCCTTTCAATGTCATCCACGTGCCAAAAGATCCTTGTTGCAGTACGTCAGGACACATCTGTTTTATGAGCTAGTACATAATTATAATATTAAGAGAGCTCATTGGCTCAGTAGTTGGGTCAATGGACTTGCGATACGGAGGTCCCAGGTTCGATTCCCAGTCAGGGCAGCCATGTACCAATGAGTTATCCTCGGTTTTTTCGACGGTAAAACTTACGTACATTTACCGGAGTGCTCTCAAAACGGTGAAGGAAAACATCATGATGAAAGCTGCATGCCATAGAAGAAGAAAAAATCTAAGGCATGTGAAATCCGCCAATCCGCAGTGGGCCCGAGCTCCCTCGATGTAAGGGAAGGTCTGTGCCCGAGCAGTGGGGCAATATAAATAGACTGATGATGATGATGAGACATAGTAGACAGGTGCTTTGAAGCGCACGCTTTGATAACGCGCGTTTCGAGAATTAAGAGGTCTGATAGAAGTGAACCCGATTGAAAATACCTATGTATACCAGCTCTATAGGTTTCGAATCTTGTAAATTCAAACAAAGAAAAACAAGTGAGTGACAGAGACGCGAAAAATTGTCATGTAAGAGCGAAGTCTGCAATGTACATATGGCTCACTCCATCGACGGTTCCTTGCTTCATGCACTCTGGGCTAAAATGGCGGCACACAACAGACTTCGACAGATGGGAGGTAAGTTTAGTTTGACAGTTCAGACCCGTTGTTTTCCTTGGAACTGATATAATAATAAAATGTTATAAATAGCCCGCTTGAACTACTACAAGTGAATTCAATATGGATGGCATTTTGATTTCCTAGCCTAGTTTATAGTTATGTGCAAGAGATTCTTATATTTTCAGTCTTACCGTACAAGATACGGAGTCACAGACCACTTACCCTATACCCCAGGAGTGCGCCCGTGTCTGCCTGCACATGAGCGCAACATGCTTCGCGACACGTGGCACCTAGAGATATTATCGACATGGACGCATCTCTTTAATACGGCACCCCTGTCCCCGCTTCGTCTCTTTTATTTATTTATCAGATAATCTTACAGCATTTAACTACATAATGAATACATAAACTTTAAAATAGTGCATGCCAAAACAAGATTACACATATTGTAACAAAGAAAGACTACATAAGTCAGCGTAAAGAAAATTAGAAAAAAATTGGGACTTAATTCACTCAGATGATTAGATATATGTAATTAACTACTCATTAGTAAGTATTAATTATTTTAGTAGTCCATATATTTCTTCCTATCTACGTGTTGCACTGTAAGCCGCCTCTTCCAAAATAATAGATTCTCTACCTGAAGGTTGCCTGGAAGAGATCGCTCTCAGCGGTAAGACCGCATGTTGTATAAAATTATGTTAGCAAACTATGTATCCTTTTTTATGCAATAAAATATATTTATCTAACTTATCTTATCAGATATTTTACTCACGAATTACTGTCTACGGAGCGAACAAAGAACCAAATATAACGGAACTCAAAATAGTCTCTTTCTAACGGCTAAGAGGATTTGCGGATATTTGTGCCGAAGTCAGAGCGATACCTTTCCACAGGAGACGGCATTACGCTATAAATAGCGGGATCCAGATGTATTGAGTCCAAATATAGACGTGGCACAGATTTATTCGGCAGAATATCATTGTCAAGCTATTGGAAGGAAGGTGGGTGTTAACTGATGGCTATAGCGACTTGCGAACGTCTACATAACAAAGTCTGACAGGAACATCTTTGAGAAAGAACGACAGGAGAATTCAGCTGGAATGGGCAATATTTAGGTTACGTCATACTCTTCAATACCACAACGCCTAAAAACAAAGGCCTTCAACCAGTGCGTCCTGCCAGTGATGACCTATGGAGCCGAAACGTGGGCATTGACGGTGAGACTGGCACACAAGCAATGGAAAGAACTGTGATTGACGTCTCCCTGCTGGATAGCATAGGAATCTAATGAGAAAAGTGTCTAAAGAGACAAAAAACAGATATCAGAAAAGTAAACGGTTGACATTCCTCATATTATCAGCAAACTGAACTGTCAGTGTGCTGGTCACATCTGTCGTAGAACCGATAACCGATGGGGGAGACGAGTTCTCGAATGGAGGCCACGAACGGGTAATAGTGTGGGATCGGGGACGCCATCCGACCAGATGGAGGGATGGCTTGCGCAATGCGCATGGTGGCTTTCAGGGACTGGAAGCAAAAGGATGCGAAATGGGTTGAGTGGCGCGCCTTGGGAGAGGCCCATGTCCAGCAGTTCTTGGCACATGTGCGCGAGATGTGTCCTGCTGATGCTTGCCACATCGCCTCACATGGAGCGTTTTCACGTTTCGCATCTATTCGTTTTATACCTGACCTGCTACAGTATTTTTATTTGTATACTTAAGTGTATTGTTAGTTTACTGACGTGATCAAGCGTACTGAAGTGTTCCTACGATCTTAATAAATGAGTATGATGTCGTCAGATCATCGCGTCGGTGGTCTTCCTACGCTGTGATGTCCCGTGCGCGGCTTCCAGACCGTTGTTCTATACGTCTAGAGTTCGGCGTCTCTCTTTGATGGGTTCAAATTCCACATATCCCGGTCTACTGCCCCAGGAGAGCGGGTATCTTTGAAACATATCCCCCCTAATACGAGGCCGTTCCTACCTTGAGGTCCCTGGAGTGCCTGAGCTCCTGCCTGCGCGGCGGCTGGCCAGGCTCGTCCGAGTACACCAGGTTGCGCACGGCGCCGCGGAACTTGGGCTCGAAGATGGCAGACGGCAGCGCCAGCGTACTCAGCTTGGAGTTGTACCTGCGCAAGGAAGACAGAACAGTTAGTACAACCAGCAGCAGAACAAGTGTTGGCACATTGCCTTTTTTGTCTACATAGTACCGTAAGTACGTAGTATAACTGGTGAATCGCCCTGAAAAGGGCATCTATCAACTAAAACTCCTGGATATTTTACCATTTACATTTACAACGTAGACTTAAAATTAGGCGGTGATTTAAGGATTTTCGCTGGTTTTCGCCATACAAAATCGGTGGTTTAGCACTGTCAAAACAAGCCACCGTTTAACAAGCTTTATGGCTATGAGCCCTGGGGTGTTCCGCCATCATGAAAAGGTTACACTTTCGAAGACGACCGTGGAACTATCGGCGGATGCCCTTTCCGGTCCAACTCCTAGGAGTTAGACACCCTTTTTTGTCCCAGATAAAATACGTATACGTGTACCACCACGCCAGGAGGGTGAGTTTATTATGTCGGGCTCGCCGACCTCAAGGGGCGGAATACCGACTAAACTTCCTGGGTTGTTCCACCTCGTGCCATTGTTGCCGAGCCACGGGAATTGCGATACATCCGCGACCCGAACACTCCTCATTGTGGGCTGTACTAGCCCACAATTCATCATCCATTGGCACATACTTGGTTAGGTTTCTAATGTTAACGCTAAAACTGCTCCGAAATATTGTAGCATATCTTTAGTTGTGAATACAGCTTTACGCGAGATCGATTTAATCGTATTAAGGGTACTAAAGTAGCGGAATAAAGGAAAACGCTGAATGTGTAACTGTCCTAATCCCGTCTGTACTGGTGACGATTTACGAGTGACTGTTTCCCTAATACAAAGGACTGGAGCCAACACCCACACCCACAGAGTACGATAGACAGTGACTCAACTACGTACATTTCGCGCGTGAATCGTTTTGAGAAAGGCAACAAAGCTTAATTCGGATCAGTGGGTCTGTTGTCATTTTCAAAACGATGTAATCATAGCGTGCTGAACAGAGACGCCGTTATACCAGCGCAATAACACTGTCCCTGTCGCGCTACATGACGTGATATGATTTCATTGTTTTAAGAAGGGTAATAACGGGCCTGGTACTTGCTATGCCAAATTAATGCCACTCATATATTTTCCAATGTTTGAATCATCAATAGAAGTTGGTCTTATAAAAAGTAGATGTCTCTTTCTGACGTAAAAGAATGAAAGTGACAACAAGACTCACACCAAAATGTAAATCATAAATGTCAATAAAACATAAACATTTTCAATTCACTATACTGATGTGTTGTCGGCGGTGCTTTGCCTACATTAACTCTTAAGTTCCACGATATACAAATCTCAATGTGTACACATATTTTTGGATTACTGTCTAGCTAGACCATACATTTAAAGAAATATGGTGGCACTTCACTTGGCTATTCGTATTCGCTATTGGATGTTTGTCGTATTTGTCAAATACTTGACGTACAGTCGACAGCAGATCAATGGAAACACTTTTTACTTTTGACAGTTCTTATTATTTGCGTCGTAATACTTGAAATCGTACTGAAAGTGTTACCATTGATCTGCTGTCGACTGTACATACAAATAAGACGAATATTATGTCAAGAATACCAACCACACATGGCAATTATAACAAATACGCACAGCCAAGTGAAGTGCCACCATATAACTCAGATATTTCAATTTATACAATGATTGTAATCTATTTTGTGTACCAAATAAAAATCCGAGTGGTCTTACTGTAGTGTGTGCGCTGTGGCCACAGTATCAGACGAGACGGCTATTAGAGAGGTATTTCGGTTTACGGCGGCTCTCCACAAATTAATCCTATTCTTTTGTCACAGCGGAACTATTTTTACTGAAAGTCCACTGTTCTCAATTAATTGTCACTAAATCTTTATTCACGCTGTAAATAAACAAACATATGCAGAGATCGTTGTTATGCATTGATCTCCTATAAAAGACATTGCCACATTTCAATGGAGCTTTGCCACACCTACAAAACTACGTGACCATTTAAGCTGTGCCTATAATTTTGTTGGGGACTTATTACAGGTTTCATATTGCATAATCATAATCAGTATAATTTTCTACTACTCTCACAACTCCTATAGAAGAATAACAAAAACAATGAATAAATCGCTTCGATTTCTTACTATTTTCTGAATTCTTAATTAAGCTGTTTTTTTCGAATCGTACAAAACTTTATTTTAAACCAATAATTTTAATAAAAAATGGAGACATTTTTACATTTATTCGTTATCTTGTACAATTTGCGGTTGATGGTGGGGCAGAATCTGGCATTGTCACTTGTGCAATTACTCACTCAAAAACCATTTCCTTTCTGTTCTCACATTCGGTACCTACAATATGCGTAGGTTATATAGCAAAGGTTTTCAGTCAGATATGAGCCCGCATAGCAAATAGAGGGGTGAGGTGAGGGGGTGAGGGGGCGGGGGCGGCGCCCTCGGGACTACAGCCTTCGTAGGTTTTCCGTTACCATTCAACTGAGGCGATAGTTCGTGGCAGACGAGCGACTAATGCTGCGACTGAGAAACTAGTCGCAGCAAAAATTTACACAATGTACTTGCAATAAAGATTTGACTTTGAAATTAGTTCGAACTTCAAATATTCGAAAACTCCAACGTATTTATATTCGCGAACATTTTCTGATTCAATCGCTACACAATTTTAGTAATTTATTCATTGCCTTATTTGTGTGTTATTTCATCAATTTCACGACTTTAAAAGTACAAATTGTCAAATGTGGAAGCCGAATTGAAATCAGTTGAAAAATAACTTCGTTACAGACATTTTATAATCAGAAATCTGATATTAGTAAAACGTGACGTCACGAACAAACAAACTCCATACGAAATTCGTTTAGTCCCCCCCCCCCCCCCCCCCCCCCCCTCTAGGCAAGTCGCTTTGACTTTTACTAAGACTATTTAAAAATATATTGGGATTGACATTTCCTACGAAAAAGCAACTGTCGAACTCATCTATTTTTTTTATGTTCTACTAGTTTTATTGAAAGTCACTTGGCTAGATGTAGGTACTTACTCTTATGTTCAAAGTCAAATTTCTTTATTGCAAGTAAGCACGTTGTGTACATTTTTGCATGTCAATATATTTTATTTAATTTACATTTACACCACTCTCTGAGCGATAAGGCCGCCTTTGTACAAATTGTTTAGTATCAGTTTTCTATGTATATGCTTTTTTGTGCAATAAAGTGTTTATCTATCTATCACTTTGCAAGGAAAAGGTGTCAACGCTGAGTTAATTGCAATATCGAAAAAGGCAATAAAAAAATCAATTCCCCTATTAGTAGCAAGTTTGGTTTGTTCGTACGTTTTCCAGTGCAATGGAGCGAGTTTATCCCGCGTCCTGTCTGCTTGTGTTATATTAATTCATTTATTGCAGCGCCGGATGCTACAATACTGTTGGCACTTTTATGTGAAAAGAGCTCGGCTGTATTTACGATATCTATAATAATAATAATAATAATAATTTTTTTATTTGGAACCAGAAATTTGTACAGTTTTACTTAAATCTAGATACAATTAATGATCACTTATATTTTAAGGAGTGTAGCTAACACTCTAGTCCCCACACTAGGATTCCCTGTGTCGTGGGGACTAGCGTCTTCCCAACAGGTGCTTATATAATAGGTAAATATATGAAATTGGAAGGGATAAATAATTACTGTTTACATATTATGTCTTAATCAAATAAATAAATAATAGAAAATGTTATAGTTAAGTATGAAAGATATAGTGGAAAGAAGTATTGTGAGCGTAGGATGCGCCCGCGCCCGCTATCCATCTGCTGCGATCCTGGTACAACATTCTTAGCTTCATTCACGGTCATCCTCTCTCCACGCGTGCACGATTTGTAGTAGATCCCCCTTTTTACCCGACTGCGAAAGAAGGTTTCTCACGGACACGGAACGCACGGCAGACACGGAATCCTAAAAAGGAACCCTTCCGTCCGTCCATCCGTCCGTCTATTATTAACCTAATTCTCAGAATCGCGTTATCAAGTTGAATTAATACCAAATACTCAGGTCTGCAACCTCATGCAGCCGTGAAAAAATCAACCTTCTACGCCGTTTATATCGAATTTTGGCGCATGTTTGTATGAAAACGCAAAAATCTCAAAACCTATAGGGTACTTCCCGTTGGCCTAGAATCATGAAAGGCTAGGTCCTACAGCACAAGTAAAGGGAATAAATCCGAAAACTGTAAATTTGAAATTACATCCCTCCATAAATATTTTTATGTTATACAAATTTATACAAATTACAAAAAAAAATACAAAAACAATATTTGGAAAACTAGAAATGAAACTAGAATCTGATTAAGATGATTAGGATTAACTAATCAGGAGTATGTCGATGTACGGACATAATATATTAATATTGGCAAAGACGAACTTGGCGTTTTTATGAGAGAGTGGTCTGAGTCTGCGCAGAATAGAGATGAGTGGAAGGGATGGGGGGAGGCCTTTGCCCAGCAGTGGGACATTGCAGGCTATTAAATAAATAAATAAATTAATTGGCAAAGATAAGTTGGTCTCTAAATCCAGTTTATCTTTTCGTTAGAGCAAAGTTGCGTTGCACGGAAGCCTCGGGGCGCGAGGCCGACTCGCAGTTGCCAGGTTTTTCTTCTTTATTATACGAGTAAGTTACCATACTATCCCAAGCTGTACTATCCCGGGCGCACCATCTGTAGCCCACCATTCCTCTCAGCCAGCTCATCGCATCACAATATAAATATTAATAAGCGCTACATATTTATGAGTTCCCGGACAACTACAAGCGGCCAGTTTATTTAATTCAATCCCGCCCGGAACAGATACCCGACGCGGCGTTTCTTGAGTGTTTTTCCGGGATTTAGTTTGCCTGGAAAGAGGGAGTTTTATGGAATATTTTTGGATGTAACTTTTTTTATAGGTGAGCTGTTAACGGGATTAATGGTGACCATTAATCCCGTAAGTATGTTCGCTAGCGACGGCGTCTAACGTGCTCTAAAGTCTTCTTTCTTTCCCGTGTGGTTTAGTGACCAAACCTATTTGTCAGAGTTATTCAGACAGAGCTACGGGAAGCTCTCTGCCGTGGCCTGACGACTACTGTCAAGCGACAGCAACCGGGACCAACTGCTTAACGTGCTTAAGCTCTAAAGTGATTGGAAGATTGTAGTTCCGCGCCTATAATACGATATTATTTTAAGTATTATTATTCGATATCATGGGGTTGGTTCAAGCCCAACGGTCACTGCTACTCAAAGGTCTATATTTTAGTTTTATTTTATTCACATTTATTTTGTACTTTTCTAAACTATATTTATTTTGCTTTGATTTGACCAGTGTGGGTGGACGCTAGGGGTAAAAATCCCACCAGCCATTATCCTTGTAGCAGGCTGGTATTCACAAACCTAGTTAAACCTCACTTCCCTTAAATCATGTTGCTATCCCTTTCACACTTCGTTAAAAAAGGTTAAGATAGAAAGGGACAGTCCAAAGTGTGACACTTGATGGTTGTACAGCTAACAGCAGATCAACCTAATACTTTGGACTTTGGGCCGTTCTTATTATCTGCGTCGTAAGATTTAAAATCGCTACTGCGAGTGTTACCATTGATCTACTGTTGTACGTACCTACAGTAAAATATTTATAACTAGCTGTACCCTGCAACTTCGTTTGCGTAGAGAAGGAGGATGGAGGAGATCAGGAGGCAGATCTTCCTCTCTGGATCCTTGTTTCCACATCACATACCGCCATGGCTTATAGCCTATGAGCTGTCCGGATATTTCAGCTATCTCCTAGTGAAACTCCCATCAAAATCCCTTCAGTAGTTATGGCGTGATACTTGCACAAAGTTACAGACAAACAGACAATAATTAGTGTTTTTGTCATCAGTATCGATCCTAAAACACATTACAGTTATTCATAGATAACTACTTATCTATACATATAATAAGACTGTAAAAACGTGTCTGTACATTGGATATTTTTTGAAAAGAATAACTGTAATGTGTTTTAGGATCGATACTGATGACAAAAACACTAATTATTGTCTGTTTGTCTGTGACTTTGTGCAAGTATCACGCCATAACTACTGAAGGGATTTTGATAGGAGTTTTACTAGGAGATAGCTGAAATATCCGGACAGCTCATAGGCTATAAGCCTCAAATGAATACTAATATTATAACAACATAAAGTCGAGACAAATTAAAATAGTGATTGTACAAACAAAACAAACTAATAAAAAAGAACCCCACTAGGGCTAGCACACTCGACTAATTCTCCGGACTATTTTATTCCGGCCCCCGTGTCCCGCATGTCCCGGAAATGTCCGGCAAGCGCCTGTTTGCAGAGGACGCGCGGAGACCGCGTAAATACGTGTTCCGATGAGTTGTGAGCTCGTGTCGGCGAAGCGCCCTCGGGGAATTCGTTTATCGTTCCACTCATTCCATGAATTAAGAAGTGCCCTGTCCAATGTACACACCAGCACATTAAGGAACATTAGTATTCTAGAAATAGATTTTTGTACTGGAAGGGAAAAGTTATGTTGCCAAAGGGGGGTCAAAAAAGAAAGGTCCATTGTAATATGTTTTGATATTTTCTTGCATATGCGCTATGCGAAACGAAAATCTAAATGATAAATCCAAGGATTTATTCATTGTTTTTGTTATTCTTCTATAGGAGTTGCGAGAGTAGTAGAAAATGATAAGTCCGCAACAAAATGATAGACAGCTTAAATGGTCACGTAGTTTTGTAGGCGGGGCAAAGCTCCATTGAAATGTGGCAATGTCATTTGGCGTTCCTTGCTTCATGGGTTTTAATGATACAGAATCAAGTTCCAAGACACGGTGATCACTGATCCCGCTGCCATCATGTATTGTTAATCCAAGTATGAGAAAGACAGCAGACGTCGTAAAGAGCGTCGTAAAGGGACGCCGTGTGGCGCTGTCGGCCAATAACTTTATGACGTCATAACAACGGCTTTCATAATGACCAGCGGCAGCGCGGAGACACATTATCATATTAATGATAACACACGGGGAAATTATAATCCAATAAAAGTAGAAGTCATGCTACCTAACTCTGTTGCAAACTGGCAACGGAATCCAGTAATTTTCCATCATTTATGTAATGACCATTTTTTTCATCACCAGCAGCCTTTTTAACACACGGGCAATGATCCACCACGCGAACTCATTGCGATTACACATATTGATTAATTATTTTTTGTTCACAGACATATTTATTATTTATTTACTTTATTCAGAATTTGAATTACGCATTATCCATGCTCGGTGAATAAATTAGAACATGATGACAAAATTATAGCCGTTGGCAGGACTTGAACGGCTTGAACCTGCGACCTTGTCATTCCGTGATGTTATTTATTTTATTTTATTTTATTTGGGAGGCTTAGGAACAGCTACAAATATGTAATAGGTACCTTAAATTAAAAAATAAAATTACACAAATCCAATCACAAGCCGCCACATATAGCTTGAATGTAGCACTCTAATGAGGTTACAAAAACAATTCACTCACATCTCAGAGATTTCTCTGAGACTCACATAGATCATTAGTCTACTTGTACACACACGAAAAAGTAAATGATTGAAAGTCATAGTCTCAGGTTTCCTCACGATATTTTCCTTCACCGTTTTTGAGATCATTCGACAAATGTATGTAAATCCTAAGAAAAAACCTGAGGAAAACGCATTGGTACATCAACTGTCACTGTTACTCATGTGCTACATCGCGTAAGAGTGAGCAGGACATGCTTAAACGAATAAATTAAGCGTACCACACTCTGGAATCGCTGATATTCATAGACTTGTGAGCGTGAGCTCGCTTTTACGACTGTCAATATTGTATGAAATCTGACAGTTTTAAGATCGAACTCAAACTCAGCTCGCACTCAAAATTGTCTATGACTATCGGCTCAAGTGCCTCGCGTCGCCCCTACAATATGACACAGCTTTGGCTGCCGTTGTAGCCGGCTTGAAGTGGGTCACGCAAGCAGTTAGCAGTGCGAAGTGGCCACTGTCCCACTGCTGGACTAATTGCTGCTTGTAAGTAGCGCCCGGGGGACAGGGTGGGGGTGGATGTGATTGACGATCGGGACGGAAACTACAGTTTCAGGTACCCTGAATTACAAGTTAAATTGCCGTGTGGAGTAGTACTATCAACAGGGGTCCCGGAAGTAGTGTCTCCACAACACAGGGAATCCTAGTGTGAATACTAGGGACCAAATATAAATGCATGAAAGCCAAATGTTCTTATATATTCCGTATTTAAGTTAAATTTTTGTTGTAAAATAAATTATTATTATCTTATATATTTTTATTGTATCGAGGACATTTTTGTTTACTAACATATAATAAGCAATACTAACAATATATGGACCACTGTTGTTCGAAATAAATAAAGATTATTATTATTATTAAGTAGCACGACAAACAAAAACGGGACGTAGAGGGTGGGGATACCTGACATAAAAATTAGGCCTCACCATTTTTGAGATATCGAGATTTTTGTTATTTTCCTAAAAGTTCTTGCCATATTATGGTCTATTTTTTTTGCTGTGTGTACTAATGAGCATATACTGATCTGATTTTTTCTCAAATGGTCTCGAATAAATAGTTAACGTATTCAAATATGATGTGGGTAAAAAATCATTCGAAAACCATGAGAAAACCATTTAAAATTCATAATTAATTGATTACTATTTTTCTAAAATCATTATTACTCAACTTTGATCTTTCATTTAGGAACTCTGACTGTGTCAAAATTAAAATAATTCGGGACTTTGACAGCACAAAATTATACATTGTAAAATATACACAAAAGAGACATAGCTCCGAGTTGAAAGTCTACCTCACGTTGGTGCAGGACGTGCTTCTCTCTAATTAGATTGGTTCCAATATCCGCTCCAATATATTGGTCAAAAGCCAATAACGGAATTTCACGGAGTTGCAAAGTTAATTTCCGTGGAGCCAATAACGCAGAAAGATATTACGGTATTACACCGCGCGGCCCGTCGCTAAAATGTGGTATACAAAAAATTCTAATTTCCAAACGAGGGTCTGTCCCGCGCGCGCGGTCCCGCCGCCGCCGTCTCGCGCCGGAATTAAATGGGAAACAGAGGAATTTTTGTATTAATGACGCCATATTTCTTGTGGCCATCTTGTTTCAGGAGCTTTACGAATGGAAAGTTTTGAGTTAGGAGAGAGCAGCGGATTGTCGAAAATGGACGCATAAATGGGACAAGCCAGACGGCAGGGTCGACAACAATCTTTTAAAAAAATCTTGTAACTAATAAATCAAAATTTATTCGAAAACCAACCATAGGTTTATAATTTAATAAAAGTCTACACTATATCTACATATATCTCTATCGAGTGCTCGTGAAAAAAAGACACTAAAAGACGATGTTGTCATTGTTTTAAAAGATGTGCTGCTGAGAGTTTTTTGCCACTTTTTCTCCTCAGCGTTGGCACCTTTTCCTTGCAAAGTGGTGTAAATGTAAATTAAAAAAATATATTGACGTGCAAAAATGTACTCAACGTGCTTACTTGCAATAAAGAAATTTGACTTTGACTTTTTTTGATGACCAAAAACATTACATTCCTTCTGGGGCAGTCGGGTAAAAAGGTTTTTTACTACATTTAATGCCTCATAACAACATGGACAATTTAGTTCCTTACACAATTTGTCAATTTAGTTTAGTATTATAAAATTGTATGTTCTGTCTTATCTAATTATCTTCCGATAAGTACTTTGGATTTCCGACACAATACGAGTAGGTATACCCTCAGGGTATTTCTCTCTTCTTCCGTTTTGGCATGTACAGTCGACAGCAGATCAATGGTAACACTTGCAGTACGATTTCAAGTCTTACGTCGCAAATAATAAGAACTGTCCAAAGTCCAAAGTGTTACCATTGATCTGCTGTCGACTGTACCAAGACGGCACCTGCTGTTGAGGGTCACGCACGATCCTCAGCACTGAGGCAATGATTAGGAAGGAGGAGGATACCCTCAGGGAATAAGAGGTATACCCATGTTGTTTTATGTAATAATAATAAAATAAAGTGCAACTGAAACCTGACTCAGTATCCGCTACCTCACACCGTCGGCGCCGGGCGGAACGTTACAATGACAACTCAATTAAAATTCCAGAGAGGGCGCCACCCGCGCGTCCCGCCCGCCGCCCGGCCGTGTCCCGCGCGGCCATAGCACTGATCCGCACTGGAATGTTGATTCCGCTGCTAATGGACGGGACAGCCAAAGTAGAATAGACCTAATTATGTTGCACTATACATAGCTTGTTTATTTGTGAATTATTATTTAAATCTCTACTGTAGTCTGTACCGTATCGTGCTGAGAGATCTGAATTGAAATAATAAGTTATGAGATTATTTTAATCATCTTGTATAATAATAAAAAACCTTATAGTTCAAACACATATACATCAAATAAGGTAAGTAATTTGACTTTCAGAATAAAAAGTACTTTGGCTTCAAATATTATGGACCTAAGATTACAATTTATTTTTAGGTAGTTTTAATGTATTTTTAAGTAGTTTTTAATATTTTAGGTAAGTAGTTAGTTTTAATTTATTTTGCAAGCAAATTTTAGTTTTTTATTGAATAAATTAAAAGTGAACTCATTAATGTATTACAAAATCCAAAAAGTCCATCATTTTTTAGTATGTATTATTATATTATATCCTATGTGAATTTCGTGATCAAGAGTAATCTAAGGACACCTCATCGTGCTTATATCTAAGGAGAGATTGAATATTGGGTATGAGGCCACTTATTCAATCTCGTACCCAATATTCAATCTCTCCTTAGACATACGCACGATTAGGTGTGTACAATGAAATCACTTTCTAACAATTATGTGATTGTTTCGTGTACAATAGAGAATACAGAATATTCTTCCACCTGCACAGCCACGAGAACAAATCGTGATCACATCACACAATAAACCACTTGGGTACTTACGGCTGAGAATGAACAATAGAATACCACAATCGTAACAATAACAATACCATATATCAACCAAATCCGCTCGTCGTGGCTGGCCCTGTGCCTGTGACCCATTTCCCTGCTGCGGGATAAAAGGAACAGCGCTTTCTGCTCCACTTACATACAAGGCTAATGCGATACAACAAATACGATAGTTCATTCAGCACAGACCTATCTGGCAACACTGAGCACATAAAAGCTAATACGCCCGGCCAAAGGTCTCGCCATCAGGGCGGCATTTAAAAAAAAGGTAATAGTAATAAAAGTAAAAGGTAATAAATTAGTTATTAAAAACATTTTTTAATGTTTTATTTTTTTTTATTTAAAACATTACTGTTATAACAATACATTATTTTTGATTGGCCACCAGCATCTTAAAACTTGAGAAGTTTGTCCAGATGCTGGTATCCTCACACAAACCGCTGCATAATATCTGCCAATGCCACCCAGGCTTATATCAATTAAAACTTAATTAACGTAAAAGCTAGAAATCATCCAACAAACCGATTAATACAACAATATTTTACACCTCCCTGTACAAATAAACTAACGCAACAACAAAAAAAGCAAGCACAAAATAGTTTGATATTTTTGCCGGATTTAATTCGGGACATTTTACGACTATCCGGAATTACCTCCGATTACAGCGCGTCTCTAGTCGATATTCAAATAGCGGCGACCGTTCGGCTACAATCTCGGCTCGCCGGTAATTATCCCGGGGTGGTCGGGTTGTAACTAAAAAGTAGGACAGTCCCCGTGTCCCGGTGTTCCCGGATTAGCATACGAGGGTTAAGGCCTTTGGAGGCTATCATGCAAAGAATACTACGGAGCCGAAACATGGACACTGACGGTGAGACTGGCCACAATTCAAAGTCGCTCAGCGAGCTATGGAAAGAGCTATGCTTGGAATTTCTCTGTTAAATATAATAAGGAACGATTATATCCGCCAGAAGACAAAAGTGGTTGACATTGCTCATAGAATCAGTAAACTGAAGTGGCAGTGGGCTGGTCACATCTGTCGTAGAACCGATAACCGATGGGGTAGACGAGTTCTCGAATGGAGGCCACGAACGGGTAAACGTAGTGTGGGACGCCCGACCAGATGTAGGGATGACCTTCGCAAGGTGGCTGGCAGGGACTGGATGCAGAGGGCCGAGAGTAGGGTTGAGTGGCGCGCTTTGGGAGAGGCCTGTGTCCAGCAGTGGACTGATACAGGCTGATGATGATGATGCAAAGAATATTATTATCAGAACATCCGTTGGAGCTTCTAGGCAATGTTGCCTGGATATTGTTCCAAAATCAGCAACTTCAGACTTCTGACCAGAGGGCATTGATTTCCTATAAACAACTAGATATACAAAGGTCTTACTAAAACAATTTTAAAAACGTCAAAATAAGGGTCCATTGTTTTAACAACTTTCGGACTTTAGTCCGAATAATGTCCAATAAAGCAAATGATCCATTCATTCGTTCGGACCTTCTTTGCGCTCGGACATTTTTAGAAGGCAGACTGTGTATCTAGTTGTTTATAGGAGATCAATGGCTATTAAACACAAAATAACCACTGTAGACATTAAAACAAAAATTATCAAATGATTTCGCAACCGTCGATTCCCGCGATTTTCAAAAAGCACCACCTCTTTTGTTTTTGTAATTGCATATAGTGGCCTTTTGTGACACTTCCTGTCACCTGTAGTACCATGTGCGGCCACCGTACTCCGCGGCGCTAGGCTCGCCCCCAGTCTGCACTTCAGACAGCTCATTATTATTTCAGCGCGCAGCCGGCACCCCCCGCCAACCAACCCTCACACATTGAGACTCTACTACCACATACATCGCTCTACATTACTACGAATACAACCCTTAGAACAATCACTAGCTATGACATGGGACTACTAATATAGAGTCGATAGTTTTTAGAGGGTTCCGTGACTCAAAAGGAAAAAATGAACCCTTATAGGATCAAATTATTATATATAAACGGATATCACTCATTTATATTGTTGAAGTCGGCAATTAGACCGGCAGTTTCGACCGATTTCGACCGTCTTTCTCAAGGTGAGCGCGCCACGCCCGGGGCGCCGGTGACGTTTCTTCGCGCACTGTTAATTGGCGACTTCAACAATATAAGTGAGTGATATCCGTTTATATATAATAATTTGTAGTAATGGCTCACTATGGTTTTAATTCTTATAGGATTAATACTTTGTTGTCCGTCTGTCAAGACCTATATCTCAGAAACGCGTGGACGGATCAAGTTGAAATTAATACCAAATACTCAGGTCTACAACCTCATGCAGTTGTGAAAAAATCAAACTTTTACGTCGACGCAATCAAAAGATATGGCCGTTTATGTCGCATTTTCTGGCATATTTGTATGAAAATGTGAGAAATCCGATAGCCGAGCTACAAAACTATGCTCGCCACTCGCTGCTAGACCACTAGTGTTAAGCCGGCTATACATGTTGGCCCAGTGTCGCCGTTACACGTGCAAAATGTCGCTCTCTACGTCGTCCATATTGTTTCAAAGCACAATAAACACTGACAGCGCCCAACGTGTGGGCAACTCCACAAAACTCGTCTACATTGACCGTTTGCATTGGTTTTCTTCAAACTTGCCGAACGTCTACATGGTAGCACTTGCCTTGTAACAATTTGCCTACGCTCGCGTTGGCTGAGGCTCGACCAACATGCTAAGGCTGCCTTTCCACCAGAGATGTGCTATGCTATGCTGCTTGGATGCGTTTGATATCCACCAATCATATTCATTGGTCCACATAGCATAGCACTGGCTGTATGAATATATCCATAGCAACGTACAATAGCACATCTCTGGTGGAAAGGCAGCCTTACGCTCGCGTTGGCTGAGGCTCGGCCAACATGTATAGCAGGCTTTATAGTTGAATATGCTATGGCGGCCCCTATGTCGTACTTATATTTACAAGAAAAATGTGTATAACATGTCAATTTTTTTATATAACAAACTTCCTCAGACGATGAGGTTGTTAGAAGGCAGGCCATTTAAAACGGAGTTGTCTAGGTGGCTCTTACAAAATATGTTTTACAGTGTCAAGGAGTTCAGTGACCGTCATCAGTGTGTATAACATTTGTACGCCTCTTAACAGGCTGAATACCATGACTTTATTATTAAATTGTATAACATCTCGTATTCTGTGTATTCTAACAAATAAATGTTTGATTGATTGATAGCTTTACTCGCTACTCGCTCATCGCCGGCGGTGGCACAACTGCTTCAAGTAATCACAACTATTTTTCTCAAGAATTAATACCGCTACTGGACGCCAGATGAAACTATCAGTCATATCTGTAAGGACTAGACTGCGAGCTAGATTTAATAATAGCGAGATGGGAAAAATGGTTTGTTCATTAATTTCTAGGGATTTGCAGCGAGCTTGGTTCTCTCTTATATTGCATTGTGTCGGGTCGGGGTTATGCAAGAGTTATCAACCAACAAATCTGACTGAGAGAGAATATACAGGGTGTAACGTAAAGGGTATATGAAGCCGAAGGGAGGGTGTTCAGTATCGGTAACTGAACAACTTTTGTTCTACGACTTTTCGAATTTCGCGAATTTATGTTTTGACTTTTCATACATTTCGTACCGGTCAGCTGGTCGATTTGTATGAGACATTAATTTATTTTTATTTTTTATTCGAAAAGTCGTAGAACAAAAGTTGTTCAGTTACCGATAGTGAACACCCTCCCTTCGGTTTCGTATACCCCTTACGTTACAATCAATCAATCAATCAATCAATCAATCAAACAATTTATTTGCTGAAAGTAGGTATTACAATGGTCTTAATATAATGTGTCGCTCGCTACTTTCTACCACAATACTGTAATGTGCAAATATTTAAATACATAATAAATGTCAAGTTAATCATTACATTATGAAATTATTAAATGTCAAAATTAAAAAGTAAAGTAAATAATTATTCTATATATTTGTCAGTCATGTATTCCCTGATGTCATAATAACATTTTCGTTTCAATATTGTAGTCATTTGATGTCTAAATTTATCGTATGTCAAGTCCCTCACTACAACCGGTAACTTGTTATAAAGTGTAATTGCCATATAGAACACGCTTTTTTTAAAAAGGGCACATTTCGCAAACGGTGTGACCAGATCAGTTCCGTGACGCAGATTTCTTGTATGCATTGTACTTCGCACTTGATATCTGGAGTTGTACTTTTTAATCATGCATATGCACTCTAAAATGTACAGCGACGGAACAGTCAATACCCCGAGGCTCATGAAATAGGGTTTACAGCTTTCCCATGGCTTTATACTAGTTATGGCTCTCATGCATCTCTTTTGCATTTTAAAAATATCGTTTTTACAACACACAAATTTATTTGAAGGTAAATAATTAAATATACTAAAACTATATGTACAAACAATATATATATAAAAAGTTATAGATAAAAAACATGCCCAAGGTCCCCCACTATTGGCAGCGTGCCCAAAAGGCTGGCCGCGTTGCCCCGCTGTATAGCGAGGCTAACGCGCTGGGCGAAGTATGAGCCAGCCTTTTGGTCACGCGATGCCTCGACCAGGCGCCGCGATAGCTCTTTGGCGATGCGGTGTGCTCCCGGCCCCCATGGTCCCAGCGTCTCCACCCCAAACGGCTCAAATATGTAGTTATCCCCGAGGACTGCATATTTGCGCCGTTTGAGGTTTTCCGCTGTGCTGGCCGCAGCGCCGACCTTACTGGACGTAGCTGGAAGATGCGACGGCGCTAGGGTGTCGACGCAGGTTGCGTCCCACACCAAAGGCCGTCCCATCTTCCAAGGCATGAGGGTCATGCCGTCGGGCCTCTTGCCATCGTCGCGCGCCAGACCGTTCGGTTCAAGAACGGCCGGCGCTCCAGCGGTGGAAAGGGCCCGACGGATGATGTCGTTTAGGTCGGCGTGTCGAGGAATGCGGCCAGCACTCCTGCTGCAGGAGAGACCATGGTGGCCGAGCTGGTCGACAGCGCCACCGCAGCGGCAGGAGTGGGGGACATTAGACGTTGCACCCAGACGTAGGCATGTCGCTAAGCGGAAAGTGGTGCAGTCTAGTAAAGTTCCGATATGGCGTGACGGTAGGGCGTTCAGCCACTGACCTGACTCCCACTCCCCCACCGCCAGGAGACGAGCACGCTCTGCTAAACTGGTTGACGTGTCTATGAGACTTTTCCGTACCAATTTGCAGAGCGGCTCGTCCCACTGCCTCTGCGAGGAGGGAGTGGTAGGGAGGTCCGTGTTGGGGCAGGCTGTCACCCAGGCGTCTTTGGCCTCGGCCAAGTATGTCACCTCATTGACTGCTCCTAGTGACGGTGCGAGAATTTTATCAATGAGTGGGCGAGTACTATTGACCGAGGACAAAAAAGCCGGGAGAGATACACTGGAAATTTTGCGTATACCCAAGCCACCAAACCTGATAGGTAAGGAGGCTTGGGACCAACTGTTGGGGTCGAAAGGAATGTTCAAGACAGCCGAAAGATTGACCTTGATAGCTTCGTCAAGTTTTAATAGAAGATCTTGAAACTTGAAGAGTTGACAGCATCTCAAGGTATATATAAATTTGGGTACAAATAGACAGTACCGAATAATGTAATAAGCCATGTGTTTATTAATTTTGAGTAGTCTGTCCGAAATACTAGAGAAATTTTGAATTTTATCTGTTACAAAATTGGAAAGTGATTCATTTAAGATCGGAGACCCAAGGAGGTGTAGCGAGGTTGGATCTACTAGCGTGATATTGGGGGCTATTGAGTTGAACTTACCAATTACTGTGTTTGTGTCTGGGCAGGTCTCAGTGATGAATAGTTCGCATTTGGACGAGTTGAGATCTAGTCCAATACTTTTAAATTCTTCTATCATGAACTGCAGGTCCTCTAGCACAGTGCTCGCTTCACCTCCCAGGGTTCCGTCATCCAAAAACCAAACATTAAACTTTGAATTTAGGCGCTCAATGATGGGGTGAATAGCTAAGCTGAAAATAGCTGGCCCTAGCGGGTCGCCCTGTTGACAACCAACTGCAGAATGTATAAGATGGTCCTTGTATACTAAATTAGAGGGCGAGCTGTAACATTGATAGAGAAAATTGTATAAAGACGGGATTTTGGATTGTATTTGTGTCAACAGGGCGCCTCTGTCAACGGAGTTGAAAGCATTTTTGATGTCGACTTTAAGGAGCACCTGGCCAGCCTGTTTCGTCAAGTAAGTACGTAGGGAATGGACGGCGGCCTCACACCCACCTTTAGATCCGAAGCCGAGTTGGAGTGGTTGGAAATACTTGGACAAATGTTCTGACTCTGACCTGCAGCAGAGTTTAGCTACAAGACGGCGGTAAGTGGAGCCAACGGCGATTGGTCTGATTCCCCCGTCCTTCTTTTTTAGTGCGCATAGGTTAGCGCCGTACAATATGTTTGTTATATCATCGTTTACTGTGCCCGCGAGCATCATGTTTGCCAAAGCCGTCAAATTCATCAGCAGCGACTCACCAGCCTCGCCATTACTACCGCTAATCAGGTCTTTAAGATGCTGGGGCGTGAGACCATCTAATCCACCGGCTGAGCCGCTGCCGAAAGATAATATTGCTTGGCGTATCGCGTCGGCGTTAGTCTGAAGCGGGGGAATCGGGTCTGAGGGGCCAGGTGCATCAGGGAGGCGGAGGTTCACAGATGGGAGAGGGTGTTTACTATTCAGGGCTAAGAGTGTGTCCGGGGTGTCCGGAGCGACCGCATCGTTGGAGAATAGGATGCGAGCAGCGCCTCTTAGGTCACCGTCACTAATTTTGGATTCTACGAGTTTGACTGTGTTCTGAACATATGAAGGAGAGCGACTTTTAATTAGGTAACTGGGTGGAATCGGGTCATCAGACAGGCAGTTTTGTTTTACACGGGAAGTCAACGAAGCTTTGGAACTATTATCTTTTTGCACATGTAGGACTCGATATGGGAATGTAAGTAAATGCTCCCAGGCGCACTTCGTATTTTCGGTGACAGTGGCCCTTATATCGTCGGCGAGGCGTTTTGCGACTGAGATTCTGGCGCCACGAGGGATGCGCTTGAGCGTCGGAACTGTAATTTTTAGGTGGCTCAGAATTTGCCAAAAAGGTTGTGTAGGTTGAAAGTTAGATGGGGTAACAGCTGATAAAGGAGTGGGAGCGGAAGAGGAGGGCGCATCTTGTGTTTTGTGGGTTTTACCCTGGTGGATGCGCAAGCCTCTCTGACCCTTGAAGAAGCGCGGCTGTGAGCATTTAGGGCACTGGATAAAGTCGTCCAACGATGCGTTCGCATGACTAGTAGACTGCACCACATTTACGTTCTGGGAGTGCATAAATTACATCTAAAAATACTTACAAAGATACCTATAAAACATAAAAATCTGATAATAAGAAAAACTCTTGACAGTGTCACTAATTTTCACTGAAGACACCGATGACACCTTGTTGACACAGATCAGCAGGCACTTGCGCATGCGTGTAGGTCAGCTGTCTAGCGCGCAACCAATCGGCACACCACGGATCACCGGAAATAGACTGGTCGTCTGGGCGACGAGCTCGTCTCCATGGTAACGCAGTTATGCCAAATCCGGCGTCATGTCAAACACATTATCAATTTTTTACCATAAAAATATAAATAAAAAACAGCTGTTCGAAGTAAACTGCGGGGCTGTCTTCACGATATGCGAAGGCCCGATCTGCTCTCTTGTAATCGATCAAAGACCGGGACACCCCTGGCCACCGGTTGATTTTTAGTTAATTTTTAAAATATTTCACAGCTGCATGATATCTGATGTATTTACGTATCGTTTTTATTTGTAGAATTTCCCCAGTAAATAATGCCATATCGAAGAATGGAGTGTACATACCCGTAATATGCAGTTAAGGAGGCTTCTTTGTTAATTGTGTAAGTTAATTTACGTATCGGGTAGATAAAACTGTTTATTTTGGAACACAGTTCCTCGATATGAATTTTCCAGTTACAATGTCGATCTATGTGTAATCCTAGAAATTTAGCGTCATTAGTAATGCCAATGTTATGATTATCGTATGTTATGTTCAAAGTTGGTGGATTTCCCTGCGGTTGATAAAATTGTATAATATTAGTTTTCGGTAGGTTAATCCTTAGGTTATTATTCTCCAACCATTGTATAACTATTGAGATGGAGTTACTAATATCATGTTCGAGATTTTTGGCATCACGGTTTGTCATTACCACTGTGCAGTCGTCGGCATACAACACTGTGGAGTAGGGGATAACATTAGGAAGGTCGTTTATATACGTTATAAATAACAAAGGGCCCAATATGCTTCCTTGTGGCACCCCGTAGTTTGTCATTCTTATAGAGGATTTGTAAGAAGTTTCTGTTCTTGTTTTGTGACATATGTTACCTATTTCACAATACTGCCGGCGATTAACTATATAAGATTGCAATAGGTTATATGTCTTTCCTCGTATGCCGTAGCTGTAAAGTTTAGACAGGAGCCGTTTGTGGTCTACATAGTCAAACGCTTTAGTCATGTCCATTAAGATAGCCGCAACGTGTTCTTTTTTATTTAAACCTTCCATGATAACATTTAAAAGGTCATAAATAGCAGTGTTTGTGGATTTGTCTTTTCTAAAACCATGTTGTTGATCTACAAGAATATTGTTCTTCTCGAAGTACGAGTATATTCTATCGTATATTAGTCGTTCAGCTAGTTTAGATAGAATGGGTATCAATGCAATCGGACGGTAATTTGACATCTCGTTTTTGGCACTTCTCTTATGTATTGGTTTCACCCGGTTACACCCTGTATAAGCTGAATTCATGGACTCAGTTTTTTATTAGGTTAAAAATTGCATGGATTTTAATTCTGTTAGGAAGGCGTATTACAGAATAGATGACTATTTAAACGATGAACATGCATGGTGTGTGTCGCCGGTTCCGCATGAGGGATAGAGTTTAGATTACTAATAATAATATTAATAGGTAATCAGAATTTGAATTACGCATTATCCATGCTCGGTGAATAAATTAGAACATGATGAAAAAAAAAATCTAAAAGAAATAGGAGCGCATCATCATAAATCATGTTTCTAACCGAATGTTAGACCTGGTTGTCGAAATAATAATACTATTGTCCGATAGATGGAATTGCGTAACATACCCTTTAAGTATGTACAAAGCGATGAAGATTTTCGGTGGGCGTGGCGTGGCCTGTGGTGGCTCAGTTGGTAAGAGCGTGACGGAATGACAAGGTCGCAGGTTCGAGTCCTGCCCATGGCAAGAATTTTTTCATCATGTTCTAATTAATAGGTAATAATTGTGTAATTACCTAGTTATTAAGAAATTGTGTTGTTATTAAACATTACGCTCGGGTTAAGCCACTAACTCTAGAGTTATCTTATATGCAAGTAAATAGTATAAAATACATAATAAATAATAAAACCGGCCAAGTCCCTTTTTTCCCTTTAAAGCACGGAAACCTAAAAATAAATTAAAGTCTCATAGAAATCGATTCATACGCCGAATTCTCTACCCAAAGGTTGTCTGGAAGAGTTCGCTTTGAGCGATAAGACCGCCAATTGTAATACTAACTGTATCAGCCTATTTCTTTTGCGTAATACTTTTTTTTTGCAATAAAGAATATTTATCATATTTATCTTTATCTTAATCGATCAGCTGTTCGGTACAAATGTATGAGAAGAGTTCTTAACGCATGTACGTAAATTCTACTAATTCATAATGTTTGTCTCAAAAGCTATTACTAACATTAAATTACACAGTGTTCCCAGCAGGAGGCTGTGCGGGTCCCCGCAGTGCACTAGAGAGGTCGTCGCGATGTATTTTTACTGCCAAAACCCCCGCACCGCCCGCACCCCACCCCGCCGTGGCCATGCCTCCCGCTTATCTTGTAAGTAATACATTTCCTTATTTTTAGGGTTCCGTGCCTCAAAAGGTAATAAGGAACCCTTATAGGATCAGAATTTGAATTACGCATTATCCATGCTCGGTGATATCTTCTCGTCTTCAATACCACAATGCCTAAAAACTAAGATCTTCACCCAGCGCTTCCTGCCAGTGATGACCTACGGAGCCGAAACGTGGACATTGACGGTGAGACTGGCACACAAGTTCAAAGTCGCTCAGCGAGCTATGGAAAGAGATATGCTTGGAATTTCTCTGTTAGATAGAATAAGAAACGAGTATATCCGCCAGAAGACAAAAGTGGTTGACATTGCTCATAGAATCAGTAAACTGAAGTGTCAGTGGGCTGGTCACATCTGTCGTAGATTCATCTGTTCCGTCACGCTCTTACCAACTGAGCCACCACAGGCCACGCCACATTGAAATTACATCCCCCCAAAATATATTTTTTTTGTTATTACAAACTTATATTTGATGATCAACTAATCAGGAGTATGTCGATGTATGGACTATTGATAATGGCAAAGATAGTCTCTAAATCTAATTTATCTTTTCGTTAGAGCAAAGTTACGGGTTTAAGTTGCGTTGCACGGAAGCCTCGGGGCGCGAGGCAGACTCGGGCTTGGCCGGTTTTTATCTAATCCCAAAAGTGACATCGTGTGTGCATAATATTTTCTGAGATAAAAACCCTTGTTTTCATATAGTTTGAGGTGTTGGTGAGGGCCCATTGTTTGGAATAGCCGACAGCATTCGAGAGGTGTTCGGCTTCTATAAAGGCCTTGAATTCGCATGAGGGATAAATTTACTAACAATAGTAATAGTTATGTACCTATATAGTTATTATAATTAAGTAATTGTATTATCATTATTTTAAAAGATGTGCTGCTGAGAGTTTTTTGCCACTTTTTCTCGTCAGCGTTGGCACCTTTTCCTTGCAAAGTGGTGTAAATGTAAATTCAAAAATATATTGACGTGCAAAAATGTACTCAACGTGCTTACTTGCAATAAAGAAATTTGACTTGAATTCATTCGACAAATTGAAACTGGGGGCTGTACTCATGATAAATATTAAATTGGTAAGGGTTTTTAGTAAATCAAAACTGTATACTATGACCAATTTTACCATAAGACCATTTTATATTATGACTGTATTCTTGCAAATAAAAATTTTGAGTTTGAGTTTGTAATTTTTTTTAACTGAGTACGTCACAAGACACAATTACCTTAGAAAAGACCATTATGTCGAATTGTATAGTGAAAGAAATCGTTGCAAAAAAAATACCTTAAAATGTAAAAACTCTGAAGTACAGTAACGTAGCACATAATAATTTTTTGGATTGTGAATTTATTGTAAATATTTTATTTTTTATTTTTATTCAAATTGTTTAATTTAGTTAAACGCTGTGCAGAATTAATGTATGTCACAAGCCTAACCATTCTCGAGTGAATTGCCAGTGCCACCCTGTATAATGCAATAAGCGGTCTTACTGTTGCAAGCGAACTCTTCCACACACCTTTCGGTAGACATACTATATATATACCCGTTCATATGTCCGACCTGACTGTACAGTCGACAGCAGATCAATGGTAACACCTGCAGGTCGATTACAACTTTTATGACCCAGACAATAAGAACGGTCCAAAGTGTTACACTTGATGTGCAGTCGACCTTACTAGCCGTACGTGTTACAGCCTTAACAGCACTTAGCTATTATTAGTTTTTCTAGAAAACCACTTAGAGCTGGGTATGAGCTCGTTGTAGAGCAAAAGAGCGAATTTTCTCTGGATGCAGCCAATTTAATTAGTTTAGTGGAGCTCGGTAGTTTTTTACTTTTGACAGTTCTTATTATTTGCGTCGTAAGACTTGAAATCGTACTGCAAGTGTTACCATTGATCTGCTGTCGACTGTACATCTGCTTTCTTGTAATATTTTATCTGTTTTACATTTTGTTGTGGGTAGAACAATACTAAATTAATACCAAACGTCAATGTCAATACGTCGTTTGAGTTACCCGTGAAACCCTATACTATTACACATTTCATGTACAATAAAGTTTAAATTAGATCGTGGGTAAAGGGGCTGATGACTGTATGAAGCGAGACTTGTGTACCAGGACCTCAGCAGTTGGAAAGACATCGTCTCTGCATACAGCTAGGAGGTTGTATGTTTCAGCGCGGCTAGGTGATCGATCAGACGAGTTAAAGTTATATTTAGATGTAAACTCTATAAAATATTAGCCAATATTGAGAAGAGGAAAATAAACCTGCACTATCCGTCTCGCTTGATCGATGCGAACGCAATCTAAGTTAGGAGCGAGTTTATTTTAAACCGCACCCGGAGGCGACGACTCCCGGGCTGGTGGAATAGCACTGCAGAGGATATAATAGAATACGATGGGATGGGATAATATGTATATTTATTTATTTTATTAATGGACTCGACAGTTCGTCATTTGCCAATGTCATGTTACAGAAAATTCAATATATTCAATAGTCTAGTCTTCTATCTTCCTCCAGGGGAGTCGCAGTAGCGTCTTCACCCTGGCTAGCCGCGTCTTCATGTCTTCATCCACAGGAGACGCCGTAGCGTCATCACTCTGGACGAAGCAGCTCGACAGTCACGGTCACTCCCGAGCTTGTAGCGGGAACTTTTGATAAAAGCTTGAAACCTCAGATCTTGCACAAATAATCCAATAACTTCAGCACACTGTCATTCGCGAACATTTTCTGATTAATTTAACGTGATATTAAACACAAAATAGTCCCTGTAGACATTAATAGGAAAATTATCAAATAATTTCGCAACCGTCGTTTCCCGCCATTTTCAAGAGAACCGGATAATATGTTATATAACCAAGTGGTGCGGTGCTAGTGTCTATCCCCCTATAGGCTTGGGTGGCAACTCACCCTTCAAAAATCTCACCGACGGGTGAGATGCCACCTTCGGTGCGGAGTGCTGGGCTACCAAAAAGGTGCACGAGCAGCAGTTGCACACAGCTGAAATGAAGATGCTTAGATGGGCCGGTGGGGTTACACGTCTGGATAAAGTCCGCAACGAATATGTCAGAGGCTCATTCAAGGTAGCGCCCATTGCAGAAAAGCTCTCGGAGAACAGGTTTAGGTATGGACACGTGATGCGTAGAAATGAAAATTACGCCGTAAAGAAGGCACTAACCATACCAACTAAGCCTAGGGGCAGAGGCAGACCACCTGCTACGTGGTGGTCCAGTATCGAGAGAGAGATGGAGGCTCGGGAACTCCCACAGTCGACAACTCAGGACAGATTGTCCTGGCGACGAAGTACGAGGAGGCCCGATCCCAGATAAACTGGGAAGGGGGCACGGCAAAGAAGAAGAGATGCCACCTTCGAAAATTGATAGTGGTCAACTCACCCAGTACCTGGGTGAGTTGACTACTTCTTACCTAAGCCCACAGCAGTGTGTCTTATTTTGACAAATTCATTCATCATCATCAGTCTATTTTGATGTCCCCCCTGCTCGGACACAGACCTTCCCTTACATCGAGGGATCTCGGGCCATGTGCCTCACGCGGGCACTGTGCGGATTGGCGGATAACACATCTCTTAATTTTTTTTCTACGGCATGCAGGTTTCATCACGATGTTTTTCTTCACCGTTTTGAGAGCATTCGGTAAATATACCGCAGTCCAAATGAAGTGTCTTATTTAGTAAACAAATATGATCGTCTAATTACCTGTTGTCATGTAACACTGAATGAACTAATCGATCAAATCTGTTCATCATTGTGAAAATAAAGTGATCCGATCTAATAATGTGAAAATAACCATGCAATAATCACAGAACAGCTTAAAATTATACTTCGGTATACGCGTACGGCTGTGTATAGAGATACCACGTCCCCACCAACCCCTGTTACCCCGTGGGCGCGGTAAGCACGACGTTGACGGACTATAGCAGTGGGTTATGTTAGCGTCGCGTGCCCGAGTTAGAGGTTACGTCCGCGCTATATCAGAGCCGTGTATCGGGTCGCGTGCGGGGGCGATGTTTTTATTGGCCCACAAAGCCTAGGCCTAGCTTTGGACTGGATCTAGATACTTTATTAGCTTTACAAAATATTTATGGACAGAAGTGGCCTCGAGTGATTTCCGTCGAGGGCTATTATTGAATATATTGGATACATTCATATAGAAAGCGAGGAGCGATTGCAAAAAAATCTGCAGTTTTAAGAGCCTTCCTAGAGCCAACTAGCGCCGCCAATCTTTAAAAAATCATATCTTCCAATATAATCAATTTTATTAAAAAAGCTACGTTCACATTGTTTATTGCTGTAAATATTATTTAATTATATCATAATTGCGAAAAACGGCCGTTTCTGGCACATTTGTGAACTACAACTTACCTACATTGCATCACGTTACAAATAAGCATTTAAAAAATAATATTTATAGCAATAAACAATGTGAACGTAGCTTTTTTAATAAAATTGATTATATTGGAAGATATGATTTTTTTAAGATTGGCGGCGCTAGTTGGCTCATGTCAGCGCCTTAAATAAACTGAGGTTTGTACATTTTATTATTATTTTCTGTCATATTAATTGAATTATGTTTAGGGTACAAGTAATTTAGCAATAAAAAGTCACATAATAGTTTTATATTATTTATTATAGTATTAGAGTTCGTTGAAGTTAATATCTTTGAAGTTAATGGATATCCTACATACGAGTCAGTATAAAACCTCGTATACACTAGGCAACAATTGCCGCAACAACAACGCGCAACATTATCAACGGTACCGCAAGTTCCTCGTTGCCGTGCAACATGATGAGCAACATGTTGCCTAGTGGATAAGAGGCTTTAATGTTTATTAATTTATTATTTATTTCAAATTTTGTCCAACATAATGTTATTTAACTCTGTGTACAGGATGCAATGGAAATGGTATAAGGAAACCAAGGGTTTCGTATTTACATTTGAAAAACTTTATCTACGAATTTTCGAATGATTAATCAAAAATAGAGAGCTCGGTGGCTCAGTGGTTGGGTCAATGGACTTGCGATATGGAGGTCCCAGGGTTCGATTCCCAACCAGGGCTGCCATGTACCAATGAGTTATCCTTGGTTTTTTTGACGGAATAACTTACTCTGCTCTCAAAACGGTGAAGGGAAACATCATGATGAAACCTGTATGCCGTAGAAGAAGAAAAAATCTAAGGCATGTGTAATCCGGCAATCCGCAGTGGGCCCGCGTGGTGGATCATGGCCCCAGCTCCCTTGAAGTAAGGGAAGGTCTGTGCCCGAGCAGTGGGAATAAATAGACTGATAATAATATTTGAAGTACCAGGCTACCAGCAGTGACAAAGAGGTGCCCGTCATTGTGTTTACTTGAAATTGGTGTATGTCGTGGATTATGGCTCGAGCTCCCGCGATGTAAGGGAAGGTCTGTGCCCGAGCAGTGGGAATAAATTGACTGATAATAATATTTGAAGACAGTCGAAGACAGAGATAAGTATACAGGGGGTCCAAATATGGTTGAATTTTTCTCAAGAACTACTTGACCGATTTTAATAATTCTTTTACAGTTACATAGTTTTAATTTTATCTATCAAAGAGTGAAAGAATTTTTACAATAGGTCAAGTAGTTATTGAGAAAATCTCAACCTTAAATGCTCTCCTGTACACCTTTCTTTGTCTTCGACCGTACCAGGCTACCAGCAGTGACAAAGAGCTTATAAGCTTTCTATGACACCCTGTATAAAATGTCGAGCTCGAAGGACGCGGTATGTTTAGTATTCTGCCGAAGGTGACATAAATCATATTAACCAATTATAATGGTTTATTCATTTGCTTTATAACGCCTTCGTGCTAACTGTAAGGTCAAACCATGGTTTCTTTGTTAGCCTAAAATGTATTAGATTAATAGTCTAGATTCGACTCGAAGCTGTAATTTTGTATGATAAAGTAGTCGTTTATAGCATTGGAATTAATAGTAGAGACTTGTAATACTTAGCATACTTATAAAATTTAGAATTTGTGGTAAAAGGTGGCATCTAACCCATAGGTGCGATTTTTGGAGGATGAGTTGCCACCTAAGCAGATTTTGATGTGTAAAATTAACGGTTCTATTGCATTTTAATGTACGCACACGTCGTCGGCTCATTGAGGTGAAAAGATAATGGACATACCATAAATTACAGGTCAATGACCCATTATCTCAATCAATTTTTTTATTATTTGTATTATTTTAAGTTTTTATAAAGTTAGGTAGTTGTCTTGTCATTACTAATATATAATTTTAAAAGTAAATATATGAACAGAAAAAAATCAAATCAAACAATTTTATAAGTAGAACATGATGAAAAAATGATTGCCGTGAGCAGGACTTGAACCTGCGACCTTGTCTCCGTGTCACGCTCTTACCAACTGAGCCACCACAGGCCACGCCACGCCCACCGAAAATCTTCATCGCTTTATACATACTTAAAGGGTATGTTACGCAACTCCATCTATCGGACAATAGTAGTAGTATTCCGACAACCATGTCTAACATTCGGTTAGAAACATGATGACGCGCAGGTTCAAGTCCTGCCCACGGCAAGAATTTTTTCATTAGTAAAAAAAAATATAAAGTATTTTATTTATTTATTTTACTAATGGACTCGACAGTTCATCATTTGCCAATATCATGTTACAAAAAATTCAATATATCATAGTCTTCTATCTTCATCCAGACGAAGCAGCTCGACAGTCACGTTCACTCCCGAGCTTGTAGCGTGACTCTTGATAAAAGCTTGAAACTTCAGATCTTGCTCAAATTATCCAATAAATTCACCATACTGTCATTCGCGAACATTTTCTGATAAATTTAACGTGGTATTAAACACAAAGTAACCACTGTAGACATTAAAATAAAAATTTACAAATAATTTTGCAACCGTCGTTTCTCGGCATTTTCAAGAGAACTAAATAAAAAGTATGAGAAATGCACGTTATTTTCAGCGCAAACCGTGACATTTGTTAGCGCTGCATACGTCTGAATTAAAAAGTTCACAGCGACGAATCTCGAGGTTCATAAAAGGCAGAGGAAGGCCGTTTCACGCTTGGCCGGCCGCTGCTTGCGCGGGATTCAGCGGCTGTGCGGTCATGTGCTGCGGGGGGCTCGCGTTTGACTCGTGCCATTTGCTCCGTAATTTATTTTCTCAGACGATTGGTTTTTTGGCGGAGGTTTGAGGGCAAGCTTAGCGACGATCGGGTTTTAGGCAGAGATTTATAGACAAGTTCGAAGGCAAGCTTACATAGAGTCTGTTCTTTAAAATGTCAAATTCTGTAGACGTTAGACCATTGTAAGAGCGAGCTCTGAGCTGGTGTTCAAAACTGTATATGAATCTTGGCCTTAGAAACCAAATAAACTTAAAAGTGAGCAATGTTTTGTGAACAAATAAATGGAACACATAGTACTACGAAATATTGTTAAATGCTTATTAGTATGTCACACAAATATCTCAGTTTCCATCAAATAACGCCAAAGTGATAATTACACCTATATAAGAAAAGTCGTTTTAATTGAGTAACAACAAACGACACGTGACAGGGTAGAATGAAGACTTTGTAGAATTAAATTTATAGGATGCCAAAATTGGCTCAGGAGAAATCTCTATTTACTTTAAATGTAATTTGATATGACTAAAAGTAGCTGTCATCGTGCTGTATTTCGCAACTATAGTTAAAGAAAAGGAAGGATGTGTTTAGACCTATCTTTAGTTTAAGTACATACTACAAACCAGAATCTACCATTGAATAGTAAGCAGGATTAGTTCTTCTAAACACTGTCATATCGCAACAAATCCTTAGATATCGCCTTTCACATTTACCTATAAAAAATTGTGGGACTATACTATTTATTTATGGTCCGGCTGCAGCACCGGCTCCTTGTTCCGGGCAGCCGGATAGAGGGTGAAAATGGCCATGATGTTGTCCATCCTTCGATGAGAAAGTACATAAAAGTTACTACAAATTGCAAGAGTTTTTTGACGACACAATGTAATTACCTAACACTACTAATGATGACTAATTAATTTACTAATAATTACTAACCATATAACTATAGAATCTTAATCACGAAATTAAATAATGTTGTAATGAAATACCTAATGAATGACCTATTGAAATATATTGTATAATAATCATAACTTGATCAATCGAATGTAACAAAAACTGTAGTGCCTCTGACAAAATTGTAGTGCCCTTACAGGGTACCATATGCGAACTCTGTTAATTAAGACCTAATATTAACCATATGGTAGCAATAAATTGAATTTGAATTTTGAATTTGAATTTGAGAAGAAAAAGACTATTTACCAACCGAATGTACCTAACTGAGACCACGCCGAAACCTGTCCGCAAAACTGTGGCCCGCAAATTCCATGTCCCGCATTCGCCGCGGGCGGTGAGGCGCACGACCTGCGAATGTGTGCCCCGCCTCTTTGCGCCCCCTGTCGCAGCGCCCCTCGGTGAGGAATCGAGGAATTTAATACAGTGGGAACTCGCGTTTGTGAGTCGTAATTAAAATTATACGGGAAGTAACGACGGTAGACTGCTCACGGGCGGTGGTAACTAGAATACAGGTAGGGATTGATATTGTGCTACGTAAATGGAGACTTTAGATAGTTGATGCTCAAGGCGCTATATGGTTGTCAAAAGCAAGAGAGAGACACAAGATGCCCCGCAGCGGAGTGAAGAGCACGGCGCAGTGCCTCGATATTCGTATTTTTATGAATTTTGGATGAATTTTGTCTTTTTTTAAAACAAGCTCTCGTATTTATAGTAAGTACCCTATCTTTTGATATATATTTTGAATGAATAACTATTTTGGTTTAGATATAATTTTCATTTTTTAAAAGACATGGAACGGGTTTGCGATTTTTTTTCTATCCAATCGTGTATCAGTATTCATCAGTCTCTAAATAGACACACCAAGATTGCTATATATTTTTTTCAGACGTTTGTTTTTAGAAATTTAGTAGTTAATGTCGTAGCCTTCGTAGAAAAACTGAAAATACGCGCGTACGAAGCATTAAGATCGTAGGAACACTTCAGTACGCTTGATCACGTCAGTAAACTAACAATACACTTAAGTATACAAATAAAAATCCTGTAACAGGTCAGGTACATACAATGCCCTGCGTGTACAATATAACAATGCGTTCAGGGTGCTGATGGGGCGGTCGTGATGCTGCAGCGCATCAGGGATGTTTGCGGAAGCCGGCGTAGACGGGTTCCATGCCATCATACGCAAGAGTCGCGTCCCTGATGCGCCGGGTTCGCGGCAGCCCTAACAGCATCCTGAAGGGCATTGAGGATACCAGGAACAGTCCTCTGAGCCACTGGGTGCACTGACATGTCCCGGGGTCTCGGAGTCGGGCCTAAGTCGCATGTTATGGCGCGTAATACACCTCATGCAAACACTAACATAGTTTTAAGTACTTACTAATACTTATATGGTCTTTGTGACTGCAATAAATCATTTGAATAAAGAAATTGAAAAGTCATTCAATAAAAGAAAAGTAATCTGAGTGCTGTTTACGGGTTCCGTCTACTAAATAGAATAGAATAGAATAGAAAATATGTTTATTGCCATACACCAATTACATAAGCTTACAAAAAATCAATCAAGTAGTAAGTTATAATCTAATATAGTTATGCTAAGTGGTGTGGCAAAAGGTGCATGTTTCAGCTGAGCTGACACCGAGGTGTGCAGCGCTGTGACTCGACATGCACCTCTTCCCTGACATGTAAATAGCGCTGGGGTGACGGCTGCAATCTGAATTGCCCATTATTGGTTTCTTCCCTCAGTTTCATGTGACATAAGTAAGATAACCAACCGCCGTCTTCCCAATAAATATGTGCAAGACTTGCGAAGCCCCGTTTAGCATTAAATCTGGTGGCATGTGGGCGTTATGGTCGGGACTCGGGCTGAGTAATGCGGCGCGCGTGTGCAAACGAGCCTTCACGGGGAGTCCCTGTGCGCTAGCTAGAGGACCCAGGGGCGTATTTACCGGGGGCCATAGGGGTACGCTTCCGGGGTCAGCCCACTTACCATGAACTCTTATAGCAGGATTACTTCAATAATACTTTGTTATTTTGTACCATGATGACCTTATTATTAAGGTCACCTACCATGTAAGCTTATGCTTAATTTAGGTCGTCATGGTAGGAAATAACAAATATTATTGAAGTAATCCTGCTATAAAACTTCGTGGTAAGGGGGCTGAACGTCCATCAGACGGCCACATTAATTTTTATCGAGTCTAAGTCGCGTAGGTAGGTTTTCTAGCAAAATTCTTTGTAATAAATAGGCGAGATTTTAGTCAGTTATCTATGTATTTTGTTATATATAAAAAATTGTGTTTGAGTTTATGTATTTAGTATTGGCTGTGATTGTGTGTGGTTTTTATGAATAAGAGGGGAAGATAAGCAGACGATGGGAGTTGCCTGACGACTTCGGAACGTGAAAACTATTGATTTTCTCTATTTAATAAGCATGGTAAATTATTCGTAACAAATTAAAATAATAAAGATTTTTTTGGCGAAAAGTATTTAATTTCTGTACCGGATAAAGGGGCAGTTAATTTTATATCGAAAATGACATATTTTATTTTTATTGACATTTATATTTACAATTTGATTTTTGATTTATATAATTTCTGATGGTTTAAGCAAATATATTAGGTTATAAATTACCTAATTACATTGTTTAATGTACTTAAAACCACGGTCTGTAACATTTGTTCTAAATAAAAAATTTCATTTAATCATAATGGTTTAGGGACCACAATTTAGAATACGTCCCTGACTAAATCTTACATCGATATTTGAACAGGATATTAAGTCAGTTTTGTGCCTGGCGTAGCTCTTATTTCATACGCAATAGGAATTGAAATCGCAGTTTTAGAATGATAATATACAGTCGACTTCACTTAAATAAAGCAATAAAGGCAGATCTATTCCTGTCTTATTGCTTTTGTGACTATGTATAAAATAGTCAAATGTCGTTGATATTATAAAACACCTGACCTTATACAGGGTGTAACGTAAAGGGTAGATGAAGCCGAAGGGAGGGTGTTCAGTATCGGTAACTGAACAACTTTTGTTCTACGACTTTTCGATTTTCGCGAATTAATTTTTTGACTTTTCATACATTTTGTACCGGTCAGCTGATTGATTTGTATGAGACATTAATTTATTGTTTGTATACACTTTATTGTACAAATTTTTACAGAAATAACACTGGACATTGGACAAATTACAGACAGAGACTAAATTAGTACAAAGGCGGACTTATCCCGCTCAGGGGATTTCTTCCAGTCAACCTTTGAATAGTTGATAAAAGCATTTGTAAGCGGGTGTCGCTATTCATATACATTCTACAACACATGTGAACAATTAACAAAAGTGCATAACATCAATATTTATATTTTTTAACCGAAAAGTCGTAGAACAAAAGTTGTTCAGTTACCGATACTGAACACCCTCCCTTCGGTTTCATATACCCTTTACGTTACACCCTGAAGATTTACAGGGAAAAGAGAAGAATTTTTAAACCAAAAGTTTTGTTTATATATTTTTTTATGTTATACTTACGTAAAACTCATACATTGTTGTCAGAAGTTAAAAGCGTGAAAATACAGCTGAAACGCAACTTTGTCTAGATATATTTGTGCTATGTGGCAAACTGTAGAATGTCCAGGCGTGTTTTTATTATCTACTTTAGTTCTTATTCCACTGCTTAAGTAACTTCGAAGTGACAGTTGTAACTGTTGGCGACTGGCTGGTTCCGCGGCCATAGAAACGACTTGTTTATTATTATTATTTATTTTATTAATGGACTCGACAGTTCGTCATTTGCCAATGTCATGTTACAGAAAATTCAATATATTCAATAGTCTTCTATCTTCCTCCAGGGGAGTAGCGTCTTCACCCTGGGTAGCCGCGGCTTCATGTCTTCATCCAGAGGAGTCGCCGTAGCGTCGTCACTCTGGACGAAGCAGCTCGACAGTCACGTTCACTCCCGAGCTTGTAGCGGGGACTCTTGATAAAAGCTTGAAACTTCAGATATTGCATAAATAATCCAATAACTTCACCGTACTGTCATTCGCGAACATTTTCTGATTAATTTAACGTGATATTAAACACAAAATAGTCCCTGTAGACGTTAAAAGGAAAATTATCAAATAATTTCGCAACCGTCGTTTCCCGCCATTTTCAAGAGAACCGACTTGTTTATATTAAGAAGGTTTTTGAGTTAGTTGTCAGTGTGCTAAAATAGAGATAGGTTGATTTTGTAATTTATTAATTTATTTTCAATAGACACATTTATAGATCCCAACCCGAGTTTCCATCATCCTGATCCATCCGCAACAGTTACTGTGTTGTTTTGATATTTTCTTGCATACGCGCTATGCGAAACGAAAATCTAAATGATTAATGGAGAAAAAAATTTCATCACGACCGGGATTCGAACCCGGGACCTCGCCATTCCGTGGCACGCTCTATTCCAACAGAGCCATCGTGATTCGTATCCAGATCGTGATTTTTTGTCTCCATATTCTCGTCTGAGGGACGGTAGCGACATCTATCCAGTAATTGTGCAATTACTCAAATTCATGTCTAACATTGCAGTTAGAAAACATGTATTTAATTGATGACGCGTTCCTTTTTCATATGTTTTGATATTTTCTTGCATACGGGCTATGCGAAACGAAAATCTAAATGATTAATGGAGAAAAATTTTCATCATATGGAATAGAGCGTGCCACGGAATGGCGAGGTCCCGGGTTCAAATCCCGGTCGTGATGAAAAATTTTTTCTCCATTAATCAGTTACTGTGTTATTTACGAGCTAACAGCAGATCAACTGTAACACTTTGGACCGTTCTTATTATCTGCGTCATAAGAGTTGAATTCGTACTGCATGTGTTAACATTGATCTGATGTTGTCCGTACAGTCTATTACCCGAGATAAGTATCGAGGGGCCTCAATAAGGTTGCGATTTTCTCAAAAAGTGAACTGATTTTTTTAATTCTTTACAATTACATAGTATGTACGCTAAACAATCTACTAGAAATATATTTTTGACAATCGGTCCAGTAGTTCTTGAGAAAATCTCAACCTTCGGCAGCGTTTCACAGCCAGGGGGAGCTGAGGTTACCGATGCAGAACTGACCAATCACAATGCTCGAAATCTCCGCTCCGCTTCAATGAAACAATTTGATTGGTCAATTCATGCTAAGCTCCGCCCCACTGCTCCTAATGAGGCTTAGCATACATTTCTCTGAGAGAGTGTACCAGGAGCCCATGAAATAATAGGAGCCGGCAATCGCCAAAGATTAGAGCTCGTTACAGGCAGAGGGGCGGCGCGCGGGGGCGCGGCATTATTGCCTACACAAATCACGGAGACAGCCTCCCACAAATCATGCCGAAACAGTATGGACCTGCCGCAGTAGGTGTGATACACAGTAATGAAACTTGGAACAATAGGAGCTGTGTATGCTGCTCATCCAGAGGTGTGCTAATATTGAAAGACGGAGGACTTATATAGATTTTTACATCACCATACATATCCTCGTCTGTAGCCTAAAACGGCTTGATGGATTTTTATGACATACATTCGTCTTATTATTTTATTATTTAAGTCTTGATCAGAAGATTGACGAAAGATACGTTATTATGCCAAAAAAAAGCTGTTAGGTGTCTGGTTCTTCAAAGCACCTTAAACACCTTCGGTCCTAGATATGTATCAATGTGGTTTATGTCACTGTTTGTATCGCCTACTGTGCATCCACTTTATATGATGGTGATACAGCATATTTGGTAATCTTTTGTTAGTCGTCCGTAATGGCGGGAATATTCGGGGAATGCGCGCTGCAAAGTTCCCGAGAGCGGGTCATTATCGCGCTCGGCACAATGGGTTGGCCTACTGTTGTACTTGTGTAGTGTGGCGCTTATACTGAACTAATTACCTGTGCAATATAAATAAATACGTATTGATAGGTTTAATGATCCACTGTTCTCTGAGTTCATTTTGATATTGTATTGTATAAACACTTGCATAATCTTAGATTTCTTGATTCATAATTCATAATTCATAATTCATAATTTATTTATTGCATATCACACACATATTAGGTACATAACACAGTTACATTTCACAATATATATGGACCCCGTCGGGCACAGCAATATGGGAAGGCAGCTCGACATTGGACTATTTCAAATCATCGTCTAAGTATTTCTGTAAAGAATAGTAACACTTGTTTATTAAAATTTGCTTTAAAGCTTTTATGAACAGTTTAGTATTACTTTCATTTTTAAATTTTTCGGGTAATTTATTATAGATTTTTATTGATAAGGCGTATGGGCTCTTGCTATGTAATTTTAATTTGGATTTTATTGGAATTAGGTTTTGACCGTGTCTTGTTGGATATTGGCGAGGTACATCGCCTATTTTTGTGTAAAAATTTGGATATTTGGATTGTTTCATATTCATCATTCTTCTCCTCAAATTGCCCTCTCGCAATACTGTAACCTATGGTTATTCCTTCATGGTCTACGCCGCAAGGCTGTGGAATTCACTTCCGCATACGATCTGTGCGAGTCCGTCGCTGGAGGTCTTCAAAGACAGAGTGAAAGAGCATTACCTTTCCTTGTGATATAAATATGTATGTATTGTATGTATCTATTGAGTAGTACTGTAAGTAATAATATAAGTAGTGTATTATCATATATATATGTATTGTATTACATTTATTTGTATGCATGTAGGTATGGTTTATGTACCTATAGTATTTTATAAGTTTTATAAATTAATATAAAACATTAATTTTGTGTGCACATGTTCTGCCTGCTCCAGATCTCATCTCTCTCTCACACTGGTTTGCTGGTAGAGAACTCTAATCTAGAGTTAAGCACACCGTATGTACATCTTATTCCATGTATCGTATTGTAATCAACTTTGTGTACATTAAAGAATTATAGAATTCATATTAGTCATATTTTTTATTATGCTATAGGTAGTTACCTAATATTTTCCAGATTTTTTATCTGAATGTACTTATGTTGTCAGTGTGTGTGGCAGCAAGACTGAAGGGACTGAAAACGAGCGCTCGCTGAGGCCCTGACCCATTCATCTATACTATATATTGTTTAAAATAATTAACTAGTTTGTAGTTTTGTGTTTTGATGAATAAATGTCTTTTATTATTTATTATGTATCTCTCTAGGTTTCACGGGTTTAAGAAAACCCGGTCCTTTGAAAGGCTTGCACGGAGACATAGTTCCAACGCGTAGAGGCCCCTTAGAGAACTTTAATTTGAAGAGATATGTGATGCATCTAGCGGGACCCGTCTCTGAGCGCATCTGACTGCACACAATGACAGACCCCGGCAGGTGCATAAACTATTGCAGTGATTGGAAATTACAACTTAATTGCGGCTATTGGTTTGGGGTGTTGGTGGGTCAGTCAGTCTGGTCTATAGAGCGAGACGTCGGACACCTGCCATGATCACATTGTCTCGAAGTTATGAAAAAAATATTATTTATTATTATTATCATTATCAGTTCATTGCTGGACGCATACATCTCTCAAGGCGCGCCACTATTAACACGATTATAGGTTTTCCATCCCCTCTCTGCCACCCTTGTGTAGGTCATTCGTCCATCTGGTTAGGGAGCATCGCACTTAAATGACAAAAGTGGTTGACATTGCTCATAGAATCAGTAAACAGAAGTGGCAGTGGGCTGGTCACATCTGTCGTAGAACCGATAACCGATGGGGGACGAGTTCTCGAATGGAGGCCACGAAACGTAGTGTGGGACGCTCCCCGACCAGATGGAAGGATGGTCTTCGTAAGGTGGCTGGCAGGGACTGGATGCAGAGGGCCGAGAGTAGGGTTGAGTGGCGCGCTTTGGGAGAGGCCTGCGTCCAGCAGTGGACTGATACGGGTTGATGATGATGATTATGCAAAGGATATTATTATCAGAACATCCGTTGGCTTCTACCTTAGTTAGAGATTGGAGGCCTCACGGGTTCTTGGCTAGAGGTCACGGGTATGGGTAAACGTAAAGTTTATTTTATGATATTGAAAATCTGTACTTTATAAATTACAAAAAAGAGCAATGCAATAGCAATAGCTAAGGATGATTCCTTCCAGACAATAAACTACAGAAGATTAAGATAAAATTAATAAAAGCAAGAGTTACGGGGGAGTATTAAACAGAGCAATGCGAAACACATTAGTACGGACAACAGCAGATCAATGGTAACACAGTATGATTTTAAATCTTACGACGCAGATAATAAGAACGGTCCAAAGTGTTACACTTGATCTGCTGTTAGCTGTACGATCACATTGGTAACATAATAATTGTTCATGTGAGTACAATGTAATGATGAATGATTATGAATGTTCAGAATTTGAATTACGCATTATCCATTCTCGGTGAATAAATTAGAACATGATGAAAAAATTCTTGCCGTGGGCAGGACTTGAACCTGCGACCTTGATGTGTCACGGAACACAGCAATAATTTTTTCATCATGTTTTATTATGAATGTTATTTATAAATTCGAAAGAAACCTTTATTATTTTAAACCCAATCCCAGAAATGACGTCATTTAAATGCAAGACAATCGTAGACGAAATCGCGCGAAAGCCTATCAGTAATCGAAGGTTCTATAGCCCAATAACCTCAGTGATACGGTTACCTGCGTCATTACACTGACGGCCGCCCGCAATAAGTGATAATGGACACTCCATTCTGAATGATCTGAGCACTTTGGGAAGATTTGACGACAGAGGACACCTTGTATTATCTATGGTGACACTTCACTTGGCTATTCGTATGTGCGTATTTGTCATAATTGCCATGTGTGGTTGGTGTTGGATACCAACACAACATTGGCAACATTAAAGCCAAACTGACACTTCCTGTCATTCAATTGCTATCTAACTCTTGGTCGGTTCTCTTGAAAATGGCGGGAAACGACGGTTGCGAAATTATTTGATAATTTTCCTTTTAACGTCTACAGGGACTATTTTGTGTTTAATATCACGTTAAATTAATCAGAAAATGTTCGCGAATGACAGTATGGTGAAGTTATTGGATTATTTATGCAAGATCTGAAGTTTCAAGCTTTTATCAAGAGTTCCCGCTACAAGCTCGGGAGTGAACGTGACTGTCGAGCTGCTTCGTCCAGAGTGATGGATGAAGACATGAAGACGCGGCTACCCAGGGTGACGACGCCACGGCGACTCCTCTGGAGGAAGATAGAAGACTATTGAATATATTGAATTTTCTGTAACATGACGTTGGCAAATGACGAACTGTCGAGTCCATTAATAAAATAAATAATAACTCTTTGTCGACACAGACAAACATTACAGCTTCTATTTAATTAACTCAGTGGTTTAATTCCAATTCCAACTAATTCAGCAACCTATACAGTCTACTCCATAACACCTACGAGCTCTCTTCAGTTGGTATGCGTGACAAAATAATCGTCTTATTTGTGTGTACGTCAAGTATTTGACAAATAAGACAAATATCCAATAGCGAATACGAATAGCCAAGTGAAGTGCCCCCATTACACAGAGATTTTCTAAGGCCCGTATTAATAGTCCGAGCTCATGCCCGCCCTTATGAGCGAATTCAGCTGATACACTCTCAAGACATGATCACCATCTCAAGTATGTCAATTATTAATAAACCAATCTTGAGGGCGTATCACGTGATGTCTTTCTCAAGTCGCGGTTCACCTGCAATCAGCAAATACGTTCTCAAGTGTGAGTTTGACAGTTCTCTTGAGAACTGAGTTTTGTTTATTAATACGGCGTTACTCACGGGATACCCGATTTCTAAACGCGCATCTAAGTTACGTTTATTAATAGGAACGCCATCTTGAGGTCGTTCAAGATTGACTTTTGAGCTGAGATTGATTTATTAATACGGGCCTAAGTCCCATACCGCTTAGCGTTTGACCAAATACGAATTGGACCATTTGCGAATTAAACCATTCGAGAAGTTATTGTAATTTTGGCAAATGTGACGAATCGCCTCTACAGAAGAGTTGAGATTTTATCAAAAAATACTTGATCAATTTTTTAAATTCTTTTAAAAAAGCTAGCACACATTATTAAGAAGAATATCATGTTGTCTGCCACGGCCCGTGTCTGACACGCTCAAGATCTGTAAATATAAACAAGATTTAAACGGGTTCACTGACCCCATATCCTAAGTTCACCGCCCCAATCCCAAATCGTTAGGCTCGACTTATCTACGCGATAAGATGCGGAGGCATTACATCCGCGATTGCTATCGATTGCCGCGAGAAACGGATGGCGGCGCGGCTTTAAAATCAAGGCCTCCGTGAGGCGCTAATATTCTACCTACTGGTATATCTGTTTTGTTTAGTGATTACTCATCTATAGGTAATTTATGTTCCTTTCCATATTGTATAGAAGTAGAGTCGGCTTTTTGAAAGTGGCGGGAAACGACGGTTGCGAAATTATTTGATAATATTTACTTTGATATTTGATAATTTTTGTTATAATGTCTACAGCGGTTATTTGAATTTAATATCACGTTAAATTAATCAGAAAATGTTCGCGAATGACAGTACGGTGAAGTTATTGGATGATTTGGGCAAGATCGGAAGTTTCGAGCAAGAGTCCCGCTACGAGCTCGGGAGTGAACGTGACTGTCGAGCTGCTTCGTCCAGAGTGACGACGCTACGGCGACTCCTCTGGATGAAGATAGAAGACTATGATTTATTGAATATTCTGTAACATGACATTGGCAAATGACGAACTGTCGAGTCATTAAATAAATAGTATAACTCACAGATAAGTTTTTTTTTTTTTAAATAAATCTTTTCACTTTCAAGAACTTATGTAACTCTGGGTTCGTCGAAAATCGGGTTAGATTCATTGATCTCCTATAAACAACTAAATACACAAAGGTCTTACTGAAACAATTTTAAAAACGTCCAAATAAGGGTCCATTGTTAACGTCCAAATAAAGTCCAATAAAGCAAATGACCATTCATCCGTTTGGACCTTCTTTGCGCTCGGACATTTTTAGAAGGCAGACTGTGTTGTTTATAGGAGATCAATGGTTAGATTAGTATACAGAGGGCCTCGATAAGTTTGATATTTTCTAAAGAACTAGGTACTTGGCCGATTGTAAGAATACCTTTACAAGTAGAATCAAGTTTAGAGTACACCTTAATTGTAAAAAAAAAATCAGTCAAGTTCTCTTTTTAGGTATGTGAAATTGCACTATTATGCTACCACTTCCTAACGCACTGCTTCTCTACCAAAAGGTTGTCTGGAAGAGATCGCTCTCAGCGATAAGACCGCCTATTGTATAATAGTTGTTTAAGCTTAGTATGTGTATCTGTTTTTGTGCAATAAAGAATATTTATCTTATCTTATCTTTTTTCAAAATTGCCACCCTAAAAACTCACCTACATTTATCTAGGCAATCGACTAATTTAGCCCCCCACCTGTGTCCCACAAAGCCTATTATTTAGTCCACAAACCAATTTACACTTGCGATCAAATTGATCGGCCCATTCCTTGTTCCATTCACTCCACAGCGCTCGGAGCGGGTCAATGCACTCGCTTGTGAAAAAGTGGCTTGCAATTTACGAAGAGCGTTTATGTGCAAATGAATTTCATTTCAACCGATCGACCTCTGTAAGTAGAGATGTACGAGTAAGTAAAAGATATATCGATGGTAATAATTGACTGGGTCTAATTTTTTTCCAACCCTTTATTATCTAATATTTTTTTATGAAAACGTCATACATCGATATAAGAGTAGTCAACTGCAAATATTGTAATTTTTAAAAATTATTCGTGATAGATCTTCAAAAGACATTGCCACATTTCAATGGAGCTTTGCCCCACCTACAAAACTACGTGACAATTTAAGCTGTAGGTACCTATCATTTTGTTGGGGACTTATTACAGGTTTCTTATTGCATAATCATAATCAGTACCATTTTCTACTACTCTCGCAACTCCTATAGAAGAATAACAAAAACAATGAATAAGTCGCTTCGATTTCTTACTATTTTCTGAATTCTTAATTTAGCTGTTTTTTTCGAATCGCAACTTGTACAAAACTTTATTTTAAACCAATAATTTTAATAAAAAACGGAGATATTTTTACATTTATTCGTTATCTTGTACAACTTGCGGATGATGGTGGGGCAGAATCTGGCATTGTCATTTACAGTTTTCGGATTTCTTCCTTTACTTGTGAGTAGTTGTGCTATAAGACCTAGCTTCTTGCCAAATTTCATGATTCTAGGTCAACGGGAAGTACCCTGTAGGTTTTGATTTTCTTGCATTTTCGATATTCCGTACATCGCGATAGCGAACATTCGATATTCAGACATTCGGTGTTACGTACTTTCGAACTCATGTACTTTCGGTATACCGTTCATCGGTATATTGAACATCGACATTCCGTAGTGCAGTCGCCTTCTAGAGAGTTCTCATCTCTAAGTTTAAGCTGCCTGTCTGGTCGCCTTGGCCCGGATAGCTCCTTTTAGTTCCCTATCGAGGGCACCGGGGAACTATCGCGATTGTGTTTCCTTTCCTCGGAAGGACGCTCGTTGAAGGTAATATAATATTTGTTTTGCAATTTCAGCGGAAACGCGATTGAATTCGCCGGCGACAAAAACTTGGTAATTGGACTTTTATCGCCAGTCGTTACGTTATTCCCTTGATCATAGTAGTTTGGAAATTTTATAATAAAATATAAGTACACAGAGAAAGTGTACAGGAGAGTTATTAAGGTTGAGATTTTCTCAAAAATTACTTGACCTATTGCAAAAATTCTTTCACTGTTAGATAGATAAAAGTTAAAACTATGTAACTGTAAAATCACCTCATACGTTTAGGCTGCAGGGCGGGACAAATAATTAGACATACTTACATACACTCAAAGTCAAAAGACATTGCCACTTTTCAATGGAGCTTTGCCCCACTTACAAAACCACGTGACCATTTAAGCTGTATCTATCATTTTGTTGGGGACTTATTACAAGTTTCATATTGCATAATCATAATTAGTATCATTTTCTACTACTCTCGCAACTCCTATAGAAGAATAACAAAAACAATGAATAAATCGCTTCGATTTCTTACTATTTTCTGAATTCTTAATTAAGCTGTTTTTTTCGAATCGCAACTTGTACAAAACTTTATTTTAAACCAATAATTTTAATAAAAAACGGAGATATTTTTACATTTTTTCGTTATCTTGTACAACTTGCGGTTGATGGTGGGGCAGAATCTGGCATTGTCATTTCTTTATTGCAAGTAAGCACGTTGAGTACATTTTTACACGTGAACATATTTTTATAATTTACATTTACACTACTTTGCAAGGAAAAGGTGCCAACGCTGAGGAGAAAAAGTGGCAAAAAACTCTGAGCAGAACATCTTTTAAAATAATGATAATACAATTACTTAATAACTATATAGGTGTTCGATACCAACCCATGCAACGCAAAAGCACAGTGGAAGCGTGTCAAATCAGAAGAGTTATTGCATGGATCGGTACCGACAAGTTAGCCTGCGATACACAGGGCAATAATCAAACTAACAACTAACCTTATTGTTCCAAATACAAAGTTAAATTGTCGTGCGCGGTCTTCGGAGGCCTGTACGTACGCACAGGAACATGTGGCTCGACGTCTTGACATTCGGCGCACGACCCAACCAACTACTTATTACGTATGTATAGTCTACACGGCACAATCGAGATAACGAGTTATTATCACCAAAAATCGGTTCCGGCGCACAACCAAAAAACGTGTATCGCGTCCAACAAACAAAACAAAAACAGCCAAAAAACGGATCTATCCGTACGCGAAAATAACAATATCGGAAGCAAAATCAATGCCGATTATCATTCAAAACAATTATGCTGCGTTCGCGCAAGCAACAACCAAGCCAAAACCGGTGTCAAATTTTTTTTTTTTTTTTTTAAATTTGGCAATTGTTAGTACATTACTGCCAGTGTCCAGTTTTGAAAGCTCCAAGGATCGAGGAAACAATGTCCTTTGAAAGTTAAAGTGTCAAATTTACACTAAAAACAAACGGGCGAGCGAGGCACCGGCCGGCCGGCCACCTGTCGACCCCGCCCTTCACCCCCGCCGCCCGCGTTGACCTACTTTCGCTCGACACCGCACGGCAAAATGGCACGGCGGCTGACATTAGGTACTTTACGCGAATTGAATCAAATCATATCTATTCCAAACATTCCCCCGCCCCGGACCGACGACATCGGTCCGAATATCAATTAATCGGGAGTCGAGAGAGTGTTGCGACAGCTCTCTTCAATATGGAGTCGCCCACCAAGACCTCTGCAAGACGTAGGGTGCCATCTGCCCCAAGAAAGAGGTTGAGAATTCGCCCCCTTCGCCACAATAACGGCGGCAGGTTAGAGTCCTTAACCAGGACAAGGTCTCCAATTTTTGGTGGGTTCTCTCGGTCAGTCCACTTAACGCGCTGCTGTAACAAATGTAGGTACTCCAACGACCATCGATGCCAAAAAGTCTGGGTCATTTGTTGGAGTGCCTCAAAACGCGACAATCGGTTCGGGTTAGTATCCTTCAACGGATATTCAGGCAGAGCGGTAAGTGGCTGCCCAATCAAAAAATGACCTGGGGTCAAAACTTCCAGGTCATTGGGATCCGACGAGAGCGGACACAATGGCCGTGAGTTTAACACGGCTTCAATTTTACAAAAAACGGTAACAAGTTCCTCATATGTGAGTACCGTATCCCCAATAACGCGACGGAGGTGAGTTTTGGCGACTTTAACAACGCTTTCAAAGATCCCTCCCCAATGTGGGCAATTTGGAGGATTAAATCGCCAAGTTACCCCACGTCGGGACAGTGCATTTTCAATCTGACTATGGTTACCCTGGAGGAAAGCATGTACGTCATTCAAATAATTATCGGTGCCCTTAAAATTTGTCCCGCAGTCCGAACGAATCAACGCGGGCAATCCGCGACGGGACACAAAACGAGAAAGGGCCGCAACAAACGCTTCGGTGCTAAGAGCAGATACAACCTCAAGATCGACGGCTTTAGTTGACAAACACACAAACACGCACAAGTAGACCTTCTCTCTCTTCGCATTGCGAAGGCGTGACGCTTTGACCTGAAAGGGTCCTGCAAAGTCTGTCCCAACTCCCAAAAATGGACGAGCTGGATTCACACGATCAGCCGGCAAATCTCCCATGAGAGGCTGCATCGTGGCCGCCTTAAGGCGGTAACAAGGTATGCACCGAAAGATCACAGATCTAATGGCTCGTCTCGCCGTCAAGATCCAAAAATCACGCTGCAAGTTGGCCAGCAAGGCATTTAGGCCAGCGTGGGACGATTTCACGTGGCGATCAGTCACCAACAATTCCACAAAATGTCCGCTCTTAGGAAGCAACAAGGGGTGGCGGGCGCCATAAGGCAACCTCGCATTCTTCAATCTGCCCCCGACGCGCAGCAATCCTGCTTCATCAATGAAGGGAGTCAAGCGTGCAATCGCGCCCTTCAGCTGCGACTTTCCCTTTCGCAGGGTATCCAACTCAACATGGAAGTGCTCAGCCTGCACAACTCGGACCCAATGCATCAGAGCGCTCTTACGCTCGTCCGGACTGAGGACAGGAGAACTCGTTCTCAAATGTCGCTGTTCTGCTCGATGTCTGCAGTTCCAAGCAAACCTCTTAATCCAACCGGTCACTGCTATCAGCTTGTCTAACGAGCTGTACCGATCGAGCAGGGAAGTAGTGTCCTCCTTGGGACGCTGCTCCATGGCGTGGACTTTCAGTCCAGGCAGCGGATCCACCATACAAATGCCTGTGGGGGGCCAGGTCCCTTCAGGACGAGCCAACCAATCTGGACCCCACCACAACGGATGTCGAACGAGTTCTGGGGAGCTGCAACCACGTGACGCACAATCGGCAGGGTTCAGCTCACCCGGGGTGTGTCTCCAAATCAAAGGAGTCGCAGTATTTTGTATCTGCGAGACACGGTTCGCAACAAACACCTCTAAGGTGTGAGCTGGCGTCTTCAGCCAGGCCAACACAATTTGGCTGTCAGTCCACGCGAACACATCACGGACAGCAACATTCGGCCGCAGAACGGCGGCGACATGATTCAACAGACGCACGAGAAGGGCGGCCCCACTCAACTCCATCTTCGGAATGGTCAATCTAGTCCGAAGGGGGGCGACCTTGGTCTTGGAGGCTACCAAATGCACGGACACCTGTCCAGAGCCATCCACAACACGCAAATAGACCACGGCAGCATACCCTTTCTCCGATGCGTCACAAAACCCGTGTAGAGACACGGTCTTCCGGCCCGAGAGTGAAAACGACCTAGGAATCGTTACAGCGTTCACCTCATCGAGGGTGCTGACAAAAGATACCCACTCTTGGTACAAGCTGCCGGACAAGGGTTCATCCCAAGCCAGCTTCGCCAACCACAACTTCTGAAGGAAGCACTTGGCTTGAAAGATGACGGGGCCAATCCAACCATTTGGATCGAACGTTCTCGCCACAGTCGACAATACAAGACGCTTTGTCCACACCGGTGGGGACGGCAAGTCAACGTTATACGTAAAAGCGTCAGCAACAGGATTGTACTGGACTCCAAGTACAGCTAAAACGTTCGGGTTATCCGCATTTTCAAACAGATGAGGATCCTGCTGGTACTCACTGGGAAGCCCTTCCAGTAGACTTGGTGAGTTAGACATCCATTTTCTCAACTCATAGCCTCCAGCACGCAAGATTTCGATCAACTCATCTCTCAACAAGAGAGCGTCCGCCTCGCTAGCAGCTCCAGTACAGACATCATCCACGTACAGGTCCTGCTCCAATATGGCGGCGCCGCGAGGACAGTGGTGTCGCTCTCGATTGGCCAACTCCAACAAAGATCGAATTGCCACGAAGGGACTCGATCGCAAACCATAAGTGTTGGTATTCAATTCATACACCTTGATAGGTGCGTCAGGATCTTCTCGCCACAATATAAGCTGGTACCGACGATCGTCCGGGTGTATTACAGTCTGCCGGAACATCATACGGATGTCGGCCACATATACGACAGCATGGCCACGGAAGTTCGTAAGAACATCACAAATATCCTTATGCAATTTGGGACCCGAGTGTAGACATTGGTTCAAGGAAACACCATTGGACGTGGGCGCCGAGCCATCAAACACCGTCCTCAACTTACCACTCGGGGCCTTCAAAACGGCATGGTGGGGCAAGAAATAATGTTCCACGGAGCGCCAATCAACATGGGATACGGACATGTGCCCTAAGTCCTCATATTCACGCATGAAGTCAATGTACTTCGCACGGAAGTCAGGATCTCGCCTCATTCGGCGCTCCATCGATATTAACCTTTTTTCCGCTAATACACGTGAGTGACCGAGAGGAGGACGCGAAGCGAGGAAAGGCAACCGCGTAACAAACTTCCCAGAGCGGAGACGACCAGTGTTATTCTGGTAAAACATCTCGCACTCCTTATGCTCCGGATTCACAAGTGCCTTGGTAGGGGGCTCTTCAATTTCCCAAAAACGCTGAAGAGCGTCAGATAGAGACAACCCAGCAACGTGGACAGGCACATCCAAAGATCCAGCCGAGATAGGCCCAAACAAAACTTGCCCAAATATCGTCGGCTGGGCCACCAAGCCTCCTGGCTGCAAGATCGTGAGGCTTCCACACATCAATACCCCCAAAACATCGGCACCTAGAAGGACATCAATAGGTCCCGGTGTGTGGAACGCAGGATCAGCCAGGACAAAGCCCGACGTCAAATCCATCACCGAGGATGGCAATTTTACCTGAGGCATGTCCCCCAGGACATTTTCAAAAACAATCGCTGAAGTAGTTAGCCTCGGGACCGTAGGGGAGACAGGGGAGAAATCAAACCGCACTTGACCCACAACACTACAAATTTTAGTATGGCCAATACCCCTCACATAGTCCTCGTAAGGCTCCAAACCCAATTTTAATTTCCCCACTAATCGCGTAGAGAGTATGCAACCCTGGGAGCCCGAATCCAACATGGCCCTTACGTCAACATGGTTGCCATGCGGGCCCCAGACTCTCACCAATGCTGTCGGCAACAAAACGGTTTCCGACCGAGCACGAGCAGCATTGGGCTGAGAGTGGGGAGCAAATACCTATTCGGTGCGCTCCTCGGAGCGCTGACCCCAATCGGTGTACCTCGGGGACTCATACTGCTCAAATGACGCCTGTCTGCGTCTCGAGTTCACCCAGGTCCTCGGAGGGGGGCTGTGAGCTCCACCTCGGTCCAACTTCTGCGGAGCCCTCTGCAGTCTCGCATGGACAGACAATGGCGGCGAAAACTGTCTCGAGGGTCTTGCAAGGAAATTGTACTCCGCAGGGCGCTCCCAATCTTGGCGTGGGGAGGGGGGGCACCCGCCCGTAGGGCGCTGTTCCCCACGTCGTTCCTGAGCGCGGGTCTCACCATTGAGACGTTGAGGCGACAAATAATCCTGCCTGTTCGTCCGCCGGCTGCCAGACGGCGGAGAGGCAGTCCCTCCACGAGCCCGCTGCTGGCCGTGGCCAACCACTGGCCTTGCTACAGGAGGGGACCAATCATGGTTCCTTTCCCCATTCATATTGGCGCACAACACCCGGTAGTGGTTGCCTCCGCAACTAGCGCAAGGGGAGGAACTCTGGCACTCGCGTTGGAAGTGCCCGCCTAAACAACCAAAACACCAACGGCGTTCCAAAGCGACACGTCGCCTGCCTTTCACGTGAATGGCCATGAACTCCGGGCATGCAACAACTCGGTGGCCCGGTTTCTTACAATACACGCACGAATCTCCAACGACTGCCGCTGCGTACTTCTTTGTGAATGTCGCAGGGTGTCGGCGCGTGTCCTGCCGCTTGGGCACAGGAATTACCCCAACCACTGCTGGAGCGGCCTGTCCCGAAACATCGGCCCGACGGCACTCTTCCTCCAAAAATTCCACAAGTTCCGAGTACTTAGGAAGGTGTAGCTTAGTGACGTCGTGTTTCTCCTCACGACTCTCAAATCCGTGTTTTTCCTCAAAGCGAGCCCTCATGTCTCCCGGGAGCTTGGTCATGACAAGGTGGAAAAGCAAAAATGACCACTCGTCCACCGGGAGATCAAAATTCTTCAAAGAATTAGTGGCCACCAACAATGGATTCAACAACTGCGTGCGCAAGTGCGCAACCCCCTGGACCCTTGGCAGTCCCAATATAGTCGCCACGTGCGCGTCTGCCAAGCGTCGGTTATTTTGGTACCGACGTGTCAATAGGTCCTTCGCAACCGCGTAGTTCTCATCCGTCATGGTCAGATGCTGAACCTGACCGCGGGCCTCTCCGTCTAAGGAGGACATCAAATACGCGAGCTTCTCAGCGGGGGACAAATCCTGGCGTTTATCGACCAGGTTCTGGAACATATCCCAAAATGCGGCCCATCCCTTCAAATCACCCTGAAAGGTGGGGATGGTCAAGGTAGGGAGGCGTGACAACAATCCCGCCGGCGTGGCGGACGCCGTGGGGCCCCTACTCGAAGCACTCAAACCTCGTTGGCGTCGCTTCTCAATAATGCAGGCCGCCTGCACCAACTGATCAACCATTTCATAATACTGCTGGATGTCATTCTCCACCTGGTCTTTCCGTTGCGGATCCAAATCATCAGGTGCCAGCTCCAAAAACGAAGTATAGTACGTGTGTACGTCAGAGGTACGCTCTGTCAAATCGGCGTATCTCACTAAAAGCGCCTCTTCACGGTCTGGCCTGTCTATCAAAGCTACAGCCGTGGACAACCATCGCAACTGAGATTGTATCTGTCTTGCCGCGTGTGAATAAGACATAGTTTACGATAATTCAATAAACACAACAAAAATCAAACAACCAAAAAACAAATCCAAATTAAAAATGCACTGTAGGATCAATTACCTGCCTAACTCCGGCCCTAACAGTGGTCAATCAAACAACCAAAAAACAAATCCAAATTAAAAATGCACTGTAGGATCAATTACCTGCCTAACTCCGGCCCTAACAGTGGTCGCGAGGTGCTCAGCAACACAACCAAAATGTGTATCACTAACCACGCTCTGCTACCGATCGCTTGTTCGATACCAACCCATGCAACGCAAAAGCACAGTGGAAGCGTGTCAAATCAGAAGAGTTATTGCATGGATCGGTACCGACAAGTTAGCCTGCGATACACAGGGCAATAATCAAACTAACAACTAACCTTATTGTTCCAAATACAAAGTTAAATTGTCGTGCGCGGTCTTCGGAGGCCTGTACGTACGCACAGGAACATGTGGCTCGACGTCTTGACATTCGGCGCACGACCCAACCAACTACTTATTACGTATGTATAGTCTACACGGCACAATCGAGATAACGAGTTATTATCACCAAAAATCGGTTCCGGCGCACAACCAAAAAACGTGTATCGCGTCCAACAAACAAAACAAAAACAGCCAAAAAACGGATCTATCCGTACGCGAAAATAACAATATCGGAAGCAAAATCAATGCCGATTATCATTCAAAACAATTATGCTGCGTTCGCGCAAGCAACAACCAAGCCAAAACCGGTGTCAAATTTACACTAAAAACAAACGGGCGAGCGAGGCACCGGCCGGCCGGCCACCTGTCGACCCCGCCCTTCACCCCCGCCGCCCGCGTTGACCTACTTTCGCTCGACACCGCACGGCAAAATGGCACGGCGGCTGACATTAGGTACTTTACGCGAATTGAATCAAATCATATCTATTCCAAACAATAGGTATACAACATATATAACTATTACTATTATTAGTAACTTTATCCCTCATGCGGAACCGGCGACACACACCATGCATCATTTAAATAGTCGAAAAACTTTACCCTCCTTCTTACGCAGTCGGATAAAAAGGTAAGCGTTTTTGATTTTACAACTCTGAAAGAATATATTGATGTGATTTCCATATCATTTGCAGCACCAATACTCTCTCAGGTGCTCTCTACAATAAGAATTCTCTCTCTCAGTTCCCCAGCTCAGTGGTAAGTACGTGCTCGGAATTGATCCGACGACCTCGCACAAATTGCAAGAATATAGGAAGACTTTAAATTGAGGTAGTTTTAAATAAGAATAAAATAACCTCATATAACTTTCCCAACTGCCAAAAATTTACGCCGCTTTGATTAATTTTTTAAAGCTTATGTCACCTCGATGGATTTCTGTTGTCAAAAACTTGGAATCCAGTGATCGACTTATGTAAACGAGGCACAAAGGCGAGTGCGTGCAAACGAGCGGACATAATTAGTTATTTTTGCAAACCTGCAAATATCAACAACTTTTCTCAACGCAGTCAGCGAACACGAAAGAGGGTAGATCGTTTTGTGTCACCCTTCTGACGTTCAACACTCACCGACTTCAGTCTACTCGTGACCATGATGGCTGCAATGCTGGCGAAATATCGAGACATCAATAATAAATGGTTAACACGGTAATTCCCGTTTTATCTAATTAATATGTATATAAACCGTGAAAGTTTAAAAAGTGACATTATGTCACCTCGTATATTAAAAAACCATCAAGCCGTTTAAGGCGTGCCAAAGAATTAGACATACATACATATTGTTTAATTTATTTTTACTAGGCAATAAATAGAAATCCTCAATTAATTTTGCAACCATCATGTTCCCGCCATTTTCAAAAGTCCGCCATTGTCCTTATTTTTATTTATTTTATTAATGAACAAGTTATTAATCGACAGTTCGTCATTTGCCACTGTCATGATACAGAATATTCAAAATATCATATCGTCATCTCTTATTTATTTTATTAATGGACTCGACAGTTCGTCATTTGATAATGTCATGTTACAGAGAATTCAATATATTCAATAGTCTTCTATCTTCCTCCAGGGGAGTCGCAGTAGCGTCTTCACCCTGGGTAGCCGCGTCTTCGTGTCTTCATCCAGAGGAGACGCCGTAGCGTCATCACTCTGGACGAAGCAGCTCGACAGTCACGTTCACTCCCGAGCTTGTAGCGGGACTCTTGATAAAAGCTTGAAACTTCAGATCTTGCTCAAATTATCCAATAAATTCACCATACTGTCATTCGCGAACATTTTCTGATTAATTTAACGTGATATTAAACATAAAACACCCACTGTAGACATTAAAATAAAAATTATCAAATAATTTCGCAACCGTCGTTTGCCGCCATTTTCAAAAGTCCGCCATTATGTTTCCACAGTGTCAGTGAGTGCGGTGCGGTGTCCACACGTCACGCGGCGCCGTGACGTCACACAAATCACGCGCCCGAAATGCAAGCCACGTACGGAGCTCACTTTCAGAGATTATATTTTCAGACCTGTTTTTGCACTGACTTGTACGCATTCATTCTAATTAAAAGTGTAGGATGGGTTCTCTTGAAAATGGCGGGAAACGACGGTTGCGAAATTATTTGATAATTTTCCTTTTAATAAACAATATTTTATGTTTAATATCACGTTAAATTAATCAGAAAATGTTCGCGAATGACAGTATGGTTTTATTGGATAAATTGAGCAAGATCTGAAGTTTCAAGCTTTTATCAAGAGTCCCTACGAGCTCAGGAGTGAACGTGACTGTCGAGCTGCTTCGTCCAGAGTGATGACGCTACGGCGACTCCTCTGGATGAAGACATGAAGACGCGGCTACCCAGAGTGAAGACGCTACTGCGAATCCCCTGGAGAATGATAGAAGACTATTGAATATATTGAATTTTCTGTAACATGACATTGGCAAATGACGAACTGTCGAGTCCATTAAAAAAAAAGTGTATGATATAATTACAGGTTTTGATAATATTGTTGAGATTCATTCATTACTCGTTGTAACGGAAGAGGTATCTAATTAACTGTTTCTTAAACGCAGTAAATGATGCTGACTTTATTAATGGACTCGACAGTTCGTCATTTGCCAATGTCACAGAAAATTCAATATAATAAGTATACTCTTCTATCTTCCTCCAGGGGAGTCGCAGGAACGTCTTCACCCTGGGTAGCCGCATCTTCATGTCTTCATCCAGAGGAGACGCCGTAGCGTCGTCACTCTGGACGAAGCAGCTCGACAGTCACGCTCACTCCCGAGCTTGTAGCGGGAACTCTTGATAAAAGCTTGAAACTTCTATAACAATGAATAATTCGCTTCGATTTCTATTTTCTGAATTCTTAATTAAGCTGTTTTTCTCGACTCGCAACTTGTACAAAACTTTTAAACCAATAATTTTAATAAGAAACGGAGATATTTTTACATTTATTCGTTATCTTGTTCATCATGCGGTTGATGGTGGGGCAGAATCTGGCATTGTCATTTAAATCGATAGTCAGGCAAAAATCAAGCAGTCGGGCAAAAAGGTTGTACTCATGTTGAGTGTCACGCCATGTGAAAGGTCTACGTCCAGCAGTTGGACTGCCGCGTGCTGGATGATGAGTACCTAATAAAAACACTTTGTTTGTATGAAATTAATTACACAAATACGTGCCCTGTGGTTGAACCCGCGCGGAGGCCGCAACCCGCAAGTCATCTAATGAATAGGAAAACTACGTGTTTACATCGCGTACCTACACAACTCGTGAAGCAAAAACGCGCTCTATGGAGAGAGCCTAAAGTATACTTTGTATGGGCAGGCCTCCGCCCGTGTTGTCACTTTCAACCTCATACGTCAGAATGAGACATCTGTTTTTATATGTGGGACTTCTATTGAAAATTCGAACAATGAGTTGCTTAGATTAGAGCACCGACCACTTACCCAATAGACATCAATTTGCAAGCGAAAAATTCTGTCAACAATGAGCGCATAGAGACGAAGCGGGTTACAGGGGTGCCGTATTAAAGAGATGCGTCCATGTCGATAATATATCTAGTTACACGTGGCGCGAAGCAATGTTGCGCTCATGGGCGTACCCAGGTAGGGGCAGAGGGGGCAGCTGCCCCCCCCCCCCCCCCCCCCTCTGGATAACGTTGACGTCCCTACTATGGATATTATCTGGTAATCTTATCGAAAAAAATTAAGAAAACGAATTTATTGCCATTTGTTTGCAATACAATATTTTTACAACTAAAAATTACGCGGCGCGTTCGTTCTTTCTATAAGCACCCAGCTTATAAAAAATCTGATTTTTTATATTGTTGTATAATTTTTATTATATTTTGACACGAAAAAGTATTCATAAGGATATTTTCAGTATAAATATTGAAGTTTGAAGTTTAAAGTTTACTCCATAGAGCGTCCCTTGCCTCATGCCACGACTTGCCGCGCCCTACTCGCGCCGTGACTCGACTGTACTGGGAATGCGTAGTTATTGGACTCTGCATACGGTAACACACAGAATACCAATTACCACGGGCGTACCCAGGTTCTGGGCCGGGGGGAATTAGTTTTCTTAATTTTTATCGATAAAAGTACTAGATAAGATACTTAGTAGGGACGTCAACATTATCCGGGGGGGGGGGGGGGGGGGGAGCTGGCCTCCCCTGCCCCTACCGGGGTACGCCCATGCCAATTACCTATACTCGAGCTCGGTGGCGCAGTGGTTAGGGCATTGGACTTACAATACGGAAGTCACAAGTTCTATTTTTGCAGGGCGAAAGTAAAGCACCGTTCACAACTTCGGAACCCTGTCTTTTATTGTACAGGCTTTATTGAAGTCAAAGTCTCATGACAACTTGTACGGTGTGTCAACCCTCCGTCCTCTTAAGTGTCGTCTTGTCAGTCCTGTGAGTAGCGCCCACTGCCTCAGGAGCTGGCCTCCTCACTGCAAGTGACTCCACAGTACAAACTAGCTAGCCAAACAGTAACACAACTTTTGAAGTTCTATGTTTATTTAGTGTGTTGTTAGCTACCATAATACTTGCTGTTGCGAAATAACCGTATAAAATTACTTATTGTCTTCAAATTGATCCTGCAATTCTATGCCATTTGCCAGTTTCAAGCAAATATTATAAATAATATCGTAAAGCAAGTAAAGTCTTTATTTAAATATCTTCTTCCAATGGCGTGACGCACCATTGTCGGCGACTTTTCGATTTTCTCGAATTTATAAAGATAATTTATAAGCGCAACTTGACTAAACTATTAACTAGTTACGTCTACATAGCAAGACGTTCTGCTCTTTAGGCTATCTGATCATGCCCTAAAATTTAGTTTATTGAATTTTCATACATGTTGTAAACATGAGCTGATCGATTTGTACGAGATATTCATTTATTTTTATTTTTTATTCGCAAAGTCATAAAACAATCGATATCTACTGACCCTTTCTTGTACTTTCCTTTTCCGCTTCAATTTCCTGTAAGTAATTATCTCTGTCTCACGTTCGGAAATCTGAACTCTCTTATAACTTATAGTGAGTTGAGTTACTGCCAACATTACACTGTGCCCCATTTACTAGGAGTATCTCGGAAGTAATAATCGTGCGGCGCTACGGGCGACGTAGAGCGCGCTACGAGAGAGCTACGCTGCTACGGCTCGTAGCAATATGGGTGAGATAGGTTGTATTTACGGGTAGTACTGTGTCATACTTAGTGCACTCGACACAGCGCGGTAAGGCTGCGTTTACACTGAGGGGGAACGGAGCGGACCTTAGCGGTAGACAATTTGACCAATTACAATGCTAGAAATCTTCGCTTCGCTTCAATGTGATTGGTCAATTCATGCACTACTACGCTCCCCTCAACTCATTGGAAACGCACCCTAACACTTAGGCTTAGGATGGTAGCCATAAATGTAATTTAAAGTTTTCCACGTCTTATTTGAGCCGTTCTAACTTAACATTTTTAAGGATCCTTCCTGGATGCAAGGAAATATCAAAACATGAAACGCGTCATTAATTAAAAACATGATTTCTAACTGCAATGTTAGACATGAATTTGAGTAATGGCACTATTACTGGATAGATGTCGCTACCGTCCCAAAGACGAGAATATGGAGACAAAATTCAGAATCACGATGGCTCTGTTGGAATAGAGCGTGCCACGAAAGGTCCTCGGTTAAAAAAGGTCCTCGGTTCGAATCCCGTGATGAAAATTTGTCTCCATTTATTATTTTTAAGGAAGTATGAATTTGATTTAAACCTGGTTTAATGGAAGTGTGGTTTAACTAGGTATATGGCTAACAACGTTAGCGGTAAAAAAATACTCAACCGTAGTTTAATTTAACAGTTGAACCACTGATTTTGTGTGGCGAAATCTAGCGAAAATCCTTAAAGCATTTTTAAACCACTAAAAGCCTAACTTTCAACCTCGTTACAAAACTACAAACCCACGTGTCCAAGGTTAAAATTGAAAATAATTCGCGCGCTATCACCGCCCGATAGCGCGACACCGCGACAGCTAAATGGTTTTAACGACACCAATCGAATAAATACTACGACTTTTTTACCCAAATACTATATTATCTATGTGAAAGATTTGGGCCATACAAAGAGGAAATACTGCCAGTGTTGCCTCGATGCGACGCGCTGGAAGGCATCTTTTATCTTTAATAATGTATGTATTTTTGTTAACTTTTTATAATGTGAAAACATTGGTCTTTTCACATTACCGATGCTGTCCTGTACAACTTGACATTGCTAAAAAACAAGGTATACAATACAGACCACACGAATTTAAACCTTGTGACCCAGATAAAGTAGTTTATTTTTGCACGGCGCTAGGAGCAGTAGAGATGGTATCTCGGTTAAAATATGGCCGCTAGGATCTGGGAAAACGGTTTTAAAAATATTTCGTTGATAGCCATTACGGGAGCAATTACAGACGAGGGAGTATCGTATTACTCCTTACCCTGTGAGAGGAGGGTTTTAAAGGTTTTTGCAAGTAAAAGTATTTAATCAATTTCTGAAGAGGCGAAAATATTCACAGCTCAGCGCGCACTATGAATTTGTCGCGCTGGCTGTGGAAACATTGGGCCCGTGGTCGTCGGACACGAAAATATTCTCTAAGAATATATCCACACGACTGGTCCTCACTACAGGGGATCTCAGGGCTGGCGCTTACTTCGCTCAACGGCTGAGTTTAGCCGTTCAGCGAGGTAATGCCGCCAGCATCCTGGGAACCCTGCCCCATGGGGGCGACGTAGGCGATATGTTTATAATGTAAATATTATGTAAATAGGTACTTTTATTATTATTATTATTATTTATGAAGTTAAGTTGTGTAATTATGCTAATAAATATAAGTATTTAATCTAGTAAAATAATTATTCTTTCGCAACTGTATCACTTTCGAGTTGTCCTCCTTCACGTTTTCATTTTCTTTTCCTTGGACGATACGCTCGATAGACGCCATTGGCGTGGGCCGTCGCGTCGCGTCGACGCTTCGCGGACGCTGACAAGACGTCGACGCTCGAAATACGATATGTGGGTCTCTGACGCTCGTATTAAGGCGAGGCCATTGGGTCATTTGAGCCTAGTGAGGGGGTGAGGTGCGGGGCGAGGGAGGGGCGAGAGAGGGATGACGCGCATTGATCGGGGTCATTACTCGCGAAGGTACACAGAGTAAGCGTAACCAGTGTCCTCACTGTGACGTCATAGCTCGCTACCCATAATAATACCTACCTATACAGAATGTCCCACGGATAGACGATATACCGAAGTCCACTTGTCGGTGCCAACATTATCGACCCATTTAATGCCAAATAGGGATATCCCAGCAGAGCTCGGTGGCGCAGTGGTTGGGTCAATGGACTTGCAATATGGAGGTCCCAGGTTCGATTCCCAGCCAGGGCAGCCATGTATCAATGAGTTATCCTCGTTTTTTTCGACGGAAAAACTTACGTACATTTACCGAGTGCTCTCAAAACGGTGAAGAAAAACATCGTGATGAAACCTGCATGTCGTAGAAGAAGAAGAAAAAAATCTAAGGCATGTGAAATCCGCCAACCCGCACTGGGCCCGCGTGGTGGATTATGGCCCGAGCTCCCTCGATGTAAGGGAAGGTCTTTGCCCGAGCAGTGGGGCAATATAAATAGACTGATGATGAGGGATATCCCAAGTCTGACAGCTTCGGAGTTACTTATTTCAATTTTCGCGATTGTCGGAAAATATTTCTTTCAATCTTGAACTTTTGTCTATCAGGTATCAGGTTATATATTTTAATTATTTTTTAAGTTATTTATATTGACGTATGATAGTATGACGTAGTAGAATAAAATACTATGTTAATACTAATCTGACGGAAAAAAAGACCTGTTATAATATGAATGTCAAATAGGTAATATTGTTGTAATAAAATCAATAAAAGTGAAAAATTGGAATAATCAAATTATTTGCTAGGGGAATATATTTTGAAAGTACTTTCGCGCGATTTAATAAAAAATTGAGCATAAATTCTTATAAAATACAAAATTTATTAAAATGGTAATAACCATAGAGATTACATTACAACAAATCTGTCTTTGACAAATTTAAGTGACAAACTGTCAAGTGTATCAATAAAACTAAATAAATGACGAATTTTTTAACGTGATGTTAGGTAAGTATTATTATTGGTGTCAGGTGTGACGTCAGTGATGGTGAAATCTGGCCCGTGTTATCACTGCGTAGGGTAAAACATGACACACATTATGTGCTGTTGACTGTACTTTTAAAAGTAGGCACAGTGTATATTGAATCAGTCTATAACTACGTAGCTATTGAAATTTGGCCCGTATTATCACTGTGCTTAGAGTAAAACAGGTATATATCGCACACCACAGCTACACTTGCATAGCTACTGTTTGGGCATTGTTATTTTTTTTCTTATGTAGGTATATCGCAAATTGTCTGCGACCCACCTACACCGGCACGGTGGCCCGTCGACGAACACTCTTCGGTAGCGACTCGGTCGGCACGCAGTTATTTTATCGGCGGTTCTTTAATATTTAATTGTGGCGGTTTTTATGGTGATAGACACTCTATAAGGTTGAACTTTATACATATTGTGTGTGTTTTACTGGCTAGCCAGATATTGTGGACTTTAATAGCAAAGTGCGGTGGCGTGGCGAACCTTCTCGAACGCAGACAAAGGAAATCGCAGGTCAGTGGTATACTTGCATAAGGTTAAAATTTCAATCCCGAACTTGCCTATCTCTAATTTAGCCTAATTGAAAAACATCCAAAGATTTTAAAACCCTATGGATATACAACCAAACATAAGTTCCTTCGAGCCGGATAGTTTTTCTTCATAAATTAGGTCACCTTTGGGGGTAGGTAATTTTCGAAGTAGGTTCGGAATTAAATTATTTCGGGGCATATTTCATTTATTTTCGGTAAATTTCGGTCGGTTATTAGGTTTTATATATTCTTATTTGGTCGGTTAAATCGGTTATTCTTGGCTAGTTCAGTTATTATAAAACGGTTCAACGGTTTAACAGTTATTCGGTTATTTCGGTTATTTATCACATTATTTCACTCTAATAGACATTTCATTTACGAGGTTCTGTTAATTCGGTCAAAATGTCGAAGAGTAAGTTTAAAATTCATGCGGATTGGTTTACATCAACGATTGAAATGGTAAATTGTAAAACGTACAGTATGGCGGTCATATCGGCTCGGTTACGTAAATTAGAAGAAAAATATGTTTCATTATGTGATGCATACGAGTCACTTTTGAATAACGTCACGGATGACGATTTAATTAAACAATATGCTGATGACTTCAAACAAGCTGAGTTGTCATACAATCAACTAGATGCGATATCGGCGGCTTATCCGGACACTTCGGGCATGCACGTACCTACTGACAGTGCACCTTTGTCTCGGCTCCCGAGTGTTAATTTGTCGGTTTTTGACGGTGATGTATTTTCTTACACAAGTTTCATGAGTCTGTATAAATCTTTGGTTTTGACAAAGAAAAATCTGTCAAAAACGGAAAAATTACATTATTTAATGTCGTATGTTGATAAAGAACCACGGTCTTTGATCAAACATTTACCTATGATCGATTCTTCTTTGGACACGGCTATTGAAATTCTCAAAAGTAGGTATGAGAATAAACGGTTGTTGGCTGATCGGCATATCTCACGGATTCTGCATTTACCGGTACTAAGTAAAGCGGTCGGACTTAGAACACAGATACTCAACCCATTATTGGAATCGACCCGGGCCCTTTCTAACTTAGATTTTCCCGTCACGGAGTGGAGTCACATTCTTTTACATATCAGCTTAACAAAGTTACCTATTGAAATTAAAACACGGTTTGAACAAAAGTACGGCGGTGACAACTAAAATGTACCCACTTTCAATCAGCTAATTGAATTCTTAGAGACCAAGTGTCGGCTCATAGATACGGCGGCATCGGATTCTGCTCCCTATAGCCATAGCTATACGTACGCGAATCGCACCCGGCGCGGCGGCGCGGCCGGTGGGCATGATCGCCACGCACATGTGGTTGATAGCAATTCTTTAAATAGAAATGCACGCGGTACAGGTAGACAATGCTTATTTTGTCAATTATCGGGTCACTCAATCGGCGAGTGTTTTAAGTTTGGTAAATTATCTATTAATGACCGTAAGGATTGGGTAAAAATGAACGGTTTATGTTTTAAATGTTTGGGTAGTCACACGGCTTCGTCCTGTACTAGGAACGTCCCATGTGATCGGTGCGGTAACAGTGGTCATAATAAATTGATTTGCACGACGTACATTGCGCGCTCCGGCTCGCCTACGGACGAGAGACCGCAACCACGTCACGCGTTCGTTGCGACGGCACGCGATAGTAAGGTGATTAGCGATCGTCGTTCGCCTCCTTCCTCACCGCGTCGTGGTACCGGCCCTCGTAATGATCGCACGCGCAAGCCGTCAGTGCACGGTGACTCACGGTATGAGTGGCGTTACACGGGTAACGCTGGCGCAGCAGCTGATCGGAACCGCGAGAACGGCTCGCGGGATAATAATTATACGGCATCGGCTCGGGATGAGCGGCGCCTGTCGAGTCCGGCGGGGTCTCGGCGGCGACTTAACTATTCGGAATAGCAATCACAGTCGTGTAATGTCGCTTCATTACCACAATTAGCGGATAATGTAATTTTACCTACTGTTATTATTGAGGCTAAATCGGCAAATAATGAGTTTATTCGGGCGAGAGCGTTGTTGGATCTCGGCTCTCAAGTCTCAATAATAAAAAGTGATTTTGTTACTCGGTTGGGTTTAAAGCGACATTACACTCACACGCCTCTAGTGGGTATCGGCGGGGTACACACTGAGGGCAGTCAATGCGTTGCACAACTGCATTTTAAATCGGAAAAATCGGATCAACCATTATTATCGGTCACGGCGGCGATTTTAAAGAAACCTACTACGTATATAACGCGTAGGTTAAATATTTCTCACGGTAACTTGAAGTTTTCGGATAACGGATTTTCTCGGTTGTATGAAATAGACATTATTTTCGGTTGTGACATTTTAGGTCAAATTTTAAACGGCGATAAAATTAATTTAGGTTCGGGCGGGCCCTATGCTTTGGGTACTATTTTTGATTTTGCGGTTTTCGGTCCGGTACAGTCGGCATCATTTGATAATTCGGATATTTCAAATGAAAAATTTACTGGCGTCACACTTGTTGAAGCTGTGGAGGCGTTTTGGCGTAGTGAGGAACCGCCTCAGGTCAAGGTCGGGGACCCGGCGGATCGTGAGTGCGAGCTGCTCTTTACGTCCACGACGTCACGTGATGAGGAGGGGAAATACATAGTGCGGCTCCCACTCACACCAGATCACCAGCGGTTGGGTGACTCTCGGCAAGCGGCTTTAAAACAATTCATGGCTCTCGAGCGTAGAATGCAACGGCAACCTGAGTTTCGTGAGAAATATGTAGAATTCATGAAAGAATATATTGAACTCGGTCACATGACGGTCTCAAAATTTGATTATAATTCTAATCAGGAGCATTATTTTTTGGTTCATCACGGTGTATTTAAGAAATCGGGTGATGTTAATAAAATTCGTGTAGTATTTAACGGCAGCTTCCCTACTAGCAACGGCGTATCACTCAACGATTGTCTGTACTCCGGCGAGCGGTTACAGAACGATATAACGGATATTATTTTGAATTTTCGGTGGCCACGTGTTGTGTTTACAACTGACGTGCGCATGATGTTTCGGCAGACCTGGATCCACCCGGAGGATCGCAGGTACCAATTAATATTTTGGCGGTCTTCACCCTCGGAACCGTTACTCGTGTATGAGTTAACGACTAATACTTACGGTTTAAAGTCGAGCCCTTTTGTGGCAATTCGTTGTTTACATCAGCTGGCCCGCGATGCGATGACAGAGTCCCAGGAGTCACAGGCGGCGCGGTTGCTGCTAAAAAATAGTTATGTCGATGATTTGAACGGGGGAGCGGACACTCTGGAGGACGCGCGCGCGGTGCGGGACGAGCTGGTGACGCTGATGCGCACGGCGGGCTACGAGCTGCGCAAGTGGTCCAGCAACGTACCGGAGTTGCTCGATGGCTTACCTTCGGATCACTTGGAGACACCTCGGAATTTTGACGGCTCGGACGGCTCCGGTTTTATTAAGATTCTAGGGATACAGTGGGATCCTGTATCGGACTGCTTTACTTACCATGTGAACTTACCTTCGGAGGGCACGGTGACTCGGCGGACTATTTTGTCTATGGTGGCTCGGTTGTACGATCCACTCGGCTGGATCTGTGCGGTTGTTTTTAAAATCAAACTGTTACTACAGTCTCTTCTTAGTACTCATGATGATTCTCGGAAAGTCGATTGGGACGCCCCGGCTTCGGAAAACATAGTTCGGCAGTGGCGTGATATTATTTCGGATTTACCAAATTTACAGCGGCTATCTATACCTAGGTGCCTGAAGCCTCACGGCGGCGAGGCTAGGTACTCACTTCACGGTTTTTGCGACGGCTCGTCGCTCGGCTACGCGGCGGCGGTGTACCTGCGGGCGGAACAGACGGACGGCAGTGTTCTCGTGCGGTTACTCATGGCCAAGTCCAGAGTAGCCCCACTGAAGACCAAGCAGACCATTCCTAAATTGGAGTTGAATGGCGCTGCACTGCTGACCACACTCATCAATCATGTCGTCTCCTCTATGGCAGACAGCATCGTATTTGATGACGTAGTGGGCTGGTGCGATAGCACTATCGTGCTAGCATGGTTGCGGACACCGGCACATAAGTTACAGGTTTTTGAGGGAAATCGTGTATCCCAAATAAATTCATCTAAAGTACGTATTCAATGGCGGCATGTTCCCGGTGAGATGAACTGTGCGGACGTGGCGTCGCGCGGCGCGACCGCCTCGGATCTGTTGCGGCACGCGCTGTGGTGGGGGCCGGCGTGGCTCGGCGAGCGCGCGGACCACTGGCCGACTGCTTGCTCGGATTTCCCTTCGGATTTGTTACCTGGATTGAGAGCTACGCCTAAGGTAGCTAATGTCGGAACTATAGACTCGGAATTTAATTTATTAGAACGGTACGGCTCATTTGACAAACTCGTAAATGTTACGGCTTACATGTTACGATTTGTACACAATGTTAAAAATAAAAATACTCGGATTTTCGGCAATGTTACGGTTTCGGAACGCAGAAATGCTATTTCGCATTTAATTCGGTTAGTTCAGGGTGAACATTTCGGTGATGAAATATCGGCTATTAAATCTGGTAAACCAATTACCACTTCATTACGGCGGTTGAATTTATTTATTGATAACAACAATATACTTCGTGTCGGCGGTCGGATAGGAGCTTCGGATTTATCTTACGGTGCTCGGCATCAAATCTTACTGCCAGGTAAAGGGCGTTTTACGGAATTATTGGTTACTCATTACCACAGGACTTACTGTCATGTCGGTGCGAACACACTCTCGGCCATCCTGTCTCGCACCTACTGGGTGGTGTCGGCGCGGCGTGTCACGCGACACGTCACGTTTCGGTGTGTGCAATGCTATCGGTCTCGGGCGCGGCCCACGCAGCCCTACATGGCGGACTTACCATCCGACCGTGTCAGAGGCTCGCGGCCATTTATCGGTGTCGGTACGGACTTTGCGGGTCCTTTTTATATAAAAACTAGTACATTACGGAATGCTAAGATTATTAAGTGTTATTTGTGCATATTTGTTTGCTTGTCTAGCAAAGCTGTCCACTTGGAAGTGGTCGCGGATCTATCTGTAGAAGCTTTCGTAGCAGCGTTTACTCGGTTTGTGTCACGGCGAGGGCTTCCGTCCCTGATGAGGTCAGATTGCGGTACAAATTTTACGGGAACGGATCGGTATCTTAAGGAGCTTTACATCTTTTTACGAGACAATCATTCGGATATAGAACGGAAATTAACTCGGGAAAATATCACTTGGCTGTTTAATGCGCCTGCCAGTCCTAATCACGGTGGACTATTTGAGGCAGCCGTCAAGTCGGCAAAGACTCACGCTTTGCGAGTACTCGGCGAGTCTCGGCTCACCTTCGAGGAGCTTACCACGTTCTTTACCAAAGTAGAGGCGATAATGAACTCTCGGCCCCTGTGTCCCGTCAGTACGGACCCCGCGGACCTCGAAGTGTTGACACCGGGACATTTGTTGATCGGTCAGCCGCTGGTAGCGCTTCCGGAGTATCCTTACACGGATACTAAAGTGCATCGTTTGTCTCGTTATCAGCAAATTCAAAAGATGTCTCAGCATTTTTGGTCGATATGGAGAAACGAATATCTCCATACTCTACAACAACGGTTTAAGTGGACCTCACTAACGGAACCTCCTAAATTAGATGATCTTGTTTTAATTAAAGAAGATAATTCATCACCCTTGCATTGGAAGCGGGGTCGTATTGTTAAGTTATTACCGGGTAAAGATAATATTGTACGAGTCGCGGAAGTTAGGACTCAGAACGGGGTTTTGATTCGGCCGGCTTCAAAATTGTGTAGATTACCGATTTTTGATTAATTTTTTTTTGGTTGTAACTAAGACAGGCTTAGTTAGGCGGCGAGATGTTTGGGCATTGTTATTTTTTTTCTTATGTAGGTATATCGCAAATTGTCTGCGACCCACCTACACCGGCACGGTGGCCCGTCGACGAACACTCTTCGGTAGCGACTCGGTCGGCACGCAGTTATTTTATCGGCGGTTCTTTAATATTTAATTGTGGCGGTTTTTATGGTGATAGACACTCTATAAGGTTGAACTTTATACATATTGTGTGTGTTTTACTGGCTAGCCAGATATTGTGGACTTTAATAGCAAAGTGCGGTGGCGTGGCGAACCTTCTCGAACGCAGACAAAGGAAATCGCAGGTCAGTGGTATACTTGCATAAGGTTAAAATTTCAATCCCGAACTTGCCTATCTCTAATTTAGCCTAATTGAAAAACATCCAAATATTTTAAAACCCTATGGATATACAACCAAACAGCTACTGAAATCTGGCCCGTATTTATTATCACTGTGCGAGTGTGCGTAGAGTAAAATGTGGCAAACTTTATGTGATGTTCACTGTACATAGTTTTACAAGTAGCAACTACGTATAAACTATTTTAAGTTCGATTGCTGTTTGTTTGTTTGCTCTGTGGGACAAATCACCGTCAATAGTCATTTGTTTTGGCCTGTTCCACTTTGCTCAATTTGGAAGTTACTGATCAGCCCCCCTATTACCGTTCTCAAAACGATGAAATTATACCATGTCATGGCGCGCCAACCAGAGACGCCGCTATACCAATGCAATAGCACTGTCCCTTTCACGGCCGCTATGACATGGTTTGATTTGATCGTTTTGAGAACCGTAATGTTATAGCCCCACTGTAATGTTAGCCGACTTGTCTTCATCTGCAATTATCAGACCACTGCTCGCTCCCAATATACGACACTCGACACTGGTGTTCGTGTCGCGTGTAATATGATGACTTCAAAAACATGGTTCGCGAAAAATCTATTGTGTTAAGGAATATCTGTTTTAGGTTATGAGTCCTTTTTATATTCAAAACGATGCACAATCATTCCGTGATTAGTAAACTAATAATCTTAAAGTATAGGTGTGACCAAATTCGACTTGTATTATTTTAAATTTTATTACGTTATGACGATCGTGGGAGCATTCCAGGTAAAGACCAAAGTGGAACATTTGGCAAAAATCGATACAGGTCCGACCTCGACAGCGCCCAGCGGCGCACTGAAGCTCGTAGCGCCGTGCATTTGTATTTATACAAATTGTGTTTTTTCTTAAATTTTGCCTGGTATAAAAAAAACGTTACAAACAACAGATTTTCATCTCATCAAGCTCTTCTATTTATAATAACCTACATTTTGATATATATTTTGTATGAATAACTGTTTTAGTTTAGACACACTACTCGCGTGAAAAGACAGGAAAGGGGTATGTTTGTGATTTTTTTCTATCGAGCGAAGTTTGTCCAATCGTGTATCGGTAGCCAACAGTCCCTAAATAGATACCCCAAGATTGATATATATTTTTTTCAGGCCTTTAATTTCAGTAGTTAGTGCCGTAGCCTTCGTCGAAAAACTAAAAAACGTCCCAACACCTCGCCTTAATAGTCTGAGCTCAAACCCAGGGTTTGAGCTGTATTCATTGGAATATGTTTACCAATATTGCAGCTTGTGATGTTTTAAGGGTGATAATTTTTCATCGAACTAAAAAACCTTCTAGATAGTTCTCATCTCTAAGGGCCGCATTAATAGTCTGAGCTCAAGAGCGAATTCAGCTGATACACTCTCAAGACGTGATCACCATCTCAAGTATGTCATTTATTATTAAACCAATCTTGAGGGCGTGATAGGGCGACGTCATTCTCAAGTCGCAGTTCGCCTGCAATCAGCAAATACGTTCTCAAGTGTGAGTTTGACAGTTCTCTTGAGAACTGAGTTTTGTTTATTAATACGGCGTTATGTGATACCCAGTGATACCCGATTCCTAAACACGCACCTTAATTACGTTTATTAATAGGAACGCCATCTTGAGGTCGTTCTCAAGATTGACTTGAGCTGAGAGTGATTTATTAATACGGGCCTTAGATAACCTCAAAGCCCTCATAGGTACTCATTATGTTCTAAGATGGAGTTCGGGCTGATATGCTAATTCTAGTTCTCAGTTGGACGAATAAGCCCAAACAATCTCTGCATGACCTATGCCTAAGGTAAACTGGAAGAAAATGCCGCAATGCATTAAGTTCGCCCAATACATAAAATGTTACAAAGATTAAAATAAGCCAAAAATTGTGTTTTTGTCCGATGGCGTTAAATTCCATAGAAAAATTAGGACCGACCCCCTTAGATATAAATGCTACGTGTACTCACGATGGTGGTATTCCCCCCACGAACACGTCCGAGTTGGTCCGGAACGCGCCGAACGCGAACTCCTTCCCGCGCGACGCCTTGCTCTGCGGCGCGCCGTCCACGGACAGCGACGTGTGCTCCTCGCGACGGGCCACCTGACACAACAACATCATTAGTATCTTATCATTCACATCGCTATCTTTATTATTAACATCGGCACCTTTATCATTAGCATCACTACATCTATCATTAACATCGGCACCTTTATCATTCACATAAGTACCTTTATCACACATACATATTTGGCTCCCACGGGACAGGCCTAGCCTAGTGTGGGAGTCGCCGGTAATCTTTGATATATGTATATCTGTACTGTTAAGAATAAATTTTTTTTTTCTTCATATCATTCACATCAGTACCTTTATCATTCACATCATTGCCTTTATCATTCACATCATTGCTATTATCATTCCATCATTGCCATTATCATTCACATCATTATCTTTATCATTCACATCATTGCCATTACCATTCACATCATTGTCATTATTAGTGAATGATATAGGTAATGATGTGAATGACATCATTACCTATATCATTCACATCATTGTAATTGTCATTCACGTCATTTCCTTTATTATCAAATTCAAGATTTATTGCAGTCACAAGGACCTTTAATATTTTTCGAGTCTTGATGTAAAGTGTGATCGTTTCTGTGTATGTCTCTGGCTGGAGCCAGAGCACAGGGAATACTGATCTAGGACATGGGTGTGGGACGCCCCTCGACCAGATGGAGGAATGACCTTCGCAAGATGGCTGGCAGGGACTAGATGCAGAGCGCCGAGAGTAGGGTTGAGTGGCGCGCTTTGGGAGAGGCCTACGTCCAGCAGTGGACTGATACGGGCAGATGATGATGATGATGACATGGGTTCTCTTATTGTAAAATACTAGGTTCTAAAATCATACTTGAATGTTAGTAAATTAGCTCTGAGATAAACGTGGAACTCCCATATTAGCAGTCCACTATCTTACTCGTTCGTTACATTTTCGTCAAATTAACATTTAAAGTTAATAACTTAATAAGCAAAGCGGTATTTTGCAAGTTCAGCCTTGAAGATCTTGGCAGTGAACTCAAAAACAACAGCCTGAAGCTGCCTGTCTGTCTGGTTAATTGAGTTACCTAGTTGCTCGATTCGGGAAACTCAAATGTAACTTGAGTCGACAGAACTATAAAGGTTGTATGACGCAACCGGAAAACAAGATTAGGCAACGTTAAAGAACCAACTCTTGGAACCATATTTAGGTTTATAATCGTCACAACTCTTGTTGAACTCATGTTACTTGCAATTTGTAGGAAATGACAATGCCAGATTCTGCCCCACCATCAACCGCAAGTTGTATAAGATAACGAATAAATGTAAAAATATCTCCGTTTTTTATTAAAATTATTGGTTTAAAATAAAGTTTTGTACATCAAACGAGTCGAAAAACAGCTAATTAACAATTCAGAAAATAATAAGAAATCGAAGCGAATTATTCATTGTCTTTGTTATCATTTTCTACTACTCTCGCAACTACTACTGATTATGATTATTATGCAATATGAAACCTGTAATAAGTCCCTAACAAAATGATAGGTACAGCTTCAATGGTCACGTAGTTTTGAAGGTGGGGCAAAGCTCCATTGAAATGTGGCAATGTCATTTGTACTGATTTCATGTCTATTGGGTAAGTGATCTGTGTCGAAAGGCCACGCACGACTCAAGAACTGTCATGGCGGCACTTCACTTGACTATTCGTATTTGCGTATTTGTCGTAATTGCCATGTGTGGTTGGTATACTTGACAAAATATTCGTCTTATTTGTATGTACGTCAAGTTTTCGACAAATGCGACAAACATCCAATAGCGAATACGAATAGCCAAGTGAAGTGCCGCCAACAAAGGTGCAATAATCAATGCAACTCGGTAGCTAGCGGCAGTTCTGTAACTCCTGTTCACTGCAAATCGTCGCTGCCGTTGAAAAGTTTAAAATCGTTGCCTGAAGGTACGCTGACTCGTATCTTGCTCGTATTTACGCCCAAGTTGGGTTCACAAAGAAAATATGTGGCGCCGGACTCTGGAAATAACGGATTTAGCTCTTTGGGACAGCTTCGGAATCTTGTTGCCGACTCAGTGCCTTTGTCGGCTCATAGGGTTGCCAGATTGGGGAGAAATTTGGCTGTTGGGGAAATAATTTTAATAAAAAAAACGGAGATATTTTTACATTTATTCGTTATCTTGTTCATCATACGGTTGATGGTGGGGCAGAATCTGGCATTGTCATTTGCAAGCGCATTCTGTCACCGATGAGCGCATAGACACGAAGCGGGGGACAGGGGTGCCGTATTAAAAAGATGCGTCCATGTCGATAATATCTCTAGGTGACACGTGGGATTGTTGCGCTCATGTGCGGGTAGACACGGGCGCCCTCCCGCTACAGGTCTATGGGGTAAGTGGTCTGTGGACATAACCAGGTGTTCCCTAGAGCTCCTAAGGTTGAATAAATGAAGTATTGAAGATTCAAAATACCGTTACATTAGAAAGATAGCTTGTGCTAGTTGAATGCAAATAAAAGACGGAACATACAGAGAGTGGACCAGCTCCAACCTACCTGAATCTTATGCCAGTGACCGTCATTGAGATTGCTGCCGACGGTGAGCAGCTGCGCGCCTCCCCCCAAGTTATAGCGCAGCCTCAGCGCGCCGTCCACCAGCTTCAGCTCGAAGAAGTCGTGCATCCCGCCATCGTCCGTGTACAGGAGCAACCCGTTGGGCTGGTCGGTCTTGAACTCCAGCTCCAGGGTCCCGTTGAGCCCGGCGTTCCACTTACGGAACTGCGAGTACGGGTTCTGCTTGTCGAGGACGAACGCGAGGTTTGTGTTAAAGGAGAGGGACAGCAGCCAGAGGAGCAGGCAGCGCATGGTGGCTGGTGGTGGGGGCTGCTGCGGGCGGTGCGGGGCGGGGGCGGTCACCAGGCAACGCCGCCACGCGCGCTCCGTCTACGGCGCATGTCTTGGGGGCCTGCAACAAGGGGGGCTGTCAGTCGGGGTGCGCGATACAGAACCATTGGCTTGGCATCCTTCAGAGGGGCTCGCAGTCCAGTTGCGAGTACACGTTGAAACGATCGTAAAAGCTAAGCCACGCTGGGCGAGGTCAGTACCTGGATGGGTGACCACTAGTGACACTTTCATCTGATCCCCTCCGTGCACGTTAAGCAGTTGCTCCCGGTTGCTGTCGCTCGGCAGCAGTCGTTAGGCCATCTCAGAGGCCTACGGGCGACCTGAATAACTCTTGACAAATAGGTCACTAAGCCACACACAAAAAAAATTCTAATGGAATTTTACACACTACTCTTAATGTTAACTTCCCAAAATGGCGACTCCCATAATGAAAACTTCCTGAAGTAACTACGTTTCAAAATGACCACTATCCAAAGTAACCACTGCCCAAAAAGACAACTTCAAAAAATGACGACTACCCAAAATTATGACTTATCAAAATGATAACTTCCTAAATAGACTACTTGCCAAAATAACAACATCTTGTAACACCGACCACTTACCCAATATACATGAAATCGATACAGCAAGCGAAAAATTCTGTCAACGATGAGCGCATAGAGAAGAAGCGGGGACAGGGATGCCGTATTAAAGAGATGCGTCCATGTCGATAATATATCTAGGTTACACGTGGTTCATGTGCGGGCAGACACGGACGCACTCCTGTTACAGATCTAGGGGGGAAGTGGTCTGTGTCTTGTAATGACTATTTAATTTTATGGACACTTTCCAAAATGACCACTTCCCAAACTCACACTTCTTAAAATTACTAATGTCCAAGATGGCGACTCTCATAACGGGCATTTCCAATATCCTTAGCATTTTCATTTCATTTCAAGGTTAACTAAATAAAGGCTAAAAAATCCACTTCCAATCAAGAAATAGCCCGACTCTTTTTATTGTAATTATAAGACAATTAGTGTCCAATCTGATAATAGAATCATTGTCCAATGCCCTCAGTGAATGAATGATGAGCCTTATCAGCCGGTCACTTCCGCTCGTATAAGTCAAACCTCAATTAGCTATCAGAGGCTTGGAATCCTTGGAGATTGACCAAACCACTAATATCAAAGCATTCCAGAGTAAACTTGCTTTGAGTTATTCCTTTGGGAATATGAATTCCTGCTTCATATCTAAATAGAGAAAATTAATTCGAAGACATTTGATTTAGTTCAAGACAGTCTTCAGTGACTGTTACTGCAAAATATTTCATTATTATTACAAATAGAATTTTTTGAATGTGTTAATCAAATAGATTAAATAACTCTGCAGATCCGAGTCATGATAGCTCTGTTGGAAAAGAGCGTGCCACGGAATGTTGAGGTCTCTGCTTCTAATCCCGGTCTTGGCGAGAATGTTGTTAAAATACATTGCCACATTTCAATGGAGCTTTGCCCCACCTACAAAACTACGTGACCATTTAAGCTGTACATATCATTTTGTTGGGGACTTATTACAGGTTTCATATTGCATAATCATAATCAGTATCATTTTCTACTACTCTCGCAACTCCTATAGAAGAATAACAAAAACAATGAATAAATCGCTTCGATTTCTTAATATTTTCTGAATTCTTAATTAAGCTGTTTTTTTCGAATCGCAACTTGTACAAAACTTTATTTTAAACCAATCATTTTAATAAAAAACGGAGATATTTTTACATTTATTCGTTATCTAGTACAACTTGCGGTTGATGGTGGGGCAGAATCTGGCATTGTCATTTAATATCTACTCATCTACACCTTGTAGATGAGTAGCAATGTCATTTTATGTCATATCCATGTTTAATTAAATAATCCTAGCTATAAATTCGTCAACAGAATAGAATCGCTTGTCAAGTAACCACTCGTGCGTGCGTCTACGATGACACATGAAATATTCGGAAAAGCCGTTGCTGTTTTCCGCAAAGACATTCGCGTTTTGTTCTGTTACACCCCCCCCCCCCCCCCTCCATAATGGTTGCTTCATATATATCTCGATAATTTCGCGTCCAAGCTTACAAGCGGCACTAACCACGAACGACTCCCAGACAGCCATCACTACACATAAAGATAAGACGTACCTACCGTTTCGCTAAAAGAAAAAACCATTTTCCGTATGAGTTGCTAGACGGCCGTAAAATCTCAGGCGCGGCTATACATTGAGCGCTCCAGGGGCGTCTTTAGCCGAGGGTATAAAGGGCGCAACGTTTACTTTTATGAGAAAGGGGGTCAGAAAAGATGACAAGCTTACGGTAAGCGGATAATGTCGCCTAGAGACACTAGCAACAACTGGGACGTTTATGGTTCCTGATCCTCGTATAGAAAAACAACAGAAGACTCTGTACCAAGATCACAGCAGATAGACTGCCATAAAGCGAGAGTGGCACGTAGCTCTCGCTTTATAGTCATATCCATCACTCTCTTCACGCACTCTCTTCCACTAACACTGGCTCTGAGTATTTTTTTCATTAGCGGAAGCATAAGATACCGCATAAGGTAACTGAGATAAAACAAATAAGATGTTTTATAGAAAACTGAGAATAGATGGCGTAAAAATCGCTATGTATGACTGTACCTACTCTTTTACACAATTCCTCAGCGTTGGCACCTTTTCCTAGCAAGGTGGTGTAAATGTAAATTTAAAAAAATGTTGACATGCAAAAATGTACACAAACGGCTTACTTGCAATAAAGAGATCTAAGTCACATTATCAGGTTGTTGGTTGATAGGTTGTGTGCCAGGATCGCAGCAGATGGAAGTCCATCGTCTCTGCCTACCCCTACGGTACTCAGGCGTAAGTTTATATAGGTACTCAGAATTTGAATTACGCATTAATTATCCATGCTCGGTGAATAAATTAGAACATGATGAAAAAATTCTTACCGTGGGCAGGACTTAAACCTGCGGCCTTGTCATTCCGGGACAACAAGGTCACGGAATGACAAGGTCGCAGGTTCAAGTCCTGCCCACGGTAAGAATTTTTTCATCATGTTCTAATTTATAAATAAACAAATAAGTCACATTGTTCAGTTACAACTAAACAATTCAATGGGCTAACTGCTACTAATTGAGCAGCTGAGGGGCCCACATCATGGAAACGCCCCTGGAAAGTTCCTAGACGTGGGCGGGGCGAGGAGTGAGGGGCAGCTATCTACTGCAGGTAAAAGCCACTCGAACGACAAAAGGCAGCCGGCTCCCGTGTATCTAGGCCGGCGAGATGTAGCGACGGCTTTGGGCTGCAATGCGATGATTCACTCAGATCTGTATTGACTCAACAGCCTGCGCAAAAGGTGGAAGTTTAAATTTTTGTATGGGATGGTCCACCCTACTATAAGTTCTATTGGTAGAACAAAAATAACTAGAAAAGTCCTATCTGTACCACTTCCTCTTTTAGTAGAACAACTAGCAGAAATTATTTCAAAAAACTCAACTGCAAAAAAAATACCCTTTTGATTAATGTTTTTATACCCTATGGCACTCCCGTAATCAAGACGAATCTAACGATACCTCATACACCAAAATCCATCAAGCCGTTTAGGCTACAGGATGGCAGGAAGGAATGGACATACATACAATATACATACACCCGAAATACATTACCGTCCTTCTGGGGTAGTCCGGTAAAAAGGACTCAAAATATCCGATCATCCGGGGCTCGCAGTCCAGTTGCGAGTACACGTTGAAAAACGATCGTACAAGTTAAACAACGCTGGGCGAGGTCAGTACCTGGATGGGTGACCGCTAGTGACACTTTCATCTGAGCCCCTCCGTGCCTCGGGGCGCACGTTAAGCAGTTGGTCCCGGTTGCTGTCCGCAGCAGTCGTTAGGCCACGTCAAAGGCCTACGGGCGGCCTGAATAACTCTGACAAATAGGTGCGGTCACTAAATCATACGAGAAAAAAATTCGATCAACTTTTTTGGATCTGTCCAGATGCCTGGAGTATTCATTGGTAACGCCGGACGCGATGTGATAGAAAAAATGTAATATGGGAAGCGAGTCAACCAATATTGGGGGGAGGGGGGTAGTGACGGATGCCTAATGGCCGACCCGATCGATATGATAATGTCTTCGCGGAAAACTACAATTCAATTTAACTTACGTTTCCGAGTATTTAGGGTCATACGTAGTTGTCAGAGCCGTCGAGTCTTGCTATAAGTACTACTTAGTACCATACTCCATACTTTTTTTTTCGTGTGGTTTAGTGACGTAGATACGTTTAGTGACCAAACCTATTTGTAAGAGTTATTTAGGCCGCCCGTTGGCCTCTGATGTGGCCTAACGACTGCTGCCGAGCGACAGCATCCGGGACCAAAAGTCAAAGTAATACTATTTTTTAATCTGTAGTAGGTACTCATTTTTTTCTACCGAGCGAAGTTTGTCCAATCGTGTATCGGTATTCATCAGTCTCTAAATAGACACCCCAAGATTGCTATATATATTTTTTAACATTTAATTTTAGTAGTTAGTGCCGAAGCCTTATTTGCGGCATCTAAGTACGAGTAGGTATGATAAGTACCTTGGAGTGAGGATAACGTGCTGTAATTCCTCTGGTTTACTACCAAATAAGCTCTGATAGAAATCACCGTACTGCACCTTCATACTACACACACGCCTCTCCGCGAGGCATTGACATTATTAAACGCGCTGGCTGTAACAGCGGATTTATTCGCGGACTCTGAGCCCAGATTCCTGGCATCGGCAGCTCGATACCTAGAGTCGCTGGCACCCAGAACCACAATTGTTTAGAAGGTGGTGCGTACCTACGCAGTGTGTTCGCTATATAAGTTAATAATCAATTGTAATTTATAATGTTCATAATTAATTGATGATCAATGATATTTATAATGTAACCTAATTATGATTTTTTGATTTGTGACTCATATTGTATGGTTTATTAACTGTTAGGTGTAAGTTTGTACATAATAAATAAATAAATACTGTTCGTCAGCCTGCACCCCGGGTCTTCGCCCTCAGGCGGCGAGCGCTCGTAATATTTACAGCGTCCTAAAGTCCCAGTCATCGCTTCATTTATTAGATGTGTAATAAATAGATACTGGCAGCCGGTGGAGGGCACTCACCTCACGTTAGGGCCGAGGGAAGGGCGCGGCCCAGGCAAGGGCAGACACCCCGGTAAGGAAGCTACAGCAAAAAGACCCTTCAGTGTTTCACTTCACCAATAGCGTATTAGCGGTCAAAGAATGAGAGAGATGACGTAACGTCGACCAAATTGGCCATGAAGGGGTTCTCTTGAAAATGGCGGGAATCGACGGTTGCAAAATTGTGTGATAATTTTTGTCATAATGTCTACAGTGGTTATTTTGTGTTTAATGTCACGTTGTGTCAGAAAATGTTCGCGAATGACAGTACGGTGAATTTATTGAATAATTTGAGCAAGATCTGAAGTTTCAAGCTTTTATCAAGAGTCCCGCTACAAGCTCGGGAGTGAGCGTGACTGTCGAGCTGCTTCGTCCAGAGTGACGACGCTACGGCGACTCCTCTGGATGAAGCCAAGAATACGCGGCTACCCAGGGTGAAGACGCTACTGCGATTCCTCTGGAGGAAGATAGAAGACTATTATATATTGAATTTTCTGTAACATGATATTGGCAAATGACGAACTGTCGAGTCCATTAATAAAATAAATAAAGTACTTATGTATGTGACTGCCCCCAAAAAACTCCGCTATCCCACGGACTGCCCATAAAAAGCTCTGATTAAGGAAATGTCTTCACGGTACCTAAGTACCTACACAGCGCTGAAAAGCCTCGTCATCCCAATGGAGGCTGAAAGCGGAACTTGGCACCGGCCCGACCGGTTTTTACCGGTTTGCGCCGCTTCAGGCCGCTTCTCGCTTTTTCAGTTGCACAACGCCGCCGATTTGACGATCTCTTCAACTGTGAAATGGACTTTTTGCTTTTTAATTGCGAGTGACTTTCGGTGTTTCGCGAGTTTAGTTAGAAAGAGGAATTGGTGGAGAGTAAGTCAGTGGTTATTTTTCACTAATACTGATAATGCAATAAGATATTGGTATATACAGGGTGGCCTTGAACTCATTCGACAAAAATAAATGGATGGTTAGGCTTGCGTTTAAGTAAATTAAACAATTTGGGGAAAATTTAAATAAAAATATTTCATTTTGTCGAATGAATTCAAGGCCTGTATAATCTATTGAAATATTTATATTTAAATATCATAATACTGTATTACCGTTCTTATTTTTTTTTTCGCTCTGTTTACCTAAAATGGTTACCGTATCCTGAGCCTTATACAAACGTGATATTTTCTCGTTAGAAGTAAATATCTACAGACGCGAGTCGCGACGATGTAGGCACATGTTTTCCTAATACCAACATCAAAGCTTATGTGTCGGCTTGATACATTATTATTTTAAGGAGATAGGCTAGGTATATGACAATTTGTAGGATCCCGTGTGTGTACTCCATCTGCAGAAAGCCAAAATTTTTAGCGAGTAACGCAAAATGTACCGCAGTTCAAAAACTTGGCTGTATGATCCAATAGAATCCCTTTGCCTTATTATATTCATTACAACTACTGTCAACTTTCGCTTGGTTTATTTTCGGGTTACTACAGTTTTCGGAGGAAGTCTGGTGGTTGGTTAGTGAAGTAATTAATTAAGTCAATCGAATTATTCGCAATTGTTTCAATTTATTAGTTGCTCCATAGATTACGTGTCCACGAGTACTTATCTGAAGTTTCGATGGTGTGAAAAAAAGAACAGAAGAAATCGATGTTTTTATTTAAAATTGAACGTTGATGGTTATTTTATCTACCTGTGTGTTTAATTTATTTGCTTGATTATTCTAATAAGTGTCTTACTTTGTTAATATGGCTAAGTACTTACCTAACGTAACAGAAAATTACTGATCTAACCAGTGCAGGAAATAACCCAAAAACTTAAAACAGCTGTTTGTGAACAAAATGGCGACGACACTCCGTAAGTACATGGTGAAAAATGCATTCGAGGCGTACTTGCCACAAAAATCTGACTTCGAAATCGTCGAGGAAAAGATCCCCGCACTGAAGGCGGGTGAATTTCTCGTCAAAGCGGAGTACATTAGCGTCGACCCCTATATGAGGTCATTCGCGTCGGGCCATCGAGTTCCGTACACACAGTTCGGCTTCCAAGTAGGCACCGTTATAGATAGCAAGCATAAGGAGTACCCGGTAGATACGTATGTGGTATCACATTCGGGTTGGAGTGACTTTGTAATTCTAGACGGAAACCCTGATGAAATGTTTGGGTTGAGACCGTATCGACCGATTGATAGCATGCGACCTTCGCTAGCAGTCGGAGCGCTAGGGATGCCCGGAATGACCGCCTATTTGGGGTTATTAGAAGTCTGCAAACCCAATAAGAAGGATGTAGTATGTGTGACAAGCGCAGCTGGTGCCGTAGGTTCGCTAGTCGGACAGATCGCTAAGCTCAAAGACTGCACTGTCAAAGGATTAGCTGGGACAGACCAAAAGGTGCAAATCTTGAAACAGGAGCTCGGATTCCACCACGCCTTCAATTACAAAACTGAGCCGAATATCAAGGTGAAGCTAAAGTCGATTGCTCCAAAAGGAATAAACTGTTTCTTCGATAATGTTGGAGGCGATTTATCTAAAGCTATACTAGAGTGTATGAGTGATGATGGTCGTGTGGCTGTGTGCGGTGCGATCAGTACTTACGGCGAGCAAAATAAGATATCTAAACGCGCAAAAACTTCTGCCAACCTCAAGATCGAAGAGTTCAGTTTCACGCAATGGAACTGGACACAGCAGCTAGCTGCCTTGAACCAGCTTAAATATTGGATTGAAAACGGAAGCATTACAGTCAAGGAGACCATTGCCGATGGCTTCGAAGGCCTCCCCGCGGCTTTGATCGCAATGCTGAAAGGCGAAAACATCGGGAAGGCCGTTGTTAAAATTTAATTGCTATCAAACCTCTTTGTCCGACAATAAGTGAACTTTATCTTTTGTTGCACGAAAGAACGGCCGGTGCAAAAACTGAAAGGGGTTGTATTTCGCCCGGCGGCGGCCATTATTCTCTCTGTGGTGGATGATTCCTTTGAATGGACCGGTCGGGAATAAATTATACAGTAAAATGTATTGTTTGTAAGGAAACCGAAGAAACAACGTAAATAATGTTAAGTAGGTACTTAGTTAATTAATTGCATGGATATTAAATGTCTCATAAATAAGCTCTTTTGTATATTTTGGGGGGAGGCACAACATTATTAAGAAAAGCAAACTATCAGATCGTGAAACTCAGGCCAGATCTACCTGGTGCAAGAGAATTAGGAAACCGGCCTCGATTAGGCGGTAAAAAAGAAGGACGGCAAACAAGCCATCACCTGGGTGGTGACCGCGACTTCAATCGTTTTCGTTATCGTTTTAATTTTGACACTTGAACGATACACATTGCTGCGTTTTATTGTCGTTTGTTAAAACTTGCAAAAACTTAGCAGCAATGTGAAGCGTCCATGTGTCAAATTGAAAGCGATTACGATAACGATGGAAGTCGCGGTCACCCCACTGACGGTAAATTGTATCCGTCGCCTATAGACACCTACTACTCCAGAAGAATAGGATTACAATCCAACAGAAATAACTAATTTAAACCGATTAATATACCCAATTCATCAAAGAGATATATACCATCGATACCTCATTCATAGCCTCAAATGTAAACGTGAACAACAGAAGATGCATCGCCATCATATGGAATGTTCCAGAATGGCTACGCTTGTGGCCGAGGCGTCCCGTACATTACACGTGTCGGGCGCTCAGCTGATCGCATCTAAACCTGGCCTGCCCATTCAGGGGTGTGATTTACTCGGTGCATGCGACTGTTGTGTACTCGGCCTGTGTGCTTTATTGGCTCACTGGATAGAGCTCTGTCAAGCAAACTACAGCTGTAACATGTGTAGCTAGGTACTAGAGGTGGAGATATTGGCATCATGTAGTAGTGCTTTTCATTGTTGAATTTTATATTATAGGGTCGAGGGGAGAAGAGCTTTTGTCATATGATGGACAACTGATCTAACATACCCTAATTAATATTAGATTATTTTACCCAAGTACCTACCCGTATTTTAAATACAGGATAACTCCAGTGACTTTGAATGTTATTGCCCTGGAGTTTACGAATGCCTCCATTCGAAAACTCACGATGGAGGGATGACCTGCGCAGGGTGGCTGGCAGGGTCTGAATGCAAAATGCCGAGAATCGTATGAGAGACGCTTTAAAAGAGGCCTACTTCTAACCAGTGGACTGTTACGGACAGGTAATTAAAGAATAATAAGGTAACTGAGTCTTAAGAGTGGCATTTTTGTTATTTCGTAAAGTGATTTAATTCGGAGCGTCATAATAACACTCGTGTTAAAGCAATAGCCTTTCAGTTCTAGATTCCATCACACATCTTTTGTTTGTTTTCAGCTACTGAAATATGAATTTCAATGAAGCGGCAACGAAAACCATCAATTAATTCATCATCCCTCGCAATTAATCAGAGTCGGACCAGCCCGGTACGTGTCAATGGCCCCCACCCACCCCCCACACTGCACGCCAATGTTTCTTTTAGACCCCCTGACTACCTTCCCTTATTCCACCCCGTCTGTTTATCTCAATGAGGATACCAGAGATACGTCTAGCGAAATCATAATTGATTATCAACGAAGCTGCTCTCTATTAAATGATCAAGCATTTCATTAGATTTTAGACTGCGTGAAGTCGCATTGTGCAATGTCATTTCGTCGCACAATACACGGAGAGAACATTTAAAAAATTAATTAAAGAAAGGTTTACTAGAGGCTTGGCTTTCTCAAGTCGCGGTTCGCCTGCAATCAGCAAATACGTTCTCAAGTGTGAGTTTGACAGTTCTCATGAGAACCGAGTCGTGATAGCCAATTCCTAAACGCGCACCTAAGTTAAGTTTATTAATAAAAACGCCATCTTGAGGCCGTCCTTAAAATTTACTTTTGAGCTGAGAGTGATTTATTAATATTTTTTCGAATACTTACCTTTGGAAATGTCAACATTTTACACAAGGGCCTCCCTGAATAGGCCTAGTATCTATTGCATGCCCACAAAACGGGTAGGTTATGTATGAACATATAATAATTTAAGACCTACTTTGTATCCCGTAACCGATTGCAATAAAGACGCTTTGACTTTGACTTTTGAACCCCGTTCAAGTATCTTTTGCACCAGACGTAGGTAATCCCGTGTTATTCGAGTTTAATAGGTTAGCGTAACCGCTTTCAAGTGAAGATTTGAAAGCGGTTGCGTACGGTACCTACGAGGATCATTTTTTCCTCGTTCGCAACTGGTTACGAAACGCTGATTACGACGTGTGTGAAACAATAGGTTAACCCCGGTGAAATACATTTGAACCATTTTAACTAACCCCATTCAATCATTTAATCCTAGCCAGTGTCCCTCGTGTCCGTACCATTCCTATTGTCCCCGCAGCTCTGACTGCTGACTAATGGCCGCACACGCGTCACGCGCCGCTAATCTCATCACTTTTTCCGTCCCCGCGTGCGGCTCGTTTAGTTGACGCGGCGGTAAGCCGCGACGACACACTGATTATGATGTAATATACAGGCTCGGTAACCTGACGCCAGGGATCAGGGCTCGGGCCCCGCAGACGGCGGGATAACAAAAACTAAAGCATTTATGTAGGGCCATTCGAATGAGGACAAAGTGGAGTGTCGCGCGTGAAACGAAGATGTTTTATCTTACTACATGTCAGAAGTGTACTTAATGCACCCGGGTGAGATGAGATGAGATTAAGGTCATACGCAGTCATTTAATACTAAAGTACCTATTTATTTCAGTGAACGATGATTTTTTCTTCGTTCGTAACTGGTTACGAAATTCCGGTTACGTAGGCGGCCGTAGCGAAGTAATTGGCATATTTTTTTTAAAGTTTTCTAAAAATCGATAAAAATATAGACCATTTTAAGACTCAATATAGGTTAGGTGTGCCGCAAGAACAGTTTTTTAACCTAATCATTCGTAAAGCCCTAATATACAGGGTGGTGTTGAATTCATTCGTCATAATTAAATGGATGGTTAGGCTTGTGACATAGATTAATTCTGCACAACGTATAAATTAATTAAATCAAATCAAATATTGCATATAAAAGTAATACATAATAAAGAATAAAAAAATAAACTATTTCATGCAATAGGCAGCAGACTCAGCATAGTTAAAATTTTAAGGTTTTTTTAATTTTTTGCAACGATTTCTTTCACTGGAATTTGACCTAATGGTCATTTCTAAGGTCATTGTGTGACTTGTGACGTACTTAGGTTGTTGTTTTTTTGCAATTTTTATTTAATATTATTCCTTACCAATTAAATATTTATCATGAGTTTCAATTTGTCGAATGTATTCAAGGACACCCTGTAGATCTACGTTAAGCTTTACATTTGTAATTTTCATTTCTATTTAATCTTATCTATCGACTGCATCTAACACAATATAGATTGTGTAAGCATTAAGTTATTTCCGTGGTTGTCTTGGGAAGTATTCCCAACTGACACAGATTGGTCGGCCGCGGCGCGTGGAATGCGCCGCTTGGACAATGCCACTGCATTCCTGCAGCTCTCTCGCTCTTTCACACAGTGGAATGCAATTCCGGATTGTTTCCTGAAAACTGAAATAAACTAGGCAAAGGAATCTCTTAAGAAACACATAAGTTGCCACAATAGCCCAATGACTATGGTGTGCGACTGCAACGAACACTAATGGAATTTTTGGACTTGAATGCATTGATCTCCTATAAACAACTAGATACACAGCCTTCTAAAAATGTCCGAGCGCAAAGAAGGTTCAAACGGATGAATGGACCCTCATTTGCTGTATTGGACATTATTTGGACGTTAACATTGGACCCTTATTTGGACGTTTTTTAAATTGTTTTAGTAACACCTTTGTATGCTTGAATGTTAGTTTTTGTGCGATAAAGAGCGCTTTCAGAGCTTTGGTTCTTAGCCCACCACGCCCATAAACTCATAGGTGGTAATGGGTAACTAAAGATGCGTTCCATCTCTATCGCTTTTGGAGACAGGATGCTCTACATGTCTGCAGTCTGTGAGCGTAGGTACTACGATCTACGTATCTCATTTATACAGTAGAGAGGAGCATACGAATATGATTGTAGATATAGGAACAATCTCGGTCAAATGTCCTTACAAATAAATAAACAAGAAGAAATTAATTTAAAAAAAAAACGACTGTCAAAATATTTTTTTATTTATGTCACTTCTACAATCCAGACGAATCTAACGACACCTCATATGTTAAAATCCATCAAGCCGCTTAGGCTGTAGGGTGTGCCAAAGAATTAGACATACATACATACACCCGAGAAACATAACCCTTGTTCTAGCGCAGTCGGGTAAGAACTAAGTTCGTTCTGCCAAACCGTAGCGTAGGTACCTACTTAATACAACTATAACCATCAATATCTCTGGTGGTAATTGGAATATCGTTAAACTAATTTCAGACGTATCCTCAGAATGATCACGGGAAATAAGACAATATAAAACACGACTACCCTATTACGTTGACCCATTTAAAACATCGGTAACTGTCCCTCCTGCCCGCATATCAGTTATTCTATAAATGTTCATCCCCCGCCCTCCCGAGCCGGTGACCTAGAAGGGCGCAGGGTTGCCGCAGCCTGCACGCCACACGAACGAATCCACAAGATCACAGTATACTATTATATGCAACCAGTCAACCCTAACATGTAGAGTCACAATATAGATGGTAGAGTTTCGAAAAATAATTGCCCTCTATTTTATATTTTAGTCAGATTCACGAATTGACGGTAGGTACTAGGTCTTCTGGTTTAAACCAGGCTATAAATTCATTCAGATTTATTTTATATTATTTATTTACTCAAGGTTTGCACCTTAACAGCTAATAACCAAAGTGTTAAACTTCAATCTTTATTCTGAAAATAGATCCTAATGGATACTTTTCATAATACCACGCAGATAATAAGAACGTTCCAAAGTCTGTGGACTTTGGAACGTTCTTATTATCTGCGTGGTAAGAGTTGAAATCCAAATAATAAGGTATATTATATTTTAACATTACACAGTGTTACGCTTGATGTGCTTTGGGCTGTAGGTATATACCTTACTTACCTACTTATTGCAAGTAAATGATTTACATTGCGCCGCCGCTTACTAAAGAAGAGTAGAAAAACGGCCAAATAATTCAACACATCTGACTAACTACCTTACCTACTATCCTGCCAGTATATTTAGTATTATATGATAGGTACTACATAGGTAGGATAACTTGCAATTAATTACCTACTGGCAGTGTTCGGTTAGCTAAATATAGAACCGTTGGTTCGCCTGTCTTGTTTCATTAAGCCTACATAATTTCCAGTAAGAGCCTCATTTTAGCGCTAACGTGGAACTTATGTACCTCTTACAAAGCGCCAGTACCTGAGCAGTACTTAGTTCACTTAGCGAACAGATGCCAGACACGTACTAAGTTAAATTGAGGAATGACCCGGCCGAAGTTGGCCGCGCCGCTCTGCCAAGTTTCATTCAAGCTACCACCGAGCACGATTTACATATTGTATGTACTTACTAACAAGTACAGTAGAAACCCGATTATCCGAACTTCTGTTATCCGAAAGTTCTATTGAAAAGGAGATATCAAGCTCTAAGTACATTTCGTTTTCAATGAACAGTGAGTTCAAACTCAATGTCAATCAGCAAGCTATGGAAAGTGTGATTGGCGTTTGTCTGGACGATGCATGTACCTAATTAAAGGATGTACACGTTGAAAACAAGTTAAGCAACGCTGGGCGAGGTCAGTACCTGGATGGTTAACCGCTAGTGACACCTTCATCTGAGCCCATCCGTGCCTCGAGGCGCAGTTGGTCCCGGTTGCTGTGGCTTGACAGCAGTTGTCAGGCCTGAATAACTCTGACAAATAGGTTTGGTCACTAAACCACACGAGACAAGAAAAAAAGATGTACCTAATGGAATAAGCCAACAGAGCCTTATTATATTTATAACCAGAGAACAAAATTAATCGCCATAGCTCATAGAATTTGCATGGATGGACATATCTTCGACTCGTCTTGAACCAAAAGATAAAACAAAGTTTATCAACGTGAAAACGATAATATTTTTCATATTTAACCGGTGCAAACCGAGTGACTATACCGAATTGAATCTCAAAAACGTTACACATTTTTGGGCAAGGCAACTCTAATCCGGATTTTCTATTATCCGACTATACACGTGATGCAATAATTAGGTAAATAAAGTTTCGGATCAACGGTGTTCCACGTAAGTTGAATGTAGCGGGAGTGTGGAGTGGAGTTTTATAGCTATCACAATTATGTTTCGGCGGCAGTTAGCTTGTTTTATGATGTCGTTTTGAACAGTTGCAGCTCCTTTCCTCTTCTCTTTTTAATGGTGATAGTGCTGAATGCAGTTATACAGGGTGATTGGAAATTCGATACATTCCTAGAGGTGGTTTGCAACAAATTAGGCCCTGTTAACGAGGAGTAGAAAATGAGTGGTTTCTGAGTTACGGTAGTTTTAATTTTATTTAGGAATTTTCTGATGTGTTCACACAAAAAAAAATTATGTTAAAAATCTGCTCCACTCTGAGCATTGAAATAATACTTTTCTGAAAGCTGATAAAGTAGAGATTACCTTAAAAAATGCATGCCTAAAATTCCCCTTAACTCAAAAATAAAAGGTAAATCCATATCTCACGAGGTTTGAATTTTTTTTTATCAATGACTACTCTAAAAAAATTACATTTTCGACCCCTCGTTAATAGGGCCTAATTGGTTGCAAGCCACCTCTAGTATCACCCCTTTCAAGGTATGTATCGAATTTCCAATCAACCTGTATGTATTGTATAACCATACCTTTACCTATTTCTGCAGTCAAACAGCAGTGCATAATAGCTTTGCTTTGTTCCGAGTGAGTGGTAAGAGGGCTGACCTGCCCATCAAGGTGGTTGGCAGAGACTGCATGCAAGGCAGAGTCGGGTTGAGTGGCGTGCTTTGGGAGACGTCGTAGGTCTCTCCCAAGGACCCATGATGCTTTTTGCGTCCAGTCAGGTTTTTCATAGATCCCTCCATCTAGATGGGGAGCATCCCACGCTACATTTAACCGTTCGTGGCGTCCATTCGGTAACCATCAGTTACCGGTTCTACGACAGATGTGACCAGTACACTGACATTTCAGTTTACCGATCTTATGAGCAATGTACTACATGTACCTATTCTCTGGGTTAGTCCTCTTTACACTAAGTAGACCAAAAAAGCCTCGAAAAGTCTTGTATGAACTTAGGTACTACTTCCTCTGTTATTAGAACACAGAGTAAGGTGTACAGGAGAGTTTTTAAGGTTGAGATTTTCTCAAAAACTACTAGACCTATTGCAAAAATTCTTTCACTTATTGAGGCCCCCTGTATACTTATCTCTGTCTTCGACTGTACAAAGAGGACTAACCCTATGCTCTGACGGATAAACTCAATGCCTTATTATCGTATCATCAACTTTTTATTAAACTTATTTGCAGACAAGTCGCCGCCTTAGAGCATTAAGGGTGGTGCCCAGCACGTGACGTCCATCTTAATGGGATCTCCTCGTTCCCAATGAACAGAAGCGAATATTTAACTAAGTAAATAATTCACTGGCTCGGCTATGATTTGAATCTTCGATAAAAATCACATAGAGACATTTTAGTGCCTTAATTTGGTTTTAGAGGCTCTTATGAATAAAAACGCGCTACTTAAGAATAACTGGTGGTTCAATTCATGGTTAAGCAATAGATTAAGAACTATCGCTTAACACATTGGTTATCGCATTTAATACTGAATAATAATAATCTAGAAGTCATCTTTTATCGCCATGGTGCTACTAAATCCTTAAACCATGGCGTATACCACCGCCTAACCTTAAATCGAATTTAACACTACGAACCATTGTCTAAAACTAATTGATAACGCTCAATACAACTGTTTAGTCACGAAAACACCTAATTTATTATACGAAGTTACCATTTCACCACGGTTCTTATTTCTCACCGACCACGATAAGCATGATGAAATTGCAATAAAACAAGTGAAGCACACCGTAGCCCGCGTATACTCTCGTAGTCTCCCCTACAACCTACAAACACACGTTACCCGCGAAGCCTTCGATCGATATTGAACCCAAACGAAACACGACCTCAAGAATCAATAGAAACAACTGCATCTCACGTAAACACATTCCTTACATAAACATTTACTAAAGGGAGGCGAGGGGGGTTGCATATAATACTAGTATAACACATAGGCACCAAATACGCAAAGCATACCTAGTTGCAGCTGCGTTTCGGCGTCGGGTCTTTCGCGGCACTTAGAGTCGCTTGGGTCACTTGAGTGTCTGTGGGAGCGGTCCCACGCGTGGGCTTAGTGCTGTGTTACGTAACAGTGAGCGCGGCTCATGGCCGGAGCGCGGCGGTCGACTGCGGAAAGCGATGGCGGCGGGTGCGCGCGCCGCCGGGGGCCCGCCGCCCGCACGCCGCGGCTTGGGGGCGGCTGCGACACGGCGGCTAGGGCGGATAGTCGGGGATGCGACTTTTTAGACGCAAGAAATTCAATCCGTAAAAAACAAGTTGCTTTTAGGGTTCCATCCTTCAAGAGCAAAAATGGAACCCTTTTACCCTTATAGGATCACTTCGTTGTCAGTCTGTTTATTTCACTACAATTTTTTTTGAGGATAACGATCTCAGTTTATTCATAGACATTGAGTATTGGGTTTGAGTTTGGTCTTACAACTGTCAGTTTTCATACAATTTTGACAGTCGTAAGTGCGAGCTCACGCTGAGTTCGTGCTCAAAACTGTCTATCGATCTAAGTCCACCGGTACGACAAGTGTTACGAGAGGTAGATATGTAGACACGTTTGATTTAAACTAAGTATATATATATGTACTTTCTTTGGTGTCCCTTCATTTGATAAAAAACATATTACAAACCATTCATTTCACAAACAACGTTTGGCAAAATCATGATTCATAAGTTCATCTTTGTACAAAGTAATGGTTCTATAAATAATTCATTTGACAAAACAATTACGAGACAAAGTTTCTTTCTTCAAAACATCACTTAACAAACTATTCACTTATTATATACGTTAATAGATAAAACAACGCAAGGCATAAAAACCTTTGACAAAATGCATTGTTTGGTAATTGTAATTTGTTTTTTATCAAATGAAGGGACACCCCGACAACTCTCTAACCAGATCCGACACGGATGTTTAGGTTCAGAAGGCTCTGGCTTGGAGCGAAGCGCAGCTTCGCTCCAAGCCAGAGACTTCGATGTTAGGTTTTTTTTTTTGTATTCAAAAAGCAAGTTTATTTATTAACAATTATACATATAAAATACCCACTTATTTACCCAATATTTTGTCTAATGGCGACCTTGAAAAAGGAATACTTTGGTCATTTAATCAATTGCAAAATGACGGTTTAGCATTCACAACATTTGCTATGTTAAATATTTATAAAATGGATTTTTGTCAAATGATCACTTTTAAAACGATCACTTTAGTAAATGATAAGTTTGTCAAATGATTACTTTTTCAAAAATAATTTGTAAAATGATCATTTGTCATACGTTTTTTGTCAAACATTAGTGAACCACTTTCTTTAGCTGATACGGTTTTACTTACCTATCTAGTAAATTAAAGAATATAGCAAACGCTTAATATTAATGGATCTGGAAATTTAATATTTTCATAGATTTTGACATTTATTAGCCCTTTGTTGTAAAGTCAGCACATCAAGTGTAACACACGAGCATTCGACACAATAGAAATACTCTGTAGGGTCTTCTAGACTGTAATGATTTTGTTGTAGATACAAATACTGACAATTATTTGCCAAAAAGATTATTACAATTTACAATAGTATAAAATGTAAGTCCTCATAATGGTTCGTCAAAAAACTCCTTTACTGAATCAGTGTTCGATTTAATAAATGCTTCGTTAGTGAAGATTTGAATGTGTTGAATTTCTTTTCAGTTTGTATGTCAAAAAAAAAGTCAAATTTCTTTATTGCAAGTAAGCACGTTGTGTACATTTTTGCACGTCAAAATATTTTTGAATTTACATTTACACCACTTTGCAAGGAAAAGGTGCCAACGCTGAGGAGAAAAAGTGGCAAAAAACTCTCAGCAGCACATCTTTTAAAATAATATAATAATAATACACAATTACTTAATAACTAAGTATTACACAACTATTACTATTGTTAGTAATCTAGACTTTATCCCTCATGCGGAACCGGCGACACACACCATGCATGTTCATCGTTTAAATAGTCATCTATCCTGTAATACGCCTTCTTAACAAGTGTTCCTTTAATGAAATTTTTAAATTTCCTCTCTGGCAACGTCGTGACACTTTCTGGCAACTTGTTATAAAAGCGAATACAGTGCCCCATGAAGGATGTACTAACCTTACGTAGTCTGAATCCTGGAAATGCAAGTTTATCCCTATTTCTTGTATTATAACTATGTGTGTCACTGATTTTTGGAAATAGAGATATATTCTTACGTACGTACATGATATTTTCGTAAATGAATTGGCAAGTTACGGTCAGTATATTAATATTTTTAAACAGTTCTCTTAAAGATTCTCTACAACGCATATTGTATATAAATCGTATTGCCCGTTTTTGTAGTATAAAAATAGTCTCTATGTCGGCTGCCCGTCCCCACAGAATAATACCGTACGACATGATGCTATGGAAATAACTGAAATAAACCAACCGTGCTGTAGCCACATCTGTCAGTTGTCTAATTTTTTTGACTGCATATGCGGCTGAACTAAGTCTATCGGCCAATGACGATATGTGTGGGCCCCATTGTAATTTTGAATCTACAGTAACCCCAAGGAAGACCGTGCTTTTAATAAAATCTAACCTATCATTATCTAGGATCACATTATTGTCTACTTGTCGCACATTCGGTAAGGAAAATTTTATACATTTAGTTTTCTTTGAATTAAGCACCAAGTTATTTAAAGTGAACCAGTTCATTACTTGTGAAAGAGCATTATTTATGTCGTCAAGCTCTTGGGCCTTCCTCTTAACCTTGAAGATGAGGGACGTGTCATCGGCAAATAGCACAATATCTGATAGGTGCTCTACGAGGTAAGGTAGGTCATTTATATAAACTAAAAATAAAAACGGACCCAATATTGACCCTTGAGGTACTCCCATTTTTACCATTGATCCTGGGGACTTTTCTCCGTTTATCTGTACCTTTTGCACTCTATTTTCTAAGTATGATTGCATTAAATCAAGTGATTTGCCGTTTACGCCATAATGTTTTAGTTTTAGCAGCAAGGTAGCATGGTCGACGCAATCGAATGCTTTTGATAAATCGCAAAAAATACCAATCGCATCGCTTGAATCTTCCCATGCGTTAAATATATATTGTATTAGTTTGATTCCCGCATCAGTCGTACAGCGTCCCTTCGTGAAACCAAACTGTTTATTATGCAATAGACATTCCATATTGAAATGGCTCTGTAATTGATTGAGAATAAGTTTTTCAAAAATTTTGCTAAGTACTGGAAGAATCGAAACAGGTCTGAAATTACTAGGGTCTTGTTTATCACCTGATTTGAAAAGTGGAATGACCTTACTTTGTTTCATTAGGTCCGGAAAAATGCCTTGGTCTATGCTTTTGTTAAATATGTACGCTAAATATGGTGCTAGTATGTGGATAACAGATTTTAGAAATACAACTGACATGCCCCATTGATCTTCAGACGCTTTTAATTTCATTGATTTATATACTTTAATAATGTCATGTGGATCCACGTTTCTAAATTTAAAATTAGTATTACAAGAATTAGTATTATTTTTAAGTAATGTTTCAGCTAGGGACGCCGACGATCGTAATTTCTCGGTAGTTTTAATCGGTATGTTTGTGAAAAATGTTTCAAACTCTTGAGCAACTTCTGTATTAGACGATGTTGTGCCAGATTCGGTTTTAATAGTGTATTCGTTATCTCGAGGTTTGTTGTTTGTGGTCTCTTGATTTATTATTTTCCAAGTCGCTTTTATTTTATTATTGGCCGTTTTTATTTTGTTACTTATAAACATTGATTTCGCAACGTTACAAACCTTTTTAAATACTTTTGAGTAGCTTCTAACGTAATCTCTAAACTTCTCATCGTGCGTATAAGTTTTTTGATCGTATAAATCAAAAAGGATGTCTCTGCTTTTGTAAATTCCTTTAGTTGCCCAGTCGCAAAACTTGAATTTAGCGTTAATTGTTTTATTTTTTAATTTGAATGTTTTATCGAATTCCCCACACAACACCGAGAAAAACTCCGAGTAAACTTTGTTTGTATCTTCGTGATCGAAATTAAGTTGAGGTAGTTTATCTATTAATGCACTTTTATAAGTCTCTATGCGGTATTTATTTACGGGTCTTATAGGAATTTCAATAATCTGAGTTTTCTTTGTGATAGGAAAAGTTACACTTTGCCCACAGTGATCCGATTTCAAGCAATTTATAATTGCCTGATCCGTAATTTCGCAATTACAATAAAAATTATCTAAACAGGTAGCCGTGTTTTCGGTAATTCTGGTTGGCTCTAAAAATATGTTAGTCAAATTGAAAGATTTGAATAGACTAATTATTCTAGTTGTAAGTGAGCTTTTTTCTAGTAAATCTACATTGAAATCTCCACAGATTATAATGTATTTTTTACTCTTGCTGACCGTATTTAGTACATCCTCCATAATTGATTCAAAATTAGAGTAATTAGCTTCATAGGGGGGCCTATATACACATACAACAATATGTTTCTCCAGCTCGACGCACGATAGCTCCGCAGTGCCTTCAACCGAGAGTCGCACGATATCTTTCCGTTCTTTAGCTTTAAAGGTGTTTTTCATAAATATCAACGATCCACCGTGCTGCTTGTGCTGTCGGTTGAAAGAACTTGCTATATAATAATTTTCGTAACCAGTAATTATCTGGTGTTTTGTGAGCCAATGCTCTGTTAGACATAATATGTCAACATCGGGATATTTATCTAGAAATAGTTCTATTTCTAATTCTTTGCCAGAAAAGCTTTGTATGTTTTGATGAACAACTCTAAAACTACAATGCTTTTCCTTTGTCGATTTGGTTAGTTTAAATGTTGAGATGCGTGTACATCTCCAGTCAAGCCGGGAGATTCAATCTCCTCAGCACCTACTCCTACACAAATACTTTCCATATATGGATTATTTTGAATACAATTCAAATTATAAGCTACCAGAGTAGCTATATCCCGCTTTGATTTTTTGTTCAGATACAATGTATCTTTCGTCAGTCTAAATCTATGTACAAACTTATTTGTATTAAAGAATAAAAATGTGTCATTATGACGACAAGTCAATGTATACATTAGCATATTCAAAGAATGAATATGGTCGTTTTGCTTATCCGTTAAGCAGCTGGCGTGTGGAAATGCACATAGGATTACTTGCCGTGCCCCTGAAGATAATAAATATTCAAACGTGTTTGTTACGTCCTTCCTGCGCGCCGTCAGACTGTTCCCTATGAGAATTACTACGTTGGTGTTAGTGTTAATGCTAGACTGTTTGATTCTATGTAATATTTGAGCATAGGTAGCCCCTGGCATACAATAGTTGCATATCTGGCCATTCGTTGCGTTGTGTAGATGCCTGCTAAAGTCCACGCCGATACTATCAGAAAACACCATGGTGGTCTCCATTGATGGCAGAGGCTCCTTCCCGAAGACACCAGCTTGTGGTTGATGTTCGGTGTTTTGCTTTTCGTGATTGTCAATCGTGATATTGTTACATTGACAATCGCATATGTGGTTGTTAACCAGGGATTCAAACCGCTCCGCATTGTGTGTAGATATCTCCACCAGCTCAGTGGCAGCTTGCAGTTGCTGGTGGAACTCTCTCTCTAATAATTCGGATCTACAGTCTGCCTCCTGAACCAAATCCTGCAAAACTGTAATTCTGGCATGCAGCTCTTGAATATTCTCCTCGTATGCTGTCCTATTATAGTCTAATTGCTTTTTATGCTCATTTAATTGGTCTGTTAACACAAAACAACCTTTTTTCAGGATGTTATTCTTCCAGCGGTACCCATTTCGTTTTATACATTTTATACATTTTTGTGTCTTTTTAATGGTTCGTTTTACCTTTGCAAATGACTTGCAGTTCCGACGATTTTGCATTTTCATTCCAGTATTAGGTAATGTAATACGGGAGTCTCCAACCAACTCATCATACAGACTTTGAGTGTGTTGTGTCTGTTGCTGCTCCATTTTGTCTTCCAGCTGTGCAACTCGTTGCTGTGACTCACGCAGCTCGCGCTCCAGGTGCTCGATGCGGTCCAGCGCCTGCTCGTGTGTGTCACTGCATACTTGAAATTGCTGCATTGCATCCATTAGTTGGTTTCGTTGGTCTATGACATCCATGTGTTGTATATCTAATTCAGCCAGCTGATTCTTAAGTTCAGTGTTTTTCCTCACGATATTATGCACCTCCTCCTCACTGTCCGCACGCTCTTGCATCAGCTGCTCGTTCAAGGCTTTCGTAGTTTTGAGTTCCTCCAGTGCAAATCGCAGCTTGGTCTCCATCTCTACTGCCTTGGCCATGCTGCGTGTAGTCGGGGCCATCGTGTGGTAACAGGTATTCGTACTTCACTGGCACCTGGAATGTATGTGCGAAAAGCTGTACTGCCTAAATAATAGTAATAATAACTGTATCGTAATAGCTGTACTGCCTAAATAGTAACAACAAATCCAATAACTATTTTTAATAAATACTTGTCCATAAGAGTCTAGACAATTATGACAACAAAAGGTTGAACAAGTTACGTTAAGATAATTATATGATATTTAGCTATCCTATGATGCTATTTTAAATTGAAAGCAAATACTCAGCTGCAATGCCACGGTATATCACAGATTCTCAATGGGCTGTCCGGCTGTTTGCTGCGCTGACCTTTGCCTTTGCTCCAATGTCATGAAGTTTTTTATTTTTTTGTGCCTGAAAATTATAAAGGAACAGCTGAACCACAGTAAAAAGACAATATTAGACACCAATATTACTAATCTAAGATGATAAGATACTATACACTTCTAATATATTTATGTTATAAATAGTTTCTTTTTGGGGGCTCTAAAAAGTAGGTACTTAAATAATTATGGCAAAGTAATCTTCGTCAACTTTACTTCCACAGAAAGCAAAGTGAGAATTTCAGTGCTGATAGATTATGTTTGGACAAATCTCGCCTATACGTATCTCACAATTACTCGGTAAAATTAACTAGCAATTGCGGATAGCAAAACGAGATTTTGATCGGGGGTATGTAGGTAATGTCTAAATCTACAGTGTAAGAATTACAATTATCTATATAACACAATACAAATTAGGTAAAAGACAATACTCCCCAGGTTATTCCTTGTCCGTGAAATCCGTATCAGCTCTGCAAGTATTCCAACAATCCGTTGAAGTTAAATTCGGCGTCATAGGTTATGTCCAAAAGCCGGTAATAAGTTACACTTACTATACACTATTTTACATCTAAACTTAAACAAAATAACAAAATTAAACATTTACTACACTGAATTTAACACTTTTTATGCATAAATATGTATTTAGAACATATTTAATTTAAAAATTATTAGCTGGTTCGCAAAACACAGCTGACCGGCCGGTGTTGCCAGCCGAAAAAAACCGGGAGACTGTTGAACTGTTGATTTTGGCATTTTTTTCAGTGGTGTTGTTGACTGTACCAAAAGAATTGAAACGTCTGTGAACTATGATCGCAATCGCAACAGCGAAACCGCCCCTTATCGTAGACAAAAGGCTCACACTTTGTAACGTTCAGCGTTGCTTTTCACCGAACACTACCCTAATAAACCTCCCAAAACTTTCACTGTCCATCGCCTGCTTTTTTCCACCTTAAAATCTGACTCCTCAACCGATACAGCAATGAATACCGAAGTCAAGTGGAAAATTGTGTAGTAAGATGTGTTATGGTAGAAGAAGGCAAGTCGTCGCGAAAAAAATGTTGATTTTCGTCTACGATACTCAGTGTTGATAGATTAGATTACATTTTACCTTTTTATTTAATATACAACCAAAAGGCAAAACTTTGGTCGCTTCGAGATGGTGCTGTAAAATGTAGGTAAGATTTCCTACGGGTTATATTGAGTACCTACTTACCTGTTTGAGTTTTTGACGCTATTTGGATTTGTTACTAATATAATTTTTTGAACCTACCTATATAATGATTTCGTACAAAAAGCACATAAAGAAATGTATAAGTACATATGAAAGTCGACCTTTGAGGATTCTCTTAAAGTAAATGTTTAAAAAAATCACCCCTTCTCAATTTTAGAACAATTGTGATAGGTACTAACTGTATTAGCATATTATTTCTTTTGTATAAGAAATTCCTTTTTAGAGAATATTCATCTTATCTTTATCTTAGAATGAAAACTACTTAGGTACAGTGAGTCATTAGATACTATAAATTATTATGTATAAACGGATATCACTCACTTATATTGTTGAAGTCGGCCATTACACCAACAGTTTCGACCGATTTCGACGGTCTTTGTCAAGGTCACGGTGTCCTTCTCAATTCCCCATCATCATGAGCCAATTTGTGCCTAACTTTAAATCAAACTTAAAACTAAGTAAGAATTGCCAATTTCCCCAACTTGTTGTAAAGCATTCCACTCGGCCCTCCCGAAGGAGCCTCTCGCTCTCAAGTGCAGTAAGCAATTGAGTGCGGATCCTCCGAAGCCCTTCGTAAAGATATCAATGCTATATAAGACAAGAATTTATATCATCGGGCACATGAAGGAAAAGCGAGCCCGCGACCTATGGAGAGAGACTGAAGTATACGTTTGTATGGGGTCTATCTCCGCCTTTGTCTTCAGTCACTCTCATACGTCAGAAAAACGCCATTTATAGAAATCCATTAGCCGATAGAGAGCTCGGTGGCTCAGTGGTTAGGTCAATGGACTTGCGATATGGAGGTCCTAGGTTCGATTCCCAGCCAGGGCAGCCATGTACCAATGAGTTATCCTCGGTTTTTTCGACGGAAAAACTTACTTACATTTACCGAGTGCTCTCAAAACGGTGAAGGATGAAACCTGCATGCCGTAGAAGAAGAAAAAATCTAAGGCATGTGAAATCTGCCAATCCGTACTGGGCCCGCGTGGTGGATCATGGTCCCAGCTCCCTCGATGTAAGGGAAGGTCTGTGCCCGAGCAGTGGGGACATATAAATAGACTGATGATATGATGATTAGCCGGTTGAGATTTTTTATGTCACCTACTTACTATTGAAAGCCAGCAATGGAGTATAGAAAATGGTTTGAAAATGCGAATGGCCTTCCTGTCACTGTCAGTTTCACAATAGACCGCGAATATCAGCCTCTGTTTTCACTGTTTTTCTGATACTTTAGAAAGAGACATCTGCTTTTTGTAATGTGTTCGATTTCTATTGAAAAACAATGGACAAAAAACAAGAGCGGTGCCTGCAATGTAAATATGGCTTGCTCTATGGCGTATTCATTGCTTCATGATCGGGCCTTTGTTCGCGGCGGAGAGACGCTTTATGAATTTCGTAGGCATATAAAAGGAATCGTCAATTTTGGTAACGTTTTACGGGTCGGGGAATGTCTCGCTTTTTATGGTTTGCTCCGGTTTAAGGGCTGAGCTTGGTTATTTAACGTTATTGAAAGGAATAGGGGTAATGCGTAGCTATCTATTTGACATTGTACTTGCCTACCTATAAAATAATGATGTGAGTATTTATAAAAGATATAAAAAATGTGATTATCAGAATTTTGAATCTAACTAGGTACACCTCACACATCAAAATCTATAAAGCTTTTTTATATTAACCACTGAACAAGGCTACACAAATACGTTAAGTACCTCGCTCATTGAATATCAAAGTATTTTTACCCGGCTGCCAAACGGAGGAGTCGGACGGTTGATATCAGCGAGATATCGGTGTTATTGCCATATGCAATGTATTGTATAGATAGTGGATCTGCATATCCTATTCGTTTATGTAGGTACCTAGAGCTCATGCGCGTAGAGTTAATACGCGATGGCAAATTCCTATTAGCATTTGAGTTGAACTTGATATCGTTCAGAAATAATAAAAAGAAAATTTATTTCTGAACGAATGCTGCACTGCCAATGTCAGTTTGCTTGCAAGTTGCAATTTTTGGGCTGGTACTATTTTCACTTTAGTACTTATAACTACCTACGTTCACGTTCATTCGCTTACGACATGAAGAAATGTCATGTATCCGCCAATGGGATCACAGAGTCTCTTTTGATTGGTTAAAAAGTGACAGTAGTCTATAGAAACGTACATATACATCTACGAACAGCTGCGAAAGTGGCCGGAGCCACGTAGATTTGTTTACATTCAATGTAAACAAACCAATGTTGTTTACATTGGTTTGATTGAAATCAATTTTCCAAACAAACACCATTATTTTTGCAAATTGCTATGATATGATGTTCTAATCTAAAGTAATATATCTACGATGACCTAATCTCTTATCTAAACATAAATTATATACCTACTTACCAATATTATGAAGAATGTTTTATGAAATATGGATTCCATCTGCTTAGCTACTTTGCGTTAAAGGTAGTACCTACTACTGGCGCACAGGGGTCTTACCTTACATTATTAAGGCAGCTCAGGCAGATCACGATCACCCATGTGAAGTGAGAATTAGACTTACATACTTACCCAAAATAGATTTAGGTACCTGTCTGTCTGTGATGTTTTCCTTCACAGTATTGAATTGAGTTGAGTGAGAGAGACATCGATAAGTTTACATGGCTAGGCTGGTTTAGTTCAAATTAAATACTACCTATTCAGCTAAAATACATTTGTGTGTTCTCCATTACATGTACCTATACACAATCAATATTGAAGTCCAGATATGCTTTTAACTTTAGTAATAGGTATGAAACAGCAAACAAGCCAGCATGCCAGCTGGTTGTGATCGGCCACTGTGACCTGTACTTTCAGAGGAGTTGCAGGAACCATGGCCACCCTGGGGTAAAATGTAACACAGCAGAGCCAAGAGGGTCATACTTATGCAAGAATCATGACCTATGAGAAGGCATTGATATCTTGCAGTCATTTGAAACAAGTAGGTGCTGGCAATGTATGAATTATATGTATTTATTCTGTAGACAGATCTTGGGTCTGTTTGGCGGGCGAGATAGGGCAGTAAATAAGTTATAGATATATAAAAATAAAAAATGTATATATTATTACACAAGGAAGCATACAATAAACGGGTTATTACCCGTGGTCCACCTCGGCTGTTCACCTCGGTGTACCACGGGAAGTTTTTTCCCCCATGGTACACCCAGGTTGAACCATGGGAAATTATTTCTTCCCGTGGTTCACCTGGGTGTACCACGGGAAGTTTTAAAGTATCCCTCAAATTTTCGGGTTGCAGTTTATAAATGGTTAGGTTTTATTTATATGTCGTTATATAAACTAACTATAAAAATAGAGAGATACTTTGGTTGCCCTTTAGCACCACCCGGGGAGCGCGTGCAGGGACATTCTACTACTGCTACATGGTTGTGACCTGCGGACGCGGGCAATAATTTGCTCCCCATCTAACTACAAACTATTTACTATATTAATCTATATTTACTCTTATATTTAACTCCCAATGCGATTCGAGCTTCTTCATCACCACGTCCGGCGCACTGGCTTGAAACATAGAAAATCGAAAAGTCGTAGAACAAAAGTTGTTCACTTACCGATACTGAACGCCCTCCCTTCGGCTTCATATACCCTTTACGTTACAACCTGTATTACTTACGATTTATTTTTCGAAAATGGGAATTCTTGGTAAGTATGCCAATCGAAAGGAGGGCTCAGTGGTTGGGTCAAAGGAGGTCACTGGACTTGCGATACGGAGGTCCCAGGTTCAATTCCCAGCCAGGGCAGCCATGTACCAATGAGTTATCCTTTTTCGACGGAAAAACTTAGAATAGAATAGAAAACATTTATTTGACACACACACAGAGCACAGTACATAAGAGATACATAGAATAATAATTACAAAGAAAAGAGATACATAGTGCAGTGGTGTGGTGCCAAACAGGTCTCCAGCTCAGCATGTGCTGCAGTAATTGGACATTACTGCAGCGCTGGTTTTCAGTGGAGCCGCTGATGCAATGACGTACGGACACCGACGAAGATACGAATACATATGAAAATGCTATACAATACTTACGTACATTTACCGAGTGCTCTCAAAACGGTGAAGGAAAACATCGTGATGAAACCTGCATGCCGTAGAAGAAGAAAAATCTAAGGCATATGAAATCCGCCAATCCTTCAGAAGACTCATTCGCTCTCCTTACCTTTATACTCCTTCCTCATCTTTAAAGATAGAACTCACTAGATTCGCTATGCAGCTCATCATGGGACGGAGTCTGCAATCTTCAGAAGACTCATTCGCTACCTAGCCAGCGAGTCACATTAACGCAACAAGTGTTTCAAAGACTCGTGTTTATTACCACAGCCCCTGCAGACCAAGAGACTCCGTACCCTGTCTGCCTACCATAATTACACTCTGTACTGGTTATTACTATCTCTAAATGTTTACCATTGCTTTTTGCACATGTAGAAATAAGGACTTATTTCTCTGAGGAAACTGACAATGAAACGAAACTGACAAAATTGAACAAATTTGAAAACGAAAATCGTTTATTTATTTGCGGTGTTATTCTGTGTTACCAACTCCTAAAAATATTTACCCCTCCCTATACTCCAAAGTCCTAGCTAAAGCCCAGTACACAAAAGCGGATGATGGCCCATTATTTTAAGGTTCCGCCGTATGTAATAAACCCTTTAAAGAAGAAAAAGAACCGAACCGTTGGCAGAGACAACATAGTCTGAGAGTGAATATTATTTTAAAAGAAACCTCATTCCATGGGAATTCCTCACATATTGGCAACCCAAGCCGTTAAATGTTTTCCGAGAGAACAAAACTAATTTAGATCATACATCCATTGATGTAGAAAGAGTTTTGTGACTTGCAATAAAAGATAACCCATAACTTAGCCCATGAAAATTCCATACATCTTGTCCAGTTTAAGGTAACTACTTTAGGGTAAATTAAAAATGCCATTTTTATCTGACCAGGCTGTATGCTTTGATTGGCCTTGCCTTTCCCTCTAAAAAAAGGTATGCTTGTGTGAGTGCGTGTCCGTGTGTAGACGGTTTGTTGTGAAATGGTTTTGAAGTTTAAATAGCTCCTTCGCAATTTTTGGCTTTTATTTGCGTTTTTTTCTTGGAAATACTAAGTTAATTTTAGCAATAAATGGTAAAATGCTATAAACATTAATTAGCTATGACTACTCAGTACAAGAAATTCACCAGACTAATAGCCAAGTGGCCCTTAGACAGCACTAAAGGGGAAAGGTTAGTGCACACCATTTTTAGGTTATAAATTCAATTTGTAGGTCAAAAACTTTATGAAATTTTCTTATTTTGTTACAGAGATCTGGGGAAATTTGTCAGGGACAAAGTAAAGCTCGCGTTTGAGTCATCTGAAAGGCAAAATCTCGATTCGGAGCTCTGTACCCGCGAATACAACTCGCTCAACAGATTAGCCGATAATTACTATAAGAACAAATACAAAAGGACGAAAGTCAGCACCGCGACCGGCCTCAGCACCGAGGAGTGCAACCTGATCCTGTCCAACGAGGTCCTCGATTATTTGAAAGAGGAAAACAAAGGTTTCTTTAGAAAAATCTTCAATAAGGACTAAAAATGATAGTACGGCGTCTAAATCGCTTAAATCGCGCCTTAATTAGAAGAACGGTCGCCACAGAAGCAGTGGAATACAAAGATCACACCCCTGTTATGTTAAATGAAGCTATAAACCATCTACAACCAAAGGACAATGAACTATACATAGATATGACATTTGGAGCGGGAGGGCATGCAAGGAAAATACTTCAGACTGCCAATTGTAAATTAATTACATTAGATAGAGACCCGACAGCTTATGTAAAAGCTCAAAAGTTAGCTGAAGAATACCCAAATAGAGTTACACCATTGCTTGGAAGATTTAGCGAGCTACCAATGCTTTTAAAGAGCCAAGGAATCAGCCAAACTTCAATAGATGGAATCTTATTTGATTTTGGTTGTTCATCGATGCAACTTGACACAGGTGAACGGGGATTTTCTGTCAGCAAAAATGGTTATTTGGACATGAGGATGGACGCCGGGAGGGACCCCGACCAAATCACTGCAAGCGAAGTACTAGCAACGGCAAATGAACATGAGTTATATAAGATATTCAAAGTTTACGGAGAAGAAAAGAAAGCAGCAAAAATTGCTCAAACTATTATTCAAGCTAGATACATGTTCAAAAATGTAGAAACTACTCATGAATTGGTAGATGTCGTGAACTCCTGCTGTGCAGATGAGATTCGATTAGACAAATTACAACGACCTCAATCTAATGCTACGAAAATATTTCAAGCTTTGCGCATATTTGTTAATAATGAGTTGAATGAACTAAACTATGGCATGGTTCTCGCTAAATATTACTTGAAAATCAATGGACGATTAGTGACAATATGCTTCCATTCCCTCGAGGACACCATTGTGAAGCGTCACATAGCCGGCAATATCGTCAATGAAGTCGCTAACCCTGTACCATTGAAGTACCTCAGCCCAACACTAGTTCAAGACCAGGAAACCATAGACCACTTCTTGGGCACTCCGTGGCAGCCCCTCACTAAGCATGTTGAGGTGCCGTCTGAGGATGAGGTGGAAAGGAATCCAAGGAGCAGGAGTGCTAAATTGAGAGCTGCCATTAAAATTAAGTAGAGAGCAAGTGTAGGTTATTAGAATTGGATCCTGTTGTCTATCCGGCAGAGGATGATTTAAGCTTGTCTAATTAAATCAGGACATGTTAGTGTTATTTTTTTTACTTACTCCACTGACTCAGTGACTCAAATTGACTCTTCTTCTTGTTACCATTTTATTCGATTTCTTTTAATCAAAGTGCAATTTGGCTGTGCCAATGTAGGCTTACTTTATCACAGCCACAGTTACCCCTCTCATAACAACTGACAGTGATAGGTAAATGATTCCCATTTTAAGACCATTGCTCAGTTGATGCACAAAGAATGTTACTAAAGTGAAACATGGCATAGTTGTAGTAGGTTGGATATCACACTAGCATATTCCAGTAATACCGCGATCGGCATACGTTCGTGTAATAGTGCCCATCGCCTGGCACGGGATAAGCACCGCCTCAACTCGAGTCGTTCAGTACTCTTTGTATGAACGCATAATCGCCTCCGTAACGGAATCGTTGACAGCGCTAGGCGAGGCGAGGCGGTGCCCGGTGGGTACGACTGCGGCAACCCTAAGTAGATGTATAATGAATAAAACTAACGCATTACAGTAAGACGTGTATATTGATCCTCTTATATCTGTAAATGGTAACTAATTCTAATTTACACTACGACCACTTTTCTGAAACATGTTTCTGCCAGATAATGTGGCTCATTCCTAGTTACACTAACTTCACATCGTCCACCAAAACATTGACAGGAAACAGACAATGTGAATTTATTTTTATACAAAAAATAGAATTTATATACATAGGACCTAAAAAATATTACATAAAATGACCTAAAATGCATTTATTAATTAAACAAACATCAATCAAGCAACAAGCTGATGAATTTTCCAATTTACAGACTAGATTCTTATTAAATTTGTATTTAATTATGTCAAATATTTTTCTAGTATACTAATTATTTCCATATTTTTATACATATATTTTGCTTTCTCAAATCAAATACTTGAATGGGGCAATAAATAATTATCTTTGATAATAAAATATAAACCTGTAACATTATGAATCCATCTGTCTATGACAGGCCTCTAAAGTCATTTGTTGACGTCACAATGTAATGTGCATTCTTAAAAACTTCGTGTAAAATGGCATACGGAACCGTTCCACACTACTACAACAGTTTCAGTCATAATGTTACCCAAACTCAGTCAAAGAGCGTAAGCACTAAGCATACATACAATATATCCCACAGGTTGGAATGTGGCGCAAATAAGGTACTAGTAGCATTACTATGCAGAAAAAGGCAGTGAATGGATATGAATACGACATGATTTTGATTTAAAATTAGATGACGTAACAGCCTATTTTGTTATATCCCTATTCTTGGAATTTAGGATACATTTCTTCCCTCACAGGGGAGCTTGGGGTTCGTTCAGTTTACAGCCGCGTCAATAAGGTTGAGATTATCTCAAAAATTACTGGATCTATTGCAATAATTCTTTCACTTTTAGATAGATAAAAGTTAAAACTATGTATCATCATCATCAGTCTATTTATATTGCCCCACTGCTCGGGCTCAACCTTCCCTTACATCGAGGGAGCTGGGGCCATGATACTCCACGTGGGCCCAGAGCGGATTGGCGGATTTCACATGCCTTAATGTTTTTCATCTTCTACAGCAGGTTTCATCACGATGTTATCCTTCACCGTTTTAAGAGCACTGTGTAAATGTACGTAAGTTTTTCCGTCGAAAAAACCGAGGATAACTCTGACTGCCCTGGCTAGGAATCGAACCTGGGACCTCGGTATCGCAATTAAACTATGTAACTGTAAAAGAATTATTAAATTGTGCCTGTTTGAGTGTCGGCGAGTGGCCATTGGGGGTTATTGTATGAAACTGGCTTTGTTTGATAAGCACATTGCACTGGATCTTTGTTTTTTAGTTTCCATCTGTTATTTCATTGTTTGTGAAAACCTATAATTGGCTTCTTGCTGCTATTAAAATGATCTACATTATCATTTTAATAGCAGCAAGAAGCTAGTTTAAAAGCTGTTGGTTTTCGATAATAAAATAAATTAGGTTCCATAGTTTTAGTGAAAATCTCAACCTTATTGAGGCCTACTGTATATCACTTTTTAAACTTACACGGTTTGTATACACATTAATTAGATAAAACGGGAATTACCGTGTTAAACATTTATTTTATTGATGTCTCGATATTTCGACAGCATTGCAGCCATCATGGTCACGAGTAGACTGAAGTCAGAAGGGTGACACAAAACGATATACCCTCTTTCAATACTTCAATATTTCAACAAAAAAACAAGTGTTTAACACAGTAATTCCCGATTTATCTAATTAATATGCCTACTGTATACGTTTCTGTCTTGTGTACGTTATTCAGCCCTAGAGACGTATCGGCATCACTTGAGTGTATCACTAGTGTCACGGTTCACTGTCACTGTTCACTCGGTCGGTTACGTGCGGTTGACGGACGAGAGCACGTTGTGCTTGGCGCGGTCCGTGGCCGCGGCGGCCGCCTCGCGCATCTCCTTCAGCGTGTGCGCGACGGGCGTGCCCGCGTGGTGCACGCCCGCGCCCGCGCCCGCGGCGGCCGCGTGGCGCGGGAACAGGCTCACTAGCACGTGGTTGAAGCCGTTCACCTGGGGAGGGAGACATAATTTTTTTGTTTATCTAGGGTTTTTTATCGAGGCTTTTGTCACTTGGTGACCATGCCAGCCTCATTTGGGACTCAACAAATAGGCCCCCTCTACGACCAGGAAGGGGCTCCCTGGACGCAAATGAGTATCTGACGAACCTATATATCTGCACCGCCTGTGTAGAGATTGGGTTGGATAAGATTACATTAATGCCTCCATTTCTTAATTCCACCCCGGCCATGTACATGTCTCTGTTGGCTTTATTCCGGTCACACTCCAGCACAAAATGTAAAAGGTCCTCTGATAAGTTATTGGAGCAGGCAATAATAAACATTTGGTATGTTTCATGGTGCAACCGGATGCGTGCAATTATCCTGATGATACCGAGTAAGTTATGAACCTTATGTGGCACTTCACTTGGCTATTCGTATGTGCGTATTTGTCATAACTACCATGTGTGGTTGGTATGCTTGACAGAATATTCGTCTTGTTTGTATGTACAAGTATTTGACAAATACGACAAACACCCAATAGCGAATACGAATAGCTAAATGGAGTTCCACCATTAAATACTTGACGTACGGTGGAACACAGAGAAAAGTGTACAGGAGTTTTTAAGGTTAAGATTTTCTCATAAACTACTTGACCTATCGCAATAATTATTTCACTGTTTGATAGGTAAAAGTTAAAACTATGTAACTGTAAAATAATTATTAATTTCGGTCCAGTAGTTTTTGAGAAAATCTCAACCTTATTGAGGCCCACTGTATTCGACTGTATCATGACGTCCCTAATAAGCTTACTTTAAGGTCGTTATGGTACGAAAGAACAAAGTGTTATTGAAGTAATCCTGCTATAAAAATTCATGGGTAAGGGTGGAGAGCGCGCTCACCATTTGCGAGCAGTTCTTGCGGAACCTGTCCAGGCCGAACGCCCGGATGGCGCGCGCGAAGCCGAACACCTGCGAGTCCACCCACGCGGAGCGGCGCGCGGTCGTCTGCCCCGGCAGGGCGCCGGGCACGTACTCCACGCGCTCCACCACGCTCTGCAATACGCGGTCACATTTTATTGAGATTTATTAATGGTTTTTTAATAATTTTACTTTAAAAATTGTAACTTAACTCTTAATCTATTAAATGCCCGATCTGGGTACACTGCCCGTGTTTTGATACCACCTAAGCAACAATAACTGCTACTTTATTATACCTTACAGTGGCAATAAACAATTATGATCATGACTCGGCAGTTGGTCATTTTCCAATGGCATGATACAGTGTAGGTAATTCATATAATATCGTAGGCCTCCTGTTTTCCTCCAGAGAAGTCGCAGAAGCTTCTCAGACCTGGAGTAGCCGCGACTTCCATCGTTATCGTAATCGCTTTCAATTTGACACATGGACTCCATACATTGCTGCGTTTCGTTGTCGTGTCAAAATGAAAACGAAAACGATTGAAGTCGCGGCCCTGGACGAAGGAGCTTTGCGATCTAGTTCACTTTTGAGCTCTGTATAGGACTATTGAATCTAGCTCGAAACTGCACATCTGGCATTTATTTACAAAATCTCACACAGCATTACAGCTAAAAATAACTTAGTCAACTTATAGATCAAAAATTAATTCAGTCACATTAAAATACACATCACAATTTTATTATTCACGAATATTTTCTGAATAATTCAAAGTAATATCAAACACAAAAGAACCATTATATGCAATAAAATCAAAATCATCAAACAATTACTCGATTGATGCATTAAAAAATTGCATTCAAATCATTTATTGTAGTATCACAGCTCCTACTGCACGCGCACTTGCATCAGTCGTCAATGCAAAAGGCCCCCATAATTCGGGTCCGTTTCATATTTACAGCCAGTCAATGTACCATGCACGATGGGAACTCACCATAACTTTAGTGTATCCAAGGTTCCTGGTGTACGTGACCAGGATCTTCCTCTCCGGGTCCACGACGCTCTCCTCGATGATCTTCACAGACTTCGCGCTGAAGAACCTGGCGGAAACCATACAGTTTGTTTAGTTAATTAACTACTTATTAATGAATTCTTGAATATCATCTCTAGCACTGCTGAGAATAATAATATAATTGGACTGGACTAAAAATGGACTTAACATAAATGGAGAAAGGCTACATCACCTACGTTTTGCAGACGATCTGATCCTGTTTTCTGAGTGTCCAAGGAGTTTAGAAGAAATGCTACAACAACTATCTGATGAAAGCGCCAAGGCAGGCTTGTCAATGAACACAGTTAAAACCAAAATAATGACCAACTCGACAAAAACAGACGTCATGATAAAAGTAAACGACGAACAAATAGACTACGTAAATGAATATATATACTTGGGTCAATTGATATCTACGACTGATACCATGCAGAAAGAAATAGACAGAAGAGTTGCTAACACTTGGAAACGGTTCTGGTCACTTAGTGAAGTCATGAAGAACAGAGATATGCCTATAAAAGAAAAAAGGAAAGTGTACAACACGTGCATCCTACCATGCCTATCATACGGGTGTCAAACATGGGCACTGACAGAGCACTTACTTAATAAAATAAATGTATGTCAAAATGGGATAGAAAGAAGCGTAATGGGAGTAAAGAGGAGAGACAGAGTGAGACTACAAGATATAAAAGGTATAACAAAATTCAAAAACATACAAATAATTTATAAACAACAAAAATGGAGATGGTCAGGTCACATGTTAAGAGAAGAAAAAGAGAAGTGGACGAAATTAATAACAGAGTGGTACCCAAGGGATAGCAGAAGAAATAAAGGTAGACAAACCAAACGTTGGGAGGATGACATAAAAAAAGTAGCCGGCCCTGTATGGACCCGAACAGCAAAGGACAGGACAAAATGGAAGGCTTTAGAGGAGGCCTTTGTCGAAGGACAAGCTGTCATGAAGTAGACTCGTTTGCCGATAACTGAAAAATATTCCAAATTTAGACTTAAGTAACTAGATATAGATATACGGCTGTATTGTAAAAAAAAAAAAACTTAAACAGCAATAAAGGCTTATTTTATTTTATTTTATTTATTTAATGAATTCTTTGTCAGGCAATTTAACCTATAACTAGGTAATAAATCATTAACTTTTTATATCCATACAAATGTCTAGCAATGGCTCGACCAGCGCTACGAGAGTTTAAGAGATCCTTCCAATGTACCACCACATCGCTATCAGTCTATACTCCTTCACAGTTATAAAGCGATCGATACTAAGTCAACTAATGTCAATAGATTCGTCATTGGTGACGACCCAAGATACGCCTTCATTTGGAACAATCAGTTTAATACATTTATTGCACAGTAACCTTGAAAAACAATTTACAAATCATGGCCAAAATTAACACAAGCAAAAAAACATTGACTGGAGCATTTTATCGGCGATTCCATATCTCTAACGTCAACAAAAGATTGTGTTATCAACCCCATTATTATTATGATGACTACAACATTTTCGCATAGTGATAAAAAATAACATTGCAACGATTATCTGCTGATTGATCGGTTTAATTGATTTCACATTGGCATGCAATTGTACCTACTGATCCATTACTCAATCGTTGTTAACTTTAAAGATCCGGAAACCACTAAGCTCGTTTTTATAACTGTCAGATTTCATACAACTTTTACAGCTGAAAGAGCAATCTCACACCCCAAATGCTGATTGAAGTGGAGATTAAGTTCTAATTATTAATAATAAGAATTATGTAGTTGTTTAGCTATTAAAAATGTTATTTAAAAAGATGTGCTGCTGAGAGTGTTTTGCCACTTAATCTCCTCAGCGTTGGAACCTTTTCCTTGTGGGGTAAAACTAAATTCAAAAAATAGCTGACATGCAAAATTATACCCTAAAATATATTAACTTGCAATAAAGAGATTTCTGATTCTGTTGAATCTCTGGAATATCTGAATATTATTTAGCTCCCGCTCAAAGACATCTCTGAATCTCTTCTGCAACCTATTGTGATACTAACTGTATTAGCCTATTTCTTCAATGTATTTTTTTTTGCAATATAGAATATTTATCTAATCTTTGTTGTATTGTGTACGTACCGCTCGCCCCACTTGGGCACCCTGTTGGTCTTGGTGAGCAGCCGCTTGGTGTACAGGCACCCGTTGCGCACCTGACGGCTGTACGTGTCCTCAGACAGCACGTGTGAACTGGAATAATAGTAATACACTTTAATGGACTCAATCCCTTGCATGTGGAGGGCAAGGGCATCCGGCAAAGACGAGTGTGATGCACCACACTGCCACGGTAGTAACAAACACCATCACTCGACCAAGAGTCGTCAGAGAAGAGAGACCTAATCATTTATTTCAGATTACAATGTCATTTTTACAGTTATGTCAAATACTTAAAATACATATTAGTAATTTGATCGTCAATTTAAAATAATAATAACTATGTATAAAAACATTATGCATTGCATAAATTATGATTGTACCATTAATGAGTCAAATTCCACAGGAATACAATTCGCTATCCAATAAAAAGTATTTCAGTCGGCGACCAAACGTTTCATCATCTACTTCACCACGTAAGTCTGCGGGCAGTCTTTCATGGTAAGTGGGCCCAAATGTTTTGGGCAAAGTAGAAACCATACAATAACAATAGATCCATTTGTTGTGATGTTGGTAATTTGATATTTCCTATTACTTTTATTACTACTGGAATTATAATCAATTTATGCTTTAATCAAGCAGTGCCTATAGTTCTTTAGAGTACTTTAAATAACAATTGGACTGAGACCATAGTACAAACAATTAAAATTTAATTTTAAAAAAAAGTTGTGAAGATGGAGCTGGTATGTCTGTGTGATTTTAATGTTTGCATTGTTTTTACAAATATATATAGCTCGATTACCACTCACTGACTGACTGACTGACTCACTGATTGACCGTCCCGTTTAGTCTGAAGGAGTTCCCGGAGGTGAAAGTGATGTAGGGGGGAGTTGTATAGTTTAGTGATTGGACCAGAGGAAAACTATAGGGAAGTGAAAAAAACAAAATGGCGGCGGGTCACGTGATGCCATCTTCGCCATTTCCCAACCGATTTCGTTCAAATTTGGAACACGCGTCACATGGTCCACCTAATTTGTGATGAAATTGAAAAACAAAAGAAAAACAAAATGGCGGCGGAAATATAGCCGATTGAAAAAATGGACATTTCAGACCAAACTTTGACGAATTAGCTGGCCTAGCACGAGCGCATGAGGAATATCCAACCAATTCCACTTCGTAGCATATATGATGTAGTATACCAGAAAATTGTCATTTTTGGGAAAAACAAAATGGCGGAGGAGCAATAAACCATAATATTTTTTACATATATTTTCCTATACGAAACGAAAGGATTACTGGCGTGCGGTAAATATCTATCAGTAACTATAGCGAGGCCGAAGGCCGAGCACCCTCCGGCGAGGCCGAAGGCCGAGCTCCGCGTAGGGCGAAGCCCGAAGCGATAGAACACCGCGAGGCCGTAGGCCGAGCTCCGCGTAGGGCGAAGCCCGAAGCGTCCCCCTTGCCAAGCAGAGACAACTCTCCACCCTCCAAATAACTTTTGCGAGGCCGAAGGCCGAGCCGTGCTGCGAGGCCATAGGCCGAGCTCCGCGTAGGGCGAAGCCCGAAGCGTCCCTTTACCAAGCAGACAAAACTCCCCACCTTCCAAGTAACTTTTGCGAGGCCGAAGGCCGAGCCGGGCTGCGAGGCCAAAGGCCGAGCTCCGCGTAGGGCGAAGCCCGGAGCGTCCCCTTGCCAAGCAGAACAACTCCCCATCTTCCAAGTAACTTTTGCGAGGCCATAGGCCGAGCTCCGCGTAGGGCGAAGCCCGAAGCGTCCCCTTGCCAAGCAGAACAACTCCCCACCTTCCAAGTAACTTTTGCGAGGCCGAAGGCCGAGCCGGGCTGCGAGGCCATAGGCCGAGCTCCGCGTAGGGCGAAGCCCGAAGCGTTCCCTTGCCAAGCAGAACAACTCCCCACCTTCCAAGTAACTTTTGCGAGGCCGAAGGCCGAGCCGGCCTGCGAGGCCATAGGCCGAGCTCCGCGTAGGGCGAAGCCCGGAGCGTCCCCACGATACCAAAGGCTGAAAGCCCTTGTCTTTCGAATTATGAACAAAGTTATGGAAATTGTGTACAGCTAGCAACGTTTGGGTTTCGAAAAACTTTCTTTAAGTTTCTGGCATAAGGGCATTTCGAGCGTTGCTTGCTTTAAAAATCACAAAAAAAACCTACTTTAAATGAGAAAATTCTTTTCGAAATAAATGTTTTTCACAGAGTTTTGAAATTGCAACTTTCGGGCGGTGCTTGATATAATTAGTGGATGGACTTGCACGAATTATTTGCACAGCGAACAATCCGGATAATATTTATTTAGTTGCGGCGCCTACAACACGAAAACAAAGCAGTCTCGCGGGCCGCGCGCGGCCCGCGCACCATGCAACACCTAGTTTTTATATATTATTATTAGAGTTTATATTGTATTTTTTAATTTTTATGTCTATTATTTTCATAATTTTCTGTTATTGTCAGGTTATTGTATTAAGTAGGTTCATGTTATACAAACAAACAAATATTTAAAACGAAGCCTGAAACTTGCAACTTATCATATTATTTTATACATTTGTAAAAAGGCTCAGAATAAGTAAGTACAATATGCCTATTAGATTACTCAGTTACCTTAGAAAATTAGCATATTGGTGTCCTATTAAACTACTAGCCGTCTGTGGTTCAACTTCAGGGCTTTTATGGCTAGAGCGAATATTATTATACATATACTAGACCCATATGCTGTCTTCAATTTATCTTACAATCATGAGATTTATGACAATCATAGGCCTATTTAATTATTAAAACTATTAAAAATATAGTACCTAGATAAACAAGGTTCAAAGTGCAAGAAGTTATTACCATAATACTTTAACCATCAATTGTTATTAAGATGGTATCAGTGCCTGTACATGATCATGTTGTCTTTGTCTGTGCCGTAATTAAAGATCTCAAGTGTAGTGCATGTCAAGGGCATTTGCAATAGCATAGTTTCAAGTAAAACACTTTTAATATCCAGTGCATAACAAGGTATACTAAAATAGTAACTTACCATTTATTGAGTTTTTAAAAAAGCTTTTGCATACAGATACAGTGTAAACAATAGAACTGGTACGGTGGAACACAGAGAAAGGTGTACAGGAGAGTTTTTAAGATTGAGATTTGCTCAAAAACTACTTAACCTATTGCAAAAAATATTTTACTGTTTGATAGATAAAAGTTAAAACTATGTAACTGTAAAAGAATTATTAAATTCTGTCCAGTAGTTTTTGAGAAAATCTAAACCTTATTGAGGCACCCTGTATACTTATCTCTGTCTTCGACTACAAAATTCAACACTTGATGCGCTGTCGACTGTACACATAATTAGAGAATACAAATAAATAGATAAAACAGAAACTAATTAGGTACCTAAATCAGTCAATGGCACATTTTAGTTCTTATAGCAATGTAATAGGAATTAGGTATGTCTTATGATGCAAAGTCCATTGTTGCAATAAAATTGATGCAAGTACTGTTGTATTCATTGGTACTAACTTTGGTAGTTAAATCTGACAATTATTTAAACTAAATCAAAAGTGAATATTAAATTACATGTCTCACCTCTGAGGGTTGGGATACCTCTTCCAGTATCCACTGGCCACCTGGTCCCAGCTGAAGTTGAACGTCGTGATGTGTTCAAAATATCTCGCCATTTTCGCACTTTTTCAATTTTTATTATGGAATGCAATGATTGTGGGCAACGGCCGGTGAGCTCAGCGCCCTCAGCACGTCATCCTCGGTGCTCTAGCAACAAACCTGCGGAAATGCGGGTTTTTATTTTACTGAGATATCTCGGTGATTTGTAACACTATCTGCCCACGCTGTCACAAAACATATCGGATTACATAAACTCGATTCAATTAGGTCACAGCAACGTACACAATCAGAAAAGCAGCAAGTTCCTGCTGGGAATCAACCCGCCGCTAAGCACAAAGGCTTCGTGACGAGTCTCACGTACAATGCAAGGCTAACGAGGTACTTTGGGAGGTAAACACGGCAACAATTTGTGTAACACCAAGGACGACTAGCCGTTGCTCGCGAACCCGGCACAATCACTTTATACAAGACGCCTAACAAAATATATAGGCTTTGAGAGATAATAAAACACTCGAAGCACCCACTATCAAATGAAATAATTCAATAAAATACCAAATCCGCATACCTTCACCGGAGGTTTTCGATGCCAATGTTTGTGGTAAGATAACGGTTTGAGATCACTCACAGTTTCCTACACACTTATTCTAGTCGTAAAACGAGGAATCCGATCGAGAAACACATGTTATCATTCATTTTCAGGTGTTTTTGCTAAAATTTTGATAACTTTTTATTGACAGATAATTCCAGAAGCCATGATGGATGGTGTGAGGGAGAAGGAGGACGATGGATGAATGAGTGAAAGAGAAACAAGTTGAAGGAAAAAGTTGGCAACACAGACGTGTCAATCAAGCACTTCCGGTTACAGAACTGTCATTCTAAAATGTTGTCATGTTCGCTCGTTTAACCAATCACAACACAATAGACATATTGCTCATTTCCTTCCATTCAAAATTTTCCGCGCAATGCGAATCGGGATTTTACAGGCTGATTTTACGGTATATGTATATTCATACAAAATAAGTTCATGTAGCAAATATATTCACCAAATATTCACATTACATACATATTACTTGCATACTATTACTTGGGTTGGGTCGTAGAGAGGGAGCTCCCTCTACAACAACTCGAGATGAAACCACAGGATGAAACCGATGAAAGACGGTGGGTTTCCAACCGACCTCCGCACCCACTTACTTCTTATATCGATGTCGATTTAAATACGTGAAAGTTATATATACTGGCCATTGATCTCCTATAAACAACTAGATACACAGTCTGCCTTCTAAAAATGTCCAAGCGCAAAGAAGGTTTAATTTCTCTGAGGTCCAAACGGACGAATGGACCCTCATTTGCTTTATTGGACATTATTTGGACGTTAACAATGGACCCTTCTTTGGAAGTTTTTTAAATTGTTTTAGTAATACCTTTGTGTATCTAGTTGTTTGTAAGAGATCAATGATACTGGCGCACATGCACATACATTCTTCCTTACACTATTACAACCGCGGGGAACAACGTGGGGTGGGGTGTTTATCAAATAAAACACCAATCTGTAAAGGTACAGGTATTTATTTATTGTTCAAGCGTCTACTAGATAATAACGAGACACACTCTGTAAGACAACGTGGGCTTTCGTCAGAAAGCAAAATTATAATAAAAAACAACCATACGATAACCCTACATTACTTCCCTCCGACGACGGATGTAAAAGTACCCCGATTCGAAACCCAGTGCCACAAATATTTGGTCTAATTTCACAAGAAAGAAAAAACTACAGTAACATATATCTAAAATAACACTAATGATGAAATAACTAAGTAACTAGCTATTATGTCATCGCAAACGGTGTACTTTCGTGGGGAAAATAACAGGTCATTAGTTCCCTTGAGCTAAGGACGCTCTGAACCCAACATCAATGGGATAAAATAGCTCGCGAATGTTGAAATATTATTAAAATCATTTATAATTATAATATAACTATGTCTAGTCCTTGACAATGGGTTGAATAGGGCTGTGAATGTACAGGTTCAATTTAAAATTTTGGCTTTCGATTTGTTCCAAATAGGGCCAAAAGTGTCTACTTCTACTTTGAACTGTGCCCCACACTCGTCACAACGTTACTATAAGCCGCGTTAGGCCAACGGGCGGCTGGAGCGATCACACCGCACATTATAACGAATAACCGAGACAGCTACAATACAATTGTCAGTAAATCTACTTTATATTAATCGAATTGGACATTGGTTTGCGGCATACTATTACAATTGCGCATTTCTGGATTCATACGAAAACTGGTTTTTTTTTCTATTTCTCCATACAAAAAGGCTACATCGATCGCTTGTATGGATATAAAGTTATATCCATATTGCAAGCGGTGTATTTAGTGAAGTAATTTTGAATTTAGGCATAAAATTTGGATATTAAGCCTTTTATAATGCTTGCATGATATTTTATTCTAAATTGATACTAATTTTTACCAGACATTACCCTCCTTGGGTTATGTTTTTCGAATGTATGTATGTCTAATTCTTTGTCCGGCCATGCAGCCTAAACGGCGTGATAAATAGGTGTCGCTAGATTCATCTTGATTGTAGAAGCAACATAGGCTATGATTATTTATATCAAGCGGCTTAAATTTTTGGCAGTCGGTTATTTGTTTCTTAAATTAATTTCTACTCGTTTTATTATTATTATCGAGCATGTTCCAATGGCGCTACGTGTATCAGTACGCGCGCACCAACGCCCGCCGCGACTACAATTTAGTTACCCTAATCCGCTCGAACAGGTACAAAAGTATTTCTCATTTCATTCTCTTATGTACAAAGAGGAAAACAAATAAACTATGTAGCTAAGAAGATAGGTATTCTGTCCAATTTGGTAACAATTAACGATATATCGGGTGTCACTAATAGAAACGGACCGATTCTGATTTGCGTTTCTAAACTTTACTAAATGATTCACAAAAGGTCCAGTGTAGCATTTTCTAAGGCTAAAGATCAGGGGGGTGACCGCGACTTCAATCGTTTTCGTTAGTTTTCAATTTGAGACTTGAACGATATACATTGCTGCGTTTCGTAGTAGTTTGTTAAAACTCGCAAAAACATAGCAGCAATGTAAAGCGTCCATGTGTCAAATTGAAAGCGATTACGATAACAATAGAAGTCGCGGTCACCCCACTGAAAACGATAGCATTTACTTTTTTCTACTTTAGTAGTATGAATCGTAAATCACAACCGAGTCCAATAAAATTTGTAAGGTCACATGTAATTATTATATAATCTAATATCCAGTGAACCATCTCGAGTGCCAAATAACATACATTAGTTTGTCTAAGTACGAAGCAATTTATATAATCCAAAATAATTACTTAAACTTGGAAAATAATGCGTAATTAAAATTTAGAAGCGCCAATTAATACTAATACATTTTATAACAAAACAGACAATGAAGTACGTTCTCGAAAAGAATATTAATTAAAAATAATAACCCCAAAAATTCCAAATCCCAATTATGATTTATTTATGCTACATTAACTCAATATGATAAGATATGACTAACGTTTGGACGATGACTACGCGCGTGAAGTATAGAACGTATGTACAGAAAGGGCCGGGCGCAATATCGCGGGCTCACAGCCACTGGCATCCCAATACGAGTACCACGCCCGGGAACAGAATGAGGGTACAGATGATTGTAGACCAGAGGGCGGCACTGTTCACACCAACATTGTGGCTGGTTGTGAACACACCTTTACTTGAGGAAGAATCCCGTCCACAGCTGGAACTAACACCAACTGGCCACAGCGGGTCGGAAACAATGATACAGTCACAGACCACTTACCCAATAGACATGAAATTTGCAAGCGAAACATTCTGTCACCGATGAGCGCATAGAGACGAAGCGAGGGACATGGGTGCCGCATTAAAGAGATGCGTCCATGTCGATATCTCTAGATGTCACGTGTCGCGAAACAATGTTGCGCTCATGTGCGGGCAGACACGGCCGCCCTCCTGTTACAGGGCTATGGAGTAAGTGGGCTGTGGTACAGACGACACAAAACAAAGAGGGCTGCGATAACTACGTGGAGACGAATTTATGTAATTTATTTATTTATATAATATATATTTTATACTCGAATCTCTATATTACACATCTAATACTATGACATTTATGAATGGCGAAATGATAACACGAAAACGAAAAATCTAGACTACCAAGTAATAGGGCCGAATGAGAACTGCTACGGCCGCGGGCTCGGCACGTCATCGGGGCGGGTCAGTCGCGTCATCGTGTCGGGTCTGGCACGTCATCTTGTCGGGTCAGTCACGTCCTCATGTCGGGTCAGTCACGTCATCATGTCATGTCTCGTCGCGTCATATATTAACTCATTTATTACCATCATAGGAACACTACGGTATACTTCATCATAAACATTCAATATAAAAATTCAATTTACAAATTTATTACAAAATAGTCATCTTATGTAAGTATAATGCCAAAAATCATATTAAAAAATGTCAGTCCCATTGTCATGTCGGTGTCACGGAATATTGTCAGGTCAGTCTCGTCATATCACATCCTTGTCATGTCATACTAGCCTCGTCATGTCGTGTCCGTCACGTCCCGCGCTGTTACGTGTCGTCGCCGCACGGCCCTTTATGCCACGTCTATACTGACATCATAATAGCATAGACCTGTGTGCCGGCAGACACTAGCAATCCACAAAATAAGAATAGAAGAGAATCTCATATGAGATGCCAACAGTAAGTGAAAGTCGATATAATAATACGTGAAATCATTTTTCATTAAAAAGTAACAAAGAGTTTTGTTATTTCTAACAACTACGACATGTATTTGTTAGAAATAACAAAATAACATTCACTTCGGACCCTTTTAGTTCTAAAGCCGATAGTAATAGACAATTTTGAGCATGGACTCAGCGTGAGCTCGAAATTACGACTGTCAAAATTTATGAAAACTGACAGTTATAAGACCGAACTCAAACTCCACTTATACTCAAAAGTGTCTATGACTTACGGCCTAAGATTCTGTGTATTTAAGGATTGTCACTGTGGTTCCTCTTGTGAGCCTTGAAAGTTACTTATTCGTGTGTAAATATAGTTTGTAATTTTTTTTTTAAATGCCTAAGTTGTCCGAAATACTTCCCATAGTCTGAAATAGATGAGATTAATTTTGTGGATTGAATCAAAACGTGTCTGCCGGCCCATGTATTAAACAGAGTATATGTTGTCCTAAATTCGACCTTGTTTACCTACTCTATAACGCTAGACAACTCACAGGAAAAACGGTGTTCACATATTGTCTAGTATTACGGCCACTTCAGCAGGAATTTGTACAAAGCCTTTTAAATCGATAATCGACATTAGTGTTGCCAGATCCGTTTTTCAAAATTCCGTAGGGCGAGGATGAAAAATCCGTAGCTTTCCGTAAACTTTTAAAATATACAAAATTCACATGCTATAGAGATGCTGTAGAAATAAATCGCGATACAACCGAGGCAGCTCGCTCAGACAATATGAAACCGCTTGCATGCAACCAGGTAACGCTTAAAATGTTTTAAAAGTCAGAAATACAGTTTTTTCTAGTTATTTGAACAGAGTTCTATGCCTGTTATATTAAGAGCCTTACACGAGCATTAAAAAAATCTTCCAACATAATCAAATTTATTATATATAAACAGATATCACTAACTTATATTGTTGAAGTCAGCAATTAGACTGACAGTTTCGACCGATCTCAACAATATAAGTGAGTGATATCCGTTTATATATAATAATTTGTAGTAATGCCTCACTATAGTTTTAATTGTAAAATAATTAATTTATTAAAAAAAGCTACGTAGCAAATCTTTATTAATACTATTTTGCAATATACGATACATATTATAATTGCGACTAGCTAAGTTGTAGTTCTCAAATATGTCAAAAACGGCGGTTATTCGAAATTATGAGAACTACAAATTGAATCATGTTGATATTATGCTTTTAAAAATAGTATTTATTTATCGTAATAATTGCTACATAGCTTTTTTTTAATAAAATTGATTATATTGGAAGATATTATTTTTTTAAGATTGGCGACGCTAATTGGCTCATGGAAGGCCCTTAAGTCTTCTAATTAAGTCCTCCCACATTTGACGCAGAATCGGATTCAATACAGCTTTATGTGAGCAGGTCCAAGTAACTTTAAGACCAGACTTTATTTTAAGATATAATAAGGTCCACTTTACGTCACTTTTCCGCGTGGGATGTGGGAAGAGCTTTGAGAACCTTGTCTTACACTACCGCCGATACTTAGATTTAGATTAAATTTACACAAAATTCCAGGTAGGTGCAGTGGAACACAGAGAAGGTACAGGAGAGTTTTTAAGGTTGAGATTATCTCAAAAACTACTTGACCTATTGCAATAATTCTTTCACTGTTAGATAGATAAAAGTTAAAACTATGTAATTGTAAAAGAATTATTAAATTCGATTCAGTAGTTTTTGAGAAAATCTCAACCTTATTGAGGCCCCCTGTATACTTATGCCTTCAACCATTTTTTGACAAAATTTATCAATAAATATAAACTGCGTCTTTTGAAACGATTATTCTTTAATCCAAATATTAATTATTAGAATTCTCTTAAGATTGAAAGCTAGTCCTTTGAAAGGGCAGCGGGTCGACCGCGACCTTCAGCGGCTTCGTAATCATTTTCATATCGACATGTCGTAGATGATACTACATAACTAAGTTTCTTTATCATTTATTTAAACCTGAAACAATGCTGCAGTACAGCGCCGCATTAAGGCATAGGCTACTTAGGCTGTAGCCCCACCACAAATGAACTATTGCCACAATTGGGCATAATGGTCTAGAAAATTAGATACATAAAAAAGTGGGAACTTAATTTTCTAGCAATGTGTGTTGAAATTTTATTACTAGCAACACTGCCGCCATGAATGGGGGTTCCCCGTATTCAATGATATATATAATAAATGGAAAAATGATTAAAAATTTAATAATACAATATTAATTTGTAATACGAATTTTGAAATATAATAATAAGTTTTATACGTAAAGTGGGGCCCCCACCACAGGTGTAGCCTAGGGGCCTACAGACCCTAAATGCGGCGCTGATGCAGTACCTAATGTATCGCGTTCCTATGACAAAATGGAAACCAAAACGCTGAAAGTCGCATTCGATCCTCTGTACACATTTAAATTCCTGTCACTGCTGTTACAATCCAACACGACGGCAGTGTAAACTCGGTGTGTGTAGTGTATAGTGTATGTTGTGTGTGGTGTATGTTGTGTGTAGTGTATGGTGTTCATGTGTTGTGCATGTCGTCTGTGAGCTCTGTCTGGCAGTCGAACGTGTCCGCGCTGTCGCCGTGCTCGGGGTAGAACTCGCGGTACACCTTGTCCAGCAGCGATTGCCTGCAACCAAATATAACAGTTAAGATAACTATAGTCTAAATTATTATATATAATAATAAGAATAAACGTCACTTAGGATACCGAGCTCATAGGTTCGATCCATGCTCAGATCAGCCACGTAAACCGAAGCCCTAATCAAGTGTCTTATTTTGTAAACAAAAACTACCCTATTAATATTTTAAGCTGTTCTGTGATTATTGTATAGTTATTATAATATTATTAGATCGGATCACTTTATTTGCACAATGATGAACAGGTTCAATCAATCAGTTCCTTCAGTGTTACATCACAACAGGTAATTAGACGATCATATTTGTTACAAAATAAGACACTTGATTTGGGCCGCGGTATACATGTGAGTTTTCCTCGGTATTAGGAAAACCTTCAGTCATTATTCATTTTCGTGTTCAGTGCTAAGATTGTGTATTTTGGTGTTATTATGTACTATTAGGTTATAAATGAAAATAACGGGCGGCAGGCCGGGGATGTTCTCCTGCAGCAGCTGCTTCAGGCCCCACTCGTCGCGCTCTGTGTGTAGTCTGTATGTAGTGCGTGCACTCACTTGGCCGCGAGCCCGCCGCCGGGCGGCAGGCCGGGGATGTTCTCCTGCAGCAGCTGCTTCAGGACCCACTCGTCGCGCTCTGTGTGTGGTCTGTATGTAGTGCGTGCACTCACTTGGCCGCGAGCCCGCCGCCGGGCGGCAGGCCGGGGATGTTCTCCTGCAGCAGCTGCTTCAGGACCCACTCGTCGCGCTCTGTGTGTGGTCTGTATGTAGTGCGTGCACTCACTTGGCCGCGAGCCCGCCGCCGGGCGGCAGGCCGGGGATGTTCTCCTGCAGCAGCTGCTTCAGGCCCCACTCGTCGCGCTCTGTGTGTGGTCTGTATGTAGTGCGTGCACTCACTTGGCCGCGAGCCCGCCGCCGGGCGGCAGGCCGGGGATGTTCTCCTGCAGCAGCTGCTTCAGGCCCCACTCGTCGCGCTCTGTGTGTGGTCTGTATGTAGTGCGTGCACTCACTTGGCCGCGAGCCCGCCGCCGGGCGGCAGGCCGGGGATGTTCTCCTGCAGCAGCTGCTTCAGGCCCCACTCGTCGCGCTCTGTGTGTGGTCTGTATGTAGTGCGTGCACTCACTTGGCCGCGAGCCCGCCGCCGGGCGGCAGGCCGGGGATGTTCTCCTGCAGCAGCTGCTTCAGGACCCACGAGAAGTGGCACTCGTCGCGCTCGTCGCTGACGCCGCCTCCCTCGCGGCCGCTGGCGCTCTGCTCGATCAGCGCTGGACGCACACAACATGACATTTAGTAAATTTTATTAATGGACTGGACAGTGTTTGTCATTGAACAAGACAAAGAGTAACACAACATTATTCTAGCACCTGTATAACCAATTTTTTCGAGTCTATCAGAGTCGTGGGCCTTTTTCCCCCTCTCCCACTATAACTCCAGTTTAATCACCAGTGGCGTACTATTGGTCCGTCATACAGTGACGGGTTTAAGCGACACAATGGGGCTGAAATGCCGTACGTTACATATAGTGGCGTGGGATCAACTATTTGCTATTTAGAGCGGTTACAGAGATCGGGAGGTGGCACCGAAGCCCTTTATAACTTTTAAACGGCTGGTGCACCAATTCTAGTTTTTGACAACGAATTGCTACTAATGAATCCCAGCATAACGATGCTCTAAATGCCTGTGCAGTCAGAATTGATTCCATCGTCGTGGTGGCATGTTTTACAATGTTTCTTTGATATTTATTTTTGAGTATAGTGTCAAATAAATATTTATATTGTTGTTTAGTGTGTAATGTGTGATCGTTTCTGTGTAATGTCTCTGGCCCCATTTGGTAGCCAGTTTGATTAAACACCCGCTAACAGCTACGTATATATCATATACATTTCAGTGGCACAGGATTAGAGCCGTGTGCGGGCTTCACTTCTCGTACACACGACAATGGTAACATTTGATACATGATCACAAGTCTTATGGAGCACGCAATAAGAACGCTACATAGTACAAATTATTACATTTGACTGTATCTAAGCAACTAGACAACGGTGCTCGAGATCCCCCTTATCGAATGAAAACATGTAAACCAAACTCAAAACTTGTCATTGTTTTTGTGTTTTTTAACTTTTTAAATATAAGTTAAATCCTAAATTAGATAAGCGTGCGATGTGTTTGCGGACGAGTGGCCGGAGATCGAGCGAGAGTGTTTAAAGTTCTGCGAGTGTGTGTGTGCAAGGGAATCGACGTGTATGTGATGTATGAGTGTGAGAATGAGATGTAAAATGTGATATTATACAATAAAAGCTAAAATTACATATATATGTGAAATAACTGTGATATAAGAAAATAATTAAAAATGAAATGACCGTAATGTATTATATTAAACTTAAATAATTAAATGTATGTGACGATTTAGGCATAATGTCTGTAATGTTTCATGCATTATGAATGAATAAATGAATTTGAAATTTGAATTTGAATAAATATATATTATGTACACACATATGGGTTATTTTTAAAAATAGCAAAAGAAAAATTACAAATCGTGATTGTCTTTCAATCTCATTTGATGAAATCTCAACTGACGAGGTTTAAGGCAGAACTTCAGGGACAATATTAAGCGCGAGTTTAGCGTGAACTCGTTCTCACAACTGTCAAAGACTTTTGACAGTTGAAGAGGTGAATATCAAAAGGTAACATGTCCATGTCAGGATTTCTTAACGAAATCAATAAAAACCTCTACATTTTTTAGTCTTCGCATTATATCTTGACTTTAAAAAAATTGTATGTTGTCAATAAAATCAAACAATGCCCTATGGTAAACTGGAAGAAAATGCCGCAAGGCATTAAGTTCGCCCGATACAACATGTAACAAAGGTTAAATAAATAAAACCTTTATCTCTAATTATGTGAAAAAATTAGGGACATTTATTGAATTATTTAGCGTTTTTTAGAACCGCTCAATAAATAAAGGAATGCCAGCCCGTTTTCCGATAGCGCAAGGCTGGTTTATAACCGGATTAACTAGCGGCTAATAGTTGTACGGACGACGCAGTGGCTAGAAGTACGATTTTAACTCTTACGGCACAGATAATAAGAACCGTCCAAAGTGTTAAATGTGCATCGACGTGCACCTTCCTATGTGCGTTCAGTCAGTGTGTCTCGGCGCGCGCCGCCGCACACACGTCACATTGCTTTAACCACTACTCAAGAGCCAGCTCAGGGCCGACCGCGACTTACGACTTTCAAAGACAGTTTTCAAGCTCACACTTACAAACGTCCAATTACGGAGACGTTTGACAGTTGTAAGAGTTAGAAGTTAAGGCCGAGATTTATAGTTTCGGGCTGGAGCAGCGACCATTTTTACTAGCGCTCAAGTCTTGTCAATGTCTGATTTCTGGCGAAAAATTATGTTCGCGCAGACTTTGACAGGATTTCAGCGCCTAAAAAGGCCAAGCGGCTAGCTCTCCTAGAACTCAAAGTGAGCTCGCTCTTACGACTGTCAAATTGTATAAAATCTGACAGTTATGAGACCGAACTCAAATTCATCTAACACTCACAACTATCTAAAAATCTCGGCTTTACATTTAGACAAGTGAACGCAATGGATCTACTACAATATTTTCGCAAGTTTTATTAAAACAATAATGAAACAGAGTAGTGATATACATTACTGCGTTTCTTTAACATTTATTAAAATGTGCGAAAACATTGCAGCAATATATCGCGTCCATTGCGATAAAGTCGCGTTCGACCCCAGACTTCTGTTTAAACCGCGCTTACGGTCTCCGCGGGCCGGGATCAAAGCAATGAAACATGTGCGCATACTTCCAAACGTTTAATGTTAGAAAAACTTTAACAATATCCGGGGTTATTTAGTCACAAAAGCAATAGGTCTCTAATCTGTACCGAAGGCGAAGTACAATCGTATTCATTATCGTTTCAATTTTAACAAGTGGACGCGATACATTACCGCAATATTTTCGCAAGTGTTAATAAACGCTAAAGAAACGCAGTGATGTACATCATCCGTGAAAACGATAACGAATACGTTAGAATCTCGCTGTCGGTTCCCGGGAATTTACTCAACATAGGAAAAACATGTTAAAATACTTATTTTATATGGGGAAAGTTCCGTTGGTCAATTCCCTGGTCACATTTTATTTAATTTAGTAGATAATATAAAATCTAGTTTTAGATTTGGATTCCGTAAAATATATCGTTACTTTATTATCAAATAATTATCACAAATGTTACTTTTAGTGTCCGACCGAAGTTTCGGTTTCGGCCTAGTTTCGGCCTTAGTTTCGGCCGGATGGCAGCCGAAACTGAGTTCCAGAGCCTATAATAAGTATATAACGTTATAATATTAAAAGCGTAAATAATTTATTTGAAAAAAGGGAGTGATAATATGTAGTGTTTGTTTGTTTGTATACACTTTATTGTACTATTATGCTTTACAAAACTAAATACAAAGAGAAAAAACTAAAAAATAGGTACAAAGGCGGACTTATCCCACGCTTATTAGTGCTTAAGGATTACTTCAAATATCAGAGAATAAATTGTTTAATATGTGATTTATAAATAAAAAACTGACTGATTATAATTGCCTTTTTTTTCCACGAAAAATGATATTATATGGAAGTTTCGGTTTCGTTTTCGGCCGAAACTAAGAGAGTTTCGGCCCTAAAACCTAGTTTCGTTCGGACACTAGTTACTTTATATCATAAACTTGTAAATATACATAGGATATTGGTATGGTTAATACATACTTATAATATATATTTCGTTACTGAATAACATTTGAAAATTATCACAAACTAATCTTAGGGCAAAAATGAGGTATATTTTTTATACTTTGGCTTATGTTGGGAATTTATTTAAGTGACTATAAAGTTATACCATGAAAACAACTTGTAATTAAAGAAATAATTAAAAGAACTACAGAATATTTTATTTTATTTTTATTTTATTTTACAATTTTGGGAAGACCAACAGCTATATAAATAAATAGTCATGAAGATAATAATAGGAAGCCAATAATAGGTCTCCACTATTAGATGCGGTATACGTATTTGAGACACTAAAAGTACATCATCTTAAAACTAATATAATTGATAACATAAAACAGCACAGTCAAAACACCACAAATATAATCTATATAAACGGTTAATCGCAACTAAACGGTTTAATCGTCAAAAAACCGACTACTTATAAGTCGCTTTGCCTTGCCACAACCGGTATTAAATAGATCCAGATCCAGTTCTGCAGACAAATGATTGAAGCTCTCACCCGCTCGCAGTAGGAAGGAGTTCCTCCTGTACCTGGTTGAGGCTAGTGGAGTAGAGAGAACAGGGTTGTGTCTAAAGGTCCTAGACGGGACTCTAAGATGTATCCTAGACAGCAGCTCTGAGCAATCAATGGAATTTGAGGCAATTTTCAATAAAAACGTTATGTCTGAGATTTCACGGCGTTTGTCTAGGGGTAGTAAGTGATGCTTCTTACAAAGGTTATTATAACAAGAAGAGTCATATATGTCACTAGTACGGAAACACAAGTATCTTATGAACTTTTTTTGTATACTTTCGATACGTTTGATGTACACATTGTAACCAGGGTTCCAGATCTGCGACGCGTACTCGAGAATGCTGCGTACAAAGCTACAGTACAGTATTTTAATTGTCTTGATTTGAGTGAAGTCTCTCGAGCTCCGCATCACAAATCCAAGGGCTTTATAAGCCCTAGCTGTGATTTTATCTATGTGGGTATCAAATATAAGCTTAGAGTCATGATGGACACCGAGATCTCGAACGACGCTCTCTCTTTGCAGTTTTTCCCCCTTGAGATAGTAATTAAATGACAATAAATTTATTTTGCGACTAAAAGTCATAATATTACATTTGGAGGGATTGAGATCAAGCTGATTCATGCGACAGTAATTTTCAAGACGTGCCAAGTCTGACTGCAAGGCCTCAGCGTCTACTATTGATGATATTGGGGCAAAAATTTTCATGTCATCAGCAAAACACAGTAAACGAGATGTCTGGAAACACTGGTCGATATCGTTCACAAAGGCTGCAAACAGCAATGGCCCCAATAAAGAACCTTGTGGGACACCACTAGGGATCGAAACCCATCCAGATATGTAATTATTGATAACCACTGCTTGCGAGCGATTATCAATATATGATGAAAACCATCTTAAAAGATCACCATTAATGCCGATTTTGGATAGTTTGTACAAAAGGATATTGTGCTGAATTCGATCAAAAGCTTTGCTGTAGTCTGTGTAAACGACATCGACCTGCCCCCCATCATCCATGGCTTCTGTGAGGTAATCATTAAGTAGTGCAAGGTTAGATACTGTCGATCTTCCTCTCAGAAAACCATGTTGAGTAGGGCTGAAGGAGTTCCTCAACGCAGCATACACCTGATTATATACAACTTTTTCGAATACTTTTGATACGATGCAGAGTTTAGAAATGGGACGGTAATTGGTAACATCCGTTTTTGAACCCTTTTTATGTACTGGCGTGACAAAAGCTCGTTTCCATACATTAGGTACGATTCCTTCTGCCAAGGACCTCTTAAATAGTATACATATGGGAACAGCTAACAGCTATATTCAACTAAACAAACATAACTTCATTATAAAATCCATCAAACTATACACCCACTCTAATCTACTGAAAAATATACGCAAACAAAATAACTAAAAATAATCAACAACATAAATAATCGGTAGGTCGGTAACGGGTTAATATATCCTACAATTAGGCATAATAAAATTAATAACATAGTACATTAGAACATATCTATTGATAACGATAAAATAATGATAAAACGCGTATGATATCAAAGCAAACTGTAAGAAGCTTGTCATCTATTAAAACAACTATTCCAGTTTATAAATAAGATAAACTACCATATAAATGATTTAACTACAATAATATAATGTATATATTATCCGGATAATTTTAATGTTTTCACACAGCATAAAAATAGAACTTTATTTTTTTCTATATTACCCGGTCCGAGATTAACTAACTCTGGGAAATATTTACTACAGTACGATTTGGTGAAACTGCCTGAGACACCGCTCTGCCCATTTGGCATTTCTAATCTCGTTAATCATTCTGTGGGTACAGCCCCCTTTCAGCTTCCCATTTACAGTACCCAATATAGGAATTAAAATAGTGAGTGCGAGCGAGACAACATGATGAGTAGTTTCACATCCAGATTAAGAGTACAAGAGAAATAGAGTACTACCTATTTGATTATAAATAAATAGTATGGGTACAATCTGACACAACACATTGCATGAAGCATGCAGACTCTTATTGCGACACAATAAGGCTTACATAGCCTTATTGTGTCGCAATAAGAGGGAATGGATGTGCTGCCGATTATATATAAATCATTGTACGGAATACGGATATAATAAATATTGGTAAGTGTTTACACAAGTGTGTGACGGTAAATAATTGTCGTAATGATTACATCTTTGATTAAATTCGATTATTATTGATGTTATGTGGATTGTTATTATTCTATTCTATGTTTATTTGAATGGCTTCTACTCTTATTCAAGAGATAATTTCGCCAACGTCAAGTTATTTAGAGTATTCATGTAAATAGAAAATTAAACGAATAAAAAATCAATCCGCCATTTTAAAATGATGGCGGATTTCAGGATTGTTATTAATAATTTTGACAATGAAATATATATATTTAGTTATTTTATTTATTTTATAAGGAGCACCAACGCAAAAATCACAAACATTACTCTATTTGCAGACAGGTGTTCAGGTGTTATATTTATTAGTACAATACGATACGATGCGATTTTTGTGACATCGATTCAAACCCATTCGATTCGTATCGTGAATCGATTCAATGAGTGACGGACGATCCATTGCGATACATAAGATTATTATTTAAATTTTACTAGTTATTTATAAATGTCATATTACAAATTAGAATAGATAGTCTCAGCACTTTGTTCCCATTAACGTAATGTATTATTATTGCTTTCGATATTAAAATATACATTACTTAATTATATTAATTAAGTTATGATCTAATAAAATTCTAATTGAACACATTTTGTGGAAGGGAATGAGGCATGTATTATTGTCTAATTCAAATGTTGAAATAATTATACTATTTTTATTTTATAGAAATACCTATTTACCTAAAATATTTAAGTACAATTCTTTAAAAATGTCTTTTATCTCGCTAGTCAATGGAAAACCATTTGACGATTATCTCGGAATCAGCAAAACCGCCTAAAGTTTGGAAGTTGGTTAAAAATATATTATAAATATTCGATTGCCCCAAGAGGAGGGTAATGTCATTTATAAATACATAATAGTGGAGCTAAATATATTCCACTTTCTATGTGTTTTGAAGATTTAATATTACACAGGGCCACTTGCGTCAAAAGATTATTCAGGTATTAGCGACTCCCTGAAAACGGCCTATTTTTAATGGCTCAAGGGCTAACCAGTAACCCTTAGGGTTAGGTAGTAATGATGAAATAAAAACTAGAATAAAAATATTTGAACCACAAAAATTATCGTCGATATCACAATTGAAATATTGCACTAAATATTGAACTTGGTTCATTTATGGCAATTGGCAAGGTATCCTTTAGGGTCGATGCGATGCGGGGTGTGCGAGTTGTGTGTGAGTGGTACAGCATCCCGCAACCTCCTGGGAGGTGTGTGTGAGTGGTATAGCATCCCGCAACCCCCTATGAGGTGTGTGAGTGGTACAGCATCCCGCAACCCCCTATGAGGTGTGTGCAGGTTGTGTGTGAGTGATACATCATCCCGCTACCCCCTATGAGGTGTGCGAGTTGTGTGTGAGTGATACAGCATCCCGCAGCCCCCTGTGAGTTGTGTGTGAGTGGTACATCATCTCGCAACACCCTATGAGGTGTGTGAGTTGTGTGTGAGTGGTATAGCATCCCGCAACGCCCTATGAGGTGTGTGCGAGTTGTGTGTGAGTGGTATATCATCCCGCAACCCCCTATGAGGTGTGTGCGAGTTGTGTGTGAATGGTACATCATCCCGCAACCCCCTATGAGGTGTGTGTGAGTGGTATATCATCCCGCAACCCCCTATGAGGTGTGTGCAAGTGGTACATCATCCCGCAACCCCCTATGAGGTGTGTGCGAGTTGTGTGTGAGTGGTATATCATCCCGCAACCCCCTATGAGGTGTGTGCGAGTTGTGTGTGAGTGGTACATCATCCCGCAACCCCCTATGAGGTGTGTGCGAGTTGTGTGTGAGTGGTATATCATCCCGCAACCCCCTATGAGGTGTGTGCGAGTTGTGTGTGAGTGGTACATCATCCCGCAACCCCCTATGAGGTGTGTGTGAGGTGTACGTGGCGCCGTCGTGTGACTTGTGTATTTCGCGTCTGTTATTATGTGAGTTGTGTATACCGTGTATATCATTATTGGAAAAGCTCTTAGTATACTGATCGTATGACTTATGTGAGTTGTGTATACCATGTATAGCGTCATTGGAGAAACTATTATTACCATGCTCATTATGTGAGTTATGTATAGTATCGTTGGAAGACCTCTCAGTATTCTGCATGTGAGGTGTATGTGAGTTGTGTATATCATCATTGGAAAAGCTCTTAGCACTTTGCTCACGTAACATGTGTGAGTTGTGTAATTCCGGACTGTCATCTTGTGAGCTCCTAGCATTATGTCCGTGGTTTGTGTGTGAGTTGTGTACAGTATCATAGGATGCGCTCGTATGTGAATGGTGTATATCATCATTGGAAAAGCTATTAACAGCTCGCCCTGAGATATGTGTAACGCCATTGAAGGACCTCTCTGGATCCTCCATGTTATGTGTATGTGAGTTGTGTATAACATCATTATGGCGCACTGTGTGAGAGTTGTGTGTATTATCATTAGATGCGTTCGTATGTGAATGTTGTATATCATCGTTGGTAACGGCCTTAACACCTTGCATTGTGTGTGAGTTGTCTTGTGAGCTCCTAGCATCATGTCCGTGCACTGTGTGTGAGTTGTGTGTCGTAACATTGGATGCCCTCGTATGTGCATGTTGTGTGTTGTGTGCGCGTGTTGTGTGTCGCTGTGTTCTGCAAGCGTGCCTGATGTGGTTGCAACAACCTGTGAGCCTGGCGCGCAGCGTGTCGTCGAGCTCGCGGTCGCGGCGCTGCGCCTCGGCGCTGGGCTTGGGCGCCGCCTCGAAGGCGACCAGCACCAGGCTCATGTTGTCCTTGCTGCCCTGCAACACACAACAACAACGAACACACGTAACAACATTATACAAACTTCTCGTCGTCAAACGGATAGATAGATAAACGCTTTATTGCACAAAGAAGCATATACATAGAAAACAGAGAGTAAACAATTTGTACAAAGGCGGCCTTATCGCTCAGAGCGATTTCTTCCAGGCTAACGAGGATCAACGGACTACGTCTATTACCTAAATTCTACTTAATTAAAATTATTAAAATGTGATATTGATAATCCAAGTGCTGCGTGTCGTCTAGGGTTCCAGTCCTGCCACTAGAACACTCCAGCTCTAGTTCCAGCTGAAGATTACTTCTAAAGTTTCCTGTTTCTTCTTTCTGCAAGCCTACGGCTTCCTATGCACGGATTTTGAGTTTTTCTATGAAGGCTACGGCACTAACTGCTATAAACGTCTGAAAAAAATATATAGCTATCTTGGGGTGTCTGTTCAGAGACTGATGAATACCGATACACGATTGGACAAACTTCGCTCGTAAATAAAACCGACCAAGTGAGAGTCTTTTCAAATGAAAAAGTATGTCTAAACCGAAATAGTTATTCATACAAAATATATATATCAAAATGTAGGGTATTATAAATACGAGAGCTTGTTTTAAAAAATCTGATTTTTGATGCCGTATTTTTATTTCCCTGCCAAAATTCATAAAAATACATATATAGAGTCACTGTGCCGTACTCTTCACTCCGCCGCTGCGGGACAGCTTCTGTCTCGCGCTTGAGTTTGACAGCTGGCAGCCCCTTAATACTGTAAAGCAATGCTGTCTGCCGTCGCGGCAAAGGCAGTCGCCGTTGTTGTCTATCGCGTGAATCGGAATTGCACCTTAACAGTATCAGTTTTTTTGCTATTCATGCCCATTGTATAATAAATTGTGATATGTAACATCCATATCGTTAATTTGCGCTGAATGACTGTTGATAACAAATTATTACCTACAGGTTATCTTTGGTGAGTAATGTATTTGTAATCAATCTTTAAACTGCTGATAAATACGTACGGCTCGGTCTGACACGAAGAATAGTATACAGTAGAGTCAATAAGGTTGAAATTATCTTTAAAATCACTCGACCGATTTCTAATTCTTTTTTACAATGATATAAGTGGCGATTCCAGATTGCATACGCTAATATCAGTGGCTGGTAAGCGAGGCGTTATTTTAGGATGTAAATAATTTTTAAGACTTTGTTAAGGCAGTATATGGTTGTCAAAAGCAAGTGAGACACAAGATGCCCCGCAGCGGCGGAGTGAAGAGCACGGTGCAGTGACTCGATATTCGTATTTTTATGAGTTTTGGATGAATTTTGGCAGGGAAATAAAAACACGCCAACATAAATCAGATTTTTTTTTAAACAAGCTTTCGTATTTATAGTACCCTACATTTTTATATATATTTTGTATGAATAACTATTTCGGTTTAGATATAATTTTCATTTTAAAAGACATAGAAGTATGTTGCGATTTTTGTGTAGAATTCGACTTATCGGCCGCTACAGAATCAGCTATCTCTCTCCCTCTCTAAGCTATCACTAGAGATAGCTATATAATTTCACTACTAAGTGAAATTTTACAATCGCTCACGTAATTCTTGAGAAAATATCAACCTTGAGCCACACTGTATATTTTCTGATTCACACGAATCTATTGCTGTTTTTAACCGCCTCTATTGCAATGTATGCCTTATTACGGTCGCGTAGAGTGTACTCGCGAGTACCACAAGCCATACGAGTAGCGCGCACATCTCACATTTCCGGTATTTAGCTGCGAATGCACTTTTAGAGCTGCCCGACACTCGCTCCTCTAATAACCGTGCGTTGGCATAATACATATAATAAGACTGTAACAAAGTTGTCTGTACATTGGATAATTTTTGAAAAGAATAATTGTAATGTGGTTTAGGATCGATGCTGATGCCAAAACACTAATTTTTAGAATTTTTGTCTATTTGTCTGTGACTTTGTGCAAGTATCACGCCATTACTAAAGGGATTTTGATGGGAGTTTCACTAGGAGATAGCTGAAATATCCGGATATCTCATGGCTCATAAGCCATGGCGGTATGTGATGTGGAAACAAGGATCCAGAGAGGAAGATCTGCCTCCTGATCTCCTCCATCCTCCTCCTCTACGCAAACGAAGTTGCGGGGTACAGCTAGTAATAAAAAGGATGTTACGATGCTTCCAGCTCAGATTAACAATTATGTAATTACCTAGTAATCATAAAACTGATTTTAATTTAAAAGAGACGGCCATACCTAACAACCTGTAACTTTAACTATAAAAGCCATCATTTCTGTATTTGTAAACCTTTCAGACTCCCACCATGACCACCTTCATCATCATCATCATCAGTCTATTTATATCGCCCCACTGCTCGGGCACAGACCTTCCCTTACATCGAGGGAGCTTGGGCCATAATCCTCCACGCGGGCCCAGTGCGGGTTGGCGGATTTCACATGCCTTAGAGTTGTTGTTTTTTTTCTTCTTCTACGACATGCAGGTTTCATCACGATGTTTTCCTTCACCGTTTTGAGAGCACTCGGTATATGTACGTAAGTTTTTCCGTCGAAAAAACCGAGGATAACTCATTGGTACATGGCTGCCCTAGCTGGGAATCGAACCTGGGACCTCCATATTGCAAGTCCATTGACCCAACCACTGAGCCACCGAGCTCTCTGACTCTAACTCTCTCTGACCAGCTTAAAGTAAGCTTATTAACTCAAAATGGCGTAAATTCCCTCCTCGCAGGTAACGCGGGGGATGTTACCCATTCGTCGCGGGTAACATGTTTCCAGTTTGTAACATAATTGTTACGCCACACCCCTAAATCGGATGTTACGGTGTTTCGTAACACGGCAACACGTCGCATTGGACGCAGCTTTAGACATACCCACACTTGAAAAACATAATCCTTCTTCTTGCGCAGTCGGCATTGATCTCCTATAAACAACTAGATACACAGTCTGCCTTCTAAAAATGTCCGAGCGCAAAGATGGTACAAACGGATGAATGGACCCTCGTTTGCTTTATTGGACATTATTTGGACGTTAACAATGGACCCTTATTTGGACGTTTTTAAAATGTTTTAGTAAGACCTTTGTGTATCTGGAAAGAGGAAGGCCTATTAAAAGATGGCATGATGACTTAAGACAAACTGCTGGAAATTTGTGGATGCGAATAGCCAGAGACAGAGACACATGGAAAAAGCTGGAGGAGGCCAATGTCGAAAGAGATCGCTTTGAGCGATAAGACCGCCAATTGTAATATTAACGATATTAGCCTATTTCTTTTGTGTAATTCTTTTCTTTTTGCAATAAAGAACATTTATCTTATTTATTTATCTTAAAGACAGTGAAGAGCATGAAAATAGTATTTAGTTAAAATCAAAAAATAATACAATATAAATAATGTATACTTAGATAATAACATTTTATAGTAATAATTTGAATTGTAAGTAATGCATGTAATTCACAATAAAGGCTTTATTTATTTTTGTGTATCTAGTTGTTTATATGAGATCGATGTCAGTCTGTTAATAGTAGCCAGGTCTGATGCCGCTTACCTTGTACAGACACGTGTCAATGACCTGGTTGGCCACCGCCACCAGGTCGTCTGTGAGGTGCAGCAGCGAGCGCACGTAGGCACACAGCGCGTCGTTGGTCATGACGTCCCACACGCCGTCGCACGCCAGCACCAGGAACTCGTCCTCGGGCGCGCGCGACAGCACGGACACCTCGGGCTCCGGGGACACCAGCTGCTCGCACGGGCCGCGGTCCAGCGCCTGACAACACAATTTTTTTTTTTAAATAAATTCTTCACAGAGGAAAAGGCTAAGCCAACTAGGGCATACAGCCTGGTCTGATGTTAATAGAATGTCCGAATTCTTATAAATACATACATATACGAAGATAACCTAACCTAAACCTACGCACAACCCTCCCAAACTCCTAAACGAAATAACTCAACGATCCACGCAATCATGGAGTTACACAGAGGAGACCTTGCTAAGAGCACAAAACTTCACAAACACGACTTTTCGAGCACTCCAACTAATAGAAACGTTCGCGGACATCGCCCTGATTAACTTAACGTTATCATTATTCACTAAATACCACGGAAACTATTTAATTAGAATTTTCACAAAAAAGTAGCTAATGGCGTTTCGCGCGCTTAACAAGGAATCCCACAAACATTGATATTTATTTATTTTATTAATGGACTCGACAGTTCGTCATTTGCCAATGTCATGTACAGAATATTCAAGATATCATTGTCTTGTCTTTCTCCAGAGGAGTCGCCGTAGCGTCGTCACTCTGGACGAAGCAGCTCGACAGTCACGTTCACTCCCGAGCTTGTAGCGGGAACTCTTGATGAAAGCTTGAAACTTCAGATCCCGCATGAATTATCCAATAACTTCACCATACTGTCATTCGCGAACATTTTCTGATTAATTTAACGTGATATTAAACACAAAACAGCCACTGTAGACATTAATATGCAAAAATAACCAAATAATTTCGCCATTTTCAACAGAACCTTACATTGTTATTACACTCGTGTTATGCATGTGTTAAAAAATATATACCCACATACATATAGGTAATAATTAAAACCTAAAATGTCCGGAACACAACCCTGCGATCACTGACTGGCGTAGCAGACGAGGCCTGCACAGAGTCACAGATATAATGTTAACGGAAGGGTCGGCAGATATAGACCGAGGAGAACGTACGGCGACCAAATTGGCGATGTCTTGATAAAGGGCCAAGTACGGTCTACTACAAACCGACGAGCATGCATGAAGAGATTGATGAATGCGGAGGAAAGCGAGGGATGTTTGCCAGGATCGCAGCAGATGGCAGCCGGTAGTACGGGAATCAGGCGCGAGTTTATAAATCACTAAGTCAAAGTCAAATTTCTTTATTGCAAGTAAGCACGTTGTGTACATTTTTGCACGTCAACATATTTTTGAATTTACATTTACACCACTTTGCAAGGAAAAGGTGCCAACGCTGAGGAGAAAAAGTGGCAAAAAACTCTCAGCAGCACATCTTTTAAAATAATATAAATCAAATCAAATCAAATATTATTTATTGCATAAAAAAACAAATACATATAAAAGTGTGAATTAAAAACAAACAAAAATTCTATGCAATAGGCAGCAGGCTCAGCAAGTGCTGGTAGAGCGCAGTGCCCCACGCAGCGCTGATTTTCAGCCTGTCCTTATCCTATTATAAATATAAAACTAAACAGACAGTCTTCCGTGGTGGTGTGCTTGATGATGATGGTGGTGGTGTTATTATACTACACAATTACTTAATAACTAGGTAAATACTATACCTTCTTGTACTCGTAGTCTCCGAGCGCGCGCGACACGGCCAGGCTGCCGTTCACGCGCTGGATCATCACGGACCCGCCGGCCTGAGTACACAACATAACGTCTCACAAAAAACGACACTAATTATTTATTAATGGACTCGACAGTTCGTCATTTGCCAATGTCATGTTACAGAAAATTCAATATATAATAGTCGTCTATCTTCATCCAGAGGGACGCCGTAGCGTCATCACTCTGGACGAAGCAGCTCGACAGTCACGTTCACTCCCGAGCTTGTAGCGGGAACTCTTGATAAAAGCTTGAAACTTCAGATCTTGATCAAATAATCCAATAAATTCACCGTTCTGTCATGCGCGAACATTTTCTGATTAATTTAACGTGATATTAAACAAAAAATAGCCACTGTAGACATTAAAATTTGATAATTTTTATTATATTATTTGATAATAATTTTGCAACCGTCGTTTCCCGCCATTTTCAAGAGAACCCCAAACTAAACTAATTAGTATATCAGCCAGGGTGGCCGTGGCATTATGTTTTTAGGGTTAGTCAGGAGGAAAAAAGAAACCCTGATAGAATCACTTTGTCTTTTTTTCCTAAAAAACGGGTGGACGTGAGTTGAAATTAATACCATTTATACTCAGGTCTGCAACCTTTTGCAGCATGAAACTTCTACAATGTAGAATATGGAATCTACATCAATGCAATCAAAACATATGGTTAGGAAACTTATTCGTGCACAAATTACGTAACCTAAAAAACAGCCAAGTGTGAGTCGGCTGTCGGTCTCGCGAACCGAGGGTTCCGTGCACCGCAACTTCGACACATAAAAATAAAATACTTTTATTTCAGGCAAACATCCATATTATGTTCGTAAATGTTACCTATATACAATTACATAATATAAATAACACATGTCACATTATAAAGTTCTCTAAGGGGTCTCTCTCTACCAATGACCCCATCATTTCCATCAAGGCCTCTCGAAGGACCGTTGTTCTTAAAACCTGTGAAACCTTAATAATATTTATCCATAAAAACTATTAAAACAATGACAGAAAATCTTTAAAATAAGTCCGTAATGCCATCCTCTTGTGCGTACCTGTACAATGCGTGACTTCTCCCCGGGCAGCTCTGGCTTGTGGTCCCTGGTGGCGAACACGGGCTCGCCTGCGCGGCACAGCACGGCGCGCGAGTCGCCGCAGTTGGCCACGTAGAGCTGCGCCGGCGCGACCAGCGCGCACACGGCCGTGGAGCCCGAGCGCTCCTCGCCGGCGGACAGCTCGGGCAGCGCGCGCATCTCGCCGTCCAGCGCGAGGAAGCCGGCGCGCATTGCGGGGGCCACCTGACGCACGCAGAGATACAAATAGAGATAATACTATCCAAAATTTCATTACAAAATAGATATTATATTTTATGTTGTGTTGTTGACTTAATTATGTATCTGATTTAAATGTTGTGTTGTTAATTGATTATTAAATTTGTACCGCGATGGTTATTAGCTGTAAGGGTGCAAATAATATTATGAATAAATAAATATAAATTGATGATCAAATGCGACAAGAAAATAGAAATTAGTTAAAGATAAAATAATTACACGCATTTGAAAAAGTTTGATTAATTCAAATGATTTATTGCAGTCACAAAGACCATATAAGTGTTAGTAAGTACTTAAAACTATGTTAGTGTTTACATGAGGTGTATTATGCGCCATACATGCGACTTAGGTCCGACTCCGAGACCCCGGGACATGTAAGTGTACCCAGTGGCTCAGAATCGGACTGTCCCTGGTATCCGCAATGCCCTTCAGGATGCTGTTAGGGCTGCCGCGAACCCGTCGCATCAGGGACGCGACTCTTTTGCGTATGATGGCATGGATTAGAAAGAGACAAAAACAGTACACAATTTTTTATGGCTGTGATTTAACAGGCTAGTTGCGACAAATAAACTACATACTGAAGACCGTTTTGCTAAAAAGAGATGGAGCATCCCCCACCACTTAACTTAACCACTTAATATCTTCAGTATAAATGAGGGATTTCAGATTTCTCTTCTGCATGACAACTATGCACATTGATTGAGTTAAATTATAATTATAAACAATGAAATGTTAAAGTTAAACGTTGCCATTTTATTTTATTAGAAGTAATTTTTTATGAAATAATTAGTTAAGTCATAGACAGTTTTGAGGATCAGTGGAGTTTAAGTTTGGTCTTAAAACTGTCAGTTTTGATACCATTTTGACCTAAATGAAGCAGATTAAATCACTCAACCTTGCACCACCTTGACCTGACCCACTCACAGTGCAACCACGAAGTACTCACACGTCATGCACACTAATCTATAACTATACAACATGACCTACACATAATCCCAGTGACACACCTCGCTATACATAGAGATTGGTGCAGCGATATAGCTCTGTGCAAGGAGATTTATGAATACTCGTTGTAACATGTCTAGTTTATTACTTGGTCGAGTACTAAGATTCATTTTTCAACCCCAATGCCTGGATTAAAAGGATATATTATGCTGGGATACCCTACCAATTTTATTAATAATGACCAACTCGGTTCTGCGTCCACTACATTTTGCCAAACATTCATTGTTAGCAGTCCGTTTCTCTCTCTCCGAGCTGCCTAACCACACCGCAATCTGTTTGACTGCTACCATAAACACTACAGGAGCAAGACAAGGAAGCAAGGATTGTTGTGTGGTGGCGGACCTGTTTGCGCGCCCACTCGTCCGTGGCCGTGATGGCGGGCAGCAGGTGCGCCGCGCAGTGCGCTGCCACGCGCGCGCCCGCGTGCCCGTCGAACACGGCGAAGTAGGCCCAGTCGGCGAGCGCGCCGCCCAGCGCTGCCTGCGCGCGGTGTGCGTCCTCCATCTCAACGCGCCAGCCCTGCATGGACGCGACCCCGTAGCGCAGCCCGTTGCCCTCGCCGCTCTCATTGTGCTTCTTGGTCTCCGGCTTGTTCAGGAAGGCCCCCATGGCGGGGCCTCAGTCGCGCGCGCCGCCGTCAGGCGAGGGAGCGCGCGCGGCCCAGCGGCGCGGCCATCGCCGGGGCTGGCGCGGCGCGGGCCGCGACTGAGCGGACCGAAGGCGGGAGCTCCACGCGCCCACGACTCGACCGACGCGAGCCCTCGTGCCGAACCGCAGATATCGCCTTCCCGCGTGGACAATGGTTGGTCGACGGACGCGCAACAGGAATCGCACGCGACACGGAAAACGGCAAACGCAACGCAAAATGAAAAAGCGAGTCGACGACGGAACGAAAATGAATGGCGGACATAAATAGTAATTGTCTATGGTTTACTTTTTATTCGGAAATCGAGATCGTTGCGCAAGAAAATATTTAAATTTATTATTGTGAATTAAGTATAATTTGTGAAAAATTGCAGTTTTACTAGTAAATAAACTGTTTAAAATTATTAAATTGTTAAATTCAATATCTATAAGTAACTCTATATTCTTTATAACCGTGATTGATCTATGATTTTCATGTGAATAACTAAACGCACAGAAAACTATTTTTGTTTTATCCACCACGAGAATTAATTATTACAATGGTTATACTGTCTTTTATGAGAAATAATGAGAATATCTTAAAGAATATAAATACCGTTACATTAATTTTAGAAATAAGAGTCGATTAAAAACCGTTTCTCATGGAAGATATTTTTTTTACAAATCTGTCAAATTTTACCGAACAAAACGCAATTGTCAATGGCGCAAGTTTTGATTTTTCGAGATTTTCCATTTATTTTAGGAAATTCATAAAATACTAACATCTAATCGACATTAACAATAATTTCGTTCTCAAATATAAAAGCTAATTAATTGTAATTGTACAAACATTTTAAGATATCTAGAATTTTCCATCATAACATAACCTCTGCAAGACCAACAAATGTTACAAATTGTAACATAAGCAATGTATCGAAGCCTTTTATTTCGATGGTAAGTACAGTGTCTTTATAATTATAGGGCCAGGCTGCACCACCAACGTATAACGTCACTAAGTAAGCCAACGAGTAGACTATTAACTTGCTACCTTACCTTGTGCCAGGCTACCTATCCGGCGGATTCCCAAGGAATGCGTCGCGCAAGTGCTGGAGGTGAGGAAGTGCTCCGCAGTGGAGCTACAGACACGGCACTGGTCGCTGTCGGTGGTATGTAGCAAGAAGAGGCGGTCCGTGGAAGAAAAGGTATGATATAATTAAATATAAGATATCACATTAGGGGTCCCTATGCATGGATGGAACTGTCATTTTCTTAGAGTCAGTGCAGTCTCTGGCTCTGAGGAATAAGAATAATAGATGTCTCAAAATAATTTATTGATATAAAATAAGAGAGACATTTATTTTAAGTAAACAATATTTTTTTTCAGTGTTTATTTGTTTTATTATGTTTATTTATTATAACTAAAAACAATCTTTGATAAATTTTCATTTATTATGCCTAGTCGTTTCATAATTGAACACTGCCAGCAAGCAATGTACCTATTAATGATTGCTTAACCTAAAATAAGTCTATAATTCTTATAAAGGCAATTTTTTTAAGCCTATTTAAATAAAGATCAAATTTGCTCTGTGTCCAGGCGGCCGAGAGTCATGGCCGGCGCGTGATCCGCTACTCGCCGAAGGCCAGCTCCGAGGTGGTGGGCATCTGGCGCGACATGACTGTGCAGGACATCGCGGACGTGCTCGGCAAGGATGTGGGTAAGCAATCATAGTATGGAGCCATATACCCCATCAAAGGCTACCAGGATTAGAAGAAGAATCGTAGTTTTGTTTTTGATAACAAAATTTTCTAATGCATGTACAATCTGCAAAAAAATATCATTTGTACGGTTATAGGTCCTAGATAGATTTTTTACAAATAATTACTATCTTATTTTTGTATAACGTTGGCTATTATTTTCCACTTTATCTCCTCAGCGTTGGCACCTTTTCCTTGCAAAGTGATGTAAATCTAAATTCAAACAAAATATACACTTGCAATAAAGAGATATATGATTCTGACCTAGTATGGCTTAGTGGCTTATGCATGACAAAAGCCTTCTCCAATATCTTGCTCTATTAAATGCAACCTGCCACCAGTATATCAGCTTCATTTTGTTCTCTCATATTCGTTGTATGAATTTCAGATTTAGTCTATTTTCTTTACGCCCATTAAACTCCTTTTACACAGCTCTATGTCCTAGACCCAAAGGCCTATAATGCAATAGTCCTTTGCGATTTATAAAAGCCGTTCCTACACGTGTCTGTTGTGTCAGATCACGTGTTGCGAGCGCTCGAGTTCGCGGACAAGACTGAGGCCGAGTATAGCGCGCAGAGCGTGGTGCGCAGCGCGCAGGTGGTGCGCGACGTAGTCAAGATATGCGGGCACCGGTTCCGCGCGGTGCCCAGGCCGGACCAGCAGGAGCACGAGGAGGAGGTACGCCACACATGTACCAGGGACAGAGAAATGTACAGGAGACCGTTTGATGCTTGAGCGAGATGTTACCAAGAACTACTGGACCGATTGAAATAATTTTTTACGGTGTGTCGGTGAAGGGTTTATTTATTTTAATAATGGACTCGACAGTTCGTCATTTGCCAATGTCATGTTACAGAAAATTCAATATATTCAATAGTCTTCTATCTTCCTCCACGGGGAGTCGCAGTAGCGTCTTCACCATGGCTAGCCGCGTCTTCATGTCTTCATCCAGAGGAGCCGCCGTAGCGTCATCACTCTGGACGAAGCAGCTCGACAGTCACGTTCACTCCCGAGCTTGTAGCGGGGACTCTTAATAAAAGCTTGAAACTTCAGATCTTGCATAAATAATCCAATAACTTGTACATTCACGTGTCATTCGCGAACATTTTCTGATTAATTTACCGTGATATTAAACACAAAATAGTCCCTGTAGACATTAAAAGGAAAATTATCAAATAATTTCGCAACCGTCGTTTCCCGCCATTTTCAAGAGAACCTCGGTGAATGGTATTTCGTGAGGTCGATGCGATCACTGTGTGCAATCTGCATGTGTCAGAACAAGGACGCCGTGGCCGCGCCCCCCGCGCCCGCCGCCGCGCTGCGCCCGCGCCCGCCCGTGGTGTGCGTCATGGGGCACGTGGACCACGGCAAGACCACGCTGCTGGACGCGCTGCGCAACACAGCGGTGGTCGACACGGAGTTCGGCGGCATCACGCAACACATCGGCGCGTTCGAGGGTAACAATACATAATATTTTTATCTGAAAAGAACACCTGATGATAAGCGGTCATTGTCTCCTAGAGACACCTACAACACCAGAGGATCCAGTCAGATAGAACACTTTAGTGCACAACGAGACATACCCATAGAAAACATACTTATTTTGTGTGAAAAAAGGGGCAGACAACGATTCGAGACGCCTGATGGTAAGCGGGTTTTGTCGCTTAAAGACATCTGCAATGAGGATCGCTGCCGATCTTGAAGGAATTCACGTTGAGCTTGAAGCATCCCACACGTAATTATGATGGTCATTATCAATTCAATTATACGTAAAAAGGTGCCTAGTAGGTACGGACCGAACGCGGGCGATAAGTACGCGCCACAGGTCAATGACCACACCGGGAGATGCGCGCCGGAAATAGAGTCGATGACGATTTTAAAACTAAACATGTCTGCCCTATCATTAAATTAGCGAAAATTTTCGGATTATTTTAACGTGATATTATACACAAAACAACCACTCTAGACAATAAAGTGAAAATTATCAAATTGATCTCGTCAGTAAGAGTCTCATTGTGTTGTAGTGCGTTTGTCGTCCGGCGACACGGTGACGTTCCTGGACACGCCCGGGCACGCGGCCTTCTGCGCCATGCGGGCGCGGGGCGCGCGGGCCACGGACCTCGTGGTGCTGGTGGTGGCCGCGGACGACGGGGCCAGGGAACAGACCCTGGAGTCAGTCAGGATGGCCAGGGAGGCGGGCGGTGAGTGACGGGCCTCGTGGGGCTGGTGGGGGCCGCGGACGACGGGGCCAGGGAACAGACCCTGGAGTCAGTCAGGATGGCCAGGGAGGCGGGCGGTGAGTGACGGGCCTCGTGGTGCTGGTGGTGGCCGCGGACGACGGGGCCAGGGAACAGACCCTGGAGTCAGTCAGGATGGCCAGGGAGGCGGGCGGTGAGTGACGGGCCTCGTGGTGCTGGTGGTGGCCGCGGACGACGGGGCCAGGGAACAGACCCTGGAGTCAGTCAGGATGGCCAGGGAGGCGGGCGGTGAGTGACGGGCCTCGTGGTGCTGGTGGTGGCCGCGGACGACGGGGCCAGGGAACAGACCCTGGAGTCAGTCAGGATGGCCAGGGAGGCGGGCGGTGAGTGACGGGCCTCGTGGGGCTGGTGGGGGCCGCGGACGACGGGGCCAGGGAACAGACCCTGGAGTCAGTCAGGATGGCCAGGGAGGCGGGCGGTGAGTGACGGGCCTCGTGGGGCTGGTGGGGGCCGCGGACGACGGAGCCAGGGAACAGACCCTGGAGTCAGTCAGGATGGCCAGGGAGGCGGGCGGTGAGTGACGGGCCTCGTGGGGCTGCTTCTCTGTCCAGTGACCAGCGCCGAGATAACTTAGAGCTGGATATCATTCCAGGATATCATCATACACTATGGTTATCAAGCTGTCTTGATACAGAATCTCCCCTCTACCTACAGGTATCTTGTCAGTTAGTCTCCATAAAGTCAGTATACCAAATCACTGAATCCGGTCATACCAAGTTTCGTTATCGTTATATTTGAGTACTTGGGGTCCTTGGAGTGATTCGTCCCTATGTGTGTTGCAGTGCCCATCCTGGTGGCGATCAACAAGATCGACAAGCCGGCTGCGAACATTGTAGGTAGGCCATATCATTGCAGTACATAACCTTGTAGACACATGTCACATACCCTGTTATCTTTCATATTGAATGCCATGTGCCCAGGAGCGCGCCATCCAGTCGCTGGCGGCCCACGGCGTGGTGTGCGAGTCCCTGGGCGGGGACACGCAGGCCGTGGCCGTGTCTGCCCTCAAGAGGCAGGGCCTGGACGCGCTGGTGGAGGCGCTGTGGCTGCAGGCCAGGCTCAGGGACCTGAGGGCAGACCCAGACTCGCTTGTGGAGGGGGTCGTGCTGGAAGCGCAACTGGACGCTAAGGACGGGTGAGCATACAGACCCGAACACTTAGCAGATGACACCCCGCCCGCCATGGCAACGAAGGCAATCAGAATCATATCTCTTGTCTTATTGCAAGTAAAGTAACCACATTCAGTAAAATCATTCGTGTGTTGACTGTAATCTCGCTCGTGTATTGACTCTAATCTCGCTCGTGTATTGACTCTAATCTCGCTCGTGTATTGACTCTAATCTCGCTCGTGTATTAACTCTGATTTCGCTCGTGTATTGACTCTAATCTCGCTCGTGTATTGACTCTGATCTTGTTCGTGTATTGACTCAGAAATCAGTATCTATATCTTTATTGCAATTAAGTACACGTCGTATGTTTTTGCACGTCAACTTATCTTTTTAGTCACTTACAAGAAAATGCTGAGAAGAAAAATTGCCGAATAAACTCTCAGTAGCACTAATTTTAAAATGACAACGATGACATTTTTAATAACTAGGTAACTTCATAATCTAATAATCCAAACTAGTAGTGTCTATTACATTGTGTTGTGTCCCAGGCGTCAGGCGACCGTGTTGGTGCAGCGCGGCACGCTGCGGTGCGGCGCCGTGCTCGTCGCCGGCGAGGGATGGGCCAAGGTATGCTACACCCCCTACCTACCCGTACACCCCTGACTCATGCTAGGAATACATAATGATAATAAAACCGGTCAAGCCCGAGTCTGCCTCGCGCCCCGAGGCTTCCGTGCAACGCAACTTAACCCCGTGACTTTGCTCTAACGAACAGATAAACTGGATTAATAGCGGTTGAGTCAAGTGGTGGGGAGATGCTCCATCTCTTTTTAGCAAACGGTTACTATGAAGTTTGTATGGCGCTACCTCAGTATGACGTCACAGCCACAATACATCGTGCACTGTGTCTGTCTCTTTGTCAACTTTTTTAAATGCCTGTAGTTACTTAATTTTTCATCTAATTTTGATTTAATCATGAATTTGTTTCTATTTTGCAATAATAATAAAAAACATTAATTTTCGATACTGGTCAAATCCTCTATTGTTTTTTTTATAACTAAAACTTATGAAGTTATGACTACTGACGGCACTTCACTTGGCTATTCGTATTCACCATTGGATGTTTGTCGTATTTGTCAAATACTTGACGTACAGCAGATCAATGGTAACACTTGCAGTACGATTTCAAGTCTTACGATGCAAATAATAACTGTCAAAAGTAAAAAAAATGTTACCATTGATCTGCTGTCGACTGTACATGCAAATAAGGCGAATATTTTATCAAGCATACCAACCACACATGGCAAGTATGACGAATACGCAAATAGGAATAGCCAAGTGAAGTGTCAGCATAACACTTGTATTGCTGTGCCTAAACAAGGTCCGTAAAGAACATTGTAACATTTTATTGTTAAGTATGTGAACATCTGTATTATCACTTATGGAATGCAATAAATATATTGAGTATTGAACACACCTGCGTCCATTCCTCCAAGTCCGTGTCCGTGAGTGCGTGCGTGTCGTGTGCCAGGTGCGTTCGCTGCGCGCGAGCGACGGGCGCGCGCTGTCCGCCGCCGCGCCCGCCGCCGCCGCGCGCGTGTCGGGCTGGCGCGACCTGCCCGCCGCGGGCGACACGGTCATACAGGTGCACTCAGAGGTAACACAGACTTACCCAGTTTACTCAGGGACTTGTTTGTTGTCATTTGCCAATTTCAAGTTACAGGATACTTCAATACTTCATTTATTCAACCTTAGGAGCTCTAGGAAACACTTGGAGCATTCATAGAGCCAACTAGCGCCGCCAATCTTAAAAAAATAATATGTTACAATATAATAAATTTTATTAGAAAAGCTATTTACGAAATGTTTATTACGATAAATACTATTTTTTAAATGTTTATTTATAACGTGATTCAATGTCGGTAAGTTGTAGTTCGCATAATTTGCGAAAAACTGCCGTTTTTAGCACATTTGTGAACTACAACTTAGCTTGTCGCAATTATGCCATGTATTGTATATGGAAAAATAGTATTTCTCGTAAATGTTTATCATTTTGTAAATAAAATTTTAATAAAATTGATTATATTGGAAGATATTATTTTATAAAGAATGGCGGCGCTAGTTGGCTCTATGAAGGCTCTTAAACAATAAAATCTAAATTATTAAAATATCAAATGATATACAATCGTTACGTTTCTGCCATTATCAAAAATGTATCCTATGATATGCCATGTCAGAAGCGCGCCGGCGAGGTGATGCGGTGGCGGCGCGCGCAGCGCATGAAGGACAAGCAGGCGGCCGACGAGGAGGCCATCTCCGCGCGCGCGGCCGACCACCGCGCCCAGTACCGCGCCGCGCTGGCCCGCAGGCGCGCGCTGGGGCGCATGCGCGTGCGCCCAGACGGGCCCAGGCAGAAGATGATACAGGAGGACCACTTCCCCACGCTCAGGATCATTGTAAAAGGTACGTACGGACAACAACAGATCAATGGTAACACTTGCAGTACGAATTCAACTCTTATGACGCAGATAAAAACGGTCCAAAGTACACTTGATCTGCTGTTAGCTGTAGAAACCCTAGCAGCATAGAAATACTAAATAATCTTTATTTTTATTTATTTTGTTAATGGACTCGACAGTTCGTCATTTGTCAATGTCATGTTACAGAATATTCAAAATATCATATCGTCTTCTCTTCCTCCAGAGGAGTCGCCGTAGCGTCATCACTCTGGACGAAGCAGCTCGACAGTCACGTTCACTCCCGAGCTCGTAGCGGGACACTTGATAATAGCTCGAAACTTCAGATCATTCATGAATCATCCAATAATTTCGCCAACATTTTCTGATTAATATAACGTGATATTAAACACAAAATAACCACTGTAGATATTAAAATGAAAATTATCATATAATTTGGCAACCGTCGTCAATTCGTCTATCAAATAGTGAAACTTATGGAATGTATGGAAAAATCCGCCTAGGAACTTATAACTGATTGTTTTTGTCGTGTCTCAGGTGACGTGGACGGTTCCGTGGAGGCGATCCTGGGCCTCCTGGACACGTACGAGGAGCACCACGTGGTGCGCCTGGACATCGTGCACTTCGCGGTCGGCGCGGTCACGCCAAACGACCTGGAGGTGATGATGAGTGTGCAGTGTGCCCGGCTGTGACTTGCGAAGCCATTCTTGGTCCTGAAGTCCCTGTCACACGCGGGCAGTAGGGTTCCCCGCTTGCGGTATATGTGTAATTATAGATCGGTTTTCGCGATTCTTCCAGATGTAACGATTGGCGTCTAGGGCCAGTATTAATAGTCTGAGCTCAAACCCGCCCTTAACAGCGAATTCAGCTTATACACACTCAAGACGTGGTCACCATCTCAAGTATGTCATTTATTAATAAACCAATCTTGAGGGCGTATCACGTGATGTTTTTCTCAAGTCGCGGTTCGCCTGCAATTGGCAAATACGTTCTCAAGTGTGAGTTTGACAGTTGTCTTGAGAACTAAGTTTTGTTTATTAATACCGCGTTACTCACGTGATACCCGATTCCTAACTTCTGTTTCCTTGGTACCATGCTGGTACGTTTGCCGTCGCTGTGTGTGCAGATAGCCGAGGCGTTCAACGCCGTGATCTACGCCTTCAACGTGTCCGTGCCCGAGGCCGTGTTGGCCGAGGCGCGGCAGCGGCGCCTCGCCGTGCGCGAACACAACGTCATCTACCGCCTCGTGAACGACGTCAGGGAACAGATCAACGAGAGGATACCGCCCACGCAGGAGGAGGAGATACTGGGTCAGTGAAAGGCACGAGCAATGAGATCTCGCAGATATAGACGCTTAAGACGGCACAATACACGGACTAGTCTTTTCTTGGAAAGTAGCAGTACGGACAACAGCAGATCAATGGTAACACTTGCAGTACAATAACAACCCTTGCGACGCAGATAATAAGAACGGTCCAAAGTGTGTGATTTTGGCTGTACGATGTATTCATAAATCGCCAGAGGCGACTCTGTAACATTGGTTAAAAAATCAAACTTACAGAAAGTGTCTTCTCGAATATTTGATTCGGATATCATTCATGTATTCATTTGCTCTGATCTCGTTCGTGTCAGAGGCAATACACGAACGCAGGGTGAATATACGAATGATATTCGATCTTGTTCGTGTATTGCTTCTGAAATTGTTCGTGTATTGACCCTGACGTGCAATGGTCACCACATGCGGCCAAGTGCGGAGAATAGTGCTAAGAAGATGATTTTTATCTCGTTCTGACATGATCATGTGTATTGACCATGATCCCATTCGTGTATTAATTATGATCTCGTTCGTGTACTGTGATCTCGTCCGTGTATAACCCCTGTTATTTTTCATATATTGACTCCAATATCGTTCGTGTATTGACTCCAATATCGTTCGTGTATTGCCTCCGATCTCGTTCGTGTATTGCCTCCGATCTCGTTCATGTATTGCCTCCGATCTCGTTCATATATTGCCTCTGATCTCGTTCGTGTATTGCCTCCGATCTCGTTCATGTATTGGCTGTGCCATAGTTCTGTTCCACCTGTACATTGTGTCAGGCGAGGCGAACGTGCTGCAGCAGTTCCTGGTGTCCGAGGGCAAGCGCAAGGTGCCTGTGGCGGGGTGCCGCTGCGTGCGCGGCGCGCTGGCCCGCAACGCGCACTACCGCCTCGTGCGGGAACAACAGGTCGTGTTCGAAGGTAACGGGGGGAGAGATAACAAAGGTGCTGGGACTTTCAATAAACACCATAATGATAAAAATTAACAAGGAGGGTCGCGTCCTGTCCACGGCTAAAAAAATTGACATTTAAATTATTTGCATAAAACAAATTCTTAGTGAAAATGAACAATACGCAGAATGAACAAAGTATGCCTTATTCATGTCGATAAAGCAACATAGTATGCAGGATGTGCGTCACATGGACCGACAATTTTTATAGGGTTATTTGTAAGGTTTTGACTCATTCATGTAACCATATTTTGTCCTTAAGTGTCACGGGTACTAATATTCAATTTTTTAAAGTTATTTTTTGAATTTTTTTAGTAAGACTTGCAACTACTTGCATACTAGCCTAATTTTGACCACATAATGATTTCTTAATAAGTGATTAACCTTTTTTACTTATAAACGTTATTTAAGCAATGATTAGCTAATCGTCATTTTAAACACCAAAAAATATTTAGGTACGGTAACACTGCTGAATGAATTCAAAAAAATAACGAAAATTTTACCTAAATTGGGGTAATGCCTACTCCAAAGTCCTGAAAAAAGTAATCAGCAGTGTCAAATGTAATCAGCTGTTCCGAATTCGGTCCGCCATTTTGAACAAGCCTACGACGTTGTTTAAACTGACATATACTTATTCGGTTCTTCAGGAGTTGATTAACTTTAAATAGTGTTTATAAGTAAACATTTTTTTTAAACAATTGTTAAAGGTTTTAATTTTAATCATCGATTATAAGTAAGCCTGTTAAAATCCATCCTACGTGGTTACTTGCACAATAGAGAGATTTGAGTTCGAACTAGTTTGTCCCGTGTTCCAGGCAAGCTGTCCTCCATGAAGCACCTGAAGGACGAGGTGCAGAGCATCAAGCGCGACATGGAGTGCGGGCTGCGCTTCACGGAGCACGTGGAGGCGCGCCCCGGGGACACTGTGCTCTGCTTCCGCCGCGTGGACCGCAGCCACACCACCGCGTGGGACCCGGGCTGCTAGCACAACACTGCGGGTACCAATAAAGCGGAGAAGGGAGGAGATGTGTTGCGAGCTGACAGGTTGTTTCCACCAAAGGGGAGAGGAGACGGGAGATGTGCTGCGAGCTGACAGTTTATTTCCACCAAAGGGGAGAGGAGACGGGAGATGTGCTGCGAGCTGACAGTTTATTTCCACCAAAGGGGAGAGGAGACGACATGTGCTGCGAGCTGACAGTTTATTTCCACCAAAGGGGAGAGGAGACGACATGTGCTGCGAGCTGACAGTTTATTTCCACCAAAGGGGAGAGGAGACGGGACATGTGCTGCGAAGCTGACAGTTTATTTCCACCAAAGGGGAGAGGAGACGACATGTGCTGCGAGCTGACAGTTTATTTCCACCAAAGGGGAGAGGAGACGGGACATGTGCTGCGAAGCTGACAGGTTGTTTCCACCAAAGGGGAGAGGAGACGGGACATGTGCTGCGAGCTGACAGTTTATTTCCACCAAAGGGGAGAGGAGACGACATGTGCTGCGAGCTGACAGTTTATTTCCACCAAAGGGGAGAGGAGACGGGACATGTGCTGCGAAGCTGACAGGTTGTTTCCACCAAAGGGGAGAGGAGATGGGAGATGTGCTGCGCAGCTGACAGGTTGTTTCCACCAAAGGGGAGAGGAGATGGGAGATGTGCTGCGAAGCTGACAGGTTGTTCCCACCAAAGGGGAGAGGAGATGGGAGATGTGCTGCGCAGCTGACAGGTTGTTTCCACCAAAGGGGAGAGGAGATGGGAGATGTGCTGCGAAGCTGACAGGTTGTTCCCACCAAAGGGGAGAGGAGACGGGAGATGTGCTGCGAAGCTGACAGGTTGTTTCCACCAAAGGGGAGAGGAAACGGGAGATGTGCTGCGAAGCTGACAGTTTATTTTCACCAAAGGGGAGAGGAGACGCGTATCGTAGAGATGTGGGCTGTGCGTATCGGTCACTCGAATGCCGCTTCCGGGTGTGCGCGGCGCGGGGAGAAGGCCGCGGGGCGCCGCGTCGCGCTCCAATTGGCCCCTAAGTTTATGTCTATAAGGTCTAAAAATAACTACAAATAAATAAATAAATAAAAGAAGAAATCGCTTAAAGCGATAAGGCCGCCTGTCTGTACACTAGCTGTATTTGGTTTTATATGTAACTGATGTATTTTCATTTGTGTGCAAATAAAGTATATTTGATTGATTGATTGAAATAAATCTGGAAGAAATCGCTTTTAGCGATAAGACCGCCAAAATTGTACATGCTTCTCAATAATGTAATTAATACTGTATTATGGTGCAATAAAATGTATTTATCTTATCTTAAATAATTTTACTAAATTAGTAGACAAGAAAAGCGATGTCGTACAATACTTTACCCACAAACTTGCTCTGTAGTGTAAAACATTATTTTAAGGCGAAAAACAGATTTTTTTATACTAATTTAATTACCATTTTTTGACTATTAAATTGTATAAAATTTAACATGGTTTACTTCAAATTGTGGTAAGAGATATTCTCAAAGATATTTTGATTGAGTTAAATATGCTCTGTAAAAGCTTTCATTAGGCCTCGCGAAATCTATCTCGCCCACTACGGATTTTAGTCTTACGCCGCCACTGCGGCCAGACAGACGCATCTCTCTCGCTCGCTCGCGGCACAAAATTCTATAGTAAAAATGAGACATCTCTCCGCTTGATCCATTTCCACCGAAGCTAAGCGGAGAGATGTAGAAATAAATCTGATTGGTTATTCAAAAGACATCTCCTCTCGTCTCCGCTTTAGTGGATATTGTTATGTAGTGTTACGTTATATATAAAAGGATATCACTCACTTATATTGTTGAACTCTGCAATTGTATCAAAGTCAAATTTCTTTATTGCAAGTAAGCACGTTGTGTACATTTTTGCACGTCAACATTAATTTAAATTTACATTTACACCACTTTGCAAGGAAAAGGTATATAAGTGAGTGATATCCGTTTATATATAATAATTTGTAGTAATGGCTCACTATAGTTTTAATTCTAAAAGTGTTATGTTAATAAATGTATTGTACAGGATCGGGGTAGTTTCATTCAATATTCAGCTACTTTGGCTCGCTAGACTCCTCAATGATACCAGGACACCATTTGAAGCTCATGCCGCGGTCATATATATCACGAAACATTCGCCTAGGCCAGAGGTTCTCAAACTTGTTTCCTCAAAACTTTGAAAATCAATTTTTTTTTACTTTACCAAAAACTTGTTAGAACTTGATTGCTCACTCATATTTTAAGTTTTTAACTAAAATAAATAATGTTGTGTAGTAGGTAGGTTTTAATTTCAGTGAATTTTTAAAATATTAAGTAGGTGAAATTACAAATCAGCCATCGCCCCCTAAAACACTTCCCATTTTTTCCTGGAGCCCTTACCGCCCTCTAGCGCCCATAAGTGGGCGTTATTGCCCACTTTGAGAAACACTGGACTAGATATTCATTCATATGTGCGAGTGACGCAATATAAATACAAATCAAATCTTGAATGTAAATCCTATTCGTCGCCAAAATCAAATTGTTGTTGACTTATTATTATTAGCTATTATTCATAAACCTTACTTCCATTAAATCGTGTTGCTATCCCTTTCACTCTTCGTTTAAAAAGGTTGGGATAGAAAGGGACAGGTGGCTAAACGGTAGCGTAACTTTAAATCACGTTTGTGAATAACAGCCATTGGGTTGTCGCGTATTGTTATAATGTCCTACACCTTATAACAATACGGACTTGCGGACTGAATTTCGACAGTACATTATTTCGACACGTTCCGAACTCCGAAAACACATAGATCGACAAGTCATTGCTTCGACAGACAATACTTAGACGACACACACCTTCGAATGACCACTACTTCGACAGTCGATTGTTCGACAGACAATACTTAGACAACACACACCTTCGAATGACCTCTACTTCGACAGATTTTTGTAACAGAACATTCTACCGGAATAATAATCCCCTGAATTGTATAGGTAATAAAATTTACATAATTAAGTATCTACGAAATTAATTTATTTTCCGGTTAAATAAAAACACAAATGTACCAATCAACAAAATTATTTTTAATTTGAAACTCGTACCCATACAATATTTTCATAAAATAAAATCAACAAGATGGAGAACATTGCTTGTAGTTCGGTGTACCTGATAGATCATTAATACTTATTAATACATATTGATTAATAATAATAATTCACACACATATAAATATAACTACAGTTTTTATTATTTCTTGGGCATGTAAGTAACATACGCTATTCCACAAAGGAAAGTAATTATATCAATGTCATCTTTCAGTAACAAATATTTTTGTAGTCTTTCGTTTAACTGTAACTGGTTTTTTTTCTTCGGTTTAAATTTTACACTTAGTGATTGGTTTTCCAAAACATATGTATACAAAAAAAAGACTAGTCCCCTGAAAGAAAGAAAAAACAGTTACAGTTAAACGAAAGACTACAAAAACATTTGTTACTGAAAGATGACATGGATATAATTTCATTCCTTAGTGGAATAGCGTATGTTACTTACATGCCTAAGAAATAATAAAAACTGTACTTATATTTATATGTGTGTTAATTATTATTATTAATCAATATGTATTAATAAGTATTAATGATCTATCAGGTATACCGAACTACAAGCAATATTCTCCATCTTGTTGATTTTATTTTATGAAAATATTGTATGGGTACGAGTTTCAAATTAAAAATAATTTTGTTGATTGGTACATTTGTGTTTTTATTTAACCGGAAAATAAATTAATTTCGTAGATACTTAATTATGTAAATTTTATTACCTATACAATTCAGGGGATTATTATTCCGGTAGAATGTTCTGTTACAAAAATCTGTCGAAGTAGAGGTCATTCGAAGGTGTGTGTTGTCTAAGTATTGTCTGTCGAACAATCGACTGTCGAAGTAGTGGTCATTCGAAGGTGTGTGTCGTCTAAGTATTGTCTGTCGAAGCAATGACTTGTCGATCTATGTGTTTTCGGAGTTCGGAACGTGTCGAAATAATGTACTGTCGAAATTCAGTCCGCAAGTCCTAGGGGGGGGCAAACCGGGGCACCTGCCCCGGGCGGCAGTTTCATGGGGCGCCAAAATCATCATCACGTCATGTAAAATGTAGCAAGATTAGAGATAAAAAATGCTGAACCCTAAAAATTTAAAAGATGTGAAGTCTATCGTCGTTCCTGGTTATATGTACTTACGATGATAGTCATCATTTAGGATATTTTTTAATAAGATTGTTTCGATTAGAATATATAATTTTTTAAGATTGGGGGCGCCACTCTAGGAAACTAACTACGGTGCTATTCCAGGAAATTTATCTCCAATGCTGGAGAGAGGGGCGCCACTACCAAGTTTTGCCCCGGTTCGAAATAATCCTAGATCCGGGGCTGGTATCTGTATTGGCCAAGCTGCCCCAGTACTCGTCCTGTCAGCAGACAGACGTAAGTGCAACTCACCGGCCCAACGGACACTGTCTTGCCACGCTGGTGACGTCACACACGCATGGGATAGATACTGTTGACAACTAATGCTTTCGTCGTATGTAATGTAAAGAACCACTAAGTGTACTAAAGTACCAGCTATTGATATACAGGGTGATTGGAAATTAGATACATTCCTTGAAAGGGGTGATACTAGAGGGGGTTTGCAACAAATCAGGCCTTATTAACGAGGGGGCGGGTTGAGTGGTTTCGGAGTTACGGTATAGTTTTAATTTTATTTACTTGTTCACAAAAAAATTTATGTTAAAAAACTGCTCCACTCTCAGCATTGAAATAATACTTTTCTGAAAGGTGATAAAGTAGAGATTACCTTAAAAAATGCATGCCTAAAATTACCATTAACTCGAAAATAAAAGGTCATAAATTACGACTTTTGAATTATTTTTTCTCAATTTATAGGGCCTATTTTGTCGCAAACCATCTCTAGTATCACCCCTTTCATGGAATGTATCGAATTTCCAATCACCCTGTATATCATTTCTGCAAAATAAGGCCGAGAGTCATTTCAGTATGAATGGAGTTTGAGTTCGGTAGTACATCTGACAGTTTTCATACAATTTATTACACGAGCGCACTCTTGAGTTCATAGTCAAAACTATGACTATCGGTCGGACTACTTATTAGAAATGATAAATAACAGTACCATAGTAGTTCGCTCGCTAGCGACTGCGTAAACGTCGTAGTTATGAGGTTTGTCATTGGTGTTATTTCTGTCATTGTCGGTGTTTACGCAGTCGCTAGCGAACAAGTTACTACAGCAACGTATGATAGTGGCATAGCTTTTTTTTTTTTTTTTTTTATTAATGGACTCGACAGTTCGTCATTTGCCAATGTCATGTTACAAAAAATTCAATGTATAAATAGTCTTCTATCTTCCTCCAGGGGAGTCGCCGAAGCGTCATCACCCTGGGTAGCAGCGTCTTCATGTCTTCATCCACAGGAGACGCCGTAGCGTCAATCACTGCGGACGAAGCAGCTCGACAGTCACGTTCACTCCCGAGCTCGTAGTGGGAATCTTGACCATGGCGCCAAACTTCAGATCCTGCTTGAATTCTTCAATAACTTCACCATACTGTCATTCGCGAACATTTTCTGATTAATTTAACGTGATATTAAACACAAAATAGTCCCTGTAGACGTTAAAAGAAAAATTATCAAATAATTTTGCAACCGTCGTTTCCCGCCATTTTCAAGAGACCCACAAACATCGTGGCATAGCTTACTTTTCTCACAAGTTTCGTTCCAAAGCATACATAACAAATAAGAAATCGCAGTGATATAACTTTCGATTTTATTATATGGTCAGAGTCTGTCGTGTCGCTGGTCGCGGCCAACCCGCTTGCATCTCATAGAATGTAAATTAATAATTATAAGAATATAACACAGATAAGGCCTCAAATAAAATAAACAAGTATTTCTAGCTACAACATACCTTACAATACAGACATACAATTCTAACATTCCGCTCCATAGGGCTGTGATGGCAGTATGCGTTTTATTTTAGTGATATACTTAAAAATATCTAACAGATATAATTATTAATAGACAAGAACGCTGTGTAGTGTCAAAAATCTTGAACCGATTGCGGGTTGTCAAAAGTGGCGCTTTAAGCATACCCCGGCTTCACTCTGCCGTGTTTTACTATTTCTGGTTCGTTCTGTATACTACAACTACAGTGTAAAATAAATTCCACTGTACACCTATAAATAACTTAAAAGCTGAGAGTTCGTTTTTTAAAACATTGAACTTAAAATGCAATTTGTTGAACCACCGATATTTAACTATATTTGCATGACTACATCCGGCTAAATAGCGTTTGACTATGAATGTCTTAAACTGACATAATAACCAGTCGCGTAACAAGCCGTTTGACTCATCATTCATTTATTCATTACCTTATGTGGTAACATAGGTGTTAGGGTTCGTTATAATGCTCACATAAACACTGAAACATTACATTTTATAATAATTTATGATTATAATAATTCAGACTGGTATCTTATATGTCACATTATATGTTATGTAGCTTACACCCACCACTAGTTCCGTTGTCCAGTTCAATTGACTGAACTAGTGAGAAAAAAAATCCCATTTGTTCAGTTCATTGAACTAGCCATGAACCCCATGACACGAGTTTCCTTATTGACAAGTATTTTGACATTTGAATCGAATTAATTATTATCGTGTACGTACGAAACCGCATACTACCCGGCTGCCAGCACAGCCCTGAGCCCATTACTTCCCAAACAATCTTTACACGTACACATAAATAATGACTATACACTGTACCAACATAACAAACAAATTATACCGTAGCTCCACGCGGACACCACGTTGTATGGGTTACACAAGGCTCACGGCCCATACACCACATGCTATACCCGGAAGTATGTACCACACTATACATTACTGCAATATGATCGCAAGTTTTAATCAGCGATGAAGAAACGCAGTAATGTACACTGCTATCAACTTAAGCTGAGAATTGCATTTGTGTGAGTGTTGCCTCAGGCCGCTTGCTATAAACTAGTATAAACTGGTTTAAACCATGCGCGGGACGCGCCGCGCCACGAGCCGATTGCCAATCTACACTATCGGTGTGCACTCACACAAATGCAATTCTCAGCTTAAGTTGATAGCACTGTATGCGCGCAAAGTGCCGCGACAAAGGCGCCCTGTCACGGACCAGACACGTGTCAAATTGAATGTCACGGTCAGGCTCGACACGAAACACCCTCCTCCTTAAACGAATCCTTCTTCTCTCCTTTAAATGACATTGCCACATTTCAATGGAGCTTTGCCCCACCTTTGGTCACCTACGTGACCATTGAAGCTCATATATCATTTTGTTGGGGACTTATTACAGGTTTCATATTGCATAATCATAATCAGTAGGAGTTGCGAGAGTAGCAGAAAATGATAACAAAGACAATGAATAATTCGCTTCGATTTCTTACTATTTTCTGAATTCTTAATTAAGCTGTTTTTTTCGACTCGCAACTTTATTTTAAACCAATACGTTTAATAAAAAACGGAGATATTTTTATCTTGTTAATCATGCGGTTGATGATGGGGCAGAATCTGGCATTGTCATTTCTCCACTCTCGTCTATTTTGCGCCACTTGGATCATTGGAAACTTTTGTAAGAGCGAACTCATGCTTAAAACTGTCTCTGAATGTCACTCTTGGATTCCGCCATCATTTTGTACTAGCGGATTGATTTTTTAATATTATTTGATTGATTTTCTATTTACATGAATACTCTAAATAACTTGACATTAGCGAAATTATCTCTTCAATACGAGTAGAAGCCATTCAAATAAAAATAGAATAGATTGTCACTCGTGCCGTGCTTTATTAGTGTTTAGCTCCGGGTTAAGTCCTAACTCTCTGATTAGCTATTAGCGACACATTGCTGCACTAATCTGTATGTCTGTCCGTCCGCGTGTCGCCACTGATCGCTCTGTACACAATAAATATATCATTCGTCTAATAGTAATTACCTCTAGCCTACCTACTCTACTCCTCATACCAAAGCAAGCGGCTTATTATGTCAACAAAAAAATTCTAATCATTTAATAATAATAATAATAATTTTTTATTTTGGAACCAGAAATTTGTACAGTTTTACTTAAATCTAGATACAATTAATGATCACTTATATTTTAAGGAGTGTAGCTAACACTCTAGTCCCCACACTAGGATTCCCTGTGTCGTGGGGACTAGCGTCTTCCCAACAGGTGCTTATATAATAGGTAAATATATGAAATTGGAAGGGATAAATAATTACTGTTTACATATTATGTCTTAATCAAATAAATAAATAATAGAAAATGTTATAGTTAAGTATGAAAGATATAGTGGAAAGAAGTAATGTGAGTGTAGGATGCGCCCGCGCCCGCGCGCGCGCTTATTTCAAACATTGCTGTGATGATAAATGGAGAAAAACCATAACGACCGGGATTCGAACCAGGGACCTTGCCATACGATACATACGAAATCACGGTAGCTCGGTAGGAATAGAGCGTGCCACGGAAGGGTGAGGTCCCTGATTCGAATCCCGGTCGTGATGAAAAATTTTCTCCATTTATCATTTAGTTTCAAGAAAATCTCAAAACATATTGCAAAACTTTATAATAAATCAGTTTCTACAGTATTATTAACATAAGTAATTAGCTGGTCACACAAAATACGTCGCTTGCTTTGGGCTGAGTCATATCGCTGCACTGCGCTGCGCCGCCCCGCGTGCGCGCTGCCCCCCGCGGCCACTACGCTATATGTACAGGCGCGGGGCAACGCGCAGTGTGAGGGACAATGACGTTGTATGCCACACATTGCTGGCTGACGTCACCGCCACAACAGTGTGGAGCACACCAACGCGGCAATGGTCACCGTAACCAACGGGCCACTTGATGGATGGTTTTATACAACTTTGAGATGTTTACAAGGTATCTCTTTGGGCTTGTCAACGCTGCCGGGTATAACAACAACTTATAGGGTGATATTGCAAAAATTGTTTCACTATTACATAATTAAATACGGTCCAGTAGTTTTTAAGAAAATCTCAACCTTATTAAGGCCCCCCCCCCCGTATACTTATCTGTCTTCGACTGTACAGTCCACATGTTGAGGAGCTGGACTCGTTGAACTAGATGATTAATTAGGACTGGTTTTAATTGTTATTATCTAATATTTATTGTTCGAACTTGTTGGCAAGCAAAATGGGACCTTGTGTCTCTCAATACATAGATTTATACAGCTCCGTGACATAGCGGCCCGCTGGTCACACTGTCACATCACACCTTGGTTCCCGTCCCTATGCACCTCATGTACAATATACACTAGAATCTCATTTGCTATTGCTATCTAACACTTGTCCAATGCTCACAGCACACGGACACGGCTGTACACTTGTGCCGTTAGCCATATACACAGTTTAAACTCACTTTGTCTTTGTCCCGTTCATATTACGTTAAAAGAGACCACTTTAAATCACGTTTATGGCTAACCGCTGGGGACTCAGATGTCGTGACGCTTCCATACATTCAATATGCCACGACACTGCACAATATAGTTTATTTATACATACTAAATGTATGTACAGATAAGTATTTCCAATTTCACTCGTCAATAACTTTACGCCTGATTGGCCGTCAGAGGTATGCATACAGGGGGTCTCAATAAGGTTGAGATTTTCTCAAGAACTACTAGACCAAATTTAATAATTCTTTCACAGCACATAGTTTAAACTTTCATCTATGTAACAGTGAAAGAATTATTGCACTATGTGGAGTAGTTTCTGAGATAATGTCAATTTGATCAAGTCTCTGTTGTCTCTGTGTTTGAGCGTCCGTGCACTGTGGCGAGCACGGGCGCGGCGCGGCACTAGTCCGTGAGGTCGATGCGCTCCACGCGGCGGTGGCTGGCCGCGGGGTTGGCCGCGGGGTTGGCCGTGCTGTTGGGCGCGGGGTTGGGCGCGGGGTGCGCGCGCGCCGGACGCGCCCACGTGTTCACGCACCCGTCCGCGCACGCAGTCAGGAAACAGTCCGGACGGAACACGAGCGCTGGGAACAAAGGGACACCATACTCAGTTTTGTTTTTGTAGCGTAGGCTTTTTACTATTACATATTTATTATTTATTTTATTTATTCAACTAGTACTCATATGCTGTTATTCATAAACCTAGTTAAACCTCAAATCGTGTTACTATCCTTTTCATACTTCATTAAAAAAGGTTAAGATAGAAAGGGACAGGGTGCCTAAATGGTGGCGTAACTTTAGATCACGTTTATGAATAACAGCCCTAGTTACTAAGGGTACCGTTTATACCGCTTTGCATAAATGAATTCCAAAAACATATTGTGCAAAAACACACAACGTACCTAATTTACTTGCATCTGAATACGAATTTGATTAGGTATTGAATGTTTTGAACATCGATGCACGATAATCTCATTCTGAAACTTTCGATAACTTAGAAACATAAGATAAAGATAAGATAACGTTTATTTGACACACACAAACAATGCACAATACACAAGAAAAATAATAGAATAGTACAACACAAAGTGACGGTGCAGTGGTTGGTGCGGGCGCAGAAACAACCATACAACTGCATGTGATGTGATGAGAGCAGCATGTCTCAGTACCTGTGAGTCTCTCGTGCGCGATCTTCTTGCACACGAGCGGCTCCAGCACGGGGCACTCGTCGAAGCGCGGGCACGCGGCCGTGCCGATGAGCTTGAGTGCGTCACTGGGGTCGTCCCCGGCGCCCGCGCCCGCCCCCGCCCCCGCCGCGGCCCCGGCCCCGGCCGAGCGGCCCCGGCCTCCGCCCTCTGCCCCCGCGGCCGCCTTGCCCGTGAGGCTGAAGTGTCTCCGGTGGTCGGAGCGGCGGTCGCCGAACGAGAAGCCTGCCAGGCGCGCCGTCAGCGAGTTCCCCCCGCCGGCCGCGTCCTCCTTGGCGCGCCCCACGCTGATGGTGAGCGCGGCCACGCTGTTTGCCTTGGGCTTGGCCGCGCCCTTGGGCTCCGCGAGGCGCGCGTGCTTGGCCCGCGCCGGCACGCCGTTGTGTGCGGGGGCGGAGGGGCTGGCGGGGGCGGCGGGGTGCGCGCACTCGCTGTCCGGCTCGTGGGGCGCGGCGCCGGGCGGAGAGAGGTGCGCGGAGGCGCGCCCGCGGGCCGCCGGACGCAACACGTCCTCGGTGATGTCCCACAGGCACAGCTGGGTGTCCTGAACATACGGTACAGCTAGATTAAACGTTATCATTGATAGTGATTGTAAAATATCTGTAATATCATTTCGTAGATTAAAAAAGTTAACACAAATCTGAATCATCAATTTAAAACAGATTTTTTTATATCATTACTAATATATATAGCTCGATTACCACTGACTGACTGACTGACTGACTGACTGACTGACTGACTGACTGACTCACTGATTGACACGCCTGTTTAGTCTGAAGGAGTCCCCGGAGGTCAAAGTGATGTAGGGGGGAGTTGTATAGTTTAGTGATTGGACCAGAGGAAAACTATAGGGAAGTGAAAAAAACAAGATGGCGGCGGGTCACGTGATGTCATCTCCGCCATTTTCCAACCGATTTCGTTCAAATTTGGAACGCGTGTCACATGGTACGCCTACTTTGTGATGAAATTGAAAAACAAAAGAAAAACAAAATGGCGGCGGAAATATAGCCGATTGAAAATTTGGACATTTCAGACCAAACTTTGACGAATTAGCTGGCCTAGCACGAGCGCATGAGTAATATCCAACCAATTCCACTTCGTAGCATATATGATGTAGTATACCAGAAAATTGTCATTTTTGGGAAAAACAAAATGGCGGACGAGCAGTAAACCATAATATTTTCTCCATAAATTTTCCTATACGAAACGAAAGGATTACTGGCGTGCGGTAAATATCTATCAGTAACTATAGCGAGGCCGAAGGCCGAGCACCCTCTCGCGAGGCCGAAGGCCGAGCTCCGCGTAGGGCGAAGCCCGAAGCGGTAGAACACCGCGAGGCCGTAGGCCGAGCTCCGCGTAGGGCGAAGCCCGAAGCGTCCCCTTACCAAGCAGAAACATCTCCCCACCTTCCAAGTAACTTTTGCGAGGCCGAAGGCCGAGCCGGCCTGCGAGGCCATAGGCCGAGCTCCGCGTAGGGCGAAGCCCGAAGCGTCCCCTTGCCAAGCAGAAACAACTCCCCACCTTCCAAGTAATTTTTGCGAGGCCGGAGGCCGAGCCGGCCTGCGAGGCCATAGGCCGAGCTCCGCGTAGGGCGAAGCCCGAAGCGTCCCCTTGCCAAGCAGAAAAAAACTACCTACCTTCCAAGTAACTTTTGCGAGGCCGAAGGCCGAGCCGGACTGCGAGGCCACAGGCCGAGCTCCGCGTAGGGCGAAGCCCGGAGCGTCCCCACGCTACTACTACGATAATGTTTATTTAGTTGCGGCGCCTACAACACGAAAACAAAGCAGTCTCGCGGGCCGCGCGCGGCCCGCGCACCATGCAACACCTAGTTCATAGTATGTGATTGTGATGTGAAGTATTACATTCGTCTTGATCACGGGAGTGACACGAGATTTTTTTTTGCGACAAATACTGGTTGTATTTGATGTTTTTGTACATTTAAACATAGAGAAGGATTTACAGAGGAGTTTAATTATTGAAAATTCTTTACAATTGCATGAGAAATGAGTATAATCCGCCAATTCTCACTGGAAGACCTGTGCTCCAGCAGTGGAGGCAAAAAAATAGATTACTGATGATAATATTACAGAGGAACCTATTTATAAGTAATAGACTTGTCACAAACGGTCCAGTAGTTCTTGAGAAATTCTCAACCTTATTGACGCCCCCTCCCTGTATACTGTATTCTGTTTCCAACTACACCAATCTCTTTTGCTGTTATTCATAAACTTAGTTAAACCTCACTTCCCTTAAATCGTATTGCTATCCCTTTCACACTTCGTTAAAAAAGCAAGGGATAATGGCCTAAACCAGAGGTTCTCAAACTTGTTTCGTCTACCGAACACTTTGAAAATCAATTAATTTTCAGCGCCCCATTTTTTATTTTACTTTATCACAGTTTAAAAACCACAATGACATTTTGATTTGTGCTATATTGATCTGGTCTGGAGTTTAAACTTACATTCTAAAATAATTATGTTGCCCCCCTCTAGGTCTCCAGCGCCCACAAGTGGGCGTTATTGCCTTTGAGAAAGACCGGCCTACACGGTGTGTTAAGTTTGAATCCCGTATCTGATCCCGGCCCCCGTGTCTGCGAGTGTACCTGCGAGACGCTGGCGAGCCTGTACCCTGCGTCCGGCGCCGCGAAGGCGTGCTGGTCGAAGGCCACGGCTGCCACCCACGAGCGGTGTCCCTGCGCGCGCGCCACCACCCGGCCGAGCCCGGGGCCTGCGCCAGGGCCGGGGCAGAGCGCCCACACGGTGACCAGGTCGTCCTCGCCGCCGGCCGCCACCACGCGCCCGTCCGCCGACCAGCACACGCACAGGAACCCGCCGAAGTACGAGCGCGCGCGGCCCTCCGCACTCAGCGACGGGTAGTGGAACACGCGCAGCACGCCGTCCTTAACAACATTACACACGATATACAATTCGAGACAATTCGAGCCAAGCCCCCCCCCACAGACTATTCGTCCTTAAGGCACCCTGAACCCAAGCCGGTGAGCGTGCCCCCCTACATAGACTGATCAAACCTTACAATGTGTATGACATAGTTATTTATTTATTTTATTAATGGACTCCGACAGTTCGTCATTTGCCAATGTCATGTTACAGAAAATTCAATGTATAATAGTCTTCTATCTTCCTCCAGGGGAGACGCAGTGGCGTCTTCACCCTGGGTAGCCGCGTCTTCATGTCTTCATCCAGAGGAGACGCCGTAGCGTCATCACTCTGGACGAAGCAGTTCGACAGTCACGTTCACTGCCGAGCTCGGAGCGGGACTCTTGATAAAAGCTTGAAACCCCAGATCTTGCTCAAATTATCCAACAAATTCACCGTACTGTCACTCGCGAACATTTTCTGATTAATTTAACGTGATATTAATCTCAAAATAACCACTGTAGACAATAAAACAAAAATTATCAAATAATTTTGCAACCGTCGTTTCCCGCCATTTTCAAGAGAACCCTGTATGACCAATTATATATTCTGTGGTATGACATAGATTTCTTTGCACTAACCAAAGTTAAATTTAAAACAGACGTTCTCAAAGTTTATGACTCTTTCATAATACTTATTAATAGTTTAAGCTTCACTTGTAAACCCTACATCTCAAAATGTAATCCGTGGATTTCATAAATATCCAAATTATTTTGCTGATGATGATTGTATATTATAGATTAGGGATTGGAATGATTTAACCCATTAATTATTTAGGACATAATAATAATTTTTAGATTATAATAATAAAGTAAGGGAAGTAATAACAGAATTTGTTATTTATTTATATAATAATCAAAGTATACTATTTGCGCGCGGATACAAGAAACGATCTCGCTCGCAGCTCGCTATCTAGATACAGTCAAAGACAGAGATAAGTATACAGGGGGTAAGTATAAGTACCCAGTATGGCTGATATTTTCTCAAGAACTACTGGACCGATTTTAATAATTATTTTACAGTTACACAATTTTAACTTGTACCTATCTATGAGTGAAAGAATTTTTACAATCGGTCAAATGGTTTTTGAGAAAATCTCAATCTTAAAAACTCTCCTGTACACCTTTCTTTGTCTTCGACCATGCCTAAAACTACGTGCGCGTCCAAACGAATATGAGCCCAGTGGCTCCGCGTGCGAGAGCTTCCTTTGCTCCGTGCGTGACCTGGTCGCCTGGCATGCTCATACTCATTCGGCCTACGGAACACTTGGTTACGTGAGTTTCATGTGAAATGTTAGGGTTTGGTTTGTCTCTAGTATGTATTCGTGCCGCGTTGTGTGCCGTGTGTTACCTGCGAGGCTGTGGCGAGCCGGTCTCCGCACGGGGACCAGGCGAACTCGTTGATGCAGCTGCTGGCGCCCTCGGGGCCGACCACCCACCTGCACGCACCACACCGGACAGTAGGTTACACAATCACAGTACACACTACTCAAGGAGTGTAGGCCAGGTGGCTGACAGGGGTTTCGTGCGTAAAGCATCCGGGAGCGAGTTCCAGGCCTGAACCACTGTTGCTCAGAAAGTGACGAGCGACATTGGTGCTGAAGGTGCAGTCTAATTTTATATGGTGTCCTCGCAACGGTCGTGTGTCTGTCACACTAAACATTGCCTTATTGAAGTCTGGGAGGTTGTATCTGAAGGTCAGCATTTTAAATGTTTCGATCAAATCTCCTCTCAGTCTTCTCTCCTTCAATGTGGTGAGCTGCAATATCCTCAATCTCTCTTCATACTTGCCAATACAGTGTAAGATACAGTGTGCTGTGTCGCATTGTCGTACCTGTACAGCGGGTTGCGCGGTGTCTTAGCCCGGCACGTGTGCACCGAGTAGCCCGCGCCGCGCTTGAGCGGCTGGTACGCGGGCGCGCCCCCCGCACCGCCCCCACCCCCGCCGCCCCCTCCCGCGCCCGCGAGCTCCTCGTTGTATACGTAGAGGTGTCCCGAGGCGTGCGCGGCCGCGAACAGCGTGCTGGAGCCAGGCACCCAGCGGATGCACGTCACGCGGCTCTTGTCGATCAGACGCTGACATACAACACCGTAACATGACATAACAACAAGTATAAATACCACTCGTATCATGACACAACTATGTACTGTGATTGCTAGTACGGCTCCATGTGATGTTTTTGTATATTAGATGTGGCACTATCTATAGGTCTATTTGCAACTTTATTATTGCCAATTCATGACTGTATGCTCCCTGAATAAAATAGCACTCCTCCGTATCCTACGGATTACCGTTAGAATTAGATAGCTGCCCGCTCATTATTCCATAGAAATAGGTAATTGAATCAAACTACTTACATTATTGGAAGAATTAAAAGGTGAGAGATGCAATTGGGGTGCTTGGTTTTTATCCTAATTTGATATTTATGGTTTCATCGGTTGTTAATGATTCTGCCGGTGTGTAGGCTGAGAATGACACGGTATGTAGGTACACTTGTGCTGTTGCAATTACTTAATACCATTTGGTTCGATTACACCACTGATATAGCTGAGGTTTCTAAAGGATAAATTGGACAACACAAGAAGCCCACAGCAAGTGTCTTTTCATGTGTCAAAATGATAAATGTTTTTGTTTATGTAATAAATAAGACACTGGTGTGAAGTGTGATGTCCTCAGCTCACCTCCTCGTTGTACAGCTTGCTGAGCTCCTTCTTAATGGGGTCGATGAGCTGTATCTGTCCCGTGGAGAAGCCAATCACAAGCGCCACGCTGTCCGCTGTCATGGTGACCGTGTTGAAGTCGTGGCACGTGGGATTGGTGCCCTTGTACATCTTCTTGTCCACAGGCTTGGTGAGGTCAGCAGCCTGCGGGACAGTCAGGGCATTGGCACATGAGTTTTACATAGAAACAAATATACCTCATTGCACCAAGTACATAAGGGAGCTTGCATAGATTTCCTCCAATAAGTTGTTTGTTGACATTGGAGCTAGCACTAATCTATGTCAATGTTTATTAGGATATAAGCTGAAGCAATATTTAGAAAGACGCTCATACATCTATGTAATTAAGGGCAGGCAAAACAGAAGAGTGCCCGCTGACACCAATCGGTCACCGAGTGTGTGTCTCAATGTAGCAGAAGTGTGTTACCTTCTTGACTCCCCGGTACACGTACACGTAGAGCTCTTTGCCGTGGTTGAAGCAGATGCGCTCGTCGGGCGGACCCTCTGCGGGCGCGGGCGGGGCTGGCGGGTCCTGCTCCGCCGGCGCGGGCTGGGCCGGGGCCGCGGGCTGGGGCCCCGGCGACGGCGCGGGCGGCGGGAGCGCGACCAGCGAGACGCGCGTGTGCGAGGCGCCCGCGCCGCCCGTGTAGCCCACGCGGTTGGGCCGCGAGTACTCGGACAGCGGCATCAGCCGGTACGTGCCCTCGCGCGTCACGAACTGCGTCTTCACGTCGTCCTTGCCGCCGGCGTCGGCCTGCGCGGCCATGCTCGCATGTCGCGGCGCCGGGCGCGCGCAGCTCACGGCCGCGGGCGCGCCGGGGCTCCGCGCGGCGCTCTCCGCACGCCCGGCCGCAGGCACGGCGACACCATCACTCGCGACACTCACCACTGCGCTACGGACGAACGCACGCGACAAGCACCTGCACTGCGCATCGGGCTACTAAACGATACACAGTTAAATACAGGTTTTATATCTGGGAACCGTCGATTCATTGAAATAAATGCTGTGTGTGTATGCAATTTACGTCAGTTGACATGACAGATTTGACAAGATTTGGATCTATCTAGTCTATTCACTCCATATTCACCGTAGACAGATTATCCTATAGACGGAGTCCCCGCGTAACCACATTTACCCTTTCTTTCTGGCAGCCAGGTGTTGCCTAGGAAAAACTATTACCAAACATTAAGGGTATTTTTCACAATAAAATTATAAATTATAGATATGAATATGCATAAAAAATGCATTGGATATGTTTTTGGTAAAACTATTGTTACGGAAGTTAGTTCCGTAGACAGGTAGAATTTAGAATATAGATAGAATTTAGAATAGAATAGAGATAATAGAATAGGTAGTTTAAAAATAGAATTTATTACGAATAGTGCTCAGGGTCGAGGGTACTTGGTCGGTCTAGATCTTTAGTCTAGCTAGGTTGTAGATTGGGTAGGACTGGCCTGCTCTGTGCCGAGGGTCTGCAGGGCAGCCAGACGTCTTCTACTGGAGCTGGAGTTCGAGCTGGAGCTGGAGCTAGCACTGGAGCTTTCTACTGCAGCTAGTACTGGATCCCCTAGAGGGGATCACAACACTTGAATTTAACACATTTTAATATAATTTAGATTATTTAGAAACGTAGAAATTAGATAATAGACAATTAATTAAATAAAATAGATCCATTGCGTTCGTCCGTTTGCAGCGTAGTGATTAGCAGATTTTAAATTTTGACATCTGTCACTTCGCCCGCCGCTAATGTAGGCGCGAGTCAATGCTGCATTCGGATACACAGTCATGTAGGTAGTCGAATATATTTAAAATTATAATTGTTAGTTTTTGTGTGTGTAGTTTGTGTAAAAATTAATATATAATTAGATATTTAAGTAAAACATAATAGTAAATAGATAATTAGTAATATTTATTATTGTTATTCTAGCTTATAAATCTAAAATTAACGTTCGTCTGAACGCAACGTTACAATACCCGCCCTTTTTGGGTAGGATTTTACCTATGTAAAATTCGCCTAAAACTAAGAAAAACCTAACTAAATCTCCACTTTCACTCAGACTCATCTATACTTCCTCATCCATATTCATCCATTCTTCAAAATCACACTGTCTTATAAATGTTTAGGTCATTCATAAGACTCCTGTCACACAGAGTAAACAACTTTAGTTAGCGTTGAATACTCAAAAGAAACAGTAGGTTAGTATTCTTAGTCTTAGGTAGTTCACTAGGTAGGAAATATTATGCACTAACCAATAACTATGACAGTGTAGTGTATGTATAGTAATAGATGTATGTTAGTATATAGGCTTATTTATTGAGTTACTTCCGCTCATGTATTAGTATAATAAGTTGTGTAGTAAGTAGGTAAGTAAGTATGTATAGTAAGTGTAAGTAGTATGTAGTCTTGGGGCTTATTTAGTGAGTTACAATCCGCTCATGTAGATTTGATAAAATGGTGTAGGGCCATTGATATCGTAGGGCACGCTGAATGACTAGAGGTGTAGGGCCAATAGCTTCATTGCGCAGCAGGAGGTGGTAACCATTGGTGTAGGGCCAAATGGTTCCTAGTGTAGGTAGGTAGATACAGTAATACCAATTATTGGTGTAGGGCCAATAATGTTACCGTATTGTAGTTAAATAGTTCAACTATGTGTAACTAACGGTGTAGGGCCAGATAGTTACAATAATTTACTTAGATTAGAATATTGGTAGTGCATAGGTAGTTTAAATAATTTAGATATAATGAATATACATACATTCAATCAAATACTTGAATACATAACATATATTATGTACGTAGATAGATAAATAGGCAGTAGATAGAAGCTATGGTAGAATTTTTAGAGTAGGTATAGAATGTAAGTATAGATGTGTAGTGTAGGTAGATAATTGTTAGAAATTAGTTAAATTATAATCAGATTCAATTAGCATTATGATGACGTCATTAGATTAGTAGATACTATTAGGAATACGATAAATTAGTTAGTCAATTATTTATGTCAACATGTTCAATTTAATAATTATTAGTTTAATATAAAATAGATTATTTAATTAGTAAGTATAGAATAAACATGTCATTAATTAAATCGTCATCATAAATAAATAAAAAATGTCCCTATTACTCGTAAGTACGATGTCCGTCTTACTCGTAAGTAACTGCGCTGCAAACGCGAGAACATTCGAACAGAATCAGTAGGTCAACATCAATTCGAGTCATATTAGAAGTTAAACTAGAGTGAGATGCCAGCACATACACACAAAAGACAGGTAGACAATAAAAAAATTAAGAAACAACATCAAAATAAAATGGTCTCAATTTGAGGGTGGAATTAAGTTAGACAAAAATAAAGACAAAATTTGAGGGTAAAAATATGCTCCAGAAACTAAATTGAGGGTAGAATTTTTTTCCGAAAAAATTATTACGGAGGGTAAAATTTTTTCGATAAAAATGAAGTTAAAATTAGCCGTTTTACAATAAAAATGAAGTTAAAACAAAGACCGAGACGGTTGCTAAAAGATTATGTTGTTTCCGCAATGAAGATATAGATATAAAAGTGTAAAAGAACAATAGAAGTACGTAAGCAACATGCACTACTATTGGACTAAATCGAAAGCGTCTATCATTAGGGATTCGAACTAATGAGTTTTACAGTAGTAAAAATTTAGCAAAATTAAGAATTTAGTATTAAGTTTAAGTAATTTAGAATCTAGTTTTAAGTTAAAATTAAGTTATAATAGAAATTAAGTTGTAATATCAAGAATTTAATTAGCAAAGTATGAATTTAAGTTAACAAAAAGTGAGTTACGTTCGAGAATGTTACGAGAGTGAAAACAAATAGTAGTTAGTTTTAACAACTCATTAGTTCGCAACAAAATCAGCTGCAAGACCGAATCGTTTACAAATATAGTTAAATAAACGACTCAGTAGTGCGAGAAAACACTAGATTAAGACCTAGACTGACCGTTAACCGAGTATGGGCGCCACTGTTACGGAAGTTAGTTCCGTAGACAGGTAGAATTTAGAATATAGATAGAATTTAGAATAGAATAGAGATAATAGAATAGGTAGTTTAAAAATAGAATTTATTACGAATAGTGCTCAGGGTCGAGGGTACTTGGTCGGTCTAGATCTTTAGTCTAGCTAGGTTGTAGATTGGGTAGGACTGGCCTGCTCTGTGCCGAGGGTCTGCAGGGCAGCCAGACGTCTTCTACTGGAGCTGGAGTTCGAGCTGGAGCTGGAGCTAGCACTGGAGCTTTCTACTGCAGCTAGTACTGGATCCCCTAGAGGGGATCACAACACTTGAATTTAACACATTTTAATATAATTTAGATTATTTAGAAACGTAGAAATTAGATAATAGACAATTAATTAAATAAAATAGATCCATTGCGTTCGTCCGTTTGCAGCGTAGTGATTAGCAGATTTTAAATTTTGACATCTGTCACTTCGCCCGCCGCTAATGTAGGCGCGAGTCAATGCTGCATTCGGATACACAGTCATGTAGGTAGTCGAATATATTTAAAATTATAATTGTTAGTTTTTGTGTGTGTAGTTTGTGTAAAAATTAATATATAATTAGATATTAAAGTAAAACATAATAGTAAATAGATAATTAGTAATATTTATTATTGTTATTCTAGCTTATAAATCTAAAATTAACGTTCGTCTGAACGCAACGTTACACTATATTTAGGCATATAATATAATAGGTATGTAATTTTCGAAAAAGTCGTATTTTGAAAGTGTGATTTGTTCATTTCCGCCAATTAGTGTATCTGACAGTGACAGCAAACCCATTGCTATTTTTATAATCCATTGCTTGGATGCTGTAACAAAATTTTTAATGAAAGTCAATTTAATAAGTACGGTGGAACACAGAGAAAGGCGTACAGGAGAGTTTTTAAGGTTGAGATTATCTCAAAAACTACTTGACCTATTGCAATAATTCTTTCACTGTTGGATAGATAAAAGTTAAAACTGTGTACTGTAAAAGAATTATTCAATTCGGTCCAGTAGTTCTGGAGCAAATCTCAACCTTATTGAGGCCCCCTGTATACTTATCTCTGTCTCCGACTGTACGTCCACGCGTTTCAGAGCAAAAGGTCTTATACATACAGACAGACGACCGGACAGACAGACGGACAACAAAGTGTCCCTTCCTATAAGGGTTCCTTTGTTTCCTATTGAGGTATGGAACTCTAATCATGACAATCGAGTGAATCAATCCTTTTGCACAAAGTAAATGATCTAGTATCTAATGAATTAGACTAGGTATTTAAAATTAGGGCTAGCTAAATAGTACTGTAATTCCCATACATATATTGTGGAACAAAATATTTTTTGGGGTATTTTTTACCAACACTGTTGACAACACTGAATTTTATGTCGTACATTTTACAAAATACTTTTCGATGTTATTTTGATATTTAGGCACTGTTTTCAAGCAAAATTACAACGCGTTGCAACGTGTTGATTATGTATAAACTATGTACCGTACGTTTTAAAACATAGAAAGTTAAGGAATGGAAAATACTGACCTATGAAACGAAATATTTGGATCCTTGCGTTCTCATCTATTTTTACACTCCTGTACACAACAAACCCCCTCAGCAATGATGATATAATAAGGACAATATGTTTCGATCTAATATATGACTACAAACACGAGATCCAACACATAAAATGCTGCTAAAACAATAATTTATCATAATTTACAACAACGTAAACACGAACTGTCATTTTGGTGCCGGTGACAGTTAGTTTTAATAACGTAAAACTGGCTACGCCGATAAGGACAGAAGATATATGAATCTTTCTCTCTCACGCTTACGATATCCATATTATGTTGTTCTTGTCACTCGAGAGCGAGACAGAAACCACACTCCATCTATAGGCTTCTCTATCTACGATATTCACTCACTATCGTAGATAGAGAAGCCTATAGATGGAGTGTGGTTTCTGTCTCGCTCTCGAGTGACAAGAACAACATAATATGGATATCGTAAGCGTGAGAGAGAAAGATTCATATATCTTCTGTCCTTATCGGCGTAGCCAGTTTTACGTTATTAAAACTAACTGTCACCGGCACCAAAATGACAGTTCGTGTTTACGTTGTTGTAAATTATGATAAATTATTGTTTTAGCAGCATTTTATGTGTTGGATCTCGTGTTTGTAGTCATATATTAGATCGAAACATATTGTCCTTATTATATCATCATTGCTGAGGGGGTTTGTTGTGTACAGGAGTGTAAAAATAGATGAGAACGCAAGGATCCAAATATTTCGTTTCATAGGTCAGTATTTTCCATTCCTTAACTTTCTATGTTTTAAAACGTACGGTACATGGTTTATACATAATCAACACGTTGCAACGCGTTGTAATTTTGCTTGAAAACAGTGCCTAAATATCAAAATAACATCGAAAAGTATTTTGTAAAATGTACGACATAAAATTCAGTGTTGTCAACAGTGTTGGTAAAAAATTCCCCAAAAAATATTTTGTTCCACAATATATGTATGGGAATTACAGTACTATTTAGCTAGCCCTAATTTTAAATACCTAGTCTAATTCATTAGATACTAGATCATTTACTTTGTGCAAAAGGATTGATTCACTCGATTGTCATGATTAGAGTTCCATACCTCAATAGGAAACAAAGGAACCCTTATAGGAAGGGACACTTTGTTGTCCGTCTGTCTGTCCGGTCGTCTGTCTGTATGTATAAGACCTTTTGCTCTGAAACGCGTGGACGTACAGTCGAAGACAGAGATAAGTATACAGGGGGCCTCAATAAGGTTGAGATTTGCTCCAGAACTACTGGACCGAATTGAATAATTCTTTTACAGTACACAGTTTTAACTTTTATCTATCCAACAGTGAAAGAATTATTGCAATAGGTCAAGTAGTTTTTGAGATAATCTCAACCTTAAAAACTCTCCTGTACGCCTTTCTCTGTGTTCCACCGTACTTATTAAATTGACTTTCATTAAAAATTTTGTTACAGCATCCAAGCAATGGATTATAAAAATAGCAATGGGTTTGCTGTCACTGTCAGATACACTAATTGGCGGAAATGAACAAATCACACTTTCAAAATACGACTTTTTCGAAAATTACATACCTATTATTTATATGCCTAAATATAGTTTTACCAAAAACATATCCAATGCATTTTTTATGCATATTCATATCTATAATTTATAATTTTATTGTGAAAAATACCCTTAATGTTTGGTAATAGTTTTTCCTAGGCAACACCTGGCTGCCAGAAAGAAAGGGTAAATGTGGTTACGCGGGGACTCCGTCTATAGGATAATCTGTCTACGCTCACTATCCTATCTATGGATGGATTTGCAATCTATAGTACCAGTGTTACCAGTTCCGATTTTATAAATCCGATATACAACTTTGTTTGAAATGAAAGTCTGTAGTTCATACTCATTGTTTGTAGATGGCACCGTTCGAAGATCTACCGTCGTTCGTCATCGCGATGTGTCAAAATAAAAACGTTAACATAAACGTCCGTTCTTTAGACATTTTTGAAAAATTTCGTAGGTCTGAGGATTTTTTCATTAATTTGGCAACATTGTATAGTGTATATATATTTTTATTTCGCAAGCAAAGGCATCTCGAAGCGATTTGTAGCGTACAGCCCAAAGAAATTTTATATGAACACATTATTTGCGAAAGTTCAAGGACCTTTTTCTAAATTCACTTAACAATAACAACATGAGCCGACGATTTCACTGATACTTTGCTTGTCCTCAAAAACCCTTAGCCTTGAACTTATTGCAGACTTCACTCACAGCTAGGCAGCTTCACAGAGAGAACCCTTGGACACAGCTGGACCATTCTCTGCTTGATTTTAATTAGATTATAGACTCAGAGAAATAATGACTATAGACATAGCTTCCCGATTGCATGTAATACATAATATGGATGTAACAAAATAAGTGTATTTATTTATTTATTGATAAAACATTCAGTAAAGATATTCTTACAGAAAAATATATTCATTCGGATTTTTCACACTCCACTGCTTCTGAACTTTGCTTATCTTCATTTTCTTTAGACTCTACTTGAGGATCACTCTTGGCCGCCCCCGCAGTGGGCTCACTGCTTTTATTCTTATCCTCCTCTTCCTTGCCCTCCAGAAAATTGTCCCACTTGTTTATCCTCTGGCCAATATCCGCATCCGTCTCAGCAATCCTGTACTTTGTCCTTCCATCCCAGATTTCAGCTGTGATTTGCTTCTTGCCGAACCAGCGGCCACTGATCAGCTGGACCACAGCATCAGCCTGTTCAGGCTCCTTCATGGTGATCTGGGCCACACCCTCAGGGTGTCGGTCGTATATTACCACTTTCCTGACTTCCCCGCACTTGGTGCACTCCTCCCGTAAATCCTGCTGGTAGTCCAGGATCAGCTGCACCTCATTATCGAAGTCCGTAGGATGGAACAGGTTTTTAACGATGACAATTCTCTCATGCTTTGACCGTTCTCCAATGAATTTCTCTGGGCGCCAGTCGAATAGTTTCTGTTGCATTTTCTTAAGTTTCTCGAGCTCCTTTTTCTTCTTCTTTTTAGGTTTCAGTGCCGGGTTGTAGTCACCTTTCAGCTGGAAATGTGCTCTCTCCACTTTGATCTTGTTCCCTTTGCAAACACTGCCATCTAATAACTTGAGTGCTAAATCGACTGATTCTATTTTGATATAAGTACACAAGGCATCTCCCTTGAAACAGTTGTGCTCCTTGTCCATGTACAATTTGACCTTCATTTTCTGGGAGCTCGGGTCCCGTTCTACGAGCCCATACTTCTGCATCAGGTCCACAAACTCTTCTTCAGTGAACTCGGTGGGTAAATTAGAAACATACACTTTAGTGTTGGTCTCCTCGGCTGGTTGGAACCACTGTGGTTCACTTTTCCTCTTGACTCCGCCCGGATCCAATTTCTTCTGAGTCTCCTTCTCTTTAACCTCCTTTTGGTCATCTTTGGCTGTGTTATCAACAAAACCATATGACATTTGATATAAGGCCAAAAAGTCATCATCTACTTTGGGGATCCAGGCTTTCTTTTGTACATCATAGAAGAATTTTGAGCCATCGGCTTCCGTATAGATGTGCGTGTCGTCCTCGTAGCTGTACTCCCGCTCGGGGGCTCCGGAGCCGGCTTTGGGGTCCCAGCTGCTGGCGGTTTTGTTCCACGTGTACTTCTGCTGCGTCGAGGGGTCCGTGTAGATGGCTTCCTCTCCTTCGTAACTTATGTACGGAGCGTAGTCGCCCCAAGAAGCGGCGCCGGAGTCGCCACTGGATTCGACGTTTTCAGCTTTAGTCTGTGCGGCGCTGGCGGCGACAGAGTGATGAGGATCCGACTTGACCGGCTCAGTACAGTCTGATGTGGTATCTGCCTGAGCTGGCTGGATCTTTGACGAATCTACATTCACTGGTTCAAGAACCTTTTCTGCCTCATTCTCCTGTTGCACCTCACCCGGCGTACTTGCAATGGACGCTTCCTGGCTCCTACTCTTGGCTTGCTGGTCTTCTTCAGCCAATTTCTGCACAGTTTCACAAGAAAGTTTAATCACAAACCCAGTCTTGGATGTCTTTTCTTGTTTCGCCATAATACCCTGTTTTTCATTAATCAGACCAGTTCATATCTAATTGCTATGCAAATCCTATACAAATAATTATACTGTTATATATAATTTTCTGATTTTAATACCAAAAATAGCGAAAAACTGAAAATCCGCGATGCGACAACCAAATAATGTGATGATGGTGATTTTTATGATGAGACTTCTCTACGCTTCTCTAGTTGTCAAGGTCAAGCAAAGCAAGTGTCCTTCCTTGCTTGAACGGACAGGCAAAGGATCTTGGCGTGATCTATACGCTTCGTGATGTCTTCCGTCTGCGAAGTTTCGAGTATCAAGGATTCCTCCACAAAATCAAATTACTAAAATGATATTTGACTAGGGATAGGAGGGCTGTGTTAATCTTCGTATTTATGACATTTTAAATTGCAAGGGATGGATGTATGTCCTAGTAAGCTTTGCCTTTTCCTTTGGGAACGATTATTTTTTATAAAAAATTCGTATAAGAATTCGGATTTCGGGATTAATGAATTAGTTTATTCTCGAGATTTCTCCTTATCAGCCGGCACTGCATTTATTCCGTCCCGTTCAGAGTCCTGCTGGTGTGCGACGTCGTTGTTAGCGCGATGGAAGAGCTGGAGGACGTGTACCTGTCTCCGATGCCCGAGTCTCCGTACGTGAAGCCGGTGCGGCTGCACTACTCGCAGGGCGCGCGCGCCAAGAGCTGGGACCTGCTGCACGTGCACGACAGCGTGGCCGTCGTCGTGCTCAACGTCACGCGACGCACGCTGGTGCTCGTCAAACAATTCAGGCCAGGTGACGACACATACACTGATAGGCATCATAAGCATAGCCTCGCTTCCTTCCCTTAAACCTTATTTTGGTTGGGGTGTCGCTAAGGGGGCACTGAGGAAAAAAGACAAAAAAAATTGTGCCCCCTTAGCGATACTCTGACCCTTGTTTTGTCACTTTCAGACTTCATAAGCAATAGAAGTGGGAAACCATGTAATAACTCTTATTTGGCGTTTATGTGTTGTGAGTACACACCCGAGTGTCTCGTTCGGGACAAAACGAGTGGACAGTAAAGGTTAATGATAACGTAAATGGACTCATACTCATGGCCTGAATATGTAGTGTATACCTTACTATCCCGAGTACGCGATCGCGCCAGTCACAAGTCTACAGGACCGTGCCATCTGTGACAGCTCCTGGTTACCTTGTCCTGTCTCCTACTGCAGCACATCACATAACATTGTCTTCCATTGCAGCCGTATACTACAACTCCATACCGGCGGAGGACCGGAAGCTGGGCGATCGCATCGACACCACGAAGTACCCCGCGTCGCTGGGCATTACACTGGAGATGTGCGCCGGCATTGTGGACAAGAGCCTCAGTCTGGAGGAAATCGCGCGCGAGGAGGTGCTCGAGGAGTGCGGCTACCAGGTGCCCACGGGACAGCTGGAGCGGGTCATCTCGTACAGGTGACTGCCTTTTATTATAATGATGACTACAACCATGTGAGACATGGTGTATGGTGTTAACACTAGTAATGTCCCTGCAGGTCTGGTGTGGGCGAGCAGGGCGCCCTGCAGACCCTGTACTACTGCGAGGTCACAGACGACATGAAGGTAAACACAGGTTGGTATACATTCATTTAAGACTCATATTAGTATTTGTTTATTCGCAGTCTCATATTTTTTCAAATCTATAAATAGTCCCACTGCTGGGTAAAGGTCTCCGCCCTCTCTGATTTTGTAATACCCGAAATATCTTAAGGGCCCCTGGATTGGCCAGGGATATCTGATGTCTGTAGAAGCATTTTCAATAAATAGGTAAAATATACTCAATTTACTTGCAATAAAGAGATATCAGATGATTACCAGTCCGCCCATACACAGCAGAGAGCACCTGTCTCATCTATTGAGCAGTGTTTGTGCCATTGCTCCCTCCTCGTGTTCACTGTCCGGTCCTTTGCCCGTCAGGCGGCGGCGTGGACGACGAGCTCATCGATGTGCTGGAGCTGTCCATCGCCGAGGCGGAGTCGCTGCTGGCCAGCCCGGGGCCCGCGCCGCTGCCCAGCCCGCCCAGCTTCCTGTTCGCGCTCAGCTGGTTCCTGGCAAACCGGGCACACAGGTGGCGCAAGTAGGCGCCGAACATTCACATTAACACAGAAGAACAAATATTTAATTTTAGGAACAAATAAGTACCAGTGACTAGAAGTAGATGCTATTTTAAGGTGAGTTACTCACTGACCCAGTGACCCAAAGTGGGTTTTGGCCTCCACAACGAGAAACCGCCAGCGTGGTCCATGTCTTGAATCTTGCACTGGGCTCGTTCACACTTTGGCCGCGCGGCCCCTTGTGCTCAGCCAGGAAGGCCAACAGCTTCCTAATGACCCTGCAAGCCTCCGGGAGCGCTCCGGGGGGAGTTGTAGCCCGCTGCGTGGCCACGGGCAGGTTGATGTGTTTTAATTGTGGCGAACGTCCGCAAGCACACTGTCCGATTGTGTGTTGTGACCGTCGACACGACTGGGACCTATAGAGCCGGTTTCCAGTAGCACCCGGGACTGGACGTAATGTGTCGTAGTGCTCAGTGTCTACAGTCCAGTGTGTTGTGTTGTGTCGGCAGGTCGTTTGAGCGCGAGTGCGGCGAGTGCAAGGAGGGCGCGGGGGCGGGCGGTAACATACCAAACACTGTATGGTAGTGTAGTGTAAGGTAGCAGACGATATAGCAAAGAATAGTACTCGGGGGGCTCTTTTGTATACAGATTATATTATATCAGAAACTATGTGACCGATTGTAAGAATTATTTCACTAGTAGTTGAATAGGTCGTCTTTGTTAGTAGTTGGTTTAGTTTAGACTATAGAATTATATTGTAATTATAACCTAAGATAATGTCAACAAAGAGTCCCTGACGCGTATATTTTACAATGAGTTCTGCTGTTCAAATCTGTAGTGATTTGATTTTAAATTACATGTAACTATGTAGTTTGTTACCATTATTGATATTGTGTTTTATTATTGTGTACATTGGCGTCGAGTGTAGCGTAGCGGTGGCAGGCTAGTGTACCGCCAGTCGTACTGCCGCCATCACATCCATTGCCTCTGCCTAATGTATGTTGTTGTTTGTTATATAATTAATATTGATTATTGCAGCGCCCTCGGGCCCCGTGTACGACGTAAAGAATAAGAAGTGAACATATTCTAGTTTGATTACTATTATGCGGATTTGTATGTTTAATGTTAGTACAATGTCTAATCTGTGATTGTTATAATGCCTTTTTACGAATAAATGTTTAGAAAATATTGAAGTGTGTGTATTACTTATTGTTCAAGTTGTATCGCATTAGATCTAACACTCCTGGTGTCAGGGCTGTCCACGGGCTGCCTCGGACCCAGCTAGCCTGTGGACACCTACTGAGCTCCTCAATAGGTCAATACCTTTTTTCCCATGTAAAACACGTTTCCGTGTGCCACCACGCCACACGGGGGAGCGTGTTCATTATGTCGGGCTCGCCGCCCTCAAGGGGCGGAATACCGACTAAACTTCCCCTCGTGCCATTGTTGCCGAGCTACGGGAAGTGCGATACACCCGCGCCCCGAACAGGTCAATACCTAGCTGGCACTCCTCAGAAATAGCATTGCACGAAAGCAAACAGTCACTTGTCCTTAATTAATATTTATTAAATTTGTTTCCTAAGTATTTCCATGTGTGTTGTCGTGTGTCCGGGGGCGCTAGTGTATCCTGGTGAGGTCCTCCACCACCTTGATGAGGTCGTCCACCGTGGCGTCGCGCAGCATGCCGCCGCCGTCGTCGATCTGCAGCAGACACACGCGGGCTCACACAGGGGGCCCCTAACAGAGGCACCGGCACAGGGACACTGGCTGACAGTGACTGGCTGACAGTGGGGCTAGTGACATGCCATTCTCAAAACGATGGAACAGAGACGCCGCTATACCAGCGCAATAGCACTGTCCCTGTCACACGCGACATGACATGATTACATCGGTTTGAGAACGGCAATAGCCGCAATGTCCACTTCCTGTCATTATCCGCTTCCCTAAAATCCCCGAAATATTAAAAACCAGTTCACATAATTGATTATGTCCAGAATTAAGATCGATAATTGAGTCCTATTCTACTCAAATGGTGAGTTATCCGTCTGTTCCCACTAGTTCAGTTGTCCAGTTCAGTTGACTGAACTCTACCCAAAGGTTGTCTGCTTATGTTTTGAGCAATAAAGATTATTTATCTTACTCGTAATTTAAGATACTCGTATTTTGGTATTCTTCGTGTTCTTATATTTTGATTACCAATGTGTCGTATTGAGTAGCGAGCCTCAGGAGAGATGTCCAGCAGTGGGTACGGGCTGATGATTATGAACATTTCTGGGAGCGGATATTGACACCGGTAGTGTAACAAACAGCAAAGAGACCTCTTACACGCCCCAACCCGGTGGATAACTGCCTAAGTGTCCGGCCCACTACAGGGGCCCGGGCCGTGTGTGGGGCTCGCCCTCCGTATCCTGTACGGACCCCAAAGGGAGATGAGTTAGGTACGCATTTCTAACTGCCTAAATATCTGAAATCCGTATATTGAATACGGAATTCTGATAACTTGAAAGCGGTTGAAATATGTGCTGAATACAGAATGAATTCATCGCCTCGCGGGGACGTACTGCATACGCTATTTCTAGTTTAGGCTCTAAGAGTTAGGTACCGAACTCGTCTCTCCCCGGGGTCCGTACAGAATACGGAGGCCCGCTATGTGTACCCACCTGCATGCCCTGCACGCACTCCTGCTGCACGTCGCGCGCCAGGTCCAGGAAGCTCTCCACCAGGTCCCCGTCGATGAACCCCTCGGCCGGCTCCGTCTTGATGTCCGTGTTGAAGGAGCGCCAGAACGCGTGCGGCACCTTGCCCACGGACTTGATGGTCTGCGCCAGCCGCTCCTCCAGCTGACGGAGGAACTCGAACAGCTCCGGGGACAGCTGCACCACCAGGCCTGCGACCACAGGGGGGAGGTAGTTATGGAGCAGGAGACAAGACAATGTAGAGACAAGTATAAGGCCCGGTAACCACCAAAGCGGAGCGGAGATGTGTTTGAGCAACCAATCAGATGTCGTCATTCCCACATCTCTCCACTTAGGAGAAGGAACGACATCTGATTGGTTATTCAAACACGTCTCCCCGATCCTATTCGGACGTTGTGGCAAGTAGACTATTTAGGAAGTGGACATTTTAGGAATAGACGATTTAGGAAAAGGACCTTTTAGAAGTAGAAAGTGTACGTTGTGAACCTGATCGCTCCTCTCGTCTTCTCGTCGCTTTGGTGGAAATTAAAAATGGTGGTATTAAATTGAGTAATAAATTGATTAGATCTAATGCAAGTTGGAATTCAACCAGTATTCGACAACCTTTGAAAATGGCAGAAACGTTTAGGGTTTCAAAACAACTAATGAATCTTGATTTTATATTTTCTTGCATTTGCGCTATGCGAAACGAAAAGCTAAAATGATAAATGGAGAAAAAATTTCATCACGAGCGGGAATTTTTCTCCATTGATAATTTTATACAGTATCGTGTGTACATACATATGGCCCCCGTGACTGTGGCGAGCAGCACCGGCGCGGCGACGGGCGCGGCGGTGTCCGCGTGCTGCCCCACCAGCGAGCCGCAGCGCATCACGTTCACCATGTCGCCCAGGTGGAACTGGCCCATGTAGCCCATCTGCTGCCGCTCCTCGTCAGTGGTGGCCGCGCTGCGCACACACACAACACAGGGTTACACATGCTGCGCAATGACAACCAAATGACGAGGCGTAGGTACCACGAGTCGGGGCACTGCTCTAGAGATACTTTCTATACATATATATGAAAAAGGATCAAATATATTGAGGAGCTAGGCTCGCTGATTACTTTACAAATGAAAACGATGGAAATATGATGAAAATTTAATATATCGTATACGTAAAAATATACTATTTAATAGGGGCCTAGGGACGCAACTAACTTTATATATTATTTTAGGAAACAAAATACCCGACTGCAAAAAAAATAACCCCTTTTGATTAATTTTTTATACACTCCCGTAATCAAGACGAATTTAACGGTACCTCATACAGCAAAATCCATCAAGCCGTTTAGGCTACAGGATGGCAGGAAATAATGGACATACATACACCCCAAAACATTACCCTCCTGCTGGGGCAGTCGGGTAAAAGAACCTGACTGCCAAAAATTTAATTAAATTTTTATATTCTATGTCCCTACAATCCAGACGAATCTACCGCCATCTCATATGTTACAATCCATCAAACCGTTTAGACTGCAGGGCGGGACAAAGAATTAGACATACATACATACGGTCGAATGCCTCCTTCTTGCGCAGTCGGGTAAAAAAGATGTCGGGGGCAGATCAATCTAAATTTTGCATGTACTGTACGCGGCAAGGAAACGTATTATTACGGCGTCTTTATGCTGTAGCGAGCCAAGTGACTGCCACCCGGCATCCCATGTAACACCATGGAAGTTGCCAATATTCGCGTAAGTTCCGCAATAATTGTTACTCCGTCATGTGATTAGGAAGCCTCCTCCTCCCAGGGGGCCGCCGAGCCCTGTCGCTCCCCAGCCCCTGTGAGTGTACTCCTGGCGCACCTGTCCTTCTGGCAGACGAACAGGTTGAAGCTGTTCTCCGCGCCGAGGAAGGTGTCGTCGTCCAGGATCTCGACGGCCGTCATCCAGTTGGGGCAGTAGTCGCGCGCGATCTCCTCGAAGCTGCCCTCCATCTGCAGGGAGGCACAACGCACACCACACCGTCACTACACGAACACGCTACTTCCATACGATACATCAAGGCACATAGGATTCAGACGACCGCCTCATTCGACACGCACTAAGCCTATTCGTAGACACTACTGAGTGCGAGCTGAGTTTGGTCTTACACACACTTACTGGCGGGCGGCACTGACATAATACCAGCGCACGTTATTTTGTGTTTAATATCACGTTACATTAATCAGAAAATGTTCCCGAATTGCAGTATGGTGAAATTATTGGATAATTTAAGCAAGATCTGAAGTTTCAAGCTTTTATCAAGAGTCCCGCTACAAGCTCGGGAATGAGCGTGACTGTCGAGCTGCTTCGTCCAGAGTGGCGACGCTACGGGCGGCGTCTCCTCTAGAGGAAGACAAGACAATGATATCTTGAATATTGTGTAACATGACATTGGCAAATGACGAACTGTCGAGTCCATTAATAAAATAAACTCTCTTGATGTCTGGCTATCTGGCCGGTGGTCTGCCCACGCTCCTACTCCCCGTCCGTGGTCTCCACATCAGAATGCACTTCCTCCATCGCCCATGGTTTGGTCGGCCGAGGTGCCGCACCCTGCACCAGCGCCGTCTCACCTGTTTGTACTGCAGCAGCGACATGGAGCGCATGAGGTCGCCCACCAGGATGAAGTCCCCCTTGACCTTGAGGTAGAGCGCCACGATGTTGTTGAAGTGGCTGCACTCAAGCCGGAGCTCCTTCTCGGACGTCCACTCGAACAGCCGCACCTACTCACACACACAATATGTCACGCTCACGTCACGGCAACCACTTGCAACTAACAGTGGATGGGTTAATATTTCGAACGAATTAACCAATGGAGACGACCTCTGCCACACCACACACCATAGTTTAGCCATGCTATTAGTATGGCACTGACAACTACGGGGCAACTACGTATGACACGTGAGCCCGTTGTAGTTCCGTGAAGACATTTGCGTTTTGATCGGGTAGGCCTCCGTCATTACCCCCTTCCCCTAATATTGCTTGACTAGGTTTTCATACGTTTTTCGATCATTTCGCGACCTTCGTCAAACGTTAGAAGACAGCGTCTGACAATGGATTCATTGTCAGACGCTGTCTTCGAGCGTTCAAATCACAAAGCAGTTCTCACGTTGAAGAATGGAAACTATATGAGTCTGGCACATACACGTACATAAGTTCACGTCCTCTGTCCCCCATAGGGGTGCATAGAGACGACGAATTACATCTGCTGATGACAGCAAGAGGCTCACCGTCTGCTTTTCGCCCCGACGCGGGCCATGGCGCGATGGATAGCGAACCTATCGCTGTCTTTGTCTAGCATTTCACATCACAATAGCTATTGTTATTGATCGAATGAGAGAATGTATCACATTTGCAACTGTTCCCCACTGACCGTGCTGTTGATGGACGCGAGCAGTTTCCCGTTGAACTCGACCAGCGTGTAGCAGCCGCCCTTGATCTCCTTCTCCGCGACCTGGTGCAGCTTTCCCTCCGCCCAGTGGAACAGCAGGATGCGCCCCTGCTTGGGCTCGGCCTCCTCCGGGTTGAGTATGGCTGTGCCGAGCGCGAAGTACGTGGCGGGGTCGTCCCCCAGCCGACACGACACCAGCGACATGCCGAACTCGCTCGCCTGCAGCTGGTGCGCGTGCAACACTGAACATACACAATGACATAACAAACATAGGACACGATCGGATTCAGACTACTCCACCACCACACTCACTCAACACAAAGTGCGGGAGAAACTAATTCGTACTGCGATCGGGTGAAAGCTTCAATCGTTTATATGCAGATTTGGATCTATTTGATATCGATTGTAATAAGGCGAAGCGACTCTATAAGTAGTCGGTGTTTTAACGATTATGTTTTTTATATTATCAATAATTATGTTAGCTTTTAAAATGCTGTACTTTTAGTGCCTCGATTATATATATCGCATCTAATTATGAGGATTATTGGCTTACTATCATTATTTTATGTCTACTAGTTATGTAGCTGTTGGTCTCACCAAAATGGTAAAATAAAATAAACAAATAACCATAATACAAAAAGTCTTCCAATTCACATGTCAGAGGAAAATGATGGAAAATACCATACACCGGCTGTACAAACCGACAAGGATGACATTGAAAGGGGGGCGCTGCTGGTCGCAACGAAAGGTGACGTTTTACAAGATAGCAGCGTTAGTACCGATTTTTCCCGCATGCCAAAATACCCTTGTCGGCCTGCAGTTGTGTCCGCGTTTGTATCGTGTGGTGTCGGTGTGCCTGTGTGGTGCCTGTGCCTCACCTTCGAATGTGTGTTGGTCTATGATGAGCAGGTTGTGCACCTCCATGTCCAGTGCGTTGGGCGCGTGCTTGGGCGCAGCGTGCGGCGCGCCAGACGTGCTCGCCGCGCTCGTGGAGGCGCTCGGCCGCGCGCCCACCGCCACGCCCCCGCCCACGGACACGGACCCGCCCACCGCGCCCGACCCGCCCACAGACCCCAGCCCGACCCCGACCCCGCCCCCGGCACCCACACCCGCCCCGCCCCCCACGCCGCCCCCCACGCCGCACCACTCCAGCTTGTCCACGCGCATAGTGATCACACCGAACGTCTGCGCACACACAACACAACAATACGTCTTACACTTGAAATACTTTGTAGCGAAGCGAGCAGAAAATTTAAATAAATATATCGATAAACTGGGTTTATATCGATAAACTGGGTTTATTTATAAAATCTTAAAAATAGTCGGAGAAAATCAACAAATCAAAACAAATTCCAGTGAAAAAGTGATGTGTAACAGTTTTTCTTTATAAAACATTGCTAATTTTTTTTTAAATTTTAGCGAACAACTACCAAATGCGGCCAAAAGAGACCGCGTCGTAACAACTTCAACTCACTAATATAACCATCTGCATTCCCGAGACAAATGAAACACACAACTCCCATAAACACCAGAAATCGTATAGATGAGACTTCTTCTTTTATCCACTTTTGTTTGTTAGATAATATAATATGATGTACTTGTAAACTATGCAGGTAAAGCTATATCGAGCAGCCACTTAACAACCATACAGGTAATATAATCTGGTACTGGCTCCCACGGGACAGGCCGAGCCTAGTGTGGGAGTCGCCGCTAATCTTTGATATAAATGTAGTGTTAAGAATAAACATTTTTTAATTTTAATTTTTTTTTTCCATTGGGACGGCAGGAGCGTGCGGTGCGGCACGTGGCCTGTGTGCAGCGCCTCGCCGCGTGCGACCAGACGGGACGCAACCAGAAGGCGAGCACGCAGGGGACTGACGAGACTCGCTGCAGCGAGTAGCCCTCTCTGTCACGCGGCAAATGTGCGTTTGCCAAAATACAAGCCGGCAAAGGAAGCTTTACCCCGTAAAACTATTGTGAATTGATTGTATCGCGATGTGTGATCACCTGCGAGGCCTCCTGGTGCGCGATGCGGCGCGGCGTCTCGCCGAGGGGCACGGTGCGGATGTGCAGCTTCTGGATCTCGTCGATGGTGCCGATGGTCACCGTGCTGTCGGTCGCCAGCGCCAGGCTACGACACGCACAGAACAGGAACTCAATACAATGACAACACTCAAGCACATCTCCTGCAATCCACCAGGATTGCAGATGGGCAGAGTGCCGACTGTGTATGAGGGGAGAGTTGTGTTGGTACACTCCCTTCAAGCACGCTCGGCGGTTTGTAGGAGACCGCATTCGGCCCTTTTTTACAACATCATTTATTGTCAGTCCAAATATCAAAACTATGAAATGGTATTCTCTAGTGACTGCACCTATTGTCAGAGTTGTTCAGGTCGCCCGTAGACCTGTAAAGTGGCCTAACGACTGCTGCTGCCAAGCGTCAGCAACCGGGACCGACTGCTTAACGTACACTCCAGAGCACGGAGGCAATGTCACGGACGGTCACCCATCCAGGCACTGATCTCGCCCAAAGTTGCTTAACTTGTACTGTGCCACTCAATGCTATGGTGGTAAGTGTTGTCGTGTTACCTGTCTGGATATGCGGCCGCGTTGAGCGAGCACATGTGCGTGACCTCCTTGAGGTTGACGTTGGAGAACACCAGCTTGTGGTTGGACGAGAAGATCACCGTCGGCCGGTCCGAGCACGCGAAGATGTTGGTCGTAGACAGAGACCTGACGCAACGAACACAAACACACAATGAATATCACTAAAGCCTTTCAAAACAATATGATCCGACAACGCTTGCTCAATTTCCACATTGGTGTGCCGAACATAATAATATCATCCAAGTAACATAATCATTGAGTATCAACTAATGCATCGTAAATCTTCTGAAAATTCTGGCTTCAAAAACAAGGGACGAGAATTTAAGCCAAATGCAATCAGAGACAACAGTTTATGACCATTAGGAATGAGCGGCACTGCTTCTTTAGATATCCTCCTCAGTGAATGTTACTTGATGGAATGCCGAAGACATGTCAAGTCAGTATTGTCAATAAAAACCGTGTGTTTTTTCTCAGTAGTTCCTTTAGCGGTTCTTTTCAAGGAACTGCTGTCTTTATCTGGAGTTCCTTGACATTGTGAGTGTGAAGTATTAGTCCATGTATGTTACCTGAAGCTGCGCAGCACGGTGGGCTGCGTGCCGAGCGTGACCTTCTTCCTGTTGCGCAGGCGTCCCGTGGCGCGCTCCACGCTGAAGTAGTACATGGAGCCGTCGCCGAGCGCGCACAGCAGGTAGCACACGCCCTCCAGCACGCAGATCAGCAGCGAACGGGGGATCATCTCTGCAACACAACACCAGCGCACCGCGTCACGGCACCGCACGGCACCGCACGGCACGGCACGGCGCCAGCTCGCACAGCCAGCACGCTCGGCTACTAGCGGTCAGCATTGGACCCTTCTCAAGGGTGAAAGATACGTCACCGATGTCGTACGCTACTAGCATTCAACGTTTACTGACAATGTTTTCGAATAAGATAGGTTGTATGTGTCGGATTTGTCCTTCGGTTAAAATAAAATATTACAGCAGCAAGGTTAGAAAAATAACTAAACTTTAGTAGGAGCAAGATAGCGTGTTTATTGCAAACACGAGGCTCCGAGCTATTTAAATAGAAATCAAATGGATAGGCTCGTAGATAAAAGTGTATTTTGTTATATCGCGAAGAATACTACACGGTAAGGTTGCTTCAAAGGCAATTTTAGCGCAAGTTTGCATTTATGCCTGGAATTTTAATGTATTTTTGCCCATGCTAAAAGCTTCCTCGGGCTGAGCTTGCGCTCAAAGTGATGTCCCACTCACCGCCGGCCAGTTTCTCCGTGTGCATGGGGTGCAGGTCGCGCAGGCGCAGCACGCGCACCGAGATGTCCGTCCACAGCCCCACGCCCACCAGCGCGTCGCACTCGCCGTCCGCCTCGTCCCCACCCCCGGCCCCAGCGCCCGCCTCGTCCCCAGCGCGAGGCTGGACCTCGTCCTCCTCCGCCTCGTCCCCGGCGTCCTCCCCGGGCGCCGCCCACGCGCCGGGGCCCACGTCCAGGCAGGCCACCTCCTCGTCCATGCACACCTCACTGCGGGCACACGCACCACACGGTCAGACCACGCTCGCTCCCTGCTCGCCCACTGGCCGAGTGACCGGTAGCAGCGCCACGGGCTGTATGCAGCCGGGTGGTGGGTGAGGCTTCTGGCAGGAGCGGTCCCACTCGGACACGGAATGAACTGGAGGTGGCTGGTGGACAGGGAATGAATGTAAGAAGCCTATGGTCGGGTCGAGTATCGCGCGTATTCAGAGGCTTCCAGCAGTAGACTGATACGTGATGATGATAACTCAGGCGTGGATCACGTCGAAGCCGATGTGTGGTAATTTTTATGAGTAGTACCGAATTAAACATTGGGCTTCAACCGTCCGCATGTTCCGGGAGACGCACCGGTGCGGCGCAACGCCATTAGAAAGCGGTGGGGACAGGATTGGAATGACGTTACCATATATTACTTACAGAGTGGAACCATTTTTCAGAATGTGCAATAGTTTCTGTGCATGCCTATACCCATAGCAAAGGGAATCCTTATAGAAAATAAACCTGACTTCGGAGTGATTGTGTGTTACATGCGACTGTTCCCGTGTTGTGTTGTGTGCCTGTGTATTGTGTGTGCCACTGACCGCAGCTGCACCAGCTCTCCGCGTCGGATGGCCACGAGGTATAGCCTGGGCCCCGCGGCGCACACCACGCGCCGCCCGCCGCCGCCGCCGCACGCCACCACAGACACCGCGCGCGCGCCGGACACGCGCCACTCGCCGCACAGCGACCACGCCGCGCCCACACTGCCACTGCCAGTGCCGGGGCCAGCGCCGGGGCCACTACCAGGCCCGGTGCCAGTGCGGCTCACCAGCCGGATGCCCTCGTCAGTCACCTGCACAACACCACGCACTGACGGCTCACCACACAGGCACATACTACACACGGTATACACGAGGACTTGCCGACCGGGGAATTCATATATCAGCGATGGGTTGTGAATCGCTCCTCGGTTCGATGTTAACTATATAGGCCAGGGCTTCCCAAACTTATTCTTACTGTGAAGCCATTGGGAATTTGCCATTTTTTTGCGACGCCCCGCCCTTGGGCTAGAAAGTACCTCGCAAAGTTGTAGTTCAAGCAGAAAACTCCAAAAACACCTCTATAATTTTCGTTAGAAAATGAGAATGAAAATAAATATTTTATTTTGCTGGTCTATTAATGAGACAGATTCGTTTGCTTTTCTGAGCATAGCTTCTCAAAACAGGGCTCAAGTTTAGTAATTGCCACTGATGCAGACATCCAATCTATGTACATCGCCTCGAGACGCCCCGGGGATAATGCCGCGGCGTCCCAGGGCTTCGCGACGCACAGTTTGGGAAGCCCACATATACAATTAGAAATGCAGGACAAATTAAAACATATATCTCAGATTGCGTTCGGTAATATTAGCCACCGCTATGCGAGTCGTCCCGCTCGCTCTCCCGCACATAGCACATGTCCGACAGGGACAGGTGCGAGTAGGTTCAGGAGTCCAGTCACTCGCCGATACAGCATTGGTTACCCTGCGTGCGATAGGACAGCTTATGTATGAGTAGGCTTCGGTTGTGCTGAGCGGTACGTGTGTGCCGCCTCGGTGCCGCCCCGCGTGCCGCATGCCTCGTGCCCGCGGGCCGTGTCGTGGCCGAGGCGTACCTGTATGAGCTGTCCGTGGCACACGTTGCCGGTGTAGAAGGTCTGGCGGTCGGACACGAAGCCGCGGATCTCGGTCTCCTCCACCTCGTCGCCGTTCAGCGTCAGCACCCTGCAACAGGGACACGAGCACGTGAACAACTAACATCACACCAGGGAATATACCCATAGACTAGAGAGCTTCACCATATTAAAGGAAAAACACAGATACGACTGCGTTACGAAGATACATGACGACACAGTTTCAAAAACAACCTTATCTTATACTGACTGATAGAGTACGAGGGAGAAAAGAACTATAAAATAACAAAGGCATAAAATAATATTGAAGAAAGTGTAATAAAATTGATTGGTTTAAAAAATTACTTGAAATCACAATGGAATTAAAATACAAATCATAATGAAATGTGTCAACTGTCGGAAGACGACAAATTAAAAGTAAATCCTCAAAGAGGTTCCTCAACACTGGCCCATGGCGGAACTTCGGTTCACCGTGATCTATTCCGGTGAGGCCGAGCCCAGAAGACTCATCACCTTGCCCAATCCAGTGAGTCATATTCACCCAACATGTGTGCCAAGCTGCTGCCCTGAGGCTTGTCAGGCTCACCTGGTCTGCCCCACGAAGGCGAGCACCAGCGTGTCGTGGTGCGGCGCGCCCCCTGCCCCTGGCGCGGTGGAGGCGGGGGCGGAGGCCAGGCTGAGGGCCCACATGCCCTTGATGCCGGGCAGGTCGATGGACGCCTGCTCCTGGATGCCGATCCCGTTGCGGATGATGCGCAGCGAACCCATCTTGAACCCGCCTACAACAGTCAGACAAACGTAACATACACTGCTTAAAAGTTATTCAAACGATGAATCACCAAAATTATACATTATATTAATGTGACGTCATACTGAGGTAGCTCCACGCCATACAAACTTCATACTGAAAACCGTTTGCTAAAAAGAGATGGAGCATCCCCCACCAGTCCCACCACTTGACTTAACCGCTTAATATCTTCGGTATTAATTGAGATATCGAAAGCCTGATTTCACAGCTCTCTTCAGCAGGAGCATGAGAGTTGAGTGATGCAATAAAAAAATCAAAAGAGTCAAATACTCTATTGTATCGGCAATGCCCTCCAGGATGCAGCGGAACCATCGCAACCTATTCGCGTGCGATGTATTCCCCGTGACCCCGTGTCCAATGTGTGTGTGAGCTGACCTGAGCACGTGACCAGCTGCTGCTGTCCCTGTCGCTCCAGGTCCACGAGGCACATGTCCACGACGGGCGCGAGGCTGGTGAAGGGCTCCATGTGCTGCACGCAGGCTGCTGCCGGTGCGCGTGCACTGAGCCGCACCAGCGCGGAGTCGCCGAGGCGCGAGCCCACGAACACCACGCCGTTGTCCAGGTACGTCAGGCACTCGGGGATGGGCACGTCTCCTGAGGCAGGCGAGGGGAGGAACAGCTGAAGGGGACCACAGGCACAGCTGTACAGGAGAGCTTGAGATTGGCTCAAAAGGTACTAGACTGATTTTTGATAATTCTTCATAATTACATGAATATTGTATATTCTAACTAAACACTAGCAAAATATTTTTATCTGTCTGCCAAGTAATTCTTGAAAAAATCTCAACCATATCGTGACCCCTGTACACTTGTCCCTGTCTTCGTGTGTACAGCTAACAGTCCAGCAGCAGCATGAACAGGCGGCCCGCGATGTCGCCCAGCAGGTAGCTATGCACTATGGTCGTGTGGGTGGGTTGAGCTCACCCAGCAGCTCGACCTTGAGGTCCCTGACGTGCTGCGAGCCGTCCGCGCGCTGCTGCACGTCCAGCAGCAGCATGAACAGGCGGCCCGCGATGTCGCCCAGCAGGTAGCGCGCGCCCGACACGTCCACGCGGCAGTAGCAGCTGATCGGCGTCAGCTGCACAACACATAGCACACAACATCAATAGTTTTGGGATAAAATGTGGGTAAACATCTAAAATTGAAATTCGTCTATAAATGAACAAGTGTGTAAGTCTTGATTGCTCCTAAGCTGTATCTATGTGTCTCCCGGGCCAAGTGCTCGGCCCGCGCGCACTGCCACTGTGCCTTGGCGTACCTTTATCTGCGGCGGCGCGACCGCCACGTAGCTCTGCCCGTCGTGGTACACGATGGACTCCTGCCCGATCACGATAGCGCCGCCTGCACACACAACACGTACAGGACATAGCTACTAGCTGTAGTGCCTGCCAGTGGAAGGAGGGGGAGGGGGGGGGGGGGGGGGGGGGGGACAGCTGTCGTACAACCGATAATGTTTTGGAAATTAAACGATTATATGGCTCAATTTCTTTTATTGAAAACAAACATATTGCTGCACACAATGCGAATGGAAATGGAATGGCGTCGTAGATAAAAAAAAAATCTTATGGCTCGGTTACGAACAGATAACCATAGGGGAGAGGAGTTCTTTAGTGACGTAATCCCTCGACGAGATAGAATATAGATGACCGTCGCAAGGCTGTCAGAGACTGGGGGCAAATAGCCAAGAGTCAGGTTGAGTGCCGTGCCTTGTGAGAGTGACAGGCTAATGATGATGTACTTGGTGTGATAGGCTGGTATGAGGCATGCTGCACTCACCGAGCGGACTGGGCACGGGGATCAGTATGGAGGCCTCGGTCTCCACATTGTCCTGTTTCCACGGGATCTTCATGAACTCTTTGTCTCGTAAGTTGATTTCGTGTGTCTGCAACATGAAGCACATATTGCAGTCTGACTGAGCGCAGCAACATCGGGTGCGAGCCCGCAGCGGCTGCACTCACCTTGATGTGCCTGCCGTTGAGATCCTGGTGTATCAATATTAGGGTGGGGTTGGAGCAGCCGTGGAGGAACTCCACGTCGTACACGTTCAGCTCCTCCAACCTGGAATGGAAATAACATTAGGATTAATAAGGTGATGGATTCATATTGTGTTTGATTAATTGACACATGGTTACTCATAATGCTCATCATATATGGCATGTAGAGCCCAATAGAAGTGGGTTTCTCACAATAAACAAACATTTAGAAGGAGACATAATAGATAGTATAAAAGCAGCTAGAAACTAGTAATATTACTACTAGGTAGGTACTATTACTAGAAGCTGGTCTACCTCCTGTTACATAACTTTATTTATATAGATATTTTTAGCTTTAACCTAGTAATCTTTAATGTATTCTGCTTGTATTCATGATGAGTTCTCGTTAATGTATTATGAGAGCGTACCTGAGACTGGCCGCCTTGAGCTCCGTGGAGTCCTTGTCCAGGGGGATGATCTTGAACAGCCCGTCGTAGAGGCGCAGGCCGATGACGCGCGCCTGCGGGTCGATGACCGCCAGGATGCCGTTCTCCGAGGGCTTCCCGATGCGGTCGGCCACGTTCCCGTGCGCGCGCGTCACCACCTCCAGCTCGCCGCCCCCGCCCGCCAGCGCGCGCCACTCCAGGATCATGGCGTTGTAGCGCGCCGTCAGGATGAACACCAGGTCCTTGTTCTCGTGCTGGCACATCACATCAACATCACGTACAACAATGTACACACAACTTTACAAAAACACACCTGCATTGGATAGTCAGGCTGGCCTTCAACAGGCGTCCTCCATATTTCTACAACAAATACCTTAAAAAATCGGACTTAGTATGATTACTAAGACTTCACAATGTCTTTATCACTGCACAATATTGGGCAGTGATAAAAATCAATAGTGACAAGTGAAAGAAATATACTAAAATTAGCCAACTCAGATACGGGCGCACCGGCAGATGGCTGCCTGCCCCCGCTGAACAGTAGTGCTATACTGGGAAACCAGAAGCACTTTGTGTAAATATACAAACAGTGGAAGTAGGTAGTCAAGGAAGATGCCTCGAGAGGTAGAAGTACACTGAAGCAACCGGTGTTCAATTAGTTTCTAGAAAACAATAATATCTATGTGTTACAGTGATATCAAAGTGGATTGCATTGCAGCACAATAAATTAAATAATACCTGTAGTTAGTACTGCATATGCCATGAACACAGCGCTGCCTCCCCGGCCAAGAGAGCGGTATCACAGGACAGGGGAAAGGGTATCATTGCGACAGGAGCAGAGGCATAGTGTATAGCAGAGTGTCAGCGAGGCAATAAGGTGAGTACTCACCGGCGGACGGAATAGCTTCATCTTGGCTACGCGTCCGTACAGCCCCACCTCCTTCATGGGCCGCAGCCCCTCGGGCGTCACCAGGTACATCTCCAGCCGGGACACCTTCGCCACCAGCAGGTTCAGGTCCGTCGGGGACGTCAGGTTGCCTGCGGGCGACACAACAACAGTCACCACCCTCAGGCCACACCTGCCCGACACACCGCGGCACCGGGTGATGGTGTATGCCTCGTATTACTACTACACAGTGTGGGTATCGCGGCCGTTCAGTGGTCACTGGTCGGTGACTGGGTGCGCCGCCGCCGCCGGGCCGACCGTGCACACATTGCACGAGCAGCGGCCACTCGGCTCGCGCCCGGCGCCGCCCTCTGTCCTCGCAACACCGACTCTGCCCGACATCGACAGAATACCCGCTCGTTCTATACCAGGAACGGAACATAACCTCAACGCAGCGCAATAGCGCGCCCCCGGCCACTCACCGGTCACACACGCCGTCACGGCGGTGGGTTTCTGTGCCGTAACCACGTAGTGATAGGCCATGATGGGAAGTCACAATTTTCTAGCCTAGTTTCTATACGAAAATTCTATATTTTTCTACTTTCATGAATATAAATAAACACAAACACAGAACACAGGCAGTTTTCTTTTTTTCAAATCAAAATGGCCAAAGCCTTGTTGAGCATACTGCCTAAAGATTTTTTTTAATTTTACGGCCTGGTTTCAAGTCGGTAAAGCAAATATTTACGTGATTCTCGAAAGGCGGCAATGTTTTTCACAAGTTACGCAAAAGGTCTCAGAGATATATTTCTCTGAGGCAAAAGGTACTTCTTTCATGCGTTGTTTGTAAAACATCAACAGGCTCGATCGAGCTCATGACTGCATGGATTCATCCACCACTTCGAATTTATGTATTACACTGTTTACATTATTCTCAAATATGCAAGTTTCCTCTCCTCGTTCTCCTTCACCGTTTATGAATATTAGGTAAACGTAAGCTCTTTTTCGAAAAACCCAACCACTACGCCCGCCACCGAGCTCTCACCCCTACCCACCATCTTTCTTTCTCGGGTTTGGCAACTTTACTGCGCTGTGGTTCCTCTTTTTGGTCGCGAGACGTGAGGAACAATACTGCCAGCGTCAAGTTATTTATACAAAAGTTAGTAAACAATGAAACAAAGTGTTATTTTCACAATTTTTATTAAACTACTCACTAGTTGTAACAAACATAACTATAACTGTTTAAAACTATCTACTGTTGGTAGTGTTCATTGAGAAAAGTTCGTAACTTATAACAACCGTTGTTCACAGCACAACACGTCAGCCTCAGCACTGCAGCCCACAGCAAACCAGTCATCACGACTTTAAACTTAGTTTAACGAAATTCATTGCATCATTGGAAACTTCTGTAAACTTTCATCATAATTATTATATCCCTGGACTCTTGGCACGAGTAGAAGAGGCGACGTATTCAGGACAGGAACTACAATATCGTATGCTATTTGGATTTGGCCGTAATTGTGTCTGTTTGTGCATCCCCGGCCCCGGCGGGTGCGGCGCTGGAGGCAGGCGCGGGCTGTGCCGCGTCCCCCTCAGCGCCGTCGCTGGCGCCGAACGCGTCCGCGAGCTCGTCCTCGCCGTCCTCGTCGCGCGCGTACAGCTCCGGGTACTGCGACATGCACTCCTGCATCACGCTGAACTTGGTGTAGCAGTCGCTGCCCTTCGGCTCCGCGGCGCTGAAACACAACGCAACGGGTGGAGGCAACGGGGCGCCGGCGATACACAGGCGCCGGGGTCTCGGGGAGGGGTGGGCGGTACCTGTAGTGGAAGCAGGAGAACGCGTCCCTGAACTGGTTCCCGCAGGGCCCCGTGGCCATGCCGCCGAGGCACGGGCAGCCCCAGTTGATGGAGCCGTCGGGCAGGATGAGGCCGGGCGCCGGCTCGGGCTCCGGCAGCGACACGGCGCTCGGCGCGGCCAGCTCCTCGCGCGAGGCGATGATCACCGTGTCCTTGCCACCCTCGCCCGTGCGCTCCACCGTGCGCCCCGACATCTGCCCGGCACGACACACAGTATTCACCACCGCACGGGGAGGACCGCGCCTCACCCGAGCCGGTGCAAGATCACCTCTCTAGTGTGGAGTCAGTCAGAGCAGCGCCTGCAGCGACGCGGCCGCCGCGCGCACCCGCACCGTGTCCGGCGCCAGCGCCAGCGCCGCGCGCAGCCGCCGCACGTGCGCCGCCGCCACGCGCAGCACGGCGCGCGCCCCGCGCTGCCCCGGCCCGGCACTGGGCCCGGCACTCGGCCCGGCCGCGCGCACGAGGAGCACGTCCACGGGGAGCGCCGCCGCGCCGCACTCGCCGTACAGGCCGAGCGACGCGCACTCCACAGCGCGACGCACAGATACACCGCTGGCCGCACACCCGCTGGGTACACACAATAAATATTATAACGAGCTGGTAAGCTGTAAGTACTCAACCCAGGGTTATCTTGATGTTTCCAAGTCACCCTAGGAAGATTTTGAGAGTTAAATAAATGAATTTGTTCGATCAATATTTACTGTAAGTAAATAAGGTGGCCTGTGTAGCGGAGTCACACTACCGCCGCGCGCCCCCGCCCGCCGGCGGCCGGACGCAACCCTGGGAAGTGGGAGCCGCGGTCGGTCGGCGAATATGCGATGAAATACACAAAATTATTACGCAATATTGATCATATCTCGGTGTATCACTCACAGTTCGATATCGAGGTAAAAGTACCGAGTTTTCATCCGAAGTCTCGCTTCCCTGAAGAAATATTTCTCAGGTATCGAGGATATTTATTGCTATGGAACGGCGACAGAGTTTCTTCAATATTTTCTATAATATGCTATGCTTTGCGGCACAAAAACGGAATCACGGGAAATTCAACTATTTTTGAGGTTATTTCTTGCTCGCTCGCTTTTTTTCGAGGTTGCCAGATGAAATTTTTCTAATTTCCCCGGATTGATAATTTTTTTTACCCAAAATAATTTTACATTTTTCAGATTTTATTGAAGTAAACAATGATAGAGTCTGGCTAACGAAAGAGTGACCTGGAGTTTCCTTAAAAGTTTTGATCTGGCAACAATATTAAGCTGTCAGTCAAGTGTCAAAGGTACATCTCAAAGTCTGTTGTGGAGATTTATTTTTCAATAATCATTGCTTTAATATGGGTAAAACAATAAAAAGTAACGTACGAAAGCTGCTACATACTATGATCAGTAAGTTTAAACAAAAACGAGAAGATAAAACAGTTGTTTTCCATGAAAATAAACAATGTTTAGGTGCCATCTCGGACTTTTTAGGTTAGTATGACTTTGTAATCTTGATCCTTGTTGACTGAATATTAGATATATTTACGATATGTTTATACTTTTTCTTATGTTTATAGATAATCTTGGAGATATTGAAGGACTCTGCTAATTTAAAAACATTGTTGGAACGCTAAGAAATTTGGAGTAAAAATGTTTAATAGTAACTCAAGACTATGTTCTTAGAAGAAATATCTTCATCTTCACTAACTGGTATGTACCTGCATGCATCGGTTTAGAGTTTTTTATTTGTTTGTTCCATTTCACAAAGTTGTGTTATTTGACGTCATCAAATTTCATTATTAAGTATGCATTTTATACTTTGTTTTGCAGAGGTTGGTGTCACGACACTAAAAAAATTTAAAGGAAGGATCTGCGAATGAAAGGATGTGGAGCACTCCAGAAAAAAACGCCCCCACAAAAGCTCGGTATCTAATTAAGACAGTTAATCTGCCCGCAAAAGAAAAAGAAAAAATTATAAAAACCTCGTTTGGCCGAATAACTGCAGAAAATTGGAAAAAATGGCGGACCATGTAATAATTGTGGAAAATAAATACAAACAAAGAGATCACATAACAGAAGAAGTATTGGAAGAATTCATAATAAGTGCAAGTGATGACGACTCCACTGATACAGGAGAATCCTTAAAGGTTGAATTTTTTGACTACGATGATTAAACATCATCAGCCTATTAAACATGTTGTTAAAGAAATTGAATGAACTGAATGTTAAGTAGGTGAATATTATGTATATACTAATAAAAAATAGCTACACACTCGTTTTTTTACTCACATCCATAACAGTCGAGGCTCCGACGCACCAAACACACATAAACAAACGACATTTTGAAATGTGGTGTTAACCATGTAGGTTATGCACATTTAAAGAATTGGTGTGTTTCTTAAATTAGAAATTAATTTCGTAAGCAACTATTATACAAATTGATAGTCGTAAATACAAAAAAAATACTCAAGTATCAAAACATTTTTCTCCTACTATAGTCAGTAATACCACATGTAGATTTTTTGAATTTGCCGCGTTTTCTCAGGTCACTCTTTCGTTAGCCAGACTCTATACAAGACCACTTGTCAAGAAGGCACATGATTACTGTTTATATTTAACGTTTTCTGAATTGAATTTTAGCAGTCGGCGGAAACTTTTAGCATATGCCACGGGATTTTAAGCCATATCCCACCCTAATTATGTGGTCACACACAGCTTGAAAACTTTTCCCCAGCGATGCCACTTCCCCAACAGTCAAATTTTTCCCCAAATATGCGAGAACACTCCCAATTTGGCAACCCTGTTTTTTGTCAATGACATTGACAATATGATTTTTCCAATTATCCCATGTAGGGAAAGGCAAAGGAAATCTAGATCATACAGCCTTATAGTTTTTTTATGAACAAGAATGGTCACTAAAAAGCAGCTACATTTACTCTGAGAAATAATAAGTAAGTCATTTATAAGCTCAGAGAAATAAAGACCTTATTTCTCTGAATTTTTTAGTGTTTTCTAGTGAAAATATCGTAGGCTATAATAAAATTCACACCAGTCAATTAGCGGACTAAACATGCATAAGTGGCAGCGGTTTCAGCGTTCTAGAAGATTCTTAATTCACCTTTACACAGATGTAGTTTGTCGAATATGGAAATTGTGTGCAGGAAATGTATATTCAGGGCATTCTTCTACTGCGACTATTTATTGAAATTATAGATCCTCATCAAACTATTCATATTCATTTATTGTAGTACTAGATATACATCGTCAAATTGAAAATTACATATAAGTACTAACCAAGCCAGCCGGTCCTCTCTACCCGCATACATTGTTTGTTTCGAGCACATACAATACAATAGTCAGTCAGTCATGTAGGCAGAGACATGATTAACATTTGTATGTGTTTGTAGGTACCTAGATATGTACCTACTCACAATGAAATAATTTTACAATCGTGCCAATAGTTCTTTATTATAAAATCTTAATGTTAGTCTTATGAGACCCCCTGTATACTTCACTGCTTTCGACTTTACAATAGTATTAAATAGACGTCCCGTGCTCCACGTATCGTAATGAATCTCGAGCTCGTCACAAACCGACGACGACGACGCGACGCCCGCGCCCGCCGCGCCGCTCGCTCCCAGCTCCGAATACGACTTGCACGGGCCATCATAAACCAAACAATACGACTCAATCGAAAATGCCGCATATTTACACATACTACAACGTTTACAGTTCATACATTCGCGCGAGCGGCGGTTCCGGATGTGTGAGCGCGGCAACTCGCTCGACTCGCCGCTGGCGCTCGCACGTAGCGCGTAGGTATGAACATAATATTGTATTGTATTTTAATATAAAACAGATACTTACGTGCCGAGTCAAACATTCGATATTATAAGATTCATGTCCAATATTGTCATTGTCTCATGCCGAGTGCGAGTGTCGTATACAGTACATTACCGAGGGAGGATGCGAGTGCCTCTTGCTGTCCTCCTTCATTGTTTGTGCTGAAGGTGAATGTGTACCTACTATGGACCCGTACATAGTACTTAGCTACCTACTTAGTAAGCACAGCTGTCTGTGTGTCGGGCGGGGGCGGCGGTATGTCGTGCGTGCGTGCGTGTCACGCTGTCTGTGTCTAATGTCTAGTGCAGTAACAGTATAGTGGGCGGGGCGTACCGCGCGCGTGCCGTGCCGTGAGTATCGGCACAGAATAAGTAATACTACCGCTGTGTGGTATCGGCCGGCTGAGCCAGGGGAGTGACAGAGCCTTCAGCCAATGAGATGGCTAGTGGGGCCGGCATCAAAGATCCTTTTAGGAAAAAAACTGTCATATATTTGACAAACACGAGACCGTATTTAATTATGAATGCATGTTAATTTTTAATTCAGAATCTCAGCCCAAACCCACTTGTTTCACCGCAATTTCGACGCCAGCCAGTTAACCAATGGTATTTCAACGTGTTTACAACAATATTGCAGCAATTTCTAAGATTCATAATGAAACGCCTTAAATTGACAACATTGTGTGCTAGCAACACAGCAAACTGCAAAGCCATATTAAAAAAAAAATTAAATATGGCGACGGCGGCGTTTGTTTTCCAACTGAATACTGTTTGTTTTTATTTTCAAAGATGCTTAACGCGGTGTGCGTGGGGACTGCTAGTCCATTTTTTCTACGAGGAAACTTTACAAACGGCCACATAGTCAAAATGTCAGTGAAGGGTGGTTAAAAGTTCTAACAAAGTCTAACCCTACTTTGTTGTACCTCCCACAACAGAACTGGACAAAAGGTAAGAAATACTATTTAGATTGGTTCGTTCGCAACCCGTATGCAGAAATATATTTGAATTTTATGATGTATATCTTCTAGTTATAAAAATAGGGTCGGACGCTGACAAAAATACTATCTTATCTACATAACCTCTCCTTTTTATGATACCATCGGAAGGGGCACTTTGGGGATGAATTGTTGTTAGGTACTTTTTTATTTTAATTTTTTTTTCCAAAAAAGACTTAAGAAAATTTTTCATCAAAAAAATACTTAGAAAAATTTCGACCAGTTCCGATGTCATGATGACCCCCCCTTTTTATCATCGCAATGGACCAAGGACCTGAAGGGCAACAACTTTTGTCTGAAACTTTTTTTTGTGCGGGTCCGTTTTGTGACCCCCCGAGCCACCACCTGGAAGTTGCAGGTGACCCCCACCAATTTTATTGGTGCAACGGAAGGAGGGCACAAAGGGTGACAACTTTTGCCTGAAACACTTTTCTCTGCGACCGTTATTTTCAGAGAAAATCACGTTACTGAAAGCGGTGGTTGTAACGCTAAGGGTGCGTGGGACTTAGAAAATTTTCGACATATGTTTTTTCATTTTTATTTTTTTTCTCTGAAAATAACGGTCGCAGAGAAAAGTGTTTCAGGCAAAAGTTGTCACCCTTTGTGCCCTCCTTCCGTTGCACCAATAAAATTGGTGGGGGTCACCTGCAACTTCCAGGTGGTGGCTCGGGGGGTCACAAAACGGACCCGCACAAAAAAAAGTTTCAGACAAAAGTTGTTGCCCTTCAGGTCTTTGGTCCATTGCGATGATAAAAAGGGGGGGTCATCATGACATCGGAACCAGTCGAAAATTTTCCAAGTCTCTGAAAGCGGTGGTTGTAACGCTAAGGGTGCGTGGGACTTAGAAAATTTTCGAAATATGTTTTTTCATTTTTATTTTTTTGTCTGAAAATAACGGTCGCAGAGAAAAGTGTTTCAGGCAAAAGTTGTCACCCTTTGTGCCCTCCTTCCGTTGCACCAATAAAATTGGTGGGGGTCCTCTGTCAAATTAGGAGGTGAAACTTCTTTAATCCCAGTAGCCCAATGGAACACCAGTTTACACATAAAACTTATTTTCCAACTATTGAGTAACATATTTTTTACCAGACGTAAAGAAGTAGAGTTCTGTAAGAGAAGTATAATGTATTTTGAGTGCATTCTATGTATGTATGTTGGTAATATAGGCACCTACATAATATTATGAAATATCTGATCATTAGGCTGACTTTCATTTCAATATTTAAATTATAATAAAGCTGGCCTGTTTTATATATTATACAAATTATTATTCATATTTTAATTTTTTGTTTTAGCCGTGATGCCTGAACAAAGTCTAAGGATGTCAGCAACTCAGCATAGCAATCCCGATCATCGCGTAAAAAGAGAATAGTGATAGAATTGGTATGTATACATACAGTACATCACATAGTATGTACATAATTATTAGTTCCAATATATTTTCTAACGAAATCTGCAGCAACCGCAATCTTGTCAAGTGCACATGTGTACTTTCATTTGAAATGATGTACCTACACTTTGTGTACAGTTGGAAGAATTTTTTTTTCATATTCTTAATGTACGGTTGAATGCACGTAAAGTACTTATGTAGGTACATATTTATATTATGATCACGGCACATTTTACCGCTTGCGCCGGAGACTGTGGCCGTGAGAGCGAGCTTTTGGGGAGAGGCTGTGGCCTATATTAATAGGCCACAGCCTAAGTTGCATGCGTTAATACCCATAGTTGGGTTAATACCCATAAATTAACCTCACTTGCAATAAAAGATGACCCTAGAGTCAAAAGAGTTAACCCGAGCAAAATATATGGAGCTTTTACGGGTTAAGTCGGCAACTCTAGGGTTATCTTTTATTGCAAGTCACCTTAAGTAGGATTTGTTTAATAAATGTTTCAGGAAACCGTTCAACGTTAACGTCACCAGATGGTTCAGGGAATCTCTCAACGGCGCCAGATGAATCATTCAATGCCACCAGTTTGTATCGCAATTGTTCTCCATTGAAGGGGCTGAAGACACAGCATTGGCTCAGTACTCTTGTGAAGAATTTTTTTTAATTTCATTCAGTAGGTATATTGTCAAGTAATAAAAGTTTGTATAATTGTAATTTTTTTTATTTATTTAATGGATTCCTAAGAAAACATTTAACATTATGGTTTTAAATATGCAGAGGCATCGATATATATTTTTATCGTGGGACACCCCTAGTGAAAAACATCGAACTCGGTTTATCGACATGTCCCCGTCTCTAATTCTTGACGTCATCGGCGCCACTGTCTTAGGGCCATGTGGACGATGCCGGAACTAACCAATCCAGTAGTGATCCAGTAACGCCATCTCCAGGCAAGGCCAGAGTCCCATCTATTCGTAGAATATCCTCTTAGTAATTTGTGGCTGAGCCCGGCTGGCTGTCTGTCCGCGGCCGGCCCCGCGCCCGCTCGTGTGCTGTGCCCTGCCTGTGCCACTCACTCGTTACCCCCAATGACTTAATACCTACGGGCAGGCAATCGTGCTCTCTGTGCCCCGCACGCCGCCGCGCCGCCCCGCTCCGGCGGCCGGCCTCTGCTGCCCGCGGCCTGCAGGCGGGGCGAGGGGAGCACGGCCCCCCCCTCCATCACGACACGACTCGCTGGATACAATGCAATGCAACGAGATACGAGGATTCTGTCTGTGCCATTGACATACCACAATATACAATATAGTGATGTATTCATGGCAAACCTGCATAATAACATAGATACATCACAGTTCACACCACATACATACATACATACCTATAGTAGCTCTCTATTCAGTTAAATTAAATATCTTTCTTTCTTTCTTTTTTTGTCTGTAAGTATTTGGTCTTTACTTATCTATTGTAAACTGGAGACGCTAAGGACATGCGCCCGTCGAACGAATCCAACTAAATCCAACATATTACATTACAATGTCCATTGTTTTACGCATTATGCCATGCTCGGTGAACAAATTACAACGTTTTATACCAAACCGCTTGCCAGTAATGATTACATTACATTACTGGCAAGCGGTTTGTGAAGTTGAACGGTCGCGTGAAAACGTTCCGGCTGTGAGCAGCTCAATTGCTCCCATATGGCACTGGGAGCGGTTGTGACGGCGCGGCTTTGACCCGCTCCCACCCACCGCGCGGCGTGGCGCGGCGCCCACCCGGCCGGCGTGTGGTCGCCGACGCGCGCCGTGCACTGGCGCGCCGGGAGCAGCGCGCGCCGCCCGCCCGCGCCCGCCGCGCGCAATGGAGCGCGCCCGCAGCGTACGGGCCGGCACCCGCCGCGCCGCCACCCAGTGCCGAGTCCGGCCGACGCGGCCTCGGCACGTCTCGGGCAGGATGTATTGAAGCGATATTGTATGCCTGTTGTATACTCATACTCACTCCACTCGGCCGCCCTGCGCCGGTGACAAGGGTCTTAGCGAGCATGTGATGTGATACGATGTGAGCCGAGCATTGTATAAGTATGTACCTATAGTACTTCCCGGTAAGTAATTGTGTTGTGATGTGCTTGCTAGTGTGTTCCGTCCGCCGTGAGGTGACATCAATAGAAGCGGGTCACAGCTGTGAGAGTGCGGGAGAGCAGGGCAGGGGGGAGGGGAAGCCATGCATTATGCGAGGTATGTATGTACGTACTGTACACGTACATACATACAAAGAGAGCGGCGAAACTTCAAATCAGTTATTTACTGATCTGAGGACGAAACCGTCATGTTTGCCGTCGTTGTTCATCCTGAGCTGCTTGCTTGTGGCTCGTCTGGCTGGCTGCTGGCTGTAGCGAGCGGGGCCGGGGGCGGGGGCCCGGGGGCGACACTATTGTTATAAATACAGTACAGTAGGCAGCCCTAGCCGGGGCCGCGTGCATTGGCCCGGCCCCGGCCCCGGGCCCCGGCTGCGGCCGGATGAACGCACAAATAGGCACTTTGTATAGCAAAGTGCCCTTACCATAAGTTGCCAGCCATCGCGTCGCGGCGTCGCTATACTTAGCAGCTATGTTATGTTATTATGTAGAGAGCGAGTACGTACTAGTGACGTAATACAATAACATTAGAGCTGCAAGGCTCGCGGTTGTCACACTAAAAAGGGCGATGCAAGATTAAGTACTTGCCTAGTTTCCAAACATTGGTATCGACTTCAGAGAAATAATGACAGATATTTCAATAGTTGGCTGTCACTAATTCATTACCTTTCTAACTCGTCCGTCACCCATCGCATTGCCAAGCAAGGGGTGAGAGTCGATTGTTATATCGTCGACTATGCGCATACCTACATGCAATGCATGCAGGGAGAGCGTGCAATGCATGCAACCCGTCACTCAGCTCACTGGCAATCTCAACGGGATGTCAGTATGGTCGTATTGTAAAACTGTTACTGACTGTACCTACCTATGTATATGTCGTGGTCAGTGTGTTGAGTGTGCTCTTAGAAGGCATGTATGTTACGGTGGTGTATGTGTGAGTGCACACTGTGCGGTACGGTGTGTGTGTGTGTGTGTGTGTCAGGACGCGGCGTGTGACGGCGGGTGCTAATTGAGTTACCGCTCGCCGGCAGCCACTCACCAAGGCACCAGCCACCAGGCAGGGGCCGCACTCAGCGCAGTGGCTGAACCGAGTGCTGTTACGTAGTATAGTGTGCAAAGAAAACACTACACCAAAAAAAGGAAAACACAAAAAAATAAACAATAGAACCGAATGAGACGAAAAAGAGCTGGAAAACGGCTTAAACACAATATTGCATTACAGTATGAAACGTGCGAGAACATTTGCCGGCCCGTCGGCCGCCGAGCCCCGGCCGGACGCGCGACGCCGCGGCAACGAGCGAGGCCTCGAGTCTAGGCCCAACACTGGGAAGGGCAAGAATCCGTTCGTCCTCGTGCTGTCCGCTGCGGGGCTCTGTGCCCGCGCCGCACTGCACCGCACTGTCTGCTACCAGTGTTGTATCAGCCAGCCAGCGCGCGCCCCGGCCCCGGCCCCGCGGGCTGCGTGTGCCCTGGCCCCGCGCCCCGCGCCCCGGGCTGCGGGCCACACACAGCGGGGCACGGGGCACTCGCACTCCGGCGCTCGCAACGCGACTCACTCAGAGAAATAAGGACGGGAGTTGGCTTACCTATCTTTAACTCTACATATTTTTCTGCCACTTTTTGGGGGAGGTGAGGTAAACACGTACAGCACACATTTGCACATTGCTGCTAAGGTCATTATTTCTCTGAGGCGACACACTACACTACATGCAACCAAAACAAATAATAATTTATAAATAAAATAAGAAATAAAATAAAAACAATTATTTATATCTACAAACAACTAGATACACAGTCTGTCTTCTAATCTAAAAATGTCCGAGCGCAAAGAAGGTCCAAACGGATGAATGGACCCTCGTTTGCTTTATTGGTCATTTTTTAAATTGTTTTAGTAAGACCTTTGTGTGTCTAGTTGTTTATATGAGACCAATGATTATAGGTACTACAGTATCGAACACTACGTTCCCACCCTCGTGCGCGCGAGTGCCGGGCCCGCCCCCGGGCCGGGGGGTGTGTGCAGTGGGCCGGCGCCGGGCGCCCGGACCATGTGGAAACTGACGCGGAAATGTACTAGGTAAGAAAAGTATCCATTTCTTGCAAAATTGTAAGGCTGCCTTTCCACCACAGATGTGCTATGCTACGTTGCTATGGATGCGTTTGATATCAACCAATCATATGCATTGGTTCACATAGCATAGCTCTGGCTGAATGCATATGATTGGTGGACATCAAACGCATCCATAGCAACGTAGCATAGCACATCTGTGGTGGAAAGGCAGCCTAATAGATAGATAGAATTACTTACCTAGTAAGTACATATGTGCCACTTTATATTGAGTTAGGTATATTGTGTATTGTGTTCCGTCTGCGTGCCCCCGGGCTCCATCCAGCCCCAGCCTGTGTCCAGCACAGAGTACAGCCAGTGTGTGTACCTGTAGTTGTAGGTATCCCTCCCTCCCTACACCCACACAGTGCAGTGCAGTGCACGCACCGCTGAGTGCTCACTATGTGCGGTGCGGTGGTGCGGGATGTGTGTGCACTCGGCTCACGTTACACACACACTGCACTGCACTGCACTGGCTGCGTGAGGTGAGGTGAGATGACATGACACGGCAGCGGGCAGGCAGACAGAGTGTGTCGGACTGCTAGTCGGTCGGTCTGTAGCGTAAGCTGTAGTTTACGCTAGATTAGCTAACGACATACATACCTACGGTACACTAGACTAGACTGGCTTCAACACGGCTAGGGGAAACAGCAGAAAACTGAATAGGTACAGTCGAAGACAGAGATAACTATACAGGGGGCCTCAATAAGGTTCAGTTTTCTTAAAAACTACTAGACCGAAATTAATCTTTATTTCACAGTTACATAGTTTTAACGTTTATCTATCAAAATAATTTTTACAATAGGTCAAGTAGTTTTTGAGAAAATCTCAATCTTATCGAATGGTTAATTTCTTAATGAGAATAAATTCTTTGAATAAACGGTGGAACACCGAGAAAGGTGTACAGGAAAGTTTTTAAGATGTGATTAATCTTAAAAACTCTCCTGTACACCTTTCTCTGTGTTCCACCGTACTTTTACATCATAATCTGCATAAAAAGTAGTAGACCAAAACAATAGTATTCGTTCGTTTCCCGGTCGGTACACAATGTCTTTCCATTACATCTTGCCTGCCCTTAGAGTGCCTGCGCGACGTATCCGAGCCGAGGAGATGCGGCGCACTGGCGGAGGCCCTCGCCTTGAGAGCGGGCCACGACACGACACGCGTCCGGCCCCGGGCCCACTCCCAGACACTCAATACATTCAACTCATGCAATAGAAACCGCGTTGACATCGCGCTGTGGCCCTGCGCCCTGCGCCCGGCCCTGTGCCTCTGTCCTGTGCACCCACTGGCTGGGCCAGGTGGCTTCACACGTCGCGTCGCGCGGCGATTGTCATCGCTTCGGTAGTTGTGCTACTAACTAATATACCGCATGTACCTACAGTCGACACCAGATCAATGGTAACACTTTGCACTTTTGACAATTCTTATTATCAGCGTCGTAAGACTTGAAATCGTACTGCAAGTGTTACCATTGATCTGCTGTCGACTGTACATACGACCTTACTCATAACAATACACTGTCGCACAGACACTAGACAGGCCGGGGGGAGGCGGGGGGTGGCGGGGGAAGGAAGGGGGGCCCGACAAATGTACCGGGTGTCGTAAAAAAACAAGTCCCATTTCTATATTGTCCGTGTCGTCGGCACATTGAGCTGATGGCGAGCTTGAGTGCGCGCTTTGTGCGGCGGCGCGGCGCGGGGCCTTTGTGTGACACTGAGCGTCGCCGGCGCGCTGATAGGGTGGCACACTGGTCGGCCGCTTGGTGTGTCACGCCCCAGCACTCAGTGCATGCCACTGACACCAACTATATGAGATACAGCAATGCATTGTAACCTGTGCCCAGGGAATGGGTCACGCCATGAAGGCTCGCCCGGGGCGCCGCGCCGCGCCGGCCCGCGGTGTGGTCCCACCCTGGTCCCCGCCCCCCGGCGCCCGCCACTGCCCCGGCTCCTGTCTGGGCCGGCACCGGGCGAGCAGGGCCGAGGCCGAGGCCGGGACCCGAGGCCGGGGCCGGGCGGGCAATAGCGTAATGCATATTTATTTATTCGCTAACAATGTACATTGTGTTGGAAATTCATTGTAATCTAATACCTACGTAAATCTAAAACAACCAAACAATAACACTGTAAGTACAAAATAATATCTATCTAATTAAATACAATTAATAAAATTCAATAGTTCCCCTTCCGTGTCTGTAGGTACGTACTTTCGCCCCGTACAAGGTGCCCCCCCCGCACTGCATCGGGCCCACTCAACACACTGCACTTACACAATATCACAGGTGCTCTGTGCACAATGTATGATGTGTCTACTCGCTTTCACTGCACTTCAATCACTCACAATCACCATGAACCACATAACTAAACGTGTGGTCCATTCCTATGCCGCACCCCCACCACCCCCCAGCAGCCCCCCACACTCTGCTGCCGCCCGCTGCTGGCTGCGGGGGCCGCGCCGTGGAACCCGCTGGACACACGGACCACCCCCACAGTGGGAGAACACTAAATGACAATGCCAGATTCTGCCCCACCATCAACCGCAAGTTGTACAAGATACCTAACGAATAAATGTAAAAGTATCTCCGTTTTTCATTAAATTATTGGTTTAAATCTCTGAGGTTTAAATTAAAGTTATGTACAAGTTGCGAGTCGAAAAAAACCAGCTTAATTAATAATTCAGAAAATAGCAAGAAATCGAAGCGAATTATTCATAGTTTTTGTTATTCATGTATAGGAGTTGCGAGAGTAGGTAGTAGAAAATGATACTGATTATGCAATATGAAACCTGTAATAAGTCCCCAACAAAATGAAAGGTACAGCTTAAATGGTCACGTAGTTTTGTAGGTGGGGCAAAGCTCTGTGGGGACGCGCCGTACGGTCCGAGACACCAAGGGTGAGTCAGTCGTGTGTAAGCCCCGATCAGTACGGACGTGTCCGCCCTGCGCTAGCTCTCGCCCTCCTGGGACCTCTAATATTTCAATATAACTTTTACTACATACAATAATCTTTCATTCAGAGACCCTACGTGATAGTCCCAACAGTGGTGACCCCGATCTTTGAACAGTGCAGTGTACTTCAACAGTGTAAAGAGCGTAGCGCGGGCCGGATACCGCGACTCCCTGCGTGTGGTCGGTGACGCATGTAGGTGACGTAAGACACCGTATAGTGGCACGGTATAGCTACGAACAGTAGTGACACAAGTGACTTTTAATATTAAACTCTGTTAAAAACAGTAATAATGGCAAAAGACTTAAAAAGTAGTGACTCAAGTGCGGCTGAGCTGGCGTCGATGACGGTGTCCTCGAGGATTCCGGACTTCTGGGAGAAAAGACCCAAACTCTGGTTCTACCAGGTAGAGTCGATATTACTGCCACAGAAAGCGGGAGACACGGCGAATTACAACGCCGTGGTAGCGAGGCTGAGCAGAGATGCATTGGAGCAGGTCGCGGACATATTGGCCAGCCCGCCGGACAAGGATAAGTTTTTAACTATTAAGAACAGACTGATAGCGGTATACGAGGAGTCGGAGACGAGACAGCTTCACAAGCTGATGGCAGAACTTGAGCTGGGCGACCAGAAACCAACCCAGCTTTTGCGGCAGATGAAGGATTTAGCGAACAACAAAGTAGGCGAGGATGCCCTGCGTATTATGTGGCAGGGACACCTACCACCGCAGGTCCGAGCAGTATTAGCGGCCACACCACAGGCAAAGCTGGACGACCTGGCGGGTGTTGCAGATAGCGTAATGGAGACTTTTAGCCCAGGCCTGGTCACAGCAGTAAACCAGGTGAGCCAAGGTGCAGACGCAAGCAGCGTTAACATCCTCGCAGAGATAGCCAAGATAAATGTAAGATTAGACGACATGGATAGACGCCGCTCACGTTCAAGAAGCGGACAGCGTAGCCGTTCTAGGAGCACCAGCAGACCCAGGAACCCGCAGAGCGCGGATTGGCTCTGCAGATACCATTACCGCTTCGGGGAGCGAGCCAAGTCCTGCGTGCAGCCATGTGCTTGGAAGAAGCAGCCGGAAAACTAGAGCGGGTACAGTCGGCGGCGGGAGGCAGTATCCAGCATACGAATTACCGCCTGTGTATAACGGATAAGGATTTACATATCCGATTCCTTATCGATACGGGTGCTAATGTGTCAGTGCTACCCAAAAGTTATATTCGAGTGCATGGTAGTGGTAAGAGTGAGTGTTCTGATTATAAACTGTACGCAGCTAACGGGACAGAAATAAGAACATATGGAACAAAGACTTTGGTGTTAAATATAGGGTTACGTAGACCATATCGGTGGACATTTATCATCGCAGATGTAAATCAACCAATCATAGGCGCTGATTTTTTGGCCCATCATAAGCTCATAGTGAATTTAAGTAGCAAAAAGCTTATTGATGAAGTAACTAATTTAGACGTGCACTCTTTAGTCGTAAATAGCTTGGAACCTACGGTAAGGACGCTGGTGGATAGCCACCCTTTACATAACTTATTGGCAGAGTTTCCAGAGTTGACGAAACCAGTGTCTTTCCAAGAGGTACCAGACCACGGAGTGTACCACCACATTGAGACGACCGGTCCCCCGGTGTTTGCTAAGGCACGGCAGTTACCGCCACAGAGGTACGCCAAGGTTAAGGAAGAATTTAGGGTGATGGTGGAAATGGGTATTTGTAGGCCATCCAAAAGTCCATGGGCGAGCCCATTGCATGTAGTACCGAAAAGTAACGGGGACATTCGCCCGTGCGGGGACTATAGGCGGTTAAATGCAATAACAAAGCCGGACAGATACCCAATTCCACGGATACAGGATTTCACATATCTGCTTGCGAAAAAAAAGATTTTCTCAACAATCGATATTAACAGAGCATTCCATTTTATTCCTATAGAACCAGAACACGTGGAAAAAACAGCCATTATAACGCCGTTTGGGCTGTTCGAATTCCCACGTATGACATTCGGCCTTTGCAATGCGGCTCAAACCTTTCAGCGTTTTATGGCAACCAAGGTACTACAAGGCCTAAATTTTCAGTTTTGTTATATTGACGATGTGATTATAGCAAGCGAAGACGAGATACAACATAAGGAGCATCTGCGTGAGGTCTTTCAAAGGTTAACGCAATTCGGTATAACCATAAACGTCTCGAAGTGTTGTTTCGCACAAACGAAGGTAAAGTATTTAGGGTTTGAAATTTCTTCGGAAGGGACGCGACCACTTGATGACAAGATTCAGGCAATAACAGACTTTCCGAAACCAGAAAACGTAGACCAACTTAGGCGTTTTCTAGGAATGGTGAACTTCTATAGGACACACATTCCTCGTGCGGTAGACAGCCAATCGGAGCTTAACAAGTACCTAGTAAGCGCAAAAAAGAAGGATAAGACGCCTATCAAGTGGACTGAAGAATCCACAAAGGCGTTCGAACAGTGCAAAGAAGCACTAAGAACGGCTGTCAGGTTGGCACATCCCAGAGGTGAGAGTAAGTTGGGCATGATGTGCGATGCTTCAAACACCTCTGCCGGAGCAGTGTTAAATCAGCTCGTGAACGGTACATGGCAGCCATTAGGATACTTTTCCAAAAAGTTCTCAGATGCACAACAAAAGTATAGTACGTATGATAGAGAATTGGCAGCAATGTACATGGCAGTGCGTTATTTCAGAAACCTGATAGAGGGGAGACAGCTAACGTTATACACAGACCACAAACCACTGACATTTGCGTTTTCGAAAATTGGCAGTGATAACGAACTACCCAGGAGAATACGCCACCTAATGTTCATCAGCGAGTTCACGACAGATGTACAACATATAAGCGGAAATGAAAATAGCGTGGCCGACTCCCTCTCACGCGTTGGAGCTATCTCATGCCCGTCAGCACTCGATTATGAAGCAATAGCACGAGTACAATCAACGGATCCGTATGTGTCTCAAGATACACAGTCAGATAAGACTACCGCAAGCAGTATCACCTTAAAGAAAGTATATATGCCGACATGCTCTCTACCTTTATACTGTGAGACATCGAAACGTGTCGCCAGACCGTATCTTCCCGTAGAATTCAGACGTATAGCGTTCGACACAGTACATGATCTTAGTCACCCGGGAATAAGGACAACTAGGAAAATGTTACAAGATAGGTTTTTCTGGCCAGAAATGAACAGGGACACAGGAGCATGGGCAAAGGCCTGCGTAAGGTGCCAGAAAGCGAAAGTTCAACGACACACCGTTTCAAAGGTAGGGGAGTTTCCCCAGTGTGGAAGATTCGAAGTATGCCACGTCGACATAGTCGGTCCTCTGTTGACCTCGCCAGACGGATACAGATACTTAGTCACGATGATAGACAGATTTACGCACTGGCCAGAAGCTTTCCCAGTTAAAGATATAACAGCAGAAACAGTGGCCGAAGCGGTATATAACGGGTGGATAACACGATTCGGCGCTCCTCTCCAGCTAATCAGCGACCAAGGACGTCAATTCGAAAGCAAACTGTTCAGCCAGCTCATGAAAATTATGGGCATAGAGAAGACACGGACAACGCCTTACCACCCACAAAGCAACGGTGCTATAGAACGATGGCATAGGTCACTGAAGGTCGCCCTTATGGCAAGGCTGGATTCAAACTCCTGGGTAGAGGAGCTTCCAACGGTGCTATATGGATTACGGGCTGCATTAAGATCCGACACAGCAGTGAGCGCGGCAGAACTGACTTACGGCAGTACTATTAGGCTGCCGGGAGATTTTTACGACAAGACAGAGATGCCAGGCCAAGTAGAGTCATACTTAACGAAGTTGAGGGAGACAATCAATAAATATAGTCCAGCAGCGATCAGCAAATCCAGGGCTAAGACGTTTTTCGTGCATCCCGATCTTAAGGAGTGCGAATTCGTCTTTGTAAGAAATGACTCCGTAAAAAAACCATTGCAACCTCCATACGATGGCCCTTACCGTGTTTTAAGCAGAACAGATAAAATTTACAAAATACAGCTACCAGGGCGAACGGCCAACCTAGCCATAGACAGACTTAAGCCAGCCTACGCATTAGTGGAGGACAACATGGAGAATCAAAAAACAAACAGAGAACAGGAAAAAGGCAATTCAATACAGCCGAACTCAATGTCCTCACCTAATAACGGCACAGGTACGACACCGGTTAATAAAACAAGAAGCGGGCGTATAGTGCGTGAGCCATTACGTTTTAGGATACCATAAGATATTTAGTATAGGTATTATCATAGAGAGTACGATAGGCAGGGTAACTACCGTGCACTACTTACACTGTGATAACTGCAGTAAGCAATCACCAGTGTGAAGTACATGAATAATTGCTTAGAATATAAAAATGTCACGACTATTCAATGCGTATACTGTGAGACTTGCCAACTGCAAGCAAGCAGTTTAAGTAGAGCAGGAAAAAAGGTAATAGTTCTCAAAAATACAAGTGTAGTACTGGGGAAATTTCGCAACTACATATTTAGGCAATATATATTCTAGTACGCTTCAAATTCCATAGTCATTGTGTGACAACATACGAAGTGAATAGATTTTTACACATCTTTCTCTCCGCATCTTACGAAAAATGGGAAATTTACAGTCGACAAGCGATACAGCACAGGAAAACAACATAGCAATAGCGCAAGTGGTGGCCAACCAGGGCACGGTGGAGGGCAGGATGGCCCTCATGACCATAGGCCTGGGAGTGATAGCAGGGATTTTGGCTGTACTGCTGTGCTACGCAATACGACAGAGGTGCATGCAAGGAGTGCGCAAATGGGTGAACAAACAGATCACAGCAGGCGGAGCGGGTTCAGGAAACGTGCAAGTGTAACAAGGCCGACCTGTCGTTAATGCGTGTGGTACACCCCAGTAAAATAAAAACGAAAATTTTAAGTAGTTTCAGGTAGTTTATTAGTGCACATTAAGTCTTATGATAATGATGTATCTTGTAGCATTAAACTAAACTCATGTTATATAAGTGGCAAACAGATTGCATTTTGTTAGGTAAAAATAACCCAGACAATTAAACTTAAGGCATCATCTTACAATGCACAGAGACGCCTAACAAAATGCAACCTAGCAAATAGCTGACCGCCTGGCAACGGATGTCGCCCAGACGTAATGTAAACATGCATCACCCGGTCGCGTTGCATAAAACAAGTACAGGGTGATGCAACAAGGCAGCTTGAGTATTTGTTTAAGTAACTTAGATTTACGAATTTTTTTGTTCTTGTAAAAAATTTAAGAAAAGGGGAGGAATAGTGTGGGGACGCGCCGTACGGTCCGAGACACCAAGGGTGAGTCAGTCGTGTGTAAGCCCCGATCAGTACGGACGTGTCCGCCCTGCGCTAGCTCTCGCCCTCCTGGGACCTCTAATATTTCAATATAACTTTTACTACATACAATAATCTTTCATTCAGAGACCCTACGTGATAGTCCCAACAGCTCCATTGAAATGTGGCAATGTCATTTCCTATCCGCCGCCCTATTGAAATAAAATGACCTAAATAAATGGAATAGTGTCTGCGCGAGAGCGTCATGGAAGCAGCCCAACCCATCGCTATCCCAGAACAGAGCCCATCATCGGTCACCCAACTGCTCTGGCAGCCGCCGGGCTCCAGGCACCGGCGGCCACCTGCGTCCAGGCACAGCCGTACGTACACACCGCAGGCCGCAACACGTACAGGCAAGGGGAGGGAGGATGTGTGGGGACTGGGGACAGCTCGCTCGCCGGCGACACCTTTGGGACACTCGCATACGAACGAGATGAAGCAGATGTTTAGAAATATATTTTTAAAAAGCCCAGTGTCTGACACGTCATGTTACAGCGGCCTTGCGATGCAAATAACACTAACCGAACTCACTCCATGAGGGCCCGGACCCTCCTTCTGATATGTACCTAGGTAGCAGGTACAGTCGAAGACATAGATACAGGGGGACCCAGTAAGGTTGACATTTTCTCAAAAACTACTGGACCGAAATTAATATTTCTGTTACAGTTCCATAGTTTTAACTATTATCTATCAAACAGTGAAATAATTTTTGCAATAGATCATGTAGTTTTTGATAAAATCTCAACCTTAAAAACTCTCCTGTCCACATTTCTCTGTGTTCCACCGTACGTACATTATGTGCCTAGCTCCCCAAGCTGTCCACAAGAAACCTATATACATAAATGAACAAAGTATATTTATCAACAAGAAAGTATCAAAGCACAGCTTATTCCCGAGGCCGTCACACAAAGGAACACCTTTGTGTCGGTGCTGTGCTCAAAAGGCGACATTCAATTCGTGTTCTTTGTATTCCTGTGAATGGGAGAGTAAAATTCTAAAGGGTCTAAAATGTCTATACAACGGCGAAAGATTTAAATCTTTGACAGCGACGCGGCGTTTGTTTGTTTGTTCCGCCGGCTCGCCGCGTGGTGTGGTGTTGTGTTGAGTGCGGCCCGAGGGAGGGGCGTCCGGTAAGCGGTGCCTGCTGAGTGCACACGGCACGACTCACCGGCCTGCCACTTGGAGCCAGTGAGTGCGGGCCGTGTGTGTGTGACGCCTGCTCCCCAGCCCGGCCCGGCCCGGCACCGGCAGGCGAGTGAGTGCACGCAATGCGTAGGGACCGACGGCCACCAGACGTGTGCTACTGCATGCCTAGCCCTCCGCACCCCGCCTCCACACCCGCCTCGCCTCGACACGTGACGCGACGCGACGCTCGGTCTCGACCTAGATCTTTTTTAACTGTCCCAAATGTCAGTCAATACACGACGCGACATCTATACCGCGTGTGCTGTGTGTATAGCACATGCGCGGGTTGAATAATTCCCTGCATAGCAAGTGGTGTCGGCCGGTCCCCGACCCCGCACCCCGCCACCGCCCCGCCCCCGCGCACCGGCAGGCACGACACTGGGCCCGGGGAGGCCGGGGAGCCGACACCACACGCCACGCCGGAGCTGAGCCGCGGGCTCCAGGACGACACAGACAGACACTCACAACGAGGCGTCGAGCTAATAGGTGCTCGTACATACACCCGAGGCATCAGACGACCTCACCGGAACCATCAATTCAATCCAATGTATTGGTGCTCACCGAGACAACATGCTTACACTAAGGGCGATACGATTTGGAGAACGGGAGGGTGGCCGGTCGGTGGTCACTGCACTGCTGACGAGAGGGGGCGCCACCGCTGCTCAGGCACGTGGGGGGACAGGTCACCAGATGCCAAGCACCTAGGCCTCACACTCGGTAGCGAGCACTGGCCCAGACACTTGGAGCACTGGCAGCCTACACATCGTTCTGGCAATGAACATGAGTGATAGGTAGGTAAACGAGTGGGGCTCGCTCCAAGACCTGATATCACGCCTGTGTGTGATGGGAAATGGTTGATACGACGGCGCTATCAGACAGCCAACCGCGTGTCGCACCCTCAGGCCTCTCTGCGTCACTCCACACCACGCAGCCCCTTCAGAGCATGCTGGGGCTCTGGGAGCTGGGGGTTGGGGCGCGGCAGACCCCCCCGCACCGGTCCCCACTCGGCCCGCGGCAGAGAGACAGGACACCGGGGCGGGGAGCCTCATATGTGTGCGTGCTCAACGCTTCACATAGGACTACGATATGTATCACTTGTTCTCTCCAAGTGCACATCTCATTACATGTCATGTGTGTCTGGCATGCAGTGCCGTGCCGCGCGTCGGGTGCGAGTGCCCGGTGGCTGGTGGTCGGGCGGGCGCGGCCACACCGCACGGCACGGTGTGGCATCTCATCAAGTTGGTGTGGTCACGTGGTTGTGGTGTGGCTCAGTGGCTCACACTCACTGGAGGCAATCAGTATAATGTATTGCACACTGCACGCGACGCAAATGAAGCCAAATAATAACATATACATATAACCTGAATATAATTTGAATTTGAATAACCGAAGCCAGAGTCAAGTGTCGTATCTTAGAAACAAAAACTACCCTACCCCAGTAGTAACATTTTAAGCTGTTCTGTCATTATTGCATAACTATTGTTCCTTCAGTGTTACATCACAGCAACCAGCAGGTAATTAGACGATCATTATATTTGATTATAAAATAAGACACTTGATTTGGGCTGCGGTAATTAATTACATAATAATAAAACAGTGTAATGCTAATAAAATAACAAAACTGGGGAATTTCTTTAAAATTAGTATGTAAGGTATGCATGTACTTACCGATACCGAGGCATGCTGGCTTGTTGTCATCCTCTGCGGTCAGTGGCCGCGTGTGGTTGGGTTGTGTCCACACCCCCTCGCCTGGCTGTGCCGGCCCTGCCCCGGGCCAGGGGGCCCTGTCCCCGCCTGCTCCCTACAGGCGGCCCTGCCCTACCCGGTGCGGCGGCGGGGGCCACACTGCACTGGACAGTGGACACCACAACTCGCATAACGAAGCAAATAAAACGATGCTCTCGGGATTTTTGTAAAAAGATAGTTATATTTTTGGCATTGGACTATGACACAATATAATACTATGATATGCTAAGTAAGCGTTTTATAAAGACTTTTACATGCCGAATATTCGTTAATCAGACTATTCATCAGAGGACTCTTTATATATAATTTTAACAAACATAACCGCTTACGAGCAGAGAGTACCTAGCGCGCAGCCGCGGCCGGCGCTCCGCTCGCTCCGCCGCGCGCACGTCACGGCCTCGCGGGGGCGCGCGGGCGGCGGGGCGGCGGGTCGGCGAGGCGGGGGCCGGGGGGCGCACGCGCGAAACCTAACTACCTACCCTAGTACTAGTTTATATCCATAATATTTTTCTCACTTTCATTGTTTAAGTCTACTATAGGTACATTTTAATACAATACAGTTTCTGAACATATTATAACGATATGATATCTTACACGGAAACACGCAACTAATCGGCGGCGGTGGAGTAATAACTTAACATGAAGCAGCGAGCGGGCCCCTCGCTCTCACTCCCACCCGGGGCCGGTGCGGTCCCCCGGGCCGGCCCGCACGGTCCCCGCACTGCACTGCACTCACTGGCCCACACTGCACTCCGCACTGCACTACATGTATATGGGCAGCTGTTGCATGGCGCGCGGCTCCAGGCGCTCGTACGCCGCGCCCAGCGCCAGCTGGCTGTGCGGACCCAGCGCGCCCAGCAGCGCGGGCCGAGCGGGGGGCGCGCGCGAGTAGGGGTGCGCCCGCGACGGGCACTTGGCGGGCTCCGGCGCGGCGGGGGCTTCGGGGCGCCGGTGCGCGGCGGCGGGCTGCGGCCGGGGCGGCGGCGCGGCCGGGGCGGGCGCGGCGCGGCAGCAGCGCCGGGCCCGGCCTCCGCCCCCGGCCCCGGCCGGCCGCTCGCTGGCCGGGGCCGCGGCGGAGTCTGCGCGCGGCAGGTTGTTCACGAAGGGCACGCGGCGGAGGCTCTCGAGCCTGCGGAAGTGCGCCGGGTGTATCATGAGCAGCGGCTCTATCTTGACGCCGTGCGGCGGCTTGGCACAGTCGGGAAGCTCGTATTCGATACTGCAGTCTACGTGTAAAGGCACCGTGTAGTCTCCGGGCGCCGGCGGCGGCGGCGGGGCTCCCTGGGGCGGCGTGGGCTGAGGCTGTGCGGGCGCGGGCGCGGGCCGGGGCTGCTCGCGCCGGTATCGCTCTGCCGCGGCCGCGTACTGTGCGGCCGCCTCGGCGCGGGCGTAGCCGGTCATCCCGTCATGCGGCCCCTCGCCTAGCCGGCTGGCTGGCTGGCGGGCGGGCAGGCGGGCAGGCGGTGCGGTGCGGTGCGGTGCGCTGTGGCTGCAGTCCGCGCACTCGGTGTGGTCGGCCGGCGGACGTGCGCGCGGGGAGGCGCCGGCCGCGGGACTGCAGGCGGCCGGGCGCGGGCGGGGGGCGAGGCGGGGCGGGGTGTGCGGGCGGGCCGCATGCGCCGCGCCCCGCACACCCCGCCCCGCCTCAGCGGCTGCGCGCTCTAACTGCTGACTGGAATCTGACAGACTGGCAACTACATACATACACAAGGCTTCGTGTCGTGTCGTCGTGCGTGCCGTGCGTGCGGGAACCTACTTAAACTTACTCTGACTTGACTAGGCACTCACTCACTAGACAGACAGCTGGGGCGAGGTAGGTACGACCGCCAGGCGAGCACGGGCCACTACTATACTACCTACCAAATCGTACATATCATTGAATAGCAATTAAAAATATAGTTCTGCTCTGTGTATCACGCACGGCAGTGTGTGGGGTCTGTCTGTCTGGCTGAGGGCTGGCTGGCTGAGGGCTGGGGTGTGGGGTGGCCGCATACATTGCATGTTTGCCGTGCCGGTGCCGCGCGGTGCACACACACAGTGCACTGCCGCTGCACTTGCATACAGACAGAATGTTGCCAGATCCGTTTTTCAAAATTCCGCAGGGCAAGGAAGGCTGAAAAATCCGTAGATTTCCATAGGTTGACTAGAAAAATCCGTAGTTCTACTGATCTGTTTTAATAAGCTGCCTGCCTGACTGAAAAAAACCATAAAAAATGTGATTGATATACCGATATATGCGTAAACAAATATCTTTTTTAAAATTTACAACTCACAGGAAAAAAGGGAATTTTTTGTAAGTATAGTTTTACTTGTACTCTTTTCTTAAATTACTGCGCGAGCTACATGCAACGAAACGTGGTCGGATTATACTTACATCATTTTTTGCACGTGATACAGAGAAATCTCAATTGTGTTTTTTTGTATGGTTTCGAAAATTTTATTGAGACTAAAAATCCGCAGATTTGCTATTGATTTCCGTATATCCGTAAACAAGACTTAACATCACAGACCACTTACCCCAATTAAAAGTTGGGGTAAGTGGCCTGTGCTTAACATCCGTACATGTGCGTATTTTTCCGTATGTCTGTCAACACTGGTTGCATGCACGCACGCCGCGTCGCCGGGGGTGGGGTGGGGTGTGCAGAGTCCGGGGCGAGGAGGGGGCGACGGATCGATTGCGCGCGACGGCCGGGGGGGGGGGGGGGGGGGGACACGACACGGAGGCCGGGAGCCGTCACCCGCCGCGCTCCCCGCCGCCGCCGCGCGGAGACAGCCAGTTGCGCGATCAGCTGACGAGAGGTCTGTGACCGGCCGCACGGGGGGCCGCACGGGGGGCCGGGGCTCACACAGCTCAGCCCGCTCACTCACTCACCACACCATGCCGTGCTGGTACTGAGCGGGGCGGGCGACTCACATCACACACTGTACGGACGGTACACCGTACTCAACTACTCACGTACTGTATTGGGAGTGGATTCTCTCTCTCAACATATACTTCGTGATCAAATTATTGAAATGGAATTAAAAACCGAATACTTAACTTATTCTTCAATTATTATTAATAATAAATTCTTTATTTGAAACAAATAATGTACCCAGCAGGCGACAGGTTCGCTCGCTGGCTACTGAATGAATACTGATACTATTCCTTCGAATGGGTGGTAGTAAAGAATTAATACCGTCTGTCCCGTAAGCTGAACGACAAATGAAAACGGGACATAGAGGCCACCCCATGGTGGCATGTCTATGATAAACATTTGACCTTGACCTTTGACCGAAAAGTATCACCATTTTCGAGATACTGAGATATTAAAAAAAAAATTTAATCTCAACTTTTGATCTGTATTTTCCTGCTTAGTACAAATAAGTTTTAGGTACTTATTTATTTTAATTTATTATGGTCTACCGCATTCAAATATCATTTTGACAAAAATCATTCGGGAACTTTGAGAAATATTTATAACTCTTGAATTTGAAAAAAAAGGAAGCACTAACTTTGGCCATCGGCGGTGAAATTACAATATACTGACTGTGTTGCTGCCTACTAACGGTTGCTCCTGCACGGTTCATGAAAAGTTACCTGTTCTTCGTTATTTTTAAAGTTGCCTGGTTTCGCGTTCGTGCAAGATCGATTCCACCCACACCAATACACCAAAAAGTTATGTCGGTCCATGCGCCGAACATCCTGCTCGAATTTATTTGTAAATATAAATATAATAATGCCCCCGTACAATTTCTATGTAACCGAGGAAGAAAATTAATGGAATGAATGTTGAATATAGTCTCAATAACAATACTTTACAGGCTAGGCTTAGTCTGATCAAACTCCTTTGCTGTATTTATTAGTATAAGGTACGAGTATCATTAAGTATCATTCATGAGGTAATAAGTCCGATACCGAGAATAGGAAGGAAGGAAGGAAGGAAGGAAGGAAGGAAGGAAGGAAGGAAGGAAGGAAGGAAGGAAGGAAGGAAGGAAGGAAGGAAGGAAGGAAGGAAGGAAGGAAGGAAGGAAGGAAGGAAGGAAGGAAGGAAGGAAGGAAGGAAGGAAGGAAGGAAGGAAGGAAGGAAGGAAGGAAGGAAGGAAGGAAGGAAGGAAGGAAGGAAGGAAGGAAGGAAGGAAGGAAGGAAGGAAGGAAGGAAGGAAGGAAGGAAGGAAGGAAGGAAGGAAGGAAGGAAGGAAGGAAGGAAGGAAGGAAGGAAGGAAGGAAGGAAGGAAGGAAGGAAGGAAGGAAGGAAGGAAGGAAGGAAGGAAGGAAGGAAGGAAGGAAGGAAGGAAGGAAGGAAGGAAGGAAGGAAGGAAGGAAGGAAGGAAGGAAGGAAGGAAGGAAGGAAGGAAGGAAGGAAGGAAGGAAGGAAGGAAGGAAGGAAGGAAGGAAGGAAGGAAGGAAGGAAGGAAGGAAGGAAGGAAGGAAGGAAGGAAGGAAGGAAGGAAGGAAGGAAGGAAGGAAGGAAGGAAGGAAGGAAGGAAGGAAGGAAGGAAGGAAGGAAGGAAGGAAGGAAGGAAGGAAGGAAGGAAGGAAGGAAGGAAGGAAGGAAGGAAGGAAGGAAGGAAGGAAGGAAGGAAGGAAGGAAGGAAGGAAGGAAGGAAGGAAGGAAGGAAGGAAGGAAGGAAGGAAGGAAGGAAGGAAGGAAGGAAGAAGGAAGGAAGGAAGGAAGGAAGGAAGGAAGGAAGGTTTAGGTTTAGGTTTAGGTTTAGTTAGTAGGTTTAGGTTTAGGTTTAGGTTTAGGTTTAGGTTTAGGTTTAGGTTTAGGTTTAGGTTTAGGTTTAGGTTTAGGTTTAGGTTAGGTTTAGGTTTAGGTTTAGGTTTAGGTTTAGGTTTAGGTTTAGGTTTAGGTTTAGGTTTAGTTTAGGTTTAGGTAGGTTTAGGTTTAGGTTTAGGTTTAGGTTTAGGTTTAGGTTTAGGTTTAGGTTTAGGTTTAGGTTTAGGTTTAGGTTAGGTTTAGGTTTAGGTTTAGGTTTAGGTTTAGGTTTAGGTTTAGGTTTAGGTTTAGGTTAGGTTTAGGTTAGGTTTAGGTTTAGGTTTAGGTTTAGGTTTAGGTTAGGTTTAGGTTTAGGTTTAGGTTTAGGTTTAGGTTTAGGTTTAGGTTAGGTTTAGGTTTAGGTTTAGGTTTAGGTTTAGGTTTAGGTTTAGGTTTAGGTTTAGGTTTAGGTTTAGGTTTAGGTTTAGGTTTAGGTTTAGGTTTAGGTTTAGGTTTAGGTTTAGGTTTAGGTTTAGGTTTAGGTTTAGGTTTAGGTTTAGGTTTAGGTTTAGGTTTAGGTTTAGGTTTAGGTTTAGGTTTAGGTTTAGGTTTAGGTTTAGGTTTAGGTTTAGGTTTAGGTTTAGGTTTAGGTTTAGGTTTAGGTTTAGGTTTAGGTTTAGGTTTAGGTTTAGGTTTAGGTTAGGTTTAGGTTTAGGTTTAGGTTTAGGTTAGGTTTAGGTTTAGGTTTAGGTTTAGGTTTAGGTTTAGGTTTAGGTTTAGGTTAGTTTAGGTTTAGGTTTAGGTTTAGGTTTAGGTTTAGGTTTAGGTTTAGGTTTAGGTTTAGGTTTAGGTTAGGTTTAGGTTTAGGTTTAGGTTTAGGTTTAGGTTTTAGGTTTGGTTTAGGTTGTTAGGTTTAGGTTTAGGTTTAGGTTTAGGTTTAGGTTTAGGTTTAGGTTTAGGTTTAGGTTTAGGTTTAGGTTTAGGTTTAGGTTTAGGTTTAGGTTTGGTTTAGGTTTGTAGGTTTAGGTTTAGGTTTAGGTTTAGGTTTTAGGTTTAGGTTTAGGTTTAGGTTTAGGTTTAGGTTTAGGTTTAGGTTTAGGTTTAGGTTTAGGTTTAGGTTTAGGTTTAGGTTTAGGTTAGGTTTAGGTTAGGTTAGGTTTAGGTTTAGGTTTAGGTTTAGGTTAGGTTTAGGGTGTTGGTGTGGTTAGGGTTTGGGTGTTTGGTTTAGGTTTAGGTTTGGTGGTAGGTGTAGGTTTAGGTTTAGGTTAGGTGTTTAGGTTTGGTTTAGGTTTAGGTTTTGGTTTAGGTTTAGGTTTAGGTTTAGGTTTAGGTTTAGGTTTAGGTTTAGGTTTGAGGTGTAGGTTTGGTAGGTTTAGGTTTAGGTTAGGTTTAGGTTTAGGTTTTGGTTTAGGTTGTTAGGTTTAGGTTTGGTTTAGGTTTAGGTTTAGGTTAGGTTTAGGTTTAGGTTTAGGTTTGTTAGGTTTAGGTTGTTGGGTGTGGTGTTAGGTTTAGGTTTAGGTTTGGTTAGGTTTAGGTTTAGGTTTAGGTTTAGGGTTAGGTTTAGGTGTAGGTTTGGGTTAGGTTAAGGTGTAGGTTTAGGTTTAGGTTTGGTTAGGTGTAGGTTTAGGTTTGGTTTAGGTTTGGTTTAGGTTTGGGTAGGGTTTGGTGGAGGTTTGTTTGGTGTAGGTTTAGGTTTAGGTTTAGGTGTAGGTTTGGTTTGGTTAGGTTAGGTTTAGGTTGTGGTTTTAGGTTTAGGTGTAGGTTTAGGTTTGGGTTAGGTTTGGTGTTGGTTTGGTTTAGGTTTAGGTTAGGTTTAGGTTTAGGTTTAGGTTTAGGTTGGTTTAGGTTTAGGTTGGTTGGTTTAGGTTTAGGTTTGGTTTGGTTTGGTGTGGTTAGGTTTGGGTTTAGGTTTAGGTTTGGTGTAGGTTTGGTTAGGTTTAGGTTTAGGTTTAGGTTAGGTTTAGGTTAGGGTGTAGGTAGGTTTAGGTGTTTGGTTTGGTTTAGGTTTAGGGTTTGGTTGGTAGGTTTAGGTTGGTTTAGGTTTGGTTTGGTTGGTTTGGTTAGGTTTAGGTTTAGGTGTAGGTTTAGGTTTAGGTTTAGGTTGTGTTAGGTTTAGGTTGGTTTAGGTTTGGTTAGGTTTGGTTTGGGTTTAGGTGTTAGGTGTTAGGTGTTTAGGTTTAGGTTAGGTTTAGGTTGGTTGGTTAGGTTGTAGGTTTGGTTTAGGTTTAGGTTTAGGTTTAGGTTGGTTTAGGTTTAGGTTAGGTTTGGTTTAGGTTTAGGTTTAGGTTTAGGTTTGGTTGGGTTTAGGTGGTTGGTGGTTGGTTAGGTTTAGGTTTAGGTGTAGGTTTAGGTTTAGGTTTAGGTTTTGGTTTAGGTTTAGGTTTGGGTTTAGGTTTAGGTTTAGGTTGGTTAGGGTTTAGGTTTAGGTTTGGGTTTAGGTTGGTTGGTAGGTTAGGTTGGTTTGGTTTAGGGTTTAGGTTAGGTTTAGGTTTAGGTTGTAGGTTTAGGTTTAGGTGTTAGGTTTAGGTTTAGGTTTAGGTTTAGGTTTGAGGTTTAGGTGTTAGGTTTAGGTTTAGGTTGGTAGGTTAGGTTTAGGTTTAGGTTTGGTTTAGGTTTAGGTTAGGTTTAGGTTTGGTTTGGTTTAGGTTTGGTTGGTTTAGGTTTGGTTTAGGTTTGGTTAGGTGGGTTTGGTAGGTTGGGTTAGGGTTAGGGTTTTGGGTTGGTTAGGTTTGGTTAGGTTTAGGTTTAGGTTTAGGTTTAGGTTTAGGTTTAGGTTTAGGTTTAGGTTGGTTAGGTTTAGGTTTAGGTTTAGGTTTAGGTTAGGTTTAGGTTTAGGTTTAGGTTTAGGTTTAGGTTGGTAGGTTTAGGTGGTTTAGGTTTAGGTTTAGGTTTAGGTTTAGGTTTAGGTTTAGGTGTTGGTGTGGTTTGGTTTAGGTTTAGGTTTAGGTTTAGGTTTAGGTTTAGGTTGTTGGTTTAGGTTTAGGTTAGGTTTAGGTTTAGGTTTAGGTTTTGGTTAGGTGTTAGGTTTAGGTTTAGGTTTAGGTTGGTGGTTAGGTTTGGTTGGTTTGGTTTAGGTTTAGGTTGGGTTTAGGTGGTTTGGGGTTAGGTTTAGGTTTAGGTTTAGGTTTAGGTTTAGGTTTAGGTTGGTAGGTTTAGGTTTAGGTTTAGTTTAGGTTTAGGTTTAGGTTTAGGGTTAGGTTAGGTTTGGTTTAGGTTTTGGTTTAGGGTTAGGTTGTGGTGTGGGTGTGGTTTGTGTTTGGTTTGGTGTTTAGGTTTAGGTTTGGTTTAGGTTTGGGTTGGTTTAGGTTTAGGGTTTAGGGTGTGGTTTGGTTAGGGTTTAGGTTTAGGGGTTGGTTAGGTTTAGGGTTAGGTTTGGGTAGGTTTAGGTGTTGGTTTAGTGTGGTTGTTGGTTTAGGGTTTAGGTTTAGGTTTAGGTTTAGGTTGTAGGTTTAGGTTTAGGTTGTTGGTTGGTTTGGTTTGGTTTAGGTTTAGGTTTGTAGGTGTTGGTTTTGGTGGTTTAGGTTTTGGTGTGGTTTAGGTGGTTGGTTTGGTTTAGGTTTAGGTTTGGGTGTAGGTTTAGGTTTGGTTTAGGTTTAGGTTTAGGTTTAGGTTTTGTTTAGGTGTGGTTAGGTGTTAGGTTGTTGGTGTTAGGTTTTGGTTTGTGGTGGTAGGTTTGGTGTTTAGGTTTGGTTTAGGTTTAGGTTTAGGTGGTTTGGTTTTGGTTTGTTTGGTTTAGGTTTAGGTTTAGGTTTAGGTTTAGGTTTAGGTTTAGGTTTAGGTTTAGGTTTAGGTTTAGGTTTAGGTTTAGG